>CM073594.1:77494883-78976758 GCA_037074705.1 Zhengitettix transpicula | reverse complement strand
GTCCCTCAACTTTTATCAGCATTCTACGGACAGCCTCAAGGAATGGGAAGAGTATTGAACTTCCATTTGGGTGCAGACGTCTGGTTGTATATCTCAGGCACCTCAGCAGGTTCGCAGACTCTTCAATTTAACTTATTGCCAAATTGTGTCCTAGGTTCTGGTAGATTTCTGTTGGATTTATCTGATTCGATCTACAGTGATCGTCCCAGTCCATCTGAACACATTTGTCCTCCGTTGGCGTCATTTCCGCTTTTTTCTTCAGGAGAAAATTCTCCATTATTCTTCCGCCTCTTTCTAATTTCGAAGGCGGCTTATTTTTCTTTTCAGTTTCCTCCTTGATTTCGCGTTGTGGTGTACTATTCATAATGTCTTTTCTTTCTCTGTCTTCATAAGAAGCTTGTATGACTCGCATTCTTTAAAATCTTTGCCAACCTTCGTACACTTTTTGCCTCTATTTTTGCACGCTATACATACTTTCATTTCTTCATTCTTCTTATAGTCTTTCCTCACATGATCGTTACCTCCGCAGTGAGCACAGACTGTTTTTTCACAATGGCAGTATTTTGCTATGTGTCCTAGGTCTTGGCATTTTAGGCATCTAGGGACCACTAAGTAGTCTTTGGCTGCCACTGACATGAAGGGTAAGTATAATCTTCCCTTCTGCACTATTAAGTTCTGCATGCGCTGTGAGACTTCTGCCATTCTCAGATCAGAATTGTTGGACCGGTACTGGCTGCAGGCTGTACTAGAGAAATTCCCCCAGACTATGGCATAGGTGATCAGGAATAGAAAAATTCCGTACGATAAATCTACATTCTTAATAAGACTATGGAAGATTATAAGAGACTGCCAGTTGCAGGTTACAAATCACACATTGTGTAGTAAAAATTTGGGAAAACAGTGCAGACATAATAGGAAACCAAGGGAAATATCTTCCGTTTCTTTTTAAATGAATCAATACTTTGCAGTGGACAACATACAAAGTTACAGAGTATGTCTTGCGAAAATGCCAGCAACTGTATACTTATCTGCAATAATCCATTCCTTGATGAATTCATTTAAAAGACAATTTGTTGGACTTGAATTGAAAGAAAATTTGATGATCTTATTTGAAATTTTATTCAAATATAAACAAGACATCGCATTTAAATACTATTTATTATGGTTTATTAAATATTAAATATATATTGACTTTATATTCTTTCTAATGTCATATTACTTCAGTCTGGCGTAAGTAATTATTGACAAATATCACAACTGTTGATCGTAACGTCTACTCACTTTAAAATTGTGTAGTGTTCAAAATTAATCTCTGCTATTGTGTTACACAGCCAGCTAATTATTTGTGTTAAATTGTATTTAAATTCACAATAATATGAATAAAAATGTAAATAAATACTGTTTACGAAATAACTTTATTCCCTTTCCGAAATGTAAGAAAATTATGGAAGATACCGCCTTTTGTTACCAGCACTCTTAGTGTATAGCCAAAAATGAGATTTTATGAACGTACTAATTGCTGCTCCTCCCAGGGGGCCCACTTGTATTAGAAAAACAGCTTAGGTGAGAGCGCACGGCTCGTCTAATTACAGGAACAATGGCGACAGTGCTTTGCCGGTGTGTCCCTTGTGTCTCTGACACCTCTCTGACATGGGATCTCAGTCGGGACACCGAGTCATTCAACTGAAATTACATGGACATTTAATCTATTCTTGTCCCCTATTTCACTTTTTCATCGTCTATTTAATACACTTACATTACTAGTTCAAATTCGGCTGTCGAATTAACAATCACATTTCGCATAACAAAAAGCAGCTAAGTAAATTTTACGGGTTTAAGGTTCTCTCTCAACTACGGCGTCATTTCCATTGAGGTAGAATAGATAAGAACTGTTTGCTTGAAATTATAACGCAAAAATGCCCGACCTACCTGGTGCAGGTTTTTCTAGGGTTTTACCTGCATTACTTTTAGGCGAATTGGCGGGTAGGACCCTTAAACCATAGCCCGGGAGCCCTAGTTAACCCTTGGCTAACATCCTCTACCCTTCCGCACCCCCCTTTTAAAATCCCTTCCTATGCTATTAAAGGGAGTGGATTACCCTCATGTAGCCTGTTGTCCTAACAAAAAATTAAAATAATTTTTGCAAACATAATTAAAAAATTAAGATCATTTTATGTTACAAAAGACTTGCGTTTTAAGGGCAATACTTATTTTAATCCTGCGATCAGCTGACTGTCTATATGCCATGAATCGTGCAGATCGTGAGATTTAATTCTTGGCACTTTAAAAATCTTAAGGCTACATAGTTTTCGAAGTATTTTAGAACATTTAAGATGCACATCAGAAGAAGAAGGCAAAGGAAAAGGAGTGAAAGGGGGGATGCGGAAAGGTAGAGGAAGGTAGCCAAGGGTTAACTAGGGCCCTGGGCTATGTTTTAAGGATCCTACCCGGCAATTCGCCTAAAATTGATACACAGAGAACCCTAGAAAAACCTGCATCAGCTAGGTCGGGCATTTGGTACTTGTCCCACGCCCTTCCAATGGCGGGAGAGGGGTTAGCTGTGGGGTCGCAACTTTCCCCTCGCCGTGCCTTGACCGGTTTAGGGGGAAGCTGGCCGACTATTCCAATAGGAATAGCGGACAACTCTTACCGTATGCCCAAGGTCTGATTCCAGTCAGGGTATACAATAACAGATGAGAGTGTTGTACAGAATTCCTTTGAATGCTATTTTGGTTCATTATGGTGAAGGAATTGAAAATGTAAATATTGCTTAAGATATAAGTTATGTGTTGTATGACGTCTAGTTTGGCCGGTAATTTAATGAAATTATATTATTTACTTTCTAATATTATTTATTATTACTTTTAATAATATTTAATTTGCGCAGGATAATCACTCAAATGATGGAACTAAAAGGAAAATACAAATTAGGTGCAAAAAATTTTATTTAAAACGATAATTATATAGTTTATGCTTTATTTATAAAATAAAAAATTATAATATTTTTTTGGGTTTATAAATGTATTACGTCTTTTCAGTACGGTCAACCAGCATCTTAGTGATGGATATATACAAATGACCATAATCGATCATTCGATTATTGCAGATCATTCGAAATGTCGATTATGATACAACGACCACCGAATTACGATTATATGTCTAATGACGAGACTTATGAAGGCTTATGCGATCGAGCGATGAATGAATCATTCGATTATTCTGTACGGAAGCCTTATTTTTAAAATAGCTACGCTATGAATTTCACTCAGTTTGTGATATTTAATAAATATTTCTTTTGCAAACAAGAAGATTTGAGGCTGAAGTCGATTATATTTTGAATGACGAGACTTATACAGGCTTAAGCGAGCGAGCGATGAATGAATCATTCGATTATTCCGTACGTTAGCCTTATTTTTAATAGTTACACTCTGAATTTCTCTCAGTTGGACTATATTTAAGAAAAATATTGCTTTTGCAAACTAGAAGCTTTGAGACTGAAGTCGATTATATTTTGAATGACGAGATTTATGCAGGATTAAGAGAGAGAGCGATGAATGAATCATTCGATTATTAGAATCACTCGATAGCGGATCATTCGATTATTCAAATAATTCGATTATGCCCATCACTACAGCACCTACTGGTCGCGACTCCTCTCCTAGAATCTCCGCATCTACCGAACAGATGTCTTCCAGTCTTTCCAAACTTTACACTGCCGGACTCACCAATTGTTTGCAGTTGTTAGTCACACCCCTGCGACCCTCTGTGACTTTTTTCGTCGCGTTCAAGTGCTCAACTTACGCGAAAAAAATATTTAATTTACAGTTAAAACTGTAGACAAGTATAATATAATAAAACGTAATTAAACAGGCATGTGCATTAATTAGTTCACAATACAAAAATTTTAATAATATTAATTTTGACTGTGTGCTTTTGTTTAAATAATATACCTTAAATTTTTCGTTGCTGTGTTTTTATGGAAATTTTAGTAGTCATTCGAGTTTACGGCACCTCAAATTGTCAAACTGTTCCAAATTTGCCAATGTCACTTGATTAAAACTGAAGAAACTAATGAACGCCAGTTCAATACTTATATTATTATATCATATTAATGATTTTTTTAATAAATGGAAGTTACTCATTCTCTAGGCATATTGTAAGAGATATCTTGTGTATTTTCGTGCCAACATGCACGCTAGGAGACACGCTTACCAGAAACTTTCACTTTAATTCTCATTGGCGTAGTTTATTGTTACTTAAACAACATACACACGAACAATTAAACGATTTTCTATCTTGTTATACCAGCTGGTACATTTATTCATAGTCCTGGGATTAAAACAACCTGGTTTTACACGAAAATTGAATGATAATTTTTTTTATGTATTACCTATATTCATTGTTGTTATGTACATAGGGCTCGAATTCCCTTCAGTAACCGTCTGCTTCAGTTTGTTCACTGTGCTCTCTCAATCAATTGTATATTATACTTTTAAATAGAATACTACTTTTTTTAACGTACAATTTCTATATAGCCTCTCGAAATTGAATGTTGAGCTTTTGTATTTGTGATTATTTAATTACATGATCAATAATTATTGGTTTAATTTGAATTTTCAAACATTCGATGCGGATCTGCTTATTATTATTATTAGCCATGTTGATTTGCATTTATATTAGCTGGGAGCCCGGCGTTGAACTCCTATTGGTATAGTCGAACAGCTGCCTCCTAAACTGGTCGAGGCACGGAGAAGGGTATGCTGCGTCCCCACAGAAAACTCCTCTCCTACTATCGGAAGGGCGTGGGACAAGTACCCAAAGCCCGGCCTACCTGATGCTCGTTTTTCTAGGGTTTGCCCTGAATTTTTTTAGGCGAATGGTGGGTAGGATTCATAAAATATAGCCCGGGGGCCCTAGTTAACCCATAGCTACCTTCCTCTACCATTCCCCATCCCCCCTTTCAAATCCCTTTCTATGCTATTAAAGAGGATTTGCCCAAAGTGGATTACCCTCATGTAGCCTGTTGCCTTAAAAAAAAATAAAAAAAAATCCTCTACCCTTGAAGAAATCAGGTAACCTGAGAGGGATGTTCTCTCGCAGGCAGAACCTTGTAGGAGACACACGAAGGGGATACCTTTGGGAATGCCTTTTCCTCTCCGTTTTTGAACTAAGGTTCACACAAGCCGAGGCACCTCGGCCTGTTTTGAAAGGTGTATGTTCCGGGGTCACAGACCTTGGGCATATGGTAAGAGTTGTTCTCTATTCCCATTGGAATAGTCGGCCAGCTGCCTCCTAAACTGGTCGAGGCACGGAGAAGGGAATGCTGCGTCCCCTGAGCTAACCCCTCAGGTTTTTCTAGGGTTTTCCCTGCATTTCTTTAGGCGAATGCCTTGTAGGATTCTTAAAATATAGCCCGGGGCCCTAGTTAACCCTTTGTTACCTTCCTCTACCTTTCCGCATCCCCCCTTTCAAATCCCTTCCTATGCTATTAAAGGGGAGCTGCCACCATTTGGATTACTCTCGTGTAGCCTGTTACCCTAAAAAAAAATTAAACTATAACCCGGGGGCCCTAGTTAACCCTTGGCTACCTTCCTCCACCCTTCCGCATCCCCCCTTTCACATCCCTGTGGATTAACCTCATCTACCCTGTTATCTAAAAAAAACGCTTCCTTTAAGCAACAAGAAAAAAAACATAAAATAAAATGGAAAATTCCATCCATCCATCCTTGTAACAATTTTTTTTAGATAACAGATACAATCCCTATAATATAGCAGTATATTATATTACCTATATCCACCAGCTGTCTCTGTGACGGTGTTTACAATACAACCAAATAATCTTACTTTGCTGTTTCTTTTTCTTCGTTTCAGACAATGTTCAATGTACTTCGTGAATTAAGATAGCATTCTTGACATTTATGAACTTTCCAAAACGTCATTTAAATTGCTTGGATAGGGATTTTATTCGCATTACAGACGGCTGAATGTCTTTACTCAAAAGCGATAAATGTCTTTATAGATATATAATATTTTCATCCACCTTTAAAAAAATTTAAATTTTAAAATGATGCAAAAACCATATCCTAATAATAGTATACAACGTACACAAATCTTTATGCCTAAATCTGTCGTTTACAACCGTGCATAATGTTTCCATTAACATTTATATCTGACTGGAGTTCCAGGATCCAACTATATATAAAGTTTTCCTTAAAATTCATGATATGTTCCATAATTTCTGATTATGATGGAAAACGTTCTCCTATTGGGTTCTTGTTAATATAAAAAATGGCATTCCATATAATTGCTAAATATTTTATAATGCATGAGTCATGAAAACCCCATTTATATATAAATACCGTTAACTGTTTTTGCTGAATTCCTGTCATTACTCTTGCTTAATGGTTGCATTTATCTGCATTGTTCCTGAAATGTATCACTTTTTTACTTATCGCTAAAGTGGAATGTTGCATAGCAATTCCTGCAGCTTTTACTCACGCAAATATGAGAGTTCGGCTCGAGCATCGTATTTCGGCGTATATCCGCAATCACAGAATAATTACGATAGCTGTTAAACCCAGTTAATACAGGAACCACGAACCGCCTAATTGTGGTCCATGGAGTTAATTACTCCAACATAATTTCTCATCTCTCACTACGAATAATAATCGGAGACTTTTATAAATTTCAAAAAACATATTTTATTAAAATGAAATAATTTTACGTCTGATTGAAAATAATGAAAGGGATCCCTTTCGTCACATGCTAAGAAGAGCCTAGAGAAACACAACTGCATTGGTCAGTTGACAACACTCTTTTTATACATGTATTTTATGTTAAACTGTCACTTCTTTCTGATTTACAGGTGAATTTTAATTCCACAAAGACGAATATGATTAAAAAATCCTTAAAGAAATAAATATAATTATCAAGCATTGTATGAATAAAATATTATACATTGCTATTAAATAACAGAAATAATATATAATTAATATTTTCTTACGTCCTTATAAACTGTGCCCATTAACAGTATTTAACTTAGAGATGCTTTGGATTAAAATTTAAGGAAGTTGGCTTTAATATTTTAATTCACTTCTTAATTACGAAAAACGACAGATTGCGTCACCTCCAAAGCCGTTTCGACATCATTCAAACACAACTGAGAAAGAAACGAGTTAAACCTTTTAAGTGTATTATTACTTATATTTTTCGAAGTAATATAGAAAAAAATGACAATTACAACACAATAGTTTACATTTAAGGAAAACTATGATACGATATTTAACAATAAATGGCCTGAGTTACGACAACTATCTTTACTTCGCAAGTCATTGTATTGTAGCGCGATAGTTATATAATTGTATATATACATATACATACCACTGTGAACGAAAAGAAAGGTGAATTTATTTATAAAATTTAAATTCTTTATTTATTTTTCCAAATCAATTTCATCCCCTTCAAAGTAATCCCCGTCCAATAAAACGCACTTTTTCCTACGCTTTTTCCAGTCCTCGAAACAGTCGGAATAGTCTTTTTCCGAAATAGCCTTCAAGACCTTCTTCCATTCGGTTTTTATCTGCTCAATCGTGTCAAAATGGCGTCCCGGCATTGGCCTTTTGAGTTTGCTGAATAGCCAGAAGTCGCACGGAGCCAAATCAGGCGAATACGGTGGTTGCGGGAAGATATGAGTCGAGTTTTTGGCAAAAAAGTCGCGAAGAACCAATGCAGTATGATATGGTGCATTATCGTGCTGAAGGAACCAAGAGTTGTTCGCCCATAATTCCGGCCGTTTCAGACGAATAGCTTCACGCAAACGACGCATAACGCTCAAATAATATTCTTTGTTGACAGTTTGGCCCGGCGGAAGGAATTCATAGTGCACCACACCACGATAATCAAAGAAAACTGTCAACATGACCTTGATTTTCCATCGACTTTGCCGTAGTCTTTTCGGTCTTGCTTCACCTTTTGCACGATATTCGCTGGATTGGTCGGTGGTTTCAGAGCCGTATGCGTAAATCAAAGTCTCGTCTCCAGTAATGATGCATTTCAAGTGGTCCTGATAGTCAGACAGCAAAGTTTCATACACATCAACGGGACGATTATGGCACCAATCAAGACTTGACGCGTTTGAGGCACAAAACATTCTTCAAAATGGTTTGGGCTGACCCAAATGATATTGCAACACTATCAGCGAGATCTCTAATTGTCCATCGGCGATTTTCAAGCACCAAATCTTTGAATTTTTGGACGTGGCCCTCGACCGTAGACGTTGATGGTCGTCCAGAGCGCGGTTCGTCTTCAACGCGTTCTCGGCCCTCTTTGAACTCGTTGTACCACTTATAAACGTTTTTTTGTGCCATAGTTTGATCACCAAAGGCCTTCCGCAACATTTTCAACGTGTGCGCACAAGAGTATACATTCCACAAACAAAATTTGATGAAAGTAGCTCAACAAAATCACCCATTGCAAAAATCGAAAAATCCACTTTTGATTGTTTACAAAAACACGTGTAACTCGGAGATACTTAAATCTTTTAACAAACAGACGCTTGGCAAATATTATAGGCAGTCCTACCAACCTAGGAAAAAAAATTACCCGCCTTCCTAATACCCGGGAGTTTTAAATGACAATTTCACCTTATTTTTTATCACAGTGATATATATAATATATTATTTTAATGTAGATATTAGCAAGGGTTGAGAGCTTGGCAAGTTGGAATTTGACCACGCGCCGCCGTGCCGGATAGATAATCCCTTAAGTTCTGGACTTAGGCACGTAGAGTGTTGACCCTCGGAAGGTACCTGGACTGTCGCACCGTGGAAAACGTCTCTCCAAAAATCCCAGAAATTGAATTAACTCGTGACTGCCTGAACCAATCACATTTCTTGGTTCAGGAAAGATCGATCTAAAACTGGTCGATATTTCGCATCCAGCGAAGGGGCTGTAAAGAAAGTGTAGAGAGACTCCTCGACTAACCGTCGCCAGGGACGGACGTACAGCCCCAAGAGGGTGCCACATGATCACGGCCAGAGATCAACGCGAGGTAACTGCCAAGTGTCTCAATCCTTGACGCGCCTGGGGGAATTACCGTAAACCATGGTTTAATTTGGGATTAAGGGATCCGATTGTTTTCCCGGCTACCTTAACACGAATAATTTGTATTTTTTTTTTCATGTTCAGTTAAATAATTATTAAATTCTTGAAAATATCGCTTTACTTTATCATTTAATAAACCTACCACTACAGTATCGTGAAAATTATATATTCAACATTATAACAATTTCATTGTGAATTTAGGATTTAGAAAAACCGATATTACTTACTAAGTCATTCGACTCCAACTGTGCATAAAATATCTGAAGCAAGAAAAAAAGAAGAAATAAAGGCAAAATTATGGGCACTGCTGTTTAAAAACAATGTTTTTATCTACGTTTCCATCCGCTTAAATTCGAAAAATGTTCATTCATAAACTAAAATATATTTAATTTTCTGTGACTGTGTATTTAAACAATCCATTTCCAAGTAACTTAAGATAGGTGGTATACACTCAGAATATCTTCACCGATATTTATATTACTTGTAAGGTTCTAGTTTTAAAAAAATTGATACAATTCGTTGAAAAAATATTTTCTCATACTTTTCCTTAATTCTTTCTCAAATAATTAGGACTATGACGAACCAGCCTTTTTTTCATGTCGTATTACACAATATTAAAGTTAAACATTTTTCAATACTGTTTGGTATTCAATTTGTACGTGATGTTTTGACGAATTCTAATTTCTCATGAGAGGTTTGAGGTATGTGCGTGTTACATGAACCCTAACCTATTAGGCCTAAGCGTAGACAGGACTTGTTACAAAGTCGGAGTCGATTTCCACACACATTTGCGTAGAGACAGAGAGATTACCTCGCTAATTGCACGAGAACACGCTCAAGAGCTCCGCCCTTCCTAAGTCTCGTCTCCTACAAAGAGCCAAGCAGTTGGCCAGTCCGCAATTTCGTCGCTCTTTTAATTAGAAGTGCAACTTCATTTGTGAGCTCTCAACCCCAACTTTAAATGAATCCAAATAAATAACATATCCCTACCAACTTTTAAAATCTCTACCATAATTTTGTGGTTTCTTTACGCAGTTCAAAACGTGAAATATTGTACAGTCATCGTCTTATTTATATTAGTGGTATTTAAAGTAACCCATAAATACATAAATGGAATAAAATCGGGCCTTTCTGATAAAAAAAATTATGTGGTAAATGAATTTTTTCCCATTACTTACTTCCCCATAGTAATTTGGATTATGTAAGTACGGGTGGGTAGTTCGAAATATGATATTAGATTCAAATTATAATATATTAATGTATAATAGGTTTTTTTATAGTAAGGAATTTGAAAGGGGGATGCGGAAGGTTAACTAGGGACCCCGGGCTATGGTTTAATGATCCTACCCGGCAATTCGCCGTGATGCAGGGAAAACCTTAGAAAAACCTGCATCAGGTAGGTCGGGCATTTGATACTTGTCCCACGCCCTTCCGATGGCGGGAGAGGGGTTTCTGTGGGGTCGCAGCTTTCCCCTCGCCGTGCCTTGACCGGTTTAGGAGGCAGCTGGCCGACTATTCCAATAGGAATAGCGGACAACTCTTACCGTATGCTCAAGGTCTGCGATCCCGGAACATACACCTCTCAAAACAGGCCTAGTTGCCTCGGCATATGGGAACCTTAGTTCAAAAACCAGAGAGATGTGAAGGCATCCCCAAAGGTAACCTTCACCAAAGCTCCCAATTGGTGACTTTAAAACATTTTGTCTTTATAATCGACCTATAGTTTAAGTAACACAGAGAGAAAGATTTGAACGACGCAGTCCATTGTTTTCGTTGTCTGATATTTAATTATACGCAATTTCCTAAAAACGTACCTCTGATGTAAAATAAGAGACCGCATATTCTTTGTAATAAGTCACTTCATAATTCTTAGAAAGAAACGCCAAAAAACCATTTACTGCGAATAGGAAGTAATAAAAAACATTATTAATTAATTATTAATTAACATTCTCTTTGTTCAGAGAATATTAAAAATGTTTAGGAGTTTTGTTATTCTAAGGTAAAGAAATAGTCCAGCGTTTCAAAGAGTATCTTTAGTATTTTGCAAAGAAGGAAGAACAGCAAAAGTGCTCGGACTCAAGACCAAAGTCCTGCTTGCTTCCTCCTCTCCAAAAGTAATGCACAAAGAGAATAAAGCTCGGACGTGTACGAGGATTCTTCGGTAAGTCTGGTATTATTTTATGAAAGAGCGGGAAATTTTTCACTTTCCCGCCATTGTTGGTAAACATGATACTTTCGAAGTTGCTCCTAAAAGTTTTAAACATATGCCATAGTACTTTATCGTTGTCAGCCTTCTGTAATGTTAGATGTGTACTCAAGCGGAGACAAATGAAAAAACCAATTTCATTAAGCACTTTCAATTGAAGGGTTGGACAGCTGCACAAACCCAAACCGAATGGACGAAGTTCATGAGGACTCTGCACCAGCATTGAGGACTATTTACTTCTGGATTAATGAGTTTGAACAATGTCGCAGATGCGCAAAACATGAAACTCGCTCAATTGAGGTCACATCGAAAAAGTTCACAATATCGTCATGGAAGATTACAGGCTAAGAGTGCGTGAGGTAGCTGATGCCGTAGGCTTCTCATCTGAAATAGTGCATTTCATCCTCCATAAAAAACTGGCCATGAAAAAGCTTTCAGCGCGAAAGGTGCCGCGAGTGTCGACTTTGGACCAAAAACGGATGCCTAAAAACATTTCAACGCAAATGCTAGTAATGTTTAGGCGTAACCCACAAGACTGTTTGCGCAAATTCGTTGATGAAACTTGGATACATCAGTACTCTTCAGAGGCAAAAAAAAACAATCAAAACAATACACAAAATCTCGTGAAAGTGCGCCGAAAAAGGCGAAGACCGTTTTGTCAGCTGCAAATGTGTTTTGGGTTTCTCGGGGTATAATATTCATAGATTTCGTGAAAATGGACACAACCATAACTCGGCTCTCTCATTCAGCACCCGTTCCAAACGATCCAACAGAGCAGCATAATAAACGAAAAATATTGGCGCACAAGAAAGTTCTGTTTAAATGTAAATATAAAATTGAGACAGGGAAAAATCATACGCAGAAACAATACCAAAGAAAAGTTAAACAAATGAACCAGAATATTATATTAAATTGAACAAAATAAAGAAAACAAATATACTTCTGCTGAGGCCATCCAATAGTAAAAATCAAAACAGTCAAATAAGGTATAGACAAAATAAACATAGCAATAGAACCAGCCTAAACTTTAGCTAAGGAACTGCTTAATTAAAATGGACTTATTTTTATTCTATATTATTTATAAACAATCTAATGTACAAGAACAAATACAATGTATTGTAATAAACAACTTGAAATTAATTAACAGTGCCTCACGGTGAGGTCGCCATAAATGTAATACTTAAGGATGATACCAAATTAAATGGAACAAATATTAAAATTTCGTCACATGTAATAATCGGAATGAAAACAATTTTAAATGAAATTAATATTATAATGGAAAATTATCTAATGAAGGAGCATGAATAAGAACATTAATTGAAACTGACCAAACAATAGATTTATTATTATTCAAAATAATTCAAAATTATAAAAATAATTACTATCGGACCTTTTACATTTATTTCATAAAATCAAATAAATTTTCTCTTGATCTCAGGGTCTTTTCTGGGCCTTTAAATAAAGAATAATTTACTCCCTTTTCAAACAATCAATTTACAACTTAATACTCAAAAATATTTAATAAAAAAAACGAAATATGACGAAATTTTACCTTTAATATAACGTTTGCAACTTAATTTAAATGATATATAACTCACTGTTTTGTTCTGGTACCTGGGCAATTGGATTCTTTCAGCAACACACTCACTTTAAACAAATAACGAACAGGCCATTTTTTTACAATGAATTTCCACTTAATAACTGTTGGGCTTTCAATATTGGCGGCACCTCGTAAAAATCCTCCTCGTCGATTCTCAAGATAATTTTGCGTAACACTCAAAAATATTTCTGAGTCACCATCTGCATTAAAGCTGTCCAACTTTACTTTTTAATAATTGTCTCGTTGATTTAAGTTACGAACACTTGCTGTCTTTTCTTACTGCTTTTAAATATTTTAAATCCTCTCGACTATTTCCAAGCACGACCACTTGCGGTCACTCAAGATTGCTGAGTGCCTTCTTTAACTTTACTTGTTAAATATTTTAAATTGTCTCGACTAACACGTCCACTCTCTGTCGTTTCTAACCGCCGACTGTCTACTTCACGAACTACGCGCGTCATGTCTAAACAGTACCTTGCCTTATTTATTATCATCCATTATTGTGTTTTTGTGTATGATTGCCGGTAACAATTCCAGTTCAATAGTTTATAATTATTAACTCTTAATTACCCTTTAATTATTACAATATATATTGGTGTTTATTAAATAAAAATTAATAAAATTTAATACATAAAATTATTTATTTTCACTTTGTGGCTTCTAACTCAAACTCAATTACAATTTAAAATATTAATTTCTATGGGCCTTCACTGGGTTTGATAATGGACACAACAAATTGATTTTAAAATCTTATTAACAAACAGTTCACATTTACCTTACGATATGTCGATAGAAAGAAATTAAAAGAAAAGAAATTAACTTTGATTGACAATTAAAAGAGAACGAAATCTGACTCCTTTAATTACGTTTACAATTAATCATTAGTTTGGTTTTGATACTTACATCTGTCCAGCTGGTACCAGCATTCTTTTGGTTTCGGAAGTACACTATTGCAAAATTATACACTGATTCTAAAATGTCGACTCACAGATTTTACACTATTGAAGCCAAAGCTGATAGGCTTCCAGGAACTCGGATGGTCCTCCTGAATATCAGCTATCTCATGTCTGCTCACCTTATACGAATCCTTTGATACGTAGATTTGTTAGTCTTTTACCGCTTTGGACTTAAACTGCAACTTTACTATTCCGGCTGGCTATAGACGTAAACTGCTGACTTCCTTTCCTGGCTGGCTGTAGACGAAAACTCTCATAGACTCTCCTGGCTGGCTGTAGACGTAAACTGCTTTTACTTAGCGATATTTACGATGTAATACTTCGGTGAATGTTTTTCCTTTGTCTTAAATTCACAACTTTGTTTAGTAATACATTAACGACGGCTAGTCTCTGCTCTAGTATTATTTGTTCCGTCCTCTGAAATGTCCCGCCACCAACTGACTTCTAGTTCTCTCGAGTTTTAGCGCGCATACGCCATTTTTTACTTTTCGACAAAGCAAAGTGAGCTCGCTTTTCATTGTCGCTTTGTTCGATCAGACCGCTATAATGGATTTCTCAAACAATTCAAATTTTATGTCCAAAAAATTAATGGCCTAATTAATTGGCATTACAATATATATATATATATATATATATATATATATATATATATGCGTGTGTGAGTGCGTGCTTGTGTATTAACATTTGTAATATAAATGAAATCTTCTCAAATCAAATGCCGTTCCTATTCATATTTCTTGAGTGAGTGTTTTTACAAAAGTCTACTAATTTGCGACGTACTTATTAACCTAAATTATATAATTGTAATAGAAAACATTTAACCCTGTGTCTAAAATCACGAAGTAGGAAACTTTAACTACGTGCAGTCTGGGATGTTGAAAGCCAATCGCATGAATATAATTTGCAGATAAACAACGGAGGGAAGTACTATATATATTCTGGGAAACCCCTTTTAAGGCGGCCGAGCTTCTTCCGAGAACTAATATTTCAATTCAGTTTTACCTTGACAGCAGTGCGTCTGATTTCAAAGCGTGGGAAGGGAAAGTTGGTGAATGATGGATACAGTTATGTGTTTGATAGAAACTTAAGTGATGGGTCAACTCAGTTTTTGTAGGTGCGAGACAAAGGATTCGTGCAAAGCTCGAGTTCACACAGTCAACGGAGACATCACAAAGAAGATAAATGTGCATACCCAAGTCGAAGTTGACGGAGCTAAATTAAACGAGCCGAGGAAACTATGGAAGCAAGGATTCAAGTCAGTAATGAATGTATAATAATAATCAAATGCTGCTGAAAGCTTCTGCCTAAATATGCAGTTTTGCGGGAAACAGTTCGTCCAAACCCGGGTTTTTTGCAGCAAATTATAATCCCACATAATTTTAGTGTATACATTCAAAGTGAAGGAGTAGAGGAGAACTTTCTACTGGCTGACAGTGGACCTGGAGAAAACCGTGTATTAATATTTGGCAGACAAACTCGAGTGATAACTCTTAGTGAGTGAAAAAGTGGTAGGGTGACGGAACTTTTAAAACTGCACCGAAATTATTTGCTCAGATATACCACTGTGATCAAAAAGTAAGGTGAAATTGTCATTTAAAACTCCCGGGTATTAGGAAGGCAGGTAAATTTTTTTTCTTAGGTTGGTAGGACTGTCTATAATATTTTCCAAGCGTCTGTTTGTTAAAAGGTTTAAGTATTTCCGAGTTACACGTGTTTTTGTAAACAACCAAAAGTGAATTTTTCGATTTTTGCAATGGGTGATTTTGTTGAGCAAAGAACTTGCATCAAATTTTGTTTGCGGAACGAATATTCTTGTGCGGACACGTTGAAAATGTTGCGGAAGGCCTTAGGTGATCAAACTAAGGCACAAAAAAACGTTTATAAGTGGTACGAGTTCAAAGAGGGCCGAGAACACGTTGAAGACGAACCGCGCTCTGGACGACCATCAACGTCTACGGTCGAGGGCCACGTCCAAAAATTCAAATATTTCGTGCTGGAAAATCGTCGATGGACAATTAGAGATCTCGCTGATAGTGTTGGAATATCATTTGGCTCAGCCCAAACCATTTTGAAGAATGGTTTGTGTCTCAAAGGCGTCAAGTCTCGATTGGTGCCAAAATCTCTCAATATTTGGAAAAAAAAGTGTCGCGTTGATGTGTGTGAAACTTTACTGTCTGATTATCAGGACCACTTGAAATGCATCATTACTGGAGACGAGACTTGGATTTACGCATACGACCCTGAAACCACCGACCAATCCAGCGAATATCGTGCAAAAGGTGAAGCAAGGCCGAAAAAACCACGGCAAAGTCAATGGAAAATCAAGGTCATGTTGATAGTTTTCTTTGATTATCGTGGTGTGGTGCACTATTAATTCCTTCAGCCGGGCCAAACTGTCAACAAAGAATATTATTTCAGCGTTATGCTTCGTTTGCGTGAAGCTATTCGTCTGAAACGGCCGGAATTATGGGCGAACAACTCTTGGTTCCTTCAGCACGATAATGCACCATCTCATACTGCATTGGTTCTTCGCGACTTTTTTGCCAAAAACTCGACTCATATCTTCCCGCAACCACCGTATTCGCCTGATTTGGTTCCGTGCGTCTTCTGGCTATTCAGCAAACTCAAAAGGCTAATGCGGGGACGCCGTTTTGACAAGAGTGAGGAGATAAAAACCAAATGGAAGAAGGTCTTGAAGTCTATTTCGACTGTTTCGAGGACTGGAAAAAGCGTTGGAAAACGTGCGTTTTATCGGACGGGGATTACTTTGAAGGGGATGAAATTTATTTGGAAGAATAAATAAAGAATTTATATTTTATAAATAAATTCACCTTACTTTTTGTTCACAGTGGTACGTAATTTTGCTGGTGTTTTATACGCGCTACTCCAGGGCTTGAACCAGGACTACAATAATGACTCGGATTTTTATTTTAAAGACAGGATGATCACGACCCTGGCTTTTGTTCCAATTGGCAGTCTAGAAGATGCAATAGATCGAATTTGGAAATTTCAACTTTCCATTCTAACAAGATTTAGCCGTTTACAAAAAGAATTATTTTAATGGCATGAAAAATTAACTTGCTCTTATAATTATGTAAATTATGCATAGAGCATTCGCTTACAATCATAATACTTGAGATTAACTTCGATCTGTCTTTTCAACAAAATACGTGGCAGTGGTTTGTTGTCTGTTTAAATTAAATGCTTCTCATTATCAAAATAACTTTCCGTACATTTTCTCCAAAAAAATGCACTTCCAATGCTATTATTTACATGTTTAATATGCATTTTAATATATTCCTGATATAATTTTGCGTAGGTTGCAACTTTTACGTTCTGGCCTAAAGCCGGTGACAATATTATGATCGCTTCTCCACGATAAAATTAGGTTCTCTGTAATTCGATTTAAGTTTTTATTGAAAGAGGTACATTTCTTTATTCTGATACCTTTGTACTTGATATTAGTAGTTAAACGTGAAAGAAGCGATGAAGTAGCGAGAATCCAATAACACGCACGTCTGCCCTGAAATTGACTCACAAGTAAGCAATGCAATTCCGGGGTTAAACGCCCCAATAATGAACTCCTATGCTGCTCTCGAGATTGCCGAAGTATCATAACAATAAAAAGACGGAGGACGCCGATATTACTTCCTTGAATCCCTTAGTTCAAACGACCAACAAACAACTGGGTAAAGGAAGGGGGAGACAGAGAGAAAACTTCTCCTATGGTCCAAAAATTTTCAGAAAAATAAAGTCTACGGGAAATTTTAACACACGTTACGTGTGTAGTACGATGACATTATATGTGTGTCACAGTTTAAAAGTTTTTATAAAAATGTGACTGAAATATATATCTGACAGTTCGTTATTGTAGTTAATAGGTTATATTTCCCCTGTTGGAGAGAAAACATATACGGTTGTAATTGTTGCTTGGACACTGGGTAGGGTTGCTGATACGGCTGAAGCAAATTTTTTGGAGCAATTAAATAGACATATAATATATTTACTCTCGGTAAGGGCCATTGACAAGCCATAATGTCTTAAGACAAATTCATAGCCGTTGAGTGTAATAGCGAATTAATTTACATTATCGAAGAACAATAAAAATCCTGAGATATTAAATAGAATAAAATTATATTTTTTGTGAGTGTATTTATAATATTATTATTATTATTATTATTATTATAAAATCCAGTGAAATATTAAAATGTAGAATTAAAAATAAATATATGTCTTCCTTGTAGAACAATTTTTGTGTTAATTATCTTTTGGCAAATAAAATATGTCTGTATGTGTCCAAATGCGCACATGTGTTTATAAATTCATACAAAACATTATGTACATAATAATGGTATGTAAATAGAAATTAATTTCAAATGGTATTAGGAAGAATAAAACAAATATATACGAATTATTGTAAATAGGTGTGGATATAAGTGCATGTGTGTGAAGCAATATATGATTGTATGAGTATGAAAGCGCAAAAGTACAATATACAAAAGTATATATATATATATATATATATATATATATATTGTAGTAATTAGTAATTAATTCATTATTATAATTATAAAGTTGGATTGTAGAGGACTTATTATTGGATATAAAGCATACGCCGCAATAAGGCGGCGAGACAAAGAGTGTATTGTTGGAGTTCAGAAAGCGGTACGCGCTCAAAATCTACGAGACGAACAGTTAGTTGGACGGCGGACACAGTAGCGGGCAGATATAAATTCAGAAAATTCAGATTATAAAAAGTTTAGGCAGTCAACGGTGAGAAGCGAAACGGAAAAGTTGGACGGCGGACACAGATGCAGGCAGACATCAATTCAGCAAATTCATATTATAAAAAGTCTGCGGATCCCAAATTATGAGTAGGGCTATCTAGGAAGTCCAACGGCGAGATATAATAGTTTACATAAAACGCAAGTAAACAGTTCTGATAGAGAGACTTTGAGGAGACCTACGTCCGGAAACTGGCTGAGGGTGAGATGATCGAGGTTCCAAGATAGCAGAGATCCAGAGCAACTACCGTGTGTTCAAATTCTAATGAGTAGAATCAGTGATATCCCCAAATCGTGTGCACAGAAAAACCAAAATTGAGACCTGGGCGGCCGTAAGTAGTAAACTTTAAAATTGATTGTAAACCTCTTTTAAAAGATATGTCAGATCGTTCTTTAATTATTTTGTTTCTTTAATTATTTCGTTTCTTTAATTATTTCGTTTCTTTAATTATTCACTTCGTTAGTTATTTACTTATTTAATTGTTTAGTTCTGTAATTTAAATTCAATCTTTAGTCTTATTTTCGTCCGCAACAAAATTCGTCGAGGTTCAGACGAATTAAATTACCTAAAAAGCTGAATGTAATTATGATGATTGTATAAAATTCACCCATTTATCAAACCCAGATAAAGACCCTGAGATCCCAAATATTATATTGTGTAATTCTAAACCTTACTAAATTTGTTTAATTGTTTCCCTTAATAGTTCTTTTTATTTAGACACAGCCATTTTTAGTTAGTAGTTATTTTAAATTTATTACAATATATATATATATATATATATATATATATATATATATATATATATATATTGTAACGATAAAAGGGCAATTAATAATTAACAATTACAAACTATTGAACTGAATTGTTACCGGCGAACACACAAAGATACAACAATGGTCGAGCATGTTGAACAGGGAAGGTATTGTTTGGACTTAGCGCGTGTAAGAGGTTGGAGTGGGTAGTCAGCCACGAGACATTGCCGAGTACGGACGAAATTGAAATTTCGCAGTCTGCAATCAGATGCTGATGATTTTGTGGTAGAAGTCTCCAGTTTTCCGTTGCAAGTTCAAAATGATTGGCAGAGAACATAGAATATAAGGAGTATTAATACAGATATTCAGAACTTGAACACCAAACAGCGATTTGTTAGCGTTTGGCGTGTGATCGACCAACAATTAAACATACAAAATCAGAAAGAGATCAACAGTTTTTAAGTGTTTGCAAGCCAGTATAAAAAATAAATTCAATGTTACATAGCCTGTTCATAATAGTGTTCAAGGTGAAAGTTTTTTTAGGTAACAGGCTACATGAGGGTAATCCTCAAGGTGGCAACTCCCCTTTAATAGCATAGGAAGGTATTTGAAAGGGGGGATGTGGAAGGGTAGAGGAAGGTAGACAAGGGTTAACAAGGGCCCCGGGCTATATTTTAAGGATCCTACCCGGCATTCGCCTAAAGAAATGCAGGACAAACCCTAGAAAAACCTGTATCAGATAGGTCGGGCATTGGGTCCTTGTCCCACGCCCTTCCGATAGCGGGAGAAGCGTTTGCTGTGGGGACGCAGCATTTCCTTCTCCGTACCTCGACCAGTTTAGGAGGCAGCTGGCCGACTGTTCCAATGGGAACAGAGAACAACTCTTACCGTATGCCCAAGGTCTAAGACCCCGGAACATACACCTCTCAAAACAGGCCGAGGTGCCTCGGCTTATGGGAACCTTAGTTTAAAAATGGAGAGGAAAAGGCATCCCCCAAAGGTAGCCCCTTCGTGTGTCTCCTACAAGGTTAAATCAAATCAAATAGAATGTAATTTAAATATTTTAAGGGATCAGACCATGCAATCACAATGAAATGAAAAAAAAAAGTTCCAATATCAAGCCAGTCGATATCGTATCGCTTGAAAAACGCAGCAGAACCTTTGTTGGGACTGACTATGCTAAAACTTTTAAGGGTTGAATTTAGATTGATGTTAAGATTTCTAATTTGTTTCCTGTACAAATAAATTCAGAGAGTCCTAAAAAACACGTTTTTGAATTTCCTAAATACAAATTTATACAGAAAAAGCTGACAAATATTTTTTGGTTATCAAAATAAATTATTTTTTAATTCCGCTGCATCTCAATTAATTGATCTTATTCATTTCTGTGAATTACATCATTTTTCCTCGTAAAGAATGATTTTTAAATACATATTGTCAATTGCTTGAATTTGTAAACATATTCGGAATCTTTCCTATCTAACCTTAGATCGATTTCAAGTGTTATCATCACAGCTTAAGCAAGGAAACACTTGCCCTACACCATCATTGGTTTGGGGGGGGGGGGGCGGGGGGTCAACACCCAATTTTAGATTCCAAAGAACGATATTTAACGAACTTTCTTTTTGGAGTTATTCCACTTTAACGATTACTTGTAAATATATATACATATATGTTTCTAGTTTCTCTTTTATCTCCACACTGTAATTCGACCAGACTTTATCCTATGACAGCCGACTTAAGGCAATCATATTTCTCTGAAAAATAAAATATTTTGCGTGTGCGTGTGAAGTAGATTTGACCTTAGGGTAGAGAGGTAGACGAAAATTGTCTTACACTTTCAGTTATACCTTCTGTAACTATTTTACTGGTGATATTCTCTACGGACTGGCTCTAAAGGTTTTAGACTCTTATTAATGATGAAAAGTTTGCGACTTGAGTTGGAGGAAATATTATGCCCTGAAATAATCTGTCCCAACCAAAGAAAACGAATTAGTGGTAAGGTGTTTTTTTTATCTTTTTTGTAATTGAACAAAGAAGAAAGATCACAAGAATATGCTAAAATGAATTTTGCTGAAAAATGTATTAAAAACTGCATATAATTTTTTTCGATTAGAGCCAACATACATTTATTTATTTATTTGTAGGCACTACACAAACGTTTGTTCAATTATTTAGATACCATGCATTTGTTACGTTGTTTATATGAAATGTGCTATTGATACCATATTATATATACAGAACATAACGTATACAACATAATATGTACAATTTCATCACAGATTAATTTCGTAATACATTGGTAATATAATTTTATTTAATTTAGGTATTATAATTAGATAAATAGCCAAATAAGAGACAAAATTAAGAGGGACGTATTATATTTTATGTACAACTTCTTGAATGATATGAAATAGTTTCTAGGGAATTGGAATGGAATAAATCTAATTGAGTTGGTGAATAATTAAATAGTTTATTTTAGTTAGGTTACAATATACGGGGTGATCCCCTGAAAAATTAAATCATTTTAATTGATTGAAATTTATAAATGACCTAGTTCCAATTTATCGGTTGTTTCATTATATGTAAATCTGAATAAATAGTGAACGCTTGAATATCATTCGTTTTGCAAGGTTGAATTGCTGTGGGGGATTTTGTATTAAAATTGGACCATTCAGTAAAACAAAACATTTGTGACTATTTCAGGGAGAAATAATAATTTTAAATGTACGAAACTCGTTTGTGCATTCGTTTGTATATATGAAAAATTATTGTTTCAGAAAGATGCTTTAGAGAATTTTCTTTTTGATGAATCGAGTTTCAATTAAATGAAATTAGTAATTCCAACAGTTAACAACTAAACGTCATGTCTCGTACATACCTTTTTACCTTGCTAGTGTAGCATCAATTTTCAGAAAGGACTGGCAATTTTAACAAGTTATAAATCCTCATTTAGCTAACTAAACTTTAGTTGCGCAGTGTAATCATATAATTCGAAGAATACTTCAATATCATTGTTCTAAATTTTAATTTTAAAATAAATTGTGTTTAATGTTTGCTCACAATTAAGTATGGAAATCAGAATTTGTTGTGTATGTCGTAAACAAATCCGTGTTGATATCGTCATAAAATGCATTGTCTGGAGAAGACAGTTGCGAGATGACGCACTATTGGGCACGACTACGTAGTTCGTTAACCCAGGGCGATCTGTCTGTGTCAACATGCAATGAGAGCGCTGCAATGTTATCGTAAGGAAGACAAGTTTAGGATAATCTAGTTTATTTAAGACTCGGCAATTTGTCTTTGTCAAAACACAATGTCGAATGTTGTACTGTTGTAGTAAGGCGCGTTTGGAGGAATTTTGTTTGCGGACCGAAGACGACGTCAAAGTCTCAGCCGGGACTATAGTTAGTTTCCAGAGATCGTAAAAGGCAGAGCAGGGGAACAACTGCGGATCGAGTGCTAAAGGATAAATGAATAAATCACGTATTATATGTATTTGTCATAGAATTATAATAAAAGCTAAATTAGGTTAAAGCGGCATTCATGTTAATATTCTAATTTCGCAACCAAACATTAACGCTAACAATTTGCGGTAATTAATATAATTTAGAATCAGGATGGAGTTTGTAGTAAACTACATATATAATGTATTTAATTTTAAGGTTTTTTTGTGTCTAGATTTAGGTTTTTATTCATATTGTTATAGAAAGGGTAGGCTACGGAAGCCTCAGGTTTCAGGTCAGCAGCGGTGACATCTAACTGGAGGTCCTGCCTCCTCTTCTAGTTGTCGGAGTTCCTTCCACGTGGAATCTGTTCCGCGATGACGAGAAAATTATGCCGATAACATACTAATATTCTGTCATTACTAAAATGTCATCATTTGGAAAATACATTCACACATAACAATTTTAAATGCCTTTACGGCTACCTAATTATTAGATATACAATCTCATTCATACACTCATTCATTCGCACTATTACCGCTGCTGTTGCTGCTTCTTCGCCTACCGCTTCATCTGCCGGCCGACGCTCTCCCTTCTTTCTAATTTTTCGGATTGGAGGGCGGGGGGTTGTGGGGTTTTTATAAAAGGAAATATGTAAGGAAATATGAAAGGAAATATTTGTAAAAAATATTTGTAAAAAATATATGTAAATATATATATATATATATAGCAATGCATTGAGGGAATGCATTGTTTCGGAACAGCGCATATGTGGGGGTGAGGATGCAAGTGCAAAGTAATTACGGGTCCTGTCTCGATGTGACAAGACAGAGCGGCAAGATATTTTCTAAGTGGGGAGCAGCAGTGCAGAGTGTAAATCTCGGAGTAATGGAGAAACTGTCAATGCAATTGCGACGTAGTTTTGGGAACAAAGAAGGGACGGTCATATATAAATGGAGTGAGTCGAGGAGTTGGAGTCAGTCGGAGTGGAGTGTCAGAGCGGAGGGGGAGCTGTGAGCACCCAGTATGGAGAAAAAATGCAGCCTGCGAGAGAAATAGAAAATTTATGTCAACGATAAACATTTTTGTATGCAGAAGTTCAATCTGTAGTAATATCAAAATTTGACCACAGTCTTCGATGGAAGGAGACCAGGACACAGCATCCAGCGTCGATTAGTTTCTTCACGTGCAATTGGGATGTCCTTCACCGAGTATGGAGAATCAGCTATCGTCGAACCAATAATATGTTAGAGTCAGTGTGTAAACGTCCAGTCTATAAAGTATGTGTGTAATGAACGAGCCAAATGTTCCTGAGTAGTCGTGAGTTGAAATTTATGGTATTAATATGTGTAAACGGAATTAAAAGATACAGTCAGATATCGTTCTCTTCTTTTGTGAATAAAATAAACTCTTTTAAATTTAGAATCAATCTGGTAATTCTAAGTTCGTTAATAAGTTTCGTCGATGTCTAGACGATTAAATACTTCTGTTTAATTTAAAGATAAATGTTGGGTTCTTTGATTATTTAAGTGTTTTGTCCTTTATCAAACCCAGTAAAGACCCATGAGATAAAGAGTTATATGTTTTTATTGTAATGTTAAAAGTTTTGAGAAATAAATTGTTTGTTGTTTATAAATAATTAATTTTTTTTATTTTGACGCCCTTTTGATTATTACAATATATATATATATATATATATATATATATATAAAGGCATATATATAATTAGAGGCAATTAGAGAATTAATAATTGTAAATTTGTAGTAAATTGTTATCGGCGAGAATATAAACACAACAATGTACAGGCGGGCCTTTGTCGGTAATCGTTTTAAAACTCCGGGCTCACGGAGGCAGTCGCGGGAAGATTTTCATCGAGTAAAGAGCTGTGTGGCACACAGAATTTCATCGAGTAAAGTTTCAACATATAATTCGATCACGTAAAGGTCGCAGGAAATATTTCAATAAGTAAAGCCACAGTTGGAAATTCAACAAGTAAAGACTGTTACAAAATTTCATCGAGAAGGAGTTGATAACATTCTCATTGAGCATCAATCAGAACGAGAACTACAATAATTTTCTGGAGAGGGAGAGAGACATAATGCAGAGGTCCACAGGTGTTGTACGGAGTAATCGTCCCAGTTGATAGATACAAAAGTTTTGGACAGTGATTTTGAAACGAATTAAATTCTGTGAAATGATGGACTGTTAAATGTGAAGTGTATAGTTTGTCAAAGAGCCCAAACGAATGCCTGGTACCAGTAAAGAAACTGTAAGTAGAGAGAGAAATTTGATAAAAGTTATTTGTAAACGTTAAATAAGGATCAAATCGTCAGATTTCGGATTCACGTTCATTTTGTTTAATTCTAATGTTGTAAAAATTTGATTGTTAATTTGAATGTAAGAAAGATTTGTTCTTTATTTAAAAGGCCCAAAAAACTACCCTGAGATGAGAGTAGATTAGTTTGTAAAATAGTAAGGGCACGAATGTAAATCAATCACGACAAGAGAATCTATTTTACTTTATATAAATTAATTGTTTTCTGAAGTCTAAATTTGGTAAATTATTTAACATACTTTCATTTTTAATTTTAATAAAATAAATTCATTCATTAATTGTTTAATTTTGTGTATTACAAAAATGGCTTCACCAACGTGAGACAATTGATTTAATATTACGACATTTTTGCGCCTCAACGTGGGCCGAATTCTTTAATTTAAATTGTTTACTACAATATATATATATATATATATAAATGTAAATAACATTTGTAAATATCTGAAATCTGAGTATTATATCACATAGGTCGGTTCCTGTTTACCTTTCTTTCTGGGTCGTAGCAGCCTATGGCTGAGACCAGCTCATTGCTAGACTCACGGGCCCTCTGGTAGAACCTTGCGGAGTTTTCAAGGATCCGCTCCCACAGGTTGCTCATCCCTGCCAGGTCCCAGACTACGGCGTTGGAGATCCGTGGCGGTAGGTTTCAGGTCTGGAGCGGCATCCCTTTTAAATATTTATTTTGAAGTTCCGCTAAGGGTATTATTGACCGATAGGGCTTTTGTAATAGTTTCCGCTAAATGGAACTGTCTGCGCGAGGATAGTTGCGGTCCAGGAATGTCCAACGGCTAGGAACAAAACAAGCTCTCAGCAAAAATTTCCAAGAACAATGAGGTACGGAAAGTTTAATTTTACTTGGCTGTGCGTGCGGGGAGATAAATAAAATCCCCCCGACGTCGAAGTTGATGAGTACGGAGAGAGACGCTGCGGCAGAGACATCTCTCAGAGCCAGGGAGAGTAAAATATCTCACTGAACAAAGTTAATGGTCGGCGAGCTCTGGTGTTGGCAGTGAGTAAAGATTATACGATATAGGTTCGGAGAGCTGAGCCAATGGGGAGTTTAGCTGTAGCCAGGCACAGCAATTTTGGAAGGCGCGACACCAACCAGCGTCATCACCATGAGGTTCCCGGCTTCAAGATCTTCAGAGGCAGCGTAAGACCACTACCAGTTAACCAATTGTTCTCACGTGGCACGGTGTTCGGGGTTTTTAATCTATTCTAAAATTTTGGGGATTTAATTTGACCATTAAGAGTCTTCTAAATTTTTTTAAAATTTAAACGCGCGAAATTTTATTATTTTCTTAATTATGGTATTATTTTCCATCCACCACGGTTAACTTGAGATCGGTACATGCCCACTAGTCGGAGAAACATTAAATCTGGATGTACAAAGATTGTAAATAGTTTATTTCATATAATTTTAAATTTTTTTATTTATCTTTTAAAGAATGCAAGCTTTCATTTTCTTTATATTAAATATCCCATCCCCTTTAAATGTGGTTAACCTTTTAAAATATGAATATTGTTTTCATCAGAAGTAGGAGTAAAATAAAGGAGACGGTTACTACAAGTTAGAATCCATGACAAACAGATTTACTAATGAATTCTCTTTATATCACTGAAAAGTTATTAATCTATAACCAGGTAACAGTGGAAGAAATGCCAGAATAGATTATAACAATAAAGGAGAAATAAGTGTATATATTTACGAGGTGCCTATGTTTGTTTAAATTTGTGAAGATTAATCACAATAACTTAGATTCCGAGAGAAGTAATACTACACAACGTGATGCTGGAGTTGAATTCATATATTCCAAAGGAAGGTGGGGGAATGAAAATCGACAGTTCGCGTACAAACAACTGGATTTATCTGCGCGCAGTTTTTAAAAGTATTGCAGCGGCACTCGAGTGCGTAGCAGCAACATCAAGACATGAATTCTTAAAACCTTAGAGGGCTTTCTCAAAACTTCGTCGTAAGAAACACGCGAAAAGTTTATCGAAATCCTCGAATTTACTGTCTGCAATATAGGGTGATTCAAAAGACATTAAAAATATTAACCATTGTATATCCGAAAAAACAATGATTTATATAAGAAATGAATAAATGCACATACAAAAATTTAATATACGCTAAAAATAATATTTATTAACAGTATCGTCTACATTATTTCTTAGGGATTTTGTAAAATATTTCGAAATTTCACAAAATTTTGTCATTGTAAGCATCCTCCAGTTTTAAATTTAATATAACAAACAATTAATTATAGCTGAAAATCTATATAATAAAAAAGGATGTATATTTGTATGTATGTATGTATTTACGTTGTTCTTTATACAAATTTAAAAGCGTGGATAGATTGCAACAAAAATTGGTACACAAATTCTTCAAAACACGAGAAACGGTACTGTGAGGGTGAGAAACGCCTAGCATACATGTGGAAAGAATTATAATTAAAAACCGTGAAAATTAAATATTAAATTACTGCGCGCCAAGAGACAATGACGTCACGCGAGAGAAAGACGTTACTACGCAACGAACAAAGGAAATATCTCCTTTATTAGGAATGAACTAAAGCAGAAATATTTTATTTAAATAAAAAGTATAATTTTATACAGCAATACTCCATTGAATGGTAATAAAGAAGAATACGAATTACTTTACCATCCTTGCGGAAAATGTAAGTTAATTTTCGTGCAAAATTAGTTGTGAGTCTAGCTAACAATTTCATCAATGTAATATTTCGTAATGTATGAAGACTGAGTGACGATTATATCCTGAAATACTCAAGGAATATATTTAAGTATTCAATTAAATACTTTTTCGAGTTTATATAAATAAGTACACGAGCAACGCCGGGCACCTAGCTAGTATTTAATATTAATCACAACTATATTCACTTTTTGGTCAACATGACATAAAAAAAGATTTTTATGTGTAAATCCATATTCAAAACTGTTTTTAAATCTGCCAAACCCATTTTAAATATGCCAGAAATTTTTATTTGTTAATAAAAAACTTCTTATAACAACAGAATGTAATATTAAACTGATTGGAACAGCGTGAATAAAGTAAAGTATAGTTGTATGTCGTTAATCAATTAAATTCTTTTATTGAAATATAAATGCAAACGCGTCAGAGCGCTACTGTTACGAAGATAAATAGATCGAAATAATCCATGTCGTTTCACAAATTTATGTTAGAATGGTTGATACTGTTTTCCTAGTTTTTGTTACGTTTTTCAACTTTTTCTAAATATTTCAAAAAGTTTTTTGGGAGGGTTCAGATTA
Source organism: Zhengitettix transpicula (assembly GCA_037074705.1). NCBI lineage: Eukaryota > Metazoa > Arthropoda > Insecta > Orthoptera > Tetrigidae > Zhengitettix > Zhengitettix transpicula. The sequence goes on along the minus strand of CM073594.1, from coordinate 78,948,288 downwards.
AACCGAACGTTTGAAAAACTGAAGACTTATTTAATAATATCAATGAATTACTTAATAACGTAGATTTTCCACGTGTAATGATTGCATAGTTGATTTACAGACTATCAGCCAGGTCAATCTATATCTATATATATATTGTAGTGAATAACAACCTTAAGTGGCCGTCCTTGTATCCGCAGGCCTCAGTAGGAATACATTAAACGCGCACGTGTTTCTGCCCGAGAGGCCAAAAGAAATCTCCGGTACGCGTCCCTTTTTTTTGCATCGTTGGGGGGGGGGGGAGTACTTATAAATACTCCGAACCCGGGTGAAAGTGGGAGACGCAGGCAGACCGAGGGAGTCGAGAGGGTGGAAAATTCAGGCGAGCGGGAAGCAACAAAGGTTTTGGAGAGAGGAGAGGCCGAAGAAGATGTGCTGAGACTACAAGACCAGTGACCCACTGCAAGTCGGCTGACGCCACAAGTAAAGTAAGCATCACAATTTCTGTAAAGTGCCTTCAAAAGTAGAATTTTTTACACAGTGCGGAAATAGACAATGTTCTTGAATAGCTACCGAACCGCCCACATTACCCTGTTGAGGAGGACTTTATAGCCAAGCCGGAGCTAAGGTTTTTTTTTTTGCAGACCAATGTATATCTGCTGGCGCCCAATAATATTTTTAATGTATTTTTGTATTTTCTTGTAATAAAGTTTATTTTTAATATTGAGTAATAAAGGCTAATCATTATATATATATATATATATATATATATATATATATATATATATACACATAAATGAATGTCTGTGTGTCCCCAACGTGCTCCTAAATCATTCATCCGATTGCGCATCCCCGCAAAAGTTCAAGTCGGGTTTTCGAAGCGTTAGACAACTTCCAAGAGGTAAACGGGGGTGAAATTTAAAAATATGCTAAAACGACCCACATTAGCGTCGATTAACTACTTTTCGGTGTCTATGTGATTAATGCTTTCTGTACAGATGTATTTAGTATATAATTTCAACCCGTTAAAGCACAAATTAAGGGACGGGGTGGAGGTGCGTTACATAAAAATAACGCTCAACAACCGAAATTCGTGTCAAATCCAGGAGTTAGTAAGTGTAACACTGAAATTGACTACGTCAGGTAAGTACTAGTCACCGACTTTAATTCGGGCATTTAAAATACAGGTTAATTTGTAGTTCAGCAGCTAGGAGAAGATTGGAAGAGGTAACTTTACAATCTTAAATGTGTAGACCAATTTCTATCAAACATTATACACGTTACTTAAGATCCAAGAACAAAGACTTGGTTAAGACACACCTATCGCCTCTAGGGGGGGGGAGATGTAGGGTATGGAATTTAAAAACATTCCTGAAAGGTTATTATTAACGTCGAATAAAACATTTTCGGGGTAGCTTTATTTGACAGTGTCATTCTAGAATTTTTAAGTGTCTAATTTCAACTCCCAAAAGCAAGGGAGTTCATCATCCTTACCGTACGGGTGGTGGTGCTGGAACGGGTTTACATAAAAAGTAATGAAAAAAAGACCGAGATTAGTGTCGATTCCGGAGTTATAGGAGTTGCTAAATTTAATTCTCGAATTTAATGGTAATTAATGAAATTTTATGTCCCACTTAAAGGAGGTGGACGCGGTTGGCAAAACGTTACCGGAGTAGTTTTGAACCTCTTAAGTTACCAGTTATTTTATTTTATTAGGGTACCAGTTATATTTTGGTCTCTATTTTGTTAAAGGTTGTATTTCTTTAACCCTTTAATGTACTTGGAGTAGTTTCAGACTTTATTAAGTTGAAGAGAATTTTTTCCGTTTTAATTCATTATTATTAGACACTTATTTTATGTGGTAGGAGACTTCCCTAATACAGTCAGTCATCATCCTTGTTAATTTGAAAGTAGATGTCGAAGGGTTAGGTCGGGGAGGGGAACGTAAATAGGTAAATGTTCCAAACACTGGAGCGATTGTGTAGGTTAAATGAAATGTTTACCAAGAGTTTAGTGTTGAACTAATTCCTTCTCCGGGCTAGTTTAAATAAATACCCGGGAAACGCCAGCACTCAGCTATTTTTTATTAAACCCCGTTTCAGCGTTTACACACTTCAATTACATAATTATGTGATGAATTGGTTGCTGGTTGTGGGTCATCTTTGCTGGAAATGATAACTTTGTCGTCAGAAAATGTGCTAAATCTCAGTATTATTCTTTACTGGTAAATATTAAGTGTACAAGACATATAAAAATGGATGCAATATGCCAGACTTGATAATTTTAGTGACAAATATACTTTCATTGACAATCGTTCTGAATTACTTTTCTTTTATGTAGGATTTACAAGCTTATTAGACGTTATAATGATACTTAGGTTAAGTCTTTACCAGGCTTAGGGATTAATATAATTTCTGCAGTATTCAGTTGTTGTGGCCTGTAATTCTGCTTCAAGAAAGCATTAAATATATATGTAAGCAATAATAATCCTTTCTCTTTTAACTTAGTTTTACACCATCTATGCCAGGAGTGTGTCAAATATTTAATGGATCGATTTTCTTTTGTATTTATATAGGTGTAAAAACTTTATTCCAGGAACATTGGTTCGGATTTTACTTAATTGCCTCCAGATCTAATCGTCGGTGAATAAAGATTACCGTAAGACGTTATGCAAACAATTTCGCCTTTTTCTCGTCACTTTTTGGTCTTGATTTAGGACATGTATAATATGATAATCGACACGGGCAGATTTTTAAATTATTTCGTGAGAATAAACTTACTTGTATTCCGTATTGCGGACACAGTTGGCACATCTGTATTAAAGCTGAGTGGGGTGCATGTCAGCGTCGTGAGGACGATCACCCCATTGAAAATATTTCGTTATCTGAGAACTCTGATTGGAGATCCGAAATCATCGGGTAGGGGGGGGGGGGAAATAGGTGACTAACATTTGTCCAGAGCTTCTTGGAAACGGGAGTCGCTATTCAACCTACGGATGGATCGGTGCCTCCTGCTAGATTGTCTTCCTTCATTTATTTATTTACATTAAATCTTCTATATTCTTCAACAACTCTTAATTCACTGAAGTGAAGCGAAACACCAAACAATACGCCTAGGTTCAATTAGTTGAACTGGAACCCTCGCGTTACCGACTTTCCCATTTACTGTTCTGAATTCTTCCTTTGTCCTCTATATCCAGATTGAGTTATCATATTTGTTCAGGCAAATAATGTAGTCGTGCATGGATTTTTTTTTTTAGCTCACTAAGTTTTTTTCTTTTAAACATGATTGCTAATAGTATTTTTACCATCAGGTGCTTGTGTCGGCTATTCTTTTCACGTCTATGAGATCTTTAATCTCCACTCGGACGTTATATGTTGAATTCCAAAATTTTAGTTGAGTTGTTTGTTGGGCAGTTTCCTAACGATTACAGAACAACAGATTAACAACTACATGTATTCATGTTTTAGGCTAATATTTAAGTTTATGTTTTCTTTTTTTTATCTTTTGTATGTGACTCAAGATCTGATAGTCGTCATTATTGGGAGGTGATCCAATGAAAGGTCATGGCTAGGTGAAATATATGGTGATGAGATGTCATTCGTTATGAAAAGATGCAATAGGCCTGTAGAGAGGTAGGTATAATTAAGGTCTTGGAAGTAGTTAAGCTAGCTCTTTGCATTTTGTATTAGTTATGCGGGATCACACGGAGTAAATTTTAAATTATCAGCTGGTACGTAAAGTTTATACACCATTGATAATTAGCTGTGGAAGAAAATTTTTTTACGTCGCAGGGCTAGCAACACTGGAATTCCTGGACAACGAATGTTTTGTTGATCGTAGAGCTAAAATCATTGCATTTATTTTTAATATTGTTAATTGGGAGTTAATAAATATTTAAATATTACAAAAACCCAAATTCGAATTTATTAAAAGATTATCTATCAGTATTGGCTAAAGTAGTCTGCAGCAGAGTACAGTTGCATTTCTACCGAGAGGTATTGTGTCCTGCCTGGGGAGGGCAGTTGACTGCCATCGAACAGGAGTAGCAGCAAGGGCAGAACCATTACCTGAGGATCGCTGCAATATGGCAGATTCGCAACCATATAGTAGGTCAGTACACAACTACACATAATTTTCAATTGCCAGACCATTAAACCCAGATGAAAAAGGACCTTATTAGTAGCCGGAGCGTTGCGAATTTATTAGAAATCTCGCTGTTCTCCCAAACACCTCATAATTCAAGTTACAAAGTGTTCTTTCTGTTGAAGTCTCCTCTTATGATGAATTTTTTCCCTACTCTGGAAGAAGTCTTGAAAATCCTCTTTTCTGATGTGGCGACGTAGACAATGAACGGAAGCTACTGTTGGAACATAACTGAGCATTCAATTCTTATTGTTATGGCTTGTATATGGACAGTCTCATTTTTACGTAACTCAAATTGACTGATACATTTCATCATTATGGTAGTGCCTGGAAAGGCAGTAATATCTAAATAGTTTTGAGAAATAATTTGAATAATAGGTATATTAAAATAGGACGTATTTGTGAAGTTCTCCTATAAGCAATATCTTAAGCTGTGCATTGCTGGCTTATGACTAGATGCCAATGTCTTCAGCCTTCATGTTTCCGGCTTTGAGAGCTCTGGTTAAGGGCATCAGGGGCTACTTTGGGACTTCTATCTCTATGGAGGATTTGTCAAGTCTCATGACCTACCTACACGAGGTCCCTTATGGCAGAAATGGTAACCGAACGGCATGTAGCGGTCGACGACGAACTGGCGTGAACATTTTCCCTGTACAAGGTTACGGGGGAAGGGACCAGGGTGTCAGCAGCTCCCTGGTCGGACAATCATCTTGCTCCAAAGACTAAAAAGGAAGCCTCGGCCTTGGGACCGCAAGTTGTCGGATCCCGTGGAACTGGAGGACACCGTGAAGGTTAAATGGCGAATTTACCGCGCATGAGTGTGGAGAAAGGAAATGGCTCGTCCTTACTATCAAAAAAGGAGTCTAAATGTAGAAAGTGCACTCGGTTATTTTCTAAATACCATGCAGTTGCCACCATAAGTGTGGTAATGATTATCTACAAGTTTCTGGATTGATGTTCAGATGCTCATAATTCCCTCAATATTTTGCCTCTAACGTGTACGTCTTTCAGCACAGAAGAAGTCTTATTCATGTTGGAGGTAGAAAGGCGCCGGCAATGAGAGTAAGATGTTAATTATAATAAGGGCATAACCCAAAATCAAATCCGCGACAAAAGGCGAGAGACTGCGTATCAGGGACTTCTGCCTAAAGCGCTGGAAAACAAAACTACACAGGAAGAAGACCCTGATGAAACTGAATTGCTCAATTCAGCATTCAAAGAGGAGGAGGATGTTAGAGAGCAGCCCGACTCTGGTGCCTACCACCTACCGGGTATCATTCCCGAATACTACTAATATTAATTCGTCTGATTATTTTAATTTTCAAGAATCTTCTGTAACTTAATTGAATAATTAATTCTGTTCCAGCTTGAATACAGTACTTCGTATGATATAATTCCAGCCGTCAACGTCTTAATTATTTCGCTACGTGTCAATACTGATAATAATCTCAGTCTAAGACGCTTCATAGGGCCATCGTATTAACTTAATCAGCACAATTTCTGCAATAGAGAAGTGCTAAATTCCTTTCAACATACATTAAGGAATAGGGAATTGAATATATCAAACAAAGAAGAAAACCTTTTCCTTAGACGGTATAAAAATTACGCAATACAAATTGATATAAATCGACTTAATGATTGAATTATTAAAATTTTATATGACATGTATTTTTCTTGTTATTAATATTTTCCATGATATATTATCTGAAAGAAATAAAGAAATCATTATGAGCGCTTATGAGATATTGAATATATTTTTATTCTTGTCTGTGTAGAAAGAATGTAATGCATTACTAGTTTTACGCGACCCACGTGAACGCCGTTATGTTTGTGACGGCGCCAGTGGCCTGTACTGATTGAATGGTTAAAGCGATCTTTATGTCCTTGCGTGTTTTATGAGTCTCTGGCGCCCACCCGCGCCCCCGGAGGCTTAACAGTGACTCTAAGAACCTTCTGCAAATCAATAGCGGTCACTATGACGCCTTGACGGTGAAAAATGGGCAATGCCTGTCTTTTTAATCTTTTTGCTTATTATCTCCCACAGTATACAGGATACGATTCCTCGTTTGATGACTCTTTGTGCTGGTTCAGTCCACGGAATAGTTTTTTGACGTATTCCTCCTGCTATTTTACTGTGGTCGGTTTTCTCCCTCTGAAATTCTGTATGTAAGTGTGTCTTCCTTAATTCAATAGACTTTATCATATTAATCATTAGGCATCTAATGTAATGAATGAATAGTCCCAAGACCGTGTTGTGCGAACAATTTAGGGTAAAGTTTGACCTGAAGACCTCGGTAGGTTATTGCAGATGTGTTGAATCGCCCTTGTTTGTGAAGTACCCACGGGACACTAAATTTACCCTTCAATCAAAGGGCATAAAATCTGACCGCATTGTGGGGACGAAGCAACGCTATTTATATTCGTTCCCCGACGGGAAAAGAGTGGTAGACGATTTTCACAAGAGTTAAACTTGCGAGGACGGTTAAGAGATACTAGATTTTGGTAGGTCGTTGCTACGGTGAGCGCGTCTCATTTGAATAATAAGGACCTTTTCTCCACAAATGATATTGTAAATGACTTTTTCTATACGACAATTAGTGGACAAAGATTTGTATTTATTCTTAGATGCTTGCGTTTCGATAAAGTTGAATCTCGAAAAGAAAATTCAAGGAAAGATCAATTAGCACCGATCAGGTACATTTTTGAAACTTTAGTGAATAAATGTACCGAGTTTTTTTCACCCAGTGAATACGTAACAACTTTTCGCGTTCCTTGGGTGGTGTAGTTTTAGACAATACATATTTGATTTGATTTATTTTATTCCATTAGTCCTCGTAAATAAGATACGCAAATACATAAAATTACAATATCAGAATTGAATTCTATAATTATAAATAATTAGAAGTTAACATAAAAATACTCAAATTCGGGAACAAAAGTTTCCCTGTCAAACATAAGTAAAATAATATGAATATAACAAAAATAATAATTCTTTAACTATACTAAGGGTATAATGTAATATTTACAGTTCCGATAAAAATATTCAATATGTAGGCCCTACTAGTAAATAATTAATGATTCGAGAATGAACTATCATAAAAAAAAATTTCACATCATACAAAACTAAACAAAAATTTGACACACTCACACTAGGAGGAAACACAAACGACGGCCAAGTCACTTCACGAAACAGAGGAATCTGCAATCTACATGGAACAAACAAACAAACAAAAGAGAAGAAAAGACCAAAAGAGAATAAGCAAGTTATGAAATAAGTAGTTACTATTAGCAACACTTTGAACACTTTTGCAGTTTTTTTAAAAAATTAATTATTAGGGGAACGATCTAGAAACTCCTGTACTGAGTAAAACACCGGCGCCTTTCAGAAGAATATTTTTACATTCAATTCCAAAACTCTTGTAGTTATTATTGTTCTTAACATCTGGAGGAAGACTATTGTATAAAATTATCCCTGGATGGTGAACGGCAACTGGTAGAGAGCAAAGATCTTAGACCTGAGCGATTTCTAGTCTCGTAAACGTGAGGCTGGCCATTCCTTTGAAACAGATTCATGTTCCGCTTAACAAACTTTAAATTTCGTGAAAAAAAACACGCTGAGGAGAGTTAATATTCGCAGACTTTTGAAAAACGGTTTACAACTGGACTTATTATCCGTATTAGAAAGTATTCTGATGGCACGCTTTTGCAACTTGAATATTTCAATACTCCTGGAGCAATTGCAATGTCATAACACATAAGGGAATGAAAATACGCAAAATAACACCATTTTCGTTGATGTCAACATGTTGCATTAAGGTTCTGAGACATTAACAACCCCAGCAAGCAGATCTATATCCGCTGAGAACTGGACGAACTCCGTTTTATCTAGATTTAGTGATAATTTATTGAAATTAAACCACACATTTAGTTTGATGTTTACAATTCTAACAAGATTATCAACATTTTTATCTGCAATCACTACATCTGTATCATCCGCGTAGAGAATTGATTTAAGAGGATTGACGAATCCTGGATGACCATTAACATAAAGAATGAAAATTAAAGGACCAAGCATCGAGCCTTGAGGAACGCCGCAAGTAATTAATTCCCAATCAGATAAAGGAATATGCCCATCTTTAGTTTCGACCCCTACCTTTTTTGTTTACGATTTTTTATATATGATTTTAAGAGAAGTAGGGCGTTTCCCCGTACGCCATAATATTCTAACTTTCTTAGTAAAACTTCATGATCACCCGTGTCGAATGCCTTAGACAGATCAGCAAATATTCAGCTACCTTCAATCCCTCATCCAATCAATTTTGTACATTGCACTATTTGTGGATTTTCCTTTAAGGAAGCAATGCTGGGAGGAACTTAAAATATGATAATTTCTCAAGAAATTATGTAATTTGATGTGAATTATTTTTTCAAAATTATTGGAAAAAATAGGAAGCAGAGAAATGGGTCTACAATTTGGTACGTTGGATGGTGAACCTTTCTTGATTAAGGTGATTACTTTCGCAATTTTGAGAGCATCGGGAAATATTCCAGTTTCAATACATTTGTTAAATATGAATTTAAGTGGAAATGCAATGGCTTCGGCACACTCTTTCACCATTTTGCTTTTTATGCCATATATATCTGCTGCTTGAGAATACTTCAAGTTTCTTATCACTGAAATGATTTCATCTATACATATAGGTTGAAAAAATATACTATTTTTGCAGTACCGGAAGAGAGTTCTGCTGAGGTGTCTTTTATATGAAGGTTACATTTAAGAAATACGAATTGAATTTTCAAGCCGCTTCTCTATCGGAAAACGTTTCACTCTGGTCTACAAGTGTAATTTCTTTGTGATTGCCGACACCTTCGCCCGATACATTTTTGATAGCATTCCAAGTTGCTTTGAATTTATTATATACCAGCGAAACCCAACAAATATGAAATAAAAATGTATGCACTCATTGATGCACGTAATTTCTTAATTTTAAACATAATACAGGTAGGTAGGACAGCAACCTGAAGGAGAGTACAAAGTAAGCAATTCTCCTGAAGAAATTGTAGTGAGACTTATAAAACCTGTAAGTGGTAGTGGGCCTAACATTACAATGGGCAATTGGTACTCCAGTTTTCCACTATCGCAACTATTGTTACGGGATCATCGTCTAATGATTATTGGAACATTACGTAAAAATAAAATATGGGTACCAACAGAATTTTTGCCCAAGAAAGAAAGAGATCCGTAGACAAGTATTTTTCGCTTCACAAAGTCGACAACATTGGTATCGTACTACCCCGCAAAAAATAAAGCTGTGTTAATTTTATCAACAATGCACCATGATGATTTCATCGACAGTGATTCAGGTGAGAAAAGAAACCAGAATTGTTGACATTTTATAACATGACGAAAGGTGGCGTCGACACCAGTGATAAATTAGGTGCAACTTACAACGTTGGAAGACGAACACGACGGTTGGTCACTAACATTATTTTACCATTTGGTAAACATCTGTGCTATCAATGCCTTTGTTATTAGTAAAACAAACATGACACGAGAAGGGCGAGATACTTTCAAGAGTTAGGATGAACAGCAATAATGTCCCTCGCAAAATTAGAGCTAAAGTTCGGGATTATTTAGTTGATTCAGACAACAACTTAGAAGTGCCAAAAATTGGATTAAGAAAACGCTGTTACTTGTATCCGCGAACAAAAGATCGACAGTCGAAACAACTTTGCTAGACGTACGTACGTGAGACATGTTTTACTTAAAATTCATAATAAAATTGAGACTATTATCTTTAATAAAGTCCAAATTAAAGTTTATGCTGTTTTTTTTCCGCTATAATATAAAATGTTGCACCTTTTGCAAGAGCATTTACTGTTTTAGGGGCCTGACAGGCCCCACGCGACTGAAAGGTTAAATATGTTTAATACAAATAAGAATACAAACTGGCCAGTAAGACACCACAATAGCAACATTAAATTATTATTATATGCGAGAGTGATGACAGAATATAAGACATAATTTATTATAACTTTTATTACTGTAACGAACACCCATACTTTTCTTTTAATTTTGTGTTCAAAATTTGAATTACGACTCTTGTTAATTCTGTGGCAGACGTGGTCGAGAGCGGTCGTGATAAACAGACGTGGTCGACGGCAAAACAGACACTGTAATCGTCCAAGCTCCAACAGCAGAGCGTAGGGATTTGCAGCAGAATAACCCCTCAAGCGAAAAATACAGCCCACACTTGAGTATCCAATTAGTGAACTTAAAGCAAGAGTAAGTGAATCTATAGACATATATTTATTTATCTAATCTACCTAATTCGTAAACTTCGGCAATAAACTCACAGTACAGAGTTCGGTCGATATGGCCGTTGACACTCACATTAATAACCGCGTCTTATATACAATCAACCTCACCAAGAACGTGGCGGAGAGGTTTGCGTGCTCCAATGACCCAGAGAGCTATGGTTGCAGGGCCACCCAAGCCAGGTCGAAGGAGAGGTGCCAGACTAAGAACAGCCCACTGGTCCTCCAGGTTGGGGGTTGAGCATATGGCTGACAACCATATATTGTAAAGTAGCAGAGCCTCGGAATGGACACGTAAAACGAAGACGACTAAAACAAAGGAACACGGACATATACATTGGCAAAAAACACTTAATAAACCAGGAGCAATAAAATCGTTGCTACAACAAATAGATACATACAATATAAAAGTTATGGCCATCCAAGAAACAAGGTGGCTGGGAGGCGGAATAATGGATATGAAAACACATACAATATGTTACAGGATGGGACCAGAGAGTTTGGCGTCGCTTTCATTGTGAAGAAGGAATATGAAGAAAACATCATAGACTTCACACCAATAAACGAGAGAATATGCACACTAAGACTTAAAACAAACTTTTTCAATATTACAATAATAAATTCACATGCACCCGCCGAAGAAAAAGAAGAGGAAACCAAAGAGCAATTTTACCAACAACTGGAAAAAATACACAATAATACACACTATAATGACATAAAACTAATAATTGGCGATATGAATGCAAAAATCGGAAAAGAACCAGAATTTAAAGATACAATAGGAAAGGAAAGCTAACATAACGAGTCTAACCTTAATGGCATAAAATTGATAGATTTCGCAACGAGAAAAAACATGATCATTGGCGCCACCTTCGTCCCACATAAATCCATACATAAAAGGACACGGACAAACGATTTGCAACAAATATTCTGGACGTTAAATCAATGAGAGGGGCTAATTGTTGTAATAATAAGCTTAGTAACTGTTCTCATTACCAAGAATGTAGGAGGTGAAGGTCGCCGGAACTAACGCGGACCTCGAAGATCTGGAAGAGAAGTGTTCACCTCCAAAAAAGATAAATATCAAGGATTGACGATAGGAAAGAAAGTTCTCCGGGATGTGGAGTCGAATTGGATCCAAGTCCAACTTTCAGGACGGCGAGGAAGTACTAGCTTCAGGGAGACAGACTTGAACTCCAGTATAAGTGAAATAAGGGTTTATTATTGAATGTACAGTCAATATCAATAATAAGCGGAAGGTACAAAGTTTGAGTACATGAAATTGTCTGAGTGGATTACATGAACTGGTTGTCTGAGTGGATTACATGAACTGGTTATCTAAGTCGCACCGCAGGTTTAAATACATCTGGGGCACGACCCATATTTTACAGCTGAGAAATGTGGATCTCACGGATCAGCAAAACAAGCGGCAGCGTTCTCAATTGAGGCACCTCGCTTGTACGAGGGTGAATCAAATATAAACAAGACTTATTTTTTTAAATATTTATTTTGATTTTAAACGCACAAACAATCATAGTTTATTTTTCTACATAATCTCCTGATTTATAAACACATTTTTACCAGCGTATAGGTAATTTTTTAATTCCTTCCACGTAAAAAGAGTCAGGTCGTGTTTGTAGCCAATTGCGCACATATACATCAACCTCATTATCGCTGTGGAATTTTTGCCCTCCCAAAGCTTCCTTGAGAGGACCAAAGACATGGAAGTCGCAGGGAGACAGGTCTGGACTGTATGGAGGGTGTTCCAGTGTCTCCCAACCCAGTTGCTCCAATTTTTGTACGGTCAGGGCTGCTGTATGGGGGCGAGCATTGTCATGGAGGAGAATCACTTTTCTCATCGGAAGGTCTCGTCTTTTGCGGCGATATGCAAGTCTGACCTCAGTCAAAATTTGGCAGTAGTATGCCGCATTAATTGTTCTGCGCTCATGCAAAAAATCAAGGTGCAGCAGGCCACGCTGGTAAAAAAAACGGTAGCCAAAACCTTGCCAGCCGATAATCGTGACTTGGGTTTCACTGGTCCGGTTTCTCCTTTCTTCCTCCACTCCATACTCGCTTGTTTCGACTCAGGGGTGTAGTGATGCACCCACGTTTCATGACAGGTGACAATGTGAGAAAGAAATGGGTCTCCTAATTCCCGAAATCGTGCAAGAAGACGCTCACACACTTGAAAACGATTCAGTTTCTGGTCAACTGTGAGAAGGCGAGGAACCCACCTGGCACACACCTTGCGATACCCTAGCTCCTCTGAGAGTATAGAGTAAGTGCTCCCATAACTTATTCCAACCTCAATTGCAATATCCGAAGTTGTTAGACGCCTATCACCTTCAACAAGTTGACGAACACTGTCGATGTTGCCCGCTGTAATGCTGGTGCGGGGTCTGCGGTCATGGCTCTCATTTTCAACACGTTCACGGCCCTCCACGAACTGTTTATGCCAAGCAAACACTCTAGCTCGCGACAGCGTCTCTTCCCCGAACTGTGCAGTCAATCTTCTCAAGATTTCGGCCGGTTTTACACCTTCTGCAGCTAAAAACTTGATAACAATACGTTGCGCAATAGAGGGAGGTACCTCCTGCTCGGACATCGTAACGATGGACACCGAGCGAGTCTATGATGATGAGTCACGTGCTTCCCCCACTCCTGACAAACCAACCTAACAGCCAATAACAGCGGAACGTTCTTCCATCACTATTGCGCGCGCAGGTCCAAAAGTCTCGTTTATATTTGATTCACCCTCGTAGTTGCGACTGCTTGCTCCAAATTCCTCGTTTATATTTGATTCACCCTCGTAGTTGCGACTGCTTGCTCCAAATTCCTCGCTTACTTAATACTACTTTCTTAATGCTACATTGCATTGTGGTACAATGCATTGTGATATGATATGATATGATCAGAATTACATACAGATGCAAGATCACACGCAAGAAAACATCGACATATAGAAAGGCACAAAAGTTTAACATAGAAGCCCTAAAAGAAGATGATAAGAAAGAAGAATACATAAATGAAACATTTAACAAAGTAACGGAAAACACAGAATCCATCGAATTAAGATGGACAAAATTAAAAACAGATATATCGAGAATAGCTGAAGAAACTATAGGATATAAGGAGAAAGGAAATAAAAAGGAATGGTTTGATGAAGAATGCCAACCACTCATAAATGAGAAAAACAAAAGAATACAAGGAATATATAGAGAGAGCAACTAGAAAAAGAGAAACAGAATATAAAAATGGAAGAAGAAAAGCTGACAAGGAATGTAGAAGAAAGAAACTATTGAAGGTGACAAAATTTCGGTAATCGAAGTAGCAATTGAAGTTAATAATTTAAAATTTCAGTGTAAATAACGGTTAGAAAATCATTTTCTTTCGTTTACTATCCGTAATAGTATAAGCCAGCTAGAATAACAAGGTGAAATAAATCGTGCAGTGATCATGAATCACGTTAAAAAGTTCAATAGTAACTGCATAGATGATTTAGAAGAGTGGACGGTACATTACAATGATATTGAACATTTTCATTGGGTTACATTAAAACAGGAATTTAATTGGAATGATGTGCAAAAATCATTCGATCATATTATTCAAAATTTCCCATATATTTCCCACATATTACCGAAAATGATCTTTTTAATAAGGTATCATTATTTTTAAAGAAAAAGGTTAAATCTCGTGCATCAGCAATATAAACTAATGGTTAGAAATATTTCATAATTTTGAAACAAACCAAGTTCCATACAATAAAGCACTAAAAATTGTGGAATACACCCTGCCTGACCTTACCTGGGACTATTGCTGCGACTGAACGCGTTTTTTCTACGGTAAATAAAGTGCGGACATCAAAAAAATCACAATTAATTGTCGAGACTTTGAAAGCCATTTTGTTGTGAGGAATACGAGACGGTGCGGGATCAAATACTGACGAAATATGGAGCTTGTGTAAGCAGATGGACGAACCAGATTAAGGCGAATGGTAACAAAATCATGGAGGTGCGGGGGGGGGGGCACTTCTTGCAAGCAATAGCTACATCGTTTAACATCCCTGATGCCTGAAGCGGTTCTTGTCAAGCTAATAAGTAGTGATGGGCACAATCGAATGACCGTAATCGATCCTTCGAAATGTCGATTATGATACAACGACCATCGAATGGCCGTAATCGATCCTTTGAAATCTCAATTTTGATGCAACGATCACCGAATGACGAGACGTATGAAGGCTTAAGCGAGCGAGCGATGAATGAATCATTCGATTATTCCGTACGTAAGCCTTATTGTTAATAGTTGCACACTTAATTTCACTTATTTTTTTCACCTTTAATAATTACAAGGCTGTTGAACAATAAGAATCATTTAATTTTTAATTTTACTGAAATTACAGGTTACTGTTTAAAAACATGATTTTGTTGATGATCGAACTGCTCAGTCTGCTTCTCCTGTCCTTTGTTTATTCGCCGGTTTTTGAAAATACCCGTTCTGAAGGCACTGATGTTGCTGGCACTCACAGATAGGAAACAATAGAAGAAACAATTAACATATCATTTGGTGACACAACCAATGTCGAACTGTTTTCGCAAAAGGACTTAAATAGTATTGTTAATCACTTACTTAATCTATCCATCCAAATCAATTATACACACAGATCCCCATCACTTATATGAAAATTTAAAGTTCACTACAACACAAGGAGTCATGTTTAATAACGAAATAATTGTGATTCTATCAGTACCATTAATTGAGGTTAACAATTATCAATTGTACACAACTGTCTACCCAGATCCTAATCCCTTCCGCAAAATACTATCTTCAAGGTGCGACACCAAAATGGTCTAACCTACCATGTTCTAAACGCACGCAATTGAATGTATGTAACCATTATGACATAACCTCGAGTAATTTGACAGAACCAACGGGATGTGAGTCGCCGAAATGGAAAACGAGCTGCCTTTCATTTATTAAACAGTGAACATGTTTGTGATATCTTTGAGTTGGTTTTTGTTGTTCTCCACTTGGCGGCAGGACGAGATGGTTGATGTGTATCTTTGGAACATGGCGACGTAGAATGAGTTGCACCTGCCAAGTGTCAGAGACTCGCTGGAACACCAATAAATTCAGTGAGAGTAAGCTACGGGAATTTTTGGAAGAACAAAAGATCTTAGACCAGATGAATTGGACGAAAAAATATAGCTCCACTGAACAATCAATTAGAGAAACAATCCAAATTATAAAAAAGGCCTGTGACCGCTCAATGCCGCGGAGAAAACACTCAGAAAGGATTACAAACAGATCAGTATACTGGTGGACACAAGAAATTGCTGAAACCCGGAAAAGGTGTCTGGAAGCCAGACGCAGATTTACACGGTCTAAGGGTCGCAAGAACTCTTAAACGAGTATAAACTACAACGGGAGGCACTAAAAACAGCTATTAGAAATAGCAAAAGTCGGTGCTGGACAAATCTTATAGAAGAAGTCAACTCAGATCCATGGGGGAGAGCGTTTAAGATTGCTCTGGGAAGACTAAAAATAAAGCAGGCTATCCCGGACTTAAATAATAAGTCCTGGGTCCTAGAAATAATAAAATCGCTATTTCCCAGGAGAGAGGAAACGCACATTGAGGCCAGAGAGATAGAAGAAAGCGCCCCGTTCACAGCAGACGAGCTACAAAAAATCGGTAAATCATTAAGGAAAAAGAAGGCACCGGGCCCGGATGGTATCCCGAGTGAGGTACTGAAAGTGACGATTGAGGTGTACCCACAGCTTCTGCTGAAGGCGTACAATCTTTGCCTGAAAGAGAAAATTTTTCTGCAGGAGTGGAAGAAGCAAAACTTAATTCTCCTAAGGAAGGGAAACAAGCCGCTGGATAGTCCATCGTCTTACAGGCCAATTTGTCTCATGGACAATATTGAAGGCCACGGCGTCTGATTGGCCCGTTTCAAACATCACCTGATCGGCCCACCCCTCGGGCGCGAGAGGTATATACACTCTCGAACTCAATGGTCCCTGCACTTCGCCTAGAAGATGACGGCAGTGCATTTGTCCGTCGAAGCGTCGCGTTTCAATCGCATTGTTACCCAGGTGGAAACCCGAGAACTTTTTCTTCAACAAATACACCGGGAAAGCCTTCGTTCTTTGATAATATGGGGAAGGTCCTGGAAGGCTTAATCCTGGAGAGGATCCAACCGTGGCTCGAAAGTGAAAATAAGATCTCCGAACGACAATACAGCTTCAGAAAGAAAAGATCAACAACTGACGCCATACAGCTGGTTGTAGAAACAGCCCGGAAGGCAAAAGAAGGATTAAAAGGAATGAAAGGCTACTGTGCAATAGACATAAAAAACGCTTTTAACAGCGCTCAATGGAGACTCATATTAGAGGTATTAAGGGAAAAGGGTACGGCAAAAGACCTGATTGCGTTAATCATTGACTACCTCAATTGTAGAACAATCACATTTAAAACAGAAAGCGACACACTGGAGTACAACATGGCCTGCGGAGCACCACAAGGATCCAGAATAGGGCCCATGCTGTGGAACGTCATGTACGACGGCCTGTTAAACATACGTCTCCAAGAATCAGTTACAACGGTAGGGTTCGCGGACGACGCAATGGTAGTGGCTTCAGCGGAATCAAGTGAAATTTTGGAAATACGGGTGAACGACGCTCTGCAGAGGATTAAAAGATGGCTATCTGCAAAAGGGCTAGATATAGCGGTGAACAAGACAGAAGCCCTCCTAGTAACAGAGAAAAGGTCCTACAGGAGACCCGTCTTCAAATATGGAGACGAAGAGATACCCTGCAGGAACAGCATCCGGTACCTCGGGGTACAAATAGACAAAAACCTTAACTTTAAGGCACATATGGCACAAACAGTAGCAGCACTAGCATCATGCCAAATATTAGGGGACCAAGGGAAATGAAGAGAAAATTAATAATGAACGTCACCCACTCAAAGATTCTGTATGCATCTCCTGTTTGGGCCGAAGCTATGAAAATGAACAGAAAAGCTGCACTCAGAATAACATCGGCATATAAAACAATCTCAAAAAGTGCAGCTCTAGTGATTACCAGCGTACCACCGATCGAGTTATTAGTTAGGGAACGGCAAGAAGTACACCGCGAAATAAAGGATACGAAAGCAGATTCCAAGACGGCTCGGGAGAAACTAAAGGTCGAGGCAAGAGCGAAACTCATGGAGCGCTGGCAACGCTTGTGGGACTCGGAAGAGACAGGCAGATGGACGCACAGATTAATACCTAATGTTTCAAATCATATTTATATAGATTTAAAAAGACCGAAGACGAAAAATGCAATTACTGCGAGAATCCGAAGGATGACGTGGAACATACAGTATTCCACTGCGACGCATGGAGTATACAACGAGACAAATTAAATTTCTATCTCAAGGAAGAAATAAGACCGGATAACCTGGGTGAGCTCCTTCTAAAATCGGAGGACTGTTGGAAGCGTATAGAGGATTACGCAAAGGAAATAATGGACGCTAAGGCAAAACTTAAGAGAGATCGGAGAACATGGTGCAAAAGACACCACCCTGAAGTAAAAATCCTGCACTGTTGAGGAGTGCGCACCCTCCTCCTCGTCTTTCGAAGATTTCCACAGTATCCCTCAAAAAAAAACAAAAAAACTAGTATGTGTGTGGGTTGGCTTTGGGAGGGTCAAAGTGCGGCCATTTGCGTCATCTGTTTTGTGCCTTGACATAGTTCAGAAAAAATCCGCTAGATGGCGCTGTTCGTCGTCGTATGCTTATTTTGCTTGTGTGTGTCGACATAGTTCATATAGGCATAATATCTCGACATCGCGGAGCAGATTCCACGAGGAAGGAACTCCGACAACTTGAAGAGGAGGCTGGACCTCCAGTTAGATGTCACCGCTGCTTACATAGTTCAGAATAAATCCGCTACATGGCTACGTCGTCTGCTATTATCGTCTGGTTCGTCGGCTTGCGTGTAGTTGCGGTGTGTTATGGGTGCAGTTGCGGAAGTGACGTCCTATCTGAATATTAAGTTAGAGGTTATGGCGGTATATTGTTGCAAACAAAGACATATAAACAACATAGACTGGACAAGTCACGGCCATGTTTGAAGCAAATTGAAAACTCAGCCGCCATGTTTTATACTGTCGGGTGGGCGTTCCCCATCGTCTGCTTGCCTTGAACTCTGTCGCACAAATGACCTAAAACTAAATCTCTAAGGACAATATATTTTAAGGTTTAAGAAAATATAACACATTTAAGGCATAGAAAAATTTATTGGCCTTTAAATAATATCAGTTTTGTATACAATTGCCTTATGTTGCGCCCTCTTCCATCCATTGCTTTTTCTTTACACATATAACGAATTCTGCAATTGAAGCAATGTTTTAATAAAACCTTTATTAAAATTGAGTAGCGAGTTTCCTCACTAAATTCGGCCGAAACTATTAAATAGTCGAATTCACAAAATAAAATTTGTTTATGTACCAACATCCGGAATACCCCCGCACACAATTTTAATAGCAAATTCTTCTTTCGTATTTGTGTTTCGTTACTCCTCAATACTTTTTCAGCAAGTGTAAATAATTTCACAACGTCTTTAGACGGGTTGATAAACTTGTCTTGAAAGTCCTTTATCTTAATCAATCCAGTTTTTCTTTGAGAGTGAGGAGCAAGGAACACCTCTAAACAACCTAAACACTTTAGTTTTTTTACCACTATCCTTACAACACTTCCTGAAATATATTCTACCACTTTTTCTGAATATAATGTTAATCTCTCATATTCAGGGACGTAATCATCATCAAAATTGTGATCTGTACAAGATTTAAAATTATTTTTTTCAAATGGTACAACCAGTGTCTCCAAAATTCCTCCCGTACTATTGGCACTTTTGGATGGTTCTATCTGCGTAATGCATTTGGATTATTTAGATTTCTCCCACATCTTCGTATGCAAGAAAAGAAGAGTTCTAAATGGTCCTGGCTCATTCTCCTACTTAATATAAATTTGAGAACTGGAGAATCGTTCCACACACACTTCTCTGTCAGTTGCATCGAACTGAGAAGATCTAAAACAATCCCATACACACCCAACTTCCTCCCTGACAAATTAATAAACTCCCATCGTACAGCTTTAAATTCATAAAATACTGTACAGATATTTCTATTGTGTTGCATATTGTCACTCTATTACCTCTAAACACAGGAGTTTTTGTACCCTTGTTCATAACATTGCACGAATTCAACAAATCAAATGCTTTATCTAGCATTTTTATGAACTTTACCGTGCCCTCACAACTTACAAATTCAGACAAACCCAAGTCTCTACAAAATATCATGGCATCTGCTACAGAATTGCTTAGTGTCTGGGCAGCCAATGCTACCTTCATTTTCTGTGCCTCATACTGAATGTGTAGCCTAGTCATTCTATTTGCAACATGTAACCGTTCCTAGTCTAGAGCGACACAACAGCACCACCAAAGCTTTTATTTTTGTCAAATGACGAGTGCAGTTAGTCGCTCTAGGTTCTTCTTAGCACCTGGAGAAAGGACAAGGATCCCTGAAACGTTGTGTGGTATTTATGTTATCACTTATTTTGCCTGCATTTGGCTATCTTTCTTCTTCTTATTATTATTATTATGCTGATACTTAAAATACGATACTTCATGTGTTTTCAAACTACGATTATTACAATTGTAGGCTGAACACACGCTTGGCATGATTTATAATAACAAACAATTTATTTTAACAAAAAAACTTCAAAACTTCCACCATCAGTAGCATAACACAAATCGGGTTTTAGGTGAAGTGGACCGACTAAAAAATGGCACCCAGGGCGCTGTAACGCTGATATAGCCACTCTATTATGTTTATATATCTCTTTGGTTGCAAAAGTGCATTGCTCTTACGCTATATTGTCACTTTCCTCAACGCAGTGGCACCAACCCCATTCGAAGAAAGTCCCTGAAGTCGCTACCAGAGAGTACTAGAAGCCATTGCGTGGTCAACATACGCCGTTCTGTAAGTAAAATCTGATTCAGCATCTGTGTTCCCAAATCATTCCCTCTCCTAATATGGATTCCAATCAAAAGCGTGCTTTAATAAAAAAACGATGAACAGTCAAATCACGAGTGACAAGGATACATACTTTCGTGACTTCCTTTCAATCAGGAGGCAGCATAAATGATTTAAAGGTTAGACAAAAATTACTGTTAATAGACGAGTATAATGATATACAAACTTACGAGTTTCGCATGACAACTTCAAGGTAGCTTGGTACATGATTCGAAACGGATATGATAATTAATATCAGATCTTCACGTCAAAGAACTACTAAATTTACCGTCGGCTAATTGATGCTAATTATCGCTTCTCGGCCTTTTGGTCTAGTCTTGAGTCTTGAATATTCGCCAGCTACGCTTAACGTACTGATTCCATTATTTACCCTACTCTTTCACATTCTGTTCTTTTTTGTCTCGTCCTTTGGCAAATCAGCTTTAGGACGATCGCCCTAGTACCTTTTCTCCAAAAGCTAGTAAAGACCCCGACTGATAATCGGGAAACGCCTTCTGTCTGGGACAGCTCTGCTAGAGATTGCAACCGAGGATCTACGTAGGATCCTCCGCAAGCTGCCGGCCGATACGACGGGCTCCCCAACGTCCTGCTGAGGAACCTCCCGAAAGCTAAGTATCTAGGGGTAACCTTAGATACAAGGCTAACGTGGAGACACCACGTTAAAGATATTCAAAAAAAGGTAACAGCTAGGTTAAATCTCATATACCCAATTTTTAATTCTAGCTCGAAGCTGTCACCGAGAGTGGGACTCTCCATCTACATATCGTTCATCCGACCGATCATTGAGTACGCCTCACCAGTATGGGCCTGCGCTGCGGAGTCCAACATGGAGAAGATCTTCGCTCAGGAGAGGAAGTGCCTCCGGCGAGCGCTGCACCTCCCGCCACGGACCTCCAACGCCGTAATCTGGGACCTGGCAGGGATGAGCAATCTATGGGCACGGATCCTTGAAAATTCCGTAAAGTCTTACGAGAGCAATGAGCTGGTCTCATCGCTAGGGTGCTACGACCCCGAAAGAAAGGTAAACAAGAACCGACCTTTGTCGATCGTCCTGTAGGTATCGCCTTATTAATATTATAATAATATTAATTTATTAGGTAACCTACGAGCCTCTTTACAGCTTGTATATTAAAGTGATATATTATTCATACTCGGATTCTCACGAGTGTTATATATATTGTGACAGAACAGACGGTTCAGTCACTGTTGCGCTATACAAATTTATTTCTTTTTTAAATTTTTCCTTTGTTTTATCAGTTGTGTTGAACAGACGTTGGGTGGTGCGCGATTGCGTGTGTTTTGATAAAAGGGATAATAGGGCCCGTGGTTTGTGCCCGATACGGACCCACGTGGCCGAGGTACAACTTCCGCCTGGTGAAGCGGCGACCGGAAGGTCGCGAGTATTGGCCGATCTTCGACCAATCAGCCGGGGGTCCGAGGCGAGCTGGCGAGTGGACCCCAAAATTTTCTTCTTCTAGTGAGAGAGCCCGGAGCGAATACAGTCTTCTTCTACGACCTGGAAAGAACCACCTTTGTGCATCGCCGTTAACGAGTTTGTTCGCCTAACACTCCGCCGCCCGCCCGCAGTCGTCCTCGGTCGTGTGGAATCCAGTCGACTCGGTCATCCCAGACGTCTGCGACCAGCGAGTTGACGAGCCAGGCCAGACTTCAACGCGCCACCCCAGGGTTGAACGAGGACGAACGTTAAGTACCTGTTTAACGTGTGGATGGTCGACCGATTTTTCTTGTGTATTAGACTTGAGGCTAGTGAACTGTTCTTAATCTTCTTGAGTGAATTGTATTTGATTTGTTTTGAAATTATAAGCTGTAAAGTACCCTGGGTTTACGAATTTCATTTGCCACCGTCGAATCTGGTCAAGACCCTCCACGGTTTTCCTCGGTGATCCCCAACCTCATCCTTTATAAAATTCGCTTTGACCGCTGTTTTGGTCGAGCGAGTGACGTACCGTTACAATATATATTGTAATGCCTGTTAAGTGAGGCATTGTTTGTGATGGATAGTCTGGACTGTTGGAGGGGCATTTTGTAACGTATTTATTTAGGTTCTTGGAAGTGCGGGTCTTGAGAATTCGGAACCGTGTACGTGCGTGTGGCCTTTCTCAAACTAAATCTGGGACATAATGTAATGCCTGTTAAGTGAGGCATTGTGTCTGATTGATAGTCGGGACATTTGGAGGGGCAGTTTTGTAACGTGTTTATTTAGAGAGTACTGGGTGTGTGGGTTTGAGAAACCGTGCACGTGCGTGTGGGTGTGGAAAGGACAACCAGAGTGATTGCGGGTCCTGTCTCGATTGTCAACTTTTGACAAGACAACTTCTATATAATTATGATGACCTAATATTACAGCTGAAGTACAGATTACAGACTAGTCCCAAATAGCTAGACAGAATCTGATTGCAACTAAAGAAAAGCAGAGTTCCATTCCATACTGTTGAATTCAAACCCGGTGATAAAAGTGTTGCTAAATAAAGAGAACCGCAGAAAGATGGATGCTAGGTACACTGGACCATATATTATTGAAGAATCACGCTTCCCTAACAAGAGAATTACGCCTGAAAGTTGGAAGACGAAAATCTGGGAACACTCTGATCACTTAAAACTTGATCAGGAAAGATTAGATCCGAATAAAACGTCGATAGTACGTAAAGAGAAATAGGTAGGTGTAAAAGTTGGGTCTAGATAACAACTATAATAAAAGAGATTTGAAATACTAATTTTGTCTTCAACGAATGTTGAAATACGGGTACTAAATTCTATTTACGAGCTACGGTATGATTTACTGACCGTTCAAGTGCTTCAAGGACAAAATCCAGAGCAAGTGAGTTAAGTATCAAGTAAGGTCGATTTAAAGATAATTTCCTTGTTGTGCAAAGTTATTAATTTTTTTGTATTTATTTGTTTTAATTAGTCTAAACCATTCCAATACAAAAAATAGATATTATATCCCATTTTAAACTGAACATTTAAATAAATGTATTGTTTGTTCCCCTAGCATGATAAGAATTTTATATGGCAAATACGACTTTTTCAGACGAATCCTGACAGACATGAAAGCCAGCAACGACCCTCTGCTAGCAGGGACAGTTTGTCCCTAATTAATCAATATAAGACGCATGAGACAAGACCTCATCAATGGTGTAATAGGAACAGACTCATTTACTAACCTTTCCTTTGAGCTATTACCCATTATACCTCCTACTGTATATATGTTCAACAGACAGCTAGTGTATAGAATCAAAGTACCGCTCCATGGAGAACCAGTATGTCTGTTGTTAAAGATTGTAAAATTTCAATTTCATTATAACGCAACTCACTATGCGTGTGTGGAGATTGCAGTGAAAGACCAATACATAGGGACTGATGCAACTCGAATAAAATATGTTAAGTTAACATCAAATGACAAAATAACATAAAATGTTACACTACCAGAATCAACGTTTATTACTGTGATAAAAATGTAACAATTTACACATTCACCAGTGAATCAACGGATTGTGTTGCGTCACTAATTCACCCTTTCACGTCTTCATTATCAGAAAATTGTAATATTCATTTTATCACTTTGGCAGAATTGTTAGTTTTACCGCTTAATAGTAATGAATTTATATTTGTGACCCAAGTAATCGAAAAACTTATTGTTAATTGGAATAACACCATTACAATTTTGAATTTATCTGGAGCTGGTAAATAATATTATATTCCTTAGCGGAAACTGTAATTGTATAGCAATCATTTGTAATTGTTAGTATGTAAACTTCCCGTCCTCAAGGCAAAATATAGCACACTTCTATGAATGTAGCCGACCAATGAAATTTTGAAGGAGTCACCCCCGTAAGATGTAAATATAGCCATTAACCAAGGCACCAATACCTAAATAGGTAATAAATAGTAAAATCGGGATTTGAATCGACATCGGCCGATTCCAATCCTGTTTAAGGGAGGGCGTGTAATATAATAGCCTACACGTGCCATTTTTTCATAACGTCTCTTCTGTATTGCGGACACACGTTGGCACAGCTGAATTAATGCTGAGTAACTTGCGGACGATCACCTTATGTGCCGTGTGCAACGATGCACACAGTATTGGAAATCTTCTGTTCTCTAAGAACTCTGATTGGAGACCCAAAATCATCGGGTAAGGGAAAAGGAGTCTTCCAATTGTACAGAGCTTCTTAGAGACGGCAGTCGCGATCTAACCTTCAGACGGATCGGTGGCTCCTGGTGCTATCCGCCAGATTTTCTTTCTTTCTTTTATTTCTGCATATTAAATCTCTTTATTCTTCACCAACTCTTATTTGACTGAAGTGCAGCTAAACACCAAACACTACGCCTAGGTTCAATTAGTTGAACCCGAACCCTCACGTTACCGACTTTCCTATTTCCTGTTCTTAATTCTTCCTTTATCCTCTAGATCGGTAGCCAGGTGAGATAAGGGAGGTGAACGATCTAGCTGGACTTTCCATTCCCAACTGCTGGAATGTTATAATACTATGAACATTCCAAACGCAACAAAACCGAACTATGCGTCGCGTGGCGAGATATTCATAACGCGTTTAGAACTGTCCCACATGCAGCAATAAAGGCGTCGTTAAGACGCGAACTAATCGGGGAAGAAATAACAGAAATCGTTAATGACATATACTCAAGGCAGCTCAACGACAATAGTAACCGGAAGTGGGGAAAACAGAACCGAGCCGGAGTACGCCAAGGATGTCCGTTAAGCGGCATCCTCTTCAACTTGACCATAAACCCGCTACTTCAAACGATAGAATCCAGCAGCGACACGCCACTCCATACCGTACTTGCCTTCGCGGACGACATATGACTCCTGGTGAACAACCCAGACACACTACAGCAGAACATCAACATCACACACGCTGCTAAACGAATAAACATGGAAATTAACACCAGAAAGTGCAAGGCATTCCATTTTAGTGGGGCTACTCCGGTGGGGTGTCGGAGAACTACGTTCGTAGCAGAGGGTGAAAAAATCCTAGCCATAGAGACAAACGACCACGCAAAATTCCTCGGCAAGCCCGTTGGACATAACATTCTGTTAGATAGAGATAGGGCGTCGCTGCGGGAATTTATGATGAAAGCCAACCAGCTCCTCACCTCGAGCCTAGCACTGTGGCAGCGAATAGACGCACTTAAAATTTTCTTCTAACCGTCGGTCCAGTTCGCACTACGAACTAGCTCTTTAAATAAAGGCGACTGGCACAAACTAGACGAACATATAAAACCGTTACTAAAAAGGACCCTTAATCTGCCAACCCGTGCGTCCAACTATTACATCTATGGCTCGAGACAATCCGGGTACATCGGCATACAGCTAACCGCCAAGGACCACGACATCCTCGCAATAGATGGGGCGTTCCAACTACTTTCCTCCCCGGACCCAGCGATCAAATTACTTGCTAAAACAGACCTGGAAGAAACAATCCAAGACAGGATCCGACTCGCACCAACAGCCGACATGGAAAATCTTTCTTGTCAGGATCCCTAGAAGGAACGCTGCAGTTCACAACGAACAGACGAAAAAACACGTGAACAAGAGCCCGAACCACCTCACGGACCATGAAATGCGAGTGGACGACGAACCCCGAAACCCAAACTACAATAGAAGGGGTGTCGCTACACGCCAGACACAGGAACTTGACATGTCGCACCTTAAGGAATATATTACAAACAAAATGCACGCAAGCCCTCCACGACGCCCCACATCAAGGGAAAGTCTGCGAGGCGGTAGCGCTCAGCAGGCAAAGCAGTCACTTCCTCACCTCGGAGAAGTACACCCGCTTCGCGGACGGGAGATTTATCCACCGGGTAAGATTGGGCCTCGTACCACTCCACGGCTACAGATACGACGGCGGCCCCCAAAATTGCAGAAGGTGCAACACCCATACCGAAACCCTACCTCACGTTTTGAACCACTGCACTTCGAATAATCATGCCATTCTTCTCCGTCACAACTGCCTTGTAGAAAGAATCAAAGCGGCGGCCAATGACAAATTCCGGTTGCTGACCGAAAATAGACCAGTAGTAGAAGGCAACCTACAAAGACCGGACATATTATTAGCCAAACAAAGAACCGCCTACATTGTAGACATCACGGTAGCCTTTGAAAACCACCCACAAGCATTTCACGAGGCAAGGGCTCGCAAAGAGGCGAGATATGCAAACTTAAAACTTAGCCTTATGATAACTTATGATACAGTAAAAATAGTTCCTTTTGCAGAGGGCTCGCTAGGGTCATGGGACCCAAAGAATGAAAACTTTTTAAAAGAACTATGCTCCAAAACATATGGGAAACTGATGACCATACTGTGCGTCTCTGACGCCATCCGCTGGTCTAGGGACATCTATGCAGAGCACCTTTCCGGTGTCCGGCAACACGAGCATTGATTTTATCAAAATTGTACATATTGTCCCCTATTAGAAACTTTTTAACGTAGTAGTAGCAAACATTTTAAACACTGATTGATCGATTATTATTTAAGTTTTACCGAGTGCTAATATCAGTTGCTCTGTTCGCTTCTCGGCCTTTTGGCTAAGATCAGAGTGTAGTTACTTGGTCTTTCCATTTGCTCTGAACCTTCGCTATTCACTTATATCTATCCCTATCATTATCCGTGGCACAAGAGGACACATCTGTCTTATAGACAGTGGCGTACTTGTACGAGCTTGAGTGCCGCACTTCCGCAGCAGGAGAGAACACTTTAACCGTTTTTCGGTTAACGGCGCTCTTAGAGCGAGCTTGATTGCTGCATTTCCTTCCCCTTATTAATCCTCGCCGAACCTTACAAATATCACACTCCTACCACCCACCGTTCTTGAATTATCCCGCCCTAAAGTATTACCTCTCACATTCCCCTTATCCATTCCCCTTATCGATATATCGATTGCGACATATGGAATCGACCTGCGAGGGATTTTCTCTCGCAGGTAGAACCTTTTACGAGAGATACGAAGGGGCTACCTTTGGGTATGCCTTTTCCTCTCCGTTTTGAACTAAGGTTCCCACATGCCGAGGCACCTCGGCCAGTTTTGAGAGGTGTATGTTCCGGGGTCGCAGACCTTGGGCATACGGTAAGAGTTGTCCGCTATTCCTATTGGAGTAGTCGGCCAGCTGCCTCCTAAACTGGTCGAGACACGGAGAAGGGAATGCTGCGACCCCACAGCCAACTCCTCTCCCGCTACCGGAAGGGCGTGGGACAAGTACCAAATGCCCGACCTACCTGATGCAGGTTTTCTAGGGTTTTTCCCTGCATCACTTTTAGGCGAATTGCCGGGTAGGATCCTTAAACCATAGCCCGGGGGCCCTAGTTAACCCTTGGCTTCCTTCTTCTACCTTACCGCATCCCCCCTTTCAAGTCCCTTCCTATGCTATTAAAGGGGAGTTGCCACAACGTGGATTACCCTCATGTAGCCTATTACCCCCCAAAAAAAAAACTCCAGTGTAAGTCGCACTAGACGATTAGTGCGCTTATTCTCCAACAGCCTTATCGTTGCTCTTGACTTGTTGTTGCATTTTGCTTTGTTTTGTTTTGACTTTGTACTTTGGCAAATCAGCCAAAGACCACAAGGCTCACGTTTTTCGTTTTTTCTATCAACTTTGTTTTTTGTTTTTTGTTTCGTCTTGTTCCTTGGCTAATCAGCCAAGGCCGACAAGTCTTCGTTGCGTAAGCAACTTTGCTTCACGCTTCACCCCTTATCCGGCGAGACCAAAAGCTATCAAAGGCCTCGATTGACAATCGGGAAACGCCGCCTGTCTGCGACAGCTCTGATAGCAAGTCCGACCTCTCACGTCCTATCGTGGTCTCTGGGCAATTTCGCTAGTTGTACTAGCGATAGATAAAGAGAGGAGGGCGCATACCACAAGTGTCGCGTTGGTGAAACCAGCCCTTCGGGGTCGTACTTGTGGTAGGGACTTAATCAACCCCAAATCCCAAAACGAGCAATGAACCTAGCAAAGGGCTGGCTGTGCCAGACCCTAGGGATAATATGTTAGAAAACCAGATAGAATCTGATATGCACTCCACTACCTCCACCCCTGCGGCCCCAAAGGCATCGTTCGCGAAAATAGCAGCACGAAATGTAACTAACCCCAACCCGTCGGACAATATAGGGTACGATAGGCGGAGGGCAGTTAGGTGTGTCCCTGATTGTGAAGTAGAAACCGTCAGCACCGAAACGAAGAAACTTTTTGCAACAAGCATCTGCACAACGATTGAAATACAGCCAAGAGAAATAACCGCAATCCGCCAGGTCCAGAATGAAATCCACGTGGTGCTGTCCTCACCGGCACAAGTGGACAAACTACTGACGAAATCACCAGTGAAAATAAACGGCACCGATTTCAAAATTATTCCATACGTTCCCAGAAACAGAAAGATCTGGATATACAACCCATCCATCATAATCAGCCGGGAGATGATTAGGGCCAAGTTAGCGGAACAGTGCATAGTAACCCACATTGAGGAAATTATTGACGAATACCAATTCCAAACGGGGAAACTGTTCGCCTACGTGAGAGGAGAAAACATTCCCACCGCAATATACATAGGATCAATAAGGCTAAACATAACCTACCAGGGAATGGAGAGAAGATGTCGGCTCTGCCAGTCCCCGGAACATGAGGCAGGAGTGTGCCCGGAAAGGAAATGCTACAACTGCAACACCAAGGGCCACGTGAGTGCGGAATGCACCATAGGTTGCAAGTGGTGTGGCCTCACGGGGCACAAGAGCAAAAACTGTGCCCAAAATAACATTGACCTTAACTCCACGAAGAATTTTCCGCTGCTGGAAAGCCGCCAAAGAAAAGCACTGACCACGACCAAAAAAGAGATTCCGACCACCGCTGCCCGAGTGACAGAGGGTGTCGAAAAGCCAAGCCTTGATGACATAACAGCCGTGACCGTCGCCACCACCCCGCAGACGACAGAGGAGGAAGAGATGCTGACAGAAAGCAACCAGGAACCTAGCGGAACATCGTCTGATGAAATTGAAACCGACAACTCCACAAAGCGGAAACGCAGAAGCAGGAAAGGGAAAGCGCCAGTCGCCCCAGGAACGGCAGAAGCCAGTAAAAAACGTAAAAACGAACTACCGTCAATGCCCAAATTAGCAAACTAATTATGGAAGAACAACTAATTATGGAAGAACAACTAATTAACCAGCCAGAACCGGGCGAAACACACATCGTCCGACAAAATAACAGATTGATAATAGGATTCCCCACGCCCGATGAAATAACATGCACTGAGAACTACTGCAAGAGACAGTTTAGGGCAGCATCATGGTCGTGCATGAAGCAATCCCTGAAGAGGCACCTGTCGAGGGAGCACGGCGTAGAGATTCACCAAGATGTAAATGTATGCCTAGCCTGCAAAGAAACCCTCGGACCGCGCCCGAAATACCACGAGTGCCTAGCAACAAGGACTGACACACCACAAAATCAAGAAGCGGGTGAATTTCTGTGCGACAAATGCCCGCAGTCGTTTGTGACAATGAGAGGACTGCGCAACCACCTAGCGGCACATACACTGAAGGAGAGGATGACCCAGAGGGAGACAGAAACCCCGCTTCCGACCCACAGACCCCCCCCCTGCACACCATAGAGCACCCCCACAAGTAGAAGGGGAAGAGGAGAACACGCCCACGCCAGAAGAAGACGAGGAAACCGAAGAGAACAATGAACCACTAAACCCGGCACACACACACCTGCCGACATTAAGATCGATAATGGAAGACAACAAATCCGAAGAGAAATGGGCACTATTCTGTGATATATTAGACGGAATAACAGAAGCGACGCAAAAGATTGTAAAGCTCCCACCGCCACTAACAGAGAATCGGCCTACCCGTGAATCTGATATAACGGATTGCAGCTTCATACAGAAGCTTTACAAAAGAAACAGAAGGAGAGCAATAAGACTAATACTAGAAGGGGAAACTCCAAAGTGTCAACTAGGAAAAGAACTAATATCCAACCACTACAAGATGGCTTGGCAAGCCACACGATGCGAAACTGAACTTTACGACACCCCCGTATATGAACAACGAAGCCCGGTACAAATGGACAAGTTTTCGGCGAAAGAAGTAGTAAACAAAATCCGCAAATGCGAGAACACGGCACCTGGAGACGATCGACTTTCTTATCATCACTGGCAAGCGGTGGACCCCGAGGGGAAATTGCTATCAGTCATTTTCAACATATGCCTACGCTATAACAAGATACCTGACAAATGGAAAGCAGCCAAAACCATCCTCATCCACAAATCGGGCGACCTGGAAGACATTAACAATTACAGGCCGATCTCACTACTGAGAACGATCGCCAAATTATACACAGGCCTACTAACTAAAAGGGTGAATGAGTGGATAGGAAAACACTCGGCACTCTCCCAATGCCAAAAAGGATTCCGGCCATATGACGGAGTTTTCGAACACAACTACGCCCTTCGAAACTACCTCACATCAGCCAGGAAACAGAAATCTGAGCTATGCATTGCCTGGTTGGACTTAAAAAACGCCTTCAATTCTATCCCCCATAGTGCAGTGACAGCGGCACTGAGGCAAGCCCGAGCTGGAGACAAAGTAGTCAAAATTGTCGAAGACATGTACAGGAACAGCAACGCGACAATCATGACGGCAGAGGGGGAGACGGAGAAGATCCCGATCCAGTCCGGAGTACGACAGGGGTGCCCCCTCAGTGGCACACTATTTAACCTAGCGATAAACCCAGTCATTGAAAAAATAGAAGCGACTGTCCAGACATCAAGACACTCCGTTCTAGCTTTCGCAGATGACCTGTGCATCATTGCAGAAAACCCAGAAGAACTACAGACACTAATTGAGACGACAGTAGCAACTACGAAACGGTTAAGCCTAGAATTCAATGCTAAGAAGTGCAGGACCATGCATTTCAATGGTAAAACCCCAGCTGGATGCCGACAAACAAAATTTTTCCTGGGGAACGAGGAACTCCCAGCGTTAGACTCTTACGACCAAGTCAGCTTCTTAGGCGTTCCTTTCGGCTTCAACATTCTTTCAGATTGGGGCTCACTAAAAAAGCATAGGCTGACGGCAGGAAAAATAATGACATCCAGCCTAGCCCCGTGGCAAAGGATTGATGCACTAAAATCCTTCTTTTACCCCTCAACCCAGTTTGCCCTCAGAACTGGAGCTTTCATGAAAGACGAATGGAAGAAGCTTGATAACTTCATAAGGCCACTTTTAAAAAAGACTACGAACCTACCAGAAAGAGCATCCTGTACGGCGCGAGACAAGCCGGATGCATGGGGATACCGATACTGGCAAGCGAGAGTGACATTTTGACGGTGGACGGAGCTTTCAAACTCCTCACCTCCCCCGACCCCGTCATTAGGTCGCTAGCGAGAATAGAACTGGGAACCACAATAAAAGATAGAACCGGCCAAGATCCAACGACGGCCACAACCGAAAAATACCTGTCAGGATCAATTGAAGGGATCTTCCAAGGAAACACCAATAGAACAAGCAACACGTGGACTAGAGCACGCGTAGCCACAAGAAACTTAAAGATCGAATGGAAACTAGAACAGGCAATTAGCATAACGGCTGAAGAAACCACAATATACGAGCGCCACAGGAACATAATCTGCAAGAATTTACGGAGTACACTCCAGAACAAGATAACGAAAACCTTACACGAGGCACCACACCAGGGGAAAGTGATGGAAGCAGTAGCGCTCAGCCGGACGAGTAGCCACTACTACACAACCGGCAAATACATACGATTTGCGGATTGGCGCTTTATACATAGAGCCCGTCTAGGACTTGTCCCGCTGAACGCCTACAGGTTTGATGGAGAAACCAAAACATGTCGTAGATGTAACTCAAAGGATGAAACATTGCCCCATGTTATCAACCATTGCCCCGCAAACAACAAAGAAATTTTAAGTCGGCATAACGCGATAGTAGATAGAATCAAAGAAGCGGCAAAAAGTAAATTCAGGCTAGTAGCCGAAAACAGGCCAGTCATAGAGGGGAATCTACAACATCCCGACCTGTTACTAGTGAAAAATAGATCCGCCTACGTAGTTGACGTAACGATTAGCTTTGAAAACCGTACATTAGCTCTGGAGGAGGCCAGAGCCCGCAAAGAAGCCCGATATGAGGAGATGAAGAAAAGCCTATTAAGAACATATGACGAGGTAGTGGTAGTCCCATTTGTAATAGGCTCACTGGGTTCTTGGGACCCCAAAAATGACGCGTTCATGCGAACATAGTGCACAAGGTCATACGCATCGTTAATGAAAGTCCTCTGCGTGTCAGACACAATCCGATGGTCACGCGACATCTATGCGGGACACCTCACAGGTGTTCCGCAGGCGTAGTTATAGGTTTTTAATTAGAGATTTTTAATGCAATTTTACTGAATAGTGTGTAAGAATACTGGAAAACTTATCCCTGGGTGATAGACAAATACAGAACATATCAGACCTTATTTTCCTTTGTTTCTTGCTAAACGTTCTGAGCCGCTCTTCGCCACGTTTATCGTGTATTATCCTAAAAACACCTTATCTATAACAAATCCTATTCATTTTCCGTAACGTGAGAGGACACATCAGCCAATTTATTGGACTGTGGCGTGGCCTAGGTCACGAGCTTGAGCGTTACACTTCCTTCCTTGAACCCAATTAGCCTTAACAACACCTCTCAACCTTAATAAACGTTGACCCATCCTGTGAGCGGGGCAATACCACGCTCACTCCTTACCTCTCGCGTCCTCCTCAACCAGGCCAGGGTATATAGTCTGGCCTAGTTGCTCCACGCCCTGTACATCAAACCTTATATTTCTTTCACCGTTATCATTTGCACTAGCATATTAGTGCGATAGTTCATCGTTAGTCCCATCGTTGTCGCCGATCCACCCTTCTTTGCATTAATTTATTGTATATTTTGTTGTCCAGTTTTGCTCTTTGGCGAATTAGCCAAAGACTACAAGACTTCCGTTTTTTCAACGTTCGTTTCTTTTATTCTTGTTTGTCTTGTACCTTGGCTAAATCAGCCAAGGCCCACAAGTCTTAGTTGCGTAAGCAACTTCGCTTAACGCTTCACCCCTCATCCGGCGAGACCAAAAGCTATCAAAGGCCTCGATTGACAATCGGGAAACGCCGCCTGTCTGCGACAGCTCTGATAGCAAGTCCGACCTCTCACGTCCTATCGTGGTCTCTGGGCAATTTCGCTAGTTGTACTAGCGATAGATAAAGAGAGGAGGGCGCAGACCACAAGTGTCGCGTTGGTGAAACCAGCCCTTCGGGGTCGTACTTGTGGTCGGGACTTAGTCAACCCCAAATCCCGTGTACTTACGCCGTAAAACGGAAGGGACTGGCCGATTGGCCAACCCTACCATGAACCCAGAAAGCGTCAATGACGGCCACGAGGTGGCCGAAACCAAAAAGACATCGTTCGCGGCAATCGCCGCAAGAAACGCACTGAACGTAACGCCAATCAACAATATCGGGTATGACAGAAGGCGAGCCGTCCGGTGCATACCAACGGATGATAGAATAGAAATTGATGCTAAAATCAAGACCAGATTCGCAGCCAGCCTGTCGCAAGCCATAGGTACAGCGAAGACGGAAATTACCGCCATTCGACAAGTCAATCGTGAAGTCCACGTTGTTCTTGCAACCCCCGCGAGAGTAGACAAATTAGTAAACTTGGCCTCTTTTAAAGTTGAAGACCTAGAATTCAAAGTGACCCCATTCGTCCCAAGGAGCCGAAAGATATGGATCTACAATCCATCCATAATGATTAGCTTTGATCATGGTTGCGCCTAACTCGCGGAACAATGCACTGTGTCGCACGTTGAAGAGATTGTCGATGAATATGGGTTTCAAACGGGTAAGCTTTTCGCCTTCGTAAAAGGCGAAAGAATACCCAATGCAATCTTCATAGGATCCATAAAACTTAACATAACATACCAGGGTATGGAGAAGAGATGTAGAGTATGTCAGTCCCCGGATCACGCGGCAGGGTTGTGCCCTGATAGGCGGTGCTTCAACTGCCAGACAAGGGGACACGTGAGCGCCGAGTGCCCGAACGGATGCAAATGGTGCAGCTCCAAAAACCACACAAGCAAAAACTGCCCGGAAAATAGTGTCAACATTGCATCAACCAAGGCATTTCCAGCACTCGTCCGACACGAGCCAAGGATAGAGGCCAAAGAACAAGGCGAGGCCGTGATGACCGAAGCAAAGACAACTAATGATGAACCGGCACTGGAAGAAAACAACACACCAATTGACATAGATAAAACGCTCGATGAAATATTTGCGGACTTAAGCAGCCCGATGAACGTACAAGAATCTGCACTAGAAACAAGCGACAGCTCGCTCGACAGCACAGGCGCAGACTCCCCGGCCAAAAGGAAGAGGAAATCGAGGAAGGGGAAAGCACCGATAGCCCCACAAACAATCGACCCTAGTAAAAAGCGAAAGAATACAGACGCGATCGAAACCCAACCAACGGACCAATAATGAATCCCGAAGACGCTGAAATAGAGCCCGACGCCGATTGCGTCGAGCATATCTTCCGCGAGGGAAGTAGAATCACTTTCAAATACCCACCACCCAGCATTGCTAAATGCACAGAAACTGAGTGTAAAAAGTCATTCAAGGCGGCAACCTGGGCCAGCACAAAGCAGTCGCTAAAAAGACATCTCGCCCGAGATCACGGGCTAGTAATATTAAATGAAGTAAACATTTGCTCGGCGTGCAATGCGATAACTGGACCGCGGCCCACCTTGCATACGTGCCCAGCAGAAGCGGATATAACGGCGGAACACCTGTGCGAGAAGTGCCCTGAATCGTTCTTAACTCGGCGCGGGTTGCTGAACCACCTGGCGGCACACACCATGAGAACTCTAATGGAAAACAGAAAGTCCCGCAACCCGCTACCAGAGCATCAGCCACCCCCAGTCCACCATAGAGCCCCCACACAGGAAGAGGAATCTCACACAACCACAACCTCCCAACCCCAAGGGGAAGACGCCACCCCAGACGAGGACCCGCACCAGTTCCAGATATACCTGCAATTATTTAGAACAATACTAAACGATAACAAAAGCAAGGAAAAATGGGAACTATTCTGCGAATCCTTAGAAACAGTAACAGAGGAGGTTAAGAAACTGGTGAAACTCCCACCTCCCGCTGAAAATAAGAGAACAATCCGTGAATCGGACATAAATGACTGCGCATTCATTCAGAAACTGTACAGGCAAAATAGACGACGGGCAATCAGATTAATTCTGGAGGGAAACACCCCAAAATGCAACATAAATAAGTCCCAAGTGCAGAAATCTGCAGGAACTAAATCCCGATATCATCATACCAAATCTTCCACCTGAATTCAACCAACCTATCCCGAACCACCTTAGGTATAATTTGAATTAAGCTTTTCTCTCCATAAATCTTAGCTGTAACCAACACTACAAAATCAAACACAAACCTCGAAATCACACATATGTCTAATCCTTTTTACTTTTCTTACAGGTTTTAAACTAAAAAAAAGAGATCATTATCATCTAATAAAACATCCCTTATGTTTCAGGAATTCCACCAGAAAAGAAGTCTGAGAACCTCCAAGTTATAAATTTTTATTTACATGTACATTTAATCCTCTTATCTTTTTCAGTTTTGTTTACATCTTGTCAACTCTCCACACATCCGTCCTACTCGATACAGGTTTTATAGGGTTTTCCTGTATCAATGGCGAATGCCGAGTAGGTCAATAAAATCGCAGCCAAGAGGCCCTAATAACTCGAAACTGCGTTTCCCTCCCCTCCTTTCCCCCTTTTCCCCCCTAACGCATGATGGAGGCTAGCTCGGTGTGTGGTCGCGCGGAGGGCGGTTCCTCGGGAGGCCGGTGAGGTGGCTGATACCTTCTCCAGGGCACCTTTTCTATCCTACCCACACACTTAGACATCCATACACCTACAACCCCTTTTTCCTTCCAAGCCTGCTTTCGCTGGGTTTGCTGCGGTCTGCCTTGGTGCGAGCCAAACTTTTTATTTCGTTAATCTTTTGCCGAAGAGGGCTACACGCCCTATAACGGCTCTGGGAAATATTCCCGGATAAAATACATTTATTTGTTTGTTGTTTCCATAACGCGTCATGTTCAACTATAAGAGGGTCAACTGGAATTTATTACGGCTGGACCTCCAGTAAGTCGTCGCTGCTGCTTATTACGGGAAACCGTCAAAAGAAACATGAACCACACGACAACATCAACACCGCGGCGGAAATAGACCAGTCTGTTCAGTCGCTCACCGTCATACCAACTGTAACTTCGCACCAACACAGGACGGTGCTCCCTGATAGCATAAAGGAGTTAATTACCCTAAGGAATAGACTTAGAGGGTATTGGCAGCGAACTAGGTTGCAAATATACAAAACTCATATGAACAGACTTAGAG
This sequence comes from Zhengitettix transpicula, assembly GCA_037074705.1. Taxonomy (NCBI): domain Eukaryota; kingdom Metazoa; phylum Arthropoda; class Insecta; order Orthoptera; family Tetrigidae; genus Zhengitettix; species Zhengitettix transpicula. The sequence goes on along the minus strand of CM073594.1, from coordinate 78,911,276 downwards.
ACATCATCAGAGAACACATCAAACACACACACAAGCAGGGAATGGGACAAGCTCCTAGCCAGCTTCGACACCTCCACACGCTCCTAGTGGCAGATGGCGAGACACTTTACACGGGAGGCATACCAAATATCAACGCTTAACGGACCAGCAGGGCACGCATACTCCGACTCGGAGAAGGCTGAACTGCTGGCCGACACGCTAGAAGCCACATTTCAACCGAATGACGATCCCTCAGATCCGATATTCACACTTGAAACGGACCAGGTTGTTACACAGCTGTTAGCCCAAGAAGCCGCCGAACCTCTACGGCACACAAACATAGGTGCAATACGGTGGGCTATACGGCAAACACATCCCAGCAAGGCGCCTGGTCAGGATGGCATTCCGAATCGAGTGCTCAAACAGCTCCCCCCCCCTCCCCAGAGCACTCGAGCAGATCACTATCACCACGAATGCCATCTTCCGAACACAACACATCCGGGACACCTGGAAACAGGGGAAGGTACACTGACCTTCCGTAAACCCGGGAAAGACCACTCACTTCCGACCAACTACAGGCCCATAACTTTACTTTGCTCGCTAGGTAAAGTGGTCGAGAAGGTAATTTTGTGCAGGATCACAGAACACTGCACAGAAAACGATCTCCTGAGGCCGGAGCAATTTGGCTTTAGGAATCAACACTCCAGCTACGAGTAGTTGAACACGTAACAAGAGGGTATAACCTGGAAAGGTCGACGCCAGCCGTTTTCCTTGACGTGGAAAAGGCTTTCGACAAGATATGGCACAATGGCCTGATAAGACAGCTCAATGACTGTAGGTTCCCGCTTGCACTCATACGCTGCTCCACTCGTACCTATCACGTAGGACATTCTTTGTGGACGTCAACACAACACAATCAACTGTAAGGGGAATGCATGCAGGAGTGCCTCAAGGATGTATCGTAGGGCCAGTTCTACATAACATCTACATCAACGTTGTCCCCACAACTCCAGAAACCCAGGTCGCAATATTCGCAGACGACACAGCCATCTTTGCTCAGTCGAGGCGACCATCGGCACTTAATAATAAATTACAACGCGCACTCAACGCACTCGAACCATGGTTAACACGATGGCGAATTAAGATTAATGTTGGTAAATGCGAGGCACTCCTACTTACACGTAGGGCACGTATTATATCTCATGCAATGATATTACTAGAATATTCTTGCCAGACTCTTCCAAGTCGGGTCCATGTCGACCTTTATCTCCCCGCTATCCTTATTTGTATTTGACCTACGGTCACACCAGAGCAAAGTGAACTGACCAACTGAACCTTGTATTCTTGCTGTGTATATATATCGCCGCTGTGTGAAAGGTCGGCAGTTGTATCGTTACGAGACAAGAGGGATTGTTACTCTGTCCGTATACATTAAAATTTCTGTAATAAAAATTCTGTAAACCAAAAGTACTGGTCTACATTACTGGCCCAGTCGGCAGGAAGTAGAGACAAAGTCAAAATATATATATTGTAATAACCAGCTAAGAAAGACATGAAGTCTGTTCTTATTTTTGTTAGATTTGTTTACGTACTCAGACTGGGGATCCTTGAGTAGCGCGTACATATAAAATTATGGGCAAGTGACTTTTAGAGAAGGGGAGGTCTAATAATTGGGGCATTTTGCGGCTCTTAAGGCTAAATGGTTGTGACCGACGGAACCCTGAAAGGCATCATAACAGATGGACAACGCAATTAGATTAAAAGGAAACGTTTAATTTAATTGTTTGAATGGCTCTCGGAGCGGGAAAACGGCAACAGATGGTGTTTGTTTGGCGAAAGTGGAAATGGAAAAAAACTGTGAAAACAAGGGAAGATTCTGGAGCCCGGATATAAATAAGAGGGCAGTTGGACAGTTCGAAGAGCTTCATTATCATTTCGTGTGGACGGGAGGACGTGTCAGCGGGGAGAGCGGTGGTGCAATTCCGCAGGGACGGACGCGGGGCAGTTAATGTGGCCGAAAACAATTGTTATGAACAGTTAGTAGTTTGCAAAAACGAGAGATCATCGGATGCTAGGCCAAGCTAAGTGGCCGAGAGTAATTAGCTTGACATCAGTCAACAGTCGGTGGGAGTTTCATCGTGGAGGTCTGTCTGATAGCAGAGGTGTTTGAATTCGTCGAGAGGGTGACGTCGTCAAGAGGAGGTGGCTGTGGTAGCAGAGTGTGAGCGCAGCCTGGTGCCTTTTAAGCCTGTATGAAGTGAATGTGTGGACCAAAGACCGTGTAAGTTTATTTTTCTGAATTCATAATTGTAAATTGCTAATAAAGGGTAAAAAGTGTCAGATTTAGTTACTTTCGTTTCATTCGTTTCAATCGTTTCTTTTCGTTTCATTCATTTCGTTTTTCATTTATTGTAACTGTATTTGTTTAATTGTAACATTTTGTTCCGTTTCCTATCAACCCAGTAAAGACCTTGAGGGTACCGAGTCCAATTATTTAAAATGTATTCTAGGTAAATAAAATTGTTTGGTTTTATAAAATTGTAAAATTGTGTTTTAATAAATAATTGTTTGTTTAAATTGGTATATTTATTTTAGTTACGTGGTACCGCTATTTTATATTACAATATATATATTCGCTTTGGCCGATTCTAATCATCTACTCTACGAGAACATACAGAAAAAGAAACTTTCACAAGTTATACAAAAAAAAAAGATCAACTCCTTCGATCATCGTAGACCTCAGAGGCATCTCACAGCGTCCGCAGAGCGAGTACCTGAGAACATCACAACATACGAGATCAAGGACGAGGATGGATTTCAAACTGGAAAACCCTTCGCATTCGTCAAATGTGAGAAAATTCCAAGCGCGATCTACATAGGATCAGTAAGAATAAATATCACATATCACGGAATGGAAAAGAGATGTCGCTTATGCGAATCTCCAGACCATGCTGCAGGAGAATGCACAGATAGGAAATGCTATAACTGGAAAAAAGCGTCATGTAAGCATCGAGTGCACGGAGGGGTGCAAGTGGTGCGGCCTCCTGGATCACAGAAGTAGGGATTGCCCTAAGAACGGGATTGCCCTAAGAACGGGATTGCCCTAAGAACGGGATTGACTTGGAGTCCACTACAGAATTCCCCACACTAGCTATCAGGAAAGGCAAAGAACTTAACAAGGAGAAAGAAAAAACTACATTGAAACCCCTTGAAACATCATCAGAAATAGAAGAAATGGTAATGGAAGAAAGTATTAACCTTGATGAGGTACTGCCTGAATTAACTGCCCCCCTGCCGACCATCGCCCAAATAGAAGTAAGCAAAACATCGAGTGAAAATTTCGACAACCACAGTGATCAAGCCTGAGTGGAGATTCATCTGCAGAAAGCGACAACCTAGATGGCTCAACAAAAAGAAAAAAGAAATACAAAAAAGGGAAACCCCTGCTGCACCAGGTGCACAAGATTTAAACAAAAAAAGAAAAAACGTAGGACCCTCAGTGCCTACTATTCAAAATTAGAATGGAAGAACAAATAACAGAAAGCATAGAGGACTACAACATAGAAAAAGCCCTAAACCTAATATGTGCAAGCATAAACCATGTTACCCGTGATGAGTACCACCTCATTGTTGGGTTCCCACCACCACAAACCGTTAAATGTATGGAAGTAAGATGCTTGAATGCATTTAGCGCTGTCAACTGGTCATGTGCCAAACAATCTTTGAAAAGGCACCTGCCGCGTAAACACGACATTAAGATCAACAAAAATATAAACATATGCCTTGCATGTAAAATAGATATAGGGCCGCGACCAAAATTACATAGATGCTACAGAAGCGCTTGCAGTTGAAACCAATGCCCACTTATGTGACAAATGCCCACAGTCATTCCCCACAAAAAGGGGCCTGCAAAATTATATCGCAGCACATGAGCTCCAGCAGCGCATTGGAAGAAGGAGCATCGAGAATCCACTCCCGTTGCACCGTGAGCCACCGGTCCATCACAGAACCCCCACGCAGGAGGAGGAAGAAAACACAATAGCAGCCTCTCCACCTGAACACGAAGCCAACATCCCAGATGAGGATCCGCACCAATTGCAAACTTACCTCCAATTATTAAGAACCATATTGAATGAGAATAAAAGCACTGAGAAATGGGAACTGTTCTGTCACTCTCTAAAAACAATAACAGAGGAGATCAAGAAGGTTGTAAAACTCCCTCCTCCCCCAGAAGCGGGCAGGAAATTCAGAGAAACAGTCTTAGCAGATTTCGAGTTTATGCAGAAATTATATAGGTGCAATAGACGTACAGCAGTGAGACTGCTACTCGAAAGCAACGCTGCAAAGTTCAGTCTCCCAAAGGGCTACGTCCAGGAGCTCTTCAGAAAGGCGTGGGACTCGGTAGTATGCGACACCAGCATATACGAAACACCAACCAGGCAAACCCGAAGCCCGATCCAAATTAGCGGATTCACGGCAATAGAAGTGGAAAAGAAATTAAGAAAATGCGAGAACACAGCTCCGGGAGAAGACAGACTCTCCTATAACCATTGGAGAGCTGTAGACCCTGAAGGAAGACTTATTTCCGTGGTATATAACATCTGTGCGAAATACCGGAGAATCCCCAATGCATGGAAAACAGCTAGGACGGTGCTTATCTACAAACATACTGACCCGAATGAAGTAAACAACTACCGACCAATATCTTTACTAAAGACCATCTACAAACTATTTGCAGGGCTTATTACCCAGCGAATAAATGCATGGGTACTTAGACACCAAGTATTATCAAACGGCCAGAAAGGGTTCCTCCCATTTGACGGAGTCCATGAACACAAATACGCCATCAGCACCTACCCGGAAACGGTCCGTAAAAATAAAAAAGATGTGCATAGCTTGGCTTGACATTCAAAACGCATTTAACACGATCCCCCATGAGGTCATAGTGACGGCGCTACAACGTGAGCAAGTAGGAGATGAACTGATCCAAATCATCGCAAATATGTACCAAGGCAGCTCCACAACTAATCTGCTAGGAAATGAAGAAACGGATCATATGCCGATCCTCGCAGGGGTGCGACAAGGATTCCCACTCAGTGGCATCTTATTTAACATCACAATAAATCCGTTATTAGAAACGGTGGAGGCAAATAGCCAGCACACACATCATCCAGTACTGGTATTTGCTTACTAGTTGAAGACCCACCGACATTAAAAGCAAACATTGACACCTTAACAGCAGCGGCCAAAAAACTGAATTAAAAATTTTACACGACCAAATGCAGAACAATGCATTATTCCGGAGCTAACCCAGTAGGATGTCGTAGCACGATATTCAAACTAGAAGGGGAAAAAATACAAGCACTAGCTGACGGCGATGAAATCAGGTTTTTAGCCAAACCGTTTGGGAACAGAATTTTAACTGACTGGGCATCACTGAAAGAATTTATGTCAACAGCGAACACCATTTTGACCTCAAGTTTGGCTCCTTGGCAGAGAGTCGATGCTTTAAAAACATTTTTTTATCCATCAGTCCAATTCGCCTTTCGCACAGGAATGTTGACGAAAGGAGACTGGCATAAATTCGACACATTTATAATACCAATGCTCAAAAAGACGCTAAATGTTCCAACCCGGCATCAAATCATTACTTGTATGGTGCGGGACAATCCGGGTGCCTAGGCATCACGACAAAAGCCTTTGATAGTGGCATCCTCGCGGTAGGTGGGGCCTTCAAATTGCTCTCATCCCCTGACCCCGCGATTAAGTCACTCGCACAGGAAGACCAAGACCTCCAAAGCACTGTCGGAGACAGAATTGGACAAGAGCCAACGCCTGCCTTAACTACTTATCAGGGTCCCAAGAGGGAGACTTCAATAGCACCACGAACCGAATAAGTAATACGTGGACCAGGGCACGCAAAGCATCCATACAAATGGTCACTAAGCCCGGAACTCAAAATAACAATAGAAGAGATAACAATGTATGCCTGTCACCAGAATATAATATGTAGAACCTTGAGAAGCTCAACCCAAACAAAGCACACCAGAATGCTCCACGACACCCCACACCAGGGAAAATTTTGCGAAACAGTGGCCATAAGCAGAGCAAGCAGCCATTTCCACACAACTGGAAAATATACGCGCTTCTGGGGTGCGGCATTGTGTCCCCCGAGCGGGACAATCTTTAACATAGCAATAAATCCACTGATTGAAATGATAGAAACCAGCGCCCAATCGGCAAATCACTCGGTTCTTGCATTTGCAGATGACCTTTGCATATGTGGCGGACTCCGTAGTATTATTAGTTGCTGCGACACCACACACGGGAAGAAAATATATATTATTTATTATTTGTTGTTTGTGTGATAGTACGGGATGCGATTAATTACGAGACTTTAAATTTTTTCAATATTTTATTTCTCTCTTTTCTAAATCATGTTCACTGGTCAATTGCTCGGAACGAACTGGACTCTAATTGTTTTTTTACTCCATAAGAAAATAATCTTATTTTTGCACAGCAATGAGAGTTCATAACGCTTCCGAGAATTACGCAGTGTTTATGCTTTGGACTCCGCGTCGACTAGAAGTTCTCTGCGCTCCGATCTCTTTTTCCCCTTCTCCGCTACGGGTGGCGGACGAAGCGTCAGCGATGCTAGCAGAGAAGTTCGTCGGCAGATCAGTCAGCTGATTTTCGCAGAGAAGTCGTCGAAAGATAGACGTGAAGCTCAGTGGAGACTAGCTCCACACATATTGGCGGAAAACCCGCCGGAACTGCAGAAACTGCTTGGAATAATACGAGAAGCGACCAATCGCATAGGCCTGCAATTCAATACCAAGAAATGTAAAACAATGCATTTTAGCGGAAAAAATCCAGTCGGATGCACGAGGACAAAATTTTATCTTGATAAAGAAGAAATAGCTACACTCGAAACGTATGATCACGTCAGATTCTTGGGCAAACCTTTCGGATATAACATTCTGTCAGATCGGGCATCCCTGCAAAAGCACATAATGACAGCGGAGAAAATAATGACGTCAAGCCTAGCACCCTGACAGAGGATAGATGCCCTCAAAACATTTCTACCCCTCCACCCACTTTGCCCTACGGACTGGAGCGCTGACGAAGGGCGATTGGAAAAAACAGGACTAATTCATACGACCACTAGTTAAAAAGACAATGAATATACCCGAAAGAGCGTCAAACACTTTTTATATGGTGCAAGACAGACAGGATGCGTGGCAATTTCCCAGTTGGCGAACGAGTGACATACTAGCGGTGGACGGGTCTTACAAATTACTCACCTCCCCGGACCCCGTGATAAGGTCACTAGCAGTTTCGAAACTAAAAACAAAGATAAGGGACAGAACTTGGCAAGAGTCAACAATAAGCATAACCGAAAATTACCTTGACCGGGTCGAAGGAGGGCGTGTTTCAAAACACCACCATCAGAATAAGTAACACATGGACGAAGGCCCGAATTACATCAAGGAATATAAAAAGCGAATGGAAATTTGAACCTGAAATTAGCCTAACAACAGAAGAGGCCGTACTATTCGAACGCCACAGACACGTAATATGCAAAAGCCTGAGTGTGCTACAAAATAAACAGACTAAGGCACTCCATGACGTCCCGAATAAGGGAAAAGTCCTAGAAACAGTGGCACTAAGCCGTATGAGCAACCACTTCAATACCACCGGAAAATTGACGAGATTCGCCGACTGGCGATTTATCCACAGGGCAAGGCTATGACTGGAGTTATGTTCCTGGCCTGAGGCATCAGGCGAATCCTCATACCATGCCCCAGATCTTAGTTATAAATTCTAAAATTATGTATTTCTTCAAATAAATTATGTATTTCTTAAACTTTTACTAAACTCTGTTATCTACATTTGTAACATGCTTGTTTTCTGAGAGTCAGGCCATCACTGTGACTCAAGGCACACACGACGGGGCCTAAAACAAATGGCCGATAACTCGACCCAGCATGACTGTCCGGAGTTTGAACTTTGTACCCGTCTGCCCCGTCGAGAATTGTATAAAAGGTCATGTGCCTGACACTCGAGAGTTAACTCTATGTAAAATTTTGGTCTGATACTACACAATAAATTGCTGTTATAAATCGTATTTTCTTTTGATTTGGTATCCTGTAAGTCCGAACCTAAGGACTACTATTAAGCTCCTACTTTATATTTTAGAAGGAGCGGTTAACAAAGTTAACTCTAGAAACCCACAAACAATTTGTGACATTAAGAGCCTAGTAAAAAAAGACTTTCAGTATTTAAGAAACAACTTCCTATAACCTAGACAGCACCTTCTTAGACCTTCTCATAACCCATCCCTACGACAGCCCACTTACCCGAACACACCATAACCATTCAGAACGTTTCACCCTACACCACGACCGTTCAAGGACGTTTCAACCTACACCACGACAAAACACCCCCATACAAGAAAATTTTAGACCAACACCGATGACAGTATTCACGAGACATACCAATAGGCCACAAAATTATTTCAGAAATAACGCACCGATGACAGTGTCCACGAGACAAACCAATAGGCAACAAAATTATTTCAGAAATAACACAAGTCCAAATTGGACATCAGAAGAAATATATTACAACGAAGAACCCCAAGCAGAAATAAAGACCGAAGAAGACTCGCATTTTTTAGAGTCAGGTCAAATTATAGACGAGAAATCTGAAGTATAAATCACAATTCCAAGTTACCATATATAGAAAGTAGTAAATACGTGATACTACTAGATACGGGTTCGTCCACTAATCTAATCGATCCAGAATTCGTAGCGAAATATTTAAAACAAAAGAAGATATTATATTCGCGACAGCTTCCGGGGAAACCTAGTGGGAGCGAATATATTTACATAGAAAAATGCTTTCTATACAAATTTCACGACCAATTTAACCTACTCTTAGGGACTACAGTTATAGAATCTTTAGAAATAGTAATTGATTTAAGGAATAGAAGGGTTTCTTGCATGGGAAAATATCATAGTCTAAAATATTTTAAGGATAACCTACCGAACTGTAATATTTCTGACCAACAGAATTTATTAGAACAGAAGTAGAGCCAACAGAATTTATTAGAACAGAAGTAGAGCCAACAGAATTTATTAGAACAGAAGTAGAGATCACAGAATTACAAAGAATATAAAGATATATTTCCCAATGATGAAGAAAAATTAACACACACTTCGACTCTCAAGCATAGAATAAAGCTTACAGACGATACTCCGGTAACACAAAAAATTATAGACTCACGCAGTGTTACAACGAAGACGTTGACGAACACGTTGATAAACTTTTAGCAAATGAAATAATTCGCGAATCCTACTCCCCGTATTCGTCGCCTATCTGGATTGTTCCAAAAAAATTAGACGCCTCAGGTAAAAGAAACACTAGATTAATTATAGATTATCGTAAATTGAATAACAAAACTATCGACGATAAATTTTCTATCCCTAATGTAACGGAAATATTAGAAAAATTAGTCCATATATTTTTCCACTTTGGACCTGACCTCCGGGTCCCATCAAATTCAGATTGACGAAGGAGATATCGAAAAGACAGCCTTTTCCACAAATCAAGGTCATTTCGAATTCTTGAAAATGCCTTTCGGCTTGAAAAACGCCCCAGCTACGTTCCAAAGACTAATGAATTTTATATTAAAGGAATATATCCACAAAATATGTCTTGTTTATCTCGACGATATTATAATATTAGGAACATCACCCCAAGAACATTGTGAAAATATCGTAAAAGTATTCAAAAGGTTAAGGGAACATAATTTAAATGTTCAAATAGACAAATCTGAATTTTTCAGGATATTTGGGACACGTAATAACGAATGATGGTATAAAGCCCAATCCGGATAAGATTGAAGCGATACGCTATTCCAAAGACGGTTAAAGAAATTAAAGGATTCCTAGGACTATTAGGATATTACCGACGGTTTATAGAAAATTTCGCGAAATTAACGAAATGTCTTAAGAAGGGAGAAGAAATAAATTACGAGCATCCCGAACACACCGACTGTTTTAAGACCTGTCAGGAGATATTAACAAACGAACCTATTTTAAAATACCCCCGATGTCTTAAAAATCTTTACCCTCACAACGGATGACAGTTCTCGTGTTTTGAGTGTTTACAACGCATCGGAAGATTCGACGTAAATACAGCGCCAGTGAACTTGCCAGCCAACGTACACTTGTCTCCGCCGTGAGCCTTCTTCGGGTCCACGAACGCCCAACAGTGCAAAACATCACTCTGTGAGTACAGATCCCACACACAATATCCACAGTGATTTTACTTAGAATTAGACATGCAAGACAACAGTGATGGGCCATACCAGCAGCAGATATAATTTAACCCTAACCAGTGTCTAAACCCCAATTACGCCCAACAAGGACACTACGCCGCGCAACTGCAATACGTACAGCCACAACCTCATTCAACGCAAGCTTTAACAATGCTATACGCAAACGAGCCGAATGGCGTGGCCGCACAACTGAACCAAGGACCATACCAGACATATTCACAGATGCAACTGACTCCTCCAGTCAACAATGCACAATTATATGACCTTTCAACAACAAGCTTTTCAACTAGACACCCAATGTACGACAGTTTACTCAACATGGATACGGAAAATACAACACACACGTGTCAAGAACCTGCAGATGAAATCATAAAGCTTAACGAGTTTCAAGAAATACGAAGCAAAAATAAAATAAAAGACCAACCAGTCCAGAACTAGAAAGAAAAGCGAAACTGAAAGCACCATACCTCTCTCAGAATAGATTCCAACCACTAGAAACCATAGAAAACATAAACAAAAAATCAACGGATGCAAACAAAGTAACCGAGCAGGAAAGGAAACCTGAGAGGCCACCGCCATTTATCATCCACCATATAATTAATATAGGCCCGTTATTACGACTAATTGAAAGCACCATAACCAAAAATGATTACTACTACCAAACTATGAACGGAAACAAAATAAGATTACAAATTTTTATAGTAGAAAATTACAAAAAAATTAAAAAAGTCCTGGATGAGAACAATGTGGCTAGACACACTTTCAGCCTAAAAGAAGAACGCGGCTACAGAGTAGTAATAAGGAATCTTCACCACACAACTGACATAGATCAACTGAAGTCAGCACTAATAGCTAAAGGACACAAACCAAAGAACATATCAGTCGGCTGATATCCAGCAAATGTAAACCGAAACGATTAAAATATCAGCCATCGTAAACCACTTTCCGACCATTTACAAGTCGAATTCTTGAATAACATTTTTTGCGGAAACATATACTTACGAAGATAGGTTTAATTACGAATTAACAGGTGTGACGTCCTTGTGTGACGTCACCGATAGGCCCGTGGAGCCAATGAGGAGCGCTTTCAAAGGTCACTGAGGCTTTCGCGAAGAGCGCTTTCCAATAATCATCACGCATTTGTGAACAATAGTCGTATTCAAGGATGATGTGGCATTGCCGCGACTCGGAAAACTTGAAAATTTTTGCAGTGGCAGTCAGAAATCGCGAAATATATATACGTATATGAACCACTAATTGTAAGTTGTGTCGTGGCTCAGTGGTTAAAGGGTCTACATTCGGAGCAGGACGCCCGAGTTCGGTTCCGGGTGGTTCCAAGTATTTTTCAACTTCGTCATTAGCAATTTTTTTTTGCAATTATGGTATTCTTCACTAATTGACTAGAAAATCAATTATTTTTTTAATTGCTGCATTATAATACCATTAAACGCACCCTTATTTTTGGAGAATTGATAATTATCAATGTTCTGTATAGGTATATTGGCGTTCGTATCTATGTGGATTTATAATTTGGGATAAGTACGATAGGAAGATAAATGTATATAATCTATATCGTATTTAAAAATCGCGTTATTTTACCATATATTTCTGAACATCACAAGAAGAATTGCTCCATCATTTTTTTTCCTACAATGTATACTTTGGGAGATACAGCTAATTAAGTATTAGCTGGTGTGACGTCACAGTAGAACGTCACTAGACTAGGAGGGTTGCAAGTGCCTGAACTAGCAACGACATCTGTTGGCAATGTCTGTAACTATTGCCAAAATATTAAAATATTCAAAATTTGGATTTGTATAAATATTACTTAATTATATCATATTATTGAATTAATATATTTATATCCGAACATAGACAATAATTTATTATCTTCCAAATGATTTTTAAATAAGTTTTACTTATCAGTCAAAATATGTGGGGTAGTGGGGAGAAGGAAAATAAATTGGGCAATTCGATCGTCGTTCAGTACATTTCCTACAGTGTTACAGGTAAGATACTCTTCTAATATTTCAGTTTCGTCCCTTAATTATTCAGTATAATGAATCATTTGTTTCTTTCATTTAGTTTCATGAAAATCCTAGACTTGATTGAAATCGTGAAGGATGAAAAAAAGTTGTTAAGTAAGTTGCAAGCATGGAATTTGATACCAGTGGAACCAAATTATAAGTGTGCAAAATGTGGAGGAAGCTTGAAAATTGGGAAGAACGAAAAGTTCGTTGATGGGATTATGTGGTTTTGTAGTAATAAAGTATCACTACGTAAGCAAAAGAGAAAAAAATGTGGAAATCAAGTGTCGATTAGAACAGGGACCTTTTTTGAAAGATCACAGTTGGCAATGTTTGACATATTGGAGTTTGTTAATCTGTGGGTGGACAATGCACCGCTGACTGTGATCCGCAATCAATTAGGAGTGAATTATTCTACTTGCGTCGATTGGTCGTCATTTTGCAGGGAGGTCGTAGCTCATCACTTCTTGGAAACATCAGACATGTTAGGAGGTGAAAATATGATTGTAGAAATTCGGAAAGCGGAAATTTAACAGAGGGAAATTTGTACAAGGCCAGTGGGTCTTTGGTGCTTATGAAAGAACGACAGGCAGAGTATTTTTAGTACCCGTTGAAGTACGTTCGGCGGAAGCGTTATTGCCCATTATAAAGAAATGGATTCGGCCGGGGACTACAATCATAAGCGACTGCTGGAAGGCATATAATTGCCTACAGAATGAAGGATATAAGCATCTCCAGGTATGAAAGCTAATGATAACCTTTTTCTCTCTTTATATACTTGTGGTTACATGTTTATGCAATTTTTAGGTGAATCATAGCCTGCATTTCAAGGATCCCGAAACAGGAGCACATACCAATGGGATAGAAAGTACATGGAGGGCAGCGAAAGCTATAACACCTTCAGCCGGTCGTAAGAAGGAACACATTGCTGGGAATCTGGCTAAATACATGTTCCAGAAACGATGCACGGAGCGTGGCGTTCCACGTATGGAGGAATTTCTTCGACTTGCCGGAGAACTGTATAATCCCTCAAGTACATAAAATCCAACTCTTCCTCTTCTGGGAGAGTGTGAGGTGGACGAAGAGGAAGAGGAGCTTCTATCTCAGATCCAGCAGGTACAGTGAATACTACTGTATACAATACATGACTTCCATTTAATTGAAATGTTAACTAATATAAATTTATTTTCAGGATCCAGAATGAACTTTCTGTACTTGAGGGATATCGCCGAGGAGATAGAAGGTATTGTAAAAATATATGGGCGATTTAACTTTACTATCGCATGCACAGAAAAATAAATAATTGTTTGTAGGTAATTTCATTAAGAGTAATGGTGTAATATTGTAATGATGTATTATCCCGCAAACGTAACAATATTTTAATGTAATTATCGTTTCAGTCTTTGTGACTTCTACATCGACTAGACGTTCTGCAGTTCTCCGGCGAGTTGGACAAATTCCTCCATACGTGGAACGTGTCGTTCCATGCATCGTTTCTGGAACGTGGTTGGCCAGGTTTCCAGCCATGTGCTCCGTCTTACGCCCGACTGAAGGTGTTGAGCTGCCCTCCATGTGCTATCCCATTGGTGTTTGCTCCTGTTTCGGATCCTTGTGCAGGCTATGATTCAGCGGCTTATAGTGCAATTTACATAGGTTCAGTAAGAATCAATATTACGTACCAAGGCATGGAAAAGAAATGCCGCTTATGCGAATCTCCACACCATGCTGCAGGGTCATGCCCGGATCGGAAATGTTATAACTGTGGCAACAAGGGCCATGTAAGCCTTGAGTGTTCGGAAGGGTGCAAGTGGTGTGGCCTCTTGGGTCATAAAAGGACTGCCCAAAAAATGGGATTGACTTGTAGTCAACCACTAAATTCCCCATTCCGTAAAGCAAAAGCGCTTAATAAGGAGCCAGAAAAGATAACACTGAAAACCCCTGACATAACACCAGAACCGGAAGTAATGAAAATGGAGGAGAGTAACAACATCGAAGAAGTACTTGCTGAACTAACCGCCCCCCCCCCACCTGCTGTAGCCCAAACAGATGTAAACAATACTCCAAGAAAAAACTTTGACGACAAAAGTGAATCATGCCAGAGCGGTGACTGCGAAAAGCGCCCAGCTAGATGGTCCCATTAAAGGAAAAACGAAGAACAAAAAAGGGAAAGCCCCAGCCACACCAAGGGCACAAGACCTAAATAAAAAAAGGAAAAATGTAGGACCCTCAATGCCCACAATTTAAATATAGAATGGCAGAGCAAACAACAAGAAGCATGGAGGACTACAACATCGAAAGAACTCTTAGCCTAATAAGCGCTGGCATAAATCACGTAGCCCGTGATGGGAACAACCTAATTGTTGGTTTCCCATCACCACAAACTGAGGTGTATAGAAGCAGGATGCCTGAACGTATTTGGTGCTGCCAGCGTGTCATGTGCCAAGCAATCGTTAATAAAGACTTGGCACGTGAACATAATATCAAAATTAACAAAGATATAAACATATGCCTGGCATGTAAGCAAGATATAGGGTTACGACCAAAAACACACAAATGCTGTGCAACAACACCTGCAGAAGCAATTACAGTAGAAACTAACGTCCACCTCTGCGAAAGATGCCCACAGTCATTTCCCACAAAACGGGGCCTGTATAATCATTTAGCGGCACATGATCTACAGCAGCGCATGGAGAGAAGGGGAATTGAAAACCCACTCCCGTCACACCGCGACCCACCGGTACATCATAGAGCCCCCACCCAGGAGGAAGAAAAAACCTCAACAACAATCTCACCACCTGACGGCGAACCCAACGTTCTGGACGAAGACCAACACCAACTACAATCATATCTCCTACTACTGAGAACTATCTTGAATGAGGGGAAAAGCTCTGAAAAGTGGACATTGTTCTGCCACTCCCTACAAATAATAGTAGAAGAAACTAAGAAAATTGTTAAACTCCCTCCTCCCCCGGAAAAAGAACAGAGCGGTACGAGAAATAGACATAAATGACTGCACCTTCATACAGAGACTATACAGAAGGAACGGAAGGCGTGTAGTCAGACTAATTCTAGATAGAAATGCTTCTAAATGCAGCATACAGAAAATTCGAATTCATGAACATTTCCAACATTTCAAGAGGTCACAAAGCAAAAAAGGAAAAATTCCCGGATCAACATCTACAAACACCTATTAGAGATAGCCTAAGACATTTTTATTGTGAAACCAAAGAACATTCAATCTTATACTTAGAGAGTCATTTAAAAAATGTCTGAAGTCATCTTCAAGTTTACGATCTGACTCTGACAACTTGTAAGAATATATACTAAAAGAAAGCATAAATTCAGAGACTGTTGACATTTGCCAAGGGAATCTTTTTATGTTAGTAAAAAAAATAGTCCAATTATGGGCAACTCATGTTTTTAGTTCTCGATGGCCAAGGTAAGCACCGGGCTATGATCAGCAGATCAATCGTCACCTGATTGTTCTTATACCAGTTACGCTCGACGAAATTGGTGCGTGAGTTACATTCCCCTCCAGAAAGGAGCTACCAATTCTGACATTGTTACATTGTAAATTTTGTTAAGTTAAGGCATAAGAAGCTCGCCTGCAATATTTGTCTTGGACACAAATATTAGTAGGCGATAGCACAACTGAACAACGGCGAGTCAGCCCCTCGTGACTGACTCTCGCACGTTGCCC
This sequence comes from Zhengitettix transpicula, assembly GCA_037074705.1. Lineage (NCBI taxonomy): Eukaryota > Metazoa > Arthropoda > Insecta > Orthoptera > Tetrigidae > Zhengitettix > Zhengitettix transpicula. The sequence continues at coordinate 78,895,228 of CM073594.1, read as the reverse complement.
TATGTTCACCCTCGTGACGATAACTCACGAGCTGCTAATGTATAAAAACCCCATGTCACATCCCCTCCAGAGTTCACAATTACATCGAGGCTGAACCAGAGAGGTTTGATTAACAATAAAGTCTTTAAAACCCACTTGTTGTTAAGTCTTCTTTTCCTGAAACAAGCTAGGCGCTGCATCATCGGTCCGAACTTGAGTACCAAGCTGCCATCTTACGAAGAAGGTGACATATTTAACTGGGGGCTCGTCCGGGATAGGTAAGTCGTCTATCCTAGCGAGATTGACGGAACGCTGTTGGCGCCGAGCAACAACTTCTTCTCCAATTAAGAAGCCTTTTCGCCTGCCTGCCGACCAGCCTGCTGCCTATCCGATTCTACTGCAGCCAGTTCCAGAGGGACGAAGAAGACGTGCAACATTTCATCACTGAAGGAAGATGCTGACATCGCTGATCATCCTTTCCTGCCTGTGAGTGAGTTTTCATAAAGATTTTATTGTCAGTGGCGTGTGTAAAAGTGTTTAGGCGTAGTCAAGAAAGATTTTCTGCCCATATCGCTTCTCCCACAATTCAAATTCTGTGAACTCATAGTCAGCTTTTGTGGTTCATATCATTTCTTTTGGATTTCGTTTACGCGAATATTTTTTTTTTCCAACATAAAATGGCTGAATCTGAATTTATCTCCAAATTTGAATATGCACACATCCAGTTGCTGCCAGAATTTGATGGTACTTCTGCATGCAGCTTAGACTATTTCATAGCTAGGTGCGATTCATTTTTGAGCAATTTTTGTAAGCCTGCTACATTTCCTAACGCGAATTTAATCAACGATTTCTTTTTTAATGTAGTAAAGTCTAAAGTGAAACGTTTTGCTTGTAGTATATTAGATATAGATGCGAACAGCAGTTATGACAAATTCAAAGAGAAACTCGTGAGGAAATATGGTGATGTTAAAAACGAACAAATTCTATTAAAGGAAACTTCTAATTGTTTTCAAAAATATAATGAAACTTATGTAAATTATCATGAGCGATTAGATTCCCTAGTTTTACGCTATAAAAGTCTTTGCAAAATAAACTATAGAGATCAGATTTTAGAGTTAAAATTAAAAGAGATAGATGAACTTAGTCTAAATACATTCAAAGCCGGTATTTTAGAGCCATATAGATCATATTTGAGATATGCTCAGGTCTCCGATCTAGGGCACGCTTTAAGAATCTGTAGGTCGTATGACAATGATAGAGCGTATGAAAATTACATGGACCAGTTGAGGGGTTCCCAGAAACCACTTTGCCCATCATTCAACAAACTCAATCATTCTAAACCGCTGTCCAATAAACCTGGAAATCCAATGCATAACCCATTCGCTTTCATTAGCCAGAACAGGCCACATCCCCAAAACATACCACATTTTGCACCTAAGTCAGCATCGCAGATCCAATCCAACAATCAAACTAGATTTATCCCACCAAGTCAAGTACAACACGACTTCATGACTTCGTCGCGAAAAAACACACAACCTCCAAGAATACCGAATCGTCCCTATCCTACACCAAGTAATATTGGAAAACGTTTCCAAAGCAATCTGCCACGCCCTATGTCCGGTATCTCCACCATTAGAACTAATTTAAATGCCCACGTAGAAGCTGATGATGAGACTGTATCAGAAAACATTCTGCTAAACGATATAGCACCCTATCCTTCAGAACCGGAATATGATGATTATTATTATTCACCGCCCGAAAATGTTGAAATAGAAAACGAATACGAAAATCAGGATTTTCACTTGGCACAGCCATACCATTGGAAGACCTAAATAATATTTACAATGCACCACAATTGCCCTTTATAAACCTATTTGGACTCAAAATTCTTATCGACAGCGGCGCATGTAATTCTATGATGAATCCTACTACTGCTTACGGTTTATTCCCTGATTATATTTTTAAAGAAGCATTTTGTATTCAGTCCGTCCATGCAGAAACAGTAGGTAGCGACAGTGTTCGGTTTCCCATCTTTTGCGAGCATGACATAAATATCCCAATTAATTTCAGAATAATGCAATGGCATAAGTACTTCGATGCCTTAATTGGCACGGCTGACTTTGTCAAATTAGGAGCAAAGATTAATTATGTTAATAACACAATCACCTTAAAGAATAAAGCCATACCGTTTCATTTACACTCTCCCCGTAAACAGGAGGATTTCAAAAATGACTGTAATTCCCAATCTATAACAATTCCCATAAATGTAAAACAGGGTGATGTGTATGTTCCTCACTTTGTTCATAATGGTCTCTATTTTTTCGACGCCATTCATCATGCAGAAAATTACCAAGTATAATACCCGACCGAAAATCAACTAGACTTAGATTTTGAAGAACCAGTGTTCGTGGAACCAATTGATCACATAGAGATGCTACCTTTAGAAATAAATTCAATCACGGATACTGATATAACCGAATATCTTCGCACGCAACACGCAAATGATCTCGAAAAGGAAGCTATCTTTGACCTATGCTCACAGTACTCCGATGTATTTTACTTCCCAGGATGTGACCTATCCTTTACGAATATGGTCAAACATTACATTAGGACTACAGACGAAGATCCGGTACATCATAAAAATTACCGTTATCCACCAAATCTAAGCAACATAATCGGTAAAGAAGTAGAGAAACTTCTAGATCAGGGCATAGTAACACACAGCGAATCTCCCTACTGCAACCCCGTTTGGGTTGTACCAAAGAAGCCAGATGCTTCTGGGGAAAAAAGGTGGAGACTTGTTATCGATTTCCGAGACCTTAATAAGAAAACTATTGAGGACAAATATCCACTTCCAAAGATTGAGGAAATTTTAGATAATCTGGGTCGTTGCCAGTATTTCAGCACATTAGATTTGGCGCAGGGGTTTCATCAAATTGAGATGGACCCCCGATCTGTCGAAAAAACAGCATTTTCGATCAACAATATGCACCTGATGTTTAAACGCATGTCTTTTGGGCTCCGTAATGCCCCTGCGACGTTTCAAAGGGTCATGGACAATGTCCTACGTCCCTTTCTGTAAAAATTTTGTTTTGTGTATATCGACGAAATAATTGTTTACAGTAAGTCGCTAGAAGAACATGTCCATCACTTGTCATTAGTATTCCAGAAACTCAGGGAAGTAAATCTCAAGATACAACTAGACAAAACAGAATTCTTTCATAAAGAAGTTGCCTTTTTGGGCCATGTCGTCTCACAAGACGGTATAAAACCAAACCCCATCAAAATTAAAGCTATAAAGGAATATCCGATTCCTAAAACACAGAAGGAAATTAAACAATTTTTAGGCCTAACAGGGTATTACAGGAAATTCATAAAGGATTTCGCCAAGATTGCGCAACCCATCACCCGATGTTTGAAGAAGGGCACGAAAATTAATGCTGAAGATTCTGACTACAGAAGTGCTTTCGAGACACTAAAAACTCTTCTAATAAACAGTCCAATTTTAGCCTATCCAGATTTCAATGAAAAATTTACATTAACAACTGATGCCTCGAATTTTGCCATCGGAAGCGTCCTGTCCCAAAAGGGGCACCCAATATCATACTTTTCCAGATCCTTGAATCCTGCAGAGAGAAAATATTCGACAATAGAAAGGGAATTACTCGCTATTGTAAATAGCTGCAAACATTTTAAACCATATTTATGGGGCAGACAATTTCAAATCGAACGTGATCATAGACCCTTACAATGGCTTTTTAGCCTAAAGGATCCCAGTTCAAGACTCTATCGACGGAAGATCAAGCTAGGAGAGTTTGATTACGACATCAAATATGTAAAGGGAAAAACTAATTACGTAGCCGATTCCTTATCTAGAATAGAGATAAATGCGAACGAAGAAACGGTCTCGAACGTCGCTATTAACGAAGACATGACATACCAGGAGGAAATCGATAACATGACTATTCACTCTAATGCCGAAGATCCAATATTCACACTAAAAGCATCAGGTAGAAATCTAAACTCTAACCGTAATCAAATTTTAGTCAAATACGGAAATGCACCGAAAATTCTAGAGCAAAAACTTTTTAAGAAATTCACGCGTCATACCCTAATAGTCACTAAACATAATTTCTACCAAGACTTGCAGAAATTCCTACTCAAGACAATTATCACCTCAAACAAATACGCTATTTATTTTTGTGACGAATCAATAGAAATCCCTTTCATCAGAGCATGCCAAAAATTGTTTACATCCGAACTAATAATAATCAGGACCCCAAAAATTTTAGAAGACGTGGAAAATTCCGAGAATCGACAACAGATAATTAGACAATACCACTCCATAAATCATAATGGTATAAACGAAACTATTGATCATCTACAATTAAAATATTACTGGCCCCACCTGAGGGAACAAGTCAGAAGCATCATTAATCAGTGTAATCTTTGTCAGAGATTGTAGCCAAACACCCTTTTGCGCAAATCCACGTGGATACCTTCCATTTTGAACAGACCCGTATTCTGACAATTCTGGACGTCTTCTCAAAATATGGTCAAGCCTACATATTGCCCAATGGCACCGCACTCGCTGTACTGAACCAATTGCAATTTTACTTCTCACATCATGGATTGCCAAAAAAAATATCCCATGACCATGGAGGAGAATTTGAAAATAATATTATTAAGGATTACTGCAAAGCCTCAAGTATTGAATATCACGCAACCACACCCCTAAATTCCTCTTCTAACTCACCAGTAGAAAGATTCGATTCAACACTGCTCGAAAAACTTAGAATCCTTAAACAGAAAGACAAATTCACGCCATTACTTCAGTTAATAGTAAATGCTGTCATCAATTACAATTCTTCCATTCATTCCACCACAAAAACCCCGCCATACAACATACTCTATGGGCCGTATTATGATGCATTGAACCATGTTTTCTCCCCTTCTCCTTTAATCGACGAGTACATCCAAAGGCAGAACGATCAATTCCACACCCTGCGAAAAGCCAACCCTGAACCAGTTACTTCCACTTTCAACCATCAATACAACCTCGGAGAAACGGTCTATGTGACAAATCCGCTCTCGCGCAATAATTAATCAAACAATCTTTATAACGAGGGAACAATAACTAAAATCGAGGGGAACAAAATTCATTGCAAGATGAAAAATGGAAAGACTCATATAAGACATTTTAGGGATGTTAAACCTAAGAGGAAATCTATCTCGTTTACAGATACCTAACAGGACACGGGTCAATGAACACCGAAAGGATAGAAACACACAGGGTTTTTATGCCGATCCTCTTGGTCAAGCTGTTATTGTCACGAATCACCACAAGTTTTTATTCCACTTTAACTTAACCAAGCTATCTAATTCATATAGCAATCTCTATGTCACTGCCAACGCTCTATTGATGCAAGCCAACAACACCTTTCCTTACCTGTTCCATGAACTGAACAATATTTTAGCAGATACCGAAAATGAAATAAACAAACTTATGCCACCTACTAAGAGAAACAAACGAGGAATAATTAATGGCTTGGGAAAGGTAATTAAATTCATCTCGGGAAATTTAGACCAAGATGACTTAGATAACCTCCAAGCTCAATTAAATTCACTCAGAGACAGCCATAACAAAGAAATACAGCATATTAATCAACTAGTATCAATAAGCAATACAATAGCCGACAAATTTTACGCCGAAATGAACCAGGTAAACCTGAATATGGGTATCCTCCAAACAATGTTAAACAGACACGATTTCGATTTGGGCATACTAGAACATTATCAGTATATATTAATGTGTATAAATAGACTCAGAAAAATCACACAAACTTTAGAAGAAACAATCAGTCTGTCTTTCAACGACATAACAAATGTTAAATTATATTCTAGAAAGCAACTAAATGACATAGTAAACCATTTACATGTAATAGATCCAGAAAACGCCATAATACACACTGACCCGTATCATTTATATGAAAATTTGAAATTCACCAAAACACAGGTAATAATAATGGAGGCAGAGCTAATTGTAGTCCTCTCTGTACCCATTACAGATGGTATCAAATATCAATTATATGAGATTTATCCTCTACCTACCATTAATAACATTGTATTTGTGCCCTCTGAGAAATATTATTTGCAAGGTCCTACATCTAGGTGGTCTGGTATCCCTTGTATACGAGGCACGCAATCCTACGTATGTATGTACTACAATGTAAGGTTAACTGCCTGCAATTTAACAAAGACTACCGGTTGTGAGTAAATATATTCCAATCGGTGAACAACGAACTTATTCTATTTTTTTAGCGCACAGACAGAGGTCTTATTACAGACCTGTACTACCTCACAAACAACAGTACAGATTACAGGTTCATATATTATTTATTCAAGTCAGTCTTGCCCAATATCAAGTATGGGGATTACAATCGAACCTAAACCAACTAACTATGTTTATAAGTTCTCCCTTCCTCAAATCCATCTAGAACCTCATATAGCACATAAAATAAATTTCCAATATTCACATCTCGATGTAAATAAACTAAAATTGGATTTACAACCGCTTACTCCCAATACAATAATAAAAAAAGAGTTTATATTTACAAATGTAACTACAATATTTCTATCATTTTGTGTAATAATGTTAGTTTTAAGGAAATGTTTGTATGAAAAGTATTTATTTTGTAAACATCAGTGTACAAAAGTTACTGAGGACAGTAACTGCCAACAAAGGGTGGAGGAGTTACATTCCCCTCCAGAAAGGAGCTACCAATTCTGATATTGTTGCATTGTAAATTTTGTTAAGTTAAGGCATAAGAAGCTCGCCTGCAATATTTGTCTTGGACACAAATATTAGTAGGCGATAGCACAACTGAACAACAGCGAGTCAGCCCCTCGTGACTCTGACTCTCGCACGTTTCCCTATGTTCACCCTCGTGACGATAACTCACGAGCTGCTAATGTATAAAAACCCCATGTCACATCCCCTCCAGAGTTCACAATTACATCGAGGCTGAACCAGAGAGGTTTGATTAACAATAAAGTCTTTAAAACCCACTTGTTGTTAAGTCTACTTCTTTTCCTGAAACAAGCTAGGCGCTGCATCATCGGTCCGAACTTAAGGACCAAGCTGCCATCTTACGAAGAAGGCGACATATTTAACTCGTGAACGAGTGAGAGCGTGCGCTTCAAATGCGCTCCAAATGTATACCGCGTGAAAAACGCTGAATAGCCTTTTGCGACTGAAGAATGCAAACTGCGTCTTCGGTCACCAAGCCAAAAATTGTTCCTGTTAATGACGACAAAATACTTTTGTACATTCCTTAACAATTCTGATATATAAAATGATAGTAGTAGAACATAGTACCTAATAATAATTTTTCTAAGTAAAATAATATTTTCTTGTAAATCCGTACAGCATTATTTCAATCAAATTTAAAATAAAATATAAAACGTTTACTTAGAATAAAGTGATCTTGACAGAAAAATATTTTTTGAATGGTAACTTTCTTCTTTCTGGTTTCTACGAGCGAGTTGAAGCCACTTCTTTGGCAGTAGTATAGAAGTATTCTTAAATAGTGGTATCGCACGTCATTTTCGAACCATTTCTAAAAGATAAACGCGATGAGCTAGTCAAAGTCGGTTGAAACTCAAATGTGTTTACAAGCATGTGACTTCACAAGAGCTGCGCAGGGACTGGTTTGGCGGTCTTTTTTCCATTCAAACTTTGTCATCGCAACTATACCAGTTCAAGGTAAAAAAAAACCGATATATTTAACATAAAATTGCATAATAAACAATCTCAGATGATTTTCCAAAATTAGTCAAAAAGCTTATTCTTTTTTTTAACTGGATTAAGTAAACAATACTAGAACTATTCTAAATTTTGGGATAATCATACTAATTTTAATTAATAAAATTAATTAATACTATTAAAAATATATTAAACTTGGATTGTGAATTAAGTAGAATTACTGACTTTTTCCTTATTTTTACTTTATACACGGTCTATGAAATAAGATATTAAATCTTTCTGCAAAAGCACTTCCTTGAATAAAAATTGTTGGCTTTCGAGTCTGCGAACCATTTCTGGGCAATTTTCGTTTGATTTTCATGAATACATTGACACTGGAGGATTCTTCTGCAATAGGTATGTAGTAAAGTTATCCTTATCGTTACATTTATTAATTGTATTTTATTGTTAGAGGACAACACATTTTGTAGAGGAAGTGTCCAGTTTGCAGTTAGTAGGAGTAGAGCGCAAGGCGAGGAGGCTCTCGTGACGCGACAGTACAGCTGCTGGAGCTGAAGAGCTCTCCAGTCGAGGAGGCTTCGTCCCGCTGCCAGCGGCCCCTAATAACTCCAGACATTCAGGAATACGCCCCCAAATTGTTACTCGAGAAATTTATTCAAAATATATTTAACAGAAAACAGGACTATGTCAAAAAATGGTACAAACGTTACATATTATTCATCGGCTAGAGCTCAAACTTATTGACCAAAAGGAACCGCAGAAAGTGAAATTAATTTTACGGTTCGAACATAATATATTTTGAGGACGTCTTACAAAATGTGGCAGCGGTACGTTGCGATGACACGTTACAATTATTTGATGTAATATTATGGGCTTGTACAATTGTTTGTGTGCATTGCCATATTTAAAAATATATTAGACTTTTGGTCTGCTTAAGTAGAACATAACTACACATGCAAGATACTATAATTTTATTATTACAAATCGTGAAATAAATTTTAGGATGTGTGCTGTTTACGGCTTAATAATTGTTTATATTACAGTCTCCTTAATGATAGAAAAAATGTTCATGTATTTTAATATAATGGTAGGTTTTAAGCTTTTCTGATTCAATATTACCATTATATAGTTCACATTCATGCATCCCCCATAGGGACATCAAACAGCGATTTGGATTTCGAAACTTTATATTTAAAATAACCGTTTTCAACACAAAGATTAATCCCTTTGGAAGTTCGCGAGGATTGGCTGAGGGGTGCACGACCCGGTCCTCGACCAATGAGCCGGGGCCCCGATACGAGCTGGCGAGTTCACCCCGAAGTGAAAAGACAGTAGCGAGAGGCGCGGTAGTGATCACTTGTGGGTTTCAGGAACATCTGTGTAGCGACGAAAGCGAATGGAGCTGAACGAGTGCTTTCCGATAAAGAGAAGACGCCACCGTACATCGCCGCTGCCAGAGTTACATTCCCCTCCAGAAATCACTATACAACAAATATCTACTCCTAAAAGGATCTATCAATTCTAAATGATATAATTGAATATGAAAGTATTAAGACTATAAAAAAATGTTAATTGTTAAAACTAGATTTGTAAGAAGTTTGTCTGAAATGTTTATTTATAGAGCAACAGGCTACATGAGGGTGATCCACATTGGGCAACTCCCCTTTAATAGCATAAATATTAGTAAACGATAATACAGCTGAACAACAGCGAGTCATACCAAATTAACCAAAAATTATATTTTTTCCAGAGCAGAGCCACAACTCTGTAAAGAGATCCTAACCACGCAGCACATCCTGCTGAGCTGTGAAGTCTACTACGCACGTATAAGAAACATCATCATAGGCAGCTTTCAACTATCCGACCTAGCGACAAAGGAGTCGACGATTCTAAAGATGCTGAAGTTCATCAACGATACTAAATTAAGCTACCTAATGTAAAATAGAAACATAATCTGACAATAGTAATCTATGTAAACGGTGTGATTACTACCAATCTTAATGCGACAATAAATTTTTGATTGTAAAAAACAAAACAAAAAAAGCGAGTCAGCCCCTTGTGACCCTGACTCTCACGTTGCCCCTATATTCATCCTCGTGACTATAACTCACGAGCTGCTCCATGACCATGACTATGTACAAACAGAAGAACTGTATATATACCCTATGTAAATTCCCCTAGCGAGTTCACACATACATCGAGACAACCAGAGTGCTGTAACATTTGATCTGCAATAAACTTGTGTTAAACCACACATTGCAATAAGTCTGTTTATTTCCTTAAACGAGCTAACCGCTGCATCATCGGTCCGAACCGGTGGACCTTACCAAGGAAGTGACAATTAACTGCATTGTTGCCTCAGGCAGCAGTGAGACGTACGGAACTTGAGATATTCAGAGTTGCTTGGACCAGGAATGATGGTGTGTTTTGTGGAGTCCGTATTCAGAGTTCCTGGTACCATGATGTAACAAGTGTCATTAGGCAGCAGAGACATATTGCATTAAAAGTCCCAGGGTTTTAGAATTACAAGTCGACAGTTTGGAGTATTTCGTCTATTGCCACATTCATGCAATTATCAAAGTTATAGAAAACAAAGCTATCAACGGTGATTGTTCAAACAACGTTATCAACAATTAAGAGCTGGACGTGATTTGTGTTTGAAAATTAAAACATCTCTAAATTCAGTGAAATATGGCCTTTTTGTGATGTATTTAATAAAATCAAGTTAACTCGAGCCCAGATGAACAACTAAGGGTAAAGTAAACAAAAAGGAACTTAATTAATTGTAAACCAAATGTGTAAATATAATTATCGTCAGATTTCGTATTTTAATAAATATTTAAGTCAGGAATATTTAGCATTGTAAGATTTTAACCGTCATTTTGTAACTATCTTTATTGGAGGCACAATTTTGTATCATTTGTGTTTATTACAATATATATTGTAATGCCAATTAATTAGGACATTAATTGGTTTCAATAAAATTTAAATTGTTTGAGAAATCCATTATAGCGGCAGGAGCTTCCAAAACAACCATGTAGCCGGACTGTTACTTTGTCGGAAAGTCTGAAATGGCGTATGCGCGCTAAAACTCGGGACTAAGATAGTTGGTGACTAGAATTTAGCAGAGTTAGTGGGGGGACATTACAGAGAACGGAACGAATAATACTAGAGCAGAGACTAGCCGTGGTTTAATGCATTATTATTAAACAAAGTTGAAGACAAAGTAAAACATTCACGGAATCATTACATCGAAACTTGCTAAGTCAAGGCATTTTTACGTTTGTAGTCAGCCAGGAAAGGAAGGCAGCAGTTTACGTCCATGGCCAGCCAGAAATAGTAAAGTTGCAGTTTAAGTCCAAAGCGGTAAAAGACTAGCAAATCTACAAACCACAGAATTCATATAAGGCAAGCAGAATTCACCTAAGGCAAGTAGTCAACAGATAGCTGACAAAAAAGGAGGATCATCCGAGTTCCTGACATCCTATCAATTTTGACTAGAATCAGTGTATAATCTGTGAATCTTAGAATCAGTGTAAAATCTCGCAATAGTGTATTTTCGAAACCAAAAGGAATGCTGGAACCAACTGGACGGATGTAACAAAATACAAAATTAATGATTTATGTAAACGTAATTAAAGGATAGAAGTCCGATTTCGTTTTAGTTTAAATTGTCAATCAGTTAATCTTTTTACTTTTTAATTTCTTTCTATTTTAATTGTCAAGTTAATTTCTTTTCTTTTTAGTTTATTTCTATCGACGTATTGTTTAGGTAAATGTGATTTGTTTGTTAATAAGATTTTTAAATCAAATTGTTGTGTCCATTATCAAACCCAGTGAATACCCTGAGAAATTAATATTTTAAATTGTATTTGTTTTGAGTTATTGCCACAACAAAATAAATAAATATCTTGTTTGTTTATTTCGATCTTTTCATTTAATAAAAGCCTTCCATTTAATTATCACATTTTGACGCTTAACGTGAGGTAAATTTATTTAATTAACGCCTCATTGATAATTATTACAATATCTATATATCTATATATATAAAAATGAATTGCTGCTCGCTAGTCTCACTAAAACTCGAGAACGGCTGAACGGATTTATCTTATCTTAGTCTTGAAATGTTCGTGGAGGTCTAGGGAGGGTTTAAAAGGCGAGAAAAAATCGAATAATTTCCGGGAAAACCCTAAAAACAGCCCTTTTCTATTTCCCATACAAATACTGTTGTCTAAGCAATTTAGGTGTGTTCCTAACGTCAAAGAGTCAATTTGCAATTTATTTCCGCTGCATCAAGTTCAAATTCAATCATATCTATCAAAATAGTCTTCGCGTGCGCTTTGGAGGTGACTTAGGTCGTCGCAGTCAATCAAATGTGCGAAGAGCTACCTCACGTGCTAACCGCACTGATGACCAGAGAGAGACAGATCAAGAAAATAGTCGTATTGCTATGTCAGAATTGCGTTATTTAGTGAGTGACAATGAAGTTGATAGGCTTAGAATGCAACGAGTTCGTGCACATCAAACACAACAACAGCGAGCACGACATAATGAAATTGAGCGAATCCGCAGACGCAGTGCTCCTGTTTTTGAACGAGCTGCATTCCACTATGATCCGGCAACTGATTATTGTGCCGACAAATCGGTAACAATTGGGGAAATTAAAATAATTTGTAAATATTGTAAGGCGTTAAAATACACTGGTGAATCTACTGGATTATGTTATGCTGGAGGCAAAGTAAAATTGCCACAATTGGTCCCACCACCAGATCCTTTACGCTCTTTAGTTTCTGGTATTGGAAATGATTCTAAGCACTTCTTGGCCAACATTCAGAAATATAACAACTGTTTCCAGATGACATCATTTGGCGCTACACATATTATACAGGACAATTTCATGCCCACTTTCAAGGTATACCAGAAAAAAAATTTATAATATTCGTTTGTACTAAAATATTTATATATGAAATAATTAATGGACAAAATTTAAAATATTACAGATACAAGGACAAATTTATCACTTACTGGGGGCACTGTTACCACTACCTGATGCAGATCATCAATTTTTAGAAATATATTTTATGGGCAATTCAAAACTGTCGTTTTGTAACCATCTTTATTGGAGGCTCAATTTTGTATCATTTGTGTTTATTACAATATAAATTTTATTGAAACCAATTAATGTCCTAATTAATTGGCATTACAATATAAATTCTTTGAGAAATCCATTATAGCGGCAGGAGCTTCCAAAACAACCATGTAGCCGGACTGTTACTTTGTCGGAAAGTCTGAAATGGCGTATGCGCGCTAAAACTCGGGACTAAGAGTTAGTTGGTGACTAGAATTTAACAGAGTTAGTGGCGGGACATTACAGAGAACGGAACGAAGAATACTAGAGCAGAGACTAGCCGTGGTTTAATGCATTAAGTTGTGAGTAAGTAAAACATTTACGGAAGCATTACATCGAAACTTGCTAAGTCAAGGCATTTTTACGTTTGTAGTCAGCCAGGAAAGGAAGGCAGCAGTTTACGTCCATGGCCAGTCAGAAATAGTAAAGTTGCAGTTTAAGTCCACAGCGGTAAAAGACTAGCAAATCTACAAACCACAGAATTCATATAAGGCAAGCAGAATTCACCTAAGGCAAGTAGTCAACAGATAGCTGACAAAAAAGGAGGATCATCCGAGTTCCTGACATCCTATCAATTTTGACTAGAATCAGTGTATAATCTGTGAATCTTAGAATCAGTGTAAAATCTCACAATAGTGTATTTTCGAAACCAAAAGGAATGCTGGAACCAACTGGACGGATGTAACAAAATACAAAATTAATTATTTATGTAAACGTAATTAAAGGATAGAAGTCCGATTTCGTTTTAGTTTAAATTGTCAATCAGTTAATCTTTTTACTTTTTAATTTCTTTCTATTTTAATTGTCAAGTTAATTTCTTTTCTTTTTAGTTTATTTCTATCGACGTATTGTTTAGGTAAATGTGATTTGTTTGTTAATAAGATTTTTAAATCAAATTGTTGTGTCCATTATCAAACCCTGTGAATACCCTGAGAAATTAATATTTTAAATTGTATTTGTTTTGAGTTATTGCCACAACAAAATAAATAAATATCTTGTTTGTTTATTTCGATCTTTTCATTTAAAAAAAGCCTTCCATTTAATTATCACATTTTGACGCTTTACGTGAGGAAAATTCATTTAATTAACGCCTCATTGATAATTATTACAATATATATATATATATATATATATATATATATATTAGGCAAATAAATTTCAATTTACATTATCAATTAATATTTTACAATAAAAAATTTCTCAGGGTCGATTACTGGGTCTTTGGAAGAAAAAGATGCTAGGAAAATTACGACAAGAAATATCAAGAAAACCACAAACCAGCGGAAGTAATAATCCAATTGACACGTCAAACGAAAATTCAAGCCAAAGCGCTGAAGAAATGAAAGAGATTTTCTCATTCATAAGGAATGGAATCACGGGGTTAAAGAACATGATTCTAAAACTAAAACAAGCAAAGACAACAATGGACAAACTAAACATCTTAATGGAGGGCCTAATTAACTTATTCTAAATTATGTCTATTTTCAGACCTTTACGAATACTGAGCATGAAATAGAGATATTTGGAATAGCACGATATTGACGTGGCGTGTATAAGTGGAACTCACCTAAAACCTAACAATCAAATTAAATTCAATAACAGATCTACGTACAGATAAGACAGAACTACAAAAAGGGGCGGATGTGTAATGATAGTAATTTAAACAAGAATTCCCCATAAAGAAATCAAAATTAAATCAGTTAACAAAACTGAAGCATCAGCCACCGAACTGGACACTAGAGAGGGTAGAATATAAATAATAACGGCCTGTAACCCTGCCGGAGAAAATATTTCAAGAAAAGGGCTACTCAATATGCTACAATCACATGAAAAAATAATCATCACAGGCGACATGCTAAGTATAAGAAAACCAAGAAGGCAAAGGGAACACATTAAAGTAGGAACACAAAAACTCGAGTTACAATTAAACAGATTCTACTCTATGGATGCCAAGTATGGGTCACTACAACAACCACAAACCTTAAAAAAAATCAGAAGATTCCAAAACCAAGTTCTACTTACAATACTATACGCTCCAAAGAAAACAAAAATAAATTAAAAGGCAGAAAATGCTTCGATTACAATAATTATGGCCACATTGGAAATGAGTTCACTGGAAGAAAGAACATAATTAAATGACGAGTATGAGTGTACACACATTAAAAAAAGTATCCAACCATTATAAGTGCAAGGGTGCCAAACTGTACAACCTAAAGTATCAGCACTTATATACTGTGTTTGTCAACTTAATCTATTGAGAAAAGATACATACAACATGATAGTCACTAAAAGTGACTATTTTGACAGGTTTGAAAGCAAGTGTTGTAAATAGGTTAAGATATTTTCATACTTCAATCACTATTGAGGATATCAAGTTTATAAAATGTTTATGTGGTTCTGAATGACACCATTTAAGTTCCCATGGTAATCAGAAATGATCTTCTAGATAAAGCAGACGTAATTATTACAAGACATTAGCAGTCCAAAATTTTCCAGAACCATACACGGTGACAACACTACAAAGCTTTCTAGGACTAATTTGCTATTTTAGAAAATATATACAGAATGATTCATCTATTGCAAAATTGCTGAGTGATATGCTCTGCAGACGCCATGAGTTCAAGTTTGAGGACAAGGAGAGAGATTTCTAAACTAAAGTGAAACTCAAGCCAAAGTATTGGTATTGAGTAACAAAATGCAAGACCAATGACACTTCAAGGAGGAAACTATGTAGAACCCAGAAGTACAACTTCTTGTGCAGAATTCATGAAGTCATGGACAGAATTCAAGTGTTCGTTTCAGTTGGATGATGATTTTCAGGATGGCTGAATGTGGGAAGGAGGATTTATATGTGAAATTGCAACAATAATAAAATCTTCAGTAAACAAGAATCCACTTTTGTCAGCCTGTCAAATGTGAATCCTCGATTGGGGCAACTTGTAACAATCATTTTACTTCAAGCTGTAAGACCAGCCGTGTCAGGATGGCTCAGAGCAGCTGGGCGACTTGACAACGTGGTCAGTGTGCTACAATAATATATGAGGGGGACCCTCACGTCTTGGCTGGAGAACGCCAGATGTGGTTGAGAATGTGAGCAGGAGAGACTACGGACACCAAGACAGATATTGCTTGGCAAGTTGTATTGGGAATGTAGAAAAGAGAATTGTCACACAACCGAGATATAAATCTGATATACCCAGAATTGTGAGGGGTACATTCCGCCCACCTGCCTGATCATGACTGAATTTCAGTCAACCGTAAGGGCAACATCAGAGCAGCCAGGGAAGCCATTGTGACACGATGTACAGACTTCAAGGAAATTATATTAATAATACTAAGAAAATAAAATTTCAAATTTTCAATGACCTCTTTCCCCCTTTTCAGTAAAGACGGCTGAACTGTGTGCTAGTTGGGCACGAATTGACATAGGGGTTCAGTTACTAAAAATGACTGGAACAACTGTTGATTTCAGGTAAGTCGCTGTCTCTCTTTCCTATCCAAATGTGTTATTTCTGTATATAAATATATAGGCACATACATGTAGGTGTACATATTGTGTAAAATGCGTAGTTGGCAACACTTCGATTTTGATGATCGAGTGCTTTTGAACAAGTAGAGCAGAGCAAGCAGAGCTGAAGGAATAGCCGGACGCTCAACAGTAACGTCCCGTGCGCATGTATGCTGTTTACTGGAAAATATAATGTGGTGGTGAATAATCAATTGGTGTATTTATTTTAAAAGCCAAACAACCCCCTAGAAGAATTGGTGACCAACGACGTGATTAGTGCAGTTACAGCCAGGATTCAAACGGATTCTAATGGAGCACGTGGACGAGAGAATGCCGAATGAAGATTCATCGCAAACCGTCTCGTTGAAGTATACGGATGTGGTGAGTGTAAAAATTCCACCATTCTGGGTAGAGAAACCGGAAATTTGGTTCTATCAAGTCGAAGCTCAATTTCTTATAAGTAATATTGTTCGCGAAGAGACGAAATTTAACTACTTGATAGCACAGCTCGAACCCAAATTTATAGAGCACGTATGGGACATTATTCAATCGGAAAGACTAGATAAATATACAGCAGCTAAAGAAAGGCTTCTAAATACGTTCCGAGAAAGCGAAGATACGCGCATTAAGCGTTTGCTGACATCGTTCGAAATCGGAGACGAGAAACCTAGCCAATTCTTACGTAGAATGCAGACCTTAGCGGGATCAGAGGTTACGGAAAAAGTTCTGAAAACCTTGTGGTTACAGAAATTGCCTGATCATGTTAGAAGTATTTTGATAATAAGCGACGAGAACCTCGAAAAATTGGCAATAATGGCCGATAAGATTGTTGAGATGAACCGACCATCGCACATTTATGCGCTTTCGGGAAGTAAGGAAACGGACCTAAATCATAGAATTGCGGAATTGGAGAAACGCATAGAAACTTTAATGTTAGACAACCAAAAACGTCATAGAAGCCGAAGCCGAAGTACGAGTAGGAATCGGTATAATCGGAATTATAACCAGAAAGGAAAATATTGCTTCTACCATTTTAAATTTAGGGATGAATGTCAGCCTAATAAATGTAAACAACCTTGCTCATGGAATGCGGAAAACTCCAGCCAGCAGTAGAGATTGCGGCTGCAACTGCTGCTGAGAATTCCCCAAGTAGCCGCAGTTTTCGACTGTTTGTTAAGGACAGAAAAACTGGACTTAAATTTCTGGTGGACAGTGGAGCTGACGTTTCAATTATTCCATGCTCAGATGTAGCTAAACCGAGTAATACGTCATATAAATTGTACGCTGCGAATAATTCAGAAATTCCTACGTATGGATTCCAAATTATGAATTTAGACTTGGGCTTACGTAGACAATTTCAATGGCCATTCATTGTCGCAAAAGTCGGAAGAGGAATTTTAGGGGCAGATTTTCTAAATAAATATGATTTAGTTATCGATATCAAACGAAGAAAATTGGTTGATGGAGTGACACAGCTTTATGTTCATGGTGAAGTCTCTGCCATCAATACCAAAGAAATTGTTTGCTCACTAGCACAATCTAAGTTTACAGACCTGCTATCTAAATATCCGAGTATTACAACACCGACATTAATTCCAAATCGTGTAAAACATGATGTTAAACATCATATTGTGACCAAAGGACAGCCAGTTTATTCTAAGGCAAGACCTTTGGATCCTAAGAAATTTGCAGAAGCGAAGAAAGAATTCCAGTATATGCTGCAGAATGATATAGTTCGTCCTTCATCATCGCCGTGGGCCAGTCCTCTCCATATTGTGCCAAAGAAGGATGGTTCGTTTAGAGCTTGTGGTGATTATCGACAATTAAACGATAAAACTATTCCGGATCGATATCCAGTTCCTAGAATAGAAGATTTCCACCAAATCCTTCCAGGAAAAAAAGTTTTTTCTAAAATTGATTTGTTCAAAGCGTATTACCAGATCCCAATAGCAGAAGAAGATAAAGCAAAAACAGCTGTAATAACACCATTTGGTTTATACGAATTTAATGTAATGAGTTTTGGATTGCGTAATGCACCATCTACATTTCAACGCTTCATAAATCAAGTTCTCCAAAGTTTAGATTTTACTTTTCCGTACTTAGACGATATATTAATAGCTTCTTCATCGTTGGAAGAACATCGAACGCACCTTGCCTTGGTTTTCGAGAGATTGCAAAATTATGGTCTTCGTATTAATATATCCAAGTCCATATTAGGCCAAGACAAGATCGAATATTTAGGCTACTATATTACGGAAGAAGGATCGGAACCACTGATGGAAAAGGTGAAGGCTATCCAGGAATACAGTTTGCCTGAAACAATTGCAGAATTAAGAACATTTTTAGGGATGGTTAACTATTATCGGCGTTATTTGAAGGATGCCGCACAGACGCAGGTTATCCTGCATGAATACCTGCGTGGTGCTAAGAAGAGAGATAGAAGAAAAATAAATTGGACAGAAGAAGCCAGAAATAATTTCGAAAAATGCAAACAAGATTTGGCAAGCGCTACACTTCTGACATTTCCTAATCATGAACTACCTCTCAGCTTAAGTACAGATGCATCAAATACCGCTGTCGGAGCAGTGTTACAACAATTAGAAAAAGGAAGTTGGAAACCGATCGCATTTTTTTCAAAAAAACTGTCAAGTGCACAACAAGCATATAGTGCATATGATCGTGAATTGTTAGCAATTTACCTTGCAGTGAAACAATTGAAATATCTGTTGGAAGGTCGTAATTTTACCATACTGACGGATCACAAACCTTTGATTTTTGCGTTTCAACAAAAAAATGAAAAAGCTTCACCGAGACAACTACGACATCTACAGTATATATCTCAGTTTTCGACAAGAATTCAACATGTAAAAGGAGAAGAGAACGTAGTTGCCGACGCGTTATCCAGAATTAATGAAGTGTCACTTGTTGATTACGAGAAAATAGCGGAAGCTCAAACTTCGGATGAGGAGATCGAAAAACTATTGCAAGAAAAGACGTCGAACATCACATTGAAAAGGTACCCGCTTGCTTCAGGGAAGTTCTTGTGGTGTGATACATCCACTTCAAACATTCGACCAGTAATACCAGCAAAATTCCGAAAAACAGTGTTTCACCAAATGCACAATTTATCTCATCCAGGTGTGAAAGCGACTGTCAAACAAATAACAGAACGGTTTTTATGGCCAGAAATTAAAAATGATGTCAGAAAATGGGCGCAGGCATGTATTAATTGTCAGAAGAATAAAGTAATTAGACACACAAAATCGCCAATTCAACCATTTTCAGAACCAGACGGAAGATTTCAAGTAATACATTTAGACATTGTAGGACCACTACCACCATCAGAAGGGAACTCCTACTGCGTTACATTTATTGATAGATTTACTAACTGGATGGAGGTCGTACCTACAAGCAACATCATGGCGGAAACAATCGCAAGAGTTTTTTACGAAAATTGGATTGTGAGATTTGGAGTGCCGATACAAGTGATTACGGATCAAGGAAGACAATTTGAATCGTCGTTGTTCCGTAATCTAGCAGCAATTTGTGGAATAAAAGTACAACACACTACGGCATATCATCCGCAAGCAAATGGAAAAGTTGAGAGACTCCATAGAACCATGAAAACTGCAATCAAAGCTCATAACAACGTAAAATGGACACAATCACTACCTACGATTCTATTAGGACTTCGAGGAGCTATCAAGGAAGACGTACATCACAGCATAGCACAAATGGTATACGGGAAGACAATCCGCCTTCCTGGTGAATTTTTTGAAGAAAAGAAGTTTCCAGACAGCGCAGAAACATTTGTCACCGAGCTCATCCGGACGATGAAATCGCTTAAGCCAGTGCCTATAATGTACAAAAATAAGCAAAATGTATATGTGCATAGAGACTTATGGACCTCAACGCATGTATTCATTCGTAATGATCGCATAAAGAAAGGGCTGGAACCTGCATATGACGGACCATTTTTGGTCAAACAACGTAGTGGCAAATTTTTCACACTGCTTGTTAATGGCAAGCAGATAAATTTTTCTGTTGACAGGTTGAAACCCGCTTACCTATTGGCTGAGGAAGAACCTGCCCAAATCAACCCAGTTTCCAAAACCTGCAGCCAGTAATGGACCATCAACACCATCGCCGCCCGGTGAAACACAGAAGACAAGAAGCGGCAGGGAAATCAAAAAACCTGCTAGATTCCTGAAAGTTGTTTTTTGTAAAGACAGTGCGAAACTGAACTAACATATGTGATGTTTTTACTGAGAGGAGAGTGGTGTAGGTGTACATATTGTGTAAAATGCGTAGTTGGCAACACTTCGATTTTGATGATCGAGTGCTTTTGAACAAGTAGAGCAGAGCAAGCAGAGCTGAAGGAATAGCCGGACGCTCAACAGTAACGTCCAGTGCGCATGTATGCTGTTTACTGGAAAATATAATGTGGTGGTGAATAATCAATTGGTGTATTTATTTTAAAAGCCAAACAACCCCCTATATACATAAAGTGTATACTACAGTGTTAAGTGATCACCTGGAGGTGATGTAGAAATATTTCTTGATAAATTAAGAGGACATCAGCAATGAAGTAATTGTTTATAAATTTATTGTAATTAAGGGAGATATAAACATAATCTGGTTGGATATTAAAATAGAAACAAAAGATTTCAGACATTCTACAGGTATATAATCTAAAAAAAACAGTATTTGTGAATAGACACAAATAATCAGTCTCTCTTAGACACCCATTAATTATGCTATTATTAATGTGCCTGAACACATCCACAGTTATGGACCATAATATTATTATCGTGGATAGGAACTCGTTATAAAATATGAGACTACATCTAAGACAAAATTGGAAATCAAAAGAAAAATGTCAACACACAATTTTAATAATTTCATTGGTAAACTGGGTGATGATAGTTGGAGTAAAATAAGTAGTACAGAAAATTTATAGAACAAATTAGAAACTTTCCATTCCAGTAAATTAAAGAGCTTGTAACTTTATAAAACCCAAGGAACTTGGACACATTCTATAAACTGGCTTTGAAATGTTCAAACAATCAAAAATTAAAGAAAAATTGTCAGGAACTACAAAAATGCATGCAGAATATTACATGGGCAAATGTTGGGAAAACAGCCTGGGAGATTGCAAATAAGATTTTCAATTAACAAAAGAAAATGTTTCAGAAAATACCAAACTTAAAATAGATAACAAGCTGGTACATACAAATTTAATTAGTAATTATCTAATGACAATAATAATAAGGGTCAAGTAAATATCTCTACCACCTCTCACATTCACAGAATTATATTCCAACCACTGTGAAATATGAAAGAATTAGAAATAGTAATAGAGAATTTTAAAATTATGGATGAATTATCACCCAATACACTGAATAGCCCCATACACTTAATAAATTTATACATTCTATCACCTTCCCTCAAAAACTAAATCAACCATAACATAGAACAGGGCATATTTCCCAATTTTATTAAGCACATTCACTAAAAAAAACCTATAGACCCATTTCTCTACTGCCAGCACTGAGTAGTCTTTGAAAAAGTGGTATACAATAGAATAACATTTTCTATCCAATATAAAATACTGAATGCAAATCACTTTAATAGAATTTAGCCCGACAGCTGAGTGTTGATATTTATTGTTCCCTATTGCTGTAGTGACAACAGATGAAATAACCTGCACCTCCAGTAGTCTTTCTGTCTTCAGAAGATACAGCACCACTTTAACTCCTGAATCAAAAAAGGTTTCCAAAAAACAAAGTTTCACCCTTCTCTCTTTGCTGCAGCAAGCTGCATTGCCCAGGGACCACGACGTGGACGTGAGAGATAGGATTTGCTGGCAGAGCTATCATTGATAGAAGGCATTTCTCAGGTATTTTACCTGAGGCCAATACCAGCCTTGGTCCCCAATTTGTAGCAACATTTAAGTGAAATGTGGGTAATGCAGTGGGGCTATATTTCTAAGCCACATCCAATGACCAAAGCACCAACCAGAGGTGTATATACCTACACAGTTTCTAACACTAGTCTATTTTACGGTAACAAAAACCCACAAATATGGTTCCTTCATCTATAATTCTTTCAAAACAGTCATAAAAGTGCCACTGACATACGGATTGAGCTTGATCAACAAGCATGTGATAAACAAGGAAAAACAACAAATGAATGGCAATTTTTAATTATAAAATCCTTATACAGTCACCTATTTATTTAAAAAAATTCATAATGACAGCTTATGACATTGTGTCATAGTCATTCTGTAAATTGAATACATATGAGGAGTGAAATCATAAGGTACGTGAGATAATTATTACAATTATGAAGCTCGTACATACCTTTAAAAACTGAGTTATTTAAAGTTTTAACAATATTCAGTTACAGTAAAACACATGAAAAAAATATATGAACAAGGTCATAATTATATAGTAATAGTAGTACTTCTGATACAGGTATTCATCCAACTCATACAGGTGCCTCCGTTTAACTAGCAGTTAACTGTGTTAACATGCATATCAAATACAACATGTCTAAATAAATAAATACATACAATGAATTAATAGAGTGGCCAGTATTATAAATTACCTTAATTTAATATTGAAGATTTTCAGTAAAAATTGGTCAACTTATTTATTATAGCAGGGCAATGAGCTTCTATTTCTGAACATTTGTTTTTATAGTTTATCATCTTCGACCTATGTAAATTTATGTCAAGTGCTTCAAAAACCTGTCTTGTTCTTATTATATTTTAGTGGAGGATTTTTGTTTCACCATAGGTGTAGTTTACAGAATGACTGAAAAATTTAAAAATAATACAGAGACTGTATAAGGATTTTATTATTAATAAATATTATAAACAGTCCAATATTACGTAATGAATCACAATTATGGAATGTGCTTTCAAGCCATCAAAAAACCTTAAAATTAAGAATTGGATAAAAAAACAAGACAAGTAATTCTTACAATACTAGCTCGGCAAATATGGTTTAAGAAGCTGACAAGAAAGAGGATGGTATAGTTTGTGATATATAGCAAGTCATGTTAGCACAGCAAAGGGGAGAAGATAGAAGGATTAATGTAATCAGGGTGGGATTTCCTTTGGAGAATGTCTTCAGAAGTTGGAGAAACACTATAATTCTTAGAAACATTCATGAATAATGCATACATATATATGTATATATATCAAATTAAATAACACCTTTAATAGGAAAGGGAGGCAGCGACGTCAAATTACCTGAAATAAGTAGTTCGTCCAGTATGGCATAGATGGAAGTTCAAATTTTCAAGGGCCTGAGCCCCCTTCATCAGGAAGGAAGATCAGAACTGTGAAACAGACACAAATATATAAGGATATTAATTAAGTTACAAATTCACATTTGGTAATTGGATAGTGAGGAAAAATAGAAATATAGGACAAAGGTTAGGAATACAATCAGATGATATATGCTTTAGATACAGTGATATGCTCAAATGAAGCATAAGTTCATGGCATAGAGAGAAAAGAACAAAATTAAATCCCTCTATTTATTTCGAGACTGAAATGAAGGAAAGTCCTTTGCTAAATTCATTGCAAACTCCGAACAGAAAGATAATCAACATAAAGCTCCACTGCAGCGAGCTCTATTTGCTGGCACAGTATTCATTTTCATTTCATCATTACATTCTCATTGCCTTAAGGATCACCAAGCTGGAATTAAGAAAATGGATATATACCAATACTGTTATGATTTTATTTAACCAACTCAAATTTAAAAATTAAATATTAATCACTTTCATGACTATTACACATGATAAATTATTAATAAGAATATAATTACAATCCTGAAGGAGTTGCAAAGATTATGAAAATTACTACTATGATTGTATTAACCTTTATTTCGTAATAAGAATATTAGAAATTTGTAAATTGTCCTTCTAAAAAATATTTTGAATAATAAAATATTCAACATCTGGAATAGACTACACCAATATATAGTCGCACCAACTTGTCTTCATGATACGCCGTTCGGAGACATTTACATAAAGTGATTTGATACTTTAATATAAATTATATCTGTTAAATCTATTAATTTTGTTCATTCGATTCGGTGTCTACCACACACGTGGGTAAGTAAAGAAGTTAAACGAAATACCCGTCTATTTCAGATATGATAACAAATAACGTACGTCATAGATATTATTTAACGTACGTCATAGATATTATGTAATAAGACTTGTTTCTTGAACAGCGTTTTGAAAATTATTTTAGATTTGTATTTAATGTATACAACATTATGTGAGTCATGATATGTTTTCAGAAGCTTTCTTTTTTTACTTTTCCCTTAAATCAGATTTTAAGAGATGTTCTAGTTTAAGAAATCGTGGTTCCGTTAACAAATATAATAGCAAAAGTTTTATATTAAGCACAAAGTCTGTCAACTTTCAATATATTGTTCTCGGAGTTCAACCGGGTTTTGCATAATTATATTAGAACGCAACGTTTCGACTATGCGAATCTTCGCCTAGAAGATGACGACAGAGTTTTTAGTTGTCGAAACGTTGCGTTCTAATATAATTATGCAAAACCCGGTTGAACTCCGAGAACAATATATTGAACAACTACACCGGGAAAGGCTTCAATCTTTGATCTGTCAACTTTGTTAATTTTGTCATTGAAATTAATAATTAGATAGGAAAAAGATAATTTTGATACTAAAATCTTTAAACTGTTTAGCTTCTATTGTAAACTTGGAAGCGACAATGTGGTACGATAATATTGGAAGTAGAATTTTTTAATGTAGTGACCTAGTTTTCTCCGCCAAAATTGTATGTCTAAATATTTACGATAAATATTGTAATAAATCAATTTTCTCTCCCCAATATTATAATCCCTTTATTGCTTTCTAAAAAAATATAGCTAATAGATGTTTACTAAACAGTGCGTTGCCCTATTGTGTAACATCTATTACTGCACTAGCGCAATGACAGATAATACAGTTTTTAAGATAGTCTGCCGTTGCAATGGCTACTCTGCGATGTTAGGCAGAGATCTTTGCCACACGTAGTATATGCGTATGTGGCGAATTAAATTTACGTAATTTAAAGTCCAGATATCTGTCGCTACATGCGTGTTGACAAAACTTCGACAAAATCTGCCTTTTAAAGGATTATTTCATTACAATTCCTAAACTGTTTGCACTGTTTCTGCAAAAAGATTGTTTAGCGTGCTTGCAGTGTTTTCTTGAACATGAGTGTAGCCGCCCGTAGAAATTTCGTTTCTTTTACGGT
Source organism: Zhengitettix transpicula (assembly GCA_037074705.1). Lineage (NCBI taxonomy): Eukaryota > Metazoa > Arthropoda > Insecta > Orthoptera > Tetrigidae > Zhengitettix > Zhengitettix transpicula. The sequence continues at coordinate 78,869,557 of CM073594.1, read as the reverse complement.
GCCTGGAGTATTTCCAACGCTCTTAACGTACATGAAGAAATATTGACCCGCTTAGGGCACCGGGTGTATAATTAACTCTCTTAAAATATGCCTGTATATTTTTCTATTATGTTACCATATAAATGTTTTAAGTCTTAAGGTATTAAGCATATTTTTGACTCTCACAACGCACTGGGAGTTTTTTTGACTCCCTTAAGGCATAACAGTATTTTTTATATATTTGGTATCAGGAGTATTTCATATGCATATGTAGGTTAAATTGCTTCTGACTTATAGATTAACGTAGAATTTAATACTTTTTCGGTCCCATATAATAAATACCCGGGCAACTCCGAACATCCAGCTAGTCGAGAATTAAATTCACTCACCCGAGCGACTGAAGCTACGCGACCCACTAGTTATAATTCACTATAATTTTGACACCTTAATAATTTGACGACTTTTGGAATTCCTGATTAACCTGTTTTAGTCTTCATTCTGGAAACCATGGTAATTTACTTCGCACAATAGTGTATAAAGCTAGGAGAAATTAACGCTAATCCTTTTTGTTGAATGCAGTGGAATTTTCGGGTCAGGTGAGTTTTTCGATAGTTAATCTATCTGTGTGGTGACGCTGTGATGGGCAATGACTTCTGGTTCATCAGATTCTGAAATATTTATTTTATTATTGCTACTATTTTGGACGTGAACATTTCGTTTCATTCAATCGCTACATATGCTTCATATTAACATCCCTTTAATGGAGAACAAATACCTCATATAATTTTTTATCGTCATTCATATGATTAGATTTAGAAAATTGTCTTTCTTGGGCCGAACGGAAACAAAGTAGCGAATTAATTCCGAGTACATTGTTTCTGATTCAAAAGGAAATTCTTAATAACTTGTGCCTATAATCTGAAACACGAAATGATAGTCTTTATATTTTACCATTTTTCATTTTGCCCAACATTGTTTATTTGTACGCATTCATTCATTCATTCATTCATTGTTCACCCTATTTGTTTTTAGAATTACACTACAAGTTATGATATATAACCATTATCATAAAATTTGTAATTAAAATAATATGCTCGTTGTATATTATTCATTGTCTTATAATCTGTAAATTAATAAGGAAACGTGAGACAATCTTTCAAAAACAATGGTTTCCATATGAATTGTAGCTGCTATATGTGTAGATGATTAATTAATATTTAACATAGACAAATTAGATTATAACTTGAAATGACATAGAAACAGATGTTTCATGCGAGATTACAATTCAGAGAATAAGAAGAACTAAGAGAAATTATATATAGTACTATAAAATACAGGACTGTAACAATGACTTTACTCGTTTTGTTTGTAAATGTTAAGCCATAAATCTGGCAGACTTGCGACTTTCTGCTTATCAGGACGGGGGATTTTCTGTTCTTTTTTCTGATGACGTAAACGAAATTAAATTCAAGCGCATGCTGCGTCTTTCTGATCTAAGTTGCTAATCATTCTGTTAATTCTTATAACAATTTAGGTAGTTCTAAAAATATATTGTATGTATATATATTATTACCTGCGATTGGGATCGATCTCAGAACAATGTGCAAACAAATAAAGTATAACAAATGAATGACTATAACAATTTTGAAAGAAGAAAATAAAATTTAAAAGAATATACTAGCAATAAAAATTGGTCCTGAAAATTTGCCCCCACTTTCAACACTTCATTTCACTTCATCAAAGAAAAAAATATACATAAAACATAAAAGACTTTCAGATTATTCTTAAACCTTTAGTTCGAAGACTCTCCTGAAACACTACTGCAGGTAAATTGCTCCAATCGCCTATCGATCTGTTTAACAATGTGAATTTCCCTAAGTCTGGTTTTACGTTGCCAATATTTTATTATTTAATATTATCCTGTTACGTCTTTCCACGTTTTGTTACCCGAGCATGAATGAAATAGAGTGCAAAGTCTTTCTTCCGTCTGATTGCCAAAGATTCCCAACCTAATTTCCCTGCCTTGACCCCTGTATTACAAAGTTTACTGCCCCCCTCTCAAGTTTTTTAGGCTTTCTATGTGGAGTTTCTATAAGGATCCCAACAACTGGCACTATACTAGGCCGAACATGATAGTTATAAGCAAGTTCGTTTGATTTGCCGCTCTCCTTTTATAATATTCTCAAAAAGGATTTCCAAGTTTTCAAGACGCACAATTTACTCGTTATTCGTACCCTAAATTTGAGTTAAAAATGATTCCTAAATATTTTCAGATGTTTAGTTGAGGTATTTATATTATAATAAAATCGTATAATTGCACGATATTTATTTAATGTAATTTATCTCCTTTTTTCGCAATTTATCTTCATTTTATTTCCTTCAGCCCAACTATTTAGTTCAACTAAGTCGTTTTGTAATTCACATTCCTCCTAAGTGTTATTGATCTTTCTATAGAGGATACAATCATCAGCAAAAATTCTAATTTTTGAACGGATTTTAAATGGTAGATCATTTATGTATATCAAGAACAATAAAGGCCCGAATACTGAGCCTTGCGGCAGTCCCGATGTTACATTGACTGCTGTCTACCAATATTTACCCTTTGAGCTCGCCCGTTGAGAAATTCCTTGACCCAAAGCACAATCCGCCTGTCGATACCTGTCTTGTCTAGTTTTTCTATCACAATGTCGTGTGGAACGTCAAATTCTTTAGCGAAATCTAAAATGATAGCATATATTCTTTGTCTATTTTCTCGGATAAATCTTGTAATGCAGGGACCACTTGACTCACACGAAAAATCTTGCCTAAATTCACGTTGTCCTGTGTAGAAGCACTGCATCAATATCAGTTCTTTACTGGTTTTGCAAAATGGCTGACATTGGCATACGTATTAGACGGCTTTCTATGATTGAATTCTTCAAGGAGAAACGCCAATTTGAATTCCTGAAAGGCTGAAAAATGTGTATAGTGATACAACAGTAGATATCAGCACAATTCGGCGATGGATTCGTCGCTGTAACGAAGATGAAGGACAAACACCGTGAAAACGTCCGTGCGTCGATGGCTTTAGAAGCAAGACCACGCTTTTTACCGCAATGGAATACATGCCCTTGTTGAAAGGTGGACAAAAACTGTAAAAATGACGGAGACTATATTGAAATGTGAAAATTTAATCATTAAAGTTGTGGGTTTATGCTTTGTAAATTCCATTTCATTGTCGTGAAAAATAAATTGAGTAAAAATAGGAAGCATTACTTATTGACTCACCCTCGTACAAAATTCATACTTATTAATACATATGTATATATTGTAATGATTGAAAATAAGATTTAATTAAATTAGCCCCACGTTTAGGAAGCCATTTATGTAATTATTAATAAGGTGGTCTTAATTAATAGGAATAATTAACAAAATTATTATGTATTTAAAAATTTATTGTTGATAATTACACATTATAAGCCCTGCTTTGCACGCCGAATTCCATCAATTTAACAAACAAATATTTCAATTTTTTATTTGATTATTTCGTGGCGTTCTATTAAAACATAGCTTTATAATTTTATAATCAATTACGTTGAATTTCTCATTATCTCAGGGTCACCACTGGGTTTGATAGGAAGAACAAATACAATGAACTAAAATATTAACAATCCAAACTCATTGAATTTAACGGAATACAATATTAAATACAAAAAGTAAACGAAAACGAATGAAAAGAAAAACGCGAACTATATCTGACTATACCCTTTAATTATCGTTTACAGTCATTAATAATTGCTTTGTACTCACGACAGCGCTACTGGTACCAGTTCGGACTCTTGTATCTTGAAGTCAACACCCACTATACAGGCCATTATACACTGATTCTACTCATTAGATTTTGAACACACGGTAGTTGCTCTGGATCTCTGCTGTCCTGGAACCTGGATCATCTCACCCTCAGCCAGTTTCCGGACGTTGGTCTCCTCAAAGTCTCTTTATGCGAAAGTTAGTTCAGTTTCTGAAGCAAAACTTCTGCTTCCAAATTGCGATTTTATGAGTCTCTCCGTCAAACTGCTTACGTGCGTTTTATGTAAACTATTATATCTCACCGTTGGACTTCCTAGATAGCCATATTCAAAATTCTGGATCCGCAGACTTTTACTGTTTTTATTTCTCTATGTTGACCGAACTGCCATGTACCAGTTCTCGACACAGACTTTTTCGTTTCACGTCTTGCCGCAGACTGAGTTCTCTAAGCGCGCGGTTTCCAGTCTCGATTGTTAACGAAGAAAACCCCGCCTTGATTGTCGTCTTGAAGCACCCGTACCGCCAACAATTAAATTATATTAAAAACAATTAATAGCCTGTTTAATTGGTATTACAATATATATATATATATATATATATATATATATATATATATATATATATATTGTAGCGAATAACAGCGGTAAGTGTCCGCCCTTGTGTCCGCGGACCTGAGAAGGAATAAATTAGACGGCCACGTGCGTCCGAGGGGCCCTAAGAAGCCGCGGGTACGCGTCCCTTTTTTTGCATCGACCTTTGCAGCTTCTTTCGTAATCCTATGATAATTTTCAGCATGTCTTGTCTGGTAATTGTTCACTTCCCTATTTTCAATCAATAGACTTTTCAAATATCTGGATAGCAAATTATTTTCTATTTTATATGTGAATAACAACACTCCGCACAATATTTCTATTTCAACACTTAAAATTTCAACTCTGTTAACATTTCTTGTATCCTTGTATACCTATTCTTATTTACTACTGCCCTCATACCTTTATTAAAAATAATTTGTAATCTACCAAAATCAGACTCCTTTGAAAATAACAAAACAGTGGAACAACACTTAAAATGTGGTATCACCGTAGAATTTTAGACTCACTAACAGCGAATTTTTTAAACTATATATTATTCCAATTTTTTAAACCATTTTCTGACTATATAATCTCTGTGTTCCTGGAAGTTTTGCTTATAATCTATTATTACTCCAAACATAACTATTCACTGACTCTACAACACTACTGCTATTATTAATTTTTATGTTAATTATTGTTTGTAATTAATAATTATATAAACGTCCTCGAAAGTGATACTATTTTTTTCTCTGATAGTTAGTTGTTATTGTAATGCTGACTCCATACTGAATAAACGATGTTATTCTAATTCTTAATTACATTATTTTCAGATTATTTAAGAATATATTAATTGGTGACGAGGATAAATGCATTTAAGAACTTTTTAATTTCATACACTTCTATTAATCTATGATGTAGAGAGATTGTCCTGAAACATTTGAGTCTGGCCATAATTTCAGAAGTTTCTGTGATCGTATGCATACATAATTTCGCGTGGCTAAAATTGGAGAAGATGCAGATAAACGGGACAAATTCGTCATTCGACTTTCACGTTACTGGATCTTCTTGGCGCAGATTCCCCTTCAAGTAAATAAATGGAAGATTTAATTAAAATACTTTCGAAGTATTTTCAACCAACTCCGTCCATTCTAGCAGAGCGCTTCAACTTCACGCAGAGAACTCAAGGAGTCGTTGAGACTGTTCAGGATTTTTCTGAGGCGTTAAATCAAATGTCTAAGCAACGCTAATTTGGAAATTCATTAGATGAGAGACTTTGGGATCAATTTGTGGCAGGGTTATCGGTGTTTAGATATAAGAACAAGATTATTTTCATTAAAAAATTACAAGCTGCTTACTTTTAAAGATGGTTTTGAAGAAGCTCAAATGCTTGAGTCTGCTTCTAAAGGAGCGGGTTTAGTTGGTCAAAAATCTACTCAAGCTGCTAATCCAAGTGTAAATTTTATTTCTAAGGGATAAAAACATGTGCTACTGATTCTCATGGTGAAGAGGAAATAAGAGTAGCTCCTGATAACTCTTCAGAGACAAACCACGTTACTTCTACTCCAATTTTGAGTCATAGCACAAGAGTACGGAGGTCATAGAGTACTAAACGTATCCCTGCATATTTATTAGATTATTTATGAAGATTCTAAGGAAGGAGCAATTGCTATGTATTTCATTTATTAATTTAATGGTAATTATTGTTTGTAATTAAAAATTATATAAACTTTCTCGAAAGTGTTACTACTTTTTCTCTGATAGTCAATGGTTATTGTAATGCTGACTCCATACTGAATAAACAATGTTATTCTAATTATTAATTACATTATGTTCATATTATTTAAGAGAATATTAACTACCATCGTCTACAATCACCGATAAATTCTTAGCATCATTATTTACAAATTGACTACTTATACACATACATTTTGTCTTTTTTTACATTTTAACTTAATTTGTTCCTCCTCATCCACTTACAAACAGATAATGTAGTACACTACATATATTATGTACTTATTTTAAGGTTTTTTTTATGTGTCTAGTTTAAGTTTTATTCATATTGTCAAGTTTTCATAATAGTACGAAACCGCAGGTTTCAGGTCTGTAGCGGCATCGCTTTTAAGTATTTAAGTAGACAGGATAAGTCGATAGGATAATCCACATAGTGGCAACTCCCCTCTTATAGCATAGGAAAGGTATTTGAATGCGGAAGGTAGAGGAAGGTAGCCAAGGGTTAACTAGGGCCCCCGGGCTATAATTCAAACCGCCCTAATCCAACGTCATAGAAATCTCCACCACTTCAATCCCATTATCTGAAATACAAAATCCCATCCTCCTCCACCTAAACCCCTCAGAAGGCTAAAAAGAAAACGACAAATTGACCTGGCAACCAGCGCAAATTAACACACACACGCATGTATGTGTGTATGTGTATGTATATTGTAATGATTAATAAAAAAAGCTTTAATTAATTAACAAACAAACTTTATTTAATTAATGATCCAATTAATTTACCCTACATTGACACGCCGAAATTTAATTTAACAAATAAATATTTTATTTATAATTTGTTGGGCCTTCTAAATAAAACAAAACCTTTATAAGAAAATTTACTTTATTGAATATAAATTTACGACATTTGCTCGGTGGTTAAATACATTTAAATCTCAAAGTTTAGCAATTTGATAACACTGCTCTCAGGGTCGTTTACTTGGGCTTGATATGTAAGAACAATCAAAGAATTTATAAATTAAGTAATTAAAAATCCAAAACATAAAATGAGACGAACGAAATCTGACGAATACATTTAACTATCGTTTACAAACTTAATTAATTTGGTTTCTACTTACAAATGTCCTGCTGGTACCAGACTTAGTTTCGGGGCTTAGGTACACTATTTTTTTTACATTAAAAGGCCGTGAATCACAGATTCTACACTTGATGGTCAAACACACGGTCGTAGTTATTGGATTTTCCTCCGGGAAATGGATCTGCTTCACTTCCAGGTCATCAGCCAGACATATTGTTACTCAATGTCTTATGTGGAAAATGTTGATTTCGGAACGCGTAGGAATCTGAATGTGGCGCTAAATATTTGATTCTGCTTTGCGGTTTTTTATAATGTATCTCTCTGTCCAGACTTTATACTTGGATTTTAAAACTTATAACTCTCCCGGTTGAATTTTAAACTTGGGTCACGCTGTTCGCCACTCTCGAATTTTGACTTCTTCTCCCTCGTACTATTGCAGACAGACTCGCGTTCCCGCAAACGCGCGTAGCCCGCGACAAAACCCGTTGTCATTGTTGTCTTTTAAGAATTAGTACCGCTAAACAATCCAATTATTTAAATAATTTCTGGCCTCTAATTAGTATTAATATATATATATATATAGATATAGATATAGATATAGATATAGATATAGATAGATAGATAGATAGATAGATAGATAGATAGACAGATAGATAGATAGATAGATAAGTAATTCTAAACTTCCTCAACTACTCACTCAAGAAGCAAGAACATTTCTTCAAGATAATTGTAACATGTTAACGTCATGAATATTATATCACGATTATAAAATCTTCGGATTAAAATTTTTTCGGTATATTAATAAAAAAAACCGCCAAGTGAACACGATGTAAGTAGTACGTAGAGAGACGCGGCGTGATAAACATCGGAGAACAGAGAGAGCTGAGGCAGCGAAAACTTTGGCAGTAGACAGACAGCAGTTTTGGAAGGCGCGACTCCAACAAGCCGTTACCACGAGGATCCCGGATCCGAAGCAGCACAGCACGCCAGATACGTCACACGCACAGTAAGACCACAACCAACCAATTGTTCTCACATGGTGCGGTATTCGGGGTTTGACTCTATTCTAATTTTTTTTGGGGGGGAACTAAATTTTGACCATTAAGAGTCTTTTTCATGGGATTAAATTTTAACGGCGCGACATTTTTTATTTTCTTAATTATGGTGTAATTTCTCATCCACCACGTTTAACCTGAGATGGGTCCATGTCCACTGACCGGAGCAACATAAATCATTATCTATATTGTAATAATCAAATGGAAGGCGTTAATTAAATGAAATAATAATCAAAAATTAACACACAAAACATTTATTTATTTTGTGGCAATAAAGATAATTACAACAAAATTTGAGATCTTTCTCTCTCTCAGGGCCTCTACTGGGTTTGATAATGGACACAACAAAATGATTTAAAAATCTTATTAACAAACCGTTCACAATTTACCTAAACAATATGTCGATAGAAAGAAATTTAAAAGTAAAGAAATTAACTCTGATTGACAATTAAAAGAGAACGAAATCTGACTTTATCCTTTATTTAAAGTTTACAATTTGTTACTTACGTAGTGTCCAGCTGGTGCCAGCATTATTTTTGGTTTCGGAAGTACACTATTGCAAACTTTTACACTGATTCTAAAATATCGACTCACAGATTTTACACTATTGAAGTCAAAATTGATAGGCTCCCAGGAACTCGGATGATCCTCCTGAATGTCAGCTATCTGATGTCTGTTCGCTTTACCGGAATCCTATGATTCGTAGATTTATTAGTCTTTTACTGAATTGGACGAAAACTGCAACGTATCTCCTTGATTATTTATTTTAACTGTTTATTCTTCCGGAGCGAACTAACTTTTCTTTAGCTCCTGGCTGTAGACGTAAAAAAAACTGACTTCCTTTCCTGGCTGGCTACAGACGTAAACTGCTTCCTTTCCTGGCTGGCTACAAACGTAAAACTCTCTTAGACTTTCCTGAATGACTGTATACGTAAACTGCTTTTACTTAGCGATATTTACAAGGTAATACTTCCGTGAATGTTTTTACTTTGACTTAAATTCACAACTTTGTAATACATTAACGACGACTAGTCTCTGCTCTAGTATTATTTGTTCCGTCCTCTGATATGTCCCGCCACCAACTGACTCCTAGTGCTCTCGAGTTTTAGCGCGCATACGCCATTTTTGACTTTTCGACAAAGCAAGTGAGCTCGCTTTTCCATTGTCGCTTTGTTCGATCAGACCACTATAATGGATTTCTCAAACAATTCAAATTTTATGTCCAAACAATGGCCAAATATTTGGCATTACAATATATTTTGTAAATAATTTTTTTTATTATATTAAAATTTCTATATATATTATTAAATATTTCAAGTTATCATTTTTATAAAAGATCCTAATCTCTTTATATGTGGTTAACCCTTCAAAATTAAATGTCGTTATAATCAGGAGGAAGAAAGAATAAAGGTTCCCACATTAAAAACTCTCTCTTTATGGTTTCAATATTTACGCTAATATCACATCCAGATACATGTATAAGATTGTCACCAGAAAACATGTATTCTACAGATTTCCATAATTCACTGTTATATATAGAACAAATAATAAGGGACCTAACTTACTCCCTTGTGGTATACCATGCTCAACCAAAACTGGATTCGATTTTACTCCATTGCATTTAACTTTTTGATAACGGTTGTTCTCACCAGAATAATCGGATGAAAAACTAGTGTGTCAACAGTGGAATAGAAAGAACCGTTTTTCGCTTTTCGAAAAGTTGCTCTCATTTTAAGGATACAGATTATTACTTAAATTGCGTATAATTTCACGATTTTACTTCCTGGTCTGTTTTAAATGTAATCACTTACCTGTTGTATATGTTTATAGCGTTTCATGACAGCTACAAACTTTATGAACAGGGCCTCGCAGATATCTACGTGAATTGTAAATAATTCCAAGTCGCTATCTCGTGTTGGAGGACTATTATTAACTACTTGACAACAGATGCATAGGAAAGAAACAAGCATGCGAAACGCAGCTATCTACACTGTCAGCGGGAAATTTGATGCTTCAGGTAAACAAATAATATCTGATGATTTACGTAAAGGCTTATCTTTCAAAGTTTAAAACCCTGGTTACGATTTTTTAAAAAAAATACGATTTTAATCAAAACTGCAATAATCACAGTCAGGTTATCCGAAATAATCATACTCAAAATTTGAATGTATTCTACAACGTTCTTGTCAATCGCCAGCATGTTACTACTATCACGAACCAATTACCAAAGTTTACTATTTTTATGTTGATTTATAAATTTTATCAATCACATTGTACGAGTGCGCTGTGCTTCTAGAGCCGGAGGCAGGAAGAAAGGTAGATGCTCTGCTAATTATGAACAAAAAACTTGATAAACAGTTTCAGAGGAAAGTAATGAATACACTGAGGAATGGGAAAAATACAGACGACAGTAAATCAAACATTGAGATTATATATTTTGTTTTGGTGTGTACTTTTCCTCACAAAAATAAATATTCAGATATGTGAGATTGTTCACTCTCAATTGCTGAGTGTTGGATATTTATTAAATTCTTCTTCTACTTGTATCATATTATTTTCTTGCTTGGTGTGAGCTCATTTTTGAAGTGACTTTATGAACACAATTTTTTTCCCTGCCATCACTGGTCCTGTAAATTCTAATTAACTGGTTAGTTCCTTATAAACCAGAAACTTTTCTCAATGTTTTATGATTGTATGTATAACGTCCAATAACAGAACTTAATTTTGAACAATAGGCATTTAGATCAACAGTTGTGATCTTTGTCGATACTAGAGCCAGACTGAAACAATTTAGCCGAAGGTAAAAACATTAAAAAGAATACAAACATACGATATAAACTATCAAAGATGATTTAATAAACCATCATAAGTAGAATTTAAATTAGACTTGGCTTGTTTTACATTTAAAGAAAATTTGTTGGACTTAATATGGAGAATTTCTGGGATTAACCTTTTTAAAACTCAACTTCCGTATCTAGAATAACAGTACTGTCAAAATTGAAAGAATTATTGAGATCCAAACACTGTTTAGTAATAGGAGAATTTTATTACATAAAAATTTACATTAGCTTTATGCTCCTTAATTCAAGTTAACAAAGATCGCTTAGTTTGGCCGATATAACAAAATGAGCGCTCATTGTAACTAATTTGAAAACAACATAACGGAAATCAAAAATACTAAGACTATCTTTATGTTTTTTAAAAAAAAATATGACGAAGATTATTATGCTATTGATTTAATTGTAAAATTCATTAATATTAGAATTACATTTATAAAATAACTGTTGTCCGTAAAAAAAACTACTAATAACAATTTTATTTTTTTCAAATTATGATTGACTATCTACAAAATTTAGAATGTTATTTAAAAACTAAATATCTGTACTTTTCAAATATGATGTCATCGTTATGTTTTTTTAAAAGAAAAACAGAAATGGTCTTAATATTTTTGACAGTTAAGGTGCGTTTACTAGTGAGCAACTCGCAGCCGGAGTTCTCGAGAGTTTTGGCCCCTTTCACACCGTCCGTTTTTGTTCCGGATTCCTCCGACCGGAGAAAAAACGAACGGAGAAAATCCGGACCGGAAACACGTTAAAATTCTTCCGGAAGGCAACAACTGATGCCCTCAGTTGGTGGTTGACGGTTGTGCTGTTTTAATAAATCGTAAACAAATTCTTGCTAATTTTAGGAATTAGAAGTAACAATACTAAATACGGCCATCATACAGTCAAGATCAAATTAGAGAAACAATAACGAATAAAAAGTATATTTAAAAGTTGCAGACTTTTCGATGCGGATTTAATGTTTGTCTGTAAGAAGGTCGTATTTAGTATTATTATTATTAACATTAATATCTGCGTTATATTTAGTATTAACCCCAATGATTTATTTGTCATGAAATTGAAATGAAAAAACATTAATTTTTGTAATCGCTATTTAGAGTTTCGAGAAATTTTCTGCAATTTTCAAAATTTTTAATTTAGAATAAAGTTGGGTTTCTGCAATTTGCCATAAACCACTGTGATCAAAAAGTAAGGTGAAATTGTCATTTAAAACTCCCGGGTATTAGGATGGCAGGTAAATTTTTTCCCCTGGGTTGGTAGGACTGTCTATAATATTTGCCAAGCGTCTGTTTCTTAATTTGCAATGGGTGATTTTGTTGAGCAAAGAACTTGCATCAAATTTTGTTTGCGGAACGAATATTCTTGTGCGGACACGTTGAAAATGTTGCGGTCTTTGTTGATCAAACTATGGCACAAATAAACGTTTATAAGTACGAGTTCAAAGAGGGCCGAGAACGCGTTGAAGACGAACCGCGCTCTGGACGCCACGTCCAAAAAATCAAAGATTTGGTGCTTGAAAATCGTCGATGGACAATTAGAGATCTCTCTGATAGTGTTGGAATATCATTTGGCTCAGCCCAAACCATTTTGAAGAATGTTTTGTGTCTCAAACGCGTCAAGTCTCGATTGGTGCCAAAATCGTCCTGTTGATGTGTGTGAAACTTCGCTGTCTGACTAATCAGGACCATTTGAAATGCATCATTACTGGAGACGAGACTTGGATTTACGCATACGACCCTGAAACCACCGACTAATCCAGCGTATATCGTGCAAAAGGTGAAGCAAGACCGAAAAGACCACGGCAAAGTCGATCGAAAATCAAGGTCATGTTGACAGTTTTCTTTGATTATCGTGGTGTGGTGCACTATGAATTCCTTCCGCCGGGCCAAACTGTCAACAAAGAATATTATTTGAGCGTTATGCGTCGTTTGCGTGAAGCTATTCGTCCGAAACGGCCGGAATTATGGGCGAACAACTCTTGGTTCCTTCATCACGATAATGCACCATGTCATACTGCATTGGTTCTTCGCGACTTTTTTGCCAAAAACTCGACTCATATCGTTCCGCAACCACCGTATTCGCCTGATTTGGCTCCGTACGACTTCTGGCTATTTAGGAAACTCAAAAGGCCAATGCGGGGACGCCGTTTTGACACGAGGAGATAAAAACCGAATCGAAGAAGGTCTTGAAGGCTATACCGGAAAAAGACTATTCCGACTGTTTCGAGGACTGGAAAAGCGTTGAAAAAAGTGCGTTTTATCGGACGGGGATTACATTGAAGGGGATGAAATTGATTTGGAAGAATAAATAAAGAATTTATATTTTATAAATAAATTCACCTTACTTTTTGTTTACAGTGGTATATCTGTCCAAGGAAAAATTTTTACAACACAAGTATATCTCTGGACTGCAAGTTGTTAAATAATTCAAACCAAAAATCAGTCCTGGAGTTGGTCGGTCTTACATCAACTCCTCATCTTTATTTTTTAAAAAAAGTGGCTTTCAAAATTTTTCATCAGCTGAAATTAAAAAATATATAAAATTACACATCAAGTCAAGAAGAAAATACATCAAGGTCAACTTGGTTAAAATAAAGTTGTGTTAATGTAACACTGAATAACTGGAACACTAATTTTTGTTTGAATAATTGACGAAAAAAATTGGAATTTATTTACATTTTAACGATTTATACTTAAGTCAATATTTTTAACTCTTTAAAAAAACTTTAATTTTCATTTTTGAAACCGAAAAATTACTTTCTTATTTAAATTTGACTACTGATTAAAAAATTGCTTTAATTACTAAAATTAACATTTTATCAATTATCAGCCTTTTAATATAAATTTTATATTCTTGAAGAAAATTCACAAATTATTACAGTATGTTTATAAAATGTCATCTTACCCAAGTCCTCAATTAAAGTATTAAATAATACTCTGTCATACGCTGTCAAAGTTTACAAGACTACGTTTATTGATATTAAGCAATCACCAACAAACTAGAAGATAGGATAGAAATACAGAAGGGTTAGAACATAGAATAGTTCTAGGAGTTCCAGGAGGGAAGATGTGTCTGAAGGCACCACTATATAAGAACTAAACTAGCAAAGCAGTGGACGAAGGGTTCAACAGAGGGAGGTATTCTCCCACCTTCGCCAACAGCTATATGCTAAAACCATGGAACGTTCGAGAGAGCCAAAGTGGCCGCCTCTTCCCCTTAAACTCACGCTATGCAAAAGAAGCGCTGAGGACAACAACTCACTGTCCGTCCAGGTTTCGAGTAACATGAGATCCTGCCACAGCACCAACTCAAGCCAACTCAAGAAAAATGGTCACGTACATATATGACATTACTTCGTAGGAAGCGGTCTCAACTGTGGCTATTATGGACTATTCTCCTTTTCAACTTTGCGTATCTCCTATATAACCGTAGCGGCGTGTTTGCTGATCGCCTTCCACTGTCTGCTGACTCCAGCATCACAGAAACCAGATTGGCAGGTGTTATTTCAATCTCTACTTCGTCTCTAACAATATTTCTTAGATTTTCAGGATGAGGGCATTTGAAAAAAGCGTGTTCAACGTCTTCCTCCTCCTTACCACAGCTCACGCACATGGGACTGTCCACAATCTTTAACCTATAGAGATATTTACTAAAACAACCATGCTTTGCCATGAGTATATAAATACCATACAACATTTCTGGGACCCTTGTCCCTTTCTTCAAGTGCTAAGAAGAGCCTAGAGCGACACAACTCCACTGGTCAATTGACAAAACTGTTACAAGTGTTGACGCAGCATAACTTTTACAAAATTCCAGTAAAGCTATTACTGCATTCAAAAATTTACTTAGGCCTTTCGAGGAACTATTTTTTATCAGATAAACACTCCCGGCTTTGAACTGAGGCCAAATCCATGCCAACAAGCACAGCTGCGTGCTTGACCTATTTTTAGACTGTAGCTGCCAAACGAATATCTGAACAATGAAACATGAACTCTAAACCTGCCACACCTATTTTCATGTTAAAATATATATTAAGAATTAAACATATCATCAAATATATTTGTAATAAATATTAATTTATAGCTGTCCTTGAAGTAGTTTTAATCCAACACCGACATGATTACACTGGTCTTCAGCTTCAGGTATCCATCTATTTTATCCCTCTCTCCTGTTAACATAAATTATTTTTACAAAGTCACGTCACAGTTTACGAGGTCTCTGAGGTGGAATATTAGCAAACAAGTTCTACTGTCGATGGGGAAACATTCGCCCAATTATTCAGGGTCATATCGGTCAATATGCTTATTTAGACTCTATAGGTATAGCGTTGGAAAGGATAATCTACTTATGGCTGGAAGCATTCAGTGAACTAAATCAAGATCACTCGAAAAACCAGTATGGTTTTCGGAAGGCGAGATCAACGGTCGATGCCATTAAACTTGTAGTTGATGAAGCTCAAGAGGCTATCGAAGTCAAACGTTGGGGAGTATCTAAGAAGTACACTGCTATCGTCAATATGCACGTGAGGAACGCGAAAAGCAACTGCATCATGCACGTACTTAGCTCCATCATACATCAGGAAAATAAACGTAACTGGTATCCATGACCTCACTTAAGACCTACATCATCACCGGCGACGTTCCAAAATAGCTTAGCTGCGGTACTCAAACCGTTGGTTTTCTGGACAACTTAGCCTTAGTATCCGTCGGAAAATAGGAGGAAGAGGTTATGGGGTTATGGAATACTGCTGTCGCTACTATCTGCAAGTGGCTTACATTGGTTGACCTGAAATTAGCTACACGTTGCGGGCGACATTAATGTGGCGCACCGCTCGTCCCACCTGAGCTCAGTTTTGTATTGTGATCGTGAATCTTCGCCGCATCCACCGATTAGTTACGCGACAGGTAACTTTTGAGAGAATCACCAAACTGAAGATAATATTCCAACACCTTTGTCAAGCGTCTGATTTATTGCTGGGAAAAGGGAGCTCTGCGCACCTGTGGGGTCCTCTACGAGAGCAAGGTGAATGGAGGCGACGAACAAACAGCGAACTGTTCTCCCGTT
The DNA here is from genome assembly GCA_037074705.1 of Zhengitettix transpicula. NCBI lineage: Eukaryota > Metazoa > Arthropoda > Insecta > Orthoptera > Tetrigidae > Zhengitettix > Zhengitettix transpicula. The sequence goes on along the minus strand of CM073594.1, from coordinate 78,853,446 downwards.
ACAACAAACCAACACTTGTCACCGAAATTATGACAGGCCTTGTCTGCGATGGCTGGGGCACCTGGAACGCATGCCGCAGACAAGGCAGCGCGAAGGGTGTCAAAGAACAACCTGGAAGGAAGGCAACCTAATAGAAGACAGCGGAAAAAATGGCAAGACGTCCGGAAGTGGCGGAGTCACGCCTTGGATCGCAAACGGCGGAGAGGAATTGTTGACGATACCAAGGTTCTAAATGGGCTGTAGTGCCATGGAGAACAGAACAGAATGAAGTCTCCTTCTTGCGCATCGAGAGCAAGCTATTTGAGACGAGAGCCTTATAGCGGACGAACTGCCCTGTAATGCCTCGTACGCATAGAGAAACGCGATTTTATTGGTCGCGCGGCTCGACGTACATTGTCTCTTATGGAGCTGTACACTATTCGTGTCGCGCGTCTTACCTGAAACTACACTTATACGATCACATTAACATTGTTTTTTTAAAGACGAAGAAGGAAAAAGACAACCTATTTGGGGTATACTTTTAATTTATAATATCTATATTGTTCTGACTTAAATTATAATATATAAATGAATAAATAAGTTACATTAAGTTAATTTTTATATATAAGACGTAACAAATTTTAATTTCAAACAATTAAATCCTCACTTTTCTTCCCTGTACGAAATCAACTTTGTTAATACCTGCACAAGAATGCCAGAACAATGGCACTGATGGCAACACAAATATGGAACAAATAAAGATCAATGGGTCTTATATAGTTAAATAGTTCCTCAAAAGGCCTTAGTAAATTTTTGAATGCAGTAATAGCTTTACTGGAATTCTGTAAAAGTTATGCTGCATCAACACTTGTAACTGCAGATTCATACAAGTATTGAATACTGAGCATAGCTGGCAAAACTTCAAGTAAAGATTTTCTTTGCTATATATATACCTAAAAAACTCCATCAGGAAGGAAGGTTTTAACTGCATGCTGGATGGGCATGAAATATATATATATACGTTTCATGCCCATCCGGCATACAGTTCAAACCTTCCTTCCTGACGGAGTTTCAAAAAAATTTTCAGTCCGACTGGACCAACTATTGAATTTAGGGTAAGTCGACTTCACTTTCTCTCTTTCCTAGCTAAATGTGTTATTTAATTTGACCTTGTGACATTTTCCTTAAGTGTTAACATAATTTATATTTTGTTCATTATTTTGTTCATTTGCTTAAAACTGGTATTTTTAGGTATATGGAATATAATAAACTAAGCTATTGTTTATTTCTTATTAAAGAAAATCGTCAAACAGAAGTTTACAGTGTTAATGGAAATGATATGACAACAGGAAGTGGAATCCAAAGCCAACAGTCAAGAGCAATTGATTTTGAGACTGCAATTGCAGAAACAGGTACAAAATAGTGATTTAAATTACACAGAATAAATTTTCCCTAATATTATTTCCCTAATAATAATAGCTTGTAATTGAGGTGCGTTCTAACCTCCTTCCAATTTAGGCAGAAAGAAATATAAGATATACAAGTGTAATGCTGCAGATTCTGTGCAATAAATAGCAATCTTGTCAGTATCATACATAAACCTGGTCAAACAAAACATGAATAAAAATCAGAGCCACCTCTACAAAGTGGGATTATGAGACTAGAACTCCCATGGGGGCAACTCTTAATTTTTTGAGATATTGAATAAAGCCCATTTACCCATTATATCTACATTCTCTCCTTTAAAATCTGGTACAAAATGTTGAGTTTTAATATTTTTTTGATATAATTATTAACTATTGAAATTTTAGAGAAAGTGTGTAATATTTATGAAAATCCCACACACTCTGAAAAATGAAAATTGAAAATTTATAACCAGGTTGATTTCCTTTCTTGTACTTAAAATACCAGGCCACTCTACAGAATCAACACTCAAGTCATTTAGGGGCATATCTCTTTTGTCAAGTCCACATAAACAATTCTTTGAGACTGATTAAAAGAAGTAATTTAGAACATTATTACTGTCTTGGGGAAGTATTTCTTTATGCAGGATGAAGCAAGTTTCTGGTCTTTGTTAATCTTGAAAGAGACACAAGTGTAGTATAGTCTTTGTAAATTCTGGAGTAGGCTTAGCACTCACCTAAGAATGTCAGACTTGTGTCAGACAATAAATCCAATTTGAATCTGTTATCATCCACAAAAGTCCACTACAAGAAGCCAATCATCATTCGAAAATATGTGAGTAAATACATATACTGCATAATCAAATAAAAATTTTCTCTTGCTTAGTCTTACTTCAATGAGTTGAGCATATGTAAACAAGCTACACATAATTGACTGAGGGTCACAGTTCTCATTACCCACCACAACCCTGGGAAAATGAGTTTGTAAATCTAAATTAATAATAATCAAAGTAATTGAAATCATTTAACAAATTAAATTCATATTATAATGAAAGTTGTAATCATTTAATAATTATTTTTTTAGTGTTACAAGTTATATTATCAGCATATAATATCGTAGCCTATTGACAAACAAAATGATTTCCTTATGACTTTCATTCTTAAAACCTTTGTTCCCTTAATATTAGTAATTAGTTGTAAGTTTCATAATTTCATTGCTCCCAGTTGATTTTGTTTTACAATTCTGATGTACCTAAATCAATATAATAATAGCTCAGAGAAATAATATAAATAAACTAAATACAGAACTGAACGAAATGAGACAGCAAGGTGGTACACCATAATAACATTATGAGATTTACATAATAATTATAATTGTAACATAGGTCAATAGTTGATAGATAACCAGTTTTTAAATAATGTATGCTGCTGAATGAAAGCTGTTTATACCTGGAGTTTTCCAAAAATTAAATACAATATTATCCTTTTAAAAATACATTTTTACTGTTTTTACTAAAATTAAATGCTCTGATTTCAACATGACACACTATAAATGTTTGTTTCCTTTTATTTAGGATATGGAAAATTCCATTATTTTATGTTACTTGCTACAGTAGTAGCAAATTGGACTAATGTATTTGATACAACATCTGTATCATATTTGTTACCATCTGCTGAGTGTGATTTAGATCTCTCAAATGTTGACAAAGGATTACTTAATGGAATAACATATATGGGTAATTGTTCCTATTCAACTATTTTTTACTTGATTACCAAATTACGAATTTGAACTTTCAAATTATATATTTTAGTTTGTTATAACAGTTTTCATTTTTCTTCAGTTTGATTAACAAATTTTATACTCAACATATTTTTCATATATATATATATATATATATATATATATATATATATATATATATATATATAAATATTCCATATTCCAAACAAAGTAACAGTTTGGAAGGATTTTGCATCATAGAAGACAAAGAAAGTGAATATGACTTGCCTGAGAATCTATGAAGTTCCTTGTTATAAAGTTCAAGTTATTCAGATTTATAGAAACCTGAATTAAGCCAACTGTTATTGACTTATTTCTAAACAGTATTTGAATTTAAGTTATGATAAACTACAGTTGACTTTGAGTTCGAAGAATATAATCAAACTTACCATATATAAATGTTGGCAGTATTCTTGCAAGACATTTGTTTTCTACCTTTTCTCTCACACTGAGTACAATTTATTTATTCAAATATGTTACATTTTATTTAAGTTAACCTTGCAGATTACGTTCTATGAAACATGAAAAGTAGAATGCTGTTTAATAAGTTTGATGCTTTCAGGTATGATAGCCAGTGCATATATGTGGGGCTTCTTGTCAGACACACTTGGAAGAAAAATGTTTCTTATCATTGGCTATTCTTTGGATTTTGTCTTCAACTTAATGGCAAGCATGTCTCAAGAATATTGGTTTCTTCTATTCTGCAAATTTATGACCGGATTTGTGTATGTATTTAATTTTCACAAATAGTTCATAATATCTCTTATATATATATATATATATATATATATATATATATATAATTGCAATATTGGTATGGTAAGGAAGTGAGATTGGTTGTGGCTTACCTGAAAGTGATGTGCGGTGTCGCCATAAGGAACTGAAGGTTGTTAAGGAGTGTTACACCATTCCATGTACCAGCTGGCTGCATGCATGGAATGGTGTAACACTCCTTCCTGAAGAAGGAGGCTGAGAGCCTCCAAAAATTTGAAGAACAACGTTCAGTTCCTTATGGCGACACTGCACATCACTTTTAGGTAAGCCACAACCTATCTCTCTATCCTTTCCATACCAATATTGCAATTGTTTTTGACAATGTCATATCCTTACTAATATATATATATTGTAATACTAATTAGAGGCAAGTAATTGTTTAAATAATTCGATTGTTTAGCAGTACCAATTTCAAAGACAACAATGTGTCGGCGGTCTTTGTTTGCGGGCTGCAAGCACTTTCTGAGGCCAGTCTGTCTGAAATCGTAGGAGGGAGTGAAACATTGAGAGAGAACAAACAGTGTGGCCCAAGTTTAAAATTTGACTAAGAGAGTTATAAGTTTTAAAATCCAAGTATAAAGTCTGTACAGAGAGATACATTGTAAAAAAACCCGCAAAGCAGAATCAAATATTTAGCGCCACATTCAGATTCCTACACGTACAGAAATCAACATTTTCCACATAAAACGTTGAGTAACAATATGTCTGGCTGATGACCCGGAGGTGAAGCAGATCGAGTTCCCAGAGGAAAATCCAATAACTGCGAACGTGTGTTTGACCATCAAGTGTAGAATCTGTGATTCATGGCCTTTTAGTGAAAATTGTGTCCCCAAGCCCCGAAACAAAGTCTGGTACCAGCAGGACATTTCGTAAGTAGAAACCAAATTAATTATGCTTGTTAACGGTAGTTAAAGGTATTCATCAGATTTTGTTCATCTCATTTTGGTTTTGGATTGTTAATTACTTAATTTATAAATTCTTTAATTTGTTCTTTACTTATCAAGCCCAAGTAAACAACCCTGAGAGAATTGTTATCAAATTACTAAACTTTGAAATTTAAATGTATTTAACCACCAAGCAAATGTGTTAAATTTATATTCAACTAGCTGGGTGCCCAGCGTTGCCCGAGATGTCATTTATCCATAACCCCCAATTTGACTCCAATCTAGGTATCTTTTAGGTTATTTTTATGTAACACAACTCGACCCCTTTCATTAAATGTGTTGACGGTCGGTTACATTGTTTGAATATTTCCACCCAGACCCCTATGTGTGCTTAGCTCTCATGCCGAAAGGGGTTGAAATTTTACAAAAACCATTGGTAGATATATTATAAACGTCATTGACCTCAACAATTATTTATTCCATGCAAATATCGACAATTTAACCTGTTAGAAAAATTCTACCCCCCGTGTAGCCCCACCCCTGAAGGTTAAATGGCGAATTGAATGTCATCATTAAACTCAGCTACATGCATAAAACTGGATTTGACTCCAATCTTGATTGTATTAGCATTATATTCTTTGTAATACACGTCCACCCCCAACCCTAAGGGTCCTCCGTTCTGATGATGTTGTAGTCAGATAACATCAGTAGAAACACTTTGAATATCTTTGACCCTCTTAAAAATATTTATCCGACTGAAATATCGACTGTTTTAGCATGTTTAAATATTTCCACCCTCGCTTCTGAGGGTGGTAGACGTGTCTCACCTCAACAGTGTTTGTTTCCTGATCACAAAGAACATATGTACGAAATTTGGTGAAATTTGCTCGACTGGTGTAGAATTGTATGAGGAACATACAAATATATATACAAACAAACACCCTGCTTTATTTATTAGAATAGCTGGGTTCCCGGCGTTTCCCAGGATGTCGTATATCTATAATCCTCAATTTGACTTGAATCTTGGTTGTTTTTGTGTTAATTATATGAAACGCCCCTCTTCACACACCCCTAAGGGTGCTACCCTAACATGCTGAAAGGTGTTGAAATTTGACAAACAACATCCGTATAAATAATATCAACGTCATTGATCCCGACAAATATTTATTCCAGGAAAATTCCACCGCCCCCCCCCCCTTTCCTGTGGTGGGTTAAATGGCCAATTGAATGTCATAATTAAACCATTAATCCATAACCCTGGAATTGACTCCAATCTCGGTTGTATTCACATTATTTTCTTGTAACGCCCTTTCACCCTCACCCCTAATGTTTCTCCTTTCCAATGCTGTAAGGGGTGGAAATTATACTCGTATCACATCTCGTTGACCCCAAAAAATATTTATGCGAATCAAATATCGGCTGTTTTAGCAGGTTTAAATATTTCCACCCCCGTTCACCCCCACTCCTGGGAGTGGTAGACGCATCTTACCCTGACGTGTTTGTTTCCTGAACGTAAAGAACACGTGTATGAAATTTGGTGAATTTTTCTCCACCGGTCTAGATTTGTATAAGGAACATACAAATATATATACATACAAACAAACACACTGCTTTATTTATTAGATAAAGTAAATTGTCTTATAAAGGTTTTGTTTTATTTAGAAGGCCCAACAAATTACAAATAAAATATTTGTTTGTTAAATTAAATTTTGGCGTGCCAAATTAATTGTAACATTGACATTAAATAATTTTTTTTTAAAAGAATTTAACTAATTAAATCAATCTTCTTTTTATTCATTACATTTTTGGCTTCCACAACATGGAGCAATTCATTCATTTAATCTTATTTATCCATTACAATATATTACATAATTTATTCATATAATTAAAAGTTGTGTGCATATGTGTGATGGTTTTAATGTCAATTTAATATATTAAAGTTGGGCATATCAACATGTTGAATACATTTAATTGTTTACCCCTTCACCAAGATAATCAAGAACTTCAGAAAGACAGAAATTGAGTGGATGAAAATAGTTGGTTTCTAAGCTTGAACAATTGTCTATACTATTTTACATAACTTGGGGGAAAATTACCTTAGGTATAGGAATGAAAACTAAATTCTATAATTAATTGTACTATTACAAAATGTACTACCACCATAAACTATAAATAGAATACTTTGTATTACAAAATAGTTTAAATTTATTTATTTCAATTTTATTATGACAAGCTTTTTAATTTATATTTTTTTTGTATTTTTCCTATAAGATAGCCTTTTCATAAGCATTATTATGGTCATGTGCCATTATATTGTCACTTTAACAGTTTGTATAAAAATTATTTATGTATCTTCTTATGAATTTGAATATTTTTCTTGGCAATGGAAACAGCATAATTTCATTTAGCAGATGTGTTTGTATCTTCTGCAGTTCACTAACTTCAATAATTGTTGTAACTGTAATAGTATACTGTAATTTGATTCTAATTTACAGAATATGTGGCCCATTATCTGTGTTAATGTCTTACCTTGCTGAATTTCATGGAGTACAGCATCGATCTAGAATAATGATGCTAACAGGAATGTTTATGTCTTTAGCACAACTTATTATACCTAGTAAGTGAAAATATAATTATGTGAAATTTGAATCAGAAATCAGAATCTTGAAAGTTAGTAGTGAATGAGATAAAATTATGTAGTAATTATTTTCTTTTTTAAATATATAATATTAAGATAAGTATTCACCTGCTTCCATCCACATTCTCTTGTTTATATACACTATTCACTCTCATATTTTTCCAGATAGAAATTCAACAATTCTCATATGGAGATTCTCAAAGTTAATTAGAGACTTTCATTTTCAGTCTTACTAATATTTACTTAAGTGAGTAACATTTCCACCAAAATCATTGTGTGTATTTGACTTTGGTTATTAATATAGTATCTTTCATTCTGATTACCATACAGTAATTGATATCATCATATTCACCCTTTCTACATCTGAAGAAAGACCTTTACCTCTACCTTTTCTGAAATATTTGAACCATTATATTTATATCAACTAAACTTTCATAAATACATATACTGACATGGTTTTTTGTTCTAGTACTTGCATGGACTATCATTCCTCAGCCATGGCTATGGCAAGTGCATGGATTCAAGTATAATTCATGGAGAATATTTCTAGCTTTCTGTTCTTTGCCAAGTTTAATCTCAGCCATTAGTTTTTCATTTTTTCCTGAAAGTCCAAAATATCTTATGTCATGTGGCAGATATTCAGAAGCTCTGGAAATATTTAAAAAAGTTTATGCTACCAACACAGGTCATAATCCTGAATCATATCCTGTATGTACAATGTTTGATTTTTTAATAAAAATCTATTTATATATCATTTTTACAGACACTGCTTACAAAATTGGATTAATTAAACAATTCTTAAATTTACTAATAGTTTCACAATTTCCAATTTCGTTTGGCAACTGGTTAAATTTTCTTAACCCTTTATCAAATGTAGTATATTATTTTTAAAAAAATTTAAGCTATCCCTGATTAATAGCAGAAAACAGGCAGTTTTCAATAATGACATTAATTTTTATATTTTTTACAGATTAAGTCATTAATTAATGATACTCATTCAGAATTACCAGGTGAAACATCTATATCTTCAAAAAGACAAAGCATCTGCCAGATTTGGAAGCTTGGGTGGAAACAAACAAAACCAATGTTTTTACCTCCACTTTTATGGAGATGTCTTCTTCTATTTAGTTTACAAAGTGGTGCTCTTATAGGGTAAGTCTTTACACTATAAAAATAACATGTACAAATAAAACCCATTTTAAGATTGTTACAGCCAAACATATGGGCTCATTTTTATGGTCAATCATAAGCAGCAATATTCTAAGTAAAGTCAGATCATACTGAAATAATATTGATGTGGTTATGAAATGCTCAATTACACGAATGTAAAATGGTATAGTTGTTACAAGCCTTAAAGTATACTCTTTCATAAACTATGTTCAGCTACCTCAACTGAGAATCATAAAATGTTCACGTAGATACCTAGTTATAATTTATTTTTAAATCTGACCCAATTATGTTACATAATATTTAATTGGTTACAGTCTGAATACATTACGATTGTGGTTACCACAATTATTTGCGACAATGGAAGAATATTCATATCTTCAGAATTTAAATAATATTACAAGTGAGGCATCATTTTGTGAAATGTTGGAATCTGTTGTGACAAGAAATGATACAGACATTTTACATATTGATGATGGACCATGTACAGTGGTAAGTGTAATACTGATCCTTAAAACTGGAAGATGTCATAGACGAATTTTATATAATTTATTATGCAAATATTTTATTGGAGATGTTCAAGTTTAGATACAATTTATATTGCCAGTTTGGAACCGAGTGGCCATGTGGCATAACATTCAGACCTACTGTCCTGAAATTTGTATATATATATATATATATATATATATATATATATATATATATATATATATATCATAACAATGCTATAAGTGTCAACCCAGATGTCAGATTAGCTCAGCTGCTCCAATTTGGTTATTGTGTTCTTTCGATTTAACCATTGGTAAATTTTCAGTATAAAATTACCAAAATAATTCTTTATATACAATTTATTTATCAAGCAATGAGATATGTACATTTCTACATGGCAATGTCACAGTGACTTTCTCATGTAATAATTAATTTTGACTCCTTGCTGTTATCACTATGAGCAGCAAGTTTATCGAGACACTATGACAACAGCTTATGGCGTTATCCCAACCACTCTCGTTATCCCACCATACACAGACTGTCTGTCAATAATCACTTTTCTCATTGTCACAACATACAAACAATTCACCAATATTTACAAAAGATATATATGTATATTATGGTGTGCTTTTAGCATTTAACTTGAACATCAAGTATTTTATTAAGTTTATTCTAAATTTCTGCTGGAAACATGGGAACGTGGCATGCCGGTGTCGAGTAGCCAACAGAGGACAATTGTGGTATGGTCCTAAATTAGAATAAAGTATGGGTCACGCGTAGATGATGACCAATCAGGACATTGTGATTTTTGGTCACTGGCTGTCTCCCGTGTTGAGAGATGTCACTCTCGGACCCCAAAAATCACTATGTCCTGATTGGCCCTCACCTACATGTGACCCATACTTTATTCTAATTTAGGACCATACCTTCCTGGCCATCTACCCCTTCTTGACTGACATGGCCTTGTGCACCACAATATATATATATATATATATATATATATATATATATATATATATATATATATATATTCAAACTTGGATAGTGAGGAAGGATAGAAATAAATAGGAGAAATAGGAGGATTGCGCTTTATGTGAATTCATATGCTCGGGCGAAGAATTACGCATATAGAAAAGCATATGTTCAAAGCAGAGAGAAGGATGGAAGAAGAAGGAAAGACTGAAAATATTTGACCCAGGCGGGACTTGAACCCACGTATTCTGCTTAGTACACAGACGTCTTAACCATCTCGGCCACTGGGTCAAGTTCCTGACCAGGCAAATATAGACAGTCTTATTGTGGACAATTAATAGTTTTAGTGGAGGAATGGATAGAGTAGAGGGAATGAAGTATACTGTGTACTAAGCAGAATACGTGGGTTCAAGTCCCGCCTGGGTCAAATATTTTCAGTCTTTCCTTCTTCTTCCATCCTTCTCTCTGCTTTGAACATATGCTTTTCTATGTGCGTAATTCTTCGCCCGAGCATATGAATTCACATAAAGCGCAATCCTCCTATTTCTCCTATTTATTTCTATCCTTCCTCACTATCCAAGTTTGAATGTGAATTAGTTCCTTAATGGATTCTCCTAATATTGTATATATATATATATATATATATATATATATATATATATATATATATATATACACACACACACAAGGATAACACATTTTAAAAAATAATAAAGATATTCATATGGAAAGGAAAGACAACACAATCAGCTGATTTATAAACATGGATGATAAGACAACAAAATTAATGTTTTTTAACAATCAAAATTTTATAAATATTTTATATCGTGTCAAAAGCTACAATTTCCACAAAAATGACAATATCCTCAAATTTTCTAATGAAATTTATGATACCTCTTTCTCATCACGGTATTATGGGTCTTGATTTGCAATTCCAGAACAGATCTTTCAAAATATTACTGCATATAATCGAGACTAATGAAGGTTTTTAACAGAAAAATTAGGATTCCTAATTTTGTAGCTTACAGTTTGCATAAGTACCCTCGAAATTTTGAATGTTCCTCCTTAGTGTCCACACATTAATTGGCACAAATTTGGATCAGTACTTGTTCCTCTGTGATGTTCCTGGCTCGGTGTGAAGTATGCTGCCCCAACAACAGGTATGTGGGGTTGTTTCTACTAAGCAGCTCCAGGTAAGCCTCGGCATAGTTCTCTGGCTCAGACTCCATCTCAACACACAGAATGTATTATTTCACCCCATGCAAATTATTGCATAGATGGCTCCATCTCAACAATTTTGCAGCAGCTCCCTAAGACTTGGAGATAAGTTTTAGAGGGTGGTATTGCAATTTCCTGTTGCACTAACAAATGAACTATGGTTTCACTGCAGTATCTGTCAGTTTACTGGTCATAATGGTAACTGCTGTGTGTGACGTTTCTCACTTTCTTGACCATTGGAGAGTCATTCCTCCATCACCCTTGCGTAAAGCAGGTTCTAGGATACTGATAAATAAACCAATCACATAATTTCTATTAAACTGTGACATTGAAAAAGCATCTATCAGAATTGTCTGTTTCATACAACATAAGAATTTTGTTGTGACACCAAGCCAGAATTATTACACTGTCAATATTAGTCGCTGTTTTTTTACTGTCGCCATTAATGCCCAATTGACAACAATTGCAATGTTAATAAAATTTAAAATAAATTAATTTAATATGAAAATAATTAAAAATTAAAAAGAGTAATTATTCACAATAGCGATAATTGTTCATCACAATATATGCCAGCAGGCACACAGTTCAGACTTCTTTCCTGATGTCGCGGGCTCAGCCTGTTTAAAATTAGTAGTATTCACTCACAGCTGCCAGACTGGACCAACTATTGATTTTAAGTAAGTCGGCATCGCTGTCGCTCTTTCCTATCTGAATGTGTTCTTTGGCTTACCTGAAATTGAAGCATGGTGTAGCCACAGTAGACTGAAGGAAGTTCTTCAAATTTTCAGAGGCTGTCAGTCTCCTTCCTGAAGAAGGCTACTGAAAGCCTCTGAATATATATATATATAGATATAGATTCATGGGCCTGAGTCCCCTTCATCATGAATATATTTTAGGTAGGTCAGCATCACTGTCTCTCTTTCATATATATAATTTTAAAACACTAATCAGTTAATATTGGAATGACTTTTGATTTAAAATTTAAAGTGCGTCCATATTTACAGACAAATTTAACCAGAGGCAATATTAAACATTCTACAGGTTATGACCAAAGATACTGTATTCATAAACTCCATGATTGTTGGTGGAACAGCAGCTTTAGCATTTGTTTTTAATGGAATAATAGTCAATGTTATTGGAAATAAAAAGCTTGCATGTAAGTAATAAAATGAGTAATTTTTATTCTATAGTTCAATTTCTTTATTTTCAAAAAAACTTTCAGGAATTAATCATTTTTACATTAAATACATATTCATAATATATATAGATGTGTGTCAGTATTTAGTATTCATGTTATGATGATCTTTTAAATTTAGATTACTGTGTAGAAAAATAATATTTTATGATGGAAGAATGATTTTATATTAACCTTTATGTGTGTATATTCTGACCTTATTATTGAATGTAACTTCAATTACTTCCATTACTTCGGCTTTCAACTAGATAAAAAATAAATACTTATGTTTCCTAAGTAAGTCTGTATGGGACACAATAACTTAAGATTTTGAAATTCCTGTATATTTTCTTTAAAAATCTGATAATAATATTCTAAATATTATTTTATAATATTTTATTGATTAATTCTTCATATGCATCATTTAATAATCTCTATTCCATTCTCACTGATTGAGTTGCATTGTTTTATTACAGATTAAACATTTTGTTAATTAAAACATTCAGATAATTAAGAATTTAAGTGTTGTCTGTATAGTATAGTAATAAATTGAATGGTTAGTTCTGATATTTATATGTAATTATGATTTGTTGTAGTGATAGCTTTCCTTTTAGCTGGAATTTTATGCATATCATTGTATTGGTCATATAATATGCAGTTGACTCTTACAGTGTCTGCATTATATGTAGCAATGAACTCCACCTGTGCTACTGCTATTGTAGCTATAATAGTTGACGTATTTCCAACAAATTTAAGGTATGTCATATATATTAATATTCAACCATAATCATCTTTGTGAAAATTATTAAGATATTTCTATTAACTAACATTCTTCAGTGTACATAGTTTTTCTTTTCACATAAATTTACTAAAAAGCTTGATAAAATTGAGAAAGAGTTTAGAATTCAATTAATATATATATATATATATATATATATATATATTAATTTATATATATATATATTAATTTTACCAATTGCAATAAGTATAAATTACAATTTGTCCAATATTTTAACTTTAGGTAACTAAATTGTAAAAATGCACAGAATACTGTAACTTTATCAATTTGTTTAATGTAGATTCCTGAGTAAAATTTAATCTTCAAAGTCTAACCAAGCATACTTGTACAAAAGAACAATTTAAAATCAACTTCAATTTTCATTACGTGATTAAAAACAAATCAGTGTAACTGAAATATTGTCCATGGTTATATAGTTGTAGACATCTCAAAATTTATTAATTTGATCATTGCTGATTATTTTTTCACATATTAAAAATATATATTTTTAAAAATTATATTAATAAGAAATTTAGGATTAATTAGCTACATAAAAGAATTATTACGTTTATTTTATTGTTCCGTAATTTCAGTAACATAAATATATACAAGTAATATAATCATAATAAAACCATAAGTAAGTCAGTAACAACAAATTGAAATTAGAGAGCTTTCCTGGTGAATCAGTTCCAAAAACAAAGCTCGGGCTTCAACCCACGCCAATGTTTTATCAACAACCTTTCGACGGCAAGCTCGGCCATCGTCGTCAGGTTGACTGTGACACCGAGATAATAATAATAGTAAGTATTGGTCACTTTGCTAGAAGACGACGACAGTGAACGTCATCGAAACGTCACGCATATTTTTCCACTCAGTTAGAAGCTCGAGACGATTTTGTTCGTTCTTTACACCGAGAAAGACTGCATTCATTATTAATAGTAAGTATTTTATCCGAGATAAACCCTGGAGCCGTTATAGGGCTATGAACCATCTTCGGCAATCGTAATTGAAATTTAATATTTAGCCACTCCCCTCTTATAGCACAGGAATGGGACTGAAAGAGAGAATGCGGAAAGGTAGAGCAAGGAGCCAATGCTAATCTAGGGCACCTGGGTTATAGTTTTAAGGATCCTACCTTGCAATTTGCCAAAAAGTGGTGCACGAAAAGCCCTAGAAACACCTGCACCGTGTAGATCGGGCATTTGGTACTTGTCCCACGCCCTACCGATAACGAGAATTCGGTCTGCTGTGGGGGACGCAGCATTCCAGTCCAAGCCTCGACTGAATTTGATGGGCAGGTGGCCGACTGGTCCAATAGAATCAACGAACAACTCTTACCGTTTCCACGTCTGCGACACCGGAACATACGCCCCTCTTAACCGAACAAGGTGTCACGGCTTATTTTGCAACCCCTGTCGTAAAGCAAAGATGAGGAAAATCCCGAACAGGAAGTTATCCCATCCGGAAAATAGAGTAGCAGGCTTTTATCCGGGGGGAAGTACGGTGGCACTGACACTTATACCTGAACCGCGCTCTTCACCCCTGGGTTCTGATTGGTCGTCTTTCTAATTTCGTCCGGGGCAGATATCAGCGCCGGTTATAGCGGCTACGTCGCCCCGGACAAGAAAAATTGCCGCCCCCTTAAGAATATATATTGTAACATGACAATCGGTCATTGTTGGGCCTGTTGTCATGCTGCATTTACTTTGGCCGGCTTTCCTTTGAGTTTTGTATCGCCTGGAATATGTGAATATCTCATATCTCGACGTTATTAATAAACTTGTTTTTTTAAAAATTAAAAAAGTTTCTCATGTCTCGTCGTTATTAATAAACTTGTATTTGTTTTTTAATTAAAAAAGTTTTGATGATTTTTTTCATCAAAATATTATCTGGAACCCTTTTTTAAAATTGATCATCTGAGAAAACTGAGCTGAAAGCCGAACTGGGAGATTATATCGTCGAAACGAGAAAATTCCGATTTCTCTACAATATATATTGTAATAATTAAAATAATAGGTCGTTTAATTTATTTTTAATTTAAAGAATTATAAGAATTTACCTCACGTGAAGCGCCATTTAGGTAATAATTAAATGGAAGGCGTTAATTAAAAAATAATAATAATCAATATTAACAAACATAACTCGGATGATCCTCCTGAATGTCAGCTATCTGATGTCTGTTCGCTTTACCGGAATCCTATGATTCGTAGATTTATTAGTCTTTTACTGAATTGGACGTAAACTGCAACGTATCTCCTTGACGATTTATTTTAACTGTTTATTCTTTAGGAGCGAACTAACTTTTCTTTAGCTCCTGGCTGTAGACTTACTTTTCAAATATTTACGCTGCAATACTTGCGGCGTGAATATTTTCTTCGTATTAATTTACAACTTTAACTAGTTATACATTGACGATGTCTAGTCTCTGCTTAAATTATATTTCTTGTTCAGCTCCTCATAATGTCTTTCCGTCATCAGCTCCTAACAATCTTTCTCCGCTAACCCACAGTTATATTACTTGTTCTGCTCTTTACGATGTTCTTCCGCAAAACTAACTCCTAGTTCTCCCGAGTTTTAGCGCGCATACGCCATTTTTGAATTTTCGACAAAGCAAAGTGAGCTCGCTTCCCTAATTGTTGCTTCGTTCGATCAGACCGCTATAATGGATTTCTCAAACAATTCAAATTTTATGTCCAAACAATTAATGGCCTAATTAATTGGCATTGCAATATATTAAATAAAACTAAAATACATATATTTTTTACTTTAAAAAAAAATCATTTCATTTAAACGTTAATAGTACATGTATTTAGAATTAAACACATAACATAACGTAGATAATCAAGTAGTACAAAACAATAGAAATTAATTAAGTAATGTCTGTATCTAGTCATATAGTTAATCATATATTTTTACATATTTAAGTGCTATTAAAAATGTGTACTATTGTACAAACAATCAAAATGTTATTTTTTTGAAAACAAAATAAAATAACTACGCTAAAATCACAAAAAACTTTTTTTTCTTACTTTCAGTCCTTTACAAATTCTGCATTAATTTTTCAATAATAGTTTAAATATTTTTAACCAGCGAAAAAATCGGTACGTGAAATTTTCTATTAAATGGGTATTGAACACATCAATATTTTAATATTTTTCTCACACTTACAGCCAAAATGGCGGCCCTAATGCCCGGGTTGCCGTCCCTAGAGTGGACGCTGCGAATTTTCTGGCGTTTCACACTGACATGAGTGGTTCCCAAGATTTGCTCCCTCGTTTCAGTGAATTGTTTGAAGGCCTGATTTCAATAGCTTCAGTGATTGTGCTGTTCGACCATCCGTCTGTACTCATATTCCGAACACCGATGTTCTTCAGTTCGCATGGTTTGGCCGATATAATTAAGACCGCACGGTATTTGGTTTTTAAACCAATTTTATTCTTCACTGAAATAAGAATATTCTTAAGCTTCATTTGAGGCTTGAAGACTGTATTTTTATTGTGTCTTCTTAGCATCCCGCCGATTTTTATTGTTGTCTGACCTGTATATGGCAAGAGGGACGTGATCGTAAAAGCTATCTGTCTTTTTCTTCTTTCGGATTACACCTTAACTGGGATAGAGGGTTCCAGCTCAGAAAAGTTTGGGATTTCAACTATAAAACGCCAAAATTACCGCCCTGACGACCAAGACGCCCCGGACGACCAATCAGAACTCAACACAGCTTCCAGGGGATGGGAACACGCCGCCGTGCGAGTACCACGTTACTGGCATTACAGCCAATCTGACGACGATGGCGGAACCTACCGACCAAACGTTGAATAAAATATAGGCCCGGCCTGAAACCATAGAATTGTATTTGGAACAAATTGAAATTCATATAAAACTAATTTGTCAAGTACAATTATCTTCCTTTATGTTTATAATAATGAAAATTTAGACAATACAAGTGGCAATTTACTAATAAAAATTGTATCCTATTATACACCATATATTTGAAACTGTAATATAATGTTGTTTAACATTACAGAACAATGTCTGTAAGTTTGTCTATGATGTTTGGTGAGATTGGCGCATTTCTAGGAAATCTATTTTTCCCATTATTAATGGATATTTCTTGTGGACTTCCATTTTTTTCCTTGGGAATTTTATCATTAGGTAGGCCTAAGTGTAATACTGTAAATTATTCTTAAGGTTGATTATATAACTATTATCAATTTTTTTGTTTCAGCCTGTGCAGCTGTGACATTACTGGTGTGAAGTATACATAATTACCTTATAAAAATTATAATATATTTCCATAATTTAAAATTAAACAAATTTTTATTAAAAAATATTTAAATCAAATGACTTTTATTTAATGCTACACAAGGAAATGAAGATATTTCACCAGATCTAAAAAATAGAATTGGTTGCTCCAAATTCCAGCATATTGTCACTGTGGAACCACTTTGCATGTAATAAGTAACCTAAAATTCTCTATCTCCTGTAAAATTTCTGATGTTCCTGATGCCATTTAAAGATGTGTAGTAATGTAATAGTTACGACCTGACATACTTGTAATGGATCCAACAGTAGGCACTACTGCTTCCTTACCAATCCTCCTAAAAACTGCAAAAATTATTCCCCTACACAAGAAAGAGAAAACTAATTACATTTTAAATTACAGACATATCATTTCATCAGTTTTTTTCAAAAATATTAGAAAAAGTAATGTATAAAAGAATAGCACAGTTCTTAAAGAGATATTTGATTCAGTATGGTTTTAGAGAGAAACATTCAAAAATCCAAGCACCATATAATGTTTTTAATTAACCTCCAAGGGTAGTTTACCAAAAGGTAATGATGACTAATATTTCCTCAGCAAAGTTTTTGACACTACACTCCATAAAATGTTGTTTTTAATTTTGGCATTTGTGGATTATCATTGGCTTTTATAAAATCATACATTGAGGATAGGTCACACACACAAAAAATTAGGCATGAAAATTTCACAAAGATTTAAGGTTTACGAATCATCTCAAAGAACTCTTAAAATAAGGTGTACCACAAGGGCCAGTCCTTGGCCCCTGGCTATTTATTTTATACATAAATGATCACCCTCAATGGCTACACAGCACAAAGTCCTATTTGCTGATGATTACAATATATTAATGTGCAGAAATAATTGTTACTCTCTCCAATAGGATGTATATTTGATATATTAAAATGTCATATTTAAATACGAGATTTATAGAAAATAAATTAATTTGAACAATAAGAAGACTATGGGAATAAACTTTTATTATATAGGCTTCTAAGCAAAAATGCACATAAGCCATCAATAAAAAGTCAAAAAGTTATAAATTTATCAGTATCTATGTAGTTATAATTGGCGACAAGTAAAAAAGTATCAATAAAATTTTTATTCTGTCTCCAAGACTTCGTCCTATATCAGTTTCTAACACAAAGGTTGACATTATTGTATCAAACGTACCTGGATTTGATGTATATTCAATATGGATAAATTACAATTTTATTCATTCATAGTCGAGTTTTGTGCTCAATAAATGCGATGACCTCAGCTCAGAATTAGTCCTAGTTCTGAATACACTAAAAACACAAATTTTTCAAACATCACACTATTTGAGTATTAGAACTTAAGAAGGGAAAGTTCACATGGTATCTGGAAAGATTCGAAAATGATCTTACAATGAAAAATGACAAATTGCTCAAATTTTGTGTGTGTCAATTTGTTTAATCCACTATAATAGCTTGTCGGCTTTTTTGGGCCTTGACAAAGCAATAAAAGTCTAATGATGAATTAATTGGTTTGTTTAAATAAATGCTCACACCTTGCAAAAGTGTTTGACTTTTTCAATATTACTTTTTAAAAAACTATCAAAACAAATGGTAAACCATTACTGAATATGTTTCTGCTTTACAATTTTCAGTAAAATAAAAATGCAAAATGCATATTTTAACTGCAGACATTTTCTTATTTTCTGAAGTACACAGTTTGTTAGAGAATTATGGGACAATTGGATAAGTGAACAACTCCCACAATTGCCTTGACAATGTTTGATGATCTCTGACAAAAGCCACTGCTCTTGAGGTAGTCAAAATAGAAAGTTGACTAATAAGCAATCAAAACCTTAAAACATACCATTTTCTGGTGATATCAATAAAATTGAAGGTGCCGTTATGCCAAATATAACAATCAATGACAAAGAATCAAATTTTTTGTTGATATTTTAGCTCCTCCACTCCCTAGCACTCTAATTACAGTGACTGTCAGTCGCCTCCTGATTATAGGGAACTGAACAGAATATCTGTTTCTGATGTGGAAGAAGTAGACCCCTAACCGTCGAGCCAGTGAATGCCAAGCACATTAAAACAAAATTACCTGTAGATTTGGTAGGAAGAGGGTTTGTGTCTCAATGGTGTGTATCATTACATTGATGGAAGAGATTAGAAATAGTTACAAAATCACTAATAAACCACTGAAGGACAGAAAAAGAAAAATCAATGCTGTCTATGGTCTGAATCAAATCAGTCAGGAAAAGCTGTTGAGCACTATGAAGTTATTGACTTATTTGAACTCTGTCCACATTATGACAAGTACCTTGAACATGTGAATATCAATGGTAAATCCTAACTGTTGAAGTTGATTATGGTACTAAATTTTCATATCTTGCAAGAGATTATCTCAGGTATATTTGATTAGAATGTGCCAGTTAAGAGTCCAACATAGCTTTACAGTCCTATTCAGGTAACATTATCAAGTCACAGGGTAAGGTCACTGTTGATGTATGTTAAGCAAATATCTGGTGAGCTATGAATTGTTCCTGGTGGTCATGATGCATTACTGGGATGACTGGGAATTAATTTACAGCAAGTATATACTGATAAGAAAACACAGTCTTCATAAAAAAAACACCATTATGTTACTGGATGACATTTTAAAATATTTTGCTCCTATTTCAAGGAAACAATTGGATATTTTCCCAATTTCACAATTAAGTTACAACTGCATACAAGAGCAAAACCTATTTTTCTGAGAGTGAAACTTTCCCATATGATCTATGTGGGTGTGAATCTAAAGAACTTGTCACTATGATAGCTGCAGTTATCAGTTCACTGATTTCAATAAGGGGCTGGTGTTCACCATAAATAGTTTTCCCTAAAGAAGATGGAGGGGTGAGACTTTGCATTGATTATAAATGTGTAGTTACAGAAAAACTTGTGAAAGCAAGCTATCCAATCAGACACATTGATAATGTTTTAAACTGTTTACCGAACTCCCATTATTTCTGTAAACTAGATCCTTTTAAGGCATACCCGCATCTCAAAGAATACAAAGGAAGCAGTATTATATAATGTATTTCAACACATTGTGGCACATAATAAGATGCACTGCTTAAGTTTTGGAATTAAAACAGCACCATCCAAATTCAATCCAATTATTTCTCAGATAATCAGGGTTCATCCTAATATGGAACAGTACTTTGACATTGTGGTGTGATCATGTCCCTCAATTATAATTTGGAATATAAAATTATATATATATTGACTTAACACCAGCATATACAAAGTGCGCATCAACGAAAAAGAATTTGCTTCTGTAAACATAGAAGCGGGAAGGAGATTTTTTTGTCTGGACAATGCAGCAGGCGGTCACTGGGCAGTGAATGGTCAACCTAGATGTTGAGAAGTTACTTACAGGATGGCACAAGTTCTGGTTGGTAAAAATGAACAGGATGTAAGTTGGTGTCTTGTAGCACTGACATTTGGGAAAAGTACAGCAACGAAGTGTCATGCCATAACTGGCTGGACGACAAAGTTTTATTTTGGATAGCTGCAAGAAAAAGAAAAGACACTGCCCACTATTTTCCAAACGCACCTACATATTTACATCATCAAATTCCGGTTTAATCTGTCATTATCTTTTTTAAAAAGGATTTTAATTGTCACTTCATTATTGGTTCGATTTCCACCCTGAGATTTTCAAATTGAATGTGAGCATTTTGTTTATGTCCGGAAGAAATTTATAATATTTCGGTGTAATTATGACACCAGATAATGTTGATAATAAATTGAAATAATTGCACCAGACTAAATTAATAATAAATCGAAATTCAATTTTATTGATATCATAAGTCTCAAATAAACAACCTTACCACAACACTTTGATTGTACTCAATTGAAGGATGTTTATACAATCTCAGATTGTGTTTTCAGCATCTATCAGAATATGACCTTCATCTAAACAGGAAAATGTAAACATTTTTCCAAAAAAAATGGATATTTGTGACACTTAATTGAATGCAATAAGATCAGGAAATTTCCAGAGAAGACACATGCCTTCAAGAACATGCCTCCTCTAAAGAACATTAAAATACTCTGAACCTTTCTGAGATTAATCACTCATTAAGGAAGGCTTCTCGGGTTTCCACCTAGTTAATGCTGGTAAACAGTTTCATTTCGACTGCTATAGATTCAATGTGATGCAATTTTTCTTTTTATCCTCAACCCAACAAAGCTTCACACAAGACAGTATGGTCATTCCAAGTTGGCGAAAGGGTACAAACTCATCTAAAAACGAGAGGTCAAAATGAATGGGAGTTTAGAGAAATCTCAGCAAAATTATGCCAAATCCATTATAAAAAAAAATTGTCTCTGGTAGCATGTTAAAATGTCATATTGATCAGCTTAGATAAGTCCTGGTCAGTAAGAAGGGAGAAAGTGTCTCATTCACACCAAAAGAGATTGTGCTGGGTACCCCAATATTACCACAACCATCAACCAAAGAAAATGTCCAGCAAGTACAAGCTGAAGGGATATGGCATCCTGTAACTTATTGTCCATCAGTAGGCCTCCAAATAGTGCCTGGATTGAACATAAGATTTACTATGAGACAAAAAGTTATATTTAGTTGTAACATTATTATAAACTTATCACATCAAGAAAATAATGCCAACAATTTTTTCGGTGGTGTGTATCTTATCTACTTTGTTATAAACTTAAATATAAGTGTTTTTTCTTTAATAAATTGTAACTTTTAAATTTTTCAGGTAACCAAATTCAGTAAAACTTTTGTAATAAAATAACCCAGACATTTTAAATATGTTAAATTAATATTTAGTTGAACATTAATACAATCTCTAATTCATTTCTATATTATTTCTGATTCAAATAACTCTTTTGCTAGCATTAACAACACATTCACTTTTCATACCTTGATGAAATGTACTAATAATTTACTCTAATCATGTCAACAATTAATAACTCCAAGAAATTTTATTTAATATATGTACCTGATATAAGCAACAATTATTACCATACACTGGCTTAATAAAGATAATTTCTTTCAAGATAAGTATAATTCAGCAAATGTTTTTTATCTGTAAAAGAAAATATATTTCAAACTTGCTAGAACAAATATTTTCAAAAAAAATTAAAATAAATGGAATTCACTATTTCTTTATATACCAATTTAATATTAATTAGTTTAAATTCCTAATTATAACATCAATATTAAAATAAATGTCTTTATGCTAGTATTTAATTAAGGAAAATTAGTAGAAAAATAAACATTGGGCACAGTGAGTAAAAAAAATAATAGAGCAGTCCAATAATATTGATTATTTGAATTTTATATGACTTATTAATTGTGTTCCATTTTTATATATATTAAAAATTCAAAGTTCAAATTGTTTTCATCAATAAAACACTAAATGTGTAGAGTTTATACTTTTTATTTACATTAAAGGTTTTAATCTGTTCACAAACTTAACTTTCTTCAAACATAATTATTCTTCCTTGAATATTTGCATACATTTATCATTAATATAAATACAATTTTGAGGTTGCTCATTATATAAATACAGTTTTTCATAAATTAAATTGATAAAATTAACCAATTTTAATTACTTATCAATAATGTTACAGTTACATAAGACTCATACTTTGCATAAAATACTGGAGTTTATAAAATAAATATAACAATACCAAAAGTATATCATTCAAACAAAATATATTGCATAATTTGGTAGAAAATGAAAATTATTATTAACATGATACAAACTGTTTGTACAGGAATGAAAGATTGACACAAAGTAACATTAGCATGATTCTCTTATAGTTTCAATTTTCTCACTGTGTAAAATCATAAATGAGTGCCAAGGATGAAACAGCAGTTAGTGCCAAAAGTCATAAATATCTTTTTGTGTAGCCTTGACTAAAATTCTTATGTCATCACTGATTACACGAGACAAAGAGTGCCTTGCACTATCTTTAATTAAAATTATAAATTTGTGGGTTACTGGGATAAGTATGCATAATTCAAGACTTGATTCAAGTAAGCTAAAACTAATTCATTGTCAGTACTTCTTTTAATTATTTAATTATTTATTACTCCAATATTTTTTCTTTAATTCCTCAACCAGTCTCATTTGCAAAGCATAAAATTTTATTGAGTATGTAATGTTGTATTGTTCTAGACTAAAATCATAGAATAATAAAATCATAAATCAATAAATATATGAAAGAACAAGTCACCACATTCCACATTCATATTACAAATTCAGCAAAAAAAGTGTAGTTTATTTTAGAAAGATTTTTAAAAGGAAATAAAATAACTTAGAACTTATGATAACTTTAAATAACTCCATGTTTAATAATTATAAAAACACAGTATATGTCATATGTAGCTATGAAAACATATACATCAGTGTAAAATTAAGTGATGTATTTAATGTAATGGCATCCTTGATAAGCTACATGTGGTTGTTATAGCCACATATTTACGGTATACTTATGGTATCATCAACTCAGCAGAAGAACTCAATAACATATATTTTTGTAAGTTTACTATTATTATTAAAAACTTTTGTCTTTCGATTATACAATTTAGTTAATAAATTTACAAGTATTTACAAAAATTATGGTAAATAATTCACATGTTAGCTTGCAGTTCTGAGGATGTTTGAGGTGGAAGGTGAGATGAGTATTTTGTTATTACTGTGAAGGTTTGGAGTGTTGATAAGAGAATGGCATAGGTGGGTTATCAGGCAGGAGTTAATGGGAAGAGGATTTGTCAGGAAGTGCCTGAGTGTTGGCGGGGAAGTATGAAGTCTATTGGGAGTTTGTGTTTCAGGCGACAGTTTGGGGCAGCTGGTGACTGATGGCTATGTATGTATTCTATGGTGGATTTGGGTGATTTAGGGTACCTTTGATTAGAGAGGATATGGATTGATTGATTATTGTGTTGATGGTAGGGATTTGGATCTCTTTGTGGACTGTAGAGTTTCTTAGGAACCACAATGTATTGGTAATGGAGCAAAGTATTTAGTTTTGAGTAATTTGGAGCTTTTGTGTGTGGGTTTTGGTGGTGGAGCCCCAGATAGGGCAGGAATAGTACCAGATGCATTGGATAATGGAGAGATAGATTAGTCATTTAGTATTGATTGAGCATGGGGAGTTTTTGTTTAATAGGGTTTTTAATTTATTGTTAATTTTGGGGATGAGGTTATTAATATGGGCTTGCCAGGATAATTTTGGGTCAAGGGTGAGACTTAGGTAAGTTACTTTTCTTTTTGTTCCATTGAGGGTGAGAGGGATTTGGGTGGGTGGGTTTCTTTTCAGGGTGAAGTGTAGGACAAAGGATTTGGAGGGGTTGATGTTGACTCTCCATTTTTTTGTAAGTGATCAAATAAATATACCAATGTTTATATCATCAGAAAATAAGATAAAACGCAAATTCAGAACATCTCTCAGAAATACAGAAAATTTTTACAGAAAAACAGATTACTGGCTTAAATAAATACTTTTGTAGACTGTCAAATTACTTTCCCCATAATCATGTTCATCACATTCTACATTACTGTTTTTTATTCAATTTGTAGTTTGTCCATGCTTAATATCAAATTCTTATTTTATAGCTGGAAACAGCATGAGTGAACCATATACTATAGGCATTTCCAGTTCAATTGGAAATATTGGTGAGTTACTAAGATGAGTTGTTATATTATAAGCCATATTTTTCATTTTGTGCTTATATTCACTGACCTTTGTGGAAGAATGGTTGCAGATCATATTGTAAAGCCTTTAAAGCACTTTCATTTACAAAGTTTATATAAAATGTGTGTTTTCAATTTACAAATTTTGTTTATAAATAACCTTAAAATCCACCATACTATTGGTACTGAAACACAGAATTATTACACTTGTTTGTAATGTACATTGTTGTAACTGACATTGAAAATT
Organism: Zhengitettix transpicula; assembly: GCA_037074705.1. Taxonomy (NCBI): domain Eukaryota; kingdom Metazoa; phylum Arthropoda; class Insecta; order Orthoptera; family Tetrigidae; genus Zhengitettix; species Zhengitettix transpicula. The sequence goes on along the minus strand of CM073594.1, from coordinate 78,827,950 downwards.
GATCAAATAAACCAAGGACTTAGTTAAAAATGAATTATAAACAAAAATTACTTGCACACAGGTATATTAACAAAAATTTCTATAACACTATGTATCTTCCACAATGTGTGTATCTCATCAAGTGTTCTTCAAATAAACTGAAACAAAGATGTAAACTAGAGGAGACCAAAGAGGTTATTTGAGAAAACAGTTATAAATGATAAACAATTGGATTTTATGTTACATTTCAGACCTTACTTTTGCATAATATTTTATTTCAAAATCTAATATTATGACATTATTCCAATCAAAACTGTGGTTAGTGGAATTGACATGTTTGCTGAAAACTGAATGTTTGCCATTTAATGTATTTAAATTTATATTCACTGAACTAAACTCAATAGATTTGTTATATTCAACATGTATATCAATTGCCCTGTATACAACAAAATAAATTGGCATTGAAAATCAACAGTTAATTTTTAATTGGGCTATGTTTCAGAACTTGTTTAGTGTGGAAAAGAAAAAGTTTTCATTTTTCAACATAGTTTCCTTATGAATCAATACACATGGTACACAAATTTTTCTTTGTTCTTTATACCTTCAGTATAAAAGTAATTCCAAAAATAAGCAAAATTGATGTTTGTTTCTCAGTTAGGAGTTCTCCATTCAAAGCAAATCTTCATCCAGCAAACCATCCATTTATTAAGATTTGGAAACAGGAAATAATCACTTAGAGCGAAATCAGACATTTATAGTTGAACAATTACAAGAGCATTTCATGGTGTTTACTGAAAGCATGTGAGCACATTCATTGTTGTGATGAAAAAAAAAACTTATTTCATAGTGTAAGTGTTGACATTTGATCTCAACAAAGTGGAACAGACATGAGAAGCTACACTGTCTAGGTACTAGACAAGTAATCTTGTAGGCTGAGAGAGCTAGGCAGCTAGATGCTTTCAGAAGGAAGAATTGGAACTAACCAAGCATGCAGTGATGTTGCTAGAAGCTGTCCCTAGTAGCTGAGCTGATAACTCTGATGGTTTCGGTGTGAGAATGTGACAGGGTAATCTATGGAATGGCCATTCCACTCTTATATCATTAGGAGGGATTGTAAGGGTGGATGCAAAAATGTAGAAAAGGTATCCAAGGGTCACGTACAGCCACATCTGTAGTTTAAGGTCAGGCATTTGGTACTTGTCCCACACCCTTCCAGAAATGGGAGATGGGTTTACTGTGGGGACACAGCATCCCCAATTCCATGCCTCAGCCACATGTGGAGCAGCAACTAACCCTTAAATCTGGACTAGATGTCATGGCTTATGGGAACCTTAATTTAAAAACCATAACTTAGAGCCAGTGAGAGGAAAACCCCAATCAGGAGTTACACTTCTTTCCTAAGTCATGACATGAAAATGATGGACTCATAATGAGGAGAGAAGGGAGGCCTTTTATAGACCTCTGTAGGATTGGAGTGAAGAGGGGTGCATGGATGGCAATTTGGGGGTAGGATGGGGTTAGGTATGGCAGGGGGGATCCATTTAAGGTGCTGCAGGTACTATAGAATTCCTACCGCAGTTTTCATTTTGTTTTTCTTATTTGCAAATTAAACATGTAATGCCACATCACAACCAATAGTTGCAGAAATAGGCACCTGCAGTGTGAGTTGTGTATTCAATTCAATTAGTGTACTGAATTGCAGTTTTGAAACAATTGTTTATATCTGTGTTTAAGGCTAGTTTGCTATAGTTTAATTATTTCAAGTTCAATTGTTTTATAGATGTAAATTAAGACTCTTATATTGTTTCTAATTTGATCACATTCAGAAGTAAAGTATTTAAGAGAGTTCTCAGACTTATTTGCCTATTTTATTATTGCAGGGCAAGATTCATTGAAGGCTTGCATTATGGAAAGTTGGAACCTTCCCCATTTTGAATTTGGAATATTATCAACTATAACACTATTCCAATTAGTTGATGTTAGTTTCTGTGTTAGTCAGATAATTTTAGAATTCTTGAATTTTTGTCTGGAGTTTGGGGTTAGCTTTTCATATTTTAGAGTTATCTCTTGCCCATAGTGGTCAGATATACTCCACAACTTTTTAGGTGTGAATGCTCTTAGGAGCATTGGTGATAATATAGTCTATGAGAGATTTAGTTTTGTATGTGAGTCCTGAATTGTAATAATTAAGTTAAAGGATTGTAGTAGATCTTTAAATTCAGTTGTTATGAGTAATGTTGTGGTTACATTTATGAGTATAATATTTTTTTATTGGAATTGAGTATTATTTCAGGGTATTACAACATTATTTTTGAAACCAGACTAACAACAGTAAATAACTGTAAAATAAACAAAATGAAAACTGTGGTGGGAATTCTACAGTACCTGCAGCAGCAAAGTGGATCCCCCATGCATTACCTAACCTCATCCTACCCCCAAATGAAACAGTTATGTTCACTCCTATCCATATGCATAGTATTCATGTAATGCAGTGTGTCCCACATGTATAACAAACCAAATTATTATGAATGCATTCATAAGAATATATTAAGTTAGTGTACAGTAAAGTAATTGTGAATTTTTTAGGTATACTTTGAATAATACAACTGTGAAGTATGTGTGTTTTTTGATAAATGAATATGAACTTGTTTGAATATTGTGTTTATGATTTAAATTATCTCCTTTAGCATACAGAGCTGGTATTATAACAAAGCTACTTTCTTGTAGCATTTCAAGAAAAAAATAACTGTGGTGTATAGTTAATTAATTTTGTTCTTGTTGTAGATGGCAGAGGTAGAGATTTTGATGAAACAAATGGTGTGGATTTTGAGACTGCAATAGCTAAAACAGGTTAGTCTTGCTTTATCACCACAGTAAGTAGAGAAATATGTAGTCAATATATTTAACCTTGATGAAAATTAAATAAGGTATTGTCAACTGAACGTAAAATAGTGCAAGTTTAATTGAACTAGCAATTTCAATTTATTCCTTGTTTAGTTGTGATGAATTAATTGTTTTAATAAATCACAATTAAAGCATGTGTAGAGTAAAAGCTCAACAAACTCATAATAAACTAATGTTCACACGAGGTTTCTCTTTTATGTTTTAATAATTCTCTACCAGAAACAGCAGCATTTGAAATCTTGTACATATACAGAGTAATATAATCTGCCAATTATTTTTTAGTAAATAAATAACAGTCAACATGTCAGAAAAATTTGTATTAATTAATAAAAACAAATTCATTTTAATATGGCATTTCATCCACAACTTTAGGACTTCCTCAGGTAATATACAGTTTTGACTTACCTGTAATCAACAGTTAGTCCAGTCAGTCTGAGCAGAAAATAAAATTTCAAATTTTTTAGGAACTGAGTCCACTTTGTCAGAAAGTGCCAACTGCATGCTGGCCAGGTGCAAATGACAAATTCAAACTGAGGTGCACCAGCTATTAGACAGCAACAACTGGCACCCAACAAAGCTAAAAAATATTTTTCTCTCTCTCTCTCAAAGAAAGGTCACAACAATGGAAAATAACAGAAAAATACATACATGCATATGATGCATACTTATTAGATTGGAAGGTAATATATAAAGAGCAGAAAAGGAAGTGACAAAGAGTAAGTTAGTAATATTGGGCAAAGGAATAAACGTATGATTATAATAAAAATATAAATAATTATTATTATATAAAACAATATTTCAATATAACAATAATGACTATTATTATAATATTAGTGGACTGTGCCTAGACTCTAAGACATGTTGGAAGGAGAGTTTCTAAAGATGGAGTTCAGAATCTGATAAGTCAGGCTTTCAGTAGGATCAGTGTGAAGCATTGGTCAAAATGTTTGGGCATGAGCAGCTATTGGGTTTTGGCCAGTTTGATAGTGCTGTGTTTGTTAGCAATGCATTCATGGAGAGGTTGTTTGATTTGGTCAATATAGAAAGCAGGACAGAATTTGCAACTGATTTGTTAGGTAATGTAGAGGCAAGTAATGTTTTCTTTTGTTCTGTAGGTGGCAATTTGTGGATTATTTTGGAGAATTGTAGTGAGCTGAAAGATAGGGCAGATGACACCTGTTCCTACCTCAAGGTTGGCAACCTGCCTTAAGTTCGGCAGTTATAGGGTAGGGCCTGCAAGGGTGAACAAGCATATTACAGAGGTTGGGAGGGCACCTGAAGGAAAATCTTGGACAGGTAGGAAGTGTTGTGGGAAGGATGTTTTTTAGATCTGGATTGGATTGCAGTCCAGTGTAGGCCAAGCAGAGAATGAAGTAATATTTTGTAGTCCAGGAAAGTAGGTTGTGGTTAGGGGTGGACTATGTTATTTGATGGGTTTGGATAGTTTTACAATGGATAGTGACAGGATATTTGTTTCTGTTTATGAAAGCATTGAGGATCTGGTTAGTGTAGATGGTGAGACTGTTACAAGCATGCGAGCTCTCCTAAGGACTAAACTATATGGGAGGGAGCATATGGTATTATAGGAGATACTTGCACAGAGTTAGGATACCCAGAGCTGGAAGCAATAAACTATTATTGCACCATGTGGTGCGACTCTGGCCATTATTTGGAGAGCAGAGGTGCGTGCTGCGTGAGAGCAGGGAACAGAATGGGCTCTCTCTGCATGCACGCTGTAGGGGCTCGGTAGGGTCCTGTTACTTGGTGGGGAACATTGGTTGCATCCCCTAGTGGGGCATGTAACAGGACCTTCTTGCTCACATGGGGGCAAGGAATATTCGTCCCCACAGTATGTTAGCGTGACAACTGCTGAAGTGAAGATATTGTAAGGCGTTTGTGGGTTTAATGAGGGCTGATGTGATGATTAAGCCAGAACTGAGGTGTATATCAACATCATGGAAGGCGATGTTGGTGGGGGAGTAGTTCCAAGTGAACTTAATGGGGAATTTGGAGTTTAGGTTTTTCAAGAAAATCAGAAAGGGCATCTGGTCTATGTATCCATAGTATGAAAATATCACCTGTGAACTGGAACCAGGTTAAGGATTTCAGTGAAGAGGAATTTAAGTGTTGCCATTTCAGTTTTCCCATGAAGAGGTTGGCATAGGAAGGTGCCATCTGGGTGCCGATTGCAGTGCCACTAATTTGATGGTAGATGTTGTTTTGAAAGAAGAAGTAATTATTGGTGAGGGAATTCAGAAAATTACTGGTTGGGAAAGAATTTGCAGGACAAGAAATATGCCATCAGGCCACTATCAGAGAGATATTAGTGTGTAAAGAGACAACATCTATGGTAACCAGGAGGGTATCAGGTGGAAGTGGTCTTGGAAGTTCACAGAGGCAGCTAAGGAAATGGTTTGTGTCTTTAATGAAATGGTTCGTGTCTTTAATGAAAGTTTTTCACTATAGGTTGGAGGGATTCATCCACCAAAGTGGAAATCCCTTCTGTGGAGTAGTTGTTTCCAGCGACAAATGGGTAGCCCAGAAACCCATATAGGTGTTCTATGATATTTTGGAGTAGGCCATGTGTCTATATCAGAAGTAATAGAAGGATTAGGATCAGTAGGGAAAGGTTTACAAGTTTTGTCATCCCTCAGCTGGTGAAGTGCGTCAATTGTGTAACTCTCCACATTCATTATGACAGCCTGATCAGCCAGGAAAATGGCAATATCAGCTTTGTGTTGGAGGTTCTGGATGGTTTGGTGTTTGACATAGATTTGGCTCAGTTGTTTGTTCAAACACACAGCCTGGTTCAAACCTTCATCAGCATTCTTCTGTCCCATGTTACTTCACCACTCTGTCTCAACTCCCTTCCCAAACAACCCAGCATGAGGCCTACCTGCCACTTCTCCCATATCATCTACCAAATTAATTGTAAACTATGTCCTACTTTCTATATTGGCCAAACCAAATGACCTTTCCATGAATAGATTTATACTCACTGCAGCACTGTCAAACTGGCCAAAATCCAATTTCCAATAGCTGCTCATGCCCAAAGTCACAACACCAACAATTTTGACCAACAATGTTTGCTTTTGGTCATTACAAATTGGCTTGTGAGTGATTGGAAATAGACACTTCTGCTGACAAATTGGAGCACAAAAGGTTTAATGATTGTTTTACACCATGGGCTTATTTCATGTGTATCGAATAATTTAATATTTAATGTCATATTTTGTACAATTTCGTACATTGTAGGTTATGGACTATACAACATCATGCTTCTATTGTCATCATTTGTGGCAGTATTGGCTAATCAATTCAGCACTGTTTCAATGTCATTCCTTTTGCCATCTGCAGAATGTGATCTTAACCTTTCATCCAGTGATAAAGGCTGGCTGAATGCAATGAGTTACACAGGTATATATACACTAGTATATATAAAATTCTATGTATCACTTTTATATATTTCAGTTTCACATTAAAAAATAATATAATTATTTTATTTATATTCTGTGATTGTTGAACTTCCATTCTATTAAATTTCTCCACATAATTGTTTATTTTAGTAGTGGAGATGGGGGGAATGGATGGAGATAGATGGTGGTTTTAGAAGGGTGAGGGGGGATATTATGAGGAAAATGGAGAAAGGGAGAGTAATATCTCAAATCAAGTAGAGGAATGGGGAGAAAAAGAGGAAGAGAATAAGGATAATAAGACATTGCCGGCTGCCTTACTCGTTTCCCTGGGTGTAGCTGCACGGGGGTTCGCAGCGTTGAGCCCGGCTACCGAACCGTCTGTGGTACCAGCATTTCCCGGTGCTGGCGTTGTCGCGGCGGCCACGCTGTTGTTCGGGCGGCTGACGGCGTGCTGGCGGCCTTCGTTCGCCTCGTAGGGCTGCGACTTCCGCGGTGAGCGCCTCCAGGCGCTGCTCGAGGCTAGGGGCTGATGGGCCGTGGAGTTCATCTGCCTGATTGGTGGACTGTGAGCTCGTGCTGGCAGCGTGGACGTGCGGTGGAAGACCGGGTGTTGGAATCTCCATAAGCCTGTCAGCGATTTGGGCGGCCGTGGCGAGCGGTGCGTCTATATGACTTTGGACCGCGACCTGTACGTAGGCCGGCAGGCGCTGCAGCCACAACGTCCGCAGGAAATCGTCCGACACTTGAGTAGGCCCTACTAGGCTGCGGAGGTACCGCAGGAACTGCGACGGAGATCTGTCGCCAAGTTCGGCTTCGCTGAGCAGCAGCCGAGTTCTTCGCTCTTGTGAGGGCGAAAGTCTCTGTATCAGAGCTTTCTTTAAACACTCGTACTTGCCTGTTGCTGGCGGGTTGACGAGGATGTCCTGGACTTCCGCAGCCCATCTTTGTTCGAGGTGAGCTGCGATGTGGTTGAACTTGGTGGCGTCCTGCGTGATGCCGGCGATGGCGAATTGGCTTTCCGCCTGGGCGAACCAGACGTCCGTATTGTCCGCCCAGAAAGCCGGCAGCTTCGGTGTGATCCTACAGACCTGTGCTGCGTCATGGTGTTGGCCACGTGGATCCTCCTTCAGCCTTGCGATCTCCTGCTGTAGCTCGGCGATTTTGTTGTTCAAAATGTCCATCGTAGGGGTCACCAATATAGGAGAGACTCGTGCAGGGTTAGGATTCCCGGAGCCGGGAGTAATAAGCCTGGTCTCCTAAACTAAAACTTTATTCCACCACGTGGTGCGACTCTGGCCGTTGTCGGGAAGCACAGGTAATGTCTCGCGCGAGAGCCGGAAACAGAATGGCGCTCTCCGTGTGCACGCTGTAGGAGCTCGGTAGGGTCCCGTTACTTGGTGGGGAGCATTGTTTGCATCCCCTAACGGGACGCGTAACGGGACCCTCTTGCTCGCGTGGGGACACGGAATATTCGTCCCCACAACATCATCAAAATAATTTGTGTATAGGATGGATAAAGGAGTAATAGTATGGCTTACCTCAGAATGAATATTGATCATCTTGTTGGATAGAATACATAGTTCAAATTTTCAAAGGTGTTCTCCTTTTGTTGAATCAGTTTATTGTCAACCTTGAGAATGGTAAGTATATCATGTTACATATTGTTCAGTCATAATAATGAACATTGTTGTTTGATTTTACAATGGCAACTTGATAAAATTGCCATTAATAATTGTGAACTTTATCACAAGCTAAAGATAAAAATTTTGTGAGGCTGAAACAGGGACAGGAGATGGGTAAGAGCAATGTAGTAAACATTTACAGTAATGTGGAGTGCTTAATAAAATTACATAGAAGAAAATTTCTGGTTGTTAATTGAATAAATTATAGACTGTGCTTTATACCAGGAATGCTTGTTACTGTACAGAAAATTTGTTGAAGATCATACGAAAATGCCTGTTGTTTATGTTATTCAGGGCAAACATGTACAAAGTACTATGCAACTTGTACGATCCAGTCAGATCAAAGTACAAAATACTGGTTGATTAATGATGTTACTTCTATTATCATATTTTCATGGCATGCAATGAAATTGATCCATAATGCCTCAGGAGTAAATTGGTTTTGACACATTTGGCATGTAAAGAGGTGTTTTTATGTCATTTTAAAGTTGACTGAATCTTGTATAAATTCAGGATTGAATACCATCCAGTATACTTTTTGCCCTGTACTGACTCAGTGTGTCTCTGACCAATTTATATATAAGATTTTCTGACATATTTGATGTCACATTCAGTGCCTCACTGCTGTTCCTGCACCTAATTCACTCTGCTTTCACTGTACTTGGCCAGTGCTTCCTTCATATGATGTGGGGGTGGTAGTGGATTAACTAGTGAATAGTATGGATCATGGAGACCATAGCATGACACGAAGAATTTCTAAAGGTTCGATGGATAGACTTCTGTTTCAGCATGTTGGGTGCAGACATTATGTGGTATCCAGTTGCAATACAAAGAGTGGAGTTTAGTGAACATTGTAGCATTCTGAAGTTCAATGGGGCAGTAGCAAGTAGTATGGTCTGTTTTTGCTGACTCCAATTTGTGTTATGTAGAGCATGGTGGATGATATTGCATTTCTGAGCTTTAACAATGGTAGATCTTCCGTGTCTCTGCAATGTTAGTGATGGATTGGAAATTACTCCAAGGGTTTCAGGATTTTCTTCAACCAGAAAACCTATGGATCAACGGTAAAAGACAAATCTAAGGAAGTTGTATGTTTTAATCTTCAGATGAACATTAACTTCTCAGGTGTAGGGCACAAACTATGTGATGGTAGATTTGGAATGTGAAAGATTGAGTACTTTTGTCGACAGATAAGTGGACAAAATATTTGATGACACAATTGAAAATTGGCCATACTTCTTTGTCCACATGCAACAATGAACAAAATGTTCAAACAGCTGGACAAAATATTATATATATATATATATATATATATATATATATATATATATATATATATATATATTGTAATAGTAAGAATGTGACATTGTCAAAAATATTTGCAATATTGGTATGGAAAGGATAGAGAGATAGGTTGTGGCTTACCTGAAAGTGAAGTGCGGTGTCGCAAAGAGGAACTGAAGAACAACCTTCAGTTCCTCTTGGCGACACCGCACTTCACTTTCAGGTAAGCCACAACCTATCTCTCTATCCTTTCCATACCAATATTGCAAATATATATATATATATATAGATGAGCTAATTTGCTGATTGTTACTGGATATACTAGCATTAAGAGACATGGCCAGGGAGATATCAAATGATATCACCTGTAGAATTTAAATAACATGAGATACTATGACTTCAACTAGTTCACTAGCCCAAATCTTTCTTGAGTCTTTTGCTGCGCACTGGTTCTAGGAGTTGGTCCAGTAGCAGATTCAGATGTTTGTCTAGAATTGCATTATGCTTGATAGCTTTATCATGGATGTCTTCCTGTACCATTGGAACATGTAAATTTGTATGCAACGTGAGGTTCATTACATAGCATGGAACATTCACAAATTAACAGAGTATCTTGGATAGGTACCTTTGAATAATTGCTATAGCTATATTTTACTTGGATGCACATCCCCATAATTTGGTTCCATATTGGTTTGATTATGTCTGCTTTGTAGATCAGGATTTTATTTTACATAGATGCCCTTATCAGCCACTGTAGTTCTCTATTCTTATTCTCAACTTGTTTTTGTAGTTTTTGTTATATGGTATTTCCAAGTCAGTTTGGAATGTAAGTATATAAATATTGTACTGTTTGTGTTTGTGGAATCTACACATTGTTTATTGTGTCTGCAGGGAACATTTATTTTTAGAGAGATGATGTCAGGGTGGCCTGATACTCACAGAAGTTGAGGCGGTGGGTGGGGGTGAGTTTTGTTTCGGACAGGAGAGGGATTTCTATTTCGTGGGTATTGAGAAAAAGGGAAAGTTTGTTGAATATTACTCCTCAGGCACTCCATATGCACAAGGAGAGGTTTGTGGGATGATAAGGGTTCATGTATTTTGCTTCAATAAGCTTGGGTAATAGGATTGATAGGAGATTAATAAGTGGTGTGATATGGAAGATGAGATTTTCAAGTTTTGTGCAAAAGGATAGAAGTAATTTGTTTGGGTTCAGAGTGTTTCTTTAGGTAGATAGTGTAGGGTGTTGGAATGGTAAATAGAGGATAGTGGCTTAGGAGGAGGCATTACTAATTTTGCTAGATGTAGGTTGGGGAGTTGTGAGAGTGGAAATGGAGTTTATTTGAAGATTGTTAATTGTTGACGAGGTGAAGGGTTTATATGAGTTGGGTTTACTGAAGAAATTTTGGAGGGGAGTATAATGGGGACAGCCACAGTAGATTGCAGTGTCTGGTCATTTGAAATTTGTATTGCAGAGAGTGAATGAAATATGTGCAAATTTGTTCTCATTCACTTTTTTAATGTGACAATTATAGATATTCCTTGAAGCATTCTATGAAAAACTTAATATTCTGTAACTATTTTGTTATTGTTGCAGGCATGATATTTAGTTCTTTTATCTGGGGAATTTGTTCAGATAAATATGGAAGAAGAATTCTACTTGTCATATCCTATTCTATAGATGGACTTTTAAATTTTATAGGATGTTTCTCTCAGACTTTCTGGTTCCTTCTTTTAATTAAGTTTCTCAGTGGAATGGTGTAAGTCAAACAGATATGAAACTATTTACCTTATATAATGTTTGCTTTTATTGGATAAAATTATCTACAAGATATTTTCAACTCTGGTCATTTTGTTCATAGTTTGTTACTTCTATAAAATCTCAATAGTTATCGTCTGATTCAATGAAGAATAATATTTAAGAACATTTGCTGATCCTTGTCTTTTAAATATATGTATTGTAACTGAGCACAGAGTTCCTTGCTTAATCTAATCTAATAAATAAAATTGACTGTATGTATGTGTGTATGTTATATAATTGTGATATTGGTATGAAAGGATTGTGATATTAGTATGACAGGAAAGAGGCTTACCTGAAAATGAAGTACGGTATAGCCAAAGGGAACCAAAGGTTATTCCTCAAATTTTCGGAGGCTCTCAGCTTCCTTCATCAGGAACGAAAGTTACACTATTCCGTGCCGGCTGGTGCAATATATATATATATATATATATATATATATATATATATATATATTGGTATGGAAAGGAAAATATGGAAAAGAAAATATTACAATTATATATATATTATAGTAATTATTCAGGTTAGCCCCACCAGTTTGGGCTACAAATGCAATGATAATATGCCGAATCTTATTTACCAAAAAAAGGAATAGGTTTTGTGAGTCTATCATACGTGTACGAATCCTAAGATCCATCAATTTTTGGCGCCATGTTATTTTTACCAGATAAACAAACTTTGTTTATTTTAATGGTTCATTTAATGAAACATGATACATATGAATAAAACAGCCATAATTGACTGTTATGGAGAAATTAATTGTTCTTATTGCCAGGCAGAACTTAGTATTCTTACAGACAATCACTTCAAAATTTAGAGATTAAATTCAAAGTTGTAACAAAATGATGAGAACTGCAAAAATCTTTTTGGTTATAGAATTTGTGGACCACTATCAATGGCGAGAACTTACTTAGCAGAGTTCCATGGTCTGAAGTATAGATCAAAAATAATTTTGTTATCTGGATCATTTGTATCTTTGGCTTCCATATGCATTTCAGGTAATTTAAAAATATATTATTGTATTTTTAATTAGCAGTATTAAATTATATCATTATATACTTAATGTTTGATGTTAATTGTTAATAGCTCAGAGACTATAAATATTTCAAAAACAGTAATATTAAGTTATGTGTCAACCTGGCCATAGGTCTTTGTCTAAGAAAGTTAAATATCAAATCTATTAAGGTACGTTTGGACAGTGTTTCACTGTGAGTTGTCAGGTTCAGCCTTTAGGTCCATTATGACAGAAACTCTGGTTTGTGAAATGAGTCAAAAGCAAAGCATACTTCATTCAGATGTACAAAAAACATACATTTTTTAAGGATGAAAAAAATGTGCTTCACATGATGGAGAGGGAGGATGCCTAGAAAGTGTTGAATATTTGGGAAGATATATGAAATAAGAAACTAAAAGTATTTAGTAGTTATGAGGATGACCATATCCCTCAGAATCTGGTTCACATATAATAGTCAATAATTATATATATACTGACGCTTCAACTGGCAGCTCTACTTATTTTGATTTGTGTTTATGGTGATATCGTAAACTGACAGTTTTGAGAAACAGTTACACACTGTAAATCATCCATCTCACAAGAAATAAACAAAGAATTTAAGCAAGTAATTCAAGCATGCATTTTTTTTTCACGGTAGGTAAATTAATTTTAAAAAATCTTATGTGAATACTTTGGTAATTTAAATTAAACCTTTAAGACAAAATGTACTAATGACCACTGTTTCCAAGCTACAATGCAGGAAAAATGTGTAAAAAGTGTTGTCATTGTGGCAGAAGAATATGTTTTTTTCTGCTTTAATTTCAATTATGCAATTGAGTAAAATCAATTTTCATGTTTGTTATATTATCATTTTTTTTATCATCAATTCATGTATTATAAAAAATTTGTTGTTTGAAATAGGTATTGCTTGGTTTGTTATTCCACTCACTTTCTCATGGAGACTTTTTGAAGGCTACATAATATTTAATTCTTGGAGATTATTTGTAGCTTTGGGCTCATTGCCAAGTTTCTTTGCTGCCTGCTTCATTTATAACATTAGTGAAAGCCCAAAGTTTCTAATGTCACAAGGACAAAATAAGAAGGCTTTACAAGTATTTAAAAATATTTATAAGTGGAATAAAGGAAAAGGAGGTGAAACATACCCTGTAAGTAACTGTAATAATTTATATTCATGCCAATGAAGTTTAATTTCCAAACATTCTATTGAACCACCAATTTTTTGTGAAATTAACTTGTGTTTATTTATATTTTGTAGGTTAAAAGCCTGGTTAATGAAAATATTAACTATACACCAAGCATACAGTTAAATGATGCACCAGAAAAAAATGTGTTTGGTGTATTTGAAATGTTATGGGAACAATCTAAACCACTGTTCTTAAAACCTCATCGTCCAAAAGCATTGTTTGTTTTTTTCATTCAATTTCTTCAACTTCTTTGGTAAGAAACAATTGGTTAATTGGTAATATTCCATTTATGAAACTAAAAATTTAAAAGCTTTCTTCCTTTAAAACCAAATATTGGCCTATGCTTCTGAATTAGAAAATCATATTTGTCAAGAGTCCTTGTATCCTGGATTAGCCATTCTGAACATGTTATCAAGTCTTTTGGGTAACAACTCAGTTTTTCCAAGTACATATAAATTTAGCATTGTCCAACAAAGAATATAATTATTTAAAGTTCAGTTAAATGAAAAAGCTTCTGTTATGAGTAAACAAAACACATATTAATTTGGAACCTATTCTTTTGTTCTAATATGTATAGTTTCAACACACTTCGTCTATGGTTGCCACAGATTTTTTCATCCCTTGAGGAATATGCACATGTTCAAGAAGAACAAGGTATTAATGATGAAAGTGTATCATTTTGTGAAATGTTGCTGTATAAATCACACACAAATGACACTCATGTTACAATGAACAATGGAACAGTATGTACAGTAGTAAGTGATTATTTTCTCAATATTGTCTCCTACAATAATAAATAATTCTAAAAATACTGTGTGGGGAAAAAGTTTATTCTTCTGTTTAAGCTATCTTTAAATAAATACATACAAATAAAATTCAAAAGTGAAATGAATTTTATCAAACACTTTATGTCAAAAAAATTAATTTTAATATTGGACATTTAGTGAACCAATTGATCTAAGTATGCTCAGCACAAATTATATTTCAGCAATGCTCATAATTTTATTGTTGTATTCTTTGGAATTTGTTGTGATTCATTGTTATAAGTGCTATTTGTAATTATATTTTTCAAAATATGTGGAGGAAAATGTATTCTTTGGAAATTTTCTGATCTTATTGCATTCAATTATGTGTCCCAAATACTAAAGCTTTTCTTCAAAAAAATGGACACTTTTTTGTGTTTAGATTAAGGTTATATTCTGACAAGACAGTAAAGAGAGAGACTGAGATTCTGTAAACATTCCACAATTGAGATTACATGAATAATAAAATCATCAAAATACCGTTCCATTTTAGGAAGCCCTCTTAGAATCTGAGTAATAATTTAATTGAATTAATTTGTCCAAACAAAAGTGGAGCAAACTCAAAATCTTTATGTGGTTATGTTGTTCTCATGGCTTCAGCTTTTTTAATAACCTGACAAAAGCAACAAAGGTAGCAGAAACATTGTGTGGTATTATATTATCACTTCATTTTGTCTATTTATTTATATAATTAATTCCAATATTTAACTGTATAATTTTTTTGTACGTGTATTTTTAAAGTGTTTAATTTTTTATAGTTAAAAGCATTTTGGTGTGGGGAAAAAACTTAATATATTTGGTTAAAAATATAATTCAAATCAAATTAGATATGGTTACCTACTTTTACACATAATTTTTTTTTTTTTATTGAGTATAAAAATTTTATGTTGATTAATTAATAAGAACCGTATGCAATTAAATATCTTACAGGGTATGATGAAAAGTGGAGTGTATGTTAACAACATAATAGTTTCAATTGCAACTATGCTAACTTTCTTTTCTGCAAGTTTCACAATAAACTTTATAGGAAAGAAAAATATGATGAGTAAGTAAAAAATAATACTAATATTCTTGAAAACATAACTTTCATAAAAGCACTACGTTTATACACAACTTATTATTTAAATTACAATTTAAAAAGTTCTTCATAACTCCATAATATCTGCAATTTTGGATTACTGTTTTTTCAATAGCAGAAAATATTTTTATATGGGAAAATTCTCTTCTACTATTGCAAATATATATTAGCAAAAACAGGCTTATATTATAAATTTTCTGAAAAATATATAGACTTAAATTTAATAATTACTGATAATATAATCTATAAATTAAAAATCATAATAAAAGTTTAAATCTTCCTCTAAAAACTTATTTTCATTTGTATAATTTAAGCATCATCACTAATAATGTCTGGAGTTGCTTCAGTGTGTTTTTACTGGACACAAAATAGAGAGACAACTTTATCTCTCTCAGCAGTTTACATTGCAATGCTTGGTGTAAGTCACATTGTCAGTATAGCAATTGTGGTTGATTTGTTCCCTACTAATTTGAGGTAAAATATATTATTTAATTTATTTATTTTTATAGTCTTATAAATACATTTTAAATGGTCAATTGTTTAAGTACTCAATGTTAATAATCTTTTAGGCTAGCCTTCGCCTTAAATTAATTAAATATTTTTTAATTTTAATTTTATCTATTAAAGCAATTTAATTAATTTAGTCATATCACAACAGTGAGCCCTGTTACTGTTTAATTTAATAATTGTATTTTTGAAGAACGTTCTTCCTTGTTCGTGGGAATGCATACCACTATAAACTGTGGCATAACATATGATGTAGAAAAAGTTCTCGGGTTTCAACAATATTGATTAAAATGTGACGTTCTGAGAATGCACAGCTTTGTCAATTAATGTTGTTACCCATGTGGAAACCTGAGAACTTTTTCTACAACAACTACACCAGGAAAGTCTTCAATCTTAGATAATTTATGTTAATAAAATTATTGAAATACAATTTTCATTCAGTTCATTTGAAAGTTTATCATAATTATTTTAGTCATAACATAATTCTGAAACTGTTACATAAATTTGCTCAAAGACAATTGATAAGAATACTCTTACTTAGCTGCTTACAAATTAGATACAAATTACACCTTTTTAAATAATTATTTATTAATGCAAATGAAAAATTTAGACTTGTTTTTTGTAAATTATAAACATTTGATCAGAAAAACACAAGTAAATACTGTCACAAGTAATTTATTCTAATTTCAGAAATCTTGCAGTTAGCCTCACATTGATGTCAGGACAGATAGGAACAGTTTTGGGAAATGTTGGATTTCCTCTACTAATGAATCTTAGTTGTGAATCTGTTTTCTTCACTCTTAGTGCTATTATATTTTGTAAGTAAATACTGCTAATCAATTAAGTTGTGCCCTGAGTAAGTCAGATGGAACTATTAAGAGAAAAAATTTTATACACTTTCTTTAACAATTACATAAATCAAATGCTCATCTTATCATGAATCCACTTATTCACATATTTGTCCTCACCAATAATTATTTGTCACTTAACCAACAAAATTACCACCAATTCAGTGAGGTAGGGATTAGCAACCAAATTGTCCATCCTACACACACCTGGTCATGAAGTTGTAATGCCGTCCTCCTCTTAGTTGTTTTGACTACACACTCTGCGGCATTAAATAGGGCACTGTAAGGCAATCCTTGTCAAAGCTATGTTATGCCAGTGTAGTAACTTGCTAATGTGGAGTTACTTAGTTTCTCTCAACCTGGGCACATAATACCTCCTTTATTGATCTACTATCAAAACCATGTCTCCTTCTGGGCCTCTTCCTGGGTACCTCATTTATCCATTATCCTATCCTCAATACTTACAGTAAGTATATATCACTAAAAATATACTTCTGATCACTTTACATCTGTGTTTTTACTGGTAAATCACCAACACTCCTAGTTCCTCCCTGATAAGCCTCAGGCGAATCCATCCTCCACACTACCCTCTATCCTCAACTTAACTACTCCTTTAACACTTCACAATCACTCACAGATATCCTTTCATTTCCAAGTCCTAATCCAAATATCATCCACACTAGTTCATGCCCAGAACTGGCTTGTTGAGAAACTGACATAGACCCTACCTTTTTTTCGACTTGACGGGCGAACATGTTACAGAGTACGCAAGACCAGATTACTTCTGGCTTAGCATACATAGTTCATAGACAAAATTTTCATTCTCTCCAAGTACAGCACAAGATAATAGCACATGTTCCTTTAATATCAACTCCATGAATTAAAATACTTTCATGTCACACTACCTGTCAGTATGTAAAACATGTCTAGGTGTGAACTGGGCTTAGTTCTGGTATAGATGCTAAAAAAAGAAAGGAAAAAGTTGACGAATGGAATGACGAGAGGTGCTCAGATGAGAGAGAAAGTTGAGAAGTGGAAACTCTCTGACTAGAGAGAGTGAAAATGAAGGATTTTGGAATTTGCAACTTATTCTGCCAGTCATAGATACTAATTTTTTTCACATGAGTCAGCAGCCACTGTGGAACTCTGCCCACAAAAACTACAAGCAATCACCAGAGCTATATTCACCAAGCTGGGGTAAGAAAGAAATTTGCATTTGCAAATCAAGCATCAACAACACGATTGTGAGGGCCAATTTTTGTTTCATGCAGCTTGCCTGTGAGCCCTGGGAAAGAGTAGTCCCATAAATCCCTTTTTTAAAAATTAAAATATGAATATTTATTTATTTATTGCATATGGGTAATAAATAACTGAAAAAAATATCTATTATATAAAATATCTAAACCAGTATCTTCAATTAAATGACAAAGAAGGTATTACACCCTTAAATAAAAAACTTACTACATTTAATAATCCCCGCCAGTATAATGGTAGCCTTGAAATTCCTACCTAAACTTAGCAACACCCACCTATATGACCTTTAACCTAATAACTATCATTACAGCAGAATAAAATTTAACAAAGATAAAATGACATTCTCAAAATCTTTCCCAATATAAAGAATTAATAAAATTTTTCATACTTCCACTCAACCTTATATATCTGCAACTGTTCAATAGCTATCACTGCCATTGGCTACGTAGCTTCAAACAATAGTAGTGGAAGCTATTGAAATGTCATGGTTGTAATTAATTACCTAAATGGAAACAAAAGTAACTTTTATTAAAAAATATGACATTCTTAAATAATTAATTGATTATGAAAACAAAAATATTACAAGGCTAACCTGAGTGCAAGTTGAATTATTTTCTTGGACAGAAACAAAAAGATTAAATTGTGATGTGGTAAAAAGAAAGGAAATCATAGAGAGAAACTGTTCTTGAATTGAAATCATTACACTTTTGATAAATTTACACATAATATCCATTCTCTGTTGATTTCCTAAATTTAGGCCATGTAAGAATATGATTTAGTAAATTGTAGGCGAGCCTGCAGTCAAATTTTTACAATGGTGGAAAATTTGCATCAATTTTATTTTGTATTTAACAAGTCAATAGTAAATTTAATATTTTTGACTAATCTAAAAACCATGATTTTCATAAATGTTTACCTTTCTTAATCCAAAATTTAAATATTTTTTAACCTTTTGCAGTGTTTTTCAAAATTTCACTTTGTTTTACATTAAGACTAAGTTAATAAATTCAATAATTCTATTAGCTTATTTCAATTTAATAGTTAACTTGACAGGATTTATGGGCATTAATAATTGATTTTACACAGGTTTTTTTTGTTATTCATCTGAATTGTAATTCACCTTGTGAACAATAAAATATAGAATTTGTGTCCTTGTGAACTTCTATTTGGTCGGTATACTTTTCCATGTTCACAACACCCCAGATTATACCCTATTAATTGCTCTGTCTGACTGATTATATACTGTATAGAGTAAAAATTCAAAATGTTAACAGAGTGAGCTTTACCTGCAACTATTTGCTTTGTCTCTCATATATATTGCAATTATAAACTTTTAAATAACTATAACACTATCTGAACTGTAACTATTTGGTTTTGTTATTTTTCAGTTGTTGCAGCTTTGTGTTACCTACTACCAAACACAAATAAATCATCTTTAAAATAAGGCCTAATAGTCAAGCTAATATAGAAATACAAGCTACCATCAATTTAGTGCAAACTTTTCAAAAGTTTTAATGAATTGGATAAATGTTTAATATAGGCCACTGCTTCATAAAACTCAGTTTTCCATAAATATCATAACAGAAATACATTTCAATTTAGGATCCTAAAATACAAAGCATCTTGATGCCAATACAAAGTTTAAAATCATTATTTTATGGTTTATAATTATGTTGTAATGAATACTTGAAATATCTATTATTTTATCAGTTATGTAATAACCAATATATTGCAAGTCACATGCTTTCCAAATTTAGTCATTTCTTTGTATTTATTTGGTTTTAAGAATTTTACTATTTTTTATCTAACTGAAATGGAAATTTAAAACCATTGCAAAAAATTATGTACAAATAAGTTTATGGATTGTAACTCCTTATGTACTTCATAGTGGTTAGCAGATGACTATTTAAAAATGTATTTTTCCCCTTACACAAAATCTTATATGCTGAGAAATCATCTCCCTTTGGTTAAGATTGACTTACTTAACTTAAGTAAAAATGTTCAGGATTTTACATCAAACTTTTACTGTAAATTACTTATTTAGTCTCTATATAATGTAAGTTGTGTCCGTTCATACATTAATTTAATGTGTATTCTGCTGAATACTGTATAACAAACTGTTTATAACTAGAAGTAAAATAAGAAATATTTCAGTCAACTTTATATATTTTGTATCAAATAAACATGAAACAAATATATTACAGAATTATACATTTTATAAATATAAATGTCATAACAGTCTTAATGCTTTCATTTTCATCTATATAAAGGGTAATAAATTAAATTCATTTTCATAAATTAATGTATAAAAGATAAATCTTTATATGTAAACAGGATTAAACTATTGATATTAATTCATATGCTAATACAAATAAACAATCAAATTATTCAGAAAAGAAATATTTTGTACTATATCACTTTCTAAGCATATTGGTGTTAATTAATGAAATAAACTTTATAAAACATTCAGTCTTTAGCAATAACTTAAAACAAATGAGATCCTTATTTTGTTTGGACATTATTATAAATAAACAATGTCAAATTTTTAATTTTTTTTCTCCAATTTAGAGCGTCAAAAATTAAATCTATTAAAGTTTTACTGTAGTAATACATCTAGATATGGTGAGGGTACAACTGCCTCTCTCCTTCATTAAGAAATATTTGCAATGCACAATAAAGAAGGTAAACTCCCAATTTTGCTTTCTGGTTACATGTCCAAGTTGCAGCTTTACCATAATATTCACTGTATCTAGCATTCTTTAAATTTTGTAAACCTATTGCTTCTATCATAGCTGCTTCTCGAGTGTGAGCTTCTACAGATATTACATTTTGGAATACATGAAGGCAAACAACTCCCATACCAGCTGTCCAGATATCTATAATGTGTCTCACTTTTTCATCTGTTATTTCCTTATCATTTTTCCACACTTTGGATGATTCATTTAAATGTGCATAAGGCCTGGATCGGACACCTTTACCTACATAAAATATTGCCGACAGGAAAGTAGACCAAACTTCTAATGGCGATAGATGTTTACTTCTGCATGGAAGGTTTAATGTTATTCGTGGATCCAAAAGCATGTAACAGAAGTATGTCTTCGCTATTCCTCCCCGCCATCTTCTTGATGTATCTGGATTGGAAAACTGAATAGCTATTTCTTGTTCTAATTTCATGAATGTATCCAATTTATTCAGCCAGTCCATATTTTTCAAAGTTCGTTCAAGTTCATTTCTGTAGACTAATAATAAATAATTTAAGAATTATAAATCAAACACTAAATATGGAATATGCAAATTATTGGAGGCTAACACTCTCCTTCTTCAATAAGGAATGATGTAACACTCCCTAAAGGAGTAGGCTGTGAGCCATAAAAAATTTGAAGAATATCCTTCAGTCCCACATGGCTACACCATGTTTCAATTTCAGGTAAGCCACAAACTATCTCTCTTTTCTTTCCATACCAATGATCTCAATTATTTTGACAATATCATATCCTTACTCATATTTATATATATATAACACATATGGATAGGAAAGAGAGAGAGAGAAGTCAACTTACCTGAAATCAACCGTTAGTCCAGTTGTGCTATGGAGTGAAAATATTATAAATTTTCAAGAGCCTGAGCCCCCTTTGTTGGGAGAGAAGGTCTGAACTGCATACCATTTCGTAAGTGTTGTTTGTGTGTATGTATGTATGTTTGTGTGTATGTTTGTGTGTATGTATGTATGTATGTATGTATGTATGTATGTGTGTATATATATATATATATATATATATATATATATATATATATATATATATATATACAATATTAGGAGGATCCATTTAAGGAATTAATTCACATTCAAACTTGGATAGTGAGGAAGGATAGAAATAAATAGGAGAAATAGGAGGATTGCGCTTTATTTGAATTCATATGCTCGGGCGAAGAATTACGCACATAGAAAAGCATATGTTCAAAGCAGAGAGAAGGATGGAAGAAGAAGGAAAGACTGAAAATATTTGACCCAGGCGGGACTTGAACCCACGTATTCTGCTTAGTACACAGACGCCTTAACCATCTCGGCCACCGGGTCAAGTTCCCGACCAGGCAAATATAGACAGTCTTATTGTGGACAATTAATAGTATATATATATATATATATATATATATATATTCAAACTTGGATAGTGAGGAAGGATAGAAATAAATAGGAGAAAATTTATTTCTATCCTTCCTCACTATCCAAGTTTGAATGTGAATTAGTTCCTTAATGGATTCTCCTAATATTGTATTTATTCCTTAATGGAAGCTCCTAATACTTCATTCCCTCTACTCTATCCATTCCTCCACTAAAACTATGAATTGTCCACAATAAGACTGTCTATATTTGCCTGGTCAGGAACTTGACCCGGTGGCCGAGATGGTTAAGGCGCCTGTGTACTAAGCAGAATACGTGGGTTCAAGTCCCGCCTGGGTCAAATATTTTCAGTCTTTCCTTCTTCTTCCATCCTTCTCTCTGCTTTGAACATATGCTTTTCTATGTGTGTAATTCTTCGCCCGAGCATATGAATTCACATAAAGTGCAATCCTCCTATTTCTCCTATTTATTTCTATCCTTCCTCACTATCCAAGTTTGAATGTGAATTAGTTCCTTAATGGATTCTCCTAATATTGTATATATATATATATATATATATATATATATATATATATATATATATATATATATATAGATAGATAGATAGATAGATAGATATATGTAAACACATGATCTGGAGTCAATACAGGTAGCTAAGTTGGTAGAGCTTCCACTTGGTAAGCAGAGGTCTCAAGTTAAATTCCCGATCTAGATTTTATATCATGATACTTCTATTCAATTTAATTTAATGGCTTCTATATCTTGAGCTTGTGAAATCTCTCTCAATTCTGGACTTTGGTTAAATAAATAAACTGAACCACCTTTTTGGTTATCCTTACAGAACCTACATTCATTGACATTAACACAATTTTAAAATGTAGTGAAGTATAATATATTATTGCATGGGTACTAATCTTTTTAAAATAAATATTACCTCGAGTTTTTACACCAATGACCAACATTGGCTGTTGCTGCTTATTTAGCTTCATTAATTTTCTGAGATATAATCGCTTGGTGGTTGTAGTTATAGGTCCAGGATTAATTCCACTTTTTCTTAGTTCATTCCGCAAAACATCTGAATCATAATCTAAACAAAGAGGAACCGACATGCAGCTGGAAACTGATGATGCTGTAAAAAATATAAACCAAGCAAATTAACATGTGCACATTGAATTTGGAAAACAGACTCTCCTAACCACAATTATTATTTCATATAAGTTTCATACAAACAGAAAACATAAAATAATCTGAATACATTGGAAGAGATGGTTATCATTAAATCTCATACACAATTTTTTTAGTTCCACCAATATGTATTTTGCCTTGGCACAACAAAAAAGTATAAAAAATACTCTTCTAATTTAAATTATGCACCTTTCAATGAAATACAGAAAAAATAAATGTAACCATTATATGATTTTTTAATTTCTATAATAAAAAATATATTAATTAAAAAAATGTACAAAATATGTTTCACAGTTTTGGTTTGAGGTAAAATTAACCACAATATTAACAACAGCCTATTAGCTATAGTCAACAGTAACCAAACATACAAGCACCAACTCAATCACCTTACAAGAATTTCCATCATTACAAAAACCATATATGGAAGAATGGCATGGGGAAAAAAAAGAGCAAGACAATTAAATGCAGATAAATCTCATTCAAGTCAATCTTATCAAAATGAAAAGTACTGACTAATCAACAAATAATTCAACATTCTTGCTATTGGAAACAAATATAATCAATTAATCTCAAGTCAAAAGAACCAAAACCACCACCAATCTTCATTGCTGAAGTGGGGAATATCAAACCGTTTATCATAGAATTAAATAAGATAGCAAATGAAAAATATTACTTTAAAACACTGAACACGTAAAGATACAGCCCAAAGATAGCCACCCATAAACTAATATCACAAAGTGGCTAAATGGAAAAAAACACATTATCACACCTTAAAAACAAAGCCAGACAAAAGTTTCAGGGTAGTATTAAAAAGTTTACATCATTTCACTGATACTAATAAATTAAAGCAAAGCATTAAAGCAAAGCATTGAAACATTGGGTCACGAAGTAACAAACATGTGGTATATCAATATACCAATATATGTACCAATATACGCTTACCCATTTTATTTGTTGACCTTAAACATAATGAAAATAAGGACATATATAAAGTTAAATTACTAATGAACTCATTCAAAGCACCATATGCAAAATGAAATATATCACAATGGAGGAGATGTCAACAATATGGCCATATGAAAATTTTTGCAAGAAAACTCCATGTTGTGTGAAATGCACAGATAATCATCCAACATCAGATTGTCCCAGAAAAACAAGGAGTACAGAAGTAACTACCAACTACAAAGACTGCATAATACGCAAGCAACTACAGCAAAAATTGTATCCACAATTAATAAATAATGCAGGACAATCAGGAATTTTTAGAGCACAATATGTTCAACCTAACATAAGCTATGCATAAAGTGTGAAACAAGACCAACAGCAAGTAAATAATCTAAATCAAATCAATCCAGCCATATCCACACAACAAAATGATGATATAGCTGAACTAAAAAATATGATGAATGATCTGATCAGTCGAATGGGGACCATGATGAACCTTATCTCAATATTAGTTAATAACATCCAATAATGGCGGAAATGAGAAAAATAGCTATTTGCAATGGTTTGAGCCAGCACGCACATGAAGTTAAATTATTTTTACAAATGTACAACATAGTTATCATGCTTATAACAGAAACACACTTCACTCACCAAAGTTACCTTCAGATAACATCCTTAACACTTCAAACATGTAGTTTCCCCAATGACCAGATTGATCGCTAACATCATGCCGGCTTATGTTAATATGCAGTAAAAAAATTAATCTGCTTCTCTCGTCTCTAACTTGGAATGACAAGGGACACATCCAAGACCACAAGTTTACATGTGAAATATTTACAAATTGTAAATACCTTGTTATTTAATTTTTACAATTGTAAATACCTTGTTATTTAATTTTTACAATTGTAAATACCTTGTTATTTGTTTAATTTTTACAATTGCAAATACTGTTATTATTATTATCACAACTGTAAAGTCTCTGGACTAAAAGTTAACTTAATAAATCAAATATATATATATATATATATATATATATATATATATATATATATAACAAATCCTGATGGTACTGCATATGGTAGAATAGCAGTAATTATTAGAGAAGATATCAAGTATTACAAGTTAGAATGCTATAGTACTGAAGCAACAACAGCAGCTCTAGAAGACAATATTGGAACTATAAACATAACTGCAGTTTACTGCCTGCCTGAATACAACAACAAGGAGAAAGGCTACTAACATTATTTTAAAACTCTAGGGAATCAATTTATCTCCACAGGCGACTTGAACGCAAAGCATCAACACTTGGGAATAATGAATTACTTTAACAAAGGGAAGAGAACTATATGTAGCAAATAATTTCATTGCTATTCACCAGAGAACCAACCAGCCAACTGATCCTAGGAAATTCCCAGATTTATTGGATTTCAGAGTTTTCAAAAGAATTGACATAAGAATACTTATAAGCAGAATCCTGCTTTGACTTGTCATATGACCACTCGTCAATTATAATCACATTGCATTCTTTCATATTAAATAAACAAAAACAGTCTTCACTGTACAGCAGACAAATGAACTGGGAGGATTTCAGAACAATTTTAGATGTACTAATTAACTTAAATACATCCTTGAAAACGCCAGAAGAACTAGACATCACAGTTGTTAATCTTACCAAAGCAATTCAAACTGCAGATTGGGAAGCTACACCAGATCACAATCGAGCAGCAAAGGAACTGAATCAGTTACTTGAGTAAATAAAAAATTAAACTATCCAAGAGGATCTAATCACCTTATCAGCTACTGAAACGACTGATTATGCACTATGGAAAGCTACCAGAAAACTCAAAAGGCCTCAAGTGTCCTTTCCACCTTTCAAAGATCAGCACAGTAAATAGGATAGAAGAAGCAAAGAAAAGGCTTGTGCGTTTGCAGATCACATAACAATTTTTTTCAAACCACATAACATAAATAAAGCTGAACACTAACATATTGGTATGCAATTTCTAAACACACTGTATCAGATGGATGTCCCAATACAAAACATAAAACTAAATTAAATTAAACATACAATTTTACGGTGCAATAACTCCAAGACAGCACCTGGGTTCAATTTAATCACAGGCAAGGTGCTGCAAAAACTATCAAACAATGGGTTTCAAACCATAAGACTAATATTCAATGCAATACTAAGACTTGGATACTTCCCTAATAATTGTAAAGTATTGCAATTTATTAAGCTGTTAAAACCTGATGATAATCCTAATGCAACATTATCTTATCATCCAATAAGTTTACTGTCTATAATTTCAAAGGTATTTGAGAAAATACATTTAAAAAGGTTGCAATTCATTCATTCACTCTCTCTCTCACTCACTCACTCTATCTCTCTCTACCCCCTATCCAAATGAGTAATATATAACATTTTTTCCAAGAGTCTGATAATTTGAAATATTTTTAATCCTCAGCCCAACTAGACCAACTGTTGATTTGAGGTAAGTCAACTTTGCTGTCTCTCTTTCCTATCTAAATGTGTTATATAATTTGACCACATCATATTGTCCTTAAGTGTTATATATATTATTTCATTTGCCCACCAATTTTTTTGCAACAACTGTTATGATACTATGCAGACTCTTTACCTGTGTGGTATGGAATAAGTTTTTGAGTCTAGCATATGTGTGAGTCCTAAGATTTGTTGGTTCTTGGGTGCCAGGTTATTTTATCAAGTAAATAACCAAACTTTGTTGATTTTAATAATTTCTTGATTGAGACGTGGAAAAAACTACTCACGTGTGGTTTTGACCTACATGACATATGGCATTAAAGTACAATTGTATTACACACTTTTTATGCTCTCCATGACTTGCACCACGTGAGCATATTTTTTTAGATTTATGCATCTCAGCAGCCATCTGCTCACTGAGGAACTGTAATGCAGACCAATTTTACCATACAATATTAGGAGAATCCATTAAGGAATTGGAACTAATTTGGTGACAGTCACTTTCAAACTTGGATAGTGAGGAAGGATAGAAATAAATAGGAGAAATAGGAGGATTGCGCTTTTAGTGTGAATTCATATGCTCAGGCGAAGAATTACACATTAGAAAAGCATATGTTGAAAGCAGAGAGAAGGATGGAAGAAGAAGGAAAGACTGAAAATATTTGACCCAGGCGGGACTTGAGCCCACGTATTCTGCTCAGTACACAGACGCCTTAACCATCTCGGCCACCGGGTCAAGTCCCTGACCAGGCAAATATAGACAGTCTTATTGTGGATATACATATATATATATATATATATATATATATATATATATATATATATATATATATATATAGTGAGTGTAATGATTTCACATAATGTGATTTTTTTATCAATCGATGCCAGCATAAAAGCATTCATGTTAAAACTAAGACATATATGATAAATTTCCCAACACTATTACGTTTAAATTTATTTGTATAGTAACTTAAAAGCACGTCTAAACATAACAGGTCCTATTTAATATTAGTAAAAATATTTCAATTAAAAAAGGTCCTTACCTGAAGAAATGCTTTTTGTATTTTCTACTTCATCTTCATTTAAAATAGGAACACTGAAACAGAAACATTCAAGTAAATATGTGATGAGTTATTTAAGAAGAGACACGCTTATAAGGTTAATGGTTACCTAAATTTATTTACAAGATGCCTTTGTTCTATCAGAACAACACCATTTTCTTCATCAGAATAGACATATTCCTCTATAACACTAACAAATGTATCATTACTACTAGCAGAACTATTATTAAGGACACTTTTCTTTAATTTAAATATCTGTTCATTTCCACTATTTTCACTACATGTCTTGTAAACTCCTTCATTCAATGAATCATTTAATATGTTTGAGATTTTAATATTACTATTTCTTGTGCTCTCAAACATGTCTCTAGAGTCTAATGAACCATGTATTTCATTTAAACAATTTGAATATTTTAGGTTACACAATTCTTTACCATTTATTTTAGAAACACAATCAATGGACTTGCTACATTTGTCATTCAATTCAATTTCCCTGAATGATGCCAGTATGGAACTTTGTAGCAACTCATCTGGCAGAGGTGATAACTGATTAATAAAGGTTTGTGGTTTAGTGTAAACATAATCAGTTTTGTGTACATATGAACTTAATTTTCCTTCTTCATCCTGACTTAAATTTTGATTTGTGCCTTTTGATTCAATTTCTTCCGTTACACCAGTACTATTTAACACACTATGATTTCTTGAATTCAATAGTTCTTTAACTGCCTGTTTGTTTGCTTGGCCTAAAAATGATACACTATTGCCATACATCCCTATAGAATTCATGCAATTTCCATTAACACGTTGAGTTTGTTCAATGGGTTTGTGTTCCATATTGTTAGAACTATTAAATGTTGTTAAATTACTAGAATATGGTTCTAAATTAAAAGAACTTGTTTCAGATAATGCAGATGGTTCACTACAAATAAACATGTTTGAAAGACAATAAACCGGCAATGCTCTGCTGATGTCTTTTGTTTCCATTACATTCAATACCAAGTTTTGAGATTTCTCCACAGCATATTCCATTACATTGTCACCACTCAAAACCATAATTTTATCTGAAAAAAGAAGTGCTAAGAATTAGACATAACATATTGTAAAAAAACTTGTTAATATAAAATAAAGAACAATAATAATAAGATGAAGAACAATAATAATTAGATAAAGAACAATAATAATTAGATAAAGAACAATAATAATTAGATAAAGAAATAACAAAAAAACTAATTTAAGTGATACAATAAATACTACACTTTTATGCAATAATTATGCATACAAAGTTTTATTAGACATATCAATAAATGACTTTCTTAAATACATTTGTTAACTAATACAACCAAAATTGCAATAATGAGCTGCAATGTAATTATTAAATTAATTTTTATGTGGCTTTGATATAATTACTGTAAAATAGTATTTTATATCAATGACTTGTGTAATATTTTGGAAGGAATAGGGACAAAAATCGGAAGTGGAAATAACATCCATTGGTGATTACACAATAAACCAAGTGCTAAAAGCTTGGGAAATGTTTTCCTAGGCATCTGCAACTTTTAGTGTGTAACATATAGCATAAACACCAGATAGTATTTCATTATAGCAGATGATACAAAAATAATTTGGGGACCTAAAATATGTTTACATAGATTTAGATTGTTGCACTCCCCAATATTATTTGGGTGTGGCCTTTTTATGACAATAAACTGTATTGTTTCCACAAAAATTTACAACAAGAATTGAGAGAGGGAAATAAATTTGTATAAGGGCATCCACTGAAAGTTAGAAAGCAAATAGCAGTAGAGTTTTGAGAAATGAAAGATTTTAGACTTTTATTAATTCAATTTGTCCTTGGGTCATTTAATTTCATTACAAGAAATTACAAAATTAACAGTGTTAAGAAAATTAAATAAAATAATTAACTACAACACAGAAACTTCACTTGACAATATTAAGTATAATATTTAGAGTATGCTAACAATACATATTAATAAAAGTCATTCAATAAAATATTTATAATGAAACAAAGAATAGAACACAAAACACTAAACAGAAAGTGTAAAAAATAGAAAATTTACAAAGCAACATATTCAACACTTTTGCAATAAATATATAATAATAATAATAAATTCAACTACTAGGGGAACAATTAAGAAACTCCTGTACTGCGTACACCTTCAATGAAATATCTTAAAACACTGCTTCACAAAACTCTTGTAGTTGTTTACCTTTGAAGAAATTATGTAAAATTATTCCTGGTGGTGAATACTACTCTGGTAGACAAAAAGGGAATGCTTGTCTGATCTTAGAACTGAATGTTTTCTAGATGCATATTCATAATATTCACATTTAATTTAACCAGATTAAATGTTTGCAAGCAATATTTGTTACAGTATTTAAAGGCTGGTCTGTCAGTACATAAACTGGGTATATAGGGAAGCTGTTGTGACAATACTTGGGCAGAACAGAGTGCAAGACAATAGAATGGCAACAGTGCATCAAATGAATGCAAATCTTGATAATATGATCTCTGAATACACTGTTCATCATACACTGCATCATATATAATATGGAAGACAAAAAAGGCTTTTCAAATATCTTTCCAGTCTGCAGTTAATAAGTGAATAAGTTTTCAATTTGCAGAGGAACACGTTGGCAAAGAATCGTGCAGCAGATGGCAGAGTGAGAATTTGACAGAAACTGAATTGCATATTGACTCCACAAATATGAGTACAACCTTTCTAACTGGTGGAGTCAGTGTTATTGATTACGACATGTTTTCCTAATTTATTGATTGGGGCACTTCATGTTGAATGTCTCAATATCACAAGATACCCAAGTGTCATTACTGATCAACTTAATCCTATCAAGTTGATGGTGTTTCCTAATGGAGAGGTCTACTTCCCAACGAGATAATGTGCCACACCATGGTGCTTGTACTGTACAATTGTTCCAGGTTTTATGTTGGGTATACAATCTTATATGCTGACACACCTCGAAAGTACTGAACATCAGGCATGGTGTCAGATTCCTCACATTATCTTTCAACACCTCATAGAGTTAATGCCAACAAGAATCTCTGCAATGGAGAGACTTAAGTTAGCTTAGTAAGATTCCTCACATCACCTTTAAACATCTCAAGGAGCTAAATGCAGCAGTATTGAAGCAAAATGTAGCACAAAAAAGTACTGATGGTGCCAGTGTATAAAAATGCAAAACCCTGTTTATCCACTCTGGACTCAGCTGTAAATAACTGAATACGATTTTTTGTGAAGAATACTAGTCAAAACATTATTCAAGATTAAGCATATAAACCTAACTTGCTTGTTCAAATTTGGTATGGTAAAATTTGTCAAAGTCAAAGAATAGAACAAAATGAAGTACTATCTGAAACTAATAATAATAGCTATTACAGTTTTGATAGTTATATCTCAGTTGGCAGCAGTCCCAAACTGTCATATTGCCAAGTTGTGTTGTACTGTGTTTATCATTCTCTCTGTTTTAACTGTTGTAATGTGTATTCTTATGTAGTATTTAATACAGGAAATATATCAAAATGTTCTCAACTGAATAATAATCACAGTGAACATAAAAATAAATTCTCACCTAGATTCATTTTGTAGTTGGGCTGATTCAAGGTCCAAAGATGATTTAAATTCATTAATCTAAACCTGTGCAACATGTCCACTACATCCCAATGCTTATATTCAAAAGCATAACTGAAAGCTGAGTTTCCTTCATCATCAAGAAACCAAGGGTCACCTCCATTCAATAAAAGTAAATGCAACAAATTCGCTTTCCCCCAAGCTGCAGCAACATGAACTGGTGTCATTCCATCATCATTTCTGTACAAACACACAATATTAACTGTGAAAAAACTAGACTTGTTCGGTTTAAACTGATTTTTATTGTCCGATTCTAAAACAAGTTATTAAATTGAAAATTTGAATAAATATTTTTATTTTAGTATGTAACTAATATTATGACATCATTGTAAAAACTTCAAATTCATATTAACTGGAATAAATCGTACCACATATACTAGTAAGATGATGATAATAAATACAGTACTTGAGGAAAATGTGGCAATGTCAAATTAAATAACACGTTTCGATAGGGAAGTGAGACAGCATTTCCAACTTACCTTAAGTCATCCGTTGCTCCAGTCAGTCTGTGCAGAAAAGAAAATTTCTTATTTTCAAGGACCTGAGCCCCCTTTATCAGGAAACAAGGTCTGAATTGTGTTCCAGGAGGGCAGGAATTGACCAATTCAAACTTGGGCTCACCATCAATTAGACAGCAACAATCAACACCCAACAATTCTCAAGGAAAGGTCACAACAATGGAAAAATAATGGAATATTATGCACACATACCTACACTTACAAATTTAAGTGGTAATTTAAGAAGGTAAAAAGTAAAGAAAATAAAAAGGAAGTTAAAAAGTGAGTGAGATTGGGAAAATAATTAAACAGATTATTTTAATACTATATTAATACAATATTTTAATATATATTATAGCTACTGAAATAATGTACATCATCATCTCCGGAAATCAAGCAGGTGGTATCGTTAATTCATTACAGTGTTCCAGCAACTGACACTGTTTCCTTCTTCAGATCAAGTAATTATTATAATAATAATAATAATATTAGAGGATGTTGAGTCCACAGGACTTCGCCTAGGCTGTAAGATGTGTTGGAAGGAGAGTTACCAAAGATGGAGTTCAGCATATTAAAATGAAGACAACTTGACTGGCTGGGCACAAATTCACAGCCAGCTTGCAGTTCACACTCACTACCCTAATTGCAAGGAGGGGAGGGGGTGCTCAAAAATTATTTTTGCACAGCCAACTGGACCAATTGTTGATTTCAAAAAAGTTTGGTACCCTGTCTCTTTCTTGTATCCAAATGTGTTAATTACTTTGAACTTGTCACATTTTTCACAATGTAACTGTGAAGAATAATGTGATTTTAAAGCTTTGATGTTTCTATAATAAATTTACTTGTAGCAAGTAGAAAACCCTTAAATGCTGTAACTAAATATACTAGAAAATATAAGTCAACATTATTACCAAATAAAAGGATAAGGAAATAATTTGTTATTTAACAACACTTTACAAAACCATATTAGACAATATTATTTCTATTCAATCCATTTGAAAATATGATTTAATACATCAAAGTTAACATATTTCTCAATATATTCAATATAAATTATAACATGAAGTGAGATGCAATTAATAATATTGATCAAATCTGTTGAAGTATATTGTAGAAATAGTTTCACACCAAATTCTAAAAAAGCGATACAGCCCAATAATCTGCATGCCTGAAAGACAACAATTACACTATAACTAATTTTTTACTCAAAAAGTATTTGAAATATTGCACTTGAAATACTATGTTATACTTCAAGTAATAAATATTTATTTCCCAATTACCCTTATGTTCTTTGGAGGCTAATATTGAACAAATGGCAATTTAAACAATTAAAATATCAGTGATAATTATAAATTGAGAAAATCAAACCGCAAGCCATGTTCTACAAATCCATATTTCCTCTACTTATACAATAATTCTTAATATTACCTAATTATTTACTTCAATATCAAGTTCACCTGGTATTTGGGTTTCCACCAACTCTTATAAACATTTTTGTGACTTTTTCAGCAAATGAGTCATCATCATGTCCAATTATTAAATGGAATGGTGTACATCCTCTTCCAGGAAGAATTATGTTTGGCACACTAGCATCTTTTTGTAATATAAGTTCTACATCTCTGTAATACCAGAATGAAGAGATAACATACATAAGTCACAACTAATGCTAAATTATAACAGTAAGGATCAATGTATTTCTAACTGAACACACAATTATTTTTAATAATAACAGAGTTAATATACACAAGAAAATGAAAGCCAAGAGAAACTAGGGCAATTCTTTCAGCAAAGGAATTTTCATCAATTATATGAAGAAGCTATTTTTTCTTATATCTGTAAACATTTAAATAATAAAAAAATTGAACATTTATAGGTTGCATTGTGTGGAACAGGAAGGTATAGAACTACAATCATCTTAAATTTTCAGAAATTCAGCAAAGAAGCAGGTTAATAGCAGGTCATACGACAGATTACTAAACTGGTTGATAAAAGAAAGGATTGTAAAAATAGGAAACCAAGTTAATATTTGAAGCATAATACAGTATTTGCTATTGTACACTGGTAGAACAGTTATTAATAATATGAATCTATACTACATTATAAAACAATTACAGTATTGGAATAATAGTGAAATATATTCTTTATGACTGTATGTATTAATTTTTCATATCCACAAGACTAAATGTACCAAATTTGGTACTTTCATAAAATGATACTGTACGATATAAAATACATTTCATGTCAGTGGATGTAGTGAAAATTGTTGCAAGGTGGCAAAACCATTAATTCTTAATATTTTTAAAAAATTATCAAAATTATTACAATAATGCTTTTATTTGTTGAAAAATGGCCAAAAATTGTTAAATCATAATATAAAAATACTACCGTTTGCATATAAAAAAAATAAAGAAATTGCGAACGAACAATATAGAAACCGTAGACAATACTGTATTCTCCAGAACACAAAAATAATTTTATCTGTAAAATCTATCACTAATATTACAGACACATACTTCAAATTACAATCTTCCAAACTATCAATTAACGCATTTGCGAAATAAATCTCTTTTGCTCCGTCCATTCAAAAACTTATGACAGTATAATCCTACTTGACACAGCGTAACAGATCTAATTCGACTACGATGCCATTCGCATTACCCACCTTCGCGGATGGGTTACTCCCACCTAGCAGTTCAAAGATGAGAAACACAGAATATCAAATATTTCATAATGACACAGGACAATTCTATATGTCTTCTAGTTAACATGTTTAAATAATAAACCATACATTTTAAAGGTATATATTTGTATTATAAACATTCTTCCAAAAATAATTTCGGTACCTAGAAACATTGAGTAATTTAATGACTAGAAATAAAATCGTGCGGAGTCCATAATAAATAATTTTATATTTAATTTCTAATTCATAAACATATTTATGGATTATATTTTTAAAAATAGTTTAATAAAGAAAGCCATAAAGATTTTCATTGTTAAATATAGCTATTTTAGATTCAGGATTTTTCAAAGTTCTTTCTTTTGAAATGATCAATATTTAGAAAATATTGTTATCATTTATACAAATAAGCTACTTTTTTAATAGTGGCATATAGATGAGCAATTTCTAGATTCCCCGGTTTTCATGGGAAATAAATATTTCCATATTTTTTAAATTCTCAAATATTCCTTCAAAGTTTTACTACAAGTGCTTTCATGCAGCTAATATAATAACATAAATATTTTTGTATGGGGTTAATTACTTATTACTGATATATAATTTTAGGAATGAAAGTAAAAATAATTAAAATTGAAAGATAGAAAGAAAATTTATATTAGTCTCTTTAATTCATTTCAAAATGTTTGTTAGAAAGTTTTCAGACATTCCTATTAAGTATTAATTAATTCAAACAAAAAAAATGTGGACGAAACGTTTTATTGAAATGAATTTTTGTTTTAAGTAAATAATTAACACATTCTTCTGATATATTGGGTGTGCTGTTTATTTATTTATTAAATGATAATTGTCAGATTGTAGTAAATATTAAATTTCTATTTGGTCTTTGGGAAATTATGTAATCGAATTGCCAGTAAAACTATGTAATGTATAACGACATCATTCTTTATACAGCAATATTAAAATATAAAAAAATTAAATGCTAATTTTTTAAAATTCCTTAACTCACTTGCGTCTCAATCGATAAATCTCTTCCAATATCTCGAGATTCTGCGTTTTCTTACCGATGAACAAGTCTTCTATTTGAAATCCATCAATGAGTTATTTCTGATCAGTGCATGGAATTTGTAGCGACTTAGAAATTATCTAATGAATCTCTGGCACTCCTTTATCTTTGTGGATGAAATATTTTGAGTATCAAAATGAAATAGCAATAGTACTATATAATAAATAAATAAACAATAAAAGTAATGTGGGGAAAAATGGTTAATGAATTAAGTAAAATAAATCGTTTCAATAAAGCCTTTAAAAGTGAACGCTCTCAGTGAATTTGTTAACATCGAAAAAAATTGCTCATCTATATGTGAAAAAAATGCTTTCATTTAAAATGACTCAGTCCAACCAATTGTTAAATGTTTGTATGATGTGTTAATTTTTATTTATAGAATAGATAAGGGGCACTTGGCCGAGAATTTAAATATTTTTATTAAAAGAAAATTAGATGTCCATAATCATAACACCAGGAGTAGTGAAATTTTTTTTTGGGCTTCTTAATCTAAGAAGTATTAAAACTCGATATTAGATAAAATGTTAATATTATATAATGAGTTGCCTGTAGCAGTAAAGAATACGAATAGTTTAAAAAATATTGTTATGGATAAAAAATAGTGATAGGTAAATATTGTATTGTATCATATGTAATTATTTTTAAGCTAAATTGTCCAAATAAATAAATAACTGGATATTTTTTTAACGCGCCATATTGTTTCTACCTTTCTAGCCTTCTTTTTTGTACTGGTAACGAGATAGCTTTCTCTGAGCGTCAGACATTCTGGTAAAGGTACGCTCAAATAAGCTAAAACTGTAATTAAGATAACTGCAAAACTATATTCCATCAATCGACATAAAAATATATTTATACGGTACACAAAATATTTTCGTATCTTGTATTTTATAATAACAAATATTTCAGCAAATTATTACTTAATATTTTAACAAGTTCAATTATTCCAATATATTATTATAAACCAGTTTTATTAGCAATGAACTTACTAAATGTCTTATGTTACTATTTCAGATTATTTTCGTAAAACAAAAATATAAATCATTATAGCTATAGAATACATTCAATTTTGATAAATGTTTTATTGATTTAACTATCTAAATGTCCAGTGTTGCCCAGGTATTTACTTATCACTATCGTTAATGCGAGAATTAAACTCGGCGACCCCTATAACACTTGAATCGACACAAATAACAGTATTTTTTGCATTACTTTTTATGTAAACCCCTTCCACAATGGTAAGGGTGCTCCCCTTTCTTGCTTTTTGGAGTTGAAATTAGAAACTTAAAAATTCTACAATGACACTAACAAATAAAGCGACTCCGAAAACGATTTATTCGACCGTAATAATGGTCGTTTAGAAATGTCTCAGTGTTTGTTCCTAGATCGTAAGTAACATGTGTATAAAGTTTGCTTGACTTTGGTCTACGCATTTAAGATTCTATTCAGAAATTTGTTTCACCCCTTCCACCCCACTCCTACGGGCTGAACTACAACGTAACAGGTATAGTAAATGTCAGAATTAAATTCAGTGACGTCCATATTTTAATACTAGTCTCCGTTGTTTACTCCTTACTTTTATGTAACGACCTTTCACCCACTTCCTCCCCCACCCCCACACCTGGGGGATGAACTACGACTTATCTGACATAGTGAATGTCAGAATTAAACCATTGACTTCAATAACCTTGGATTTGACACCAATTAATCGACGCTAATATCGTTAGTTTTAGCTTGTTTTTAAATTTCACCTTTGTTCACCCCTTGTGAGTTGCCAAACGCTTCGAAAGGCCGACAGGAACCTTCGCGAGCGTGCGAACAACAGCTCACCAATCTTTCATTGCAATTGGACGACAGACAGACTTTCATTTTTATATAATGCAGTATACACCAATGTATATACTAATATAAATTTAAAAATTGTTAAATTATTGCGTCTGTTGCGCAAGATTGTGGCTATATCATAGTGAGATAATTTGAACAGTCTGGGTGGCGTGAGAACCTGGAAATTACTGTTGCCAGCTGATTTCTTGTTAGTGTCAGCCTAGCAACAGCTCAATTGTCAAATGGAGCCAGAGTTTGGAATTTTAGATAGTTTTGCGTTATCAAAAATATAAAAAAATTATTTTTCTGTTTAATAAATTTTTTATATTTTATATTAACTAATTTCAATGTAATCATATTTTAAACCTGTCATTAGATTAAGATTTGCTATAAAAAAAGAAAAATTAAGTAAAGCTAAATTGGATACAACAATATATAGAATGTATAAAATAAATTAAATATTTATTTTATTTAAAATAGCTTTCCCTGTTTCGACTCTATAATCAATTAACGAGAAACTAGTAGCTTATCTATGAAACTAAACATTAGAAATGAAAATATAATACGTCTGTTTAAAATATAATAATTAGATAAAATAGTCAAATGACAGACAAAATGAAGTAAGGATATAAATTCCACACAAAGTTTCTGGAAACTTTGTTCTTTCGTCAGGTGATGAAAAACACAAGGGCCGTGAGTGACAGAAGCGCAGAATTCAGTTGAACTGAAAAGCGAAGCTAAAACTCAATGGCAATGGGAAAGAAAGTTGGTTCCAAACGATAGTTAATTTATAGATGTAATTTAAAAATTAAGAAATCGCAGTGAAGTAAGTTTTATGAACTTCCTCTCATTATCACTACCGAATTAATTCTATTGTGTAATGAAACCGATCGATTATGTTTAGAGGTAATGAGAAGGTACAAGGATGTTATGTCCCCTATTTTGCCTCTTTTCTATTTGTCAATACGATTTACGCAATTACATAGTACCAACCCACAACATTAATGATTAAATTTTCGATTTTAAATATAGTCACCGTCCCTTACCACAGTTTTTGTCCACCTTTTAACAAGGGCATGCGTGGAATCACTGCAGTAACGGGCCTGACCCTTCGCTTATCATCAGCCAACGCTGTTTGCCCTTGAGCTTCTTTACAGCGACGAATCCATCGTTGAACAGTGCTGACATCCAATGTCGCATCACCATACACATTTTTCAGCATTCCATGAAACGAATGGGTGTTTCACGTTCCGCATTTAAGAATTCAATCCAAGTACGTCAATGTCAGCCATTTTGCAGGAGGGTACACTTAGGAAGTTGTTAATGCAGTGTATTGGAGAAGAATGTTTGAAGATTCGCACCAATTCAGAGTTTTAACATAACTAACTTATTTAAGGATTAAATAACTGGAGGTATTACTATTGAACCACCCTCGTATGTACATGTTCAAACAAGTTCAAGCAGTGTCCTTTACATAGTCCACGTTAATTTTTCAATAATAGTGTAATTATTTTTAGGTTTTAGACATAAGCAATATCAATACGCTCCTCACTGTAATTTTTTTGCGAACGAAAAATTCGATATGTGAAATTTTCTATTAATTGGGTATTTAACACTTCAAAGTTTTTCTCACAACAACAGAGAAAATGGCGTCCCGGGCATGTCTACAGTAGATGAGACTGCCTTCATCTTCTTTGGAGCCGATCCTCCCCTTTCAGTCCATTGCTTTTACTTGTCTCAGGAGTGAAGTATTAGACCTATGTTTTATTCGTCCATAAATCGATACAAAATCTCGGCTTAATTTCTGTGAAACATACCCAAAGCTCTGAATTGAAACAACGTTACAACGCTTTTTTTGTTCCATTGTATTAAAACTGAGTACCCATCGTAAGCATAGCTTTCTCACGACCAAAATTTCAATCAATATGCGATATACAGCACTTTTCGAAATTCCCACCCTGTCTGCTAGTTCGCGCAATTTTAATGAACGGTCACCCAATAACACTTACGGCGTAGTCAGTTAATTTTGTCGACCACCGCGTCTTTCGTATTGACAGGTTGCATTACCACGTTTAAACTCGTCCATCCGATAACTCAAATCGTTTTTGAAACATTTGCAAATTTTTGAACGAATAACTAAATGAAATGCAGAAGTTCTCCGCCGTCCTTCCAGCTTCGAATGGAGCGGCGAAGAATGCTGAGGGATTTTTGAAGGTAATGTTAGATAGATGCAATTAAAGGGTGAGTAGTCACAAACTTTTGAATCACTGTTTATTGACGTATACAAATGGTATACAAACCAAAATCAAGATTATTTAATGTTTAGTCGAAATCCAAGGACATGGTGGGATTGACTGAGCATAACTGACGTAATGAAAAGACGAGAGAAACGAATACAATTCTATCAAGTTATAGAACGTACATTTTCCACGTCATAAAATTTGCTAGAATTTACTCGGCTGGAATCCCAAGAAGACTTAATCCAATACTATAAAGGTTTGCGAGAAGTGAATTTAGAAGTTAGGAAGGAATACTATCTTACAAGTTATAGAAATGGAAACATAGATTAAAAGCTTGGTAACACGTGCTATTTGTGTAAACAGATTAATGAGCCAAATTTTATGAAAAAAATGTTTATCAAATGATTTAAACGGGTAAATTATAAGAAATAAATTATAATGTAATTAAAACCTTAATATCAATGACGTGGCGGTTCCTGTAGTACCTGTTGACATTTTGAACATTAAATCGTGTAATCTGCCACAAAAATTATGGATTATGATGTAACCAATGAAAAGGGTGATCAATATTCATTCCTAACTTATGAAATGTATCGAAAGAGGTGATATACGGTAAGGAGGAAAGCAAATGTAGAAGTGAAGAAGGAGAGTCATTGGTAAGAGACTTAAGATGCCAATTGAACAAACACAGAGACATGAATTAATTAATTGGTATATGTATGGTATATGTTTATACATGATCGTAAAAAAACTATATTGTTTATGTCGAGACGTTCAAACGGAAAAAGAAGTTGTTCGAGCTGAGAGGGAAGCATGTAATATATCGGGGATCTAGTTAAATGTATTTATGTAGTAGAAGGAAACGTTCTCGGGTTTCCAACGGGAAAACTTCAGTTTCGACAAGAAATTCTGTGCTACATTTAAGATTCTCTACAATTTCATTAGTAGAAATTTCATCTTATCATTTCAGTTTTTGCACAATCTGATAAATTTTAATATAGGTTGCAATAGCATTGAGATCGAATTTATTTCGAAAAAAATACCATGCCAAAGAATTACACTGCATATAAACTTGTAATTTGTAATCATTTTCCAAGCCGTATTTCTTTAACTTTAGAAACTACAACTCTGTTGAAGTCTTTTATGATTCGGAATAATGCATCACAGACTTCTCCAAGTTTAATCTCCACTACTATTTGTTTATATATTTTGTTGGTAAAACTGTCACCTGATCTATAAGATTCCCTGTAGTTTATATACATATTTAAAGAAGATTAGTCTGTTTACGCTTTCAATCCATTACTTAAATTCTCTTGGCAACACTATGTTTGTTAATTGCTTATTAATGTTTATTTTCAAGAATATGGGCATTAATTTTTCTTATCATTGCATAATTCAATTAATCGATAGATACACAAGTTTATTAAACTGCACCAAACGCCTTTTGCAAAGATATTAACAAGAGTTTCAGTCTTCAAAGAATTTCATTTAAAATTATTATAAGAAAATGGCGGAAGTCGTATCGTACGTTTCTATATCGTATTTTAATAGGAGTTGTTTGCGTTTTATGTATGCTATTTATCGTTGTAAGTTGTTGTTTTAATTTTGCGCATAAATTAATTAGGAGACGGAATTATTAAAATAATCCCTTTACTTTTACGCTACTATTGCCCTCTAGTGTAGTTAGTTTCGTAGCCCATACCTTGATTCACGTGAATACCCAACATGGATGAGTGGGGTAAGTATTTCCAATTATGTTATATTTGTTGTTTCTGATCTGTTTTGTTTCATCTTATAATGTTATTTACAGACTCTGACAATTTCACCGTTAAACACAAACCAGCTGCTCCGACGTTAAATCGAAATAAGTGGGAAGGTGAAGATGAGGAAGAAGACGTGAAGGTTTAAACTTTTTTGATTTTATTATATTTTCATAAATACATTTGTACACTTAGTTAATTTTCTCCATGGATTACAATGTATATTTATGGAATCACAAAAGTAATTGGAGTTTAAAACTTAACAGCTGTCAGCATATGAACTTTTATTCAGAACAATTTGTCTGTCAACCTCTATTTACTTATGATTAACTATTCAGTATAATAGACAATTCAGGCTTTTTGACTCAGACTAATGTCAACTTTGAACTG
This sequence comes from Zhengitettix transpicula, assembly GCA_037074705.1. Taxonomy (NCBI): domain Eukaryota; kingdom Metazoa; phylum Arthropoda; class Insecta; order Orthoptera; family Tetrigidae; genus Zhengitettix; species Zhengitettix transpicula. The sequence continues at coordinate 78,786,271 of CM073594.1, read as the reverse complement.
AGAATCACATTTTGATCCACCACATGTTGCTGTATTTGTAGAACAAGAATGAAGGGAAATATATTGATTTTATTTTTTATCCAAATGTGCCATAGTTTTATTTCATTTGGTCATGACTTGCATAGTTTTTATGATCCCAAGTAAGCTAGTATATATTAAAATAATTTGGCAATTCTAATTAAATAAATTTTGGTTATGGCTTTAGGGTTTACTTGAAATTAAGTAAATGACCGAAAAATTCATTTATTTCTGATTCATATTCAAGATTCTAAGATCCCATTAGAAATAATTATGCACAGATCTCTCTTAATTACATAGATATATCTATTCAAACCCTTTCAATTCCTAGGAGACTACATAAACTACATTCTCAAAAAAGTGAGTATGTTTCCTTGATTTAAGCTGTCAAATGATTATTGTAGATTTACCCTTCTGTTTTTGTGTTTTAATTGTGATCTAGAATGTACTTTCATTGGACCATATTATTAATACACTAGTAAGTAAAAAATCATTTTAATGAAGGAAACCACCTATGGAATAGTGCATGTTCTCTGTATCAATATGACTTCACCACAACCTACTTGGCTATCTGCTTACTCAAACAAACTTGAGCAAACCCAGTTTTAATAATAAGGAAGGGCCAAATTCAGACAAATTAAGTGATAATATAAATACCACACATTTCTGGAAGCTGCGTTCCTTTCTTCAGATGCAGAAAAATCAAGAGCATAGAGAGAGAGTTTTGTCAACTGACTTGTGCAGTTGTGGCTCACTATGCACTTGCATTTTTCTGCACCTGAAGAAAGGAACGCAGCTCCCAGAAATGTGTGGTATTTATATTATCACTTATTTTGTCTGAATTTGGCTATCTTTCTCATTATTAATTTTCAGACTATTTTTTCAAACCCAGTTTCATTATCCAGGAAGTCAGTTTGCTAATATTATTAAAAAAGGTCAGTGGATTAATTTTCTTGTATTCAACAATTTTTATACCAACTATGAGTTGAATCTCAAAGTTGAAATTTATACTGTAGTTTGATAGTATAGAGATATTTCATGTGTGTAATTTTTATCTGGTCTTCCAGAGATATTGCAAGTCACGCTTCACCAAAAATTCCATTTTTAAAAGGGTTTAATTTGTAAGGGATAAATCAGATACTATTGATAGTTCAACAGCACAATTATGTGTAAAAGCACAAAAAATATTGAGGCTCACAAACTATTTCTTCTTGGAGAAATTAGCTTACAAAAATTAAATTTTCGGTTGCAATTGATAACTTTCACAGAGTACATGAAATAAATATGCAAGTAAATAGCAAATTGATTTATAGGCTTGAATGTAATGAACATGGTGCAGGTTATTTGAAAAGGATAGGACAACCCAGTACTGTCTAATTTAGAAATTTGTAGATATGTGTAAGCACATCTAAAACAAAAATAGCCACCATTTTTTAACTGGACACAAAAATTAAATCTAGTTTTGAACTACCAAAACAAGGGAATATGCAAACAAAATTTGTTTTTCTAATATTGTGTAACAGTCACTATTTTCTGGACCACTTCATGTGGATAGGCGAATACTATTTTGATGATGGAAATTAAATCAATAAGCAATAAGAATTCAACCTGTTCAAAATTGTAACAAGATCATTAATTTTTTCAGAAGTATAATTTTTATATTGAAAATAACGTTTTTAGTCATTCCAATATATTTTTTAAGCTTCATTTTAAAATGCAGCAACAATTCTAATATAAATATTCTAATCAATATTATAACAACTTTTTACACAAATAAATGTTTACTGTGCACATTTTATTTGAACTTGTAACATCAGGCAGAGTATTAAAGAATAATTTTTATGATATTGTGTTCAGTTTACATTAAAATCTGTATATTTTTATAGGACAATTGGGAAGAAGATGAGGAAGAAGAGAAAAAAGATGTAGAAAAACAAGAGACAGTCAAAGCAGTTCAATATAAGAAGCCCCAAAAGAACTTACAAGAAAAAATTGCTGAGAAAGAGGTACAGATAATGTAATTGCACAATGACAACCATTGCCCTCATGAGTAATTGTGTAAATATGGATACTGTGGTCTTGTTAACGTTTCAAGTTTTAGGAAAATTATGTAACAATACATTTACAGAGGTTGCTGCGAGAGGAGGCACAGAGAAAAGCTGAGGCAAGAGAAGCTTTAAATAAAACCTTATCACCCGCTGAAATCTTAGCAGAAAAAAAGCGCCAGCAAAAGCTTCAGGAAGAAGCGGATTTAATTGTCGCCATGGAAACATTTGGTGAGGAAGTAATCTGAAATGGTTGTTTTTAATGGTTATAATTAATTATGTCTATATATATTAATCTTATTGTTTTTAGGAGCCTCTGAACCAATGGCTTCCACATTAGATGCAATGAATCCAGAGAGTAAAGAAGACTTTGATATATTCCGCGATGCATTGGTTAAAAAAATATGTGTCTACAACAAATCAGTATTTTTTACAAAGTTTGCTGAAGAGTTGGTTAGAAATATATGTGTACATTGTGAGTAAAATTTTTAAGTTAATGGTTTGGTGTGAGAATGTAATATTCTGTAACATAATTGAAAATCAAAATGTTGGTATATGTATTTTCAGGTAAGTTGACTTTCCTTTCCATACCAATATTGCAATTATTTTTGACAATGTTATATCTTTACTAATATTATATATATAGGCCTGGCTACAATATAAATTTAAAGAACTTGTATTGTCTTGAGTGGAATGCCAATCTTCAATTTCAGATAAGTCAACCTCTTTCTCTCTTTTTCCATAAATTTAGTAAATAACTTCAGTCCCTGCAGTTGGTGTCATTATGTAATAGAACTCTTCCATTATTTCCTCCAGTTTAGCAGTGGGAAGTATCTTACAAATCCTTTACACATTCAGTTAAATATGGGCGGCAGATAATTTTATTCTAAATTAGCAAAACACTACTTACTTTTGTTTTGAATAACTTTAATGATGAGTCATGAGAAATTTACATTATCTGCAGGCTGTGGGTTAACTTAGGAAGAATGTACATAACAATCTCCAAACATGTGCTTAAGCCTAAAATATAGGTCATAGGTTAAATGCTTCTGCATCTGACAAAGTTTGCTCAGGAACTGAGTAGAGCACCTGCCTGCAGGCCTGGCTACAATTATGGCATTAAGGCTTATACGTTGTTACAACCATGCCACCAAACCAATACTAAAACAATGGAACATGGGCTCCTAATTAGCCATACTATATTTCATATATATTAGTGCACACATTTTTTGTAATTAAAGCTCTTTACTAAAGGTACATCATTGTGAATGTTTTCTTGTTACTTTTCCTTTGTAATGCTGGGTCTTGAACATATTTAATCAATACCTGTCATTTTAATTAATTTTAAAGAATGTTTCACCTGACAAATTGCAAATCATTGCTAAAACTGAATTTAGAAGCTTTTTAGGAGGCAATTGCGTTATGACTTTAAATAAATCTGTAACATGTCAGCCTATTAGTCAGAAAAGTTATTTACTATTTTTATCATTTTATTTTTGACTGCAACTTTTGCACAAATGTGTACTGCACATTAGAAATGAACGTCCTAAATTTTAATATAATAAATCATAACATTTAATTGAAATCTACACCTGAAGAGGCCCCAATCAGGGATGATACTGTGTGTTTGTTAAATTATAATGTTTTTAATTTGATATACATTTTACTTTATCTCAATATGTCATAATACCCACATTTGTCCCATATTTCATATGAAACAGAAATGTCAAGTTATCTCTAATAATTAATAGTTAGCTTAGACAATCTTCTTTGTTATACCAACATATATCCAAATCTTTATCAATTATATTTTGACCATTTTACTACTTATAATTGTATTTGTAATAAAAGAAGTATGGACAGACTTGCTTCAATTTCTTACAATCCCTATTTTAATTTTATTATAACTTGTTCTATGTATTGTATCTTTTGTTTCAAATTATATAATATCAATTTTAATTTAGCACTTATTTTTTTCCTTTTATTTAGCTATTTATTTATCTAACTAGTACCTTTTATTTCATTCAAATATATACATTTTCAAATTTGTTATTCATGCCTATTAATTTTTATTTCAGTATGTTCAAATGATTTAAAGAGCTTGAAAAATACCATTGAAAATATGTTTCTGGAAAAGGTTAAAGTTGAAAAAGGTGATAAAGCTAAAAAGAAAGGAGGCAAAGGAAAAGCCAAACTAAAAGTTGAAGGTGAAAATGTAAGTATTTTTATATATCTTCATGCACAGAAAATAAGGTGTGTGATTTCATTTTCAATTAATTTAATTACTGTGTTGCAATAGGCATTAATGCCTACAAATTTTAAAATAAAGTTAAATAATTGCTTAGAGAAATAATTACCACAAAAGAAAATGTGGTATGCAATTTTTCATGGGTGTTATCTTTCTATCCCTCTTGGTTGTTGACTTCAGTGTTAAGTAGCTGACAACCAAGAAGGAGCAAGGTAGCAGGTCCGAAATTTAGAAAGTGTGTGCCTTGCCCCTGTTTCAGAAAAAAAAGTCACTCTTTATTATCCACATCAAATATTTGACTCCATTACAAATTTTCCAACATCATTTTCACATAATTAAATTGTCAGCTTCACCATCTTCCTTGAATGCTTTTTTTGTTGACTCTGGGTTTTACAGGGACGGACAAGTATCTTGTCTGTAGGGAGGGCATCTGAAAGCAACTCTCTTTAAGGTTGGAAGGATGTGTTTTTTTATATATATCTGGGCTGTATTGCAGTCCAGTGTAGGACAGATGTAAAATGGTTTTGATTTTCTGTAGTCCTGGGATGTAAGTTGTAGTGAGGGATTGACTATGGTTTTTGGTTGGGAGTGTGTGTGTGTATCTCTTGGCAAAGGTTATGGATATGTGTTTTTGAAGAGGGCCTGTTATGAATTTCCATTCATAAAGGCATTTAGGATTTGGTTGGTGTAGATATTTCAGGTGTAGCAAATACAAGTTCCCCTTAGTAAGTTGTATGTGAGGGGAACATGTGTCAACATGAACGAAGATTGTGGTGGGATGGTTCCACATGATCTTAAGGAAGTATTTGGTATTTGTAGAAATTAGGATAGGGAGTCTGACGATAAATCTATAGCATGAAGATGTCATATATGAACTGGTACCAGGTTCAACATTTCAACAGGAAGGAATTTTATTTTTCTGGACTATTTCAATTAATTATATTTCTATAAATTCTTATTGTTAAATTTAACTGAGGACAGGAAACAGTTTTACTTAATTTGACAGTATGATAATGAAATATTACAATATATTTTATATTTGTCCTTGTCATAGTTGACATAAACTTAAAAATATTATTGACTTAACTATGTAAATTAAGTGCCTTCTAAATTTAGTGACTCTTTTTGTGTGTGCAATTTAGCAATTAATTGCTTGTTTTGATGTAATGGTAATTAGCTTGATAGGATGCCACATCTCTTGTAATTTCATTCTCCAGGCAGTGCTGAAAATTATTGTTCAAGGCTAGCATAAATCCAGGCATAACGTGGCGTCTTGATTCTGTCTGTTGTGTGTTGAGCCTATATTCAAACTCTGGACAGTTGACTTTTTGACATTTACTTCATCACTCCAGATAACTGCCTCCTCTGAAAAAGATTTGAGTGTCTCAAAAATCCTCTGCACTCCCCACCATTGATTGAGCCATTCAATCTTTTCCTGAACTTCACATGTTCTTGTCTGTGTCAGCTAACTAGTTGAGCACAGGTGAACACACAAAATTATGCTAAAAGCACACATCTCATTGATTGCACTATCGCATTAGTTGTTGTTTACTACTAAAGAATTTAAAGTCAAATGATTTAGACATACATTCTTATGATTACAAATATATGTAAATAAATTTGACAAATTTCATTTTTCCTGTGTTGCTCTTTTTATGTAGAAATTCAAGGTAAATATTTCCAAAGCTAGCATTAATTTACATTTTGTGTTTCAGGTTTTGGTTGACGAGTATGCAGCATATGGAGATTTTGATTATGATGATATTATTTAGTGTTTGCCAGAAATTGCCAATTACAAACTTATGTCTACTGTTTCGATTCAACATTACAAAAACAAAACAGATTCATAAAACTGGTGATGAGTGGGTGTAGGTCACTTCCTGCATGTTGGTATTTATTCTAACAAATCTATTGTTTTTTTTACTTTATTTTTTTAAAAGCTTCGAGTGTTTTCTTTTTCTATGATCGAACATTTTTGTGTGATATAAGTGTAGTGAGTCAGTATTGTTATAATGTTTAAATGATTCATATTGACTGAACAAAGGCAGACTTACATTGCTGATTATATTTTCATTTATGAGTACCAAATTTATAACATGAAATATATTTTTACTTATTGACTTAAATCAGAATATTGAATATTTGAGTATAATGGCAAGTGGTAATGCAACATGGCTCGTTTATATGAAACAATTGAACAATCCACTAGGCTTATTTTACAAAACTTAAAAATTAGTAAATCAATATTGGTGATGTTCTTTTTATTTTAACTTCATATTTGATAAAATATTTCACATGTGACTGATTTGATTGCTATAAATTTTTTTGTCTGATACAGAAACTTCAATATTTCCGCTAGAAAGGAATTTAGTATGATATCATTGGATTTTACCTTCATTAATAGAGCAGGCCTACTTCTATATATTTCTTTACTAAGATCATTTTTGTATGTTGGATAATTTATTTAATATTTTCTGGTCAAATTTCATATTGTTGAAATACTTTTGTGTATGAACCATTTATTATATGCATTTACAGTCACATGCGACTCTTGATTATAGTTGTTACTGTTAAACCATGCAATAGTTTATAAATAAATTCTTAAACACTGAAAATTAGACTACTAAAGAAATTTATGTTTGGAAGTTAAGTATTAAAATCTCAGATAAATCATAATTTTATAACAAAAATATTGAATGTAGTTGGTTTTTTGTTTACATTATTGAATTACATCAAATATGTAACAATTGCATATTTTAATTAAAATATTTCAGTGTAAATTTCAATATTTTTTTGTAATCCCAAATTTTTAAATATCCTATAATTTCTGTGAACTGGCAATATTAGGAGAAATGTCTTGCAGCCTATAAGACTGCTAAAAGAATCGATAATGGAGAGTATTTTAACTATGTGCTGTATTTGTTACATTTTAAGAGTAATATTTGTTGCCATTTGTTTTTCGGTGATAAAACTTCATATTAACATCCATACAATTTACCTGTTTTACTTTTTTTATTTTAATAGTTTGACCAATTCCTGGTTAAGGAGTTTAACTCTATCCAATGCCAATAATGCTCCCTTGGAGGGTGGATAGATTGTCCGTAAGGTGGGAAACTGTCTTTGAAGGTGGATGAATTGGAAATGACCCTCATGAGGTTGCAGAAGGCAGTAGGAGAAAACTACATTAAAACACTTCATCCTATCCCTCTTTGTAAAATAGTCCCATTATAGAGTTGGGGGGGATTATCTTCAGTTGCAAAGAAAACTAAAATATACAAGAGCCTAGAGTGACACAACTGCACAATTCAGTTGACAAAACTCAAAAGAAACATTTTTTAAAATTGGAGTGTGGAATGTTGGGTGTTTGAATAGGATGGGAAAACTTGGAGAATTTTAAATAAATCATTGGGTTGAACCTAGATATAGTTGCACTAAGTGAGGGATAGTGGAATGAATAAACATTTTTTTGGTCATAAAATGTATTATAGGTGTCTGTTTAATTAAGAATAAGAAATTGGGAAAATTTCTGACCAGAATGAAAACAAGATGGCACTAACACCCATAATATAATGGCCTCCATACATGAGCTATACATAAATACTAATGACCCTAAGTTAAACTTCACCATGTTGATAGAAACTCTGACTAACTATTCATTAGCTTGACAGTGAGTGACAACATTGCAAATTGAATGAAGCCAAGCCACCCATTGGACTCAGTGTGTGAAATCCTCAATCCAAACTCCTGTCAGTCCTGGTTCACGTTTTGACATGTGTACTGACTGTATGTAGATACTAGTACATTATGGTTAGTAGCAGAGATGATTTTGTTGAGGTTATAGAGAAATGTAGATCACATGAATATTTTTGACAAATTTGCAGTGAAAACAATTACTGGCCTGGATAATATATTAGTTATTTCATACAAAGCACCCTAAGACAACTGTCCTAAAAATTTTGAAGTATCCAGAGCTCAGAGAAGTATCAATAGTATTTATGTAACAAATTTTGCAATATTGAAGACATCACAAAATCACTGTACATTTGTTAGATTTTAATGACTAAGAAAGATAGCCAAACATTGTGTGGTATTTATATTACCTTTTTTGTCCACATTGGCTATCTTTCTTATTCATTATTTTCAATCAGATGTAAATATTTTCATTTTATGTTAGATGTTATATTACTTAAAGACAGGGGTGAAATAGCTGTGGGAAATCAGAGTTCTTCATGAATACTTGCTAAGTACCAAAGGGTAGTAGTCACTCTCATGAGGTACATTACCTGCAGCAACCACAGCCACAATAGAGCTCCGGACCCCTCAGCGAGTGGCCGGCCTTTTGACTGATGCTGACATGGCTGAAGCAGTCAAAGAGTTGTTCGCTATCCCCATTGGAATAGTCGGCCAGCTGCCTCCTAAACTGGTCGAGGCACGGAGAAGGGAATGCTGCGTCCCCACAGCAAACTCCTCTCCCGTTATCAGAAGGGCGTGCGACAAGTACCCAATGCCCGACCTACCTGATGCAGGTTTTTCTAAGGTTTTCCCTGCATTACTTTTAGACGAATGCCGGGTAGGATTCTTAAACTATAACCTGTGGGCCCTAGTTAACCTTTGGCTACCTTCCTCTACCCTTCGCATCCCCCCTTTCAAATCCCTTCCTATTCTATTAAAGGGGAGTTGCCCAATGTGGATTACCCTCATGTAGCCTGTTGCCCTAAAAAAAAAGGTTCCAGCACTTTGCCTAGAAGATGACGACAGAGCTTTTAGTTGTCGAAGTGTTGCGTTGTAATATAATTATGCAAAACCCGGTTGAACTCCGAGAACAATATATTGATAAATCTACATACATGGTCAAAATGCTGTCTCCACTGTGGGGAAGAAGGCCACGTAGCCAAGTCATGTGACAAACAGCCAACCTGCACCCTCTGCCACACCAAGGAAAAGAACTCCAATACAGGTGCCTGAGCTTTCAGAGAGCTGAGCAATAAGTTGCCACCAAAACCAGCAAATGAGATTCCTCACCAGAATCTGAACCATTGTAGAATGACACAGGATATCCTGCTAAAAACTACTAAAGAAAGAACATCGACATAGTGATACTATGTGACCAGTATAGAAATATGGACAGATCTTCTACCTGGGTATTGGACACCTCAAATTGTGCAGTCATCTGGGTATGTGGAAACCACTTTGAACAGGATGCAGATGAAGCAACCCATGGAGGTTTCATGTGGGTGAAAGTGGAGGGCATATACAGTGACCAATAGGAGAGGTGAAGCACTGCTGGACCTATTAGTCTTAAACTTTGTGTGTACACTGGCTTTCAGCAAAGGTAACAAAGTGGACATAATGCTCACCCACAGTGACCATCAAGCCACCTTGTTAGAAACCACACAGAACAAACAGAAACTGAACCAGTCGTACAGTCAGCCAAACATGGAACCCAAAGTCCCTCCATCAGGATATGTTCAGGCCAATTTAGGTGACCTAAAGGGATCTGCTGGGAAGATGACGGAGCAGATTATAACAACCGATACTGAAGTGTGCAACACATCAATAAACAGAAGCTCACCACAGAATCAACGGTTACCAGCCTACTGGTGGAACAAAGAGATTGCAGAGCTTTGCAAAACCTGATTTTGCACCCATAGGTCACAACGGGTGAGAGGAAGACGAAACTACAAGAAAAACCACAAACAACAACTTGTTTTTCTCTCAAAGGAGGGGGAAGCCATGATCCAGTGGTATACAGGTCTATGCTTGCTGAATTCAACAGGTAAGGTGTTGGAAGGTATAATATGCAGGAGGTTACAAAAATTCACAGAAGACACAAATGGTCTCAAATAATCAGTATGGGCTCAGGAGGGAAAAGGTCACAATGGATGCCATTAAAAGAGTGACACAGTCATCACAGGGAAGGCTCTAGAGCAGTGCTGTGCAACCTTTTGAATGATAAGAAAGGGTGTGCTGACATATTACCTCATACTACTTTTACTAGTACTACTATTAACAGCAAAATCAGTTCCATGGATGCTTATATCATACACTTAAGCAACTGGACACAATTTTACTCAACTGATGGCAGCAGAGAGAAATATACCAACACAAGCAGAGTATGTGCATCATGTATGATGCAGTACTGTAGCTATCCCTACCAATGGGGACAAAAATTGTAGGATTTGCTGATAATGTGGCAGTGGTCACCATGAACAAACTGCTTGAAGAAGTAACTCAGAAAGCAAATGAAGTCATCAAATGCATCCACAAGTGCTTCAATTCAGCTGGACTATAGCTGGTGGATCATAACACTGAAGCAGTCCTATTAACAAGAAGGAAAAGGAGAGAGTATACAGACCTCTCCGAGGGAAAATGTAAAATAAGGACCCAGAAATCTATTAGATATCTGAGAGAGCAGATAGACATGCGACTAAGCTTCCGAGGCCATCTAATTAAGACAAACAGAAGAGCAGCTTGTGTGACAGCAGCATGGCTGATGTTACTGAAGGAAGGGCCACAAACGTCTTTAAGGGGTTGTTGGTTCCACACTGTGGTTCGCAGGACCAATATTGCACAACACTGTTTCAATAAACTCTTATACTCAGAAAAATAAGTCAATATACAGGAGAATCACTTTAAGGGTGGCCTATGCATTCTGCATGGTCTCCTATGTCCATAATAGCCAACATACTGCCAATAGAGAAAGTGGCAAACAAAAGGGCCAGGATATATCAAAGAAGACAAATGCACAAAGTCATGGAAAACAAACAAACAACAAGTAAAGAAAAAACTCAAAACCACAGAAAAGTGGCAAAAACTATGGGAAAACTCAATGATGGGCAAATGGACATATCAGCTAATACCAAATCTAAACAGTAGACATAATAGAAAACACGGCGAAGTAAATTGCTTCTTAACCCAGGCGCTTTAGGGGATACCAGCATAGATTTAAGTTAGAGGAAGAGCTGTAATGCCCACTGTGCCATGCCACAGACGATGCAGAGCATATATTCTTTAAATGTCCTTACAGTTTAAGAAAAAATAATGTAACAACACCTGAAAACTACAGCACTGTAGTTATGTGCATGCTTTCTATTAGCTTCACAAATAAAAAAATTATAGCTGATATATATCAAACAATTTATTTTAAATCAAATACAGATATGTATATAAAATTTGGCAGAAACTGCAATTCACACACAAAATTATAGGAAAGCAATGAAACAATAACTTATAATTTGGAATTTATTTACAATAAAATAACAGCATATAAGCAGAACAGGTTTAAAACATTTTGTTTACTTAGAACTCACATAGGTACCTTGCTCATATTATGGAGGAAATTCTCAAAACATTCTTTCAATTGTGCATTATTTTTAATTAATGCTGCTACTACATCTTCATGCTGCTCTCTACTTGACTTAATTTCTTCTTCTAAATGTTCATGTTCTGACTTCAGTTGTTGCAAAGATGTTAATAAGGTTGTAACATTAATCTAAAAATATAAACATTATAAAGTTTAGTAGATTCATAATACACAAATAATTATTTTAAGAAAATACAAAAGTTTGGTCTTAATACCTACATTTTAATTGGTCAATGTTCTGGGAAGTGAAGACAGTTTTATTTTACTTTATTCTGTATAAAGATTTCTGTGAGAAATTACAGAGGCTTAAGGATAGGTAATGATGGTGAAGCCAACAAAATGGCCAGGAATGATGTGAAGTTTGCAAGCCTGTCTGAAGAGTGCACTTTTGCACATTGGAAGGATTGTATTCCATTTCTGTGTTTGGTTGCAGACCAAGTATGTTAAGGGGAAACTGGAACTAATATGGTAGAACTATTAGATACAAGGTAAGAGTACTTGTAATTTTCAGCTGATGGTCAGTCATTAGACCAAGTATGTTAAGGGGAAACTGGAACTAATATGGTAGAACTATTAGATACAAGGTAAGAGTACTTGTAATTTTCAGCTGATGGTCAGTCATTAGACCAAGTATGTTAAGGGGAAACTGGAACTAATATGGTAGAACTATTAGATACAAGGTAAGAGTACTTGTAATTTTCAGCTGATGGTCAGTCATTAGAGATCAACTTGTGGAGCAGATATGGAGCACAAGTTCTCTGTGTGAAGGATCTGAAATTTTTTATTACATATCTGGTCAAACTGTCCTGGGTGAACAAACTTTATCTTGGTTGGGACTATAATGCACAGCATTTCTGAGAAATGGTAATAACTTAAGTGAAAACACAGTAGAGAGTTGGTATTACTACAGGAGCTTGTGTGACACCTTGGCAATAATTCCAAGGTGGAAGTGATCTCACCTGAGATGCCAAACTTCCTGTACAGCAACAGAAATATGTATGCTAAGGGTGGATGATAAAATTAAAATGACTATATCAACAGCTCTGATAGAATGGAAGAAAACATTATGATGTATTTTAATTAATATATACACAAGTTTTAATGTTTATAAATAAATATGAATTTTGGCCAATTTCCACCAATTATATTTAATAAGTCAGTAATAGTTTCAATTTGAATTATAAATATATATATACTGTATTTGACAAAGATATAAATAGTTGATCATTATAAATAAATATTACTGATTTACTGTAAAGAAAAGACCTGGACCACCCAAACTGTATTTTAAGTAAACATCACATTAAAATATTAAGACTACACCAAACAATAAAATCCTACATCAACTTTAAATCAAACACAGCTATGCAACCTCATAAATTACTTGTCAGTGCCAAACCATACAAGGTAAGTAAAAAAAATGTTTCTTGTTGTGCCAGGTATAAAGTTAGTTGTTGATAAATAATAAAAGACTATATTATTTTTAATAATTGAAATCAGTTTATTTCTCTCTTATTTTGCTTTAAAATTACCTCTGTATTTACTTCTTTATTAAACTTTTCTTCAATTTTCTTCAAGTTCAGCTGTATTATATTTAATTCTAATTCAGTTACTTCCACCTGCATCAAACGTATCGATTAGAAAATGGTAAAAACCCAAATTAATGTTGAAAAAGGGGATAGAATTCGGATTCGGAACTTAGTCGCAAAAAGTTTTCATATTTTCACAAGTAAATAATGTTTCCAGAAAAAGTTTGCAAAAAAAAGTTGTCGGATCAGAATTCAACCCTTGAAAAGGAATATCTCTTTCTACCGTATTCCTGAGTTTGCGCACAAGTGGTTCCATTCTTGATTAATACAAAAATATGTAATACAATCTCCTCGACATACACATTTAAATTCAAATCAGTACACATTCAAAGATACATTCGACTTTTGTCACAGATCATTATGATGTCTCAGATCATTATGATGTATAAGATCATTTTTATGTGTTTATATTATAAGAGAAGGAAATGTAAGTCTTAAATTTCAAATACAGATTTGATCGAGTGACTTCATATTTATTTAATAACATATTAGGTATGAATACTAATAATACGTTTTTCCTCTAAGCAACTTTGATGATAATACTTAAAAAGTTAGCCCAGTTCTCAGGTAAAACATTACGATTTCAAGAAAACAACTGTTTTGATTCATAGAACAGCATCTATAGTATCATAAGCCTGATTTCGTATTGAATACCCTTTTGGGCAGGTGGTTCAGGGAGAGAATAATATTTCATATATTAAATGCACGAACTACCCTAAATCGTGGTTCCATATGTCATCTGTTTCACGAAAATACAGTTTAATCTACAAACGTTAACATATGAAATAAACGTAACATAAAATGATGCAGAATTATCAGATTGATTTAAACGATTTTATAATTTTAAAGAGTAAAATAACTTATAACACGTATATACACCAAAATATTAGTTAAATAAAAACCAGCTGTGCTAGATCCACTGCTTTTAAAGGTTTGCATTTATAAACACAAGAGATTAATATAAATTATTTTTATATACTTTTTGTAACATTATCTCATTGTCACTGGAAAAACTAAAACAAAACTATAAAATTAACGGAGTACAATTTTTAATTGAACCGAATTCTTTAAATTGTCAAAAACAAAATTTGTGTAGTTGAAATCACGTATGAGTTTTTAAAATCATATTTATCAATATAATTTCAGGATAATTAGTATATTATTAACACAGACGTATATTTTATGAGTTGATGGTTCAAGCAGAAGTTATTAAATGCATTTGTGCAATTCCCTACATTTTTTATATTCCTAGTGCATGAATTACATATTTATTTGAAATAATGTTTTTTTTTCAGTGCACTAATGAGGTTAATTTGAATCCTTAATTAAGCCGACATTTTAACTTATTCTACATCTTCCATTCTATTACTTCGATGAGGTAATTATTTCTTTTAAAAAAATTGTTCATAATAAAGTTATGAGATTATTCTTCGTTGAGAAAATCGTCTTTAAAAGTGATCTAAATATAACTATATATATTATTTAAGTGCATAACGCTCAAGGGCAACGAAACAGACGTAATATTTCACTACAAGTTTGGAAATTTGGATCATTTGTAATAAATACAAATGCCCGCCTACTATAAAAATATTAAATCATAAATTATAATTTTTGTGTCATCTATTTCAAGGAAAACCACTTATTTTATATTGGTATCACTGCTGCCTTCCAACGGATCAGTTTTTGAAAGCACCTTGATTTGAATTTGTACCTGAGGCGGATTCAAATTGTTGCCGCGACCAGTAAACTGTGTGAATTGTGCTTGCTATTTAATCTTTTTTTTAGGTTTAATCATGTCTGCGAAAAATATTTATTATTCAGATAAATACTACGACGATAAGTATGAATACAGGTACGTGAAGTTAATCGGCAGAATTCAGTTACTTGTAGCGACATTGTAGGAAGGCATGAAGTGTGTCTAAGAAAGGTATAGAAACATTTTGATTTTGGTGCTGACAAGTAATTTATGAAGTTGCATAGCTGTGTCTGATTTAAAGTTAACGTAGGATTTTATTGTATGGTGTCGTCTTGACATTTTAATGTGATGTTTACGTAGGTTGTTACTTTCTTTTTTCCCCAATTGCTCTGTCATTTTAAACCAGCATTTAAGTTACGTTATTAGACAACATTATCGGATACTCTTTTTGTAACGTGTGACATTGCTTTCGCATAATTTGCATGCCTTCAACTGCAATATGGGTTTCCCCAAAGTTTCATAATTTGTTTCTCGTTGTTTATTTTTTAAAAATTAACCAATAGTTTTGCTATCCATTCGTGTTTTAAAATATAAATAATTTTATTTTAGACATGTGGTATTACCTAAAGAGCTGTTGAAATATGTTCCTAAAACTCATCTTATGAGTGAAACTGAATGGCGTAAACTAGGAGTGCAGCAGAGTGTTGGCTGGGTTCACTATATGATGCATCAACCAGGTATATTTAGTTTCTAATTTTGTCATACAATTTAATGCTTGGTTTGCATCTGTACTTACATATTTTGTGAGCTTCTGTTTTTACAATATTTAGTATTCTAATATATTATTTAAACCAGTGTTTCTCAACCTTTTCTTTACAATTATCCACCTAAGTATTTCTAATGCCCCCCAATCTAACACATTTTTTATATTCAAAAATAGTATTACTTTCTAAAGAAGCCTAATATCAACTTGCATATCATGGTTCTTCTATAGTAATAATTCTGAGTATAAAGAAAGTAATAATTTATTTTAATCTTAGATCGCTAAACTTATTGCCCATTCCAACTTTTGTATAAAATTAAGTTCTCATTTCATTTAATGTAAGGAGTTGGGTCTAGCCTAAAGCATGTCATTGTAAACATTCAATATAGTATGTAACATTCCTTCACTAGTCATAGTAAACAATAGTCTCTGAGTACATCTTAGTTTCTTTCCTGTGTGGCTCTATAGAAAGCACCAAACTTACCCAGTTTATTTCCAATTGAGATACCAACAATTTTTCCTTTTGGTTAAAAGTTTTAATTTAATGTCTGTTTTGAATTAATATAACAATTAATGACCTTATACAGACACTTTTAATAAAAAAAATCCCTTTTGTACAAGGTAAATCATAGCTAGTGGTTTTTAAATTGTAGATGGATTCAGTTTTGAATTGCCTGCCTGTGGGTAATGAAACCCAGGTTTAGAAAATACCTCTTTAAACAGTAACACAATATCTATACAAATTTTTAGATTCTGTAGCATAAAAAATGGCCAAAAAATAGGGATATGTTTTTAAATATACACCTTTAGCCATTTTGTAGCTAAGCATCAGAATTTGGATGTTATATTCAATTTTAAACTTGCATAGAGGACATAATTGTCAATCACCTTGTTTTTGTTGATGAAACTTGTACATTGTCAAGAATTTTATAAATGATTATGATCATAGAGTTGAAAAGCTCTATAACAAATTTAAATAAAGAGATATTTTAAACTTTTTTTTTCTCTGGAAACTGATTATACAGATATTAATCAGTCTAAAGAAACCTGAAGTAAATGTCTATTGTATGTTCCGAGTTTGATTTTAATCTTTTTCCCTTTTACAATATACATTTCATGGAAAACAATCATGGTTCAAAGTAGACCATATCTCACTTCTCTTGTAATACTGTTACAAATGTGTGTGAATTAGTTAAAATCCTGAATATTGTATAGAAATGGCAGTGTGACACATATGAGCAATTCTTATTCTGGTTGGATTCGTAAAGTGTACTGGATAATTTCACTTTTACCATGGAAATGGTAAAGATGAAAATTGAATAGTTCAACATGGCAGACAAGTAACTTAACTTGACTTACACCATTAATTTAATTGCTTAATTGGCTGGCCAAACACAAGCAGATTCTTTCTGCAGACATGATTGGTTGATCAGACCATCTATTTTGAGAGCCAGATCGTGGCCCAAGTGACATTGCCATTTAGCACTAGAAAACCTGAGTCTGCATTACTACCTAGAACACGTACAGTGTGCCATTTCGACCCCTTTACATTATCGTGTTTTTACTGAAATTACGGCATATATGAATTATATCTTTTTATTCTAATTCTGTGATGAAGTACTTACTATAAAATTGTGCTGCATATTTATTTTTTTCCAAGGTAATGAGGGGAATATTTATAATATCTGAAAAGGTGGTGATACAAAACTTTTGTTAATTTTAATTTTACAATTCTATGAAAATTTGGCAATATTCTACATATTTTCTTTAAAATAAAATTGTCAGCACAAGTTACACAAATATATTTTTGTTTAAATATACATTTTCCACCCACTTTTAGCATAGTTATCACATATATTGTTTGAAAATTTGTTTCCCTTACAATATTTTACTTGACTGTTTCAATGTTGTGTTGATCCCAGTAAACTAATATTGGTAATTTCCTTGTTTTTCTGATCTGAGACTGGAGACTCTTAAATTCTTGCATAAACTTTCGTATGTTTCCACACCATCTCCTTGATGCTGATTTTGTAGAATACTTCTTTGCCATTATGTCTCCCACGCCAACACTGTATTACGTAGCATTGTAGAATGAGATAGTTTCTGGAGTTTTTTAAAATAATTATTAGCTATAGTTACATCTCCGTGAAAAGTACTCAAAACTAACACATTTTTATTTAACTTACCTTGATAAAATGCTATTTTTTCATTTTTGAATGTGTTGCATAAAGAGTATTTATCAGTGTGGTATAGATTCAAAATGATTAGATTACTTCTTTATTGCATAATACTGATCTAACTGTCAAATACAAAATTATTTATAGGAATAATACAAACAAATATTAATATATAAAATCAACTTACATACAGCTTCACTATTGCTATTGCTTGAGGAGTCTGAAATGCTGTTAATTACTCAGAACTCATCTCAACTTGAAATTTTTCCTTTGTCAGCATAATCTGGATTAATATTTTGTAGTTTTGCAAATATTTTCTCAGCAAATTTGTACTTCCATGACATTCTTTTGAATACCAAGAAAGAACTAACCCCAGAAAGAGAGCTACAAAAGTTTTCGTATTGCCTGGAGGAAACTAACAAAATAGTGAGAGTGAAAGTCAAGTTATTTATGGGAAGAGGTTAGGGAAGGTTATGCTACAAAATGCACAACTAACATTCAGTGAAGGGGAGTATTTAAAGGTACCATGAGCAGTAGGTCTAGATGACCCATCCTGGGAGTTCTAGGTAAATTCAAAATTTACTACCACCTTTTTAAGTAAGGTTACTGAGATTTTAATATACTATTTAAATTATGATTTAGGTAAAAGTCACAAAATTTGAATGAACAATCTCCATATACAAAACAGTTACTACTGATTAAATATTGCCAAGGGTTAAAATGACCCTGCCGAGCTTTCTAGTGTTAATGTTTGCATCATATATATAATTTTGTTGGTTGTTCATTGGTTAAGAAACCTTGTAGTCTTACAAGTAGTTCATGTCTGCCAGATAATAGACCATTGAGCAATGAGAATCGGTCAATCAAGCTGAAGAATTTTTTATGCAGACAGTTATCTGTCATCCAAACCCTATATGTATTTTGATATTTTTGTTTAAAATAATTTTGTGTCCAACATTTTAAAGATATAAAATAGTATCACAAATTATTTCATTCTCAACTGGGCACCAGTATAAACTAATATTAAATAATTACTGATAAACCTATCTTAAACTAAAATACATCTCTTGGCTCTATTAAGAAGCCTGAAACCTTTGAATATCTCCCTTATTTAAAACAAAGAAGCAGGAACTACAATATTTTAAATGCAACCACATTGCTGTTGTACTAGATCAACATGGAATTTCTGGAATAAACATTTCATAAGCTGCTGTTTATTTGCTACTTTATTTGTAGCATATTCCAAATGATGCTTAAAATCTAATTAAACTATTAACATTCTATAGGCTTATGCTCTATCAATACATTGTTGTTTTCCCTAATATTATTACAGCTCCTATACTATACTATACCAATAATTAATATAATTTATTCCTGGAAACATTAAACATAATAAACTATTAAAAAAACAGAACATGAAGTGTTAAAGTAAATACATCACAATGTGTCTGTAATCCTTGTGAGTTAATCACCTGGTTTGTTTGGTGTGTCATCATTATGGATCTTGTACTTTTTTAATCACCTGAAGAACATAAGGATTGCAGAAACATTGTGTGGCATTTAATTTAACACTTACTTTTGTCTACAAATCTAATTAGAATATTATTAAGACTGATGTTTTATAATTTTTGCATTTTGCTTTAATTTATTTTTATTTCATTAACAACGAACATTAATTAAAACTCCATTAAACTACTACATTTACATAAAGTCTAGATCTATAAATGAGTGTCATCAGCAAACAAATGCATAACATTCAAACTTTTGTGGACTGTTAATAAGTATCAGAAAAGATCTCTATGCAATGTTGTTTGTAACTTCTAGATCAGTACAAATATTAATGTTAATATACAGTTTTTTTTAATGTAATCTCTTAACCTCTACTATATTACCCCTGTTATTTAATTGCTCTAATTTTAATTATAGATTTTCTCTATCTGTTGTCTAAAATGCTCTTTCAAAGTCCAAAAGTACAGCAAATGTTCTTTCATTTACATCTTTCTTCATCTTTTCATTTTCTACAACTAATTGCACTGTACTCTCTGTGGAGTGTTGCCACACGGAATTACATAAGAAACAATATTTTCTTACTGATTGCAGGTAAGTTGGCATCGCTGTCTCTCTCTCCTGTCCTAATGTGTTATATATATATTCCTCTCTACGCCTTGAACGTATGCTTCATTTGAGCATATTACTATGCCTAAAGCATGTGCTTTCTTCAGTGCATATTCCTAACCTTCGTTCTATCTTTTTATCTTTCCTCAGTATCCATTTATCCTATGTGACTTTGTCACTTAATAATTAAAATCCTTAACATTTGTGTGTGTGTGTATGATATTAGTAAGTATATGACATTTTCAAAAATAATTGCAGTGTTGGTATGGAAAGGAAAAAGAGATCGGTTGTGGCTTACCTGAAAGTGAAGTGCTAATTCTGTTATATTATATTACCAACTTCTCCCCCATCAATTCTGCGTCCCTATCATATCCTAAGATGAGTTCTGCTGAAAAACTCCTAAGATCATTAAAACATGAGGCCATGAGCCTGGCAAAATTACAATCCCACGTTGCCTTCTTGACCTGCTGTCTGGAGGTCGGCCTTCCCCCGAATGGCCTTACCATAAAATGTCTAGCTGCGACATGCGCATCAAAAGCTGCATGACAGTCCGCAGGTGGTCGGTGCACGGAATGGTGTAACACTCCTTCCTGAAGGAGGCGGCTTGAGAGCCTCCGAAAATTTGAAGAACAACTTTCAGTTCCTTATGGCGACACCACACTTCACTTTCAGGTAAGCCACAACCTATCTCTCTTCCCCCCCCCTCTCTCTCGCTCTCTCACTCTCTCTCTCTCGCTCTCTCTCACTCGCTCTCTCTCTCACTCTCTCTCTCTCACTCTCGCTCTCTCTCACTCGCTCTCTCACTCTCTCTCACTCGCTCTCTCACTCTCACCCTCTCTCTCTCACCCTCTCTCTCTCACCCTCTCTCTCTCTCTCACTCTCTCTCTCTCACTCTCACCCTCTCTCTCTCACCCTCTCTCTCTCACTCTCTCACACACTCTCTCCCTCTCCCCTCTCCCCCCTCTCTCTCTCTATATATATATTATATTAGTATGTCAACTCTTATCAAGTTGTAAGATGCTCCCTCAATTAGTGTCCTGCTGAGTGAATTATGATACAAATATCCCCTTCTCTGAATTTCTTTCTTCTTCCAATATAAGATTTGAAAAAATAACTAACCATTTTTTACAACACAACTTGCAGCCATGTTGATTCAGTCTCCTCAAGTTTCACTAGATGATTTTCTATTGAACAATGTATAATCTTGCAGCTGACTATTAATGTGGAAGAAAGTGACAAATCTGGAGCCAAGATTCATCATAATCTAATCCTGGTTAATCCCAGCATTGATGTTAAGGACACTCTCACATTTGAAATGTCTATGACAGCATTGCGTGGTACAAAATGATTTGATGCCATATCTTGTGTGTTATTTATGAAGTATTTGGCTTTGTGATTGTTGCTATGGTTATCTTACATATCCTTCAACTGATAATTGTCTAGTGGTGCATTTGGGATACATGATGCTCTTTCCTCTTCTAAACTAGATACAGAGATGAGACACCACACTGTAGGACTCGTTTCAGTTGTGGTCTATTTAAAATTATTTTGGAACTACACCCACATTACAGAAATATTTTAAAACTTAATATATTTTTTAGTGTCTGTAACTGTATAAGATTCTTATTGAAAGTTTTTAATTGATTTTACAGATCAACATTTAATTTGATTTCTGGTAATGCTATAAAATTTATTTCAGAGCCACATATTTTGCTGTTCAAAAGAAAAATCACAACTCCACCAGAAAACAAAGAAGGCTCAACAGACGTTTCTTGAATTTTGTGGGATAACTTTTGCTATTTGCAATCTTGTACATATGTTATATATAACTTTTTAAGAGAGCTTGTTAAAGCTGTTTTACTTCAATAGTCATGTTTTATAATAATCAATTTTATTTAGATCCAAAAATTTGTTTCCTACTGTGTTATCAAACAATTTAAAACTACTTGATCAATCATCCTTTTAAAATTTACATACTCAATTTACAATAGACTTAGTTCAATTTAGAATCCTGTTGTCGATTTAAACATGGAAATATTGAAGTGCCAATGTAAATTTTGATGTGAAATTGTACATATATAATGTGAAATGATTTGCCTATTATTAAATATTTGTCATGCCATATTCTGTTACTTCATAATCTGTCGAATAAATATTTAAATTATTATATTTGTTTTTCTTCTTAATACAATCAATAGTAATGAAAATTAATACATTTTGTCTTTTGAATCACAATTTAATTCTATTACGCAGAAGAAATTGTGTGGTATTTATATCATTTTGTCTGTAAATTGGCTATCTTATCTAATTTTTGTATTTTAAAACAGACGTTTTATATTTTTATTTAAATGTGATATGCTTTATTTATGAATATTGTGGAGTGGTATATATAAAATATGGATTTTGTGAGTGGATTGGAAAGTCAAAGGAGATATTGTGTATCATAAGAATGAATATTAGTTTCAAGTCAGACTGAAATGTAGTTAAAACTTTCAGAGGATCCATCTTTCCTCAGGAAACATTGAAATTCTTAGGCAACTGCACACTTCTGAGATCAATTTTTTTAAAGTGTGATTTAAACAATTTTATTTTCATATGTCAGAATGTGTCCAAATTCTAAATACCCTGTTAACATGGTCCCATCACTTTCTGTGATAATACAGGCATATTTAACTCCTTGGTGTACATAAAAGCAAGTCATCCACCCAGTTCATGCCTAACTATGAGATGAGCTCACATTTTCTCCACCTGTGGGTCAGAAAAGAGACAAAGATACCATGACCCAGCTGATAAATCTACTTTTAATTGTTTAAGTAACAAACTCAATGCAAAATTAAAATCTTGTTCCAAATAATTGTTTATGAGCAATATTACAAGTTTGAATCGCTATAATAACTCTATATGTAAGCCAGTGAAATCCTCCTATAACCAACAAAAGCAACAAGTCCAATCTATCAACAGACTACTAAAGAAAGATGAACCAAGAGTGATAAAGAAAAGGGTGAAGTCTTTGTGGACCATCTTGTAGGGGTATTTTGTCCTCACACTAATGATCCAGATGTAGAAATTGATGACTTTCAAAAAATTACATTGCAAAAAATTTAGCCAGTAGCACTCATCAAACCAAAGGAACTGAAAACGATGATACAGTACTTAAACACTTGCACAGGGAATGGATCTCGTTACTGTAAAAATACTGAAACAGTTACCTAGAAAAGGTATTTTGTATATTACATACTTATTTAGTGCAATATTTTAATAAATTATTGGCCAGACAAACTGAAGGTAGCAGGAATAATTTTAGTTAACAAACCTCGAAAAAATCTTAAGAATGTTTCTTCTTAGTCTGCTCTCAACAAAAAAATAATTGATACCGACATCACATCTAACGTCTATATAATCAATTTGACTTTTGACGGAGTCATTCTACAACTCAACAGTGCCACTGAGTCATTAATAGAGCCTTCAAAAATAAAGAATACTGTCCAGAAATATTCTTAGACGTAAGCCAGGCATTCAATAAAGTATTACTATATAAAATAGAAATATATTTACAATGTTCTTTATTGCCACTGAGTCATTAATAGAGCCTTCAAAAATAAAGAATACTGTCCAGAAATATTCTTAGACGTAAGCCAGGCATTCAATAAAGTATTACTATATAAAATAGAAATATATTTACAATGTTCTTTAAATTGTTAGAATCATTCTTAACCAATTGCAAATTTTGTACAACAGTAAAACAATATGCCTCGTCTTACATTCTATTAACTCAGCAATTCCTCCTGTTGTATTTGTTGTTTACCTCTGGTCTCCAGCGGCCGAAAATATTTTACTAGGAACTTTTGCAGATAATACAGTGATTCTTACCTTGCATACGGATATAAACCAGGCTTCATTACTCATACAACAATATCAAACGTGGCTTCAGAAATGGTGAGTGAAAATAGATGAAAAAGTTTCTCATGTGATGTTTAAATTATGTAAAAAATAAAAACAGTGCCCACCTATCTATATAAACAACACAGAGATTCCTAAATCACTCTGTGAAATATTTGGGTCTGCATCTCAAGAGTAAGCTCAATTGGAAAATTCTCATAACCAAGAAAATAAAACAAATGGATACTAAACCAAAAGAAATGTGCAGGTTACTTGGACATAAGTCACCTCTCCATAGAAAATAAACTAATCTATAAAACCATAAGTATACAAATATAGAGCTATGGGATAGAATTATGGGAATGTGCCAGTAAGTCCCACACTACAATAATTCAAAGATGCCAGTTTATAATATTAAGAGCCATTGTTAATTCCTCCTGGTACATACCAAATGAGTGGTTACACAATGACTTTAAATCCCCACTGTAATGGAGACTGTCCATCCAAAAAGTGTTCGTCATCACCAAAAGCTCTGATCCATATTTACAACCACTATTAGAAAATGGCGAGCACATCTGTAAACATGATTTAGGAGTTCTCTTCACTGGAGGGGATATAATGTAAAATATATTGGCTTATAGATTATTATGTAATCTGATTGCCGACTTATACTTGATTATAAAAAACTGGGTCTGCCAGTAATATCATCTATAATGCTCTCATCCACAGAAACTACCAACAAAGTGTCAGCACCCAATTAACAAATAAAACACAGTATACTAATTACATCTTACTTTCCTGACCGAAAAACTGTATTACAATATCTATTTAGTCTCCTCATGCAGATCTTACCCTTCCATTATTCCAACCTACCTGCCCTTCATTCTTCCCTAAATCCTAAAAAATCACAGAATTGAAGAAACCATTGTAGGCATATTAGGTATTCCGTTGCCTATGATAGAAAAGAGCAAAGTAGAGAGATGAAATAAAAGTGACAGATGCTGAAACGATTTCAATGTTTTGAACAGTAAAAAACTGTTCATGTTCAGGGAAAAGAATGGGTTTAGAATCAGAGCTGTGCCTCATTAGTCTGAGCATTCCTTAAGGAAATAAACCTACTAAATTCAGCTTATTAAGAGAGTCATCTATCGTCCTCTTGGCAGCAGAATGAAGAAATGTGGTACTCAAGATTAGAGATAAAGTGGACAGGATTTTGTCTGATAGGCTCACAAGGGACATTTTTGTCTTTTTTGCATTGAATGAATTAGGAACCTATTAGATGTGCAGGAAGGTCAGAAATTGGTGAAATATTGCTTATGTTAAAATATTTATGGAGAAATGATCTGAAATTATCAGATTAAAAATGCCAAATATCCTTTATATTGACACTGGGTTGAGAGATGACTTTATTTAATTTGTTACATATGGCCTCTTTAAATTTTTGTTTAAAACTAGACTTAAAACCTCCATCTTTGCTTCCAAAAATCCACAAACCTGATGTCCTTAGTCACCCAATTGTTGGTAGCTACAACTCTCCTCACTGAAATGATTTCCACTTTGGTGGATAAATCTGTATAAAATAGTTGAAAAACTTCCTTCCTCTGCTGCTTCCATGAACTTCCATAACTACTTCCACCTGATATTCTACTGTTTACCATAGATGTTTTCTCCCTTAATATAACGTCCTGCATGCTAATGGCCTTTTGAAACTTGAATATTTATTGTCAGGCAGGTTACCTAATTCCTTCCTTACCACAACCTTTCTGATTGCCCTCATTCAGTTTGTACTTACCAGGAATTACTTTTCTTTCAAAGTCAACATCTGTTATCAAATGAAGGAACACAGTCTTTGGCACCCAGATGGCTCCCAACTACACCAATCTGGTATTTTTATGGTGTTGCATCCATGCTGGACGACATAATTGTTACTGGAAGAAACGATTCCGAACATTTGGCTAATTTAGATTAAGTTCTTCGACGTCTTGAAGACATCGGTCTTCATCTTAACAGATCCAAATCAAAGTTTATGCAAAATTCAGTTGAATTTCTTGGTCACACAATCAGTAAGGAAGGTGTCAGATCTACCAAGGATAAATTAGATGCCATCATTTATTCACCTCCTCCGAGCGATTTGAAAGTATTTAGTTCATTTATTGGGTTACTTAACTACTATAGTAACTTCTTACCAAATCTCTCCCAAGAGATAGAGCTGATGCGTTAACTTCTTTGCAATTGAGTAAAATGGAAAGGTCAAATGCATGTCAGAAATCATTTGATTATGTGAAGAATAAGTTACAATCTGATAATCTACTTGCTCACTATGATTAAAATGTTCCTATACAGGTCTTATGTGATGTTTCATGTACACTCGCCAAGTCAGAATTAAACTATGTCCAGATTGTTAAAGAGGCATTAGCACTTAAATTTGGTGTTCTTCGATTTAATCAGTATCTGTATGGACGTAGATTTATTTTGTGCACAGACCACAAGCTGCTAGTATCCATCTTTAATCCATGTAAACCTAAACCGAGCACCATCACACCACGGATTCAGAAGAGGTCACTAGTATTATCTGATTACAATTTCAACAACAAATTTTTACCAACCGAAAACAATTGTGTGGCTGATCTCCTGTCATGTTTGACGCTACCATTACCACCAGACACAGATGAAGTGAATTGTATGTGGCTACATCATGTTGAACAAGCATGTATTTCTTATAAAACTGTCGTAGAATACACACGAAGGGATTCAACCCTCTCAGCAGTCATGAAATATGTTCAAATGGGATGGTCGATCTCTGCTAATGATATGGATTAGCCACTGAAGCTGTAGACGGAAGTAGTGTAGTAAAACTGTCTCAACTGAGATGCAACATTTTAGATGATCTACATGAAGGTAATTTGAGTCACAGTGAAGTCACTTTCCCACAACCATTTCTAGCGACCAGGCCTTGAGGGATCTATAGAAGATTTGGTTAAGTTATGTACAACATATGCAGGTAATTGGAAAGAAGTGCCTAAGGCTGCGTTTCATCCATGACATTAACCAGACCATCCATTGCAAAGAATACACACCAACTTTACTGGACCTGTGCTTGAGTCATGTATCTCATTGTTATTGCTGCCTATTGTAAATGGCCAGAAGCAACGATCAATGCCTTCATATCCAACACAGTCTGCCAGTCAAGTTAGTCACCGAAAATGAAGCATAATTTACATCAGCTGAATTTGCCAATTTCACTAAGACGAACATTATTCAACAAGTTTTCTACACCTGGGCACCCAGCCACCAATGGTGCTGCTGAAAATCTTGTTGGAACATTTAGATGTTTGCTTCAGGCACTCATGACATTGGGTATGAATGCAAGGATAATTTTTCTTAGTAAGTATTGTACAAGTATTGTTACACCATGATCATATGTCTAAGCAGAGCAAATTGAAGTTTGTGGAGGTCTGAATCATGTACATCAAGTTGGAGAAGCCATGTGGGTCAGAGATTATCAACCCAATAATAAGTGGAATCCCGGTGTGATTGCTAAACCAATAGGCAGACACACATACGAGGTCTAGAATGGAGGATTCATCTGGCGACATCATATTGAACAGCTATGTAGCCGTACAGACAGTGATACTTATCATCTCTGTTCTAGTCCTCTTGTTTCAGATCCTGTTCCATCTACCGTTTCAGCAATAAATTCTGATAATCCAGTGGTTCCAAACATTGAGACCTTAGTAGAGACTGGATACCATTTACTGATGTTGGTCAGCAGATCACCACAACAGGCGATAAACCCGTATCCAATGTGGAACAACCACACAGGTCAGCTCATCAATATCGTGTACCTAATATACTTAAGCTGTAGTTCCAGTGCATAATCGATAATTGATTTGAAATTTCAAAGGGGAGTGATTGGAGGTCCATGATTTGTTGCACTTTCTCTCTACTTTCACTTTTCATTTCATTGGGCAAAACAATTTTCCACTCACGCACAGCCGTCAAAAAATACTTGAAGAGGCTCCTGTCTGTTCTGCGATAGGTTCATTAGTTCCTTTATCCTCTAGAGGGTGCTGCAGTTTTTCCATATTACAGTAAGAAAGTGGAAATAACTATGGACCGCTGTTAAAAAACTCCTCCAGCAACCTGCGGGCTCTCCAGTGAGTTTCCTTCAGAAAAGTGCCACTCTCTCCTATCCCATCAGATTGTCAGTCAGCAGCTCCAGTCTGTTCAGCCAGGCCTTTGCCTCCTCTGGCATCCTTCCTGTCAATAATTGGATTTCCTTCTCTCTTTGCCTACTAAGGAGTTAATGGTGAACCATCACGAGCTCGTAAGTATTAGTCAGAAAAGGATGATTTTGTGTAATACTAATCCCGCTTCTGACACCCGTTGTAATCTGTAACTTTCTGGTTCCATTATTTTCTCGCTGCAAGGAAAGTAGTTATAATTTTTCTTTTTCTTTGATGAAAATATCTCACAGTACATTTCAACAGAGTATTTTTTATTATAGTTATGGAAACTGTTCCATCAACATGCAACACTTTTATAAATGATAAAACTGTAATATAATTTTAAAAAGTTAAATACTTAGAACAAAACTATCACACAACTATCTTAACATTCACTTCAATGGAAGGCAAATCAAATTAAAAAACTTATTCCAAGGAAGCAACAAACGTCATCACATTGTAACTGGCTATCAATCCTTATCATAGAACCTGGTTACAGTAACATGTCATGAATAATGAGTGACACTTTTTATAGTATAAGAGATTTTGATACACGAGTTCATCAATTTTCTTTTTAATTGTTTAAAAGTTATATTTATTTCACTGTACTATTACTTAATATTATATTATATCTAGTTTATGTACAAATAATTTTGGTTAATTTGGTAAAGTATGGTGGTGTATAGGTTTTGATCCAACAGTATTTATTATTCTGGATTGTCTAATAAAAAGAATAAATTTTAAAAAATATTAATGTATATTTGGAAAAGCTATTTACAAGAGTTATTCACAGAATTATGTATAACTTTTATACATCCATGGAACACACTTCACTAAATATTTGTTTTGAAATGAAATCAATTTTTTAGTGATGATTATGTATTCCCGCGTTGTATGTGAACTTCTTGTCGAAGTCTTTGCGGAAGTTCTCTGTAGATTAATTCTGGAATATTATCTGCAATTAAGAACATAAAAATGTTGTTATAAATGTGTTAAATGTTACACTTTACATAAAACTAAATTTATGAAATCTATATTAAGATTAAAGGCGTCTGTGTACTAAGCAGAATACATGAGTTCAAGTCCCGCCTGGGTTAAATATTTTCAGTCTTTCCTTCTTCTTCCATCCTTCTCTCTGCTTTGAACATATGCTTTTCTATGTGCGTAATTCTTATATATATATATATATATATATATATATATATATATACACACTCTCTCTCTCTCTCTCTCTGTTATGAAATTAGTGGCTTATTTAAATATATTCATTGTTTTTTTAATGTTTACTTACCATTGCACCGGTAAATAAGATCTGACCAAATAATCATTTCTTGAGAGAAACAGAAGACTCCAAGTCTTCCACCTTTCAAGGAAGAGTCATATATATTCCCAGAATCAGCAACCATATGCTCTCCTTCAAAGATACGTAAGCGAATTAAACCAATTTTAGGGCGATGCAGTAACAGCCAACGGTAGGCAACTTTTTCCTTCCACCCGACATTTCGAGGATCTTTCCATAGCAGTTTTACCTGAAAAATAAGGGATCAGACTATATACATACATTCTTTATTATTACTTGTGACCACATCTCTTAATTTGAGGTAAGCCAATGACTCTCCACATCTCTTTCCTGTCCAACTTAGTTATTTTGGCTATAGGAATTGTAAGCTTTCTTGTAACTGTTGGATGAAGAGTTCTCAGGATTCCAACTGGGTGATGTCATCATCACTCTGTTTTGACAACATCACATTAAAAATTAATTTGACTTTAATCTCTTGGTCAATATGTGATTTAACTTGCACCTCCCTATCTGATACTGTTGAGGGGTTAACTTGATATTAACTGAAATGTTCATGTTACTCCAACCCCTTACCTAGGTTTTCTTCACTACCATACTGTTAAGGGTTCAAAGTAGAGACTAACAACACCAAGAGTGACACTATCAATCTAGGCATCCTCAAAATCTATTACTAATATTGGCCATTTTCTTATATTTTTAAAATCTAATCCCCTCACAACCCCTACTCCAGGTATGCAAAGGACACCTAACCCTAACAGGTGTTTTTTCCCCCAGGTTGTGACATGATATTTTTATAGATTAGATTGATTAATGATTTATAATGTAAAAGTTTCATTATTTTACTCAGTAAAAATCATTGAGTTAAAGTGTATATATAAAACTTGATTTGCAAGTAATAAAGCTGTTAAAACATTCTGGCATATGATTGTCATATATGTGATGTGAAGGTTCAGTTGTGTATGTATGGCCAGTATATAACTTGAATATATGAGTAAAGTTAATATATATTTTGGAGTGGGAAAAGTAATACAAATTTCAATGTAAACATTGGTTTTCAACAGTTGTGTGATGGGACAGTTATACTATGGTGGGAACTGGGGGAGTTGTAAGACTGGTTATATTTGCTTCATGTTGGATGATGACTTCTGCAGGATTGTGTATATTTGAAATAAGGTTTCCAGTGAAAGCTTATAGGATGATGGAAGGTGGATAGGACTTTTGGAATGTTGTTTTTTTATGAACTGGTGGTTGTGGGATTATGCACAGATATGGGCAAGATGTTGGTGGACAGGATGGAAATTTAGAAGGCGATGGTGCTGGAATAGGTTGATGAATGGGTATAGGAAATGAAGTGAAAGACAGAATCAGAGGTTTCTTTTTCTAGGACCCACAGAGATTGAAAATGACGAGGTGGGAAGAGAGTAGGAATTATGTGGCTATAGTCTATTACAGGGTAGATGAAGTTTTTACATGTATGGAGGAGGGTTTTAGGATGACAGGAGGTAGTTCTGGAACTTAGGTTGACATACTTAAGAGTAGTTGGACATGTGGGATTAGGCTGAGGGTGAATCCACATTTTGAGGAGGAAGAGTATTGGCAGCAAACCTATTATTGTAAATATGAAAGCCAGCTAGGGGGTGCGCTTCAAGTCAGCACTTGCCCCATTTCCCCAATCGGACTCAACAATAAATAAGATGGAACTGTAGGAGATAGAGACTCTGTTCCTTGCCTGAATATGAAACTTGGAAATTATAGGTAAAAAAATTAAAATCATAATCAATAGATTAGAACTGCAATTTGGTTTTAGAAGTGTAGTATAGCATAGTATGAGTTTTAAAATATAATACACATAAGAAAGTCATCTACTTGCTAATACAATGGTTGTACAAATTTGGAAAATTGTTGGTGTAAGACAGTTTGGAATTGGATGAGAAAAAAAGATGAAGTGAAAGATATTCAAGGAAGTGAAAGGGTTGGGGGAGGGGGCATTAAAATGCTGAGTTACATAAATTAATACATAACACTGCAAAATTTATTACAGAGTTTTCTCCAACTGTGGATTCCAACTTTCAAATATTTGGCCAAGCTAGGCCTTTTCTCCCCATTTTTCTAATGTAGAAAACAGGACTGCATTATAATTAATGTATCTATTTTCCCCAGATTATAATATAAATATTTTGATTTTTTTAAAAAAATATATAAACATCACACTGACCTGTGATTCAGTGTCACCTGTATGCCAGAGTGAATTGCGCAACATTTGCCCAGGACCAGTGCTTGAATCTACAAGTTTTAATTGTATTCCTGGCTCAGCTACTGCTCTGAATGGAGTGGCTTGCCAATATGTCTGTGTATTCTTCTTCCACATGACTGTATAGAATTTATGGTTATTCTGGTAACTACGACAAAAAACTCATTACTAAAACTGTGCATTAAAACATGAAAAACCAAATATAAGCTATATTAACTAATGTTTCTTAAAATCAATGTTTGCTCATTTTTATGTTATTATAAATAATCAAATGTTAAGATATGTTTATCACTTGTAAAATAACTATTTGATTGTTTTAAAATAGAAAATCAAAAATAAGAATACTAAGCCCATTACAATGAGAATGTTTATATAATTACCTGAATATAAATCCTACATAGTCATCATCAATTTCTGTATCTACGAAAAAAGTTCCTTCAAAATCTACTCCTCCAAATTCATCAAAACCTGAAATGTATATAATATTTGAAGATTATTAAGGAAAATGATGTCGATATGGATGTAAATATTGAGAACAAAATGTTCTCCTCAACATTATTTGTAATAGCACAAATATTTTTTTAAATAATGAATGTTTTTTCTTATGACAGTGTGACTGAGTAGTTGACAAAGTATATGCTTAATATTAAATAATTTATTTACCTACTGCTAGTCCTGGATCACTGTTCATCGTCTGAACTATTTCAGCTCCTTTATTGTATATTACCCAGTTAGGATCAATTTGAGAGTCACCTTCTGGATCCAGAACAACTGTCTGATATGTTCTGTAAAAGCGATTTATGTTATTCAAATATTTGATTCATTATTTCAAATGTAACTATTTTCTTAAAAACTTACCTGAAATCTGTTGAAAATATCTTTGAATTATTGGGACAGTTGTCCAAATAGTTTGGCACGCTGTCAAGATCAAAATCATCTTGGCAGATATCACCAACTCCATCTCCTAAAATTTATTATCAATGATATATTATTTTTATTAAATTGTTAAAACTTGTGAAAATAGAGCATTACTATTGAGCATATTTTGTAATAAATATACGTTTTTACAATCAAGAAGCATAAAGAAATCACATCAAATAAGAAGTTATTTGCAATAAGGGTCAAAAAGGTTTGACTAAATAGTGGACAATCAGGAATTGTCATGTGAAACAATAAAATATGAGCAAAAAAATATTTGATTAAATACACAAGGATTTTAATACAAACTGAAGAGAGTGCTAATTCAATATATGATACCAAAGTACAACTTACTGAAGTTTTGGAATGAAATGTATGATTTTGAAGGAAATTAAGAGATGGAATTCAAAATCAGAAGAAATGCTTTCAATCAAAGCTCATGTATGAAATGCAAATATAAACAACTAACTGTGATTAACAATTGACACTAGTATCAATACAGAAAAATACAAACACCACACAATCATTTTTCAGAATCTGTAGATATTGAAAATGTTTCCCTATTATCCTCCTGTAGAGGATTGTAACAAACCAATTTTGTCAAAATATCTGCTATATTTTGGTTTGACGTCACTAAACTCAATGGATCCTTCCATAAATTTCTCTCAAATTAAATGGTATTTTATTCCAATTTTTCATTTTGGACCTGTCTACATAATTTTAATATGAGTGGTTGTCTCCTGACTATTATTCCAAATAATGGTTGGTTTATTAATAATATTTTATAGATACAAAGAATTCAAGCAATTTTGTGTTAGGACAAGTATTTCATCAATGAAATCATTTAATACTGATTTACCTTCCATATATTATAAGTCATATACAAAGGGATAAATTTCATTATGGATATTTCTTCACATGTCAAAATGTTCATTCCAATATCTTCCATGTGGTTTTACACTGTATATTGAATTTTTCAATATGAATACTAATTGAAATGAAAATATTGCACATCTGTTTTGAAAATTAATAATAAGATAAAATAGCCAAATCAGACAAAAGAAGTGATGATATAAGTGCCACACAAATTTTCTGGAAACCTTGTTCCTTTCTTCAGGTGCTACAGAAAACACAAGAGCCAAGAAAAATATAACTGCACAATACAGGTGACAAACTAAAAAAAAACATAGCTTTTGATTTTGTCATCTGTGTTGTGCAGTTATATCACTCTTGGTTCTTGTGTTCTTAAAAAATGTAGCCCATTTATTTCTCTTAATCTCACAATTCAATAAGAAAAGAGCAAATACCTTTGATTTAGTATGAAAAATTAAGTGGGGGACAGTATCAGAATTAAATAGTTTCAATTATTGAGTTTATTCTAAAAACAATTGTCATATATAGTTCATTAGTTTAGTTTGTTTTTAATAATATATTATTAATTTCAATAGTGGTGTACATCTTTTACTAGCATGGACTATGGATGGCCATCCCAGCAACCTTCCCTTAAGGCCAGCCAAGCATATATAATGATTGAAATTATTGGAATGTTATTTCACAAAGATTGTTACTTTATTAAGCCAGGGCTTAAAGAGTGTGGGAAAGTTATTATGGTATAAAAAAAAGAATTATTTATGTACATACGATCAACATCTTCCTGCTGAGGATTATGAGCCAAGCGACAGTTATCTTTGTGGTTTAAAATTCCATCTCCATCAGCATCTGTATCACACTCATCTCCTTTGCCGTCTCCATCAGTATCAAGCTGATCACTATTGGCAATTTTTGGACAATTGTCAACATTGTCCTGTATACCATCTCTGAAATTAATAAATATTTTA
The DNA here is from genome assembly GCA_037074705.1 of Zhengitettix transpicula. Taxonomy (NCBI): domain Eukaryota; kingdom Metazoa; phylum Arthropoda; class Insecta; order Orthoptera; family Tetrigidae; genus Zhengitettix; species Zhengitettix transpicula. Next base: position 78,751,845 of record CM073594.1, on the reverse strand, counting down.
ATATCTTCAAATATTAGAAGTATGCATGCACATAATTTTAAATACACAAGTTCATTATTGAATTATATATTTAGATTCAGATACCTGTCCCTGTCAAGATCACTGTCACAAACATCTCCTATAAGATCACTGTCAGCATCTTCTTGATTGGTGTTGGGTACATCTGGACAGTTATCACAAACATCTCCTAACCCATCACTATCTATATCTCTCTGGTCTGAATTAGCTTTCCTTGGACAGTTGTCAAACTGATTTGGTATTCCTAATTACAAAACAGAAAAATCTAATTTGCAATTTTACAGTTAAGATCTAAACAATACGATTTATGTTGCTATTACAATAACATAATTGTGTATTTTATTCACAAAACATTGAAAATTAACATTTAAAAAATGCAAAATTAGGTTAATGAATGAATTATCCTAACTATTAAGCATACACATTAATTATGTACAGCTTTTCAATATTGTAACAACACTTTAATATGGTACATACTGTAGTAATGAGTAACCATCTGAAAATCGAAAGATAAAAGTTTTATAGTAAATAAATAATAATTATTATTAGTTACTGATAGCACACATTATATGAAGATGTTTTGTAACATAACTAAATCAACTTTTTCTTAAACTATATAATAGGTTCTTTCAACTTCTGACAATGTTATTATTCAATGAAGTACAATACAGAACTAAAGCTACAGTATTTTTTGCTTATATGCAAATGCACATGTTTAAATAACATTTTACTAATTTAGATCTTAATATTTCTCTTAATCAATCAAACTTAGTATAAAATATGAAACCCATGTTTCTTAATAAACTAATGCTCAGAGAGAAGTGATAATATAAGTTTTATTACACCTCACACATGAGCAGTTTCATTAACACTTATCTTAATACAAATCTTCAGTTATGTTATATTGTTGAACACAAATACCAACACTACCTGTGTCTTTCACAGCTACACACACAATTTCTAATAACTCACCATTTTTTCCACCTTTGATGTCAAAAGATCTATTAAAAATAATCAACACAGAGTCAAACCCTATGACAGCTGGTACAAATTTCATATCTTATTTTATTATGAAACATATTGGATCTCATATAGTAGCTCCCTTATGTGACATCATTAATGACTCACTATCCACTGGAGAATTCCCAGAAATTTTCAAATTATGAAAAGTTATTTCCTTACACAAGAAAGAGAGTAAACATGATGTTTCAAATTACTAGCCTATTTCAATACTAACAGGTTTATCAAAAATCCTAGAAAAAGTTGTGTTCAATCAGGTGATTGTTTTTCTTGAAAGTAATAAGTTATTATACAGAAATCAGTTTGGGTTCAGAAAAGAAAAATCAATCCACGAAGCTTTACATGCATTTTTTGAACAAAATTTTGTTAGCCTTTAATAACAAAGAGATTGCTTTTGTAAGGAATTTGATTTATTGAACCAATAATAAGCTGGAAGATATGGGAATCAGAGGGACCTGTAATGACTGGTTTAAATCTTATCCAACTAACAGGAAACAGTTTGTTGAATTCACCACTATTGGTGGCTAAAAAGCCTTCTCCAGTCCTAAAGTGGCCAAATGTTACTAATTTATTAATGATTTGCCACATAACATTGCTTCACCAGTGACAAGTCTTTTTGTTGATGACACAACTTTACCCTTTACTGGTAAGTAAAAAGAGGTCCTCTCTGTCATAAATGAAACTAACAATCAGCTACTCAACTGGCTGTATACAAATAAGCTTCTATTGAATACAGACAATTTTTTATGAATTTTAAACTACACAGTATAAAATTAGGAAGTGTATTGACAAACAACTCACTGTGCACTAAATTCTTGGGTATTTGGATATTGATAATTTACAGTGAAACCTAGAAATAGAATATATTTGTTATAAACTGAACTCCATCTGTTATGCATTTATTTGAATAAAATCTGTGGCATTGCTACTCTTCATAAAGCCTACTTACTTATATTAACTCACTAATATCAGTTGGGATACCTTTTTGGGGATACAATCACAAGAAAGTACTTACTCTACAAAAAAAGTTCTAAAAATTATACCTTTCCAATCTCCTACCAGACCCATTTTCAGCAAATTTGGGATACTTCCTGTCCTTTGCATATACATAATGGAAATGGTCCACTTTATTAATAAAAACTATGATAGGTTCAGCCTGAACAGTGACATTCTTGCACACAAGGCTTAAAATATGCCAAACTGGTCTAAATTATATTGGAGTGGTGTAGTATAATAAACTACCAGCTGATGTGAAGGGAAGCCTGCTACATTTAGATATAATGTAAATAGATGATTGGAAAAACACTGTTTCTACTCTGTACAAGAGCAATAAGAAAAATAGCTACATACAGGCAAAAGAAGTTATAATATAAATACCATATTACTTTCAGTATATGTCATATGTATATCATTTCTTCTTTTGGCTAATTTTCTAAATACAGATGTAAATTTTCTGTAAAAGGGTATCTGAATGCCAACCTCCATTAACTTTAAATGTGTCTGTATGTATTTCTTCAACTGTATATGTAATTATGTAGTTTTATTTATTATAATATTCATCTTTTATATTTAACATGCCATATACTTAGCTATTAAGTTATCACTTGACTTGTCCTATTCTTGCACATCAATATTTCTGGATTAAATAAATATACAATACAATAAAAAAAATCATTTAAGTTGCTTAACAGTCAATAATTACCATCATTATCCATATCAGAGTCACATGCATCTCCAGTGCCATCTTTATCAACATCTTCCTGGTCAAAGTTTGGTATTGTGGGACAATTATCACAGGCATCCCCTTGTTTGTCTCCTCCATTCACATCAGAATCAAGTTGGTCAGGATTAGCCACTAGAGGACAATTGTCCTGTAATAAATATGAATTGATGATGGTAAATTATTGAATCACTAGATATTTAAATTTAGAATAAAATACATTGTTTCCAATGAAACAACAAATTTTCTCACAAGTATTACTCAGTGCTTGAGTGTTTGACAAGTATTTGTATTTAACACTGAACCAGATGCCATCAGATTAAAAAAAACATTAATCATATTTAATTTCATTTAGAACACTTACAGGACTGTTAAGTATGCCATCATTGTCAGCGTCTTTATCACAAATATCACCCTCACCATCTTTATCAGCATCTTCTTGTCCAGAGTTTGGCACACTAATACAGTTGTCCTAAAACAATTATTAAGAAATATTGGAAAACATTCAATTACAATTTGAAGTGTTTTCTGATACCATCAATACAGAATTATTGTTTAGATTGAGTTTTTCTTTTATTTACCTTTCTGCATCTATCATCAGAACACCCCAAGTCTTCATCAGGCCAACCATCTAAGTCCCGATCTGAACCACAAATATGACCATCACCTGCCCATCCAATTTTGCACTGTAGAATAGATAAAAATATTCAAAATTATAAGACAGAACAATAATTAAGAATCACACATCAATAAATACTTTTTAAACTCCCCATAGACAACATCCTCCATGTGAGCACTCAGGTATCTCCTGACGGCTACCGTCACCATACACTCCACAATCACCTTCCCTTAATAATCTACCATCTTACCCACTTATTTCCCTACACATAAAACCAACTCAATGTTCAATAAATAGATATCCAAACTCCCCCCCCCCCCCAAACTCTCAACAATGAACACAAGGGCAGGACCTGTTTAAAGTGTCCAAGTTAAATATTTACTTTCTTTTACTTGTTTAAGTTAACAGAATTGTTAACTCTTTGGATTAAAATTTTAAGAAAAATAAATTAAAAACATTGTGTTATGGTGTGAAATAAATACAGAGTCAATGCCAAATCAATCTAAGTCTTTCCTCAGAACCCTCGGGCACATCCTAACCCACAGATTCCACCCACCAATTCCATCCAATCTATCAAACTCAATAATCAGCAGTTAACCCTCATACTCCCACATAGCTCCTCATATATATAAATTAAGGGGGGGAAATGCAAAATTAATAGATTAACCTATCAAGTGCACGTTATTTATGGACATAATTTGAATTTTGTGTATACTGTAAATAAAATGTAACCATCTGAAAATCTTAGGATAAAAGTTTTATAATAATTAAATATAAATAAATACTGAGTTTTCTATATACAACATATTCATGTTTATATTAATGACTTCTATGAATACTATAAATATCAAAGATATTCCTGGTGAATATGTTGAATAAGTAAATTTTGGGCTTCCACCTGAGCCATTATGGGCTTAGGCCACAATGTTTCAATGGCATTCACTGTCATCTGTATCAAGTGAAAGCCATGCTGTAGTGTACATATAAAGGACTTGGACACTACAGGACAGCTTTCACTTTATAAAGATGACTGAACATCATTGAATCATTGTGGCCTAAGCCCAAAATTACCTGGTGGAAACCCAAGAGTTACTTATTATTCATGAATATATGCTGTCATATATATATATATATATATATATGTGTGTGTGTGTGTGTGTGTGTGTATGTGTATGTATGTATGGCTGGTGCACGGAATTGTGTAATACTCCTTCCTAAAGAAGGAGGCTGAGAACCTCCGAAAATTTCAAGAACAGCCTTCAGTTCCTTATGGCTACATTGCACTTCACTTTGAGGTAAGCCACAACCTATCTCTCTTTCCTTTCCATACCAATATTGCAATTATATATATATTGTAATAATTAATAAAAATTTACTTAAAATAAATAAATTAATTTTACAAACAAAAGAAATTGATTTATAAAAAATTAGAAACAATTATACAATTTTAAAAACATATCTCAGTTTCTCAAGGGTCTCAACTGGGTTTGATAATGGTGAATCATACAAAAATAAATAAAGAACACAAAAATTAGATTTAAAAGGAAATATTTACTCGTCTAAACATAGACGAAATTTGCTTGTCGACGACATTAATACTAAAAGATGGATTCTACTTTAAATAATTTTTTTATCAATAAGAAAGGAACGATATCTGACATATATCTTTTAATTCGGTTTACAGAATTTATTGTTCTCTTGTTACGGCTGCCCAGGATACTTTTAACTTTCGAAGCACAGTGACGGTTTTTTTTCACAGCTTCTATTGAACTCACAGATTCTAATTTAAATGTTTCTATTTCAAAATCAGGAACCAGGAACCCCTGCTTCATCTCTCCCTAGCTCGGTTGAGTCACTCGCAGCTTGCCCCGCTTACTGCAGGTTTCTAGTTCTGTTTGCGTAAGGGTAAATGTTTGGTCTCGTCTATTTCAACTTGACCAACGCTCCCAGCCAACTCCAGACTGAAGTTTTTAATATAATCTCTCGTCAATTTTAAAACAATCTTTGCTTAAACAACCTTCCAGCCAAACTCAAGACTGAAATTTTTAATATAGTGTCTTGTCGATTTTCAAACAATCTGTGTTCAGCACAACCTTCCAGCCGACTGTCCTCTACCAAATCATAACACGAACTGAACTCCTGTCTCATAAATTTTGAGCGCGCATTCTTCTTCTGCCAAAAACTATATATTAAAGTTATTAATGGCATTATCATGGATGAATCTATTTCTAATAGAATAGTAATTGTTTAATCTTATAGAAATAATGAGTGAACTTTTTTAGTTTTAAAAAGGAAGAATAAAGTTTTGAGATAATAAAGAAAGTAAACTGTTCAATTTATATATAAATTTGCTGAATGCTGGTGTTACCCAGGTATATATTTATGTAAGTTGGGAAAAGTATTTAATTTGAAATTAACCTTTTGGTCTACACATAATTTAATTGGAATCAAGAATGCCACATTTTTTAACATTACTTTAAGGCATGAGCAGTATTTTTTATATTTGGGCACCAGAATTATTTTGAACTCTCTTTGGGTACCAGCAATATATTTTATCACCTTATTGTACTGGAAATATTTTTGATCCTCATAAGGTAACAATTTAATTGTCTGTGTGAAAAATTTGGTCAAAATTGTTCCACATGTTTAATTTTGCATGTGGAACACACACAAGCACCCAATATTATTTAGTAGATGAATAAATCAGATATGGACATAAAAAATGCAGTAAATTGTAAAACTGTCAAAATCAATAAAATATACATGCATTACATATATAATAATATATACTCCTCTCAAAATCAATTATTTGAATATTAAATTACTATTTAGTAACTTCATCTTCAAAAGAACACTTGTAATACATTTTACTCACTCTGCACTCATAGGCTCCTTTGCGTAGAATACAGTCAGCATTTGGATCACATCTTGTGGAATCTGGACAGATGCCTCGTCCTGTATGACATCCAACAGTTTGGTTTCCAACAAATCCTGGTTTGCATTGACCACATTGATATGATCCCTAGAATAGTGTAAATGGAAAGTTTGAATTTAATATTGGCAATAATTTAGTTATAACACATAATTGATTCTTAATAAAAAATGAAAACAAGAAGGAAAGCAATGTAATAGTTATACTGGAATTTTAACATGTGAGCACAATTGAAATATTGTACAGACATATGTATGACTCACCTTTGATTCAAAACTGTCATGGAAACCACACATTAATCTCCTCCTCTCCAAAATCAACCATAAATTCAGAACTCTATATAACCCCCCCCCCCTTCCAAAAAAGCCCCACTCACCATCAGCACAAAACACCTCTTATGTCTCTCCATAATACAACCTTATGCCTCATCCACATGGGGAGTAAAAATCAAAACCCATTCCCCAAAATACAAACAATACATAATCCTTCACACCATTATTAACTTTTCCTCCATCATCCACCCTGACATTAAAGTTCCCAAAGTCAATTCCTTAATCACCAAATCTGTAGTCTCACTAATTAACCATCCTAACACTTCAATTCAATGCCTCAACAGCAACCCTACCCCACCACTACACTCATGTCGCCTCAAATAAAAACACCCAATCAATCACATCCTTCCCCCAGAACACTCAGGCACCTCCTAGCCCACCCCATCATCACACCCACAGAACCCACCCACCACCCAACCTATCAAACTCAATAATCAGCACTACCCTCACGCTCCCACAACTTATCCTCTTAGATAGACAAATTAAGGAAACAAAAAAAATTAATTAATGGACTAACCTAATTACCAAGTGCACATGTTAATTGTGTACATAATTTAAATGGTATATACTGTAAATTCTATTACTCCCTTACTACAAATTTGTCCAAATATTCAAAGAATATCAAATATCCATCATTTACAGATCCACTAATACCCTTTCATACTTGATTAAAAACCACAAGGACCAACTTGACACTTACAGCAAACATTGTGTTGTTTACAAAATCTCTTGCTCTAATTGTAATTCCTGTTACATAGGGCAAACAAAACGTTCCCTTAATACTCGTATCACAGAACATATATCTAATATCAAACTTCCTATTGATAAATAATCTGTAGTATCCAAACTTATAATAAATTCTAAACATACATTTGATTAGCAAAATGCTAAGTTTTTAGACATTGACACCAGGTACAATTCCAAACTCATTTCAGAGATGCTTCACATTAAGTCAAACATCACAGCTATTAATGTACAAACAGACACTATTAAACTCAATAATTGCTATGATCCCTTATTATTATGCTGAACTTTCTGTTTTCCCATTGTTGTAGCTCCCTTATTGTTATGCTAACCCTTCGGCTTTCCCATTGTCGTTGCATTTTCGTCACTTTTGAGTGTTGTCAATTGACAAGTGCAGTAGTGTTTCTCTAGGCTCTTATTAGCACATGATGAAAGGGACAAGGGTACTAGAAACATTGTGTGGTATTTATATTACTCTTTTTGTCTGAATTGGCTACCTTTCTTATTCATTATTCACTGTAAACTGCATGTAACCAACAAATAATCTTGGGATAAAAGTTTTGTCTAATAAATAATAATAAAAAATGTCCAGATGTACGTAAATTTTTTCTTTGTATTTCTTTGCTTCTTAAATTAAAGTTGGTCTGTAAATTAAGATTATATAATTAAGTATTAATTTGAATCATAAGTAAAAACAATTATGATATAAAAAAATTTAACCTATCATTCCCAACATCCCACATTATAGTATATTGTCACTGACTTATTTGCAAACAGTTAAGTATAAAACAGACCAGCTAATAAATGATTCTACAAACAAGTTAATTTGGTTAACAACCCAATGTATTAAATAAAACTAAACCTTAAAAATTTGTCAAATTTTATTTATGAAACAACTTTCACATGTCAAAAATATAAAAACTCAGGAGCATTCGTTCACTCTAGTGTACATGGAAACTGTGAGAGTCACGCATATTCGTGTTGACTCAGTGCTGTTGTTGAGGTTGAGCATTTTTTTTTAATGTACAACACTCAGATGATTATGTTCAAATGAACAAAAGCTCCTGAGTTGTTATAATTTTGACCTGTAAAAGTTGTTTCATAACCAAAAGTTTAAATTTTTTTTAAGGTTTTGTTTTATCTAAGAACTGTATTTACTCGTCTGCCATACAACAAAAACCCCAATGTATTTTCAATTGTAACTAGTTAAGTTATTGGAACCTCAGTTAGTAAGAAAATTGCAAGTCAAAATATCTTAATTATGGCATATAAAGTAAAGTGTACTGCAATAAAAAATGTTAAATTAGTGAGGTTGAAGTGGAACTTTTATTCAATAAACTTACAAGCCTGTTAATACAAACAGAATTTGGCACACAACCACCATTGCGCCCATCAGCACATTCATCTATATCTGTGCAGTATTGACGACCTCTTCTTGCCTCTTCAAGACCTGCACCTTCACGGCCAGAGCTACCAGTCATTCCTGGTGGACATGGATCACATTGAAAACCTGGCTGCAGATTTGTGCATCTAACATTTGGATCACATGGTTCAGCCAGGTCACACTGCAAAACACATCATGAATAACAAACTGAGTGCTAAAATATTTTATTAACATATTTTAATGAATAATTAGGTACGTAATACAAATGTGATAAAATATATTTCAAAGAACCATAATGAACAATATAACAATGTTTACCTACAAATTTACAAACAATATTAAATTTTTGTAAAATATTTTATGACTTACTAATTGGTCATTTGTGATATAAAGGTAATACAAAATAGTAACCCACATTTACTTAGATAATTTTGAATAAACAGTCAAATAAGATTATCACCTTAAGTAAGTTACTTAATATTTTATATCATTAGTTTTATCAATCTTTAAAAATAAAAAATATTAAGAATGTATTTTTCTTTTTTTTCTCAATATGTTGAAATTTGTAACCTTAGTTCTCTACATGATGGTCATTTAAATTGATATATATTATTTTTATTCAGTAATACATTTTAAAAATAATAATTAAATGCTTCTAAAAATTAAAATTCAATGTTTCGCATATAAAATTATATCCAACTTTTCCACTGTAAAAGTCTATATTTAATTCAAATGCATTCGAAATTTTTATTAAATATATTCTTTTACAAGTTATTTACAAAACATCAATGTTTTTTTCTGGCTGGCCAATAAATATTCAGACCTACTCTTCTGAAAATGGTGACTCACGACCTTGAAAACTAAGTTTTTTATTTCTGCACAGCCTGACTGAATCAAATGTTTATTTAAGGTAAACTCTTCCTATCCAAAAGTGTGTTTATATATATATATATATATATATATATATATATATATATATATATATAGTAGAGATTACTAAGGAATTTATTTTATTTAAGATTTTCTGTCTTCAGTTCGACAATACAAGTGATGTTACGCCAAATGTTTACAAGCATTTAACCCTGGGTCAAAATGTGTCCTGAGATAAAGGTATAAAAGCCTTGAGAAGTAAACACAGAAATCAGTTGGTCAGTCAAGCAGCAGCTGAGCACCAGCTTCAGTCAAGTGTAGTGCAGCAGTCGAGCACCAGAGGCAGTAGTGGAGAAGGCTAGCCTGAGGGCAGTCTCAGTCGAGTGACTGTTGATGTTGTTTACGTTGTCTAAGAAAGCTCAGTCGAGAGATGGGTCTTGGGCCAAGTAGACTAGAGTCGTCTGCGGACTGTGGAGTTTTGATCACCATGCGGCTAGTAGCTCATAAACAATAAACACCCCATCAGGCCACTAACTTTCTCTTTCAAGTGAAGCTCGGAGCATTGGAAAGGTTTTGTTGGCTATCATTCATACATAGCACTTTATACATACATATAAACATCCATACATAACAACCCACATGCACACACACATATGTATGCATACACATACATACATACATGCATAAGCATGCTCATACATACTTACATGGACTCGTGCAAGTAGGGGTCGCAGGTAGGAAGGACACTATTTAAAGGTTCTTGAGTCCAGAGCTTTGCCTAGACTGTAAGAAATGTTGGAAAGAGAGTTCCCACAGATGGCTGTGTGATGAATCAGGGGGCAGAGCTTTAAGGATAATGAGTGAAATTGTTTGTGTTGTGGCTTTTAGCATGAACAGCTACTGGGAATTGAATTTCATGAAGTTTGACAGTGCTGTGGTGGTTTGTTATTCGTTCAGGGAGGGATCTTTTTGATGGCCTATATAAAATGCAGAGCAGAGTCTACAGTTAATTTGTGTGGGAGAAGAGGCAAGTGATGTTTTCTTTTATTTTGTATGCCTTTGTGTGATTCTCGAAGATTGTGGTGGGCTGTAAGATAGGGCAGACATGGCATCTGTTCCTACCACAAGGTTTGCAACCCAGCATAGGTGGGTGGGTGAGGGTGTTGGCTTTGCAGGGATGCACAAGTAAATTGCGGAGGTTTGGTGGGCATCTGAAGACAATCCGCAGTTCACAGCCAGCTGTTCCTCTGAATGGTGTAACACTCCTTCCTGAAAAAGGAGGCTGAGAGCCTCCAAAAATTTGAAGAACTTCCTTCAGTTCCCTGTGGCTACACCAAACTTCAATTTCAGGTAAGCCACAAACTATCTCTCTTTCCTTTCACTACCAAGATCACAATTATATTTATATAAATATGCAAGCTTAAGAATGTTTTGTTTGATTATATTTGTCTATATTTTTAAATACACAGTACAATTAAATATATTTGTCATGTAATTTAAGCACTCAGACACAATGAGAAAATCATAACAGGTCATAGGGCCATGACTGACAACATCAAATAAGTTTCAGTAAGTTAGGGGAACAAAGACAGTCACACGTGTGTGGCAGATGTTACTATTCTAGGAGGGCAGTTGTGAACAGTAGCTGATAGGTGAGAATTGTGACCAGCCAGCATGCAGTTCAGACCCTCTTTGCTAATGAACAGGGCTCAGGACCTCGAAAAGTAGAAATATTTTCTGCTCAGCCCGACTGGACCAACGGTTTGTTTCAGGTAAATCGACTATGCCGTCTCTGATTGGGGTTGAAACCAGCATTATGGATGTCACTGAGTTTAATTATGACATTCAACTGTATGATTAGGTTGTACTTCTACCCTTATGAGTGGGAGTGGAAGGTTAAACAATGTTCTGTGTATATTCTTAAACACGAGCAGCTAATTGTATCATATTTTGTACAGCTAATATTTACAATATGCAACAAACACTGGATTGGTATCACCTATAGAGGTGGGGGTGGAATTTTACAGACTTTATAAATTACAGGGAGTACGAGATTTTTTAATCTTTAAGTACCAAGACCTCTTAAGGCTCCATGAACAATTTAGAATCTTTTAGGGTACCGGGAATATTTATCACATGCTTACGGTACCAAGAGTCCTTTCGACACACTCAAAGTAATGTCTGATTCTCTTAATCTAAAGAGAAAATTTTTGACACACATAAGATACTGGTTGTATTTTTGTCTCACTAAAGCTAGAGGAGAGTAGCGACAATATTTTTGCATCTCTTGAGATACGAGCAGCATTTTTTACTCTGTTAGGATATTGACACTCTTAACATGAAGGAACTATTTTTGACTTTTTGAAGTGAGTTTTTATGTTTCTAACAGCAGACCAGGGGTGTTTTTAATTCTCTTCAGGAAATGAAAGTAATTTTGACTCCATTTTTTTAGTCTTAAAGTATGGCAAATAATTTGGATTCTTTTACAGTACTGGGAGTGTTTTCTACTCTTAATAGTACCTGGAGTATTTTTTACGTATGAAGAAAATTGAACTCGATTAGAGCACTAGGAGTATAATTACCTCTTAAGATATTGTATGTATATTTTTTCATGAGTATTTTTGATAATATTTGGTAACAGGAGTATTTATTCTTCTCTAAAGGCACTGATGGGTTATAATGAAATTAGTATTACCTCTACTTTGGTGGGTTAAATCTATTCTTGACTAATAGAATTAAATAAATTATATAAATAAGTACTCGGGCAATGCTGGGAGACCAATTAGTTATTGTATAATATAAAGACAGTAAATATATTCAAATCATATGTTGGAGACTTTAAAACAAGAATTGTATTATGTATGCAAAAATCCTTGAACTCTAAAGGATAAAATATTTTAGAAATTAACCTGAACTAATAGGTAAAATATATAATAATTAAATGAAGATGTGTGATAGGAAATTAGGTACAAAATAAACTTATTTGTTTAAGGAACCAGCCAGTTAAATAATAAATCATGATTTTGATAGATAAAAATCATGATTATTAAATTTAAATTTTGTTTTGTCAAACAAAATAGTTTCTCTTTACAAATAAATTGGTATGACAATTTCACCTCATCAAGATCATGGCATGCGGTTCCATTGCCTGTAGATCCTAGTGGACATGCACCACATCGATAATATGGAGGTTCTTCCCAGTTGACACATTGCACACCTATAAAGTGAAAATTGATCCATCAAAAGACTATTCTTTTCAGCAATATAATTTAAATATATACTTTCCTGATTATTATTTTGTTAGTTAGTATTTAGATAAAAGTTTACTATAATTCTGTAGTCTTTTACAGTCTAAAAACTATATATGCACAAAGGTAAAACTAGTTTTAACAACAAGCACAACCACAAGTTAGTCAAAGATTTGATAAGAATGCAACCACATGCATATTTGTTTCATAGTTTGGACTTGACAAGACACAATATTGTAAGTACAGTTTGTAATATACATAAACAGTAAAATTTGTATAAAATTATTGTGATAAGCAAAGCCACGTTCCTCACAAACAATGCCAGATGTTGTAATGGATACAGCTGACTAAATCCATGTAATGATATTGATTAACTTCCTTATGCTGTCAATGTCTCCTAATGGAAATAGATTCACAATTATGAAAATAAAGCTAGTTCTGTTTTTTTGTGAGACTCAAGAAATATGACCTGTCAGAAAATTACCCTAGACTAAATACTATAAGCTTTAAGAAAAAAAACCTTAGATTTATAATATAAATGTTTTATTAAAAACAAGATGAAAGAAACAATGTGATTTGTAATAATTACTCCATTAATAAAATTTAAAGAAATGAAAATAGGTAGGTAATATAAATATTAATACTTATGAATCGATGGAATTTGAATGTATCTTTCCTGATTGTGTTAATTTATTTTTAATAAGTTTAGTGTTGATTAATAAGTGATATCTGCTCCCACCCACATAATAAACAACCCAGTTATTTATAGCTACTAACAGGTTTTATGGCCATATTAATATCGATATTATGACCAACTTTTTAGCTATTCGTTCTCATTTTATTGTGACATTTTATGCCAAAGTTTTGTTTGATAGCACCAAACTTTATCAAGGCTAGATCAAGACTGTCGCTCTGTCTATGTGTGGCTGATATAGGCTGTGGACAGCCAAGGTCACACAACATCTGGCGTCTGTTGTGTTGTGTGTTGTGTCCTTCCTAGAATTATTTAGTTTGCTCAGACAAGCAGTATGGTGTAGTCTGTATCAATTATCTTGGTTTAAGCTGTTGGGCCACTTGTAAATTTCTATTTCTTTGAGTATTTTCTGGGCTAAGCATGAATGAACATAAGAGATATATTAAGTTATGCCAATTCAACATGTCTAAGATTATCATCATCATCAATTATAATTCTGTGAGTATCAATGACTTAATGCATATTTCTATAACCATTCCATCATGATGGTAAGTTATTTGAAGGTAAAGTAAGATGTCTCAATTTAAACTAATTACTTTAAACAAAAAAAACCTTTTACATGTCTTTATATTTATGTTAATGACAGAACAAGTTTGTAAATTCTAAAAGATATTATTTCCTTAAAACTTAAAGCTATTTTATTTTCTATTAAATCCTGTTTTATTTGAATACATTAGATTACTTTACCTGGATGACAGGGATTTAAATCACAGCCTTCTCTTGGTTTACATCTTTGTCCATCTCCAGTATATCCTCGTGGGCATTGCCCACATCTGAAGCCTTCAACAGTATCTGCACATTGAACTCCTGGAACATTAATTAAAGCAAAATAATTAGCCATACATTACAAGAGAATGAATGTTAATATTCGATAGAACAGAAGATATCAATAAAATATAAAACATAAGTAACATGAAGTAAACATAGAGGCAGAAAGAGAAAGTAAACTTATACCGCAATGTAAACTATGCCAAATATTTGGGACACCTGATAATATTCCGTAAAGAGCCCCAACCTGCATGAAATGCTCAGGAGAGTACTTAACCACAAAATTCTTTAAAATAAGAAACAATCCTGCCAAGTGTATAACCTGCTAATCATAAGGGATGTACAGTTCCAAACTAACAGAAATGTTAATGCTTCTCAACATATTATTGCTAATGATTGTCGAGTTGAGTTTCTTTGGATAAATGTAAAATATTCGGAGGAGTAGGCAATCAATTTTTTAATTGTCTTTCAGTTGATGAATAAAGTTCTTGGAAAATGTAGCTAACAAATTTTTCTCTCACAACCTATATATCATCCATACCAAATTGGCGATGAAAGATTGAGCTGTTGAATTATTATTGTGATTTGACTTGGAAATCCGATCTTCAGCTGCAAAGTTTTACACCACATGTTAGATTCCCCACTTTTTCCATAATTCATTGTGAAAGATGGCTCCAGTACCAGGAGTAAAACAACCAAATCATTGTAATGTTGAAAATGATGATTGGGGATTATTCAAAGCAAATTTAGAAGATTTCTTTGTGTGTGCTGAGGTTTCGGAAGATAAAAAAGTTTTACTGTTACTGTTACAATTATTTGCAAATTCGCAGAAACTTTTAAGACAATTAGCAGGAGGGGTTGATCCACATGAATAATCCTATAATGAACTGTGTGCTCTACTAGATAATACAACAAAACGTGCTCCTTTGCGCTACGCAGCACGTTTCAAATTCAGAGAAGTAATACAAATGTCCGGTCAGTCGATTGGTGAGTTTGTTCGAGCTCTCCATGCAGCCACTGAATATTGTGAATTTGGTGTTAACCTCAATGAATGATTAATTGACCAATTCATTTGTAAAATTCATGATCACCAAATTAGGCAGGAACTTTTTAATAAGGGTAAAACTCTCCAGGAAAACGAATTATATGAAGCCCGAAATGGATCGCAAAAACTACAAGTGTTCTTCAGATCATCTTCAGCCGAATTGTCCTCATAAGTCATCACAATGCAGGGAGTGCGGTGTTGCAGGACACATTGCAAAGGTCTGCAGGAGAAAATCAAGTGTAAACTAGTGTGAAGTGGTTCAGTTTACTAACAGTGTTCGTTACAGTGTCCTTAACATTGCAGTGAAGGGCCTTGGTCCTTATTTGTTGTCAGTGCATGCTTTTATTTATAAGTTACCCCCTAAATTCATTAATTTAAAGGTTGACTCTGGGTCACCCTTTACTCTCACTCCAGAATAATTTTATAACTTGCATTGTAAGCAAACTTCCCTCTGTCCTTCAAAATACGCTATGAGTGGATATGAAAGTAGCCCATTAAAAGTTCTAGGGTATTTCCCAGTAGAGGCAAATTTCAAGGGTAAAAAGTTCAAATTAATAATACATGTAATTCATGGAGGTACTGCAATTTTGATGGGGAGAGACTAGCTTAATGAATTCAATCCAGTTGAGGTTCTGCATTTGGTAAACAATATTGGCGAGAAAGTAAATTCAATAAGTTCAGAGTCTACAAAGGTCCAATGCTCTTAGCTCTCTGAACTTCTTGGAGAATTCAGTGATATATTTCAAAATGAAATTGGCTGTTGTGATGTTGCAGTACATTTATCCTTACAGGAAGGTGCAACTCCTATTCGTTTGCGTCACTGCACTGCACTGAGAGAAAAATTTTAGTCTGAATTAGATAGAATGTTAGAAGCAGGGGTTCTTGCTCCTCTTTCTGCTAAGGGCAATGTTCCTCCATACTTAACCCCTTCCATTCCTGTTATTAAACCAAATGGATCAGTGAGGATTGCGGAACAGTTCAATAAAACAATCAAAAATATCTTGGTAATTGATCGTCAACCTATCCTCTATTTGAGGACTATTTGGAGAGACTAGCTTGTTGTACTGTGTTCTCCAATTGAGATCTTCACAATGGATTCAACCAAATTCCATTGGATGAGGAAAGTAGCAAATTGATTGCATTTGCTACCTCATTTGGCAATTATGCAGTAAAACGCCTTGTGTGTGGAATTTCTGCAGCCCAGTTTTGTTCCAGCAGGTGATTAGTGAACTTTTTCATTCAATTCCTCAATGTTTACCATTTTTTGATGACATTCCTGTTGCAGATGCAGATAGTTGTTCACATATTTCACCCTTTGTGAACTATTTCGTCTGGCAAGGAAACATAATTTAAGATTTAACAGAACTAAGTGCAATTTCCTGTGCCCCTCTATTCCCTTCTTTGGATTTGAAGTAACAGCAAAAGGAATTTCTCCTCATAAAGATAAACTTTCTCCTATTACGGACATGCCTATTCCAATAGACAACACTGCAATTAAGTCTTTTATTGGAATGGCTAATTTCTATTCCTGTTTTATACCAAATTTGCAGTGTGAATTGGAACCACTTTATCATTGTTTACATTTAAAGAATAAAGAAAAGTGGGGTCTAATTCAGACGAAGGCCTTCCATAAGGTTAAGAACCTTCCTTATTGCTAATGCAAAGTGTATTGCATTTTACAATCCACAAAAGGAATTAGTATTGCCAGTTGATGCTTCTTCCAACGGTGCAGGTGCAGTCATTAGCCATTAGGTGATAATGGTGATCTCATTCCTGTTTATTTTGCTTCCACATTGCTCAATGCTTCCAAAATTATTCACAATTAGATAAGGCGGCTTTTGCAATAGTATTTGGTGTGAGATGATTTCACCAATTCTTGTTTGGGCGGAAATTTACAATAGAAACTGACCATAAGCCTTTGGCATATATTTTAGGCAAATAAGCAAAAAATTGAGGTTATGGCAGCTCGACTTGCTCGCTGGTCAATGTTTCTATCTGGCTATGATTTTGAAATTAAGTACATTCCAGGAAAGATTAATGTTCTGGCTGATTCACTGTCCAGAAATGTCCCATAAAATTCTTACTTCTTCATATGCTGACTTAGGTGAGGAGATGGTAGAGAAAGGAGTAGTGAATCAGGTAGATGCCCTTCCTAGGTCTACGTCTGTCCTTGAATCGATTCTTCAAAAGGATTCATTCTTTCAGATTGGCCAAAGTGTTCAGAACAGATTCTGACTCCTTTCATACACTTTAAGGAACAATTTTCTATCGTAGGGAATACTATTCTCTTGGGTAATAGAGTTTTCATTCCTGTTGAGCTCCGTAAAAGTTTTCTGTATGAACTGCACTCGGCACACACAGGGATTGTGAAAATGAAAATGCTAGCACGATCACTTGTATATTGGCCAGGCTTGGACAGTGATATTGAATCCTTGGTAAAAGAGTGCAGTCTGTGCCAATTACAAAGAAATAGCCCCCCCACCCCCCCTAATAGGACTACTCCTTTAAGTGGCCTGTTACCTCAGTGGAGTCGATTGCATATTGACTTCACTACAGCTTCAACTACTATTAAGGTGCTTTCAGGTAGGTTTGAAAAACGAGGTCTTCCTATACAGCTGCACTCTGATAACGGACCACAGTTTGCTTCCTTTCAATTTCGTGACTTCTTGGTGAACAATGGTATTCGGCAAACCTTTTCCCCACCATACAATCCAGCAACTAATGGAGATGAATGATTCATTAAGGAATGTCGAACTCACCTGCATTTACTCAATCCAAGTAAAGACTCCTCCTCTGATGAATCTAGACCTAAGCGTTCATTTAGGCTTAATGACCTAGTTTTAGTCCATTATTATAAGGAGGGAGGAAAGATAGCTCCAGGTGTTATATGGAAACGCCTTACCAACCAACTTTTGCCAAGGGATCCTAAACTTAAATTAAATCATCCATCCTTTAAGGACTCTAGCCAAATTCCATACTCAAATTACAACTACCAGTGTTCTGCAAGTAAAACTGGTGAAGCTGCAGATATCATGGACACAGATGTTCGTGCTCCAGTACAAGTACCAGATCCGCCTCGAAGAAACCCTACAAGAGACAGACATGCCCCGGATCGTTGCAGAGAATGGACTCGATAAAATAAAATGAAAACTATGAAACAATTCCTTCTCAGTTTTTTATTGGTGATCTCCTTCAGGGGGGGGGGGGGAGATGTTATGTTCAGTTTCTTTGGTAAATGTATAAGGTTTGGAGTAGGCAATCAATTGTTTAATTGTCTTTCAGTTGATGAGAATTCTTGGAGAATGTAGCTAACATATTTTTCTCTTACAACCTATATATAATCCATGCCAACGATCACTAAAATTTTACAGTATTATAGTCATGAATTTGCCAGCTAATAATTTCACATTATGTTAATTTTGTGTTTAAGAATACTTACCTGGGTAGCATGGCTGTTGGTCACATGTAACTCCAGGTTTACAACGCCTTCCATCTCCTACATAACCAGCTGGACATCTCCCACAACGAATACCTTCTTCGGTATCATGACAAGATGCACCAGGAAAGCATGCTGAAGGGTTACTTGCACAAGTTTCTCGAACAATTGTTGCTGAAATGTAAAGAATGTTAAACATGAGAATCAATTTTTATCGATAAACTTTCACTGGCTTTCCCGGTGAATATTTTGTTGGAAGAGTACTTACTTGGGTTTCCAACTGGGTGGCATTTTAAATACACAGAATTTTGTTGACAATCCACCTGGAAGATATCAACAGGGATTGTCAACAAAATGTTATGTATTTGCAATGCCCCATAGTTGGAAACAAGAGAACCCTTCCAACGATTTTTATTTAAATTATTTTATACACATTTTGTATTCTATTGCAATATTTTCACTATATGCAAGTTAAAGAAACATACACACATTTTCCAATAAAAACTCATGCTCTTATTCTTCTGATAGCAACTTTAGAAAAGGATTTTCCACTATAGATGCAGTTACTGAATTTGTACATACATTGTTATCCACATTAGATAATAAACTGCAGGGAATAGGAACTTGTTTAGACTTATCTAAAGCCTTTGATTTAGTTGATCATTCTATACTGTGCAAAAATTGGAAGTATATGGTGTGTGTGGCACAGCTCTAAATTTATTCACCTTATAATTAGAAGGCAGGCACCAATAAACTGAAATCCCATTTCAAGTTAACAATATAAAAAGAAAGTAAAATCACTGCCAGGAATAATCTTACAGGGTGTTCCACAAGGTTCACTTTTTGGGCCTTTATAATTCATAATATACATAAATGATATGCCAAATGTTAACAATAGTATGTTGGTTACCTATGCTGATGGCACAAAAATTTTGAATTGATATCATGATATGAAAATACTACAATGGCACGACAATTTTGAATATGCATAATGATATGCAAATACTACTAAATATAACTCAGTATAATATAAATAACATTACTCATTACCTCTAACTGAATAACCTGCAAGTCAATGCAGATAAGACAAATATCCGGGATTTTGGTTTTGTCAAAGGCCATTTTGTGTCTGTTTAAGAGAGAGTGTCCAGCGACAGCTGATTTTGTTAGCTGTTTAAGTCTGATGCATCGCTCATGTTCTGAGCACCATTGTTCTATGGTGCAGATGGTTTGCCCTATATATTTCTGGCCATAATGGCAGTGTATTTGGTATACACCGATTGTTTTAAGATCAAGTTTGTCTTTTACCTTCTTCAGTAAATTCTTCAGCTTCGTTTGTGGTCTCAAGACTGCTTTAACATCATGTTTTGTTAAGATTCTGCCAATTTTAAGGGATGTCTGGCCTGCATAAGGTAAAAAAGCCATGGTATTACAAGTTGGCTTCATCTTCTCCTTATTTCCTCCCTCCTTTTGTTTACTGGCTCTGGAAATTTGCTGCTTAGTGTAGCCATTCTTCAGGAACATTTCCTTGAGGAAGGCCACTTCCATTGGGAGACTTTCCAGGTCGGCGATTGTGCATACTCTGTGAAACAGTGTGGTTAGCACTGTAAGTTTTTGGGCAGGATGGTGAAAACTATCTGCATTCAAATATAAGTCCCTGTGAGTCAGCTTTCTATAAACCAAGTGACCTAGTTTTCTGTTTAGCTTCTTATAAATCTTTAAGTCCAGGAAGGGTAGAGTACTA
Organism: Zhengitettix transpicula; assembly: GCA_037074705.1. Lineage (NCBI taxonomy): Eukaryota > Metazoa > Arthropoda > Insecta > Orthoptera > Tetrigidae > Zhengitettix > Zhengitettix transpicula. The sequence continues at coordinate 78,731,211 of CM073594.1, read as the reverse complement.
TCTTTCTCCACCCCTATAGTGAACTTAATCTTCTAGTTTATAGAATTTAAGTGTGTCAAGAATATTTCAAGTCCAACAACTCCATGTGGCTAGATGATAAATGTATCATCAACATAGCAGAAGAAGCATTTTGGTTTCAGTGGTGCAGTATTCAGAGCTTTCTCTTTGAAGGTTTCTATGTAAAATTTTATCTGCAACAGATTCACCAGGAAAGCTGTCGTTCTCTAATAATACAAAACAATCTGAGCATAACCCTTTTCTGAAAGGAATTATATTATATAAATAACTATCACTGTACATAAAAGAATTGCAAGGCAAGTCCTTTGAAAGAACTCTGAAAGAGTATTTAGTAAATAAGGTAATACATGATTTGTGATAATATGACTGTAAAACTTTATACTGATAATTTAAATGTTTCTTTTTTCTTTTGTATTCTTATATTAAACCTGACATTTTCCCATATTGTATGTATACAATTGTATGGAAATAAAGTTTATATTATTATTATAGATAAATGATATACACTCACTCCTCTAAAAGATCTTTTTACAAGTGATTTTAATGTGAGAACTTTAGTTCTCATATATGCTTCTAAGATTATCTATTTTCTCTAGCTTTAGCAGTGTCCCCTTTTCCTATTTCTATTCTTTTATTCCCATGTACAGTGTATCTAATTTATGAACTATGAAATTGTTGTAATGAAAATAATACATGTAGTTACCTTTATTGCAGAAGTCACATCTTTCAAGCAAATTTCTCAGATAATGTATTTCTGTTCTCTGAAAACACAAGATGAAATATTATGTAGAAAACCTAGGATGGTATTATTATTTTTACTTGAAATAATATAAAATTAGTAAGTTTTGGTTTCTGCTCAAAGTCGATGATTTGATTATTGCTCTTAAGTGAATGCCTCAGTGAATTAAATTCTGCTTGAGAACAACTTATTCTAATTTAATTTTTAAAATTAATTAATCTAACATACTTTTATGTAAACTGCCACTTGCAGCAGTATACATACATTGTTTTTCTACTTTGTTAAACAATAAAATGTAAATAGTGACTATTTATTTTTTCAGACTTATAATTAATATTAATAATAACCAAACTAACTTAACACATGCTACTGAATGTTGGTAAAGAGTATCTACTGCAAAAGTTTCTTATGCCAGTTTTAACAATATAATGGCAAATTTTACTTCAATGATTTAATATGAGGAGTTCAGGTCTATACATAGATATTAAGCTTGTATTATGAGTTAAAACATATCTAAAATGTCTGATAAATTTGTGAACTTTCCATTATATGAATATGTTTCCAATTCTCCTAGTAATGTTTCATAATCTCAGGTTATCAGTATTTTATGCCTGTAATTAATATTTTATTTCAAAGGTTGAATATATTGATATTACAGAGTGTTATATATAGCAATAAAGCATAAACAGTAATACTTTTCTATTTTTCTGATATAATAGTTGGATTAACTGACTATATACACAGGATAATTATACTGGATATTAATGTTTAGTGTCTGTTAGATATGTATTTTTCATTAAGTCACCAAGAATAATAGAAAAGTACCTGACTTTCTATTTCATCACTCAGTCTCTTGATCAAGGTAGTAAGTTCTGAAAGATGCTTAATAACCTCTGAAAACACCAAAAGGACAATTATTAAAAGATATGTCTATGAAACCTCCTAAAATAAAAACACAATTCTCACCTCTGTCATTACAGTGTGATATTGGGATGTCACCTGAAACAAAGTAATGTAACCCGTTAACATGTATGCAGCTAGTACATGAATTAAGTTTCTGTTGTAGCTAATTAAATGACGGAAACTTACTTCGACTAATAACACTTATTTCATTTGGCTGAGGTTGTATAGCTTGCATCATTTCTGGGCAGTTGTTACGATTTAGTGCATTTTTCAGACCCATGCTGTCATCTACTTCTAATACATAACGCCTTTCTCTAAACTGAAAGCACAAAAAATAAGATTCTGTTAGTTCCCTTAACTATTTCTTTCAATTCACAATTACACTCCTTGGTTGAGGCAGCATCATCAGGTCCTGGTGACTTGTGAATTCACAATTCAATATATGTTGACCTGAGTGAGCTCAGTAGTCTTCTCCCAATTACTTCAATCTATCAGATATATGAACCATGAACCAAATTCTATCCCTCTGTACTTTCAATAAATCTCTCTCTTACACATTTCCTGATTGCTTCCCCCTGGCATTCTTTCTCCAATCACTCACTAGCATTGCTGTCTTGTGCTCATGCTCTTTCTCTCTCTCTCTCTCTCTCTCTGCTCATTGATGTGCATATTTTATATTTCCCTTCTACACTAACCTCTCATACCATACAGTTTTTCTCAGGATTAAAGTATACCAATTAATAATTCTTTATTCACATCCTTGCTGGAGATTAACTGGGACATCTCTGATGGAACTGCTTTTGTAGATTCCCCATTATAAAATGCACAATAACTAAAGCTCAGAAAATTTTCCCAACATTTGTATAATTCTTAATTTATCAAAATACAAATTTACATACTTTTTGATTTTTAATTATATTTTAAATATATATAGCTGTGATAAAATCCATTTACCACAAGTAAGATTGTTGTTAAATTAAATATAATAGTATACGTCACTGTAGAAGAATGTTCTTATTAGTTTTTAATATCTCATATGTCTAAGAACCTCATATTATACTATATTGCACAAATACTATATTTAATTTGATAATAGTAAGGGTATTACTGACCACTTGAAGACGGGGATTGCTCATCCTTTCAAGCATGTCCCTCATAGTTCTTGGAGTAGCCACCATTCCCAAGGATACACAGTCCACATACAAGGACACATGGGCACCTGGCTGTGACTGTTGTACATCCAAAACAACTGATCTCAGAATAGACCCCTCTGTTAAGGGATCAACAGTAAAATGCTGTGAACGTGTACGTCCATCTTCCACAGATTCAATAACCACTGTAAAGTATGAAAAAAACATACTTGTTTACAAACAAATTGTAACTATTATGTGTGAAATAGATTGTTGGGATTTTAATTATGTTTCAATAATTAGGATTTCAAAGTGTATGTTATAGGGCACTTCAATTTCCAAAACTTATTTACTTTAGCATTTGTATCACTTACTAGACACCTAATTTAATCTCAGTTACAATAAACTGATATAACATTTATTTAATTCATTTGGTATGAAATGGGGTTTATGTCTTAACACTTGATTAGTGATCGTACCAGGTTGATCTATTATTTAAAAAAAAAAAAACATTTCTTAAATGGGAGACAAATTGAATCCAGTTTATGATATATTTTCTCTTATGACTAAAGTTATAAAGATATTAAGTCGAGTAAAGTTTTTAAAAAGCAAGATCACAAAGTCACTTGGGAAATTAGATTTAATAGAATTATGAAATCAAAAATAAATAATAATACACACTATTTTATTTCTAAAGTCATGCCTGGCCAACACACAGTTCACACCTTCTCTCCTGACAAAGCGAATTTTCTTCAAGCGTTTTATATATATATATTGTAATAAACTACCGGTGACTCTTTAATTTCGCCCCACTTTGTTGTAGCCAAAATGTAATAATTAAATATGATGGGCTTTTAAATGAAAAATTATAGACTTTAAAACAAACTAACTTTATTTAACAATTCTTGAAACATTATACAATTTAATAAAACAACAATCTCTTTCTCTCATGGGTCTTTACTGGGTTTGATAACGGACAGAACACTTAAATAATCAAAGAACCCAACATTTATCTTTAAATTAAACAGAAATATTTAATCGTCTAGACATCGACGAAACTTATTAAAAGAGTTTATTTTATTAACACAAAACAAAAGAACGATATCTGACTGTATCTTTTAATTCCGTTTACACATATTAATACCATGAAATTTCAACTTACGATTACACACACACTTTCTAGACTGGACGCTTAAACACTGACTCTAACACACACGGTTGGTTTGTTGAAAGCTGGTTCTCCGTTCGTGAAGGTCTCCTACCATCGAAGACAGTGGTCAAATTTTGATGTTACTACAGATTAAACTTCTGCATACAAATAATTTTGCTATTTCTCTCGCAGGCTGCAAAATTTCTCCAGACTCGGTGCTCACAGCATCCCTCTTCCACGCTAACTAACTCACAATAGCTTATCTCTCCTTTATATACTACCAGTCTCTTCATTTTTCCTTTGTTCCAAAACTATGTCGCAACTGCCCGTTGACAGTTTCCTCCCGAGATTTACGTTATGCAGCTGCAGTTCCTTAGCAAATAGCTAGCTACTCTGTCATGTCACATCGAGACAGGACCCGTAATTACTTTGCACTTGTATTCTCACCCCTGCACTCACACGTGCGTGGTTCTAAATTCTTCAGACTGCCCAAACTGCCCCTCGATCCTAAGTCAACACGCTACTGTCTAGGCCATTAATCAGAAACAATGCCTGCCTTAACAGATTTATTTTGGGACAGGCCACCCGCATACGTCCATTGCTTTGAATTCTCAATACCAATCCTGAGTAAACACATTACAACTTCCTCCGATGGTCCAGCCCATTAATCAGCAACAATGCCTGCCTTTCAAGGCATTACATTATGCCCCAAATTTAGTTTGAGAAAGGAATGTCCAGACTTTACTCTTCGAAAAACTAAATTTCTTACAAGATTTGCCCTAATTTGTCAGATTTCGCTCAGAAACTTATATCTAATTACCGTTAATTAAAAGATTTACAAAATTCCCCATTAAATATTGGTGCAATGTATTATTTTTCTCATTACATAAATTGTATTAAGATTTTAAATAAGTTTTACGATTTTAATTAAATGTGCATATTTGGTCATAATCCTAATTTTAAAACATTTATATGCCCCATATTACAAATATTTCTGTTTGTGGGTTCCACAAAATAAAATACAACCCCTTAACTTAATATCTACAACCCATCATATCATTTAACGTTCTTAGATTTTATCAAATTTATCTTATCTTTAATTGTATAATTAAGAATAACTATTATCATTCATTGACTTTTTTTTTAAAAAAAACATATTATTAATCATTATTATTTTTAAAACATTAACTAACTTTATAAACTTTAAACCTAATTTCTAAGCGAGAATCATTTAAACCTTGAATCTATCGTGTGTCTCTAAACTCAAATAAGCCTTGACCTATTTTCTTCCTGAAATTCTCCAGCTGTTCATGATTACTTCCAACCAGCAGTTCTTTGTTTTCATCCGATCACATGTTCTTTGTTTATATTCTCCTTCCCTCCTCCTCAATTTATTGATGTTAAACTTTTCTAACTTCAATATTTTGCTAATATTCAAACTCTTAATAACTTGCTTAAACTTCTTAAACCCCTTCCTAAATTTTATTCTGGCATTTCTTAATGCTTTCCCCGTACTACTCCCGTCAGCTGCCTCCACTTCATGTTTGTAAACAAATCCTTCTATCTTATTTTGATATAAAATTCCTCCCTTCAATTCTTCTATTTCCTCATCACTTTCTACTTCATCACCATTTTCCACTATCCTCCCAATATTTCATCCTTCCTTTTATCCCCCTCTTCACTACTTAACCCTTTAATCTCTCCTTCATCCACATCAGATTTATGCCTCTCCAAACTTTAATTCTTTTCCACCCTTTTCCATAACTACAACACACATTTTCATTCCACATATCCTCCTATCTCTCTACTCCCTCATCAAGCTTTTATAATCAAACATTGTAGCAACTGCCACGAAAACAGCAAGAAAAAAAATATAGAAACGTTTTCGGTCACGAATGCCGCTCGCCTATCCGCAAAACACTTATCAGTGATCCCCTATCACAAATTGAATTAAGCGAGAATTTTGACCCCCCAGTATTTCAATGAAAATTACAAGAATACCATGCCATAATGGTCTTTCCTCCTAACTTTCTAACATCTGCTTCTTCCTTACCAAACTTTGGTTAGAATAGCATCAATATTCATTTTTGAAGAAAACAAGGAATAGCTTGAGTTTAAACAGAATAAGCACATAATGATGACGAAGACCAAATTATAGAAAAGAAAATTATAATTTGTAGCAAGAAAGTTCCCTAGGTTTACTAGACCTATGATAGTTAAACACGACCATCCCTTCAGGTATAAAAAGGAAGAAAACAGAGTATTGAAACATAAGAAAATACTTCTGTAGCGGGAGTAATCACGAATGCCACGCGTGTGATTAACAAAGAACATTAATCCTCCTAATTATTTAAATTTTTACATCTATCCAGTATCTCTGAACCCAAAAATGCTTTGACCTGCATTCTGCCAAAATTCTCCAGCTGTTCCATATTTGCATCTTATAAGATGTTCATCATTTACATCTTTCTCCCCTCCATTCATCAATGTTAAAGTTTTGTTTCCATATTCTATGTTTAAATAACATTCAATATTTCCAATTACTTGTCTTAAATTCTTAACTCCCATCTGCTTTATCATTATCAGTTTTATTTCCATATTTCTTAAAGTTTTCATTGCCATGCTCCCATCAGCTGTTCCCCCTTCATCTTTGTAAACAAACATTTCTATCATATTTTGATTCACAACACCTCCCTGTAATTCTTCTATTTCCTTGTAATTTTCTATTTCATTAACATCTGCCCCTATCTCACCTCTTTCTCCCACTATTTCATCTCCCTGCTCATCAACACCTTCAATATTTAACCCTTTAATCTCTTCTTTAACATCATCAGCTTCATGCCCCATAAAAATTCAATTCTTTTCAACATTTTCCTTAACTATTACTTCCATTTCATTAACATTTCCATCACCTTTAACCTCCTCTAACCCCACTTTATTTGATGTATTTAATGCTTCTACACAATCAGATTTTATCTCTGCACTGCCCACTTTAATATTCTCAATAACTTTATCATTTCCTTCATTATTTTCATTTCTCCATTCTCTTACGCCTGTCTTTAATTCTACTACGTTTTTATTGACTTCTGCCCAACTTTTATCCATGCTCTTACCCAAATCTACAATGTTTTTATTCACTTCATCCAATTTTTTACCCAATATTTCTAATAACATCATATATCCACCATCTCCTTCCATTTTTCTCTGTGAATTATTAACTCTAGAACCCATATGCCTGGCCGACACACAGTTCACACCTTCTCTCCTGACAAAGCGAATTTTCTTTAAGCGTTATTATATATATATATATATATATATATATTGTAATAGTAAGAATGTGACATTGTCAAAAATATTGGTATGGAAAGGATAGAGAGATAGGTTGTGGCTTACCTGAAAGTGAAGTGCGGTGTCACCATGAGGAACTGAAGAAATTCTATAAATGTTATCTATCAAGATGTTGTGCTTGAAAGTTGTGGAATTAATTGTACAAATATTATTATAATAATACTCTAATAGAAACAGCTCATTGCATGCCTTCAGAATGCCATTATGACATAAGTAAAATATTACCCTAAAGGAAATATGACCATGACCTAAGGGAATGTGAATGATAATATGATTTATTTTCAAAAATTAAATTCAATTATAAGAAATAATTAGAGACTCATATTATGCGTGCTATTATGTATTTCTAAAACATTTTTTTCAAAATTTCAAGATTCATTTGTCCAAGATGCTGACAATGTATGTAAAATACTATTACAATACACCAATTACTGCTGAGTGAATCGTTTTTCCTCCTCAATAAACTGTAAATTTATAAAAGCTGCATTTAATATCGATAAATATCTCCCATGGTAATTATTTTTTAAAAAAGCAACAAAAAACGTAGGGTTTCATACAATCACCCGAAAAGTAAGAGTTTAATCGTTTTATCCACAGCGTGTTACGACTGTCGTAGTGAATAAGAAAAATTAGATTACTTTAGTGAGTTTTAATATTGCCATAAGTACAAGTCGTTAACGTGCAAATGTGTTTAACAATACGGAAAACTTGAGGCATTCCAATTCAGTTATGTTTTCAACGCTCCTTCGCGAAGTGCTTCTCATTGGGTTAAACGTATTTTATTAGTTCTCCATCTATTTTCCTTTTAATTTTTCTAAATAAGGCTTTTTTCTTACTGTCATGAAAAAGGAATACCCGAAAAAGACATACAATTCTCTATTTCATTGTTTATATCTATAAGAAAACTCACAGTACTTTTTAGGCCTCTGCCGAGTGAAATTCTAAATAGTTGTATTTTAAGAGTAGCGGAAGGCAAGAATGACGGACCTTGACATCTGTTTGATTGACGCACTTGTTAAACGAAATTGTCACTGCCGTATTTTCGTTTGCGCTTTGACGGCTTAAGGCCACTTCCCTTGACTCCCATGTTGAGGTTTAAATGTCTCGAATGAACTAGAACCGTTAAGATGTGACATCAGACCTGTGACGAAATAGGCCGAAAGATTAGCTTTTGCCCAACGGTGATTTGCTACTTATGTTCAACTTATTACTTATACATCAACAAGGAACACCTTTATTTTTCTACCATATATTTTATTTAAACTTTGATTTCCTTTTATTCCAATCTCAATTCCGTCATTTAAAAACTTCCCTACGTGTCATTTAGACGCTTGTTTGTTTTCGACAGGAATAATTTATTAACATCGCTACAACGATTAACTTTTATAGTAGATCAAAGTTCACTCACTGCGGTGGCTCTATTCGAAAGAGTTATAAGTTTCGTTAGGAAAGTCAAGTGTCAATGCAGTCAATTGATAGATCAGTAGCACATCGATCGTGACAACAGGGACCTAGTCGCGGAGTACATTCAAGTTCAAAAATATTTAGTGTTGTATCTTATCAGCACGACAAGAATAGTAAAAAAAAAGAGTAGCGTTTAAGACTGTTAGAAGACAAGTTCAAAATACAAAACAAACAATGTATTAGTTTCCCAATTGAATATCGATATCAGCTCTTTTACTACAATCTTAGAAACCGAACTATTTTAATAGTTTAATAAGGTTGATATTTTATCTGACGTATAATAAAATAGATAAATGCCCAATAGGTTAGCACAAGTTTATTGTGAAATATTTACGTCAATTGTTACGTTGACACTGAACTTAATACAAATAGAAAAATAGACTACACGCTTCTTTATAAATTTGGGTTTCATCATAATGACAGTTCAAAAAGATAAGACCGCAATACTTAATTTTTTTGATAAAAATTTATTCGATGATGTTGAATTTTTGTATTAATTTAATTAGTAGGTTCCAAAAATATTAAATATGACAAGACAATTTTGAATAAAATTTAATACAAAAATTCAACATCATCAAAGAAAATTTTATCAGAAATTTTAATTATAACGGCCTCTTCTTTTTCAACTATTATTATATTCATGAAAAAGAAAGACAGCCAATTCAGACAAAAAAGTGATAATACCGTCTTATTATTCATTATATTCGAACAGACGTATTTTCTTTTTCATTTTATTATTACATTCAACTGAATAAGTCCATAATTATGGACGTAACGTAGAGGTTTTCTTTTTTTATATTTGAATAACTTCAATGCCAATGCAACCATTTATGTAAATATTTAATTGAATATTAACTTGTCTGACTTATTGGCCATTATATTTATTTATTTTATTATTAGTTATAATAAAATATTCAGGGGTTAATTTAAATTATTGTTTGAAAGTGTGATTAATATATTGTAGTAAATTAAAAGTTTTCATATATATATATATATATATATATATATATATGTAGTAATTGGTAATTAAGACATTGTGCTAATTGGAAAGTTGGATTGTAGAGGACTCGTTATTAGTGAATATAGAGTGGACGCCGCAACAAGGCGGCAAGGCAAAGAAAGTATTGTTGTCGATCGATTGAGAATTTTACGCGCTCAAAAATTTACGAGACGAGGAGTTCAGTCGGGCATAGAACGGCGAGGTGTAAAGACCAGAAAATTCATATTATAAAAAGTTTTGCAGTCGGGCAGCGGACCGCAAATAGAACAGTTTGATAGCAGTTACAAACATGCTCTAAAATTGAAAAGTAAATCAATCTTCAGTCGGGAAGGAGAGAGTGAAACTAATGTTGTAATCCGTGGCCGAGCATAAATTCAACCTGCTGGCCATAGACAAACCAAAGAAGTACATTTCCAACTAAAGTCACGAGATCTGCAAATCCAGGTTGCAGCAAAGTATCGAGAATCTACCAGTTTGTGTTAGACCAACTAACAAAACTACGCCAATTTGAATTTGTTGACATTTAGAGTCTGTGAGTATTAGATTCAGTGATATCCCCAAATTTTGTGCACGAAAAACCTAAAATGAGACCTGGGCGGCCGTAAGTAGAAAAACTTTAAAATCATATTGTAAACCACTTTTAAAAGATAAAAGTCAGATCGTTCTTTAATTTTAATTATTTAATTATCGATAAAATGAGATCGTTAATTCCTGATGAAATTTAAAACTGTTTAAATTCAATCTGTAGTATTATTTCTTCCACAACAAATTTCGTCTATGTTTCAGACGCATTAACTTCCAGAAAAGGTAAATGTAATTTTGATTGTATAAATTCAGCCATTTATCAAACCCAGTTTAAGACCCTGAGATCCCAAATATTTTGTGTTTTAAAATTGATAATAAATTTTGTTTGTTCACTAAAGTTATTAGTGTATTTCATTAAAAGCGCCCTTATATTTATATTTAATTATTACAAATATATATACATATATATATATATATATATATATATATATATACACGTTAAATAGTTGTATGATACTATCGACCGTCGAAACGTCGTGTAACTACAATGTTTTCACCCGGTTGGGATCCCGAGAACTTCTGGTTAGTTTTATGATATGTTTTCAATTGTTAGAATGAGCTTGTAATTGTTGCTGATTACGTCCTTTGTAAAAGCTGTGTATGATAGATATCTTTGAGTAATGCATGGTATCTTTGAGAAATAAAACGAGGAGTTGAGTGCTGTTGTAAATGTAAAATGTTTTCCTTTTTGCCAAATAATACACTCCCTGAGAAGAAGAAATTCACCCGGAAATTTTAATACAACAAAGATCAAAATAAATGGTTAATTTTCATTTTAATTTGCACCACGTTGAGGCGCCACAATGTAATAAACACAAAAGCGGGCCTCCAATAATGATAATTGCCAAAATAATAACTTACAATGCAAAAACCTCCTGACTTAAATAATTATTGAAATACGAAATCTGACGATAATTATATTTACACATTACGTTTACAATTAATAAAATTCCTTTTTTTGTTTACTTTACCCTTAGCTGTTCGTCTCGGCTCGATCTCACTCGATTTTTGTTTAACGCATCACAGAAAGGCCGTATTTCACTGAATTTAATGGATGTTGTAGTTTTCAAACACAAAGCACTTCCTGCTCTTAACTGTTGATAACGTTGTTTTTTAAAACTTTGATAATTGCATGAATATGCCAATAGACGAAATACTTCCGACTGTCGACTCGTAATTCCAAAACCCGGGACTTTATAATAATATGTCTCTGCTGCCTAATTACACTTGCTCAAATATGGTAACAGGACTCCACAGAAAACACCTTTCGCCTTCCTGGCCGAAGCAACTCTGAATATCTCAAGTTCTGTACGTCCCAGTGCTGCCTGACGCAACACTGCAACTTTAGAAACCAAGCATTATATGCTTCATATTCTTGTAGACAATCCTTAACCTACAATGAAATGGCCTCATATTCACGCCGCCGATAATGAAAATCGTAAAATTTTGTTTATTAAATAATTACATACTTTTAATTACCACAATATATATACATGAGCATGTGTCGGTCTATGCGTTCCTAAAACATTTATCCGATTGCGATGAAATTTTGGTGAGTTGTTGTGCGAAGCGTTAGGAAACTCCCAAAGTGTAATTTAAAAACATGCAAAAACGGCCGTTTTTAGCGTCGAATAATTAGTTTTTTGGATGAGATTAATATTTTCTCTCCAGATGATTTTAGTGTATAATTTCAACCCCTTATAGCACGGGAAGTCAGCAGCACTAAGGGAGGGTATGGAGGAGCTTTACATAAAAATAACGCGAAACAACCATGTCTAGAAGCTACGGGTGCTGACTGAGTAAGTTCCTCTCCAAATGAACGTATTTTTAAAAATCAAATTCAAATTTTATAAGAGAAGGTAGAAGAACTGAGCAGGGCACGCACTGAGACGGGACTGCTTACTAACGGAAGCTATGGAAGGACTAGTTCACGGGAAGGGATTGTGAGGAAGGAGAAGACACAGGGTGACATAAAACAAAGCGGAAAATATTGTAGTAATTGGTAATTAAGACATTGTTCTAATTGGAAAGTTGGATTGTAGAGGACTCATTATTAGTGGATATAGAGCGGACGCCGCAACAATCCGGCAAGGCAAAGAAAACTTTGTTGAGGTTCTACGCGCTCAAAATCTACGAGACGAAGAGGACAGTCGGGTAGTAAGCAGCAAGGAGAAAAGACCAAAATTCTAATTTACAAAAGCAATATACAGTCGGGCCGTAGGCAGCGAGGAGAAAAGACTATAATTCCAAGTCATAAAAATTTGAACAGTACAGTCGGTCAGCAGACAGCGAATAGAACGGACGAAAAGAACTCATTGAAAAGTTTTACAGTCGGCAATCAGAACGAAAGATTGTGGCCCAGTCACAAACATGCTTTCAATTATTAAAAAGTAAAGCAATATTCAGACAAACCAATGAAGTCCATTGTCAACTAAAGCCACGAGATCTATAAATACAGGTTGCAGTAAAGCATCGAGAACCAACCAATTTGTGTTAAACCAACTAACAAACAACGTCTGTGAGAACTTAGAATAGTGATGTCCCCAAAATTGTGCACGAAAAACTAAAAATGAGACCTGGGCGGCCGTAAGTAGAGAAAACTTTAAAATAATTTGTAAACCGTGTTTAAAAGATAAAAGTCAGATCGTTCTTTAATTTTAATTATTTAATTATCGATAAAATGAGATCGTTAACTCTTGATAAAATTAAAGTTGTTAAATTCAATCTTTAGTATTATTTCTTCCACAACAAATTTCGTCGATGTTGAGACGCATTGATTTCCATAAAAGGTAAATGTAATTTTGATTATTTAAATTCTGCCATTTATCAAACCCAGATCAAGACCCTGAGATTCCAAATATTTTGTGTAAAATATAATTGTTTTTAAATTTGGCACAATAAATTTTGTTTGTTATTTAAAGTTAATAGTTATTCATTTAAAAGCGCCCATCCATTATTATATTATAGTTAATTATTACAATATATTAACTTGAATAGATTAGTGTCAAATCCAGGGTTGTAGAAGTTTGAGACCCGACAACCATTTATTCATTTTCTGATTATATCTATAGTTTAATACTAATAATACACTTTTCGATGTATTTAAATAAAGTATTAGAAGTGTTACGATTTTTCATCGTCGTGAATTTGAAAAAACTTAAAAAGTACAATTTTAAAAAAAATATATGGGTAAGAATCATATCGGACAAGGTCAAAAACAAATATAATGACTGAAACTACTCAGTATTAAGTATAACTCGAGAGGTGTTGCAAGACGTGTGGACGTAAGATGCGCAGTGGTCCATGCCTAGTGGTGGAGGCCGGATCTCAGTTCATTACGAGGCTTTGTTTCGGCAACTTGGTAGTGTAAAAACTATTCTGAAAACATTGACGAAGGGAAATATATTGTGTTCAGTTCAGGATATGTTGTACACTAAAAAATATTACGTCAAAGTTAAGAGATTTGAAGTACAGGGTATGATAAAAAGACTTTGCTGCTGTCTGTATATCCAGTTCGTAAGAATGTTTTGAAGAACGATGATAGTTGCGTTGCTCTAAGAGGAGGCTCGCTCTGGACTACAATGTTCCCCTCCACCTTCACCCTTCTTTTACGTCGGATGTGATTTTATTCCATTAGTCCTCGTATGAGGAAATATGATACTTCATTACATAAGTAAAATAACTATATATTAATAATAACAAAAATAATTATTCTTTAACTATACTACGGGTATAATATAATATTTACAGTTCAAATAAAAAATTCAATATGTACTAGTAAATAATTAATGATTCGAGAATTAACTATCATAAAATATAGAATTACACATCACAAAATAATTAACACAAAACTTGACACCCGCAGTACTTCTGAAACCTCTACAGCTATAGTCGCATTGTCCATAACTCCCTTTCTACAAAAACGTTACTTGACACATTCTTGCAAAAGAACGATTATTATTGAAAAAAGTGCAAAAATAACTGTAGGTAAAGTAATCCTTTCTGGAGTTTCTGAGGTTGTAGCCACTACATTGATCCATTCAGAATTTCTTTAAGTGTGCCTCATTTCATTTATTGCGCTTTTATGTGCATCCAAATACGAATTCATGGTTGGGTGGAATTTGGTCAGTCAGAAGAAGAGGAAACGATTTTCCAGAGTTAAACCAGTCCGATTGTACTGAAAGGATGATCAAATTGGAGTAGCGTTCACTTTAAAAAGAAGAATGTGTTAAAACAATGAAATGCTTGTAGTAAGATGTTACTGAGTTTTATTATTTGACTTCGCTTATAAGTAGAGGAACTAATTGAGTCTGCACACCTGCAGCGTTTACACCCCGAGTTTGGAGACATGGTTGAGACCGAGTCCTCAGTATTCTGAGCACGATCCAATCCGGCAGGACAAGTACTTGTTAGTTCCGCATTCTACCTTACCCCGTTTCGCCCTGCGGTCGAGCAGGATGACGAACTTCTGCAAAGATCCTGGGAAATCCACAGCCAGCAACGTTTCTATGCTGCCCCTCAGCCTCTTGCGAGGCTTGATGTGCTTCAGGCTCAACACGATGTTGTTGCTCTTCACTACCTCCTCCAGCTGGCGTGTCGCTTCTGGAACAATTACAGATAATAATTACTACATTATACTTATGTACAAGAATACATTCCACAAATAAGTCGAATAGACACATTTTTGATATGATAAAAAAGAAGACTTTCCAGACCAGGTTGTTGCGCGTATATATGGCGTTATTTGGGAATTTAAAAGTAGCGCGGAAGTAACGTCTAAATAGTATATCAGAGTGGTTCCACTTTTTGGGACGGTGGACGAGATCAAGAAAGAAAGGGGAGCATATGCTGTGAGGAGTAAAAGCACTGACAAGAATTTTGCGAGACAATGGGGCTCAGACTGACTTGACAGCCGAAATAATGTTTCATTGGCAGGAAGTGACATAGCCCTCGAGTGACGAATGTCTACTCAAGGAGAGAGGAGAAAAGTATAAAGGACAATGGCGGTATAGTGTGGAGAGAGATCGAACGTGGTGTGAGTGTGTGGACATTGAAGAAATGGACTGAAGAAACATACGCATTTAACATATTGGAAAGAGTGAAATGAGCCTAATTTTTCTGTATGATCCAGATTTCCGTGAAGTGTGTGACGGGCGTGGCTATAATTTTCATCACTGTTGTGTTTTGTCAGCGAGAATCTACCGTCGTTACGGAGATCCCAGTAGAATAGTTCCACATTCAACGAATGGAACAATCAAGCAACGGACGATGGTGAGGCCTACGCATAAGGCCGACCGCACACTGCAAGCGACGCGACGAGTCATTTGGTCGGACGACGACTCGAGGAAGAAAATACATGGGCTCCTTATGGAGGGGCGCACACCAGGCGAAACTGTCGCGTCCGACACGGCGCGACGGTCTGCGACAGTTTGAGACAGTCCGCGACCGTCGCCTCGTGACAGCCAGACACCTCGAGTCATGTTTCGTCGTGTCGGACGCTGACAGATGGAATTATGACTCGTCGCATTGCCTGGCGAGTCAAACAGCACTGCGCATGCGCCCAGCACATAACCTAACCTTGTCTTTGCCCCCAAATATTCATTTCTGTATTGGTGTTTAATCGACAAAGGAAGACGAAAATGGATATATATATATATATATATATATATCAATGTGTGTATTGAGTTGAATTCATTTGCTGCTATAGATAATATTTTGTAATGAACGAAGCACGCGTCTTGTTGATAAATTAAATTGAGCGAATATGTGAAAGAAAGAGACAGTTTATATTATTATTATTATTCTGTACCTACATTATTTATTTAAATAATATTTTGTTGTAATGACCAGTCATTGTTACACTGTTTTTACAATAAATATAATATTTTTTTCACAAACCTCTAATAGACTAAATGAAACTATGCTGCCATAGTTGGAATTAAAGAAATCGATGTATCTGTTTAGAATATCATAGGCAGGATTGGATCCTCTGAAAACTGTTTGAGAAGGATCAATGTCATCTTCCTCAAGCGCAAACAGTTCTCTCTGAATTTCTGACATGCTTCCCTCTTTTTCTCTAACCATGTTGTGAAGAACGCAACAGGCAAGAATGATTATTTTTGCTTTTTCTGGATTTACCAGCATCGCATTTTCGAGAACCCGGAATTTCTTTGTTAGCATCCCAACACCAAAGTGTCGGCAATATAGTCGAGGAAGAAGACGTGCCTGCAGCTGTAGCTATTAGTAGATAACACACAATCATCAAGTTCTCTTGATTCCAGACCCCCAACTAAAGAAAGAAAAAAACTGCAGCAGAAAATATTATGCATTTTTTTAAAGGGCTGCTGCCGGTCATTGAAAAACTCTCAATAAGACGGCAAATAACTTTTAAAGTAAAATTATTAGAATTAGTTAATAATCTTGCAGACGAGGAAGAGGCAGAACTCGTAGTATTCCCGCAATATAATAAGTTAAAATAACAATGTATGTAATAATATAAGAAAACCGTTTATATTTCTTTTAGTATTAATTGGGTGTAAATCTCGAGAACTTTTGTCTTCTTCCAACAAAATATAACAATAAATAATAACAGCTATTTCGTCGTCACGCTCCATCTTCACTGATAATAAATGAGCTCGAAACAGCCTGAAACCGTCTCGGACAGCTTGAAACATTTTGTCGGCGACGATTTTGCCTCGAGTCATTTTGCTTCCGACGTTTTGACTCGAGTCATTTTGCTTCAGACAGCTTGCGACGTTTTGACTCGAGGCAAAACGTCGCCCGACAGTTTCGTCGCTTCCAGTGTGCGGCCTGCCTAAAGGTGCGTTTACACGTGCGAGTTTTTGACTCTCGAGAGTGTCAGATATCCTCTCGAGAGAAAAACTCGCAAGTGTAAAGGCCTCTGAGAGTTCTCGCCAAAAGTGGAGTGTCAGCTCTCCGAGAGCTGCACTGTTGCTTCATTCTCGCCAGTGCAAACGTTTTCTCAGCGCTCTCGGAGAGTACTCTCAGGCATTCAACAAAATTTGGATTATCTGAGAGTTAGCTGAGAGTAATATGGCCAAAAACAATATAAAATGGACCCACGTGGATGGTTGCAAGCTTTATTTCACAAACAAGTTTACATTTTTTTTACAAACATTTACAACATCATCATGAAATAATTCAATTTCAAATAATGTCTCTCTTTGAGCGAGGCTAATTACTAAGGTAAATAAGAACATGCAGCATTCTGTTGGTTCAAACAACTTCTTTACAAAACACATTTTCTTTGAACGACAAAACAAAAATATTCTCAGAACAAATCTAATAAATAAGTTTCACATAAAACATAATATACAATTTTATTAAATATGTAATGCAGTTTTTTTACTAATACCAGATAATATTTTTATTTATTTTTTACGACAATGTTTCGGTACGTGTTTGTACCTTCCTCAGGTCTTCCTGCCGAGAAATTGTACAAAATAAATTTGTATCATCAAGAAGCCAATGAATTTATAAAAGTGGTTGAACAAAAATTATTATACTATAAACAACAAACTAAGAAACACTCACCTAAATATGCTACACGCTGTAGTCTGCTGCGACCTCACGTGTGTGTAGTCTGTGAATAAGTGCCTCGGAAAAAACTTCTGAAGTTTGTATTTTTTTTCAATAAGAGGATGTGAAAATAGTTTTTAACTTTTAACATATTTAGGTTAGTGTTTCTTAGTTTGTTGTTAATAGTAGACTAATTTTTGTTCAACCACTTTTATAAATTCATTGGCTTCTTCAAAAAACAAATTTATTTTATAATGAAAAAAATTACGTCTGATTGAAAATAATGGTAAGAAAGATAGCCAATACAGACAAAAAAGGGTAATATAAATACCACACAACGTTTCTGGGATCCTAGTGCTAAGAAGAGCCTAGAGCAACACAACTGCACTGGTCAGTTGACAACACTCGAAAGCAACGAAAACGCGACGACAATGGGAGAGCCAAAGGGTTGGCGTAACAATAAGGGAGCAACGACAATGGGAAAACAGAAGGTTCAGCGTAATAATAAAGGATCATAGAAATTATTGAGTTTAATAGTGTCTGTTTGTAAATTAATAGCTGTAAATTTATTTTGTACAATTTCTCCGCAGGAAGACCTGAAGAAGGTACAGGCACGTACCGAAACTTTGTCGTAAATAAATAAATAAATATTTCTGGTATTGGTAAAAAAACCTGCATTATTTATTTAATATAAATAGACGTAAAATACAATATTTATGAAATATCGTTCAGAGATAACACTGTATCTACTGTCAAACGTCATCGCACCTCGGAGTGAGTAAAAGCCGCCCGTTGCTTACAGAAACACTGGATTTTGATGACCAAGAAATTTTTTTTCGGTTAGGTCAATATCTACATACATTATCAATCCTTTATAATAATCATGTTTTTATTTTAATTACAGGGTTCTCAGGAGCTTGAAAATTAAAAAGTGCCGAAGTGGAACTGAAAATAAGTAAAAAGTAAAAAATCTGCTGCTACTTCTCTTTTCGTTTTTTTTAGAGTAACAGGCAACATGAGGGTAATCCACATGGTGGCAACTCCCTTTAATAGAATAGGAAGGGATTTGAAAGGGGGAAGGTAGAGAAATAATGTAGCCAAAGGTCCCCGAGCTTAAAATCACTCTCATTACAGACTGCGAGCGTGAGTGTAAACGGTCTGATCGGACTCTCGAGAGTTGGCATCGTCGGACTCAGTTAATTTAAAAAAAAATAGTTGTCTGTGCTACTCAGCCAAAATCCCCGGAGAATATGATCGTCATGATATTAAGATTGAGATTTAATTAAAATAACATTAATAATTAAGTTATAATATCACTGATACTTAAATTATCATTGTTTCTATCAATCCGTTTGAGATCCGAGGCGTTAATTAATTTTTTTAAAATTCAATCCCTATTAATAATTGAGTTTCCCCATAAGTTTTTACAAAGCCAAGAAAACGAAAAAATTTCCGACTAAATCGAGAGAGAAACAGTCTATATACTTTTTCTGATGTATAGGAGAAACACAAAGCCTGAAGGGATATTAAAATGAACACGTTCACGTACAGTAAATCATATTGACGGTAATGAAATGAAACGATTTAAGTGAAAATCGACGTACGCAATCTTTGACTATCTTCGTCTGAAATACAAGTATTTAAGTGTTTGTCTTTGTTGAAACATGAACCTGTATCTCATTGAAAATAGAATATTATATTAGAGTCACTAAATGTTAAGAATTACTACAAAAAATTTAATAACTTCATAATTTTATTAATTCGGTTTAAATTGTTCAAATTAAATATTTCCTTAAATGATAAAATGTAAAGTAAAGTAAAATTTAAATTTATTTAAAAACTTCAAAATTAAATATTCATTAAATTGCTTCCTAACCATGGAGTCTTTCATTTAAATCCTGAAATGAAGGAGTTGGGATATATTGCAGGAGAGTCGCATGATGTTCAGGAGGGAGGAATGTCGCACCGAGTCGGGAGTCGACAAGGATTAGCTCAGTGGTCAGAGCACCCGCCCGGTAAGTGGAAGGTCCTGGATTCGATTCCCAGTCCAGTCGACATAACCTAGCTTCCTGATATTGAGAGAAGAAAAGAGTGTAGTACAACATGGGCCCGGAAATGTATAATTACAGAGTTATCCGAACTTCCGTATCTGATCGGTTTGTATGAAGTGCAACGGAGTAGTTGGAGCGCAGAGTAACGACGCAGCTGGGTGACGTCAGAGTTTTATGAAAGACCATAGAGAAATACGAACATTTGGTTTTGTATATATTGTAGTAATTGGTAATTAAGACATTGTTCTAATTGGAAAGTTGGATTGTAGAGGACTCATTATTAGTGGATTTAGAGCGGACGCCGCAACAATCCGGCAAGGCAAAGAAAACATTGTTGATCAGTTGAGAGAGCTACGCGCTCAAAACTTGCGAGACGAACGAACAGTCAGGAAATGTACAGTCGGGCAGTAGGCAGCGAGGAGAAAAGACTAAAATTCCAAGTCACGAAAATTTGAACAGTACAGTTGGGCAGCAGACAGTGAATAGACCAGACGAAAAGTTTTACAGTCGGCAGTCAGAACGAAAGAATGTGGTCCAGTCACAAACATACTTTCAAATATTAAAAAGTAAAGCAATATTCAGTCGGGAAGGAGACAGAGCAACTAGTGTGAATTCGCTGGCCATAGACGAACCAATGAAGTACATTTTCAACTGAAGTCACGAGATCTACAAATCTACAAATCCAGAACCAACCAATTTGTGTTAAACCAACTAACAAACAACGCCAATTAGAGCCTGTGAACATTTGGAGTCTGTGAGAACTTAGAATCAGTGATGTCCTCAAAATTGTGCACGAAAAGCTAAAAAGAGACCTGGGCGGCAGTAAGTAGAGAAAAACTTTAAAATTATTTGTAAACCGTGTTTAAAAGATAAAAGTCAGATCGTTCTTTAATTATTTAATTATCGATAGAATGAAATTATTTATTCTTTATAAAATTGAAATTGTTAAATTCAATCTTTAGTATTATTTCTTCCGCAACAAATTTCGTCTATGTTCAGACGCTTTGATTTCCATAAAAAGTAATTTCAAATTTTGATTATTTAAATTCTGCCATTTATCAAACCCAGATAAAGACCCTGAGATCCAAAATATTTTGTGTATTTTATACTTGTTTTTAAAATTGCTAATAAATTTTGTTAATTGTTTAAAGTTAATAGTTGTTCATTTAAAACGCCACATAATCATTGATTCCCATATAAAGAAAGTATTGTAATTTTGTGTTTTATTTTCATTTGTTAAATTCAGCCAATATTAATATTAAATTATTACAATATATATTGTAATGCCAATTAATTAGGACATTAATTGTTTCGACATAAAATTTAAATTGTTTGAGAAATCCATTATAGCGGCAGGAGCTTCCAAAACAACAATTGAGCCGAGCTTTGTTACTTTGTCGGAAAGTCAAAATGACGTATGCGCGCTAAAACTCGCGACTACGGTAGTTAGTTGGTGACGGGATATTTCGGAGGACGGAACAAATGATTTTAGAGAGCAGAGACTAGCCGTCGTTTAATGTATCATTAAACAGTTGTGAATTTAAGACAAAGTAAAAACATTCACGGGAGCATTTAAATTGTAAATATCGCTAAGTTAGCAATTTTTACGTCTATCAGCAGCCAGGAAAGGAAATCAGTTTAAGTCCCAAGCGATAAAAAGACTAGCAAATCTATGAATCACAGGATTCATATAAGGCAAGCGGTCACCAGATAGCTGACAAAAAGGTGGGTCATCCGAGTTCCTGGGAGCCCATCAAGGTGGACTTCAAGACTGTAAAATCTGTGAGCCAATATTAGAATCAGTGGAAAATTTTTTGTAATAATGTACTCCCGAAAACAAAAGGAATGCTGGAACCAGCTGGACAGATGTAACAAAATACAAAATTAATGACTTATGTAAACGTAATTAAAGGATAGAAGTCAGATTTCGTTCTATTTTAAATTGTTAATCAGAGTTAATCTCTTTATTTTTTTTAATTTTGTTCTATTTTAATTGTCAAGTTAATTTATTTTCTTTTTAGTTTATTTCTATCGACGTATTGTTTAGATAAATGTTGTTAGTTAATAAGATTTTTAAATCAAATGGTTGTGTCCATTATAAAACTCAGTGAAGACCCTGAGAAATTAATATTTTAAATTGTAGTTGTTTTTGAGTTATTGCCACAAAATAAATAAATATTTTGTTGGTTAATTTCGATCTTTTCATTTAATAAAAGCCTACCATTTGATTATTACATAAATGACGCTTAACGTGAGGTAAATTCATTTAATTAAAATATAAATTAAACGACCTATTTATTTGTTTATTACAATATGTTGTGATAATTAAAAGGCAATTAGTAATTAATAATTAAAATAAATTTTGGACTTGAATTGTTAGCGGCAAAAACACACGAGTTACACATAAGAATGGACAATAATATAACAGGTCTAAAGTATTGTAGACTAATGGCGGGCGGAATGGAACATGTAAGTCAGTCGGCGATGAAATACAGCAGAAAACGGTTGTTATAGAAGGAGACCAGACGTCGTTAAAGTATTGCAAAATAAAGTTGTTGAATTAAAGCAGAGTGGAACATTCATCGGGATATTGCAGCTTAAAGATTGCAGAGTATACTAGTTTTGTCAAAATATAACTATGTAAAGTCTTCGTGGAGGAATTATTGCAGAATAAAGTTGGTGAATTATTGCAGAATAAGTCGTTGTCGAGATATAGACAACACTTGCTAAACCAACAATGATGTGTGGAGTCAGTGAAAAGAATGGCCTGTAAAGTGTGTGTAAGTGTTTCTGAACGAGTAAAAATTGCCCTGGTACCAGAGAACTGTAAGTCATACATCCATTAAATTATTATTGTAAACCATTAATTAAAGATAAATTATCGTCAGATTTCGGGTTTTATCTTAAATATTTTATACAGACATTGTAAATAATACATTGAAGTCAAGAATATTTTATAAAAAAAATCAATTGTCAACAAATATATTTATTTATTTAAAGGCCCAGTGAAGACCCTGAGAAAGAGAGAGTAAAATTTGATTGTACGTGATGACTATTGT
Source organism: Zhengitettix transpicula (assembly GCA_037074705.1). Classification (NCBI taxonomy): domain Eukaryota; kingdom Metazoa; phylum Arthropoda; class Insecta; order Orthoptera; family Tetrigidae; genus Zhengitettix; species Zhengitettix transpicula. The sequence goes on along the minus strand of CM073594.1, from coordinate 78,708,225 downwards.
AAAAATTTAAGTAAATAACTATTTGTAAATTTAAATCTTTGAGCAATGAATAAATTAATGTGTTTGTTCACTTAAAATTTCTTATTTATTAAATATACTTGCATTTAAACGTTAAATAATTAAATTGATTATTTTAATTGTTTATTATGCCAGAAGATTACAAATTGTCGCTGTAACGTGTACCACATTTTGACTTTGTTTCAATTTAACTTCTCTTTCATTTGTGTTTATTATAATTATATAATTATAATAATTTGGCTTCATCGATGTGGTTCAGTGTTGTATTTAATTGTACTTTCATTAGTGTATACTACAGTATATTGTAATACCTATTAATTAAGACATTAATTGTGAAATTGAAAATCTAAATTGTTTGAGAAATCCTTTGCAGCGGCAAGAGCGTTTGAACAACAATAGAAACCCGGCTCTGTTCCTTTGTCGGAAGGTCCGTCAAAATGGCGTATGCGCGCTAAATTGCGAGACGAGAGTTTCAGTTGGCATGAAGGTTTGGTGAAGACAGTTCACGGAAATACCTCGTCGAGGTATGACAGTTTTTGGAAGGAGAATTCAACATGGTTGGCAATTAGCAGGACAAAGTAAAACATTCATAAAAGTATAACGTCGAAACCTGCACACAAATAGCAGTTTTTGTGTCCATAGTCGGTCAGAAATAGCAAAAGTTTCGGTTTAAGTCCGGAACAATAAAGACTACCCAATCGACGAATCGCAGAAATCACCTAAGGCGAGCGGTCAACCGATAGATGACGGAAGGAGGATCATCCGAGTTGCTGACATCCTAAATTTTTTTATTTAGAATCTGTGAGTTTAGAAGCAGTGTAAAACCCACAATAGTGTTTTCGAAAATTAAGGTACGCTGGATGCTGGGCAGACGTGAGTAACAATTTACAAAACAATTAATTATGTAAACGTAATTGAAAGATAGCCGTCAGATTTCGTTCTCTTTTTGATTAAAATTGTTAATTAGAGTCGATATTTTTACTTTTAATTTCGTTCTCATTTTAAATTTCGTTCTAGCTTAATTGACGAGTAAATTTCTTTTCTTTTAATTGTAATTTGTTGTTGATAAATTATAAATATTATTGATTTGTCCATTATCAAACGCAGTGAAGACATTGAGAAATTCAATATTATAAATTTGTAATTGTTTGAGTTATTGCCACAATAAAATCTTTTGTTTGTAAATTTTATTAATCTTTCATTTGAAAAGTCCATCATTAGTGATTATTACAAAATGGCTACCACAACGTGGGGCAAATTAAAGGCATCTTGTGTTTATTACAATATATATGGGGTGATAATTTCGATAATAGTACTTCCACAAAGTTTGATGTTGGTATGGAAGTGAGTTCTGAATTAATTCTGTGGACAGAGCCAGTAAGAAGAGCTGTGGGAACATAATGCTGTGTTAAAAAGAAAAAATTTACGTTTGATTGAAAATAATGAGTTTTCTCAACTAACAAGTGCAGTTGTGTCGCTATGGCTTCTCTTCTTCGCACCTGACGAAAAGGAAAAGGATCCCAGAAACGCTGTGTGGTATTTATATTATCACCTTTTTGTCTGAACTTTCTTATTCATTAATGCTATGTTAATAACTTAAACGAAAGCCTGTTCAACAGAAATGTCAGTAAACCTTTTTAATCTTTTGGTGTGAGAAAAATACTGTAATTCGTGCCCATTCACTCGGCATGGCTAATGTTTCATTGCTCCTGATTTGAAAGCATTTTTTCACCTTCGATTTTATTGTAATCGCGCAGTGAACTGTTATAAATCGTTTGTCCTATTTTCCTAACATATATTACTGATACTTTAACCCGTTTCACCTTCATTCCCTGTGTGCACATCATAAATCGCCGCAACCGAGGCAGCAGTGTAATTGGCAATCTGCATAACTCTGGATGAGCCCGTCCAGTTGCTGGACGGGTGGCCAAGACCTTGCGTTAAAGCGCCATTAATCTTCCATTCGACTTTACGCGCAGGCCAATCGACGCTCGTTTTGTAACATGTTTGTTGCTCGTTCACATCACCATGGGTGAAACCTATAGAAATTTTGTAACATTTTCATTGCAGCTCTTCATGCGTGATGTTTCACCATACTTTACCAACTATACGAGCATCGTAGCATCACTTTGAACTATCTTGAGATGTCCGGAGCTAGGAGAGCGTACATTGGAAGTGGAATCTTCAGTCAGGATTGAAGCTCATTACTTATTCACCACCTGATACCTAGATCATTTCGTCACAGGATTGAATCAGTTGAGTTATTGAAAGACTATTGCCTGGAGCTTCCAGATGTTGCGAAGGAAGGACAAAAACCTAGGGAGGTTTCTGGCAGAGCAAGTACTTGGAGGAAGGTGGCGCCTTGTATTATATTACAATATTTATTTCTAATAACCATTTTCAATACAAAAGGGGTGGCTAGGTCCAGCCAAGCACACTACAGAAAAGCAACTTTGGCGATCTGCCCGCGAAAGCAGAGGGATGCGGAAGAGCTTACGAGACCAACACAAAGAGTTTCCGTTTCCGGACGCCAACGCAAACAGCATCGGTTCCGTACAAGTTCCGAAAAGGTCCACGACGACAGTATCTCCAGCAGTCACCAGGAAGACGCATCTTCCAACTTTTCAAGTAAATAAAGCGTCTAAGTGTGATATTTGCATTATAGATTTTCTTTAAAGGCCGTTCCTTGAGAGAAACCATTAGAAGCTACATGAGAATATTAATTTTCTGTCCAGAGTTAAGCCCAGTTATAAGTTTAGTTTTTTTAATATTAATTATAAAATTTAATTAGAGTTATAAATAAATTATTTAAAATAATTTTTTAAATTTTAAAATACCTATTAGAAATGAAATTAGTGGTCAGTAAGACACCACATAATGATTTACGAATTAATTTATATGAAATTACGATAAATTCTTATTACATTAGGCAGCTTAATGCTGCGAGCTCACAGTAAACCCATCTCCCGTCATCGGAAGGGCGTGGGACAAGTACCCAATGCCCGACCTACCTGATGCAGGTTTTCTAGGCTTTGTCCTGCATCACTTTTAGGCGAATTGCCTGGTAGGATCCTTAAACCATTGCCCGTGGGCCCTAGTTAACCCTTGGCTACCTTCCTCTACACTTCCGAATCCCCCCTTTCAAATCCCTTCCTATGCTATTAAAGAGGAGTTACCACCATCGTGGTTTAACCTCATGTAGCCTGTTGCCCTAAAAAATGACCTTAGTTGAAGTGTTCCTCAAAACTTGAGCGATTGAAATGTCTTCAATGGCTTTTATATATACGAAGGTGGTCTGAAAAGTTTCCGTAAAAAGCACTAGTAAATAAAAGCTAGTGAATTTCGTTGTTCATCTGTTGACAGTTACTCACCAAAGTTACAGCCATTTTGGACGCGCAGTTGTTATGTAACAGTCGTTTGAGTGAGTTGATGTGAGTGTTTTTGTGAAAATGGAGAAAATCGAGTATCGAGGTGTTATTGAATATTTGTTTTCGAAAGGCAATACGCCTACACAAATCAAAGATGAGTTGGATTCTGTGTATGGGGACACTGCACCATCATTTACTACAGTGAAATTTTGGGTAGCTGAATTTAAACGTGGCCGTAAGAGCTTGGGAGACGATGAACGTTGGGGACGTCCAAAAACTGCAACTACCGACAAAAACATCGCCAAAGTTCACCAAATTGTGCTACACGACCGCCGAATTAAAGTGAGAGAGATAGCAGAGGGCATGAGAACGTGTTTGTCACATATTAAATCAACATTTAGGCATGGGAAAGCTGTCAGCGCGTTGGGTGCCGCGTTTGCTCACGTTAGATCAGAAACGTGTTCGAATGAACATTTCCAACGCTCTGTTGACGATAGGCCCAATAAATCCAAGTTCTGGCGCCGATTAATTACTGTAGATGAAACTTGGATACATCATTATACGCCCGATACAAAAATACAGTCCAAACAGTGGACTGCAAAGGGGGAACTGGCTCCAAAAAAAGCAATAACTGTTTTTTCGGCTGGGAAAGTGATGGCGACTGTTTTTTTTAGGATAGTCATGGAGTTATTTTAATCGATTATCTCCAAAAAGGAAAAACCATTAGAGGAGCATCATTATTTGACAAGCTGAAGGCAGAACTTGCGGAAAAAGGGCCACATTTGGAGAAAAATAAAATCCTGTTTCACCAAGACAACGCATCGTCTCACACCTCAGCGGTTGCCATGGCGAAAATTCACGAATTACGGTTTGAACTGTTTGACAATCCAGATCTAGCCCCAAGCGACTTCTTCTTGTTCCCTCATCTAAAAATTGCGCTCGGAGGACAGAGATTTTCGTCAAATGAAGAGACAATCACCTTCGTGAACACTTATTTTGCAGAGAAAAACGCCGAGTACTTTTTGGACGGGTTACAGAGATGGGAGCATCGCTGGGAGAAGTTACAAGGAGACTGTGTTAAAAAAAAATTAAAATTAAAAAAAAAAAATCTTCTATCATTGTTGGGTCCGAAACTTTTCAGACCACCCTCGTATATATTAAAATTGAAGCTTGTTGCTAACAGAACTTGCAGCTTGAATATTATACAATTACCGAGAACCGTTCCTTAAATCTTATAGAATTACCCATGACTGGGACTTCCGCATCTGTAATTTGTTTTCTGGATTACGATACAGAGCGTAAATGTCAATTTGCTAGAAACGCCGCCTCGTTGCGACCAAAAAACTAGTAGTAAGGTTCTGACAAAAATTGATTTATACAGTCCGGAACGGAATGATCTCAGCTAGTAGGTCAGAGAAATTGTGTCAATGGTGACATGGATAAAATGAAAACAAAGAGACCACTGTGTGAGGAGAACTGACCAACCGCACAAATAGAGAGGTAGAAAAAAACAACAGATGCACGATTCTTGTTAAAGCAGAGTCCATCAGCTTGTTAGTGCGAGTTTTATATCACCAATTAAATCGAACTGCGTCGGCGTGATTTCTAATGATGTGGGTTCATTCTGCTCGAATGTGCACGCGGGATTCATGCCCCCCAGAAAGCTGCTTCTTTTCTCATGAAAATTCATTATCATTTATCTTATTTCATTATCTGTAATCTTTAATTGGGGCATTTTAAGAGCAGTTAGGTAAAGAAATGCTTTGATTTTTTGTTTTTGTGAGTATAAGACGATCTATTTTGTTTCGTAAAGTATGATTCGCAAAGTAAATTCTTTAGAAGATCCAATGGCTATACATATAAAACTTATTTGTAATGGTATTCTTGAAACTGTTGCCAATTTGTAATAAAGATACTATACAACTTGAACTAAAAGTAGTGATCAGATTGGAGACTTGGATAATCTCTGCTACTGTTGTGCGCAAAATTGACAAAAAAGAATTATTGAAAATTTTAATACATGTGAATAATAAACCGAAAACAAGTGACAAGCTTGGGGAATATTAAGGACTCGTTTTGCATGTTGGCAAGAAACGTCGTGGAAAGAACAGAACACAGATAGAACAAATAAGACCAGGTTTCATGACAATAAAAAATTTTGAATTATTTTGGCGCTTAATTTCAGCTTTATAACTAATGAACCTTTTCATTTACGTATGTAAAATTTTTGTTTACGTATGAATATCTTACATTTTCTCAAAATGTTAAATTATTCTAACTTTTAATTTCTATACTAATTTTATTATTAATGTTTTATGTCATTAACACATTTAACGTTCTACTTTTTAAAATTACAATTTCTTCTGTCTCTCTCTCTCGGAATTTTGTACCTTATGTTTTTAATAAATACCTCAGTTTTAATGAGAAGAGTTATCCGCTATTCCTATTGGAATAGTCGGCCAGCTGCCTCCTAAACTGGTCGAGGCACGGAGAAGGGAATGCTGCGTCCCCACAGCAAACTCCTCTCCCGCTATCGGAAGGGCGTGGGATAAGTACCAATGCCCGACCTACCTGATGCATGTTTTTCTAGGGTTTTCCCTGCATTTCTTTAGGTGAATGCCAGGTAGGATCCTTAAAATATAGCCCGGGGGCCCTAGTTAACCCTTGGCTACCTTCCTCTACCATTCCACATCCCCCCTTTTAAATCCCTTCCTATGCTATTAAAGGGGAGTTGCCCAAAGTGGATTACCCTCATGTAGCCTATTGCCCTAAAAAAATGAGAATCAAATACTTCAAGGCCGCCTACAGGGCTTCTAATAAAGATAGTGATTTGCAATTTTCACCAAAGTTACAAAAAAATGTGAGTTTAATTTATAATAAAAAAATTATTCAAGAATCTAACAACAAAAAACTAGGGAAATCTGATAAACCTAGAGAAATCTGACAAAACTATAGAGGAAAATGATATTTACGAAAAGGTTTACATGTCTACATACCATTTTTATTCAGAGCTGCTCTGGTACCGGTTTGTGCACTCGTGGTTATTTTAATTTACAAGAACAATATTTTATTTACAGGCCATAGCACTGATTGCTATATAGTTTCACTTCATACCAATTTCGGAGCCTTTCTACTTAAATGTTTCACGAACTTTACTGTCGTGCGTATTGTCACACTCAGTTTCGCTGTAGAAAACCCCTTTAAAACATATTCTGAATGCGACCACCTTTGGCCGGCCCTCCACAACAGACTCTCGCCATGACTACTATGGTCCGGCCCTCCAAACACTCTGCTCAACCTCCCAAACCACACTCGTCCGGCTATTTCCACCAAAGTTCTGTTTGCATACGCGTTTCGACAATAAACCGTAGCAAGCATTACAGTCTCTGCATTCTTACGCCACACTGACTGTTCTTTACAATGCTCTGGCCTCAAAGTAACGCCACCGATAATATAAAAGAAAAAATTTAAATAAAAACGTACATTACAAATTGTTGATCTCTTAAATATATTCAAAATATCTGAGGTAATCGTGGATTGATATTTTAGTTTTCAGATTAATCAGTCAACTAGCATAAAAAAGTATTAAATAAAAATCTTGATACTGGAGCAATGAGTTAGAAGATCTATCATATTAATAACATGCATTGTTAACAATCTTTGTGGCACTGGCGTCCAGAAAGAATGTTTCTCATACTCATAATTTAAATCTAGAGCTTGTACGGTGCAGTCACGTAATTCAGCGGCGTTTCTTTTGAGAATATCCGTGCCATATTGATTTGCTACGCGATGCTATTGTACTTTCTATACGGAACGGCGCTGATAAATTTGGGCAATTAACCGCGCGCTATTTACGATTATCTGACGACGTATTTCATTAAGACGGTAATTGGGAGAGATGCATGGCATGGCCGTAGCCCGAAACCGGTCCTCGTACCTAAGTGAGATGTGTTCGCTGACGATCTGAACGTCCCCCCCCCCCCCGCGGAGCACGCTACATTTACGGTTTCAAGATCTGCGATGCCTCCCACATCAAGAAGCTTGCTCCAAACGTACTGAGCATAACTACAAAAATTAACTTATCGCCCTAATTAAGACGTTTCTACAGCGTATCACAGATACTACAAGGGAGAATCAAGGATGTGACTGGCAGATCCGCGTCGTTGGAAACTCACGTGTAGCCTCTAGCATTCGCTCTAAACCTTTCACGACCTATGGCCAATACTATATTGTATTGCTATCATTCGATAATTTAAGAACTATGGGAGTGTGCTATTCGCCTGATCAACCAGACGTCTCTTTCCTGCATGAATTCCCGATCATGTCACCTCTTATTTCGAGGGTACTCCCAGAAGTACCAGACGTAACAAAGAAAAAATATAGTCTATTATACATCGTACCGCGCAAAAGGTCGGGTACGTCCCCCCCCCACCCCCACCGCAACTTGTATATGTTGTTGCCATTAGCAAAAAACCAAGTTTACAAATTCGAAAGGCCTCGGAAAAAGTTTCTGTGACCTATAAACCACGTAATTTTGCACCTCTTTTCAGTTTTTCGCTAATAGCAAAAACACGAAGCATTGTATTGCAAATTATGTACGGTAATAATATACTGCAAGACTCAACAGTTTGATAAAAAAAAATTATTTTGTACAACTCTTGTTTACCTTTTTTTCCTATTACTTAATTTTGTTTTATTTTACCCATTTGTCATCTGTCTTGTAATATATTGTGTATTGCATTCTGTCTTTGTATATTTATGTATTTCACACGCACTGATCAAGGATAGTTTTGTAAATTGTAAGTGTAAATAACAGAGATTAGTTGAGGGAAAATGTAACCGTGCTAAATGCGTAGACGCGTATAGATTGTGCCATCGAAAGAGGCGCAACTTTCAGTTTGCGTTTCTTCGTGCCACAATCGGGGTCATTATGTAACGCGTGTATTTTGGTTTAGTTTTGCTTTGTCTCGGAAGTGTCGTTTGCTGTGGTTTGGAGAATTCTAAATCGTGCATTGGCGGACGGATGCCGGGAGTTGTTTTCTGTGAAATGTTGGACGAGGTGTGCGTGGGGGTGGAGGAGATAAATATTTCCATCCAAGTAATTTTCGTGTCCTGTCTCGATTGTTGGCCATTGTTGACTAAGGAACTGCAGCTGCGTGTTATAACTCTTGTAACAATGGAAGAATCAGTGAAACTGACATTTCGACCAAGTTTTCTAATAACGGAACAAGTAAAAGAATGAGAGGCTATAATGGAGGGAACGGATATAAGCATCTGAAACTTGAGCAGTTGTTCTGCGCTCACCGCAGCTGGTGGATGTGATTATGAGAGGCTCCGTATTGCGTTACGTGTATACGTTTTAAGTGTCACCGATCTACAAATCTCATGAGTTCTGCTGTAAACTTTTCCAAGTTGTTGCCTCCGATATAGTCCGAGGCAGAATCGTCGTGAGAAAGGGGCCACAATTTGTTAGTGAAGAGTTCATCGAAGCCACACAATTTAGTACAACGGCTTGCCAGCAATCAATCCCGGAGGCCGACGCCTTAGTCAGTGGTCAACCCCTGAGTCGACGCCTTGCAGTGGTCCTGACTATAGTCATCACTGCAGTTAACCCGTTCTGCCGGCTGTGAGATACGGAGACGTCGGTTCGAGAGCTACAGCAAACAGCACAACACAGAATAGCAGTACGTATTTGGTACGGGCAGCAGATCTCTTCTACGTAAAAACCACAGGTGCCTGAGATAAGAGTTTTTCATGCTTAACTGTAATAAACTTATTACAAATTCTTTAATGGTCAATAATTTTTTGATTTAACGTAAAAACCCAGCCCACAAAAATAATTCTTTACAGTATATCTGATTACGAAATTCGGTCTCACGAAGTGGTAGAAATCGTTCGTCAAATTTACGGCATTTTACGTAATTTTCGAAAAGAATGCAGTTTGGCATATTTCCAGTGCTCCTATCTTCAAAATAGACGTCAGTACACTTATTTGTCGTCTAAAAAAGGTTTTAGACAATTTAATTCTCTTTACAACGCATAACCGTGTTATAAAAATGCATTGAGATTTATCCGAAAATACACCCATTTTGCTGGACGGTTGCGGCTGTGGTCATATCGTGGCGCTGAGGATTGATAGTTTTCTACTTAGTTACTGGCCTTTGATAAATATACTAAGTATTTACTTACTTTACTATGAGAATACATCTGAATATGCTCAATGCTTTTTTTTTAAAAAAATTATTATATAAATACTGGAAAAATGATGATATAAATACCACACAACGTTTCTGGGATCCTTGTGCCTTTCGTCAGGAGATATAAAAAAACACGATCGCCGGGAACAACACAGCCATACAATCTCAAAAGTATCGACAATTTCGTGTGGTCCGGTCAGCGGAGCTGATGGGTACATCGTGATGTTTGGAACCATTTGTTTATCTAGAACTGTCAGAAAACTGCAACTACTTTCGTCCTTTCTCTTTAAGTTTGGATGCAATGTTGTTCCAAATTATCATCTCAGCTTTAAAATACTTCACGTGGGACTTCAAATATAGATTCAAGGCTCCTTCTGTTTCAAGAGTTATCTGTCCTGCACAGTCCTTCGTTCATTCTTACTCCACCAACTCTTCCACTCCCAATAGTATTTTGACACACACTGTTCCTTTTTTCGATCAATCACTTTTCATCGGTTAACTCCCTCCGCTAACCTGGGGTTTTATGGAATTTTCCCCTAGGGTGCTCGAAAGTTATTTCCAAAATTCTCACGTTCCCATGTCGCCGGTACGGTGGGTTCCTGATCGATAAAGTTTTCTTCTATTGTCGCAGGCATGTCCGTACCCTTGACCGTCCGCCACACCGGAACCGTGTTTGTGAGTACTGACATCTAATAATAAGAAAAATGGCCAAATACAGGCAAAAGAAGAGTTGATATAAATGCCACACAAACGTTTTTGTAAACCTCGTACTTTTATTCAGGTGTTAAGGAAACTAAACACACAAGAGCCTAGTGCGTCACACTAGTTGACAAACTCAAAAGCGAAGTAAACGCAACGACAATGGGAAGGCAGAAGGGTTCGCGGAAACAATATGGCATCGTAGCTATTGTTGAGTTTCATAGTATCAGTTTGTACATTCTTTGCTGCGATGTTGGCTTCAATGTGAAGCGTCTTTGATATGTCTGTAATAGTACCTGGTGTCAACGTCTAAAATCTTAGCCAATCAAACGAATATTTCGAATTGATGATATGTTTGCAGAATGCGGATTATATATCGTTGGGAAGTTTGATATTAGATATCCTTGATACGGGATATAAGTGAACGTTTTGTTTGCCCTATGTAGCAGGAATTACAATTAGAACAAGAGATTTTGTAAACTACACAATGTTTGCTGTAGGTGTCAAGTGGGTCCTTATGAAGAAGGGGAGAGTATTAGTAGATCTGTAAATGACAGATATTTCATATTTTTTACTAATTTGGACGAATATGAGGTAGAAATTTGTAATAAAGGAGTACGATAAAAAATTTGGGATGAGTTGATTGGGGACGAGTAACGGTAGGATATTGGATTTTGTTCAATCTAATGTGGATGTATTTCTTAATAAATTTTAAAGGACACTCATTAGAAATTAAAATGTTATGGCCCGAGTTTATGTTGTGTTGATGGAACTTGGAGTTATAAAGTAGTATAGCTCTGTCTACAAGATTATATATCATAGCTTTCTTTTGGTTTGGAGGATGATCAGAATGGTAATTAAGAACACGTCCAGAGTATGTAGGTTTTCTGAACCAATTGGTGATAATGGAAGTATTGTGAATGGATACAATGACATCAAGAGAATTAAGAGATCGGTTCAATTCAAGTTCATGGGTGAATTGAAGATTGGGATGATAATTATTGAAATTATTGACTATAAGGTTGATTTGAGAGGACTTAACAATACAAAAAAATGTCTGATGTAGCAAAGCGATTGGACAGGAAGTAGAGAAAGACAAGAATTCTCTAAATCTCTGATGACTATCTCAGAAAAATAAGGCCTACGGGAGCTTCCCATGGGAGAACCTTTGATTTGATGACAGTGAACCTGATAAAACTTGAAATAAGTAGAATTGAGGATTACATTTAAAATGCATAAAATTTCATCAAGTTGAATTTTAGTATATTGACTGAAAATTGGCCATCTGGTTCTGAAACTGTTAATGACTAAGTCATTGGGAACAGAGTTGGGTAAGGAAACGACATCAAGAGAAACGAAAAAGTGGTCATGAGAGACAGTACGGTGTTTGATTTCATCAGTAAACTGGTAAGAATTTTTCTTGACTAGGGGTTTTATTCATTGAGGGCTTCAGAAAACATGTTATTGGATGTAGGAAGAAATGTTATGTAAGGGACTGCCAGTGAAAGCAATAATAATTCTGAAAGATAGGCCAGGCTTGTGAAACTTTGGATGGGCAAAAGCTCTGGCAATGTTAGCTGAGGTGATGAACATTCCACTCAGAGCTAACAAAACAGGAATCACGACACGCCGAGGTCCCCGTTGTCTGTTGATATAAAATGTATGTGACACCTCAGCACTCTGATTTACCGAGTAGTGAATATTAGATGTTGAGTTCCTGTAGGATTTCTCTTAGAACTCGGCTGACTCACGACGGCCCGTGGAGAGCTGGTGCACGTGGTCCTACGCTACTCTCCAAGTTGAGAGTCGTTTATCATGTCGACTCGCCCTTGGACGTGTTCTAGACTTATTAAGATAGTAGAGAGGTTGCATAGAGCGCGTAGGCTGTGTTGCTGCGTACCGGTTCTCGTGCCATTACACGGCCACTGACTGCGTGCGTAGATGGTGCGTGTAGTGAGCTCCTCCCAACTCTTTTACGTATCACGTTCACGGTGTTTGCTAAGCGGAATTATTCTTTACAATAATGTTAAAAACGATCTCTATACAGACAAACTTAAAAAAAAGAAACTTACACGATATTAATTTAAAAACACCGATAAATTTAATAAAATTCATAGGTACCTCAAACCAACCTTTTCAGGCCGTGTTCCAAATTTTTTGTCTGACCACCCTTTTACACAAAAGTGTGCTATTGTTTCTAATTTGCTTGTCAAAGCTATATTTTAAACCAATCCTGTCCATAATTTTGAATACCTGAACTACATCAAAAATATTTTACTGGCGGAATACAACCCTATTGAATTTATTTTCCAAGTATTTCCATTAGATTATCTCAAATTAATTTAGAACTCAATCAAAACAATGTTATAACGAAAAATACGTACAATGAATTTATTGTGTTGTGTTCTGCGGTGTGTTATCACTTCATCTAATACAATTGTTTAAAAATCTACAATTTTCTATAATTTTTAAGTCTAAATCTTCATTTTCTGGTTTCATCTAAGGATACAAATATCCTATCTATAAGTTGTTTTTTAGGGCAACTGGCTACGTGAGAGTAATCCACATGGTGGCAACTCCCCTTTAATAGTATAGGAAAGGGAGTCAAAGGGGGGTATGTAGAAGGGTAGACGAAGGTAGCCAAGGGTTAACTAGGGCCCCCGGCCTATGGTTTAAGGATCCTACCCGGCATTCGCCTAAAAGTAATGCAGGACAAACCCTAGAAAAACCTGCATCAGGAAGGTCGGGCATTGGGTACTTGTCCCACGCCCTTCCGATAGCGGGAGAAGAGTTTGCTGTGGGGACGCAGCATTCCCTTCTCGGTACCTCGACCAGTTTAGATGGCAGCTGGCCGACTGTTCCGAATGGGAACAGCGAACAACTCTTACCGTATGCCCAAGGTCTGTGACCCCGGAACATACACCTCTCAAAACAGGCCGAGGTGCCTCGGCTTATGGGAACCTTAGTTCAAAAACGGAGAGATGAACCTATACGTTTTCCATCACAAATGTTTATAAAATTAAGTGTTCAAAATCTGACTCTTGTTATGTAGCCCAAAGAAAAATAATTTTAAATACTTGGATTGAAGAACATTAATCTAATTTCAAACTTTCATCTTGTTATCATGGTCCAATCACCAAACATTGTATCAAATTTAAACACGGTGTCGATTTAGACAACACCTCCGTCTTATACAGAGAACCATATTATTGGAAAAGCTGCATATTAAAATTTTTTCAAAAATTCTTTATATTAATCGTGTCACAGAAAGTCTCAACAAGTTATAAGATGTTTTGTATTAAGTTCTTTGTCTCTTAGTTTATATCTTTGCTTTTAGTTTGTTGTTCAAGTATAGTCTTAAGTTATTTGCGGTTAGAAAAAGACGCTAATCCGCGTCAAAAATTCCGGCATTTTTAAAAACTAATTTACGTAGTTTAAGTTCCTTTTTTTAGTTTGTCTTTAATTTTTTGTTTATTAACCTAGTGGTCATTTATTCATTATATTTTCTTTTAATATAATCTTATACACATTTACAAGTTATGGAAAATATATTTTACGTATCTTTCAATTCTACGTTTTCAGACTTATTTTTTAATGATAAAATTTCGAGGTTTTTATGTCGACAACTACGCATTTTTAAATTCATATTTACTTAGTTTAACTTTATTTTTTAAGTTTACCGGTATAAAGGTTGTTTTAACATTATTATTTTCCACAGATTTTAATTTTTTCTTAATTTTATTCTTTACAATTCACTGCAGAGGGCCATTTGCGTATTACACAACTTTTAATACTACACTTTTTCCAATACCGTGGTCAGTGAAGTCTATTGTCACGTATTTTTGGTCAATTATTTTTAAAACGAAGCACGGAAAGCTGTGAACCCTGACCTCGGACTTGAAATCTATTGTAACCTCATCCTGAACAACCAAGGGTAAGTAGTTCTACCAGGGTTAAGACAAAACACTCATTACGAGTCTCTCGTAGTACAGTTCATGCATTATTCAAAGGCATAGAAATATTTTTACCAGTGCTTTCATCACTGACTGGGGGCCAATCAGAATGTAGCGATGTTTTACACATATTAAAATTACGTACTCTTGTCAAATATTCTCATTCTCCAATTTTGACCAAATTTGTGACATGTTTCTCTCTGCTTTTCTACTTTTCTTATTACAACTATTAAATTGATACCTTCTTTGACTTTTCCAAAATGTAGGCTGACCATTTTACACATTGACACATTTTACTATTTTTTTCTGTCAACGTTACAAACTTAATTCTGTCAGTTCTTTATTGACTGGTCGCTTACCGTGAACAAGTAAACAACTTCGTTATTTCATCTACCAACTTCCAAAGGTGTAATTTAAACGATACTTTCGTCATATTGCGTACTATGTATCATTGAATTAATCCAGTTGAACTCAAGTGGTTCTTATCATTTACAGTATTGTTTTTTTTAACAAGAATATTACATTTCGAAGTGGAAGTCAGCTATTTTACTTAACAAGCCAAACATATTTTGCAGGCATGTGAAAGTATTTTGATTATTATTCCTGGAAAATGAGCAGATCCATTTTGATTTGATTTACGAGCAAAATTCTAAAAGTTGATCCCAGCAAAATTCTTAGAGATTTCTCTTAGCCCAGCAATGTAGGATGTGGAACACTAAACATTTCCATTAGTAGGTCTCTGTCAGGCCGGTTTATAAACTCCCACGTCAAGACGATTCTGTTTGGGAAACTCGAGACTTGCCTCTGTAATCATCCTACGCACATTTTGCAACCTCGCGTATAATTATTGTAAACAGCTCGACTAAAATACGTGCCGCCCTAACAATCAGTTAAATATGATTTCTACAAACTTGGAAACTAATTAACATTTTATCAAGGTCTAAAGACGATGGCGGCGCCAGTCATCGAAACGTCACTGATTACGTGTACAACCCGGTTGGAAACCTGAGAGAATTTCATTCTTGAATATTTAATACACATCTAAAACATTCTACATATAAAATAAATAAATACGGCAATAATTTAAATTTAATACAAATTAGAGAATTACGTCTCATGAAAGTAAGACGTAGCCCCATCGTGTATTATATTAATACAAAATAAAGAGGTGACCTATGGAAATACAACAAAAACTCTTCGTGTCTTTCTTGAAGCCACGTTGTTATTCAATTCGATTAAGAGGTTCAAAACATATTAATAAATATCATCACTTCTTTGTCTGTATTTTTCTTCTTATTAAATTTTGAAATTCATGGACTACTTCGCGTGCAAGTTGAATCCGAAATTAAGAATTCTACGTTAGCTTTGTTCAACTTCTTTAACTGCATGGTAACTTCTGTATTATTGACCGACTATTTTTAATTGAAATAAAAATCCATACCAGACTAGAGATTGCTAAACTGACTTTAAATATATGAACAAATAGCCAAATAACAGGCAAAAATAAGTGCTAAATATATACCTCGCAAAGTTTCTGCAGTCTGCTCGTCAAATAACGCAAGATTCGTTTTTTTAGGTGTAGACAGGCTATGTATAGGGTAATCCACATAGTGGCAACTCCCCTCTTATAGCACAGGAAAGGGATTTGAAAGGGGGGATGCGGAAGGGTGGAGGAAGGTAGCCAAGGATTAACTAGGACCCCGGGCTATGGTTTAAGGATCCTACCCGGAAATTCGCCTAAAAGTGATGCAGGGAAACCCTAGAAAAACCTGCACCAGGTAGGTCGGGCATTTGGTACTTGTCCCACGCCCTTCCGATGGCGGGAGAGGGGTTAGCTGTAGGGTCGCAGCTTTCCCCTCGCCGTGCCTTGACCAATTTAGGAGGCAGGTGGCCGACTATTCCAATAGGAATAGCGGGCAACTCTTACCGTATGCCCAAGGTCTGCGACCCCGGAACATACACCTCTCAAAAAAGGCCGAGGTGCCTCGGCATGTGGGAACCTTAGTTCAAAAAAAACATAGAGATGTGAAGGCATCCCCAAAGGTAGCCTCCGCCAGAGCTCTCTGGGAAGGTTCACCTGCGAGAGAATTCTTTCACAGGTTTCCTTGCAAGATTCGTTCAAACCAAGTGACTTATATACTTAATTTTGTCTAACATTACTGCAATTAAAATGAAAAATATTTCGTCTGATAGAAAATAATGAAGATAGATAACCAATGCAGACAAAAAAAGGGTAATATAAATACCACAAAACGTTTTGAATATTTCGGACAATATTTAAATTGTGTTCGTGGAACTTAGAGTTATAAAGTAATATAGCTCTGTGTAACAAGATAGTATACCATAGCTCTCTTTTGGTTTGGAGGATGATCAAAAAGATAATTGAGAACACGTCCGGAGTATGTATGTTTTCTGAACCAATTGGTGAGAATTGAAGTTCCATCAACACAATTTAAATGTTTAAACATTTTAATCTCCAATGAGTACCATTTGAATTTTATTATTAATCACATAAACAGCAGACTGAACAAAATCCAACATCCTACTGTCAATCGTTCCAAAACACCTCAAGCCAAATGTTTTCTCGTACTCCCTTATTACAAATGTCTACATCAGAAATTTGTCCAAATATTCAAGGAATATCAAATATCTATCATTTACAGATCCACTAATACCATTTCGTACTTGATTAAAAACCACAAGAATCCGCTTGACACCTACAGCAAACATTGTGTTGTTTATAAAATCAACTGCTCTATTGTAATTCCTGCTACATAGGGCAAACAAAACGTTCCCTTAAAACACGTATCAAAGAACATATATCTAATATCAAACTTCCCATTGATAAACAATCTGTACTTTCCAAACATATAATCAGATCTAAACATACATTTGATTGGCAAAATGTTATGATTTTTACGCTAAACCTTCTGTTTTCCCATTGTCGTTGCTCCCTTATTGTTACGCTAACCCTTCGGCTCTCCTATTGTCGTTGCGTTTCGTCGCTTTTTTGAGTGTTGTCAACTGACCAGTGCAGTTGTGTTTCTCTAGGCTCTTCTTAGCACCTGACGAAAGGAACAAGGATCCCAGAAACGTTGTGTGGTATTTATATTAACCTTTTTTTTTGTCTGTATTGGCTACCTTTCTTATTCATTACTGCAATTAATGTACAAACTGGCACTATGAAACTCAACAATGGCTATGTTACCATTGTATTTGCATTTTAACTTTGCTTTTGAGTTCGTCACATGGTTTGTGCTATTGTGTCGTTCGGGCGGCTCTTGCGGTTTTTTAATCACCTGACGAAAGTAACAACGATTGTATAAATGTGTGATATTTACTTATTTTTGTCGGTTGTTTGCCGATTTATTTTTCTATTTTGTATAGTTTTACACAGACGTTTTATACTTTAATTTTAAACTGACATTCAGTTTGTACTAACATTTACAAGCTTCCAGCTTTGACCTAAATCTAGGAATCCGATATATTTCGTTCGTTTTATAAATGGTATTCCTTCTTGTATATTCTATATAAGCTTACGTCGGTTTGTGAAACTAGCACCTTTGTGCTAGAATAAGGCATGCGCAAGGAATAATTACGGGTTAAATATGGACTGCTACTTCGACTCCCGTACTTGGCTCAAGGCTTCTGACGTTGCATACCTCAAAACATACGAATCGTTTCGGAAATGCATAAATGACTGTGACTTTCCAACCGTGTACCACTTCACCTTAATCATACGACATTTCGACACATGACTTTTAGTAACAATAATTTGAAATTAAGTGTAATTTTTCCCCCTTAAAAAAGTAACCCTCGATATTACCCAGAAGAATATATTTTTATTTAATTACGAAGCTATTATTCACTACATTCAGTCTTTTACGTGAGTTGTTTTTGCTATGTAATTTACGCTTACAAATATATCAAAAACGCTGAAGAATTATTCAAGTTGTGATCTGATCGTGACCCTCATTTATAATTTGGAGGATACAATTTTCCGGATTGGCATTCTAATGATTAAAAAGAAGATTTAATTAAATTAGCCCCACGTTTAGGAAGCCATTTATGTAATGATTAAAAAGGTCGTCTTAAGTAATAGGAATAATTAACAAAATTATTATGTATTTAAAAATTTATTGTTGATAATTACACATTATAAGCACTGCTTTGCACGCAGAATTCCATCAATTTAACAAACAAATATTTCAATTTTATTTTATTAATTAGTGGCGTTCTATGAAAATACAGCTTTATATTCTTTACAATCAACGACTTTGAAATTCTCATAATCTCAGGGTCACCATTGGGTTTGATAGGAAGAACAAATACAATGAACTAAAATATTAACAATCCAAACTCATTGAAGTTAACGGAATACAATATTAAATACAAAAATAAAAGAAAACGAATGAAAAGAAAAACGCGAACGAAATCTGACTATACCCTTTAATTATCGTTTACAGCCATTAACAATTGTTTTGTGCTCACGACAGTGCTACTGGTACCAGTTCGGACTCTTGTATCTTGAAGTCAACACCCACTAAACAGGCCGTTATACACTGATCCTACTCATTAGATTTTGAACATACGCGGTCGTTACTCTCGATCTCTGCTATACTGGAACCTGGATTAGCTCACCCTCAGCCAGTTACCGGACGTAGGTCTCCTCAAAGTCTCTCTATGCAAAAGTTAGTTCAGTTTGTGAAGCAAAACTTCTGCTTCCAAACTACGATTTTATAAGTCTCTCCGTCAAAACTGTTTACTTGCATTTTATGTAAACTCGCCGTTGGACTTCCTAGATTCCTATTCATAATTCGACATCCGCAGACTTTTACTTATTTTTATTTCTCTACGTGGATCGAACTGCCATGTCCCAGTTCTCGACGCAGACTGAGTTCACTAAGCGCGCGGTCTTGTCTCGATTGTTAACAAAGAAATACCCGCTGCGATTCTCGTCCTACAGCACCCGTACCGCCAACAATTAAATTATATTAAAAACAATTAATAGCCTGTTTAATTGGTATTACAGCATTAACACCAGATACAGAGTACGCACAAAATGGAACAATTTGCTTTCGTAAACAAAACATGACGCTGAGAAAGTAGATCCGGAGGGACAGTTTTATTTTTGTCTTGACAACGCAGAGGGATGGTCAGAGTAGCTGAAAATGGGACAGTTTAGCATGAGGACAGCCAGAAAACTGGAGAGAGAGGATCGAGTTTGGTAAGGGACGTCTGGATGCAAATAAAATATTCTGTTAAGTTCATCCAGATGGTTGAGGATTGCTGAGGTTCCGATCTAATAAGTTCTGAAGGTAAAGAAATATAACGAAACTGCAAAGGAAGCCGTGTGGCTAAAACTTACTGGACGACGGAAGATTTTATGTAGGAGATAAAACGGACGCTGCTCACCATTTCTCGATGACACCGGCTGAACTTTACGTAAGCAAATCCCTCGGTTGTCTTTTATTACATTTCTAAAATCATTTCAATTGCAATTTTCATTCTAGTTTTTTTTACGCATTCCACCGTGGGATATTTTTTATTTTACAGTGCGTACTTTGTATATGTGGATAAATTGTCAATAATTTGGCATCACTAATTTATGACTCAAAATAATTTTGTTATTAAATTCAAACAAATTATATAAAATAAAATTTAATAATAAATTGAAGTAATTATTTATAAAATTAAGAGTTTTATTAACCATCCTTATCACAATGTTTGTTTTAGTAAAACTCGAAGAGTAGTAATTGAAATACTAATCTTCCCCAAATAGTTAAATTATAAATCACTTTTTCAGTCTCCTCAATCAACTGTAGAAGTGTAGAATCATTCACAAGTATAATTTATAAAACGATGCAAGAGGACTTGTTTTTATTCTGCTGTTTTTATTTATTTAAATGCTTTAACTTTTTCCTGATTAAACACTGATCATGATCTATGTTCAACGTGACATACGCTAGACTAACGTAAGACAGAATTTCACGTTACGTTATTTCTGACAGACTTGTCCGTGTTATTTATAGTTGTTTTTAGAATTGCAACGGAATGTAGTTTCACAAGCATAAAGTAATTCTAAGACGGACACGTGACTTGACTTTCTAAGTGTTTCAGTGCAATCCCACACATTTCTTCTCTTATTTAAATGCAGGTACTTACGTCCTCATCAAACAAAGATTACCTATACGCTGTGTCAATTAAAAAATAAGGATGTACACTACATTGAAGGTTTTAAGAAACGATGTATCTTATATCTCACGAGTCTGTATTTAATATAATCTGACAAATATAATTTAATAAATAAATTAGCCAATATGTCAGAAAAATTTAATAAATATTTGAACAAAAAAATTATTTCAGTACAACGTTTCGTCCACTATTTTGAGACTTCTTCAGGTAATTAGGCAATATACACTTTTAAATGTATGCATTTTGTATGCAATATTTGATTTGAGAGTCATGGACTGCGTCCTAAAACAGCTGTAACCAAAAATTCGGTTATAAAAAATTTAAAAAAATAAATATCCTGTATATTAAAATAAAACTGAACAGATAATAGCGTTTCGATGAAAATGTATAATAAATAAAGTATCGTATCTAATTTTCATTCGTGATGATCTCCATTTAAAATTGATTTAAAATAATTGTATAATAATGAGTAAAGAAATAAAATTTTTAATCGTTTAGAAAGGGATTCAATGCAGAAGGTGTGGAGCGGTTAATAGTAATATTGAGTATTCAGTAAAACTAATTACGGAATGAATTCTTTTGATCGTGGTAAATGAAACAGAATTTAAGGCTTTAGCATGTTGCACCATTGAAATTTTTAATTAAAGACCGAGTCAATAATTTGGTTTTGTATGTATAGATAGAAGTCAACCAAATGTAATATAAATGTAGCGGAGAGAAGAAACTAGAGTTTGTGTCAACTACTTGGAAATACAGTATAGATATACAAAAGTTAGTAAGCTCCCATAGATAACTGTTAAAACATCGAAATGAAAATTAAAGTACACTAAGAAAGAAAGAAAAATATCCTGACGCTATAAGACAAGACAATAATTTGAAGAGATAGATGAGCTCAGTGATATCATGTATCGTATTATTATATTTTATTGACTGGTCATTCAAAGTATATAAATTTTATTTTCATATAAATGTTAACGAAAATATTCTGATAAGTTTTAGTTTGCTCCTGGCTTGAGAATCTAAGAGTATGTTTTACCTGTTTTATTTCCAGGAATGTTGAATTCTAATATGGTTTCAATACTACAGAGAGATAGAAGAGTCGCGCTCATGGATATAAATGTGTCTGTAAATAGGAGTTTTTTTAAAATGATTTGTGTGAAGTACCACAAGACAGCATCACTGGTATTACCGACAACAATGTAGGGGTCATTGAAATGTGAACTGGTCACGTGACGGCTGTAATAGTGCGGAGTTCACTTCTTCGTGAACGTATTTCCTCAAGAGCAACGAGTGTTCTTGTTGAACATTACTTTACCAGCCCGTTCATATACATTTGTTGTAGACCGATTTCGTGTGAAATACCCGGAGGTAACAGTGCCCAAAAATTCATTCATAAGAAGCAGATTTTTTTTTAAAAAAAAATGTAACTCCATTATATATACAATCTGTCCAGTAGGACATTATATGAAATATATTATATACATTAATAAGAAAGAAAGCCGATTCAGACCAAATAAGTGATAATATAAATACCACACAACGTTTGTGGGATCCTTGTCCCTTTCCTGAGGTGTGAAGAAGAGCCTAAAGCGACACAACTACACTCGTCAGTTGACAAAACTCAAAAGCGACGAAAACGCAACGACAATGGGAGAGCCGAAGGGTTAACGTAACAATAAAGGAGCAACAACAATGGGAAAGCAGAAGGTTTAGCGTAATAATAAGGGATCATAGCATTTATTGAGTTTCATTGTGTCTGTTTGTACATTAATAGCTGTGATTTAATGTGAAGCATCTCCAAAATGAGTCTGGAATTGTACCTGGTGTCAATGTCTAAAATATTAACATTTTGACAATCAAATGTATGTTTAGAATTGATTACACATTAGAATTGTTTATCAATGGAAAGTTTCATATTAGACATTTATTCCTTGATACGTGTATTAAGGGAACGTTTTGTTTGCCCTATGTAGCAGGAATTTCAATTTGAGCAAGAGATTTTGTAAACGGCACAATGTTTGCTGTAGGTGTCAAGTGGGTTTGTGTGGTTCTTAATCAAGTGGGAACGAGTATTAGTAGATCTGTAAATGATAGATATTTAATATTCTTTGAATATATGGATGAATTTGTGATGTAGAAAATTGTAATAAGGGAGTACGAGAGAAAAATTGGTTTGAGGACGAGTGACAGTTGGATATTGGCTTTTGTTCAATCTAATGTTTATGTGTTCAATACTAAAATTTAAAGGGTAATCATTGCAGATTAAAATGTTTCGGACAATATTTAAGTTGTGTTGATGGAACTTGTAGTTATAAAGTAATATAGCTCTGTCTTCAAGATTGTATACCATAGCTCTCTTTTGGTTTGGACGATGATCAGAAAGATAATTGATTAATAAAAATATAAAGATTATTATAAATACAATAACATGGCAAATTTGTTTTAAGTTACGTGCACTGATTTCAGTTCGTATCCTTTGTTTTTCCAATTAATAAGCCAGGATTGTATTAAGTGTGTTCTTGAAGATACCTGGTGTACAGCAACTGTAGTCTTCGTGGTGACTGGGAGATCGGCCGTATGTAGGTCCTAAGACCCTGTGGCACGCCGGATGTATTTTATTGTTAGCAAGTCTGTATATTCATCTTGATGCTTCACCAGACAGTGTCTTCCCGTTAGATAAACTGAAGGATGATGACGTAACTGGGTGGTAGGGCCCATTTAATTTTATAATATAACCTTTCATGCCAGACTTTATCAGAAGCCAGGCTAATGCCCAGAAATGCAGCTGTGCAGTACATTTTTGCTTCGAATGCGTTATTAATTATTCGGTGACTTCCTTGATACTTCCATGACGGTTTCTGAAGCCGAACTGATGATTAGGAATTAGCTCGTTGTTTGCTTTATTCGTTGAAAGAAAATTTTCACAAACACTATATAAGAAAGATTGGGTAGGAAGCTTATAGGACGGTTTGGTGTTGTGTCTGTTGGATTTTTTCCTGGTTTTAATATTAGAATAAATTGAGCTGTTTTCCAGGGACTAGGAAAATAGCCACTTTTTAAAGTTGCATTAAATATATTGTAATAAATACAAATACAACTACACATGGCTGTGGCTAATAAAAAAAAATATTATAACTTTAATGAACAAACAAAATTTATTAACAATTTTATATACACAATAATATTTGGGATCTCAGGGTCTTAAACTGGGTTTGATAAATGGGTGAATTTATACAATCAAATTACATTTAGCTTTTATGGAAGTTAATGCGTCTGAAAGATAGACGAACTTTGTTGTGGAAGAAAATAACTCTACAGATTGAATTGAAATGTAATAATTAAATATTTAAAAATTAAAGAACGATCTGACTTTTATCTTTTAAAAGTGGTTTACAATATGCTTTTAAAGTTTTCTACTTACGGCCGCCCAGGTCTCATTTTAGGTTTTTCGTGCACAAGATTTGGGGATATCACTGATTCTAATCCTCACAGATTCTAAATGTCAACAAATTCTAATTGGCGTAGTTTTGTTAGTTGGTCTCACAAATTAGTAGGTTCTTGTAGCTTTAGTTGGAAATGTACTTCATTTGGGTTTGTCTATGGCTCTCCGGGTTGAATTTACGCTCGGCCACCGATTACGACGATAATTTCACTCTCTCCTTCCCTACTGACGATTGCTTTACTTTCTAGTTCTTTAAAGCATGTTCTTTTGTTCTGAGACTATAAAACTTTTTCGACTGTTCTATTTGCCGTCTGCTGCCCAACTGCACAGCTTTCAAACTCTTCGCTGTCCGCTGCCCGACTCTATTACTTTTGTACAAAAAACTTTGCTGGTCCTTATGCCTCGCCGTTCATTGCCTGACTCTATTACTTTTGTACAAAAACTTTGCTGGTCCTTATGCCTCGCCGTTCATTGCCTGACTGACTAACTTCGTCTCGTAGATTTTGAGCGCGTAAACTCTCTTAGCTGCTCAACAATACATTCTTTGCATTGCCGCCTTGTTGCGGCGTCCTCTCAATACCCAATAATAATGAGTCCTTTACAATCCAACTTTCCAATTAGAACAATGTCTTAATTACTAATTACTACAATATGTAGAATTACTATACGTCCTTTGATAGTTAATTCCTGCAGTACCTTCCCGTTGATCAAGTCATACCCTGGAGCTTTCTTGGGGTTTGTGTGTTTGTTACTTCTGCATTTTTTCTATTGGTGGTTCAATTTTGTATGGTGTATTGAGGAATTCCTGGATTTCGTTGTCTGTTACATTTAGATCATATGGCTCAAAAACCTTCGTTGCAAACGTTGTAGCCTTTTCTTTATTACTTCTAGACCAGTTGTAATCCTGATCTTTTATTGGTGGATTTTCGGTCTTTTTAGGTTTTTAGTTGTTTTCCAGAGTGTCTGTAGCATCTGCGATAGTTAAGTCATTTAAGTATTCTTGGACGTCATTATTTTTTATTATTTTTAATAGTTGTTAAAGGTCCTTTGTTAAAATTCTTCTTATCGTTTCCATGTCTGGTGATATGCAATCTTTTTCTTAGTTTCCGTATTTCTAGTATTTTATCTTTAATTATTATTGGATATTTTTCTTTAATAGTTGTGCAATTTTGATCTTGTGTCGCTGACCAGGCCTCTCTTTGATGAGTTCCACAACTGCAGAATCTAGTTCTGCTGGTCTCTTTAAGGAAATATTTAATTTGGCCGTCAAATTTTCTTCTGTATAAATCCCAGTTCGTGTATCTACTGAAAAGCTTGTTTCTGCTTTTCTATTAAATGAGAATATAATGTAATTATGATTAGCGAGTGATCATACGATAAATCGAAACAAGTTTCAGCTTTGAATTGTCTATTCCAAAATCTAGCAGATCAGGATTTTTTTCTCTTATCAGTTGGCCATTAGGTGGGTTTACCAGTTAGGTTGTTCCTTTTGAGTTATGTAAATAATTTTCTATCTTTTGTTAGTGTTATACGCAAGCCCCAATCCAATGTTTTGCGTTCCAGTCACTGGCTGCTAAAAATTTATTTCGTAAAGTTTTGGAATGGTGGTCATAGTCTTTCTTCTTTGTTGTTATGTTTTGACGGACAGTATATTATTGGCATATTTAGTGTTCCCGTATGATCTTCTAAACCTATCGATGTTGCTGTAGATTTTTAAAAAAATATTGTCATGTAAATGTTTTAGACAATTTCGAATTTTTTTAATTTTATTATATAAATAGGATGTTAGCTTGAACATAAAAAAAATCCATCTTATTATTTGACCAAATCGTCCCAAAATAATTCAGTTCAGTATCTGAGTTTTTTTGTTTGCAGTAATTCTATCTTCTACGTTTTCCAACATTACTTGGAAAATGAGGACTTATTTGGGGTTTGTCGAGCCATGCTGCTCACTCAGGTCAGTTGCCTGTCTGACCCATAAGATTCTGATGGTAATCCTGGAAAGTTGCGTTTCCCTGCCTTTCTCTTTGCAACAAGACTTACTTCAAGTACTTTTTGTGCCCGAGTGTGCTATATAATATCATATTAACTTTTTCGAGTATTTTCTCCGTTGTAAATAGTTTTTATTTTTCTTATAATAAGTTTTCGTTTTTTCTCGTTGCTGATTTTGCTATTTGGATTTTTCCCATTGGCCCAGTAGAGGAGTGATACAACTAATACATCTCAATCATAAAATTTGTACTTCTATTTTGAAAAGTGTCTCAGATATTAATGACATATTACAGTTTATGTTTCTCATCTGTTACATTCTAATACTTATACAGTAACAAAACATTAGGCGAAGTTTCTGATTTTTATTGATGCAGCTAATAAAAAACTCCAGAAAAGGTAGATCCACTATTTCATTTGAAAAAAATACTACGTATTTTCTCCATACGATACGCGGAATCAAGATTCTTGATTGACTTATAAAGTTCTATAAATTGATATTCCTTTTTGCTCTTGAATTAATCTGAGAAAGCAAGAAATTTTAATCAATACCATAATTTGCATTTTTTTTTCATTTAAGTAGATACAACACAATATTAATTTTTAATTAAAATAAATAAAACACCTATAAACGTGGGAGTGGAATGAGAGGCATTTTAAATAAGTCTAAATTACAGTGAGTATTTCTGACTTACAGTAACGGGTTATTTTTTACTCTTAAGGTGCTTGGAGTATTTTAGACTCTTTTAGGGTACTAGGGTAACGAGAGTTCTTTTGACACACTCAAGGTAACAGTAGTAATTTTGTCCTTCATATAATGAAAAATTTGACTCTCATAAGATACGGGGTATATTTTTCTCTATCTGAATTTACCGGGAATATTTTTCACTTTCTTAAGGTGTTGGGAGTATTTCTGACTCATTTAAGGGACCAGGACTCTATTAGGCATGGGAATATTTTTTACTCTGAATTCAATGAAAGTATTTTTCTTTTTCTTAAGGACCGTGAGTATTTTCGATTCTGTTAACCTACTGGGAGTGTTTTCAACTCTCTTAAAGAACCGGAAGTATTTTTCACTCCCTCAGGCTCTCTTAAGGTATGGCAAATAATTTTTATTCTTTTAAGGTACGAGTATTTTTTACTCTTAATGAACCCGGAAGTATTTTTGACACACTCAAGGTAAAGGAAGAAACTTGGACTAGTTCCTCTTAAGGCATGAGAAATAATTTTGATTATCTTAAGATACCGGGAGTATTTTTTAGTCTCAATGGTAACGGGACTTTCTTATGATATGCACTTCTTGATTAATAGATTAATGTAATAGTATTTCTGCTGGGCACCCAGCTTATCTTATATAAATAAATCCCTTAATCCTGCCCAACAACTATTGTAGTTTACAATTAATTAATCTATAACGTCAATCATTTAAATCCGTTTTCTTATGTGAAGAGAACAAAATCCATGCCTAAAGAGATAAAATCATCTGCAGTCGCTAAAAACCTTTTCACCGCTGTGTAAAACAATTAAAGGTTCATTGAAATTGGCCCCATCGTTTTCTTGTGAAAAGCGAAGTCAGCGGGACAGGTAGACGGTAATTCAGATGACATCGGATTCGGATTTTCTAATGCATGAAAGATAGATTTTGAAAAATCAATCGATTCTAAGCTACTTACAGACAATTATTTAGATGTATTTTAGAAAATATTTTATTATGTGTATTTACATCGAACATATACACAATTACCGGTTTAACTTCCCCTATATTGGACGTAGGGAAATGATCGGACAGAATATGAGTATCGTATATGAAAGTTTAGAAGACCCATTCCTAACCTGTCCTTGCTATATAAGAAACAGATTCCGAACAAGCAACTAGCTTAGTCTTACAAAAAGTAATAGTTACAAAATGCCATTCAAGCCATATAGCATTTTAACGCAAATGAAAATACAATATACACGAACACGTTGCGAAGAAGTATAACAAGAAAATTAGTTGTAATTTCACTTACATTCTTCGACTTATTTCTGATTTTTAGTTTTAAGGTACATCAAAACATATTTGAATTTATGAATCATGTAAACAGTTTTAATATCAATATTAATTACCATGCGACTAGGATTCTATTTCATTTATAGTACGTATCAAAACTTTAATTTTTAGTAGGTGTAATCGTCCAGATTATATCGATTCCAAACCCCAAATCTTTCCATTCTCTACCTCAGGTAATCAGTTTAAGCTATAAAATATCCTATTTGTAAATTAGATTGATTAATATTGTCTCCTTAGAAGAAAAATATAATTCTATAACGGTTTTCAAAATGGAGCCGTTCTGGCTGTCAGCTATTTAGAGCAGAGAATTAGAAAACCGTCAATAATGAAGGGCAACAGACCCTTACTGCGGCTGCGTGGACAATATGTGACAACGTCGCACGAATTTGATTCGACGGCGTAAGGAAGAGCTTCAAGGTCATCTGAAAATAACTACAGTAATTGCTTTCAGTCATCATCAGAGCAATTTCCTCATTATTCTCTTGTAAGCATGATAAATATCACCCCACTACCGCCAATATATGAAGTTTGTATATTTAGTCTCTCTTAATTTCACAGATTTATAAACATTCATACTGTAACAATAAGGGAAGTTTATCAATAATTATACATAACAATTTTAAGAGTTAATTATAGTGAATACAATGACAGCAACGTCTGGTAGCTTGTTTACATATGCTCCTACGTTCCATTCTCCTAATATACATATTAATATTATTCTCTCGTGTAGGCATCCAGAACACATGTTCTTCTACATATGATCGATAATATATATGATAATTTTCTGGCATTGTTTCTGCGACACACACATGTTCATATGCAAGACCAAGTAATTATTACATAAATAATTCTTGAACAATCTCAATTAATTTCCACGCGGTCAACATTTCGTGACTTATAAGCCAAGTTATTAATAATGCAGTAAATTTATACGTGAATAAAATATTTCAGAGGTACTTAAACGCATTGTTCCCATTTAGATTGTATGAGGATCAAATTACTTCTAGGTAAGATGTGATAAAGTTACACGAAAGGAAAGATAAGTTGCTTATGTACCGAAGAATTTATATTTCTATATGAAATGGATCCTTTTAATATTCAAGATTTTTCAGAGGGTAGGTGTGTTGTTCCTTATTTGTATTCTTAACTCGCCCTACGGTGATCTAGAAACACTTTAATTTTTTCCGAGGAGAACCTATTAAATTTCCACATTGTGATGTGTATCTCATTTATAATTTGGGGGGATAAAATTTTCCGTATAAGCCTTAACAGTAGATACAAAGTGCGCATCAAGAGAAAAAGGATGCTTTCGTAAACAATGCACTACGCCAGGAAGCGGGAGGGACATTTCTTTTGTCTCGCCCACGCAGCGGGTGGTCACTGGGCAGAGGAACTGAAAGGGTCAGCAGATGTGCAGTGCTCTCGTAGAGAGAGAGTGGAGTTTGGAAAGGTGCGTCTGGAAGCAGACAAAATATGCTGTTATACTCTTGCAGATGGTTGAGGATTGTAGAGCATCAGATCGTCTGAAGGCGACGAATCGCAACGAGCCTGCAGAGGAAGTCGTGTGGCTATAATTGACTGGACTATTTAGGAAGAGGACATAAAAGCTGAATTTGACGTAAGCAAATCTCGCGGTTGATTTTTATTACATTTCTAAAATAATTTCAATTGTCTTTTTCTATCTAGTTTGTTTCGCATTTCATCCTGAGGTATTGTTTATTTTACAGTTCGCACTTTATATATGTGGGCGATTGTTAATAGTTTGGCATCAGGAATTTGTCAATCAAATTAATTTTCTTATATTAAATTCAAATAAATTATATCAATCAAAAGTTAATAATAAATTAAAGTAATTATTTATGAAATTGAGAGTCTCAATAACCAACCTTAACCCAAACATATTTCAATATTTTTTTCTGAAATATGTATAATTTTCTAATGCCCGGGGATTTGAATTCTTTTATTTCTTTCACGAAGGTTTACTTTGTATGTTGGTAAAGAAAATTGTTTACTTAAAGGTATATTTAACTTGTATACGTTTCCATTGAAAGCGAATACCCAACTTTTTCTTTTGTAATATCTTTAAATAGCAAAGCTGTCTCTTTCCACCAATAGAAAATTAGGTAGCTACTTGTATTTAGAGACAAAAATGTGCACATGACATGATAGAGAGTGATTAATTTGAGATTGATAATTTATTTTGAAGGTTGTAGCTGTGCGAGTAGATTTCTTGTGCTAAGCGGGATGCAGGTTCTGTGACCAAGTTAGGAATCGCCGAGGAGCTAAAGGCTATTGTCCTTCGACCATTGCATTCCACGAACCTGAGACAGCTGCAATTTCGCTAGTGAAACTTCAACAGCTTCGTTTTTATTGTCCATCGAAGCACGTGAACTTATATCAGAGAGGTCAAAACGGAGAATTTCCTTGAAAAATTCTGCTCATCACACAAAGAAAAAGACTAGTTGATTTAACAAACTAAGGAATAATTAACCCTAGGTTTATCACAATGATAAAACCATTCTTGTCAATATCACTGTTTAAATAACCATTATGTATGTCACAACGATCAAATCAGTTGGACAATAAGTTAACTAACAATTTTTTTAAAAAAAAATCACTCTAATGACAGATTTTTGTTGTTTTTTGTTTATATTCGACTGCTAACCAATAATGTATTCAACGGAAATAATAGTCGAAAGTGCTTAAAAGAGTGTCTATACTATAACATGTCACTTAAACCTCTATGAACGCACGCGCAGTTCTACGAAATCACTCGATCGATTATATCCGGAAAATGTGTTATAAATATTCTGCTCTGATCACATTCATAGAAATTAACAGACGTTTTACTTTTTAATAGTAAGTTACCACTTTTAATAATTCGTGAACATTAGGGAACTCGTGCTGCAACTGTAGTAAATTGAATTACATTTCAGCAAGAGGTGAATGTAGTACAAGTTATATACCACTGTGATCAAAAAGTAAGGTGAAATTGTCATTTAAAACTCTCGGGTATTAGGAAGGCAGGTTAATTTTTTTCCTTGGTTGGTAGAACTGTCTATAATATTTGCCAAGCGTCTGTTTGTTAAAAGGTTTAATTATCTCCGTGTTACACGTGTTTTTGTAAACAACCAAAAGTGAATTTTTCGATTTTTGCAGTGGGTGATTTTGTTGAGCAAAGAAATTGCATCAAATTTTGTTTGCGGAACGAATATTCTTGTGCGGACACGTTGAAAATGTTGCGGAAGGCCTTTGGTGATCAAACTATAACACAAAAAAACGTTTATAAATGGTACAACGAGTTCAAAGAGGGCCGAGAACGCGTTGAAGACGAACCGCGCTCTGGACGACCATCAAAGTATTCCGACGAGGGCCACGTCCAAAAAATCAAAGATTAGGTGCTTGAAAATCGTCGATGGACAATTAGAGATCTCGCTGATAGTGTTGGAATATCATTTGGCTCAGCCCAAATCATTTTGAAGAATGTTTTGTGTCTCAAACGCGTCAAGTCTCGATTGGTGCCAAAATCGCTCAATGTTTTGGAAAAAAAGCGTCGGGTTGATGTGTGTGAAACTTTGCTGTCTGACTATCAGGACCACTTGAAATGCATCATTACTGGAGACGAGACTTGGATTTCCGCATACGACCCTGAAACCACCGACCAATCCAGCGAATATCGTTTAACAGGTGAAGCAAGACCGAAAAGACCACGGCAAAGTCGATCGAAAATCAAGGTCATGTTGACAGTTTTCTTTGATTATCGTGGTGTGGTGCACTATGAATTCCTTCCGCCGGGCCAAACTGTCAACAAAGAATATTATTTGAGCGTTGTGCGTCGTTTGCGTGAAGCTATTCGTCTGAAACGGCCGGAATTATGGGCGAACAACTCTTGGTTCCTTCATCACGATAATGCACCATGTCATACTGCATTGGTTCTTCGCGACTTTTTTGCCAAAAACTCGACTCATATCGTTCCGCAACCAGAGTATTGGTCTGATTTGGCTCCGTGCGACTTGTGGCTATTCAGCAAACTCAAAAGGCCAATGCGGGGACGCCGTTTTGACACGATGAGGAGATAAAAACCGAATCGAAGAAGGTCTTGGAAGCCTATACCGGAAGAAGACAATTCCGACTGTTTCGAGGACTGGAAAAAGTGTTGGAAAAAGTGCGTATTATCGGACGGGGATTACTTTGAAGGGGATGAAATGGATTTGGAAGAATAAATAAAGAATTTATATTTTATAAATAAGTTCACCTTACTTTTTGTTCACAGTGGTATATTATAATATTCACCAACTTTGTCAATAATATAAGTTTCTGAATTGTTAGATTATAAAGTTAGTTGCATTAATAAACTATAAATGAAATATAAGCAGAGATTTAAAACATCCCGGTTTACTTAGTATTCTGTATTCTGTATTCTGGTGCCCTAAAAGGATTTAATTGTGTGTGATGTGAAAGTGTGTTTTCAATAAAATGGCCTAATTTAGAAATTAAAAGTCTTCATTTTTTGAAAATTTGTGGTTTGAGTAAATTGAGTGTTAGAAGATCAATCAAAATTGGTATGTAAATGCATTATTTTAAATTTAATTAAATTAAAA
The DNA here is from genome assembly GCA_037074705.1 of Zhengitettix transpicula. Lineage (NCBI taxonomy): Eukaryota > Metazoa > Arthropoda > Insecta > Orthoptera > Tetrigidae > Zhengitettix > Zhengitettix transpicula. The sequence goes on along the minus strand of CM073594.1, from coordinate 78,675,713 downwards.
TACAGTGTAAATGTTGTGTAATTGTTGAGCCGTCAAATTTCAAGTTTCATTTCAATTTGTTTCTACTTTGGACAAATATTTTAAAGAATATAACCGTTTTGATAAAACGCCCTCTCATTTTAAATAAATAACCGTGCCACATTTTGTGTGAATTTAAATGTAGAATAAATGTTCCGTTTTTAATAAATCATTTTTATTTCATATTAATATATTTCAGTTTTATAATTTCTAACCCTTAAATGTTAAGAACTGCTATAAAATTTGATAAATTGAAAATATCAGTAATTGTATTAAAATTAATTAAATAAAATATTTATTTAAGTGATCAAATTGTAAATAAAATTAAATTTCTTTTAATATTTCAATAGTACATTAAATTTTTTTCGAAGTTGAAGATTACATTAATTGTCTTTGACACGTAACCAAATTAAATCTGTTTTAATAATTCCATTTTCAATATTACAATATATATTAATTAACCTATGTGGCAATATTTTTTTCGTATTTCACAGAACGGAATGTGACATGGCTGAAATTTCGCTTCATTTTATTTTCGATTGGCTATATATTTTGTATGTACTTTTAATACTGTAACGCATTTTCGTTATTCTTCGTAATGGTTTCCACGTTAAGGAGACTTTTCTAATAAGATATATGCAAACGTTTTCTTCTTAAGAAACTTCAAAGTTGAAAGCCATTTGTGACACAATATTGAGATTGATATTGTTCTTGAACCTGTTTGGCCGCACACGAGTCATTTTTTGTATTTATAGATACTATAGATGATTCTAAGACCCCATTTACTCGCAATTACGGAGATATAAGCAATTACAGTACAAGATAAAGATGGGAAAATGCTGTTTGGTGAAGACGTGATGAAGAGATGGAATGAATTCATTGGATGGGTGGAATATCTTTATCCGAGAATGTAATAGGAAAAGATGAAGAAGTACATGAAGATGAAAAAGGAGACGACAGTCTGCAAGAAGGATTTGAAAACAGATCTATAGGAGACCAAAAATCAAGTATTGATGGCTTTCCTGCAGAACTAATCAAGAATGCTGGGGACAACATGATAATGATGCTGCTTAAACTGATTAGTTCCATATAAAACACGGGAGATACCACGAATGCATCATGGTTCCTATATCGAAGAAAGCGCCAGCTACAAAACGTGGACAGTACCGGACCTTAAGCCTGATATCGCATGTATCGGATATCCTAATAAAGATAATTCTGAGGAGAATTTAGGAGAAGGTAGAGGATTTTCTGATTGAAGATCAATTTGGATTCAGAAGATTCAGAGAGGCTTATTTTTGAAAAGCAAAACCAGAAAAATAAATCCACTTACATTGTCTTTGTAGACCTGGAAATGCTATTTAATAATGTTATACGGCAAGAGATGTTCATAGTGCTGAAGAAAGCTGGTCTAAAATACGTTAATAGTTACTTTCTCTGTAACATTGCATTGATAAGTTCTCTACTACTTTGTTCCTTTAACCTATTCCGACATATTTCTTCACTTCTTTCGCTTTCGCTCACTTTGGTTTGTCATAGTCTCAGAAGAAATAATCGAATTATTTCCCATTTCTGATATATTTCTACAGATTTTCTTGTTTTCGTCCACAGCTTTCTGTGATTAAAGCACGAAGATTTTAATCAATTTGGCTATTATTCCATTTTTCAATGAAAAGTTAGTTTGACTCAACATATTAAAATGTACTTTTACACTGTTATTTAATTTCCATAATTAAACAACCAAATAATTCATTCAACTAATCTAATATATTGTAATGCCAATTAATTAGGCCATTAATTGTTTGGACATAAAATTTGAATTGTTTGATAAATATTATAGCGGCCTGATCGAACAAAGCAACAATGGAAAAGCAAGCTTAGCCGCTTTTGTTAAAAAGTCAAAATGGCGTTTGCGCGCTTGAAAGTCTAGCAGTTTACGTCTATAGCCAGCCAGGAAAGGAGGTCCGTTTTTTTTACGTCTACAGCCAGCTAGGATATAGTTGGTGATGAAAGATTGCTGTGGATAGATGAAGTTTTTCTGGTGAGCAGCAAAGAGCGGAATAGTAAAGTTGACAGTTTAAGTCAACAGCAAGGAGCTAAAAAAAAGCTAGTTCGATCCGAAAGAATAAACAGTTAAAATAAATCTTCAAGGAGATACGTTACAGTTTAAGTCCAAAGACTAATAAATCTACGAATCATAGGATTCCGGTAAACCGAACAGACATCAGATAGCTTACATTCAGGAGGATCATCCGAGTTCCTGTGAGCCTATCAATTTTGACTTCAATAGTGTAAAATCTGTGAGTCGATATTTAGAGTCAGTGTAAAATTTTGCAATAGTGTACTTCCGAAGCCAAAAAAAAATGCTGGTACCAGCTGGACAGTATGTAAGCAACAAAACCAAAACTAATGATGAATTGTAAACTTTAATTAAAGGATAAAGTCAGATTTCGTTCTCTTTTAAATTGTCAATAAGAGTTAATTTCTTTACTTTTAATTTCTTTCATTCTGTCGAAATATTGTTTAGGTAAATTGTGAACTGTTTTGGTAATAAGATTTTAAATCATTTTTTTGTGTCCATTATCAAACCCAGTAGAGGCCCTGAGAGAACCAGATCTCAAATTTTGTTGTAATTATCTTTATTGACACAAAAAAATTTTTGTTTGTTAATAAGTTTTTCAATTTCATTTAATAAAGCCTCATATTTGATTATTACATAAATGGCGCTTCAACGTGAGGCAAATTCTTTAAATTAATTAAAACTTCCATACTTAATTATTACAATACAAAAATATCCTTAATAAAACTCAAGTCCGGAATCTTATTGTAAAAAAGATAATTTGGCTTTTCTTTTTTATCGAGGGTGCTTGTGGCGTCATACGTGCAAGACGGATGATTTTTCAGGGTTTTTAAGAATTTATTGAAACATCCTCCGGAATTGTGCGTGTTCTTTTGTTTGGATGTAAATTCATGGGGATCCTGTGTCCGATCAGCCAACTGCCGTAAAGAGTCAGCTGGTTGCCCAGTGTTGACAAACTTTAATTGCTTCAGCATTCATCATCATTTAGTGTTCAACCCTGAGGTTGGCCTGTGGCAGTACGTCATTACCCTCTTCTGTCTGCCCTTCTCTTCATTTCCACGTATGTAGTACATCCCACATCATTCACAATCTGCTGTATGTATGACATCCTTGGTCGTCCCCGGCGATTTCTTCCTCCAATAGCTTCTGCTGCTATCGTTCCAATAATATTGTTGGGTCTTACAATGTGTTCCACGAATTTGTCTCTTCTTCTTTGTATGTGCAACCGCAGCGATCTGTTTTCTTGTACTCTTCTCAGCACCTCTCCAGCTGATCTTCATCATCCTTCTGTAGTTCCAAATCTCTAGAGCTTCAAGCCGTATTCGCTCTTGTTTTCCTATTTTCTATTAAAGTAAAATAATAATAATAATAAATTAAATAGAATTTATGATTCCCTATTGTTCTTATCCATTTATTGTATTTATAATAATTTTTTCCCCAATGATTCTTTAAGCTTAATAATGCTCTCAACTGCTGTAAACATAACAGAATTTTCGCATGCAATGTGTGGGAAAATCATATCTAAGAAATGTATGTCCATTACATTTCATGTAATTAATTGGCCAATAAATTTTTAATTAAATTGTATTATAAATTATGTTGTTTGTAAAATCTTGCTTTGTTGGAATTTTTAGAAACACGGATTTTGAAATTAGTTCATTTAATTGACTTTACAGCACCTGAAGAAGTCCTAATAAATTAGGGATGAGACTTTGAGAATGTTTTTTTTCTATTATAATGTTAAAAAATTAAAATGGAAAAATTTTACGTCTGATTGAAAGTAATTAATAATAAATATAGCCAATTCAGACAAAATAAGTGATAGTATAAATACCAAACAACGTTTCTGGGATCCTAGTCCCTTTCCTCAGGTGCGAAGAAGAGCCTAGAGCGACACAACTGCGCTCGTCAGTTGACAAAACTCAAAAGCCTTATAATTGGTCAATAACTGTATTGATGCAGGTGAATTTGCAAATTTTATAAGAGAAAGAGTCAGAAATAATTTGTGTAATGATTACGGTCAAGACCTACAGTGACAGAACCTTTGTCAGCCTGTGTAAAGAGTATGTTGGGATGAGACTTCATGAATTGTAGGTTTCTTTATGAGATTTCTATGAAAAAGGGGAAGGCGGGAAGGCGTTTTGTGGTTTGATTTTTTGAGCTTTTAAGTAAAGTTAGAGTGATGTGATTCCTGATGTATTGTGTTGTTATGTTGGGAATAAAGATATTGTAATACCAATTAAAAGGGTCATTAATCGTTTTAATTAAATTGAATTGTTATCGGCGAAAATACATCAAAAGAAACAATGTAAGGTCGAGCTAACGCACGCCGAAAGTTAGAGCTCAAACACCAATCTGCGGCGAGGAGCGAAAGAGAAAAGTCGCGGGGAGGAATTCATTGAGTAAGATTCTGCGGCGAGAGGCGAGACAGTAAACGTTGCGTCCAGCAAAGGTTACAGTAAAGCGAGGATGCTGATTTAAAATATGAATAGCGCAGTCCAATAAGTCCAACTGCGAGATCTACTAGTTTACATAAAACGCCAGTAAACAGTTTTAACGGAGAGACTCAAATGATAATCGCAAAGTTGGAAGCAAATGGTTTTGCTTCACACAGACTGAACTAAATTCCGCATAGAGGCATCAAGGAGACCTATGTCCGAGGGCTGATCCAAAGTTCCAGATGGCAGTGAACGAGAACATCGACCGAGTGTATTAAAATTTTATTGTGTAGAATCAGTGAATGGCCTTTTTAGTGAGTGTTGTCCTCAAGCTCCAAGAATCATATCTGGTACCAGAAAGACAATTTGTGAGTACAAATCAATTATTTTAAAATCTGTAAACAAGGATTAAAGGTAGAAGTCAGATTTTGTTCGGTTTTCTTTTCATTTAGTTTCTTTCATTTCGTTTATTTTCATATTGTATTAAGTTAGCTTCAATGAGTTTGAATTGTTAATGTTAGTTTATTAAATTGGATTGTTCTTACTATAAAACCCAGTAATGACCCTGAGATAAAGAGAATTTCGACGTATTTGATTGTAAAATATAAAGTTGTATTTTTCATAGAACGCCACGAATTGCAAAATTGAAATGAAATATTCGTTTCTTAACTTTATGAAATTCGGCGTATAATGTAGGGATTACCATTTGTACTTTCAAATAATAAATTTTTAAAATAATAATAATTTGTTAATTAATTTATTTTATTAAGTCCACCCTTTTAATTATTACATAAATTGGCTTCCACAACGTGGGAATTAATTAATTTAAATCTTCTTTTAATTATTACAATATATTAGTTTCGATGTGTTTTAAAAGAGGAATGGATTAAGATTTGTTGATGGATGTGGTGGGTAGCCTAATTTGTTTCCAAGTGATATTACGTCAATAACTTCCTTAGGAATAGTACGGTTACTGAGGTTTAACAACCAAATGTCTTTGTAATTAATAAGGAACGTAGGTTTTCCCGGTGTAGATGCTGGATGAAGTTTTCTCGGGATTCCAACCGGGTAGCGTAGTTAAGTGAAGTGACTTCACCTGAAGAAGATGGCGGTGCAAGCCATCGAAACGTTGTGTTTATTTAACTACGCTACCCGGTTGGAATCCCGAGAAAACTTCATCCGTGTGTTGTAATTGTTGTGTATGGAGTAATTAGGAAACGTTTTGTGAAATAGGTAATCATACTTCTTAATTTTAACTGCCCTCGGGCAAAAATGATATTTGATTAAAGGAGAGGATTGGCGATGACAAATTCGTTATAGATGTTGGTGGGCAACATTCTAGTTGTAGAATTCTCATGAAAAACAAGTTGTTTATTTAAGGACTGAATGTGTGGATGTATGTCTTGTATTTCCAAGTTTAGGGTACATAACTGTAAAAGTTTAATTTGTTATTGTACTTATAAGAAAGTTTCGAATTAAAGAAAGAAATACCGTTAAATTTATTGTGTAAATGTTGTAAATGAGCTGGCAAAACATCACATTTTCTACAACTAAGTAAAAACTCACACTGGATCCTCACAAAAGCTAATTGTTCGAGACTTTAAACCAAGTTTTAAAACTAGAATAAATATTGAAGCCGAAAGTAAGATAAACATAATTGAGAAAAGACATAATATAAACGTTAATCGAAATAAAAGTCGCAAATGTAAAAGCTAGGCGTCAAATGCTAAAATGGAAAAAATTTACATCTGATTGAAAATAATTAATAAGAAATATAGCCAATTCAGACAAAATAAGTGATAATATAAATATCACACAACGTTTCTGGGATCCTTATACCTTTTATCAGGTGCGAAGAAGACCCTAGAGCGACACAACTGCACTCAAAAGGCTTTTGAGTGCAGTTGTGTCGCTCTAGGTTCATTCTCGCACATTTAAAGGGACAAGGATATTTTAATATTTGAATTATTAATAAATTTATAAGTAAACCGGTTGATGTTTTCATATATTAAAGGACGTAACATATATATGTTAAAAGATTTGTAAATTAATTGATCATTCCTATGCATATTCATTAAACGAATCACTACTAATTGGAACAGTTTCCATATTACAGATAGAGATAGAAATTATACATCCAGGTAAGTTTCAGAAATGTTATACATGAAACTTGTATTACATTCACTTAATGTTAAAACCAAGACTGATTCTTTACGGAATAAATTTGTCTTTCCTGAACGCTCTGCGGTCAGGATTGATGAAGGGGGCGGAAGGGGAGGGGAGGTTGTCCGCTCATGCCACGTGTGGACATCGCACGACACCTACTAGCTGTGTGAGATAGAAGGTTTTTTTTTCTCAGGTTACAGCACCACCTGTCTTTGGCCTAGAATGCAACAAATAAGGAGGATTTTATGTACGATAATAACATTCACGATAATTCAGATAACACTTGAAGACCAGAAAAGAATACTTAATTAAACACGCGACGATTAACGGTACACGATAATGGTTGGACTGCTCTATTAAAATGATCTCAAAAACACTCGTCTGACCGCTTTATATAAACGATGTTGACTCTACGAGGCGTAACAAAAAATTGAACGGAATCGCAGCTGTGTTCAATCCCGAATTCGAGTCTAACGTGGGAAACGGAACTAACGCCATTTTCGTGAGCATAGAGCCAATATGTAATAATGTCGACAAGATGAGGTAATGCAGAATGTATACAGTGAGATGGAGCCGGCGAATGGCAAAGAAACACTTTGAGAAGATCTTTTATGGCAACAGATTTTGTTCTGTTTGTTAAGTTTATGAACGCATAAGGTTTCAAAATTATTTAAATTCCCAAATGCAGATTTGTTGATATAACACAAAATAGCCTGGTAAATTTTAAAAGGTAAAAAAAAAGTATTGGACGAAATACAATTTTTTTTCTCTTATTACTTTCTTGTCAAAATCCGCGCACCGACGACATCGCATAAGTAAAACGTTTCCCACCAAAATCCTCTCTATTTACATCGCTCTTTCTTTTCCTTAGTGGGGCAAATATATGACGATTAGTGTACTCTAGGGTACGAATTACTGACGTCCTAAACATTTTCAGAGCTATTTTCTCTCTTCTCTTACTCTTCGTATTTTATTCGAGAATCTTTTTTTTTTCGAAAACTCCGCTATCTTTATTTTTATGTTCTTCAGACAGCAAAAGAATATTATTTCCATGCTATTCCTCTCTTGCAAATTCGAAACCACATATCAAATTTTACTAGAAGCCGTTTAAATGTTATGGTGATTCTTAATTATATAGGCCTTATATTTTTTTTATCAGGAACACAAAGAAATAACAATGAAAATTTATTCAAATCATTTATTTCAATGTCGAAAAGCTTTCGGCGTTTCCAAAAAGTAATTGTTAGGATTGTAATTCTTGTTATATCGGGTAAACGAAACGATGTCTAAAAAATCTAGATTCAATGTACACAAAAATAATTTGAGATTAAACGTGCAAAATTATTCAATTGCGTTCTAACATTTATTTTTTTAATTTTGATTTGATTTACAAGAATGGCAATATTATCCAAAATTGATGAGTGAAATGTTACATATTAAATCTAATGTTTCGGCCATTAATGTTAATAATGGCACAAACAATTAAAATAATTATTGTGATCAATATGCTGAATTTTATGTAAAACAAACCTTTTTATCTTAAATTTCAATAATAATTGTAACAGCTGTGCCAATAACAGTAGTCCGCAACGACAACTTTAAAATTTTTTGTTAGTAACAGTATTAATTAATTATATTTTTAAAAATTATCTCGTAATACTTTGTTTCTCAATTTTTTTGTTTAGACAATTGTAATATCCATACACCTGAAGAGGTCCCAATCAGTGACGAAACGTTCTGTTTAAAATTTGAATATAAAATCTTTTCAGGACTATTTTTATTATTTAATTTAAATATAAAGTCAGATACTTATAATTGTTAGTAAATAGTTTATAAATTTTTACTGTAGGGATTTTTACAAAAATGTTTTGGATGATGATGGAAAACGCCGAATTATTTTTAACATTGAAATAAATGATTAGAAGAAATTTACCTTCTTATTTCTTTATGCGACTGATAAAAGGATATGGGGTTATATAATTAAGAAATTACCAAATAAGTAAATGTCACTCAATTAAAAAAAGTTGTTGAATGTTCTAATTCAAGAGATTTCTAAGTTTTTGATAAAAGAACTGAACAACTGTACGAAAAGCACAATTTTTAAATTAAACAACAAGTTTATGTACGACACGGAATGCTACTGTAAGTATTGTAGCAAAGAAAAATTAAAATATCATGCCACTGGCATTTTGGTGGATCTGTGGTGATGTCGCCCACACGAAGATGTCCTCGACGAAGCTGTGGGCGCCGACATCCAGATCTCCTACGCTCCACCATTGTGCGGGCCACGCCTAAAAAAAAAACCTCTCCTGCAATAAATTAACAAAGGTCACGCGTGATATCGTTAACGAATTTAGTCCACTAGCTCCTAGCACCCCTTGACAATCAAAACACGGTGGCTCTTGTTTCATCGGCTTCATCGCGAACAATAAAATAGTTATTACTCCTCACACCTTATAGCTCTACTTCTGCAATATTCATATCTTTCTACTACTTTTATGTTGTTGTCTTTAAAACCCTCGAAACTCAGACGCAATAATTGATTTAGTGAAATTCGTCAAAATTTAAGTAAAGAAATTTTATCTTCCGCGTTATGTGCCATGAAATTGACTTGTTATAGTTTCTTCGTCACATTTGACTTTTTCCCACATTACGAGCGGATGGCGATTATTCGCCTGAATATTAGTAATAGTTGACAGTAGTTGTGCTCTACGTACATATGTTTTATAGTTTTCTCTAACTGATCAGTATTTTTTGAGCCAGAAAAGTAATTACAATGTTTACTTACTTTATTATTATTAGTGTTTTTTATTCTAAAACGCTAATGATCGTGTAGCGTTTTTGCACACGAAGAAAAATGTAGTATGAGTCTACATAGGTAAATTATGAAAGAAACCTCATAAAATATTTTATGGTTTGAGTTATATAGGGCATCCTAATTTATATTTCTACTTTAATTGGTGAAGTCTTCAAAGCGCAAATTTCAGCTATGTGTATAAAATAATATATATATATATATATATATATATATATATATATATATATTGTAATAATTATAAATAAGCCGTTAATTAATCTGACTTATTTAATGAATTTACCTCGCGTGAAGCGTCAAAATGTAATGATTAAATGGATGGCTTTTTATTAAATGAAAAGATAATCAATTAACAAACAAAAGATTTATGTATTTATTTTGTGGCAATAACTCAAAAACAATTACAATTTAAAATTTTAGATCTCAGGACCTTCACTGGGTTTGATAATGGACACAACAAGTTGTTTCAAAAATCTTATTAACAAACCGTTTACATTTACCTAAACAATATGTTAATAGGAAGAAATTAGAAAGAAAAGAAATTAACTCTGATTGACAATTAAAATAGAACGAAATCTGACTTCTAGCCTTTAATTACGTTTACATAAATCATTATTTTTGTATTTTGTTACTCACATCTGTCCAGCTGGTTCCAGCATTCCTTTTTGTTTTCGGGAATACACTATTGCAAAATTTTTACACTGATTCTAATATAGGTTCACATATTATACACTCTTTAAGTCAACCTTGATAGGCTCCCAGTAACTCGGATGATCCTCCTTTTTGTCAGCTATCTGGTGACCGCTTGCCTTATATGAATCCTGTGATTCATAGATTTGCTAGTCTTTTTACCGCTTGGGACTTAAACTGCAACTTTACTATTCCTGGCTGCCTACAGACGTAAAAACTGCACTAATTTCCTGGCTGCTGATAGACGTAAAAACTGCTAACTTGGCGATATTTACGATTTAAAAGCTTCCGTGAATGTTTTTACTTTGTCTTAAACTCACAACTTTGTTTAATAATACATTAAACAACGGCTAGTCTCTGCTCTCTAAAATCATTTGTTACGTCCTCCAAAATGTCCCGTCACCAACTAACTATCGTAGTCTCGAGTTTCAGCGCGCATGTGCCATTTTTGACATTCCAACAATGTAACAGAGCCTGGCTCTATTGTCACTTTGGAAGCTCCTGCCGCTACAATTAAATTTTATTAAAACCAATTAATGGCCTAATTAATTGGCATTACAATATATATATATATATATATATATATATATATATATATATATAGGTTCACAGATTTTACACTCTTTAAGTCAACCTTGGTAGGCTCCCAGGAATATTAAAAATTATATAATAAAAAATGCCACCACGTTACAACCAAATTATGTCGTATCCAAACTAATGAAAGGAAAAGATAATTTATAAGATTTTCCCTTGAATTTTAATTTTTTTTAAAGGTAACAAAAAAATTATTTATTACAATTTCGATATACTTCAATTTTTGTACAATTTTGTTTTTTAAAAAATGCCACAGCTTTAATTATATTCATAACCTCAGAGCCGCTTATTGTGATTTGCACAAATACAGTTACGAATTACAAATTAAATTTTAAATAACAAATTGTATAAAAGAATCTAACAAAAAACTGGAGAAATCTGACGGTATGTACATAAAAGTTTACAAAATAAAGTTTCTACATACCATTTTATTTGGAGCTGCTCTGGTACTGTATTGTGCATTCCACAGTTATTTTATTTTAAACAAAATATTTAATTAACAGACCATAACACTGATTACTATAACTTATCACATCACAAAATTCCGGCGCCTCTCTAATAACTGTTCACGAACTTTGTGTTCCTACACAGTTTAGCTGCAGCAGTACGTTAATGCCAAATGTGATATTTTCAGCCTTTGTTCAGCCTAGACTTTGCTGAATTCCTAATTATTTAGTCACGAGAATCCTTGGCTGGCTCCAAAACTATATTCACTCTATCATTGGTTAAATTCTCAAGACCGACTTCTCTACGAACATTATCGTTTGTGCTGCCACGGCCACACTGGTCAGGCTCCCAAAACATACTCGTTCAACAACTTTTATCATTTGCGCTTCACGACTACTCTGCTCAGGCTCCCAAAACACACTGACTGTATTACATACGCTTTTCCGACAATAATCGCGTAGCAACCTTTCCAGTCTCTGCATCTTGCGCCACACTGACTGTTCTTTACAATGCTATGGCCTCAAAGTTACGCCGACAATAATATTAAAGAAAAAATTATTAAATAAAACTTACATTAAACATTGGTAATCTCTACAATGTATATAATTTCGATAGTTCAGTTTAACGAAATAGGTAATGCAACGTTGACAGAAAAATCTATACCTGTCCCGCATACTTCGAGACTCTTTGGAACTGGTCAAGAACATTGGGACACAGACGAGGTTACCAGTTATGAGTAATAAATGAAGATATTGTAATGATTAATTAAAATATTTAATTAAAATAAATTCTTAAACACACAAAAAAATTAAAATTTGAATGATAATTAGCCACATGTTGAAGACGCCAATTATGTAATGATTAATAAGGTTGATTAAATTAAAAAGGAATAATTAACAAAATTATTTTGTATTTAAAATTTATTGTTGATAATTACACATTATATGCCCTGCTTTACACGCCGAATTTCGTCAATTTAACAAACAAATATCAATTTTATTTTATTAATTCGTGGGGTTCTATGAAAATATATCTTTATAATTTTACATTAATTACGTTGAATTTCTCATTATCTCAGGGTCAACACTGGTTTGATAGGAAGAACAAATACAATGAACTAAAACATTACAATCCAAACTCATTGAAGTTAACAGAATACAATATTAAATACAAAAAATAAAATAAAACGAATGAAAAGAAAAACGCGAACGAAATTTGACTATACCCTTTAATTATCGTTTACAGTCATTAATAATTGTTTTGTTCTCACGACAGTGCTTCTGGTACCAGTTCGGACTCTTGTTGCTTGAATTTAACCCTCACCAAAACAGGCCATTCATTACTCACTGATTCTATCCGGGAATCTGGATTAGCCCACCCTCAGCCGGTTGTGGACGTAGATCTCCTCAAAGTCTCTTGATGCGACAATTAGTTCAATTTGTGAAGCAAAACTTCTGCTTCCAAATTGTGTCTCTCCGCCAAACTGCTTACTCGCGTTTTATAAAAACTATCATATCTCGCCGTTGGACCTCCTGGATAACACTATTCATGCTTTTAGGTTAGCAAACTTTACTGTGTTATTACTTTATGTGTACCGTTCTGTCTCGTATCTCGGCGCAGACATTTCCTTTCGCGTCTTGCCGCTAACTTTACCGTTTCGCTTCTTGCCGTTGTTAACAAAGAAAGACCCGCTGCTATTGTTGTCTTTAAGCACCCGTTCCGCCAACAATTAAATTATATTGAAAACAATTAATAGCCTGTTTAATTGGTATTACAATATATAAAAGTTAAAAATGGGAATTTTACTACGTTTGATGAAGACTGAATACTTTTCAAGACGAACTGAACATACAAAACGAAGGAATGAGAGAGTTTAAGAAAATTCCAGCCAGGAATCATGTAGTGGAATATATAACGAGGCTCATAGGACCAGTGACCTACAGCGGGTACAATTGAAGGAAAATAGAGAGTATAAATAGAATAGTTAAGGTTTTTGGATGTTTGAGGGAACAAAATTAAACAAATCACATGACTTATAAATCCGAAAAAGGAGGGACAGGCAGAAATATGGAGGGAAGCGGGAAAGTGAGAATTCTTTCTACTGGTGTCAATTATTTGTGACTACACATTCAGTGCCTGATGTTAAATTTACTGATGTCCTATTTGCGGGCAGGTTCGTATGTGGGCTGTCCAGTTTGCAATCAACTCAGGCAGAATGTCCTCCTGGAACCAGAGGATTAGGAAAGGCCGTACTCACGTCTCATTATTTACCTTGTGGACTTCAGTCTATCAAACTTCGATTTATTTTATTTTAAAATATTGAGTATTTATCGATTCTACGCAGCTTTACAAGGAAAATGATACAAAATATTCTATAATTCATTGAATTTGAGCGCAACATATATTAATAAGAATATGAAATTATTTAATAAACAAAATTTTACGATTTTCATTATCGGCGGTGTGAATATGAGGCCATTTCATTGTAGGTTATTCTACAAGAATATGGAGCCTTGCTTGCTTGCTAAAGTAGCGCTGTTGCCTCAGGCAGCACTGGGACGTACAGAACTAGAGTATTCAGAGTTGCTTGGACCGGGAAGGCGAAAAGTGTGTTTTGTGGAGTCCCTGATTCAAAGTTCCTGGTACCATATTTGAGCAAGTGTGATTAGGCAGCAGAGACATATTGTATTGAATTCCCGGGTTTTGGAATTACAAGTCGACAGTCAGAAGTATTTCGTCTATTGGCAAATTCATGCAATTATCAAAGTATTGAGAAACGTTATCAACAGTTAAGAGCAGGAAGTGCTTTGTGTTTGAAAACTAAAACAACCTTAAATTCAGTTAAATATGGCCTTTCTGGGAGTTTAACAAAAATCTAGTGAGATCGAGCCCAGACGAACAGCTAAGGGTAAAGTAAACAAAAAAGGAATTTTATTAATTGTAAACGTAATGTGAAAAATATAATTATTGTCATATTTCGTATTTCAATAATTATTTAAGTCAGGAATTTTTTGCATTGTAAGTTTTTGTAACCATCTTTATTGGAGGCCCGATAGGCGGCCATGAAGATTAAGCCGTGGCACATTACCAACTCGTTAAATTTCCATTGAGATAAGAATTTGTTTTTATTAAATTAATTTTTGTTATATTTTCAATTCTTGTTTTTAACTTTTAATTTGTTTATAGCGTAAGGCTTATCCTCACTTTAAAATCTCATTAAATAAATTTAAATGTGATTATTACATTTTGGTTCTCCAACGTGGGTCAAAACATTTAAAAATTAATAATTTAATTGTGTTTATTGCATTTATTACCTCCAATGTGAGGTTTATTTTAATTTAAAATCAACTATTTATTTGCATTTATTACAATATCAATTATGCTTTGTGCAGATCTGACACTTTTTGAAGTATTACTCGTAAAAGAGTTTAAATGCAAATCTTCGAAATTTTACCAAACTTCTCCTGTCATATCTCGTAGTAAGCTTGGAAATTATCTTATTCAACTTTCTTCTCACTCTTTCTAAATTTATTTCCATTCATTACAGTTCTTGATTGGATTTTTCAGCTTCAGACTTCAAAGTCGACATTTATCTGGTGTGATCTTCCAACCTGGTTATTCAATTTACGGCTCGTTCCTCAAACGCAATTATGTGTTCTGTGTCGTATACAGCAGCAGTAATGGATTGTATAACCAGTGTTCCACAAAGTAATAAAAGAATCTTCCTGGACCTGTACATCCAGCCTTCTTCTACATCTTCAGGCTTTACAAAAGTACACATTTGGACGTTCGGTCCAAATTCTTCGGTATCTATTGTAATAATTTACAAATTAGCTTTTGTTATCCTTTGACAATAATTCATTATATGAATTATGTGGCGTTTTTAAATGAAAAGAACTATTACGAGAAAACTATTAAACAAGATTTGTTAACAATTTTAAAACAAGTATTCAAATTACAAAATATTTGTGATCTCAGGGTCTTGAACTGGGTTTGATAAATGGCTGAATTTACATAATCAAAATCACAAAATTTGCATTTACTTTATATGGGAATCAATGCGTCTGAACATAGACGAAATTTGTTGCTGAAGAAATAATACTAAAGATTGAATTTAAACAATTTTAAATTTTATCAAGAAATAAAGAATGATCTGAATAATTAAATATCTCATTTTATCGATAATTAAAGAATGATCTGACGTTTATCTTTTAAACGTGGTTTACAATGATTTTAAAGTTTTCTTTCTAATTACGGCAGCCCAGGTCTCATTTTAACTTTTCGTGCACAATTTTGGGGATATCACTGATTCTAAGTGCTCACAAACTCTAATTAGCGTAGTTTGTTAGTCGGTTTAAAATAAATTTGTCGATTCTCGATGATTTACTGCAAACTGGATTCGTAGGTCTCGTTGATTTTTGTTGAAAATGCAACTCACTGGTTTCGTCTGTTGACTGAGGATTGATTTACTTTCTGCAATTTGATGTAGCAGCATACTTATTACTGGAACACATTCTCTCGTTCCTTAAATTAGCCTTTTTAGTCTTTATGCCTCGCCGTTCATTGCCTGACTGTACTACTTTTGTAAAAAAAGACTTTGCTGGTCTTTATGCCTCGCCATTCATTGCCTGACTGTTCGTTCGTTTCGTCTATTCTGTTTGCTGTCTGCTGCCCGACTTTTTGTTCGTCTCGTAAATTTTGAGCGCGTAAAACTTTCTCGACCGATCAACAATACTTTCTTTGCCTTGCCGGTTTGTTGCGGCGTCCGCTATATCCACCAATAATGAGTCCTCTACAATTCAACTTCTCAATTAGAGCAATGCCTTAATTACCAATTACTACACTATATACAATTTTATCATTCCGGCGTCAGGAACGTTTCTTCAAACGCACTGCGTGAAATGAAACATCATCGGCGCAAAGGAAATATCTCCTTTAATGCAAAGATAGTGGACAGTTAACAGTTTCAGGACTCCTTTCCCGTAGTAGCACTTGAAACAAACTAAAATTACCGTCTTCTGATCTAGAAGAAAAGTAGACACAACCCTTACAAAATTGATTTCACATTTTTTTCTACATAAATCTGCATGTATAATAACATATTTGTGCTGAAGCTTTGAAAGTCCTGTCCAAAAAAAAAGACATTTTTGTTTCTTAACACCTTTCCTTTGGTACGAGCGAAAATTAATATTATATCTGGTACGCCATCATTAACGAGAAGAAAATTGCTCCCGATTCGTTTGAGCGAAATTCGACAAAAAAAAATGTGTACAAACGAGTTGGAAATTATCAAAGATTGAAGTTTTTCCCGGTGAAGTTGTTCAATAAATAGTTCTCGGAATTCACACGGATTTTGCATATTTATATTTACACGCAACGTTTCGACGACTGAAAGCACTGTCGCCATCTTCTTCGCCTAGAAGACGACAGTGCTTTCAGTCGTCGAAACGTTGCGAGTAAATATAAATATGCAAAACCCGTGTGAATTCCGAGAACTATATATTGAGTTGGAAATAAATAAGCCATTGTACCAACGGACCATCGGAGGTGTGCCGTGCCTCTTCTCCGAATACCGCACACCGCGGAGAATTTGAAAACGTCCCACCGAAGCGCCAGTGAGTGGGCGACCACGAAATCCTTTTCAAGTTCGCCGACGGGCGCCATAAACCAGAGAGACAGCGACGGACCCCAGTACTATTTATATCCGCAATTTCGGAAGCGGATTGTCATCAGAATTGTGAAGGCCACGGCCCCACTGCCACAAAGTTCCCCTGAAATAAGAGAACAAAGCACGATCCGGCCAAACTGGATGGCGTCATCCTCAGATCGTAGAAACAGTTTTTAGGAGGCGCGCCGTCGCATGAATATTGGATTTCGTCTCCTCCTGCCTAATTCTGCTGGCATTTGCATACAACGTTCAAGATGAATGGGCGCTTTATGCAGGCGACTCTTATTTTCTTCGTACGAGCTCATTGAATCAGCGTTGCAAATAAAAGAAAAACTATACATACAAAACTTCAGACAAAATAAATGAAAAGAGTGAATGTTCCGCCAACATGAACCAATATTTTATACCAATCTGAAATTCATGTCAATGATGGGTACGATTTTAAACGTCAGCCTATCTTTATGCTTGAATTAATTTACAAAACCGGTAAATGTAGTTTCCCTCAAGGAATATTAACAGCATGCATGACATGACGCCCACTTTCGATTATTTATTGTTCGGTATATGTGGAAGAAATTATTTATGAGATTCTTGCCACGGACACTAATGAACTGACAGGCAATATATAAAGTTTTACTAGATGACCGCACTCTTATTCGAAATACCACGAAATCGATTCTCGTTCATACGTCAACGTTAAGAAGAAAACATTACAAAATAATATCTGTTTCTGTCCGGTCCAGTAAATTATTGGTGAAAACAGGACGAGATGTGTTCCACGGGCATGTAAAGATGCAAATATGGCGCATTAATACTGTAAAGTAGGACAAAGCAGTAACAATACGTAAATCAATTAATTTCAGGGCGTGAGTTGTATGAACTATCATGAAGTATATCGCGTGTATTGACGTGAGAGTAAAAAACACATGAAAGTATTCTATTTTCTACATTTTGGCGACCTCAACGTGAGGCACTATTTATTAATTGACGTTTCAAGTAAAGCATTACAATATATATTGTAATAATTAAAAAGGTCTTAAATTAAAAGAAATTCTTAAACAAAAAAATTATTGAAATGATAGTTAGCCTCACGTTGAAGACATTTATGTAATGATTTAAAAGAAGATTTAATTAAATTCGCCCCACGTTTAGGAAGCCAATTTATGTAATGATTAAAAAGGTTGTCTTTGTTAATAGGAATAATACACAAAATTTATTGTTGATAATTACACATTATAAGCCGAATTTCATCAATTTAACCAACAAATATTTCAATTTTTATTTGATTAATTCGTGGCGTTCTATGAAAATATAGCTTTATAATTTTACAATCAGTTACGTTGAATTTCTCATTATCTCAGGGTCACCACTGGGTGTGATAGGAAGAACAAATACAATTAACTAAAATATTAACAACCCAAACTCATTGAATTTAACGGAATACAATATTAAATACAAAAAATTAAATAAAACAAATGAAAAAACCGCGAACGAAACCTGACTATACCCTTTAATTATCGTTTACAGTCATTAATAATTGTTTTGTACTCACGACAGTGCTACTGGTACCAGTTCGGACTCTTGCAGCTATAAGTCAACACACACTAAACAGGCCATTTTACACTGATTCTACTCATTAGATTTTGAACACACTGTAGTTGGTCTGGACCTCTACTATACTGGAACCTGGATTAGCCCACCCTCAGCCAGTTGCCAGACTTAGGTCTCCTCAAAGTCTCTCTGTGTGACCATTAGTTCAGTTTGTGAAGCAAAACTTCTGCTTCCAAACTGCGATTTTATAAGTCTCTCCGTCAAAACTGTTTACTTGCGTTTTACGTAAACTATTATATCTCGCTGTTGGACTTCCTAGATAGCCCTATTCATAATTCTAGATCCGCAGACTTTTACTGTTTTTATTTCTCTATGTGGACAGAACTGCTATGTCCCAGTTATCGGCGCAGACTGAGTTCTCTCCTAAGCGCGCGGTCTACAGTCTCAATTGTTAATAAAGGGAAACCCGCCTTGATTGTCGCCTTTAAGCACGCATACCGCCAACAATTAAATTATATTAAAAACAATTAATAGCCTGTTTAATTGGTATTACAATATATTATTGTTACAGTTATTAATCTTTATCTGGTCAGCGTGGTAAACAGTAAATTGAAGTGATTTATGAGAAAAGAAATATCAAAGAAAAAAAGTGAAGTGCAGTGAAAAGAAATGGGGGGGGGTTCGTGTTTTTTTTCAGATAAAAAATAATAAACTTTATATTTTTTCTCTCTATTGCCCCTATATGTCAAATTTACTTGACTGATGCCATGAGCAAATGTAATTCAATTCAATACTGAATCTGTTTATCTGAGGATTAAAAATTACTTTTCTAAGAAACATTTGCTGTTGACAAGATTTAAAACGAGAAGCGACGAATCAAGGGAGAACGGCGAATCCATTTATGTTTTTTCTGCCAGACATAATTTAATAACATATTTATTGTATTTTAATGTCTCGGTGTTTTTTCTTGTTAATAAATATTCTAGTGTAATGCGAAATACTGAAGTACTCGATTTAAATGCGATAAACGTCCATGCTAAATTTTCCGCACGACCATTCGCAAGTAAATTGTTTCAACAATTTTGAGACGTTGTCAAATGTAATCCAAAACCTAATGTGAGTTGAGAAAAGTTCTGAGACCTCATTTTAACATGCCGATAAAGAGAAAGACGTTGACTCCTTGCCAATACGCACGAATTTTAGTATTAATAATCCGCTGTGATCGTGTACCTCAATTATAATTACGGAGGATAAAATTTTCCATATTGGCATTAAGACCAGATGCGCGCGAAGGGAACAAGAATTTGCTTTCGTAATCGATACACTACGCCGGGAAGCGGGAGTGTCAGTTTTTATTGTCTCGGCCACACAGCGGGTGGTCACTGAGCAGAGGAACTGAAAGGGTCAGGCAGATGTGAAGTTGCTTGGGGCCAGCAAGGAAGCTGTTTGTGAAACGGACAGGACGGTCGGAGATAGGAAAATCGAGTTTGGCAAGGTGCATTTAGATGTGGACAAAATAAGCTGTTATGCTCATCCAGATGGTTGATTACAGAGCTTCGGATCAAATAATCTCTGTAAGGCGACGAATCGCAACGAACCTGGAGAAGATGGAGTGGCTAAAATTGCCTGGACGATTAAGGAAGGGGACGTAAAATTTTCTCTGAATGAGGATATTCTGTAGGAAACGAGAGAAGAAACGCTCTCGGCATTTCCTGACGACACCGGCTGAACTTTACATAAGCAAATCGAGCGATTGTCTCATCAAATTTCTAAAATAATTTCAATTGACATTTTCATTCTTGATTTTTCGCATTCCACCCTGAGAGATTTCTTATTTTACAGTACGCACTTTGTTGAATTGGGTGAATTGTTAATAATTTGGCATAATTAATTTGTGAGTCAAATTAATTTTTGGCACGTTTCAAATAAATTTATATAAAACAAACGTAATAATAAATTAAAGTATTTATTTATGAAATTAAGATTCTTATTAAACGAAGTTACTAAAAAAACTTCTCATAGTAGTTTTTGATTTAATTATATGTATAATACTTTAGCTGTGCAAGGTTCCCACGGACGATGTCTGCGAGGGCTATTCTCTCGCAGGCAGTACCTGCGAGGGATATTCTCTCGCAGGCAGAACCTTCTAGGAGAGACAGGAAGGGGCAAACTCTTCTACCGGTATCGGAAGGGCGTGGAACAAGTACCCAATGCCCAACCTACCTGATGCAGGTTTTTCTAGAGTTTTCCCTGCGTTACTTTTAGACGAATGCCGGGTAGGATCCTTAAACTATAGCCCGGGGGCCCTAGTTAACCCTTGGCTACCTTCCTCTACCCTTCCGCATCCCCCCTTTCAAATCCCTTCCTATGCTATTAAAGGGGAGTTGCCCAAAGTGGATTACCCTCAAGTAGCCTGTTGCCCTAAAAAAAAAAGGGAACTCCTCTCCCGCTATCGGAAGGGCGTGGGACAAGTACCCAATGTCCGACCTACCTGATGCAGGTTTTTCCCTGCATTTCTTTAGGCGAATGCCAGGTAGGATCCTTAAACCATAGCCCGGAGGCCCTTGTTAACCCTTGGCTACCTTCCTCTACCCTTCCACATCCCGCCTTTCAAATCCCTTCCTATGCTATTAAAGGGGAGTTGCCACCATGTGGATTACCCTCATGTAGCCTGTTACCCTAAAAAATGATTCCATTCAAATTAAATGCGATATTAAAAATACATATTTATTAAGATTAAATTACGTTAACGTGAAGTTGAAAGAAATTTCCAAACAAGATGAGAATTGGCTTGTCGTTGGCTATTCTGAATTAGGAATTGAAATTTTGTGGCAACGCTGTGAAATCATTGGTTCTCGGGTTTTACTTTGCCTAGATCGATATTTTGAGAATTCTATGATTTGTCTGAACGAAGTAGGTCCACGTACTGTCATGCCTAAGCAGAGTATATATCTTTCTACTCTGTAGAAGAACTGTTCGAAACGTTTGCATTCTTAATTCATTTATCTATAGTTTTCTTAGTTCATATTTCTCTTGTCTTTGACATGTCTCATACATCTTATCTGTTCCTCTATTCTCACCGTCCGCTTCTCAAAAACCCGATATAGGAAATGGAAAATCCGGCAACATGTATTAATGCTATTGTTAATTCATACTCAGCCAACTACGTCCTACTTGAGTGAAGTTCATTTTTTGTCTAAGCGTAATTCTTGTAATAATGCTCCTTGTGTCGCTGTTTCAACACTGGTTGGTACGTCTGCAACTCTCTCAAGTCCGAAACTGGCCGTGTTAGCTAACAATGGTGGGAGACATCTGACCTCGGAGGGTCTCGAACAAAGATGCCACAGATGCTTCAGATCTTTACTTTAACGACGTAATTTGACTCTTGTTCCCATTTAAAATTAATAGTTGCGTCAGCCATGATCGTGGGTTGAGCACTCATTGGCCATTAACGGTATTTAATGAACCACGAATCTCTTGTGAGAGGGAACATGCTTTGCGTTAGTTCTCTGTACCAAAGTGATTTGTCGAAACCACAGAGAACCAAGAAGATATCCCAAAAGCGTTTTTAATCCCAATCATTCGATTCTCGAATATGGCAAACCTCTGTGCTAGTTAATTATGAAATTTAGTCACCATTGGGGTGTACCAGTGTTCAAAAAATATTGTTTGGATTTTCTTTTATCTTGGTTTTGGTAGATTTTTTAACGAATACAGTCACAATGTTATGCCTCACTTCTATTCGCCATTTCTTTTTAAAACAAAACAATGGGATTCTCGAACAAATTTTCTTAGAACTTTATTTACTGTTATGAAACTGGTTCTCGGGACATCCAATGGGAATATGTCTAGGATCTTTAAAGGTTCCCAAAAATTAAAATGAATTCTCCGAAATACATAAGTACTACAGCCCAGAGATTATCCAATGCACATTTACTATTAGTTTCGTTTTTTCCATTTAACTGCAATTAATTTAATTAAATTTCTGAACTAATTTTTAATATTTTATTTGCATGAACGTAATACGCATCGTATTCAAACCGGTATTTACTACATATGCAGTTTAAAAAAATCATTTTATTAACTAGAATTTGGAAACGCGTAAACAGGCGACTTGTGCTCATTTCACGACTGATACTAATATTATAACGCGTGATATTGAAGAGATCACTTTATTTAATTTTAAGTCGTTTTAATCTACCATATGAGCAACGAATTATGCAGTTACTAGATCATGGAAAATTAACTTTTTTACTAGATACTCTCTCGCTACTGAGAAGAAACACCAAAGATATGAAAAATCGTCACACTTTTGGGAGAGGTGTATGTTCCGGGGTCGCAGACCTTGGGTATACGGCAAGAGTTGTCCGCTATTCCTATTGGAATAGTCGGCCAGCTGCCTCCTAAACTGGTCGAGGCACGGAGAAGGGAATGCTGCGTCCCCACAGCAAACTCCTCTCCCGCTATCGGAAGGGCGTGGGACAAGTACCCAATGCCCGACCTACCCGATGCAGGTTTTTCTAGGGTTTTCCCTGCATTTCTTTAGGCGAATGCCGGGTAGGATCCTTAAACCATAGCCCGGGGGCCCTAGTTAACCCTTGGCTACCTTCCTCTACCCTTCCGCATCCCCCCTTTCAAATCCCTTCCTATGCTATTAAAGGGGAGTTGCCCAAAGTGGATTACCCTCAAGTAGCCTGTTGCCCTAAAAAAAAAAAGGGAACTCCTCTCCCGCTATCGGAAGGGCGTGGGACAAGTACCCAATGTCCGACCTACCTGATGCAGGTTTTTCCCTGCATTTCTTTAGGCGAATGCCAGGTAGGATCCTTAAACCATAGCCCGGAGGCCCTTGTTAACCCTTGGCTACCTTCCTCTACCCTTCCACATCCCCCATTTCAAATCCCTTCCTCTGCTATTAAAGGGGAGTTGCCCAAAGTGGATTACCCTCATGTAGCCTGTTGCCCTAAAAAAAAAAGGAGTTTTTTTTATTATATGTGCGACTCTCTCTCGTATAGATAATAAAGATGACGAGTTTCATAACGTTAGTTAAGAGGTCTTGACATCCTTTAAGTTTGCGGTTTTGTGTCCTTAGAATCGGCGTCATTTCGTCTCTTCCGCTGACACGTTCCCTATTTTAAAACACAGCACGACTTAAAATAAAATATTTTTTCCATGAGTTTAATATATCCGTCACATTATAATGTTACATGGAACAATTCTGGATTCGGAATAATGAAAAAATATCTCATACTCACATTAATATAAATAAACAAATACACCGCTTTATTCGGAAAATTATGTTTATTAACAAAATATTAAATAAACGACGTTTGACCCTTTTTTATAATCTCTTCAGGTTTAATAATATTGTATATAAATCATACAAAATCTCGCCTCTAAATAGTTTTGCAGGATTGATATAGACCTGAAGAGGTCCTAAAAATAGGTCGAACCGTCGTTTATTTGATGTTTTGTTAATAAACATAAGTTTTAGACATATGGCCGTGTATTAATATAATTCTGGAATCACAGTGTATACCGGATGTAACAAAACGCGACGGCAAAATTTCAGGAATGGATTCCACATATTCAGAGCAAAAAAATTGTTTTCCAACGTGGGTCCGGAAATGAATAATTTCAGGGTTATCTGAACTTTTATGAATGTTAGTGCCTCACGTGCCTTGTTATCTGGACTACTTCACTTCACTAGGAATGTTTTTATTGTGTTCGAAACTCAATGCGAAGAAGAGCAGCTGCCTTTGGTCAGGCAAAAGGAAGTCACGGATCAGAGCGCTCCAACTAGTCAGGTGAACTTCTTACAAGCCGATCAGATACGGAAGATCGATAACTCAGTAACTATGCATTTCAGGCCCATGTTATACTACACTTTAGTCGTCTCTCAATATGAGGAATCCATTCCCGAAATTTTGCCCTAGATTTTTGTTGCAACCTTTATCATTACGAGAGCACGTCGTGACCCCTTATTAATTTAATTACTTAATTTCCATATTTGTAAATTCAGCCCAGAGCTGCAGGGCTGTTGGAGTGTTAGTAAAACAATCTAAGTTCACAATTACGACGATTATTATATTTACATTTTTAATCAGTCAATTTTGTATTATTCTCATTCTAGTTTCTGATTCTTCCGTAAAGAAAACTAATTCCTTAAATTTGTATAACTGAATTGAACGATATTTTTTAAAATGAAGTGTATTTATTGTTCCTTAAAGAATTAGAGTCACAATTCTGAACTGTAAATGCATATTCTAGTATAAAGTACTGTCTGGGTACCCGGGGTGTCATAATAAGACTCAACGACATCCATAACCCCGGATTTAACTCCCATCTCCGTTGTTTTTGCATTATTTTTATATAACGTCCCTCCACTCCCATCCCGAGAGGTGCTCCCCTCACACGCGGAAAACGCTTGAAATTATACCCAAAAATATCTGGAGAAACGCTATCTATCTCATCTGAAAATTATTTACTCGACTCCAATAACGGCCATTTAACATGTTAGAAAGTTTCCATCCCCCTCCAGTGGGGGTTAAACTCAGCGACATCCATAATCCCGGATTAGACTTCAATGTCGGCTGTTTTCGTATAATTTTTATGTAACGCCCCTCCATCCCCAACCCTAAGGGTGCTCCCCTTCCATGCTGGAAGGGGTTTAAATTATACACAAAAAACAACGAGAAACATTATCAATATCATTGAAATATTTGTCCTACGCAAACATCGGCCGTTTTAGCACGTTTAAAAATGTCCACACCCGGCCCTGTGTCGTATCCTCGCAGTGTATGTTTCCGGTTCGAAAGGAACACGTGTACGAAATTTGGTCAAATTTTCTACACGGGCTCAGATTTGTAGGCGAAACATACATACACACAAACACACCCACGCACACTAACAGTCTATTTTATTTATTAGATAAAACGTCTAAGTATTCTAATTAAACAAATAAATAGTCAATTAACTGACAAACATGAGTTATAAATTAAATACCAGACGTTCCGAAATCTTTGTTGCGTTCATCAGATGATTTAAAAAAACGCAAGAGCCGTAAGAACAACTCCCAGCAGAATTAATGGGACTTGCGTTTTTTTAATCACCAGACGAAAGCAACAAGGATTCGCAATCGTTGTGCGGTATTTTAATTTAGTTATTTTTTCTGTCTGTTATTTGTCTAATTGCGTTTTCTTTTATTCTTCTCAATATTTATTACGAAATAGAGACGGTATTGCAACGCCGCTCAAGTTGCATGCGGCAAAAAGATATTATTTATGATTTTTTTTGTAAACTAATAATTTAAAATTTTTATTGGCTTTCATTCTAAGACAGGAACGGAACTATTAATGAATTCTAAGATTGAATAGAGATAAGAATACTGATCTCTATTTAATACTATAAAAGAATGAGAAAAACGATTAGAGACATTTTAACTGATTTCAATCTCGTATAAGAGTCGAGACCCTGGATAACTGAGAACTCTTCATCATCACGCGAGTACTTCACTGTGATTACTTTTATTAAAGACATACTCCATTATTAAAGATTTTTCTTTAAAAAAAGTGTACATATTGAATGCGAAATACGATTGGCTCAAATAAAGACCACTATATTCTATTAAGTTTGTATGCAACATCACGCCGGTCGAGAGAAGGGGCTGTGCGTCCAAGCAGAAGTTAATGAATCCTGTTAACGCGATCACGCACGGGTGCGGTTGAAGAGAATTGGAAGCGCGGATCCATTGCCATGTGCACAACCTCAAATACACATTCCTCACAAGTAAGATACAGAAATTTCCTTCTAGCTTCTATAAGAGCGGAAAAATAGGTCGCCGATCGATCTTACTGTGATGCAGTCTCGTCAAAAACACATATTTTAAGGGAAATTAAAGTCTTTGAATGGTTGTTGGAGACACTCATAACTTAATTAAGCCAGAATAATTGGATCGTTACACAAGCCTTGCGTGGCCTAACCACGTTTAACGTCGGCTGCAGCATAAATCATGGATGATGTAATTAAAATGGTCGTTCCAGAGAATTCTTAAATAATTTCTGTGACACAATTTCCTTGTAGCTGTGTCACTCATACTTCGCTTCACGTTCTTATCCTACTAAATTCAGTACTGTATTAATCAGTTTAGTTATAAATAAATAAATATATATATATATATTGTAATGATAATTAAAGGCAATTAAAGAACTAATAATTAAACAATTGAAATAAATGGTTATCGGCGAAAACACAAATGCAATAATGTCTAAGAATACACGTACAGGCGGGTCATTGTCGTTGGCGAGCGTATAAGCTACTGGGCACAGCAGTCGGACACAGAATTTCGTCAAGTAGAGTTGGATACAAAAACTCGTGAAGTACAGTTGAACCATTCAACAATGATATAGGGAGAAAGGTTGAAAATGTGTTAAATAGTACAGAACATCGTGAAACCAAAGCAAATTGAGTCTGGCAGTGGCGTGGAACTTTGGAGAAGGAGAACAACGTTTTGATTTGTTCGTAATCAAAACTAGAGCGACAATCTTGGCTGGAGAGAGAGGTCCAAAGTAAAGGTCGGCAGTATTTTGCGGAACATTTGTGTCTGGTAGACGATACCAGAGCTGTGCAAAGTGAATTAAAAAATTGAATTCAGTGAAACAATGGCCTATTATGTGTACATAACGAAAAGTGTATTATAAAATCCAAACAATTGCCTGGTACAAGTAAAAACTGTAAGTAGAAAAAAACTTTCTAAATTCATGCTATGTTAAATAAGGATAGATCGACAGATTTCGGTTTCAATTTAATTTATATTGATTAATTCTGATTTAATTGTTATAAAAATTTTGTTTCTTAATTTTGGATGGTAGGAAAAGTTATTGTTCTTTGTTTAAAAGGCCCAATTAATGACCCTGAGACAAGAGTAAAGGACATCGTATAATAATAAAAACAATAATGTAAAATTACAACAAGAAAATTTGATATTATAAATTAGAATAAACCAATTAATTCAGAGATTTAAACCCTTGTAATTATTTCAACATCCTTTCGTTAAAATAATTTAATAAATAAATTAATTTAATTTAATTTAATTTTGTATATTACAATATATATATATATTGTACAGATTACAAATGTGTAATGAAATGTTTTATAAATTGTTCCTTTTAATTATTGGCGGCGTAACTTTGAGGCCAGAGCGTTATACAGAACAGCATTGTTTGGCGCGAGAATGCAGCTATAATGGTTGTTATTGTGTATCGTCGAAAAGGTATATAATACGCTCAGAACTTTTGGGAGAACTTATATAGTCAGAAAACATTAAAATGTAAAGTCAGAAGATAGTCGAACAGTCAGAGAACAGAGTGTGTGTTTGGGAAGCAGAACAGGTTGTGAGAAACTAAGATATTCAGAGAGCAGCGTGTGTTTTTGGAGGTCTTGACGAAACGGTCAAAGTATTTCTATAGCTTTGTCAGACTTTTCAGATTTCTATAGTTTTTGTTGTTAGTATAATTTTGGTATTGTAAATTTTAATTCATTTTTTGCTTTTGTAACTTGGTAAAAATTGCAAATCACTGTCGTTATTAGGGCCCCTATAAGCGGCCCTGAAATTTAGTTTCTCATTAAAGCCGAGGCATTTACTTAAAAATATAAAATGTAAATTCAATTAAAATCAAATTTGTCAAAAAAAAATTTTGTTATCTTTTAAAAATAATTTAGATTAATTTCAACTTCCTTACTTTGTTTCCTTTTATATTACATAATTTGGCTATAACGTGCTGGCATATTTTACATAATTTTTTGTATACCTCAATATTTATATTCTGTCTATTGGCCGTTGTTTATGAATTTAGTTTTATTAGTAAAATTGAAACCATAGTGAATGAATTTAATCTTCTTCTTTCGAATAAATAAAACAGAGTGTATGTATGTTTGTTTGCATGTATGTATGTATGTTCGGGACATAAATCTACCCCCGTGGAGCTAATTCCACCAAATTTCGTACACGTGTTCCTTGCGACCAGCAAACAAACACTGTTGGGGTGAGATACGCCGATATTTAAGTCGGATAACTTTTTTTAGAGGTCGTAGAGATTGATATTGGTTCTACCAATGTTATATGTGTATAATTCCCTTACAGCATGGGAAAGGAGCGCCCTTACGGGTGGGGGTGGAGGGGCGTTACAAGAAAATAACGCAAATCAATCGAGATGGGGTTATGTATCCAGGTACGTTGCATAAAACTAACTAACGCAAAAGCAACCGAGATTGGAATCAATACGCGGGTTAGTGATATATTACAACCAGGCCACCCAGCCAGTAAATAAATATTATAGCCAGTAAGTCTGAACAAGCTCTGACCTGGTGTCACTCCTAAATCCAGAAGATGACAGTGTGGCAGCCGTCTCGGTAGGCCAAGACCCTTCATGCAAGACCCTTCGACGCAAGGAGTAAGTCACAACCATTTTAAAATAAAATTGACATATGAATATTACTATTCCATTGTAATGAATTACATTTTTTTGCTCATTTTGAGATATTTTTTATTTTACCCTTTTACCGTCCGCCATTCATGCCAATGGCTATTGAACTTTACTGCCATGTGTCACTGTTCTTCTCAGCGACCCGGATAATTATGCATTTGACATTTTAATTTTCACTCCTCCTCAACTTAAAAGACGTCGGAACTGTCTCCAACCATTTTACTGCTCCCCCCCCCCCCAAGTTATGACTTTATCACCAATTTAGATTATTTTGGTTATATTATCATTAATAACTTGACAACTCCTCCTCGTCCCAACCCGTTAGGAGTTGTATTTGAAAGTGCAACGAGAGTGTCACGATTAATTTCTTTTAAATTAAAATGAGTGCAAAGAGTGTCTTATCGTAGAGTTATTTTTCTTATTGTCAGTCATACATGTACGAATTCTGACTGAAATTTATCCTTGCTTTTCTGAGTATATGGAAACATAATAAATTGACTGGAAAGATTATTATACTTCGTTGGGCTACCTTTTGCCTTCTAAACTGCGGGAATTCTTCTTGGCATTCACCACGAGATGTTGGACGGTGTCTCGAGGAATCTGATACAAGGTCAGATTAATAAGATTGTCCACTAGTGTCAAATTTGATGATTGTGCTGCCGGATGGCTCTTTCGATCCTCGATTGGATTGAAATCCGGAGATTCTTTGGTTCCTGAAACCACTCCTGCACAATACGACGACAGTGACATGGCACATTGTCTCCATTGGAATACGTCATAGAACATTACGGATGAACTTGATCAAATGCCATCTAACAAAAAAAAAACAGAAAACAATTTGAGATCAAGACGAGGGAACTACAGTGGCTGAAGGAAGAAAAGAACGGGTGTCTATAGGAAATAAAATCCTCATATACAAAGCCGTCATCAAACTAATGGACCTATGGACTCGAACTATGGTGATGTGCATCTAAATCAAATATATCAATAATTCAAAGGTGCCAATCCAAGATACTTCGTCTAATTACAAAGGCTCCATGGTATGTAAGCAACATCAAGCTGCATACAGATCTACAAGTTCCTACGGTGCAGGAAGACATCAAGCATCACGCAGTTATAGAAAAACACCCTGATCCGCTACTGGACCAACTCCTAGAACCAGTGAGCAGGAAAATACTGAAAAAGATGTGGTCTTGTTAATTAGTTTAAGAATTAGTATTTAATGTTTTAAATTCAGCAGGCGATATATTGGGTAGCTCCCTGATTATGTCTCTTGCTACTAGTTCATCTGGCAGCCGCTAGAAATTTAACTTATAGAATTATGTACTATTCTCATAACTATTTTTTTTAGGGTAACAGGCTACATGAGGGTAATCCACATAGTGGCAACTCCTCTTTAATAGCATAGGAAAGGATTTTAAAGGGGAGATGGGTAGAGGAAGGTAGCCAAGGGTTAACTAGGACCCCCGGGATATGGTTTAAGGATCCTACCCGGCAATTCACCTGAAACTGATGCAGAGAAAACCCTTGAAAAACCTATATCAGGTAGGTCGGGCATTTGGTACTTGTCCCACACCCTTCCGATCGCGGGAGAGGAGTTTGCTGTGGGGACGCAGCATTCCCTTCTCCGTGCCTCGACCAGTTTAGGAGGCAGCTGGCCGACTATTCCAATAGGAATAGCGAACAACTCTTACCGTATGCCCAAGGTCTGCGACCCCGGAACATACACCTCTCAAAACAGGCCGAGGTGCCTCGGCTTGTGGGAACCTTAATTCAAAAACGGAGAGGAAAAGGCGTACCCAAAGGTAGCCTCTTCGTATCTCTCCTAAAAGGTTGTTCATTCTCATTGCTAAATAAATAGTATTATAAATATAAAAAATAAAATAAAACATCTGCGGAAATCTGCTGGTCCTCTGGCTGTCGTGGAAAATAGCCTGCTTCTCTTTTTATATCGGTCTAGCCGTCTAGTGGCTTCAGCCCAATAACTAATTTTACTAAAAACGTCAGGTGTTTATTATAATCTGGCTTGTTAGTCTATATATAATACATATCGATAGATAGATAGATACATATCGGTAGATAGATATACATTTAATTTAATTTACAATGAATGCACAGCCATTTTTAGAAATCTTGGTAATTAGAAATCGAGCGGACTCATCATTATTTAACAGTTAGAATAAGGAAATCAGCAAGAAGGACCCAGTTTTAATACTGTTTTATACAAGTACAATTACTAGGATGCTGTTTAAAAAATTACGTAGTTCAATAATGTGTTGTGATGAATCGTACAAAATACGGTTAAGCGACAAAAGACGGAATGTATCTGACGATATGGTTTATTGAATTATTCACGACGAAGAAGCTTCATCTAATACAAACTTGCACATGTTCCTAAAGAAAGGAAAATGTTAAAGATGAATTTGTCGCGTTATTCAGCACTGTGTTCCCACGAAAACTTTAACGCGCTTAAAATACTTACCATGACGAAGCAACCAATTAGAAAAGAGTGTTCTCTAAATGTGCTGGAACACTTTAGAGGAATCGCTCATGGAGCGTCTTAACGAAGCGTGCATCCATTCATAATTTTAATCAGTTAATTAACGGTCTACGTTTAAGCGAACTTCACACGGCTTGCATACCACACAATTCTTTTTATGCATCATCGCCGGCGTAGGCGTAGTGAAGAAAACATACGTAGAATTACAAAATAGGTTACTACAATCCCACGTGTGATCACAAAACATGTTGAGCGCAAGAGACCTACATTCAGGAGGGCACTAAAAGGCAGAAAATTTCTCTTTGTGTAACGTGCTTAGCATTCGGAATTGGACGAGTTGAGTGAAACAGACGGCTTTCAGTAAGCAAACAAATTGTTTATTCTCCCTAGGTTATTTAAGGGGAGAGGCCACCACGTGGATGACCCTCATATATGCTGTTACCGCCAAAAAAACGTGTAATTTACCATTTTTATTATAAACTATCTGAGTGCCCGGCGTTGCCCGTGTCTTATTTATATAAACCCGAAAAAGAATTTAATTTTATATTAATCTTTAGTCAAGAAGACACAACCTAAATCTAACAATTCCTAGTTCCGTACACAATTTCGACCAATAGTGCTTTAATTGAACAGCTATAAAATACATTGAATTTTATTGCATCAATCTCAACAAACATACCTCCGAATTTCTTTACCAATACATAAATATACTGCATTAATTTAATAGCTATAAGATACATAGAATTTAATTGCATAATAGCAACAAACATACCATCGTTATTCTTTAGAAATATAATTCTCCGCGAACAAATAATTGTCAGTAAGTCTTCAGACAGTACTTCTTGAGTATTGCAGGATATAATTGTCCATCAGTATTCGCACATTTCGAAGGATTGAAGTGATCAAATTGATAGCTACATTCCAAATGTAAAGAAATGGTGGCCATATTGCACTCACTAAATTAACTAACATTTTCCGCAAAGATTGTAAAGTATTTTGTATTGTTTTTTATTATCACTCGATGGAGTATTACTGGATAGAATTATACTTTTATTCAATGAAAATATTTCTGCTTCATTTCATTACGGAAAAATCGAACTATTTCCTTTGTTCGTCGCGTAGTAACGTCTCTCTGTCGCGTGATGTCATGATATATTGGCGCGCAGTAATTTATCACTTAATGATCACTTTTTAAAATTATAATTCTTTTCACATTTATGCTAGGGGTTTCTCACCCTCACAGTACCGTTTCTCGTGTTTTGAAGAATATGTATACCAATTTTTGTTGAATTCTGTCCACGCGATAAAATTTGTATAAAGAACAACGTAAATACATACATACATACATACATACATACAAATATACATCATTTTTTATTATATAGATAAATAAATAAATTAATTAATTAAAACAACTGATTTTTGAGGTGTAGTAGAACTACGATGCATGTTGAGAAAGGAAGTGTACTATAACCATAACAGGCTGTTGAAAGTTGGCAGCACTGACTGGTAGAGGGGGATCTCCTGACAGAGCGAGAATCGCAGGACCACTGAAGTACATAAACTCACGTTGTAGTACCCGGTTGAGTGAAAGATGTCGGTAAAAAATCCCGCCACGTGCTGTGAACCACTTCCTACTCGCGAAAGGAATAACACCTACCGAATCAAACGGTTTACGGCGAAGGTCGTATGAACAGAACGAGTGTGCTTAAATGCTGCAGCGAGTTTAGTGGAGGCAGAACAAATGTTCATGACAAGCAGATGTGTGGAAGACCTTCCATTTTGACTGCTGAGTTGGAGAAAAAAATCGATGAAACTGATCGTGAAGACCGCCGATTGACCGTGGATGAAATGCTTGTGATGTTTCCACAACTCTCCATAACTCTCTTATACGAGACACTAACAGAAACCGGAAAATGAGCCCAAGATGGGTCCCAAAACAGCTGACACAGCAGAACATGAAAAATCGTGTCAATAACGCCCAGGAGTTTCTTGAGCGACTTGAATTGGAAGGTGAGGATTTTGAGCTCTATTGTGCCTGGAGATGAAACGTGGGTGGCTCATTACACGCCTGAGTCACAGTGAAGTCACACTAATTCCCCATCTTCCATAAAGAAAAACATAATTTCGGGCAAAAAAATCATGTCTTGAGTGTTTTGGGACGGAAAAGGCATCAGTGTAGTAGAATTTATGTCTCAGGCGGATATTATCAATGCACAACGATATTGTGAGACCATAAAAAACTCAAAAGGAGGGTAATGCTGACGAGAGGAGTGTTCTTGATGCACGACAACGCTCGCCCTCACACAGCCTTAGCCACCAAGGCGCCTTTGGACTCATTTAGTTGGGATGATTTGAATCTCCCCCGTATTCACCTGGCTTGGCGCCTTCGGGATTACCGTATTTTCACCTCCCTGATGGCACATATGGGTGGAATTCAATTTTTAACTGACGAGCAGGTGCAGAAAGTGGGGGAAGAAGCTGGCGGAGCGGGAGAGTTATTCGAGGAGGGCATAAAGAGGCCTGTGCCACGGCTCACCACATGCATTGAATGGGATGGCGATTATTGGAATAATTATTAACATGTGTATCAAAAATGTCCTATATTTTATTTCATATACACTTCCTCTAAAGAAATATAATAATCTAGTACACTTACTTTCTGAGCATATCTCATACTAAGACGTTTTTCTAACTTTTATATAAAAAAATTAATTGTTAATAAAAATATTTTCATATCTACTCCATTGATCGTTATCAGAAAAGTAATGGTGCCTTAAATTTCGGCAGGTAATACAAAAGTCCTCTTCATTTCATAAGTGCTGTAGGAAACCTTTGATATTCTAAACCTTTGAGATTTTATTTGTGATAAATTACTGACATTCAGATATCTTCATGGAACACCTAGCACTAATACTTTATTGACGTAACACAAATATTATGAATATAATATCCAATATATAATTTTGAAGAATGATCTTGAGCGTTGGTTCGTGAGCGAACACGAGAGTCGAAGAATTATATAATTTGGCCAGGACTGTCTGAGAATTTATTAATTCAATTCACCTTAACTGAAAAGACGCGTCCTAGGAAATTGGCTCGTGTATAACTTAATTTCTTTGCCTATTCCAGGAATCCCTTTGAGAAGTTCCGCAAGACGCTGTTCCAGTTACCGTAAAACAAAAGCGGGAAAGATGACTGTATGGAAATAAGTCGGTCCCGGGTGTAACACAACATTCTAGAATGAACAAATATGAGTCCATCTGGACAACGAAATTTTTATCAACAAATGCACCAGCCTGTGACACAAAGTTACGTTGACCTACTTGATCCGTGCTTGAGAACTGAGATGCTCGACCTGGATACGATAGAGATTTTGATGATTTAAAATTTAGAAATTAATTTATTCGAAGACTTCCTAAAGCAGTTGGTGACGACCTTATAATTTGAGTGAATCTCCTTATGCAAATTGAAAATTTATTTTCACCGTACCTTAAGAATAGAACAGGTAACCCATGTCCACCATTTTGATTCAGTGACAAAGCCATTTGAACACTCTTGAACAGAATGGTATCGATAATACAAGGTTGTGAGTAAACAAAATAATTTTATTTAACCGTCTTTCAGTAAGAAAACTATTTGATACAAAAACTTTCAGAGCCTGTATCCACCACCCAATATTTAATTCTGAAAAGGTCTT
This sequence comes from Zhengitettix transpicula, assembly GCA_037074705.1. Taxonomy (NCBI): domain Eukaryota; kingdom Metazoa; phylum Arthropoda; class Insecta; order Orthoptera; family Tetrigidae; genus Zhengitettix; species Zhengitettix transpicula. The sequence goes on along the minus strand of CM073594.1, from coordinate 78,640,565 downwards.
CTGGCTTTATAACGGCAAATCTTTGTCTGATAATTATATAATAAGCAACATCATCCAATATTTATAAAATTGATATCATATTTTGTTCCCCACATCTACACATGAACTTCCACCACCACAAAAACTATTCACACATCAACTTCTATCTCCACATTACCTTCACTCGACCAAAACTCTCTTCACCCCAAAAACTATAACTCTCCAGAAAAACTGTTCCGTACCTTCTAAAAATTCTCCATCGGTGACAAATAAATTGTCTTGTTCTGTGCAGTCATTTTTCAAAACTTCGATCGTTTCACAGTACGCATCAAATATTTCCTTCTCCTTCTCTCCTATTACATTCTACTATTTTCCTTCGGACCGAAATCTGTCCTACTCCTCCCAACATGTCCGACCATTGTTGTCACCAAACTTCCCAGCTAAGTAAGTGTTCTTTGTTCGCGGTCAATGACTGCTATTTTTCATTCTGGATTTTAAACTGACTGCGATCACGTTCGTGACGGAACCATCTGTTCCAAAGGAATGGCGCCGAACGGGCCAACGGATCCCCACTGCCTCTAATCTCGTCTCTTATTTTATACGTATCACTACAGGTAATAAAAATGAGTTAAGAGTATGTAATGAAGCGACCACAGGACAAAACTTCGGTCACCTTCGGGCTATCATCGGCCCATTGCAGTAAATACGTAATGATAACAATTACGTGGATCGATAATACTGGCTTTCGTAACACCGAACAGGCCGTGGCTACAACTTTGCGACATTCTCCATATTGATTTTTTGTTTAATACCTTCCACATTTTATAACAACTGTGTGCAGTCTACCTTAACAAAATAAAATCATCAAGACCAAGAAACGACGCAAGAAGGGGAAAAATTTCTTATAGGGTAAGTTTGTCAACACAAATAAATCACTTGCAGAATTAGAAACACGTAATTAGCTGGAATTAATATACGGGTCGGGAAATACAAAATAATCTGCTAATATTATAACAAAAACTACAGCTGTGATCCTCTTCAAAAATACCGTAGGGAAATTTTGAACAAACTGAGAAACAAAGTGAGACAAATAATAAGAAAGACAGACCAATACATACAGAAGAAGTGATAATATAAATTCTACACAACGTTTCTGGAAGGATTGTTCCATTCTTCAAGTACAGAAAAAACGCGAGTCTAGAGAGAAACAACTGCATTTCACATTTGGCAAAACTTAAAAGGCCAAGAAAAAAGTGTATTTCAAAATTATCTAAACTAAACCGTCAACCCGCCCAAAAATGGTATGTAAAATCGAACATTAAGTTATCAACATTTGGATGCAATACCGAGAGTTATTCTACAAAACCGTTGGTACAGCGATACGTTTTACAGTAATTGATCAAATAAAACTATTATATGTATTGTAATACCAATTAAAGAGGCCATTAATTGCTTTAATATAATTGGATTGTTAGCGGCACGAGTTTTGAAAGTAACAATCACGGCTCTTTGTCGGCTAATGTTGCCGGGAAATGCGCGCGAGTAGGAAGTTAGTCTGCGGCGAGAGGCGAAACAAATCAGTCCAAACGGGAACTGAAAACGTAAAATGTGGATGCTGATAAAAAAGTATGAATAGTGCGGTCCAAGAAGTCCAACTGCGAGATCTATTACTTTACATAAAACGCGAGTAAACAGTTTTGACGGAGAGACTCAAATAATAATCGCAAAGTTGGAAGAAAAAGGTTTTGCTTCACACAGACTGAACTAAATTTCGCATAGAGGCACCAAGAAGACCTATGTCCGAGGGTTGGCTGAGGGGCGGCTGATCCAAAGGCACCTGCACCTGATCCAGGTGGCAGAGAACAAGAACATCGATCGTGTGTATTAAAAATTTAATGTGTAGAATCAATGAATGATGGCCTCTTTAGTGAGTGTTGTCCTCAAGCTCCAAGAATCAGATCTGGTACCAGAAAGATATTCGTGAGTACAAAACAATTATTTAAAATCTGTAAACGAGGATTAAAGGTAGAAGTCAGATTTCGTTCGTTTTTCTTTTCATTTAGTTTCTTTCATTTCGTTTATTTTCATATTGTATTAAGTTAGCTTCAATGAGTTTGAATTGTTAATGTTAGTTTATTAAATTGGATTGTTCTTACTATCAAACCCAGTAATGACCCTGAGATAAAGAGAATTTCGACGTATTTGATTGTAAAATATAAAGTTGTATTTTTCCTAGAACGCCACGAATTGCAAAATTGAAATAAAATATTTGTTTGTTAACTTGATGAAATTCGGCGTATAAAGTAGGGATTACAATTTGTACCTTTAAAGAATAAATTTTTAAATCTTAATAATTTTGTTAATTAATTATTTTAATTAAGACCACCTTTTAATTATTACAGTATTATTAATTGTTATTAGACATCGGGTGACTTCATGGTTTTTGAAACACCGTAGCCTAGTACGAATATTCGGCTACTTACAATAATTAGTACAGTTGTCTTTTTAATCCATATTGAAATACATTTACACAGTATCGGATGAACTGCTGTGATATATTATTCTATTATATACGGTATTTTCTATTTCTTTATACCTCTTCAGTTATTATTTTTTAGAGTAACACTCTACATGAGGATCATAGAGTTGGTATCCTCTTTAATAGCAGCGGAAGGGATAGAAAGAGGTTGGGGGAAGAAAAGCTTAATTAGATTTGCCGTACTATAGTTTAAGGATCCTATACGGAAAAACTGCATTAGGTAGATAGGGCTATTAGTACTTGCCCTACGCCCTGCCGTCGACTGTCATTAAATCCCTATGCCTCGACCAGTTTCGGAGGCAGCTGGCCGAATGCTCCAATTGGATCAGCTGACTACTACTGCCGTATACCCAGCCTGTTACTCCGTGACATACAACTCTCAAAATACACAGAACTGTTTCGGCTTGTGAAAACCTTAATTAAAAAACAGAGAGAGAAGTTATCACCCTCAGACAGCCTCCTACTCTCCTGTAAGGTTCTATCTGGCTTAAGGATGGAGGAATATCGCACCGAAACGGGGGTCGACTAGGTTGACAGTGGTCTGAGCAGCCCCCGGTAAGTCCTGGGTTCGATTCCAGGTCCGGTCGATATTTTTCCATCCCTTTTCCATTCCTTAATTAAAAATGTAACTAAGATTTGAGGCTTGAATAAAGCTTTGTGGATTTCTTTGTATTTGAATATTTTGTGCATCTCACAACAGATCTAATATGTATAAATCATACTTTCTAATGAACTTTTAATGATTATATTTATCTGACTTTTTTAATTGAGAAAATAAGATCCGTCAGCCAGTCAGATATTTGTTAAAATCAATTTAAAACATTTTAAAACAAAGCGTTTCGGTCCAAAAGTTTCTCTTCAGGTGTAAAATTTAATTAAAATATAAATTCGTAATAATTAAGTGCATGACGATTGTCGAGTTGATTCTTCGACCGTAATATTTGTGCAAAGAACACCTTTGAAAATCAATTCACCAATCGTCATGTAAGTAATTATTACGAATTTATATTTTAATTAAATTTTGCATCTGAAGAGTTTACAAAATTAAGGGACTAAGCGTGATTTACATTGTTTTAAATTGGTCTTAGTGAACTTATAACAGCCAACTAGAAGTCAGAAAAAATATATTTATTTATGGAAAATTAAAGTACGTTTCGTCGTTAACTTTGCGATCTCATCGCCACACTTCAGTTGATCATAATTACGGCCACGACAGTCAAGAGAAAATGCCTGACTATCAACATTTTGTTAAACTTCAACATGAAGATGTCAAAGTTAGCGACGAAAAAAAAAAATTAATTTTCCATAAATAAATATCTCTTTTCTGACGTCAAATTGGCTGTTGTTTAATTATAATTGATCTTAGTAAAACTTTAACGAACTGGCTGATGTTATTTCAATAATATGCTTTACTGGAGTATTAGTATAAAGATAAGATATGCCCTAAAACAGATCTATTCGAATTGTAAAATAGTTAAGATGTAGTTGTATCATCCATAATCGAGTTTTACAATATTTGACTGGTACAAGTACAATGTGGAAACATTTAAATTTAAATCAATAGAGAGCATGGAATAGAATCGCGAAAGAAGTAATAAAGGTAAAAAAGAAAATAAGGAGGAAAATTTCTTTTCGTTTTCGTCTTTAACTTATTTCGTTTGGTGTTTCCAAACTTCTGATTCCGTTTTCGTCTCACTGTGACTCATCTGACAGTTTGACCTTCCAGTTCTAGAAGTCGGATGACCACATCGTCATCAACAAACTTAACACTAAATCATCCTTTCCGCCGTATTAATGACACTAGAATTCCGAGATTATGAACGAAGCAGCGGAAGTGTCACCGGAAACCGCAGAAAAATATCTTTGAATGAGCTTGCATTGAACCAAACCCATCTGCAAGTCAGTCGGAACGTCAAGACGACCTAATTTGTGATACAGGACATTATCCGTTCCTCCACAAATATGAAATACATATGGAAGAGTGAGTGGGAAAGAATTTATCTAATGTTATCTTGGGAATATTCGGCACTGTAAGTCGAGGAGTCGAGATCTGAGATACCCACGTGAGATTGGTCAGGAAACTACCACACGTGAACCCCAAAGTTGGTTACCGAAAATGTATGATTCAACATTGACCTAGAAAGCGGGATGACGTAACAGTAACGAATCTATTAACTTTGAGCGTAAATCATTAGCATTTTGTGACCTGGTACTTTCGGTGCCTTGGTGACTAGATTGCAGCTGATGCTAGCTTTCGATTCCTTGAATTTATGATTTGTGGGTTTTATTTTTCGTTACGTTACTTTGTTTTATATTTGAAAAGATTAAAACTGAGTGACTATGTTTGTATCTCGGGGAAAGACCCAGAACCTTCGCTGACCGTGCGGACGCTCTAACCATTAAGCTATCCCTTGTCGACTCCCGATCCGGTGCGACATTCCTCATTAGACCTGAATTCGGCTAACCTATCGAATTACAAGTCACCTTTTTCTCCGTGACCTAATTCAAGGACCTAAATGAAGAAGGGGCTTTTTGTGTAAATTGATCAGAGGCTTTAGAAGTATTAATTCAAGATTAAGCATCAGGCCAAGGATGTTATTTACTCCAATAGCTTCAGGGTTAGAGCCCGGTAAGTGGATGTCCTGGTTTCGATTCCCAGTCCGGTCGATATTTTTCCTCGTACGTGGAATAAATAACTTAACATGACGTTGGCCTGATGGTTAATATAAACTAATCTTAATCTTGATTTAAATAATCTTTCCCCGTCGTCACTCAGTTTTAATTCCGTTTAGAAATAGATACTGAAGTAGCCAATAAACAGACAAAATTAGGTGATAAAATAACACACGTTTCTGTAAAACTTGTTACATTTTCAGATAAGATCTTTCTGAACGACACGGGGTACAACCCAGGCGATACACACAAAAACAAGGTTATTAAATTAACAGCAATAAAAACGATGAATGAAGAATCCACTGCTTGGTTAATTGATGTAATGTATGACTTGCCTGAGTCGAGGGAGATGGCAGCTGCTCCAGCCGCGATCAGGAGCATCGTCCACCACACCGCGGAGGCCATGGCTCACTGGAAGCTGCGAAGCCTCAACCGCGGATTCTTATAGCGGCTGTCCTCGCCAGAGAGCTCTCGCGGCACGGCACATCGTGACGTCACACTCGTGCCCTATTACAGGTACATATAATTACAAAACTCTCATTAGTACCCGAATGGTGGTCTCGTCTCACAAACTCTGTACTTGTACAGCCTATTTTAATTTTGAAATTACCTAACAATGGTGTTTAATCATAACGATAATAGGGCCCTCCCACACTGGCAACTTTTTAATTGCTAAATTGAATACACTTATGACAGACCGCACACTGCCAACTAATTAGTTGAGGCAGCTAAACATATCCAACCTTTTTTTTATTCAGGAAAGATTATAATCTATATGATTTTCCTGTTGCGATATTTGTACATTTTATATTAAACTGTATATATCTTGTGGAGCACTTTTTTTTTTATTGGATATTAATTAGGTCTCTCGGTCTCTTTCTTTTTAATCGGTGATGTTGGATGTGAGGTGGAGGAGAGGCAGCTGTATCACATATTAACGGGGTGGGTGTCTTTTTTATATTGAAGAAGTATGTATTTGGTTATTGTTTGGTGGATATATGGAATATTGAGGTCACCATGGATGCGGGAATTGGAGAAGTACCAGGGACACTTTGTGATATAACGAAGGTTTTTGGGATGTTTGGATCTTGTTGACGTGTGTTTTGGCTGAGGAACCGCAAATGTTACAGTCGTACATCCATAATGGAGAAGTAAGGGATATATAAACTGATTTTTTCATTGAAAGGGATACAGTAGAATTAGGATTAATTAATGGTTTTTATTTTTTTAAAGCGCTGATTAATTATTTTTTTAATGTGACTGATGTGTTGGGACCATGTTAGTTTCGAATCGAGTACTATTCCAAGGTATTTATAGTTTTGTTTGTTTGGAATGGATGTGTTGTTAATATAGATATTGTTAGTGAATGGTAAATTTTATAGGGCAAAAAGGAACTGTGATGGATTATTTCTGGTTTATGGTTATTCTCCAATTATGAGCCCAAATGGCTACATGGTTAATGGCAGTTTGCAGTTGTATTGTAGCCGATTCGTAGTCATGGGACTGGCAATGTATGGCTACATCGTCGGCAAATATGGCAGTTTTAGTTGTGGTTGTTTGAGGGATATCATGGGTATAGATGGAATATAGGAGTGGGCCAAGGAGGGATCCCTGAGTGAATATTGGGGAGAAATGGTTTTGATATTTGACAGGGGTTGTAAGATAGTTGTATAGGAGGTTACAGTAGGGGATGGATAGGTCAGGTTGTAATTTGAAGAGGACTGAGGGATGGTGAACCTGGTCGAATGCTTTTTCAGAATCCAAGAATGTGGCTATGCATATATTTTTGTTTTCAAAGGATGTGTTAATGTATTCTGTTACTAAGTTAATAAGTTGAGGACCGGAGTGATTGTTTCGGAATCCAAATTATTGGTTAGGGATTAAGTGCGAGATTTGTTTCTTTGGTTGTGGTAAAAGTAGTTTTGGAAGTATGATTGATGGGTCTGTAATTGCTGGGGTTGGATTTTTGTTTGTTTAGTTTGTTAGTATGATCGTTGCAATTTTCCAGTTATTTGGGACTTTGGAGGCTTTTAATATGGCGTTATAAATCTTTGTTAGTAGGATTAGGGTTTCTTTGGGTAGAGCTTTTAAGTGATTGGTGCTTATTTGATCAAAGCCTGGAGAGGTTTTGTTCTATTTTGTGGGTGAGAATGGGTCATACAAGTACAGACGTAGCACCGCACCAGACTCATTTCTTTCTCTCTAGTCTAGTCTTCATTTGGAATCAGAATGAGGAACATGCCTTTAAATAAATATTAAAAAATTTTGATGCAGCAAATGCTTCGTCCCACAAAATTATGACTGGCATTGCCTTACCATTTACTTGAATTAAATAATAATAATAAAAGTGTATTAATCCATTATCAAATAATTTGTAAAATTGACCATCTAAAATTTTATTAATACTTAATGGATAGACCCACAATTTTTCAGCGATCCTTCTGACGTCTTAATACCAAGACACGTCTCCACGAAATCCATTTTATAACTGAGTGAAAGCAACTATTTTGTTGCTGGAGTGCGCTCGACACTCTGCAAGCAACTCAACTTTTTAATCGCCTAGTTGCTAGTGTGTGGTGGACTTTAAGGCCGAGAAAAACAACTGCAAACAATCGTCACTTCTTTTGTCTGTATTTTCCTATTTTATCTTAATATTATTAACTAAACAACATTTTGTTTTCCATGAGAAAATTATAACAAGAATGGTGACTGCCAACATTTATAATGAACCAGCTGACTGTCCGGCGTTGCCCAGGTATTTTTTTAATTTAGCCTAAAGAAGGAATTGATTTAACACTAACTTCTTCGTAAACATTTCATTTAACCTAGCGTTAGTGTCTGGAACATTTACGCATTTACGTTCCCCTCCCCGACCCAAACCCTCGGCAACTAACTTCAAATAAACCAGGATGATGACTGATGGTATTCGGGAATTCTCCTGCTACATAAAATAAACGTGTCTAAAATATCACGACGAATTAAAACAGTAAAATAACTTCGCTAACTTAATTAAGCCTAAATCTACTCCCGATACCTTAAAGGAGTAAAGAAACACAACCTTTAACTACGCAGACCAAAATATTGCTGGTACCGTAACAACTCAGGAATTCTCCAACTACTTAAAATAAAAGTGTCTAAAATATAACGACGAATTAAAACAGTAAAATAACCTCGCTAACTTAATTAAGCCTAAATCTACTCCTGATACCTTAAAGGAGTAAAGAAACACCACCTTTAACTACGCAGACTAAAATATTGCTGGTTCCGTAATTACTCAGTAATTCTCCTACTACTTAAAATAAAAGTGTCTACAACTCTCACCGAATTATAACAATAAAAATTCTCGCAAACTTAATAAACTCTAAAATTACACCTGGCACCTGAAAATAATAAAAAAATATAACGTTTAACTAAATATAAGAAACATATAACTGGTGCCCTACGGAATCAAAAACACAACCGGTACCTTAAGGGGGCAAAAATATCCCTGGAAACTTTTTGTCAACCAGATCCATCTCCACGTCGATGAAAATAAAATTTCTTTAACCAACGTGGTTAATGCGAGAATTAAGCTCAACAGCTCGTATCACTCCGTAATTGACACCAATCGTGGTCTTTTTTGCAATGCTTTTTATTTAAACCGCTTCCACCACCACATGTACACGTGATTCACTCCCGTGTATTTTACGGGAGGCGGTAGTTGTGTTTTAACCCCTTGGAGTTTGTTCTTGGATCGTAAATAGCTTGTGCATGAAGTTTGGTAGAAATTATGCGTTTAAGATTGTACAAGAAACGTTTTTCACCCCTTCCACCTCCAATCCAAGTGGTTGAACTGCAAATTAACCAGTACAGTAAGTGACAGAATTAAACTCAGTGACTTCCATAACCCAAGATTCACCACCAGTCTCAGTTGTTCACTCGATACTTTTATGTAACACCCTCATACCTAGGGGTTGAACTACAATTTAACTGACATAGTAAATGCCAGAATTAAACCCATTGACTACCATAACCCTGGGTTTGACACCAATCTCGGTTGTTTCGCGTTATTTTTATGTAACTCCCCTCCACCCCCTCCCTTATTGGTGCTTTAAGGAGATGGAATGATACACTAAAACATCTAGATAGAAACTATTAATCTCATCAACCCAGAAGAGTTTTAACTTTTTTTAAAAAAAAATGTCACCCCTTTTCACAACTGGGGAGTTGCTTAACGTTTCGAAAGGCCGACAGAAACCTTCACGGGCGTGCGTACACAAGTCAACGTTTAATATAACACTGTTAATTTGCCATTCAATACTATTCAGTTAGTGGATCTGTTCAGCCATGTGGTAAAATTCTATTTTCCCCACAATGGCGTGTGGTATTGTTCAGTTTGTGTTTCACTATTTCGGTGTTTTAAACTTTCAAACAAATGTGTTACATGATTTGTTAAAGAGAGATTGTGTTCAGCATGTTTGCATCATTTTAGTGCCCTTGACATTTCAATTGCAGTGCCATTAAGAAGCTTACTAATTGGAATGTTTATTGACACAGATTTTCCTTTTTTCAAAAAATGTTCAATTAAATATTTAACCATTATTATTAGGATAAATATGCGAATTGTAATATTGTTCATGTTTCTAAGTCTACGACTTACTTCATTGCAAATACGATATTCAGTATGCGTATTACATACATATATATATATATATACATATATTTGAGATCTGTCCTCTCAAGGCCTTTACTGGGTTTGATAATGAACACAAAAAATGATTTAAAATCTTATTAACAAAACAGTTCACAATTTACCTAAACAATATGTCGATAGAATGAAAGAAATTAACTTAGATTGACAATTAAAAGAGAAATAAATCTGACTTTATCCTTTAATTTGCGTTTACAATATTATTCAAAATTATGTTACTTACGGACCGTCGATCTGGTACCAGAACAATCAACTTTACCTTGTTCGGACACTTTTACACTCTTTAGTTATTTAATATCAGGCCTTGGTTTTCACTGATTTTACACTTAACTTTAAAATTTGAGTCAAGATTGTCCGTATTCCGTTGATTGCTCCTCTCCACAATAATTTACTAATGTTATTTCGCAACAATTCCTCCACGAAGATTGTACAAAGTTCTATTTTGACGAAACTGGTATTAATTTACCAGTATTCACGTTGCAATATCTCGGTGAATGTTTTACTCTGCTCAATTTTATAAAGACCGTTCTCTGTAACGTTTTCACCGTCGGCAGCTTCTATTCTCAATGATTCACCAACTTTATTATACTATGCTCGACGATGTCTGACCTCTGTACAATCCAGACCACAACGACCAACTGACTATGCTTCAGCGCGCGTAAACGCCATTCCGCGCTCTCAAAAATAGGAACAGAGCTCACCCCTCATTGTCGCTCGGATCGCTCTCGCTATAATACAAACTTTTCGCTAAACAATTCAAATTTATTTCAAAACAATTAATTGATTAATTAATTGGGATTACAATATATATTGTAATGCATATAATATAATGCATTGGATTAAAAACAGCGCACATGTCTAGAGAGAATGCGTGGGAAAAGTAACCGCGGGTCCTGTCACGAGGTGGCAAGACGGAGCGGTAAGACATTTATCTAGGATGAGTGCTGGTGAGCGGCAGAGAGGAAGCCGTAATTTGTAGAGAGAGTGTGACGGTGCGGCAATTAGGTCTAAAGAGTGATTGCGGGTCCAGTAGCTTATTGATTTGGGAAACGGCGTGAAGAATTAGTAACGCAGAACGTGGGCGAGCAGATGTTCCCAAAGTGGCTATGTTAGAGCAGGCTATTGTCTCTGACGAATAACCTGACAAGTGGTGTAGTTGCTGGGGACTTGGAAGAAAAGATTTTGTGCGAGTCGGACAAAAGAGAGCAGGCGACAAGTCCTGAGTAATTGCGGGGGCGAGGTACTGCAGCTGCGGGCATGTCGAATGGCGCAATTGCTTGGGATGATGAGGGTCCAGGCACTTGTTGATCTGGAGAAATAGGTATCGCGCACTTGTGAGCGGAGAGGTCCAAAGACAAATTGGACCTGTCACGATTGTCGGGTTTCGAAAGGCGGAAGGAATCCAGTGGCCGGGACGTAAATTTCAGTAATGGGATTCTGTCACCGCGCCGCTGCGACGAAACTTTGCATCAAGAGAAAAACAACCTATTGTTGGACAGTTGGCAGTTAGCATGGGAGAGAGGCAGAGGACGCAGCGAACAGTTGGACAGTTGGAGTTAACGTGGGAGAGGAGACAGACACAGCGTGGGAGAGAGGCGGAGGACGCATCGAAGAGACAGTTAGTCAGTCAGCAAAACCATAACAGCTATAAACATTTTTAAAATACAGAAGCTCTATCTGTATGAGTAGGAGAATTTGACCTGTCTTCGATGGTAGGAGACCTGGATGCAGCAACGACGTCAAGGGGTGTCACGGCGAACCAGTGATATTGTGTTAGAGTCAGTGAGTGAATGTCAAGGCTATAATGTGAGTGTCTTAAGAACGAGTCGAAGTAAACCTGAGAAACCGTAAGTTGGAATGCATAACATTAACAGATGTAAACGTTATTAAAGGATAACAGTCAGATGTCGTTCTCTTCTTTTGATAATAAAGTTAGAAGCAATCTATAGGTTAAGTTCATTAATAAATTTAGTAAATACTTTTGTTTAATTTAAAACTTAAATGTTGGGTCTTTTTAAATAGTTCGATTCTGTCCGTTGTCAAACCCAGTAGAGACCCATGAGAGCAAGAGTTTCTTATTATAATAGTAGAGTATTAAAATCAATTGTAAATTCTTCTTGTGTTAATAAATTTATTTGTTGTTTATAAAAATTATATTTTTTATTTTTTTGATGTATTATGTGGTTATTACATTTTGGCTACCACAACGGTGGACAAAGATAGAAGGAGTCACTTATTTGTTTATTACAATATATATATATATATATATATATATATATATATATATATATTGTAATATACACCAATGTTTGGTATTGATATAAATTTGAATATTGTTCAATTTTAAGTGATGTTGCGTAATATTGTGATATTAAAGGAATATTTTGAACAGTCAGGGTGGCGTTATAACACTGAAATCAGAGATTTGCCATAAGGTTTTCAACGCTGTTTTAGGAACAGCGGCAAATAAATAAACTGTGATGCCTGTGGCTAGTTTCACACTTACCCGACAACAGTTTAAACTACATTTTAGCCGGCCACAGCTCCAAGCTTGTTCTCTTCATATACAGCCTTTCATCATTCTACGAATGTGGAGCGTGATAAGTTATTCCATTGCATAGTCTGGTATATGATTATGAAAAGAGACATGTTGGGGGCATTCTATGTTCACTTTGAGGAGTTGAGAAAATTTGAACGTAAGGTTTTTAATTATTTCGTATGGGTATTGTAAATTTCGACGATCTTCTTACGTGGATAGAAAAATTCAATCAAAGCCACAACACATCATTCAGGGAATGTATTCCCCCTATACAAATGTGGCAAATCAGAATCGCAAGAGAACGTAAGTAATATTTATCAGGTATTTATTTATTATAATAAATTATATTTGCAAAACGTCAGACGTAAAAGAAATCATACAATAAAAATTCAACCACCACTATTCATTTCACTCCTACTTTCAGACTTTTCAGATGAATTCTAAAATTTTAAGAAAAATAAATATCAAGATCAGACTGTGGACACTCAATGTCAATTCCAAACAGAGTTTTAATTATCGCGTCTAGGGAGCTCTAAAGTTTGTAGAATGTGGAAAAAAAAGGATTTTCATCCTTACATCCTTAATTGATAATGTAAAGGCTTGTAAAGTTTTACATAATTTCGTTCTTGAAAGGGACGGCTACAAATTGACGGATACTTTGTCTATGACTGAGTTTAGAAGTATAACGAGAAGTGGATGAATACGAAGAGGAATTTCAGAAAATAACGTAAGAAACTCGATGATGATTTCTTTTTAACTCACACAGACTCAGTAAAATGTCAGTTGACTTAATTTAATATATGGGAAAAGAAAACTGGCAAAATGTGTGCTTAATAAATATATTTTTTGGAACTACCAGAATTTCCAAGTTTAATCAAAATCAATATAGGTATTGTATTGTATTATAAGTAGTTGTACATCCTCCGTGGTGATAATGGAAAAAAATATAAGTACAAAAATATTTTACTTAAAGAACGCGTAAGATGAACCGGGAAATATGTAGTCTAGACGAATCGGGCCGGGTAGATGTGAAACGCTCCATAACTTAATCACCCTCTAGGCTGACGCTCTTGGACAACAGGATGGCACTTGAACCATAGCTGGCTGGAACTCTACAGCAGGAGAACCTTAACCCCGGACGACTGTCGGCTGCAGGGTGAACGACAACGACCGGCCTCGTGTGAAACGTCTCATAAGTTTTTAAACCTTTATGTAGTGAATCTGATGTCGCTTAGCCGATTGTCGAGTAAATGTGAAACGAGCCTGTGAGAACCGGACGGTGTTGTGTTCCCACAGTGGCAACCTTGTGGAGGGGGTCAATTTTGGAAGTAAAAATTTATTGAGTACGGGAGACGTCGACGGTCCGGAAATATGACCAAGGATGTAAATAGTAGATATAATGGAAAAATGGTTTTATAGAGTTAATGTCCATTCTCAAACTCTGAAAGAAATATAATTCAACGGAGATTTATAAGAGATCGGTTTACTTGGTAGAAACATCTTGAAGGTTGGCGTCCATACTAACTGACTTAGGCGACGAGCGTAATTATAAAATCTATCGCTCTAAAAGAAATTTAATTCTAAGTGTTGTGAAAGTGTGTTTTGTAATAAAAAGATCTATTTTCAAAATAGGTTTTCAAGTTTGTGGATTTGTAAATTCAGTGCATGTGAAACTGAAGATTAAGCAAATTTAGGTATGTAAATGCTTAATTTTAAATTTTGTAAATAATTTCTAAATCTTGAATAATTGCTCCTTTTGTTTAAAAATCTACAACGTTCTGTAATTTTTAAGTCTAAATCATCATTTTCGGGTATCAGGAACTGTACTCTAATTTATGTTCAAAACCAGTCTTCAACTCTATTTTGCTATATTTTTGCCTATCATCGGCCCAACGTCACGTCGACGTCTCCTTTTAAACTCTGCTGATCAACTCTTTCTCCACCAGAATCTGGCGATCTGCTTTAAGACATCCTTCTCCCTCGAGATCTGGCACCCAACTAACTATTCGCTTCTCTGGAATGTCTCCACCTTCTTACAGTTCCCACGCTCGCAGTTCCCACGAATCTCGGCAACAAAAAGCCCGCCGTCACTCAAAATATTATAAATCAACAATCCATGGTCTCCTTAATTTAACATCAATAAGAGCCCGCCGTCACTCCGTTCTTTGAGATTTGTGCCGACAAACAAAACATTGTAATTTAAACAATTAATGGCCTTCTTAATTAGTATTACAATATATATATATATATATATATATATATATATATAAAATAGAAATAGTAATAAGACGAAACGTACTATTGACAAAATTACAAGTTCTAAGCACTTTGTAAATATAAATGTTTTTGTTAATTAGATTACTTCATTAATTTTTTGCCTGAGCAATGCTTTTTTTTATGTAAGCAGTTACTGCTCAAATTTGGGTCACGTGGCCGATATGCCGATTTGTCTCAGTCTTACACCCGTTCTTTTACCTTTTACAAATATTTTTAAAGAAATGAGACATGCCATTGTTTTAAGATTTCATCTAGTATTTTCCTGAACAAGTTGGGGGAAAATCCAAATCAGGAAGAGCAGAAGGGATTTCTGAACTCAATCCATCCCAACGAGGATCGCTCCTTGTTTACCAGGTCTTTTAACTTCTCCAATATGCCCATAAGTAACAGAATATTGGCTTTATGCAGCTAATTCAATCTAAAGGAACGCTTGAATATTTGCTTGACACTGCCGACTACGATGAATTATAATGTATGTGTCTATATTTTATATAAAAAATTCACTTCTCTAAAGACGTTTAATTCCATTTGTTACTGAAAGAGATAATTGCTAATAATGGGTATTTTTTCCAGAAAACTTCCATTGCGAACTTTACATATGCAAGAGTGTAGCTTTCGGCAAACTGGGCGCTGATCCCTATTGTTCGGAACGATTTTTTGTTAGGCTGAATTTATAATTGATGGACAAGGTTGTTCCATACAAGCTCCAAAGATACGGATGACGCTTGTTAGCTTCTGCATCCAAACAGAAGCTATAATTCTGTAGAATCTGTAGAAAGAGGACGTTCAAGAGACGTTTTTATGTTGTCCTGTTTCCGGAAGCAAGTGTCGAACTCGCGGACAAAATTTGAATAAATAGGAGGAGGAGAGAACAAAGGGGTTCACTGTTGGTCGCGAAAGTGATGATTGGTAAAGCAGTCACATTTGGAAACTATCCCAATGATATCAGCAGTGTTCATGTGATCAACCGATCAACCATCAGCCAGATTTGCAGCCTCTATCAAATGGATGTAGCAAGTCCTTCTGCACCAGAATTCAGATCAATATGCAGGTTGCTCCGGCTCATAGTCGGTTTATCGTATCGTATCATGAGTTTTGTATTTTGCAAGAGATTGTCTTGGTATGAATAGTTTATTTGATGCAGCCGTTTACTTGAATAGAGTTACCGAGTCTTAAGTCCAGTAATCATCCTGAGATCCGACTTTTAAACTACAAGTAAGAACAGATTTAGATAGAAATAACTCGACAGGACTGGGAATCAAACCCAGAATCGCCACTTAGTATGTGGCCGGTCTGACCAATGTGCCTCATCCGGTTTTTTACTTTTTTTAGGGTAACAGGCTACATGAGGGTAATCCACATGGTGGCAACACACCTTTAATAGCATAGGAAGGGATTTGAAAGGGGGGATGCGGAAGGGTAGAGAAAGGTAGACAAGGGTTACTAGGGCCTCCGGGCTATAGTTTAAGGATCCTACCCGACATTCGCCTAAAAGTAATGCAGGACAAACCCTATAAAAACCTGCATCAGGTAGGTCGGGCATTTGGTACTTGTCCCACGCCCTTCCGCGGGAGAGGAGTTCGCTGTGGGCTCGCAGCTTTCCTCTCACCATGCCTTGGCCGGTTTAGGAGGCAGCTGACCGACTATTCCAATAGCAATAGCGGACAACTCTTACCGTATGCCCAAGCTCTGAGACCCCGGAACATACACCTCTCAAAACTGTCCGAGGTGCCTCGGCATGTGGGAACCTTAGTTCAAAAAACCAGAGAGGTGTGAAGGCATCCCCAAAGGTATCCCACCCTGAGCTCTCTGGAAAGGTTTACCTGCGAGAGAATCCTCTCGCAAATTTACTGAGTCACATTCTTCACGGCCTAATTTTAGGACTTCAATGAAGAATGGACATTGAGTGTAAATTGACGGTAGGTAGGCTACATTTAATTATTCAAGATCAAAAGAATTGTTATCATTCGAACTCAGATAAAAACCTATGAAGATTATTTTACTAATTAGGTGTTGTAAATTGTAAGTTTTGTTGCAGCGAAATGAGAAATCACATCTGATTCCTATGGCGGGTGTGGCAGGCTGTCTGGAGTACCTCAGCACAGAAGTACAGAGACATACCTGACTATCAGCATGCGCCTCACAGTGTCGCAGAGAGTCTGGTTCGACATCTCGACCAGATCATTCTGCTGGAGTGTATACTCTACTGACCTTCTGCGATCAATTCCACTCAACCCCTGGAAAGCTTGGAACCTCTTTGACGAGTACTCGGTCCCCCTGGCAGTTTGCAATTCCTTCATCGTCCTTCCATGAAAGTTCCCAACTCGAAGAAGGGAAAACACACTTGTAACCTACCACATTTACACTCTCAAGTGAAACGGTGTACATGGCTAGACTAAGTGGCTCAAGGTTTTAGCCAACGCCTCGGCCTGTTTTGAGAGGTGTATGTTCCGGGGTCACAGACCTTGGACATACGGTAAGAGTTATTCTCTGTTCCCATTGGAACTGGTCGAGGTACGGAGAAGGGATTGCTGCATCCCCACAGTAAACTCTTCTCCCGCTATCGGAAGGGCGTGGGACAAGTACCTAATGCCCGACCTACCTGATGCAGGGTTTCCCTGCATTACTTTTAGGCGAATGCCGGGTAGGATCCTTAAACAATAGCCCGGGGGCCCTAGTTAACCTTTGGCTACCTTCCTCTACCCTTCCACATTCCACCTTTCAGATCCCTTCCTATACTATTATTGGGGAGTTGCCACCATGTGGATTACCCTCATGTAGTCTGTTACCATAAAAAAATATTAAAAAATGCAGCGGTTTATATTTGAAGGAAACCTGCGAGAGAATTCTCTTGTAGGTGAACCTTCCCAGAGAGCTCTGGCGGAGGCTACCTTTGCGGATGCCTTCACATCTCTCTGGTTTTTTGAACTAAGGTTCCCACATGCCGAGGCACTTCGGCTATTTTTGAGAGTTGTATGTTCCGGGGTCACAGACCTTGGGCATACGGTAAGAGTTGTCCACTATTCCCATTCGAATAGTCGGCCAGCTGCCTCCTAAACCGGTCAAGGCAGTGTGAGGGGAAAGCTGCGACCGCACAGCGAACCCCTCTCCCGCCATCGGAAGGGCGTGGGACAAGTACCAAATGCCCGATCTACCTGATGCAGGTTTTTCTAGCGAATTAAGCGAATCGCCGGGTAGGATCCTAGTTAACCCTTGGCTACCTTCCTCTACCCTTCCGCATCCCCCCTTTCAAATCCCGTCCTATGTTATTAAAGGGGAGTTGCCACCATGTGGATTACCCTCATGTAGACTGTTACCTAAAAAAAGCCCGCGGTTTGGTCAAGAGTATTGGGAGACTTAAAGCTCAGTGATTAATAAGCGCAGCTTTCGGCTTTTACTGGAAATAGTAATTAATAATAAATGGGAGATAGAACATATTGATGTCGAAGAAATTTACATGGAACAGCCTAATTTGTGCAGGTTGGAAATGAGTCTGTTGCAGAAAAATAGTTTGTATGGATTGAAGCAATCTGGCAAGGTGTGGAATTAAATATTAGTTCCATCCTGACTGTACTTGGGTTAATGATATGTGCATCAGACTCCTGTGTATTTTCCCAAAAGGATGGTGTTAAAAGAAAATTTTAATTTTTTTCAGTGATTCGTTGTCAATTTAAAATAAAAAAATATTTAAAATCAGAAGTGCCAAAAAAAAACATTAATATGAGTGTCTGTCGCTGATGATGGTGCTGTCTGCCGCTGACGTTTGCTGAATGATGCAGATGTCCTCCGTTGGAACCAAGCAAGCGGCTGTCTGCAGCTGCGATCGTTGAGTTGACGACTGATGCTACCGTCAGGCTTCGAACTACTTCATACCTCTCACTCAGTAGGGCTGTCACTGCGTGCGCAGCCCGTGATGTCAAGTTAACGGCAGCACTGTACTTTTTAAAAAGATTAATTTATTTTATTGTGAAAACCCAACAGTTGGAGTAATGTAGACGACCTGGGGATACGTGGAACAAAATAAATTTATTGACGCGATCAAGAAAGGCATAGCTTCCCATTTTGTTGATCTTTAGTTTACCAGGCCATCTAATGGGTTTACCATGAAAAGTATATTCAAAGAAATCCTCACTGAATTTGGAATGACTGAGTGCTATGGAGTGGCAGGTGTAGTAGTGGCAAAATTGGACGAGTTGGAGGAGACCTTTGATATGTCTCTGGTACCTCTCCACTTCCGCAAGGCCGAACGTATCTTTTATTGTAGAATTCCTGAGCAAGTTTTGTGAATCATCTGCCTTTTAGTGCTAAGGAACGCACTGGAAGCGTACTGGGCCCGTACACTGTTGTATTTCTTAAATTGGGTGGAGTTGTGTCTTGTATTTTATGAAATACAACTCCAACTTTAAAATAGGAAATTTTCGGCAAGCCACTCTAACAGAGCTGTTGTAGGTGAGCCCATGTTCAATTCTATACGACGGATAAAGGAAGGTCACGTGGGGCAAGCAGACGACGAGGATTTCTGAGTTGTCAGAGCGGCCGTACTTTAAGCGGTGAACATAAACTGTTAATTCACTTTAATAGCATTGTAGTTGAGATTAATTGGAACCATTCCTTCTGTACTTGAGTAGCATTCATTTGATTCATCGTCGTTATTGAATATTACAATATCACAGATCATTTACAAATTTAATTCCCCCAATTTATGCATTTCAATATACAGATTAAGCGCCATTGCACAATGTATTGTGCTATATGAATAAAATTCCAATATTAGATAACGTTCGACAAGTTGGCGTATATCTTGATCTGTATAGGATTTTTATAAATTTTCAATTTGGTAAAAACGAAAAAAAATACCTAATAATTCCATTTCGTAATTTTTTTTGGTTACACTCAAGTTTTTGTTTGTATTTAGCGTAAAATTTGCAATTAACTTCAAGTTTAATATTTTTCATTTAAAAATTAGCCTTAAAACTAAGACTTCTCACATTAATTCTATCTGGACTTGGCAAAATGTTAATGGTTGAGAAGAGTAGTTCTGGGGGAATAAAGTAGTTTTAGCGTTAGGAGGAAGGTCGCATGATTGTGTCGAAACAGGTTACAAGTTGATACTGGATAATATTAGTGGTGAGGTTGAGCATGTTATTTAGGAATAAATATAAACATTCTCCTGTTGGATTATATCATGTTTCAGCAAACTAAAATTTTTGTGAAAATCAAATATCAACATGGATGGTTTGTGGAGATTTCAAAATACTAACCATGTTGTTGGTTCTGCAGGGAGTTTTTTTAAAAAATCTTTTCGTCAGTACATTTTTGCCCTTGCAGCCGTACCTGCTTTGCAAGGATTATATATATATATATATATATATATATATATATTGTAGTAATTGGTAATTAAGACATTGTTCTAATTGTAAAGTTGGATTGTAGAGGACGCATTATTAGTGGATATAGGGCGGACGCCGCAACAATCCGGCGAGGCAAAGAAAACATTGTTGGGCAGTTGAGAGAGTTTACGCGCTCAAAATCTAAGAGACGAAGTTTTACAGTTGGGCAGCGGACAGCGAACAGTTCGAAAGCTTTACAGTGGGGCAGTCAGAACGAAAGAATGTGGTCCAGTTACAAACATGCTCTCAAATATTGAAAAGTAAAGCAATCTTCAGTCGGGAAGGAGAGAGTGCAACTAATGTTGTATTCGGTGGTCGAGCGAAAATTCATCATGCTGGCCATAGACAAACCAATGAAGGACCTTTTCAACTAAAGTTACGAGATCTGCAAATCCAGGTTGGAGTAAAGCATCGAGAACCTACCAATTTGTGTTAGACCAACTAACAAACTACGCCAATTAGAATTTGTTGACATTTAGAGTCTGTGAGTACTAGAATCAGTGATATCCCCAAATTTTGTGCACGAAAAACCTAAAATGAGACCTGAGCGGCCGTAAGTAGAGAAATACTTTGAAATCATTTGTAAACCACTTTTAAAAGATAAAAGTCAGATCGTTCTTTAATTATTTAAATATCGATAAAATGAGATCATTAATTCTTGATAAATTTAAAACTGTTTAAATTCAATCTGTAGTATTATTTCTTCTACAACAAATTTCGTCTATGTTTCAGACGCATTAACTTCCATAAAAGGTAAATGTAATTTTGATTGTATAAATTCAGCCATTTATCAAACCCAGTTTAAGACCCTGAGATCCCAAATATTTTGTGTATTTTATACTTGTTATAAAATTGATAATAAATCTTGTTTAATAGTTTTCACACAAGTTTTTTCATTTAGAAACGTCACATTCATCATTATATTATATTTTTAAATTATTACAATATATATATATATATATATATATATATATATATATATATATGTTTTTGAAAGGCAATACGTTTACGCAAATCAAAGACGAGTTGGACGCTTTTCACCATCATTTAGCGCCGCGAAATTTTGGGCACTTGAATTTAAATGTGACCCTACCAACTTGGGACGACCAAAAACTGTGACAACTGACGATAACATCGCTGAAGTTCACCAAATGGTGCTTGGCAGAGGCTACGAATGTGTATAAAGTACGTGTTTGTCACATTTAATCAAGAACTAGGCATGAGAAAGATGTCAGTACGTTGGGTGCCGCGTTTGCAAAAACGTCTTCGAATGAACATTTCGAACGCTCTGCTGGTGCAATTTGTGCGAAATATATCAGTGTTTTGGAGCCGA
The DNA here is from genome assembly GCA_037074705.1 of Zhengitettix transpicula. NCBI lineage: Eukaryota > Metazoa > Arthropoda > Insecta > Orthoptera > Tetrigidae > Zhengitettix > Zhengitettix transpicula. Next base: position 78,619,145 of record CM073594.1, on the reverse strand, counting down.
TTAATTATTGTAGATAAAACTTGGATATACCAATATATCCCAGAAACAAAATATAGTGAATACAGCGGACTGCCAAATGGGAATCAGCTCCCAAAGAAGTATAATCTGTTGTTTTTTTCAGTTGGGAAAGCGATGTTTTGGGATAGTCATGAAGTTATCTTAATTCTATTATCTTCAAATAGGAAAAACCATTACAGGAGCATACTATGCAACATTATTTGAGAAGCTGAAGTAATTAATTTCGTAGAAACGGTCACATATGCAGAAAAAAATTGTTTTACCAAAACAATGCGCCGTCTCACATCTCAGATGTTGCCATGACTTGAACTACTAGATCTAGAACAAAGAAAAATTTTTTTCCTAAGCTAAATGTTGCACTTGGAGGACAGAAATAGTCGTCAAATGAGCAGGCCATCACCTTCGTAAACAATTATTTTGCAGAGAAAGACGCCGAGTACTATTTGAACGGTTTAGATAGATGCTGGGGGAAGTATAGAGACTACAAGGAGACCAGGTACAAAAGGAGTAGCCCTTGGGTTGGGGCGGAAGGATATGGAAAAATAATATGTTATTTTGAGGGTCTGCTGTGATGCGCAGTGATGATCCTGCGGGATGGGGGTAATCATACAATGTAGAACATAATTCGGATTGGTCGTGATTGAATAGTTTTTCGGTAACATGCCCAAAGTTTTATAAAGACAAAGAGAGGGTAAAACAATATTAATCCTTCGGATACCAATGATTCTGACGGATCTTCCTTTAGACTTTAATCATCGATCACAGTCAAGAAACAACAGTTTAAGCACTAAGAAGATGATTTGAACATGGATAACTTTTTTACTTTGGTAGATGTAAATAATTGTTCATAATCAAGAGCGATTTAATATTGTAGATATAATGAATTCCTTTTCCTGTCTCGCATTACTAATTTATTAAACCAAAAAATTAGGTCATACGTTTTGTCCACAATGTAGGGACTTCGTCAGGTATACAGGTAATGTGTCCAGACACTCGGACAAGTGTGTTCAGTTTAGAGTTTATGTATAATTAATTAGCTGAGTGCCGTCGTTGCCCGGGTATTTATTTAAATGAACCCGGAGTAGGTAAACATATCATTTAACAAACATCAATAGCGCCAGTGTTAGGAACATTTACCTATTTACGTTCCCCTCCTCGACCTAACCCTTCGGCATCTAACTTAATTAAAACCAGGACGATGACTGACAGTATTCGGGAACCCTCCTACTACACAAGAGTTTCTTTAAAATAACGTCGAAATACTCGCTAATTTAATAAAATATAAAAACCACTCACGGTACCTTAAAGGAATAAAGATATACAAACTTTAAATAAATAGAGACCAAAATATAGACAGTACCCTACGCAAAATAAAAACTTTAGACGGTACCTTATCTGGATAAAAACTACTCCGCTTGTTTTCAAGCGATAAACACGATTTTCTCCTCAGTGCCCAGTACATTTTTCTAAGTCGTAGGTCGGATTCCTTCCTTTTTTTTAATATATGTTTTTCTACGTTAGTTTCTTGTCCAAATGTAGACCCAGATAGCGAACTTCGTTTGATTGTGGGATTTCTATATTGTTTAGGGACACTGATGGACATTCTGAATGGTTTAGTGTGAAGTTGGCTTGAGTTCTTTTCGCTTCATGGACTTTGATCCGCCATTTATTGAGCCATACTTGAAGGAGGGATAAATGGGTTTGAAGGTTTCTGGAGGCCATGTGTGGGTCGGTATGTTGAGATAGGAGGACGGTATATAATTGATAGAGTATAGGTCCCAGCACACTTCCCTGGGGTACACCGGAAGTAATTGGATTGATTATAGAATAGCATTGACCATATTTTATTTGGAAGAATCTGTTGGACAAGTATGACTTCATAAGTAGGTAAATTTCGCTTGACAGAGCTGACTTAATCTTGAGCAGGAGCCCATCGTGCCAGACCTTGTCAAAAGCCTGCTGTATATCTATAAAAACTGATGGACAATAAGCTATGTTTTCAAAGGTCGTGGAGATTATATTTACTAATCGATGGCATTGTTGAATTGTGGAGTGGTACTTTCTGAATCCAAATTGGTGATTCTGGATCTACTTCTCTAGTGAATCAGTTTAATTTAATATTTTTAGTGAAAGTTTCTCCGATAATTTAGAAATTTGTGACTGTAAACTGATTGGGCGATATGATGAGACTTCTTCGGCGGGTTTACCAGGTTTTAGTATTAGTATTACCTGTGCAAATTTTAGTGGTGCAGGCCAGTATTTAAAACGTAAGATGGAGTTGAATAGATTTCTTAGGAAAATTATTGCTGTTTAGATGCGAATTGTTTCAAGTATCTGTGATCCAAGCTCCCGAAATTGTCTGAAGTCAAGTTAAAAGAGTGGCTTTTCACTAGCCCCGACATACGAAACGTTTTTCTGATCCCCTCTTGTTGGAATCAGAAAAGGAGGAAGAAGTGTGGGACTCTTTCACGAATGTAGTGTACAAGTTTTGGGGCAATACGAAGGACTATTGTACAACGCATGCTAGCAGCCTATGCATCTGTAAGATGAGAAATGACGTCATTTCTTACACTCCCTTATGGACTATTTTCCGGAAAACGTGGGAACGTACAGTGAATAACAGAATGAACGTTTTCACCAGGTTGTCCGTGATCTCTAGAGACGTTAACAAGGGAAATGGGATGTCGATATGTTAGCTGACTACTGTTGGATGTTCAATCGAGAAACCAGAGAAGGAAATCGGAAACGAGTTCGCAGAAGCATCAAAGAGTAGTAGAAAAAAGTTTCACATGAAAAGAGAGAAACAATTTTTCATTAGTTGTAAGAAAATATATTTAGTTCATTGTAATAAATGCAGTTTTATCAAATATTTGTTTTTATTTTGCAAAAAAACTATACGTGATGGGATTTTATGTAAGGCATTACTAGAATCTGCTTTACAACACATAATTCAGCTGTAAAAAAATCAGGCTTGTGTTATTGATGATTGTTCAGAATTCCATGTTTGTATTTTTTTTTTACGCCAAAAGGAATTTTGAGGATCATACTATTCTCAGAACATCAACGCCCGAGTCATAGCTTCCAAAAATTCTTTAAATGGATTCATGAGTTTCGCAGAACATGACAAAATGGGATTAATGATATGACCTCCAAATTAACAAGTGACGAAGATCCGGCATCGCATTGGCTTAGAAAGCTATATCAACGAAATCCATACTATTTTTGTATGTATGTTGAATTTTAACACAATTATTAGCCAAGACCTGGGGGGTTCACTGAACGAAGAGGGCTGAAGTAAAGCATGACGACGAAACTATTCAGAGAAGCGGCGCAAGAGTGACTTGATCCTTCATTAAGACGATATGTTCGGTAAAATGCGACGTGACGTGTGTCCTGAAGAGAGCTGCTTCTGAACAATTCACTCAATTACTATGGTTACAACTAAACATAAAGAGAATGATATCAGGAAACAAACACTGTTGGGGTAAGACACGTCAACCACCGTCAGGGACGAGGGTGAAAATTTTCAAACATGCTCAAACGGCCGATATTTGCGAGATTGATGTTTTCTGCGTATAATTTTAATCCTCTTAGGCATGTGACGGGAACATCCTCAGGGGTTCCCGTGTTGAGCTGCTTAGAAAGAAAATAACGCTTTACAAAGGAGATTGGAGTAAAATCCGGGGTTGTGGATGTCACTGAATTTAATTCAACTCGCAGTTTAGCCCCCAGGGGATGGAAATTTTCAAACATGTTAAAATGTCCGATATATTCGTCAAAAGAAATTTTTTCGGGGTCAAAGTGTTCAACCCCTTTCGGCATGCGAGGTGAGCACATTTAGGGATAAGGGTGGAGGTGTATTACATGAAACTAACGCAAAAGCAACCGAGACTGGAATGAAATCTGGGGATAATGGGTATGTGACAACCCGGGCATCGCCGGCACCCAGCTACAGCTAAATATAAAAAAAATTCCATGTGATCGAAACTAGTAATGTGTTAGGTATTAAGATCGTTATTTTAGCTACCTTTGAATCAAAGAAATAATAGGACCTATTCATAAATCCCAGCGTCAAAAATATGCAATGAATGGCGACAATATTTACGGGCTTCTATGACGTGAGCTGGCGAATAGTTTCCTGTAGCCTCAACTATTTTTATAATAAAGATATTTCTCTACAGTTACTTGCATTTAATTTGAGCACACCTGAGTTTATAAATGTATAACAGTAAATTAAGTATGTACGTAGAACAAGCTCGTTTGATTGTTCGAGTATCTTTGTACTTACTTTCGGCTTTTTGGACTCTTTGGACCCATGAACTTATTCTAAATAAAAAATTACATTTTCTTGAAATAAGAACAAAATTCTATATTAACGTAAGTAATGTGCTTTGTGAAAACAACGTATTCTTTTGGATGGAAATAAGTTATTACTTTAACCTTATCTTGGTATTTCTATATTAACGTAAGTAATGTGCTTTGTGAAAACAACGTATTCTTTTGGATGGAAATAAGTTATTACTTTAACCTTATCTTGGTATTTCGAATATTTATTAACATTTCTTAGTTTGTAAAGACGATTACGGTGAATAAAAATTTTGACACATGTGATTATTTTTCAAGTTAACTATCAATGTGGTGTCAACATATGAATTAACAAAATATTAAATTATTTATTCTCGAAGTATATGAAATTAAAATCTTGTCTTCATCTTTTACCTCTAAACGTTTTATACAAAATTGATAATAGTGTAGCTTTGTAAGTTTATGAGTCTTAAAAATCGTAATATAACTATTCACTTTGATGTAATATAAATCAAAAGTAGAAATTTTCAACAATTTTTTTACGCGAACATTGATTTATGATCGCTTAACCTGTATTGAGCACAGTATTTGTCGTACGTTCTTATTCCAACTAACTGTAGTTTAAATCACTTCTAATTTCGGCTTCATATTAACATAATTATTTTTCAACAGTTTTACGTGTTACTTGTTAAATTAGAATTAATGCAAATTTTTTACGAAATTAATAGTAAAAATTGAAACACCCTGTTTCCAATCGCTTTATGTCCACTTCATAAGAATATAACAATGTCTGGATATACTTTTGGAGACTAATATTTGCAGAATATTGCAATTTAATAATTTGGACGGATTAAAAAAAATTATTAGGACTATATGTTTTTTGTAATCAGCCTCAACAAATAATTTAAAACTGCAATTTTAAGTTTTTTAAAAACCGAGGAGCTTTCGACCGATAAGGCGTTAATTAAATTAGCTCTATTGCCTCACGTTCAAGCGCCATTTAGGTAATAATTAAATGGAAGGCGTTAATTAAATGAAATAATAATCAAAATTAACAAACATAATATTTATATATTTTGTGGCAATAAAGATAATTACAACAAAATTTTAGATCTTTCTCTCAGGGCCTGTACTGGGTTTGATAAGGAACACAACAAATTGTAATATATTGTAAAATATTGTAATAAACAAATAATTGGCCGTTTAATTCAATATTATGGGTTAATATAAATCAAAAGTTTATTAACAATTAACAAACCAAATTTTTTTGTGGCAATAAAGATAATTACAACAAAATTTGAGATCTTTCTCTCTCTCAGGGCCGCTACTGGGTTTGATAATGGACACAACAAAATGATTTAAAAATCTTATTAACAAACAGTTTACAATTTACCTAAACAATATGTCGATAGAAAGAAATTAAAAAGAAAGTAATTAACTCTGATTGACAATTAAAAGAGAACAAAATCTGAATTTATCCTTTAATTAAAGTTTACAATTAATCATTAGTTTTGGTTTTGTTACTAACATACTGTCCAGCTGGTACCAGCATTCTTATTTGTTTCGTACACTTTTGCAAAAGTATACACTGATCCTAAAATTTCGACTCACAGATTTTACACTACTGAAGTCAAAACTGATAGGCTCCCAGGAACTCGGATGATCCTCCTGAATGTCAGCTATCTGATGTCTGCTCGCCTTACAGGAAGCCTATGATTTGTAGATTTATTAGTCTTTTACTGATTTGTACATAAACTGCAACGTAGCTCCTTGAAGACTTATTTTAACTGTTTATTCTTTCGGAGCGAACTAACTTTTCTTTAGCTCCTTACTGTAGACTTAAACTGCTCTTACTTTCCAATATTTACGCTGCAATACTTGCGGCGTGAATGTTTTCTTCATATTTAATTAGAACTTTAACTAGTTATACATTGACGATGTCTAGTCTCTCCCCAAATTATATTACTTGTTCTGCTCCTCACGATGTTTTTCCGCCAACTGACTCCTAGTGCTCTCGAGTTTTAGCGCGCATACGCCGTTTTTGACTTTTCGACAAAGCAAAGTGAGCTTGCTTCTCCCATTGTTGCTTTGTTCGATCAGACCGCTATAATGGATTTATCAAACAAATCAAATTTTACGTCCAAACAATTAATGGCCTAATTAATTGGCATTACAATATATATATATATATATATATATATATATATATATATCCTATTCAAGTTATTAGACTCTTTTTGTAGAATTTTGACTTGTTAAAATTACAATTAACATTGTTATTGATTTAATTTTAAATTACGCATTGCGAATGCAGTGTTAGTTTTATAATTAATTTTAGCATTATTTTAATGGTTATAAATCCTAGTATTATTACTTCTACTAATATGTACAATATAATTTTTGTCTTAATTTTTAAATCAAATTTGTATGTTACATCAGTTTGATCAGTTACTGAAATTTTGTTATGTACTTTCGTTAAGTTATTTATATCTTATTATCTAAATTTTTAAATATATTTTTTCATGTATCCTCAGAAAGGTATAAATGATACATAAAGTTTTACGTCTGTGTACAATTTTTTTTTTGATAAAACAGACAATTGAAAGTATTTTATTTATTAATTATTATATTGCCACATATTTCGGTTCCGCTGTGGACAAAAATGATTGTCTAGAATCAATGAATATCTGGAGAGTCCACGTGTGGACCAAAACATGTCGTAATTTAAAAATTAATTAATAAAATCCTTTCAATTTTTCTGTTATGGGCTGTTTTATCATCGAATAAGTATCGTATGAATTCATTCTGATCTCCAAATATCGTGCCAAAATGTTTGAGCATTAAGAGGTTAGGTCTCGATTCTTATATAATATGATAATTATAATATCGACGAAATTATATCGTTATAAGGTTATCGTTTTAGAACAATAGAGTAGAAATGACGATCTGAATTTTTAAGAAATTTTGAATAACGTTCTAACGTAAGACGAGATGGAATCTATGCGTATCTGTACCAGAAATGCGTAGTCAATTATTCGCACAGGATTATCTTTATGATAGACACGTACCCTGTAGGAAGCGATTACACGGAAAGAAAATCCATGAATTTCCACGTTGACGCTGTAGAAATGTTTTAGAAATTGAAATGTAGCATAAAAGATAATTTTTTTTATTTTATACATGAATATTGCTAAACTATTGAACGAAAACTCCTTGGTTTCAAACATAAAAATTTATTTATAGAGTTTGAAATTATTTATCCAGACTGATTAAAAAACCTGTGGGGTTATAATGCGTATATTTAAAAGATATTTAGGCGCATGCTCTTTATGAATTACACGAAGTAAAATAAATTATAAATTTTAAATAATATATATAAAATATCACGTGGTCAAGTGGTAAGTGCCCTTATTTATACGGCGTTTATTCTTTCTCAGATTATAGTTTGGCAAAAGAATTCTCAACGATTTAATTAAATGTATAGTTCATAAAGCTAAATGTCTGTCATATTGAAATATACGCGGTTTCTTAACCCAAAAAATACATGACGTAGGAGAAAAAAAAACTGAAAAATGACCGGTAGGTGATTATTAGAAGCTCTTTAGGATTATCTCATATATTATAGTGTAACTAGTGGTTATAATGTGAAAAGGAGAATATAAAAGTAATTGGACTGCAACATCTCTCTGGTTTTTTTGAACTAAGGTTCCCACATGCCGAGGCACCTGGGTCTGTTTTGAGAGGTGTATGTTCCGGGGTCGCAGACCTTGGGCATACGGCAAGAGTTGTCCGCTATTCCTATTGGAATAGTCGGCCAGCTGCCTCCTAAACAGGCCAAGGCATGGCGAGGGGTAAGCTGCGTCCCCACAGCAAACTCCTCTCCTGCTATCGGAAGGGCGTGGGACAAGTACCCAATGCCCGACCTACCCGATGCAGGTTTTTCTAAGGTTTTCCCTGCATTCCTTTAGGCGAATGCCGGGTAGGATCCTTAAAATATAGCCCGGGGGCCCTAGTTAACCCTTGGCTACCTTCCTCTACCCTTCCGCATCCCCCCTTTCAAATCCCTTCCTATGCTATTAAAGGGGAGTTGCCCTAAGTGGATTACCCTCATGTAGCCTATTGCCCTAAAAAAAAAAAAAAAAAACCTCGGCCTGTTTTGAGAGGTGTATGTTCCGGGGTCCCAGACCTTGGGTATACAGTAAGAGTTGTCCGCTGTTCCCATTGGAACAGTCGGCCAGCTGCCTCCTAAACCGGTCAAGCCACGGCGAGGGGAAAGCTGCGACCCCACAGATAACCCCTCTCCCGCCATCGGAAGGGCGTGGGACAAGTACTAAATGCCCGACCTACCTGATGCAGGTTTTTCTAGGGTTTTCCCTGCATCACTTTGAGGCGAATTGCCTGGTAGGATCCTTAAACAATAGCCCGGGGGCCCTAGTTAACCCTTGGCTGCCTTCCAATACCCTTCCGCATCCCCCCTTTCAAATTCCTTCCTATGCTATTATATGGAAGTTGCCACCATGTGGATTACCCGCATGTAGCCTGTTACACTAAAAAAAATTTTTTTAAAAATTTAAAAAAAAAATAACGTTCATCAAGGAAGCCTGTACGAATATTATCTCACAGGTGAACCTTCCCAGAGAGCTATGGAGGAGGCTACCGTTGGGGATACCTTCTCTTCTCTCTGATTTTTTTCAACCAAGGTTTCCACATGCCGATGCACCTCGGCCTGTTTTGAGAGGTGTATGTTCCAGGGTCGCAGACCTTGGGCATACGGTAAAAGTTGTCCGCTATTCCCATTGCAATAGCCTCCTAAACTGGTCGAGGCACGGAGAAGGGAATGCTGCGTCCCCACAGCAAACCCCTATCTCGCCATCGGAAAGGCGTGGGACAAGTACCCAATGCCCAACCTATCTGATGCAGGGTTTTCTGTGGGGGTTTCCCTGCATGACATTTAGGCGATTTTCGAGTACGATCCTTAAACTACAGTCCGGAGTCCTTTGTTAACGCTTGGCTACCTTCCGCTACTGATCCGCATTCCCTCTTTCAGTCCCTTTCCTATGCTAAAAGAGGGGAGTTGCTACTATGTGGACTACCCTGTACATATCCTGTCTACTTCTTCTTCTACTTTAACTAAGGTTCGCCAAGGAAGCATGCTAGGGCTGTTCTCTCGCAGGTGAACCTTCCCAGAGAGGTCTCGAGGAGGCTACCTTTGGGGATGCCTTCTCCTTTCTCTGGTTTGTGTTCTAAGGTTCCCACAAGCTGAGGCACCTCTGCCTGTTTTGATACGTTACGGGGTCACAGGAAACCCCTCTCGCGGCATCTTAAGGTCGAGGGACAAGTACCAAATGACTGACCTACCTGATACAGGTTTGCTATAGCTTTCATGTATCACTTTTAGGCGAATTTCAAGTAGGAAGTATAGCCCGGGAACCCTAGTTGGCTACCTTTCTATACCCTTCCTATGATATTAAACGGGACTTGCTACCACGTGCTCATGTAACCTGTTACTCTAATTTTTTTTATTAATTTCACAATTGTAATGCATTAACATAGAATAAATGATACTTATTATATTATGGATTTACTTTAGCTTACTTTAACTGGTACAAAGTTAAATTTCTTTCTTGTAAAAAAGTTTTATGTGCATCACTTAATTTTTCTTTCTAAGAAAGTACAATTTACTCTTAAAGTTTTTACATTAGTAGCCGTTGCTGTTCCTCCAACATGGGCAATACACGTCGAGGTCACTGATGAGGGCCTAATTACTCCGGCGACAACAACCTTTGATAAATTACGTTCACGCTCCCGAATGAGTCAAGGAGTTTTAGTGCAACAGATAATAGTGTTACGCTTAAAGACATTGATTTGATTTTGCCTTCCGGTGGTCTTTCTTAGAACCCTTAAAGGAGGGAACGGGGTGGCCTTGTTTCCATACTGCCCGAAGGACGCTCTTGGTCGGCCGCGCGCATTGCTCCGTTAGCACTAAGTGCCCAGAGCCGCCCCACAGGAAGAAGTTACACTCACCTAAACCCTTTTAAATTTGTCGGCGCATTCCAGCAACCCATAATGACTCTCAAGTTATCTCCCTCTGACAGCAACAGGCTATTGCTATCTGGAGATGAGTCTTCTCGTTACATAAAAGTTTTAGTAGTCATATATGAATAATATATTTCTATATTCTTTCAGCACTTGCAATTTGGTGAAAGAAATAAATTAAACAGTAAATGTAACTTTTATCTCTTGGTCATATAAGAAACAGTAAACCGAAAAGTCTCCTCTCGACATTTTCTGCTACCTTTCAAATGCATTTTATTGCAATAATTTAAGAACTATGATGTTTAATTCATTTTTCTCCACCTATATAAGTAACAGTGAAGGCTTAGTATTCTGAAAAATCTTTTCATCCCTACAAATAACGACAGTATCACTCTCTGCGAGCCCCGAAAACTTTGCACTAATAATTGCATATTTAGAATGTTTTTAAACTGACGCCTTCTCCACTACACGGTGTTGTTTATCCGATCAGTGTTTATTCCTGGATCGTAGGTAACATATGTAAAAAGATTGGTAGACATTTCTCCACGGTTTTTTTTACATATCTTCTGGGTTACCTAATTAATATCTCTGTTGAAATGCATGGTTACATTATCGTCGCTGCGCTAGTCTCGCCGTTCTAGTCCTTTGTAGTATTTTTTATGTATAAATCCAACCCCTTTCAATATTTGAGGTGGAGAAGATGAGGCAGTATCTGCGAGGGATATTCTCTCGCAGGTAGAACCTTGTAGGAGAGATACGATGCCTTTTCCTCTCCGTTTTTGAACTAAGGTTGCCACAAGCCGAGGCACCTCGGTCTGTTTTGAGAGGTGTATGTTCCGGGTTCACAGACCTTGGGCATACGGTAAGAGTTGTTCTCTGTTCCCATTGGAACAGTCGGCCAGCTGCCTCCTAAACTGGTCTAGGTACGGAGAAGGGAATGCTGCGTCCCCACAGCAAACTCTTCTCCCGCTATCGGAAGGGCGTGGGACAAGTACCCAATGCCCGACCTACCTGATGCAGGTTTTTCTAGGGTTTTCCCTGCATTACTTTTAGGCGAATGCCGGTTAGGATCCTTGAACTATAGCCCGAGGGCCCTAGTTAACCCTTGGCTACCTCCTGTACCCTTTCAAATCCCTTCCTATGCTATTAAAGGGGAGTTGCCACCATGTGGATTTCCCTCATGTAGCCCCAAAAAAATATATATTGAACCCTTACATAAAAGTAACACAAAAACAACAGAAATTGGAAGGCGCTGACTTTAATTCTGACATACAACTCCCACGAGTGGGGGATGGAAGGGCTTGTAAAATGATCCGAGTACAACCATTTGTACCAATCTTTGTACTCATGTTACCTACGATCCACGAACAAACACCGTGGGATTAAGACACACCTACCATCTCTAGGGTTGGGGGTGCCGTTTAAAAATATTCCTAAATCGTAATTATTAGCGTCGAATAAAACGTTTAATGTATCGCTGAATCATAGTGTTATTATAGAAATTAAAGTGTCTAATTTTCACTCCAAAAGATAAGGGACGAAAGCATCCTTCCCGTACGGGTGGTGGTGGAAGAGGTTTACAAAAAAAACAATTCAAAAAAGGCCAAGGTTGGTATCGATTCCTGGGTTCTAGGAGTCGTTTTGCTTAATCTCGTCTTGGAGATGGGCCTAGTTGACAAAAATTTACCTGGAATAGTTTTCACCCACTTAAGTTTTGATTTTTTTAGGGTACCAGCTATATTTTGCTTTCTTTGTAGTTGTAGTTTTTGCTCCTTTAAGGTACCGGAAGCAGTTTTAAACTTCATTAAGTTAGAGAGTATTTTTCACATTTTTTTCATCTTTTTATGTATTAGGATAATTTTCGAGTTGTTAAAGTACCGTCAGTCATCATCCTGGTTTATTTGAAGTTAGATGCCGAGGGATTAGGTCGGGGAGGGGAACGTAACTAGAAAAAGGTTTACCAAGAGGTTACTTTCAAATCAATTCCTTCTTTAGGCTAATTTAAATAAATACCTAGACACCTCCGGGCACTTACTAGTAGCAATATAATAAATGTGTCAAAGGCGGGGGGGGGGGCTTCTATAAATCGAAGCCATAAGGAATTTAGTGGACGCTGTTGGTTGTGCGACGTCGTTTAGGGTCCCTCTGTAATACGAGGGTGGTCTGAAAAGTTTCCGACCCTACATGATAGAAGATATATTTTTTTTTAATTTTTAATTTTATTTTTCAACATAGTCTCCTTGTAACTTCTCCCAGCGATGCTCCCATCTCTGTAACCCGTCCAAAAAGTACTCGGCGTTTTTCTCTGCAAAATAAGTGTTCACGAAGGTGATTGCCTCTTCATTTGACGAAAATCTCTGTCCTCCGAGCGCAATTTTTAGATGAGGGAACAAGAAGAAGTCGCTTGGGGCTAGATCCGGATGGTCAAGCAGTTCAAACCGTAATTCGTGGATTTTCGCCATGGGAATCGCTGAGGTGTGAGACGGTGCGTTGTCTGGGTGAAACAGGATTTTCTTTTTCTGCAAATGTGGCCGTTTTTCCGCAAGTTCTGCCTTCAGCTTGTCAAGTAATGATGCTCCTGTAATGGTTTTTCATTTGAAGATAATCGATTAAAATAACTCCATGACTATCCAAAAAACAGTCGCTATCACTTTCCCAGCTGAAAAAACAGTTTTTGTTTTTTTTGGAGCCTGTTCCCCCTTTGCAGTCCATTGTTTTGACTGCATTTTTGTTTCTGGCGTATAATTATGTATCCAAGTTTCATCTACAGTAATTAACTTCACCAACAGAGCGCTGGAAATGCTCATTCGAACAGGTTTTTGGTCTAACGTCAGCAAACGCGGCATCCAACGCACGGACAGCTTTCTCATGCCTAAATGTTGATTTCATATGTGACAAACACGTTCTCATGCCCTCTGCTATCACTCTCACTTTAATTCGGCGGTCGTGTAGCACCATTTGGTAAACTTTGGCGATGTTTTCGTCGGTAGTTGCAGTTTTTGGACGTCCCCAACGTTCATCGTCTCCCAAGCTCTTACGGCCACGTTTAAGTTCAGCTGCCCAAAATTTCACTGTGGTAAATGATGATGCAGTGTCCCCATACACAGAATCCAACTCATCTTTGATTTGTGTAGGCGTATTGCCTTTCAAAAACAAATATTTAATAACAGCTCGCTACTCCATTTTGTCCATTTTCACAAAAACACTCACATCAACTCACTCAAACGACTGTTACATAAAAACTTCGCGTCCAAAATGGCTGAAACTTTGGCGAGTAATTCGCAACAGATGAAAAACGAAATTCACCAGCTTTATTTACTAGTGCTGCCATCTTCACGTTGAGGTCGGAAACGTTTCAGACAAGCCTCGTACATACCACTGTGAACAAAAAGTAAGGTGAATTTATTTATAAAATATAAATTCTTTACTTATTCTTCCAAATCAATTTCATCCCCTTCAAAGTAATCCCCGTCCGATGAAACGCACTTTTCCAACGCTTTTTCCATTCCCTAAACAGTCGGAATAGTCTTTTTCCGGTATAACCTTCAAGACCTTCTTCGATTCGGTTTTTATCTCCTGAATCGTGTAAAAACAGCGTCCCCGCATTGGTCTTTTAAGTTTGCTGAATAGCCAGAAGTCGCACGGAGCCAAATCAGGCAAATACGGTGGTTGCGGAACGATATGAGTCGAGTTTTTGGCAAAAAAGTCGCGAAGAACCAATGCAGTATGACATGGTGCATTATCGTGATGAAGGGACCAAGAGTTGTTCGCCCATAATTCCGACCGTTTCAGACGAATAGCTTCACGCAAACGATGCATAACGCTCAAATAATATTCTTTGTTGACAGTTTGGCCCGGCGGGAGGAATTCATAGTGCACCACACCACGATAATCAAAGAAAACTGTCAACATGACCTTGATTTTCGATCGACTTTGCCGTGTTCTTTTCGGTCTTGCTTCACCTTTTGCACGATATTCTCTGGATTGGTCGGTGGTTTCAGGGTCGTATGCGTAAATCCAAGTCTCGTCTCCAGTAATGATGCATTTCAAGTGGTCCTGATAGTCAGACAGCAAAGTTTCACACACATCAACCCGACGCTTTTTTTCCAAAACATTGAGCGATTTTGGCACCAATCGAGACTTGACGCGTTTGAAACACAAAACATTCTTCAAAATGGTTTAGGCTGAGCCAAATGATATTCCAACACTATCAGGGAGATCTATAATTGTCCATCGACGATTTTCAAGCACCAAATCTTTGATCTTTTGGATGTGGCCCTCGTCGGTAGACGTTGATGGTCGTCCAGAGCGCGGTTCGTCTTCAACGCGTTCTCGGCCCTCTTTGAAGTCGTTGCACCACTTATAAACGTTTTATTGTGCCATAGTTTGATCACCAAAGGCCATCCGCAACATTTTCAACGTGTCCGCACAAGAATATTCGTTCAGCAAACAAAATTTGATGCAAGTTCTTTGCTCAACAAAATCATCCATTGCAAAAATCGAAAAATTCATTTTGGTTGTTTACAAAACACATGTAACTCGGAGATAATTAAACCTTTTAACAAACAGACGCTTGGCAAATATTATAGACAGTCCTACCAACCTAGAGAAAAAATTTACCTGTCTTCCTAATACCCGGGAGTTTTAAATGACAATTTCACCTTACTATTTGATCAAAGTAGTACATCAACCGATTCTACGTCTTTATTCGATGGAGTATGTTTTCGCGCAAATAATGATCTCTAGTTTCAGTTTCATAGCTGAATAAGCAGATTCACTTCTGTAGCGATATGACTCACAAGTTTGGAGTGAACTTCCATCCTCCGCAGTACTTGGTGTGTGGGACTAACCACTTTGGGATGCAACCTTGTGCTCTAGACAAGGCATTGTCTAGCCACGGTCCCTCACCTTGATCTTGTGACGCCTTCACGAGGTTAGGTACTGCACGCAGATAATTTGCAAATAAATGGTTCACCTTGCGGCCGTCTTAATCCTCCGGAAAATATGCGTAACTACGGAACCGCCAATTCCATCTTCACGGAAAACGTAAGCCATATTCAAGATTTACACGTTCAGATTCTTTGAAAATACATAAGAAAAAAATATTAAAATACCCTCCTGCAGATTCTAGAAAACGACTTGATGCACGAATATTTTTGTGGAAGACTCAGAAATCTTGTTATCGAACATGCTGTATTCCTAACAAGAATGCTATTTTAATCGAAACTAAAACTTTTTTTTCCTATTAACATAAAGTATAATAGCTAATGCCCTATATTTTTATATCACTGTGGAATGTTACTTTGTGTGTCAATCTGTAAACGTCATCAAATTGCCGTCTACATAAATAAATGTACACGCAAACATCACTTCATATGGGCACGTTTTTTTAATACTTACGTTAAAAATAATTCTTTAACTTTAGTACCTGATTTTTAATACAATATATAAACTCATTACAATGTGATAATTGCTTTGCGTTAGATAATCTCAGGTTTTTGCGTGGGTTCACAAAATCTTGCACTAGTTCTCATACGATTTTACATAAGCTTTTGTCGACGTCTAAATGTATATATACTGATACAGACTAGGTTTATCATTTGCCGCTTTGGCTTGTACAGACAATTCGTGTCAGCCCGTGGTACAGGATTACGTCATGCAGTACACCCCAAATGGCCGTTACATAAAAATAACGCAAAAAACAACTGAGATTCGAGTCAAATCAGGGTTATGAATGTCGCTGAGAATATTTATGACAACATGAGCAACTCGCGGGGGTGGGAGGGGAAGGGCGGGTGTAAACATTTTTGAACATGTTAACCGGCCGATTTTTGAGTCGAATAAATATTTTTCAGAGTTAATGATATTCATAAAAAATTTTAAATGTTCTCTGCGTGTAATTTAAACCCCTTTCGGGCTGGGAGGGGAGCACCCTCAAGGGCGGGGCTGGAGGAGAATTACATAAAAATAACGCAAAAACAATAGAGATTGGAGTCGAATATAAGGTTACGGTTGTCAATGATAATCAACTTGCAGTGTAACTTCCCCATGTGAGTGTGGTCGGGGTGGAATTGATAAAAAAAATGTTAATTGGCCGATATTTGCGTCGCATAAATATTTTACGGGGTCAATTAAATTCATTATAATTCTCTGCATGTCCTCTATGTATAGTTTCAACCCTTATCGGTTATGGAGGAGAGCACACTGTGTGGGGTTTGGTGGTGCGTTACATGAAAATAACGCGAATACGGCCGAGATTGGAGTCAAATCCGGGCTTATGAATGTCGCTGAGTTTGTTTATGACAACCTGGGCAACGCACAGGGGGTGGGAGGGGCTTAGTGGAGGTAGGCAAGAGGGTAGAAATTTTTAAACCGTTTAACCGGCCGCTATTTATGTCGAATGGATATTTTTCGGCCTCAATGAGATTCATAATATTTTTCTACGTGTTGTTTAATTTCAACCTCTTTCGGCAAGGGAGGTGAGCACATTTAGTGATAGGGGTCGAGGTTCGTTACATAAAAATAACGCAAAATCAATTTGTCTGAATTGGCTTGCTTTCTTATTCATTACATATATTTAAATTGAATACCATCAAAATTATATCAGTTTATTCTTGCTTGCAGAGCGATCGGTTATATATTTATATTTAACGCTTTCTTTAGCTCTATGCGCTTTATAGCACAACGGTATTTCGGACGGATATTTGGAAATCATCTCTTCTCCCAGTCCACTTTCGTGTTCGTTGCAGCAATATACATCTCAAAACAAAAAGAAATCGCTTATTTTCACGTCCAGAAATCGTAGCTTTTTCTCCTGTTTACACTTTGCATGAGTTACCCAATTTTTAGGATTTATCTAAACCATTTAAATTTAACTGCATTATTTTAATTTTTAATATGCCCATTGAAATACGACTATAAATTAATTTTATTAACGAAATATTCACTATAGAATTATTTAAACAGTACGTTACGTGCCCACAGTCGAATATATTAAACTTCTCAATGAGGTTATGATCCAGAAGTTAACTTAGCTCGCAGCCCCGACTGCGATGCTGCGTCCCCACAGTAAACTCTTCTCTCGCTATCGGAATGGCGTGGGACAAGTACCCAACGCCCGACCTACCTGATGTAGGTTTTTCTAGGGTTTTCCCTGCATTACTTTTAGGCGAATTCCGGGTAGGATCCTTAAACTATAGCCCGGGGGCCCTAGTTAATCCTTGGCTACCTTCCTCTACCCTTCCGCATCCCCCCTTTTCAGATCCCTTCCTATGCTATTAAAGGGGAGTTGCCACCATGTGAATTATCCTCATGTGAATTATCCTCATGTAGCCTGTTACCCTAAAAAATAAATTTAAAAAAATTAAAAAAAGGAATATTCTCTCGCAGGCAGAATCTTGTAGGAGAGACACGAAGGGGCTTCTTTTGGGGATGCCTTTCCTCTCTGTTTTTGAACTAAGGTTCCCACAAGCCGAGGCACCTCGGCCTGTTCTGAGAGGTGTATGTTCCGGGGTCACAGACCTTGGGCATACGGTAAGAGTTGTCCGCTATTCCCATTGGAACAGTCGGCCAGCTGCCTCCTAAACTGGTCGAGGCACGGAGAAGGGAATGCTGCGTCCCCACAGCAAACTCCTCTCCCGCTATCGGAAGGGCGTGGGACAAGTACCCAATGCCCGACCTACCCGATGCAGGTTTTTCTAGGGTTTTCCCTGCATTTCTTTAGGCGAATGCCGAGTAGGATCCTTAAACCATAGCCCGGGGGCCCTAGTTAACCCTTGGCTACCTTCCTCTACCCTTCCACATCCCCCCTTTCTAATCCCTTCCTATGCTATTAAAGGGGAGTTGCCCAATGTGGATCACCCTCATGTAGCCTGTTGCCCTAAAAAAAAAAAAAAAAAAGGATGCCTTTCCTCTCTGTTTTTGAACTAAGGTTCCCACAAGCCGAGGCACCTCGGCCTGTTCTGAGAGGTGTATGTTCCGGGGTCACAGACCTTGGGCATACGGTAAGAGTTGTCCGCTATTCCCATTGGAACAGTCGGCCAGCTGCCTCCTAAACTGGTCGAGGCACGGAGAAGGGAATGCTGCGTCCCCACAGCAAACTCCTCTCCCGCTATCGGAATGGCGTGGGACAAGCACCAAATGCCCGACCTACCTGATGCAGGTTTTTCTAAGGTTTTCCCTGCATTTCTTTAGACGAATGCCGGGTAGGATCCTTAAAATATAGCCCGGGGGCCCTAGTTAACCCTTGGCTACCTTGCTCTACCCTACCGCATCCCCCCTTTCAGATCCATTCCTATGCTATTAAAGGGGAATTGCCACCATGTGGATTACCCTCATGTAGCCTGTTACCCTAAAAATAAAATCATTTAGCTCGCGGAAACAATTACGATTGGAACTGAGAAACAATAGTGACTGCAAAATATCATGCCACAAGTCGAAGGAAATAAAAGGTTAAAATTTTTAGAACCATTTATTTTGTCGAAGAAGTTTTCGGCAATGCCGTCAGCAACTTGCCTGTAAACTGGTCACTTCTAAACGTCGAGCAACAATAATACAACCGAGGAGGAAGTTTTGATTCGTCGCCTACTTCACGCGCAACACCTATTGTGTAAATTCATATCAATTCTAGAGATCATAGCTTTCTAATTTAATTAAAGGCTACTAGGAGAAACGAACATGAACTATCTGTTTTTATGCAAAATTTCCATTTTGTAGTCTTTCGGTATATGTTTACTTTGAGGCACTTTACACTCGTGAATATAAAGAACTGACTCAACCCAATTCTCAACCAAATGACCCTTCTAAGAACTAAGGGGCTCGTCGGAAGCCCAATTGGGAAACCTCGACTGTAACACAGGAATTGACCTCATAACTCAAGTGCCATCTGGCGAATACAATAGATGCAACATCTGGCACACCAACAATCATTAATCGAAGTTGCCATTTCATTGCTTACTTCCCCCGTGTGACGAAAACGTTGTTTGCTCACCACGCTATATGTTCTGTGTGGAAACGCTCCCAATTAATATGATAAATAGTTCCGATGCAATAGATGAAGTGAAAGATTGAATTTCGCGAACAAGGTTAACAAGGATTGACGCATCGAAGACGATATCTAAAGTACGAGTTGGACAGTTCAAGATAACAGGACATCCTTCAAAATGAGAAGTCTAATAGTTTCCACAACTTAATTATGATTTCGTGAGGAGGTTCTAAAACCGCACGTGTGAAGTACACAATTACAAAATGGAGAATCCAGGACATTCCTGAGCCGGAAGAAGAAAAGGCTTTAAATTATTGCTGAAAAAACTTGAAAACAGGAAAGTGAAACTGTTTTGTAGATTTTTGAATGTAAAATAAAGTCAATCAAAGAAGACTTCTGAACACTGTTGTAAACGGATTAGTCGAGGGTAAGAGATCACAGCATATAAAAGTCAACCAATTGCAAAAACTAACAACTAAACAATTAACTGAAGAACAAAAGCGCAATCGTGTGACAATCTGTCAGCACCTCGACCGTCAGGCTCACGAGTGTGAAACAGTATTTTTAACGAACCATAGCTAGGGACGAAACATAGAGCCATCACTTCACACCATAGAACAAGCATTTAATGGAATATAGTGAAAGTAAAACATGTATCAACCCTCTTCTAGGGTATGCATTTTTTGGAGCTCACAAGAACCGCCAATTCAGGAGCATAACCAGCAAAAAATCTCGCGTTGTCGGATTAGTATATGTTTAATATTATTTACCATTCGATTCGGCCAGCTGCCTCCTAAACTGATCGAGGCACGGAGAAGGTAATGCTGCGTCCCCACAGCAAACTCCTCTCCCGCTATCGGAAGGGCGTGGGACAAGGACCCAATGCCCTACCTACCTGATGCAAGTTTTTCCTGCATTTCTTTAGGCGAATGCCGGGTAGGATCCTTAAAATATAGTCCGGGGGCCCTAGTTAACCCTTGGCTACCTTCCTCTACCCTTCCACATCCCCCCTTTCAAATCAAAAAAAAAAATCTAAAGCGGTCGAACAAACATGAACGAAGAATGAATGTTTGGTTGTCGAATTACCAATGATCAACAGGTGAAGGAAATGTTACATATGTAACCGCCAACCTTTTTCCTCAGGATATCAGAAAACTGGGTGACTATTTTGAAGGATAATGACGTGTTTTTTAGTTGCCAATTTTTTTTCCAATTTAAAACAGTAATTATTAATTTAGTGTCTATAATCGAGATTTATGAAGGTGTTGAACTGAAAATTACAATTGAAGTTTGAAATGCTTCTCCGCGGCGTTCTCGGCTCGATAAAGTATGCTGCTCCGAAAAACAGCAACATGGAAGTGTTTTCCTCCACGCAGCGAACAGGATGTAATAATTCGACCCGTGTGAATTGTTGGAGCAGTCCGATCGTCGCGGGTAGTAGCAGTTCCCTCGGTTTTCCAACCTGAGACTTTAAAATAGTTTCAGTTATCAAATTGCATTGCAATAATCAACAATTGAGCTTTAATTAATTAAATTTATTTTAATGAATTTGAATCACGTTAAGCATCATTTATGTAATAATAAAATGGAAGGCTTTTATTAAATGAAAAGATCAAAATTAACAAACAAAATATTTATTTATTTTGTGGAAATAACTCAAAGACAATTACAATTTAAAATATTAAATCTCAGGGTCTCTACTGGGTTTGATAATGGACACAACAATTTGATTTAAAAAAACTAATTAACACAGTTTATAATTCACCGAGACAAAATGTCGATAGAAAGAAATTAAAAGAAAAGAAATTAACTCTGATTAACAATTAAAATAGATCGTTTACATAAAACATTATTTTGTATTTTGTTACTCACATCTGTCCAGCTGGTTCCAGAATTCCTTTTTTTGTTTTCGGAAATACACTATTGCAAAAAAAATTGTACACTGATTCTAATATCGGCTCAAAGATTTTACACTCTTTAAGTCAATCTTGATAGGCTCCCATAAACTCGGATGATCCTCCTTTTTGTCAGCTATCTGGTGACCGCTTGCCTTGTATGAATCCTGTGATTCATAGATTTGCTAGTCTTTTTTACCGCTTGGGACTTAAACTGCAACTTTACTATTCCTGGCTGGCTACAGACGTACACTGCTTTTACTTAGCAATATTTACGATTTAAATGCTTCCGTGAATGTTTTTACTTTGTCTTAAAATCACAACTTTGTTTAATAATACATTAAACAACGGCTAGTCTCTGCTCTAGAATCATTTGTTCCGTCCTCCGAAATGTCCCGTCACCAACTGAACTATCGTAGTCTCTAGTTTTAGCGCGCATACGCTATTTTTGACTTTCCGACAAAGTAACAGAGCCTGCCTCCATTGTCGCTTTGGAAACTCCTGCCGCTACAATTAAATTTTATTAAAACCAATTAATGGCCTAATTAATTGGCATTACAGCATCAAGTATCTAAAACATTTTCACTGCAGTATATTGCAGTTTACTGATCATGACGACATTGCTCACTCGCGAATCCATCGACGTGACATCGTCTCGTCCTTTTCTCAAACGGGTTGGTTAATTCTGATAAATTCACCAATCCCTTAATTTATATTAAATTGTAGATGTAGAGTTTAACGCCCTCTTAGCAAAATAATACTAGGCGGATTATACTATATATTTACGAATGAGATGTTACTTTTTATGTCATAAGCCCTGATTTGACTAAGTTTTACGTACAAATGTCATATTATTAATCCCAAGTATTTTTTGTCTAAAATGTTTATTACAGTGCACATATATTTTGATTTTAAGTCAGTAGCTACCGTGTAAATTTTACTGCACAAAATAAGGACGAGTTGCCGTTTCTCTATTTCAATTTTTTCCCTATTTTTTGGTAATTTATATTTTATAATTCTAGTTAATCTATACATTTATTTTTTCTAAATTTAGTACACTCGTTTATTTAAATTTTGTGGAATAAGCACTGGTTCAACAATCGGTTTTGAGGTCCACGGCTAAATAAAGGTTTGAAGATTTCAATAGTAGCACATATGAACTCCACCCAAGGTCTCCAGTCTGTCGCCTCTTCCACGTAAATTGCGCAACTCCGCGATTCCTGTTGTGTAGGCTACACACAAGCAGGTCACCAGTATCTGTTGACTCGCCTACGAGATATTTCTCCGACTCCAAAGAAGGCAATGCCCAGTGCACGACGGAAGTGGCAGTCAGTTTACGAAACGTCTTGAGTAACGGTTGAAAATGCCTGGGGGCGATTTTACCGCCAAAATTAACCGCTGCCTTATTGACTGGGTACTGGGGGAGTTGATAGACCCAACTATGCCGAAAAATGATTAAAAAAATACCGCTGATGTCAATATGCTAAAGAAATGTATTTCCAAAAAATTACAGAGCTGTACGTTCTGCACATTGTGCTATAAATTGTCAAATTAACTTTCATATTACCTTTGGTCTAAATAATATATTTTAACAAACGAAGTTAATGAGACTCCACCTTACAGGCGCTACCCCATAGTTTTTTTTGCCTTCGATAGACAATTTACTATGGAACTCTGCTGACACTGGATTATTCAGCACAAAAACAAAAAGTCACTTGATGTTCAAAGGTCTGTTGACTGTCACAGTCACATTACTTTTACTTCCACTGATAAGCACATTTTCATAAAAGAGATGGACAATTTTGGTAACAATCTTCAGTTCATTTCACTACTACTTTAGAAGGTGTAGTAGTTTGAAAGGTTTTTTTGTAGTACTCCACAACAGTTTCAAGTAACTGACAGAAAAACCTTTCCCTTAGTTTGTCGGCCTTCTTTGGTATATGTGAGTTTGTTTAAATCCAGCCTTTGCTAATTTATTTGCTGTATGTGCTTCTTAATTTGTTTTCCCAAAAGTTTCTATAATAACTTAATACCATTACTAATAATGAAATATTTTCATATGCTAGTTAAAACAAATATTTATTTCCTAATTTGCTGTTATACCTGAAATTAAAGAACTTAATCATGTTCTGAACAACAATGACATATCTGTTACTATTTTTTATATCAGCACCTTATACAATTCATAAGATGAAATCCAATAAATTCACCGATCTGTACAAAGTTTATCATGATAAACCACTAAATTATGATTTGTCAACATTATCTACAAAAAAGTAAGGATAAAATACCATTATAACAAATATCCAATAAATATACAGTCCCAATTGTTAACTATTGAAACCAGATTTTTCTGACAACGGTTTAAATGGTGATAAGTTTGATATTGAAAGAGACCATTGAGTTATTTGTGCACATAATTGAGGGGCTCAACACAACAGTAGTCTAATCCATCTTTTTTTAATATGAAGGAAGATTGACTTCAAGTTAAAATCATTTGGTTTTTCTTACATAAAAGAAAAACACATTTTAATCACACTAATTGTTCACTGATTTTTTCCAGCTTATTAAACAACAAACTTATCTTTGACTGTACATTCTTGTGATTGTGTTCTGTTCCGCTGAATGTATTCTAATAATAAAAACCTATAAAAATTAATATCATAGAAGTTATTACTCAAAAAACACAATTCATTAATCACTCTTAAAATGTAATATTGAAATATAAGTTTTTGTTAGTGTACCACAAACAGTTGTACTGATTTGACCACTGTTGCACAGATATTTTTGTTTGTCTTAGTATATAAAAAGGTTTCCAATAAATATGAGTTGTTAACACATAAAGTAAAGACTTATTTTATACATACAAATTCTTAAAAATTTAATCTCATGTTTACAGGATTACCTTTTACTTTTAATAATCATATATGCTAAAATAAATATCTTTATATAGCATTTCATACCATGGGTAGATAGGTTTGGTATTAATTTTTATATTACTTTTTATTTTTTTATTTTTTTAAAAAAAGGTACTAAATTGTAATGTCATATTTCAAAGAAAATGAAGCAAGTTGGATTAATACTCAAGCTTATTCATCTGTGATGTTTAAACACAGTTACACTGTAGGTTCTGTGATATGAGGGTGGTTCAATATGTAAACCCTCCTATTCTTTTTTCTCCTTAAATAAGTTAGTTATGTGAAAATTTTGAATTTGGCACAATTCCTCAAAGATGCAATAACAACTTCCTTAAGTCAACTGGTGGCAGAACTGCACCCTCTTTCAAAATGGCAGACAATAACGTATTAGACAGCATTCTGTGATTAAATTCTTAAATGGGGAAGTAAAATGCCCATTTGCATTCATGAAAGGCTGAAAAATGTGTATGGTAATGCAGCAGTGGAAGTCAGTATTGTTGGGCGATGGAATATATTTTAGCATATATAATTATTAAAAGTAAAAGGTAATCCTGTAAATATGAGATTAAATTTTTACGAATTTGTATGTATAAAATAAGACTTACTTTATGTGTCAAGAACTCATATTTATTGGAAACCTTTTTATGTACTAAGACAAACAAAAATATCTGGGCAACAGTGGTCAAATCAGTAGAACTGTAAGGAAGCTGAAGGACAATCATCATTGGCTGATGAAAAGCAGAGCCAGTTATTGCAGTGACTCCACCACAGTCAATTACATGCCCCTGTTAAAAGTTGGACAAAAACTGTTAAAAGGATTGAGACTATATTGAAAAGTGAAAATTTAATCATTAATGTTTTGGGTTTATGCTTTGTAAATTGCATTTAATTGTCTTGACAAATAAAAGAGAGAGAGAAAGGAGGCATTACTTATTGACTCACCCATGTACATTATCAGGTATGCCAAAAACATCTTTACCCATGTCATTTTCACAGTCCTGAGTAGAGGGATCTTGAGAGATCAAACTGTTATAAAATGAATGAAAACTGTTGGGCATATTTTTTAATATATTGGGATTTATTAGTCTGGGTTTGGAATATTTTCGCTCAAGCTTAACATTTGTAAAATGCAGTGTGTCTTTATTTACATAATTACATTATTCTACATCTGACTAAGTAAACTTTACTTTGTATTTCCATGGTTGTGTGATGGAGAACTTAAAGGATGCAACTGATAGCAACAGGACTTTTGTCTCCTGTGTATTTTCAATTTGTTGTACTATAAGTTAAAAGCCTTGCACTTAAAAAAGCCAGCTGGCTGCATTTTGGTCATATTAAACTGAATTTTAACTGTTTTTGTATATCTTATGAGCTCTTCACAATCGGCAGGTTTTTGCACTCTTTTATTTTTTATCAGTCCAAAGTCCTGGTCACATGGCAGATAACTGCAACCTGAAACTAGGTACTTGTGTTTGATTTCTTTAGAAAACTGTTTATGTATCAGTTGTAGCCAAAAACCTACAAGAAAAAAAAATTGTTTTGGGCAAATTAGTTGATAGAGGAAAGTATTAATTTGTCACAGTATTGAAGTGTACTTAGTTAAACATGATACAACCTCATCTGTACCATGTTGTGGAACTTTTTATGACCACATATACTTGCTAACATTATCAGAAGTACAATCAAGAATAAAAAGTATTTGTCCTTATTTGTCTTGTAAAAGACTTCACTCGTTTAAAGACCATCCTGCTGCAAATTGATTGCTATCACATCCACTAAGCTGCTAGCTTTAGAATAGGCTGCACTTTTACACAATAATTTTGGTTTCTCAACTTCATCTCCAACAGCTGAAAGTTTTATGTGGAGTGCATCACAAACTTAACATGTGTCTGTCGATGGTGTGCAAAATGCAAGATTCAACTTAGTACAGACATATATTCACACATATTCATTCACAATGTTACTAGGATACTGTTCTTGCTTTATGCAATCTGCAGACAATTTGTACATCAATTTTATGTAGACCATAAGGGAAATATTTTTTCTTTGGAGCTGACCTTCTGAAATAATGACAGTCACACAATGGTAAACTATTAATGTGACTTACAACCAAATTACATTGATGATCATTAGCTTTATTTGGTCTGTTTCAATGTATGTCATGACTATCTACTTTTGGAGTCCCTTCAGTCTGTTTCTTTTTCCAACTAACCTCAAAAGTCTACCACATGCAAAGGTATGAATGTCTGTTTGCAAACTCTCACATGAACGCTGCTTCCTTCTTTGGCCACAATTAACACCATATCTTTCCTTTGCTTCACTCATTTTCATGCATCCTCTAATGCAAACTAAAATAAAAAACAACTAGTTAAATATAATTTTATGTTGTTCTTTAGTAAACATTTTGTAGCATGTATGCAGACAATCGCATGTGCCCTATTCACATTTTTGTTGACAGTCTTTCCTGTTCTGCTGACATATTCTTCTCTTGAATTTTTTAAATTATACACATATATATATATAGGAACTCGGATGATCCTCCTAATTGGTCGGCTATCTGATGTCGTTTTCCCTCAGCACGAAATTGTTCAAGTTCTTTATAATGCTAAAAGTTCTTTATAATGCTAATTGTTAGCACATCTACTCGGTCCAACTAACTGCTTGCTTACAGGAATCTTATAAGTTGCAGATTTTTTTAGTCTTCTACCGATTTATTTATCGGTTTGGATTGAAAACTTCTAAGTAGCTCGGTGAGGATTTACTTTTAAATCCTTTCGTGGCTGACCGTAGACTTAGACTAACTTTTACAATGTCTCTCCTCTCGTGGTAGACTGAAGACTCAACATACTTTTGCGCGCGTAATCCATTTCGACTCCTCAATAATAGGAACAGAGCTCGACGCTCATTGTTGCTTTGCACGCTCTCGCTTACAATTAATTTTTCATTAACAAATTAAATTATTTAAAAACAATTAATGTGATAATTAATTGGCATTACTATATATATATATATATATATATATATATATATATATATATATATATATATATATATATATATATATTGTGCCCAGCTGGCATTCAGTTCAGATCTTCCTTTCTAATGAAAGCGGCTCAGGCTCTTGAAAATTTGAAGTTTCACCAATCTCAACTGGGGCCAACTACTGATTTCAGGTTAGTCGGCATCAGTCTCTCTTTCCTATCCTTATGTGTTAGTTAATTTGACCTTGTCACATTTTCCGTAAAAAATATATATACATATACATATATATATATATATATATATATATATATATATATTGTAATGCATTGAGGGAATGCATTGTAATGTAATGCATTGAGGGAATGCATTGGTTCTAAACAGCGCACATTTCGTAAAGAGAATGCGAGTGAAAAGTTATTGCGGGTCCTGTCACGATGTGACAAGACGGAGCGGCAAGACATTTATCTCTGATTAGTGCTTTTGGCCGGCAGAGGAAGTCGTAATTTGTAAGGACGGTGTGACAGAGGGACGAGACATTTGTTTGGGATGAGGGGTGTGGGAGCAGAACAGGAAGCTGCAATTTGTTCTAGAGAGTGCTGATCAAAAGGACGGATGAGATGACAGGTCCAAAGTAATTGCGGGTCCGGTCACTTGTTGATTTAGGATCTGGAGAAGCTAGAATCGCGCACATGTGAGAGGAGGGTGCAAAGACAAATTAGACCTGTCTCGATTGTCGGTTTTCGGACAAGACAGAGCAGCTGGCGAAAGGACTACAGCTGCAAGGAAGTAAAATCTCTGAGTAATGGAGAGATGTCAAGTGGCGTATTTACTTGGGATATTGAGGGTGAAAAGTAATTGCGGGTCCTGTCTCGATGTGACATGACGAAGGGGCTAGCAGCTGGCTAAGGAAACTGCAGCGGCAGAAAGTAAATCTGAGTAATGGAAAAGCTGTCAGTAAAATCCGACGTGGCCATGGAACAGAGCGGAAAACAAGGATGCTAGTAGGATATATAAGGGTGAAACAACCTATTGTGAAGTTAGTCAGTGACAGTCAGCGAGAGTCAGCGTGGAAAAGGAGTCAGAACAGTCAGAGTGGAGCCAGCGTGCTGTGTGCATCGTGAGTTGAGTTTGAGTCAGAGTTGGTCAGCGTTATTCAGCATCAGTCAGCAAAATTATTCAGCTGTAAACATTTTTACATTCAGAAGTTCTATCTGTATGAGTATGAGAATTTGACCTGTCTTCGATGGTAGGAGATCAAGATACAGCAACCGGCGTCGATTAGTGTCACGACGAGCAACTGGGATATCTTCGCTGAGTATGGAGAACCAGCTATCGTCGAACCAGTAATAAGTGTTAGAGCCAGTGTGTGTAAACGTCCAAGCTATAAAGTGCGTGTTTAATGAACGAGCCGAAGGTTCCTGAGAAACCGTGAGTTGAAATTTTAACATGTGTAAACGTAATTAAAGGATAACCGTCAGATATCGTTCTCTTCTTTTGATAGTAAAATAAACTCTAGTAAATTTAGAAGCAATCTGTAGAATAAGTTCGGTAATAAGTTTCGTCGATACTTCTGTTTAAGTTAAAGATAAATGTTGGGTTCTTTTAATATTTAAATTCTGTCCGTTATCAAACCCAGTAGAGACCCATGAGAGAAAGAGATCTTTTTATAATATTAAATTGTATAATGTTTCAAGAATTGGTAAATAAATGTTGTTTGTTTTAAAGTCTATAATTTTTCATTTAAAAGCCCATCAAATTAAATTGCCGTTATTTGGTTATTACAATATATATATATATATATATATATATATATATATATATATATATATATGAGAGAGAGAGAGAGACAGGCTACATGAGGTTTATCTGCATTGGTGGCTTTCCCGATTAATAGCATAGGAAGGGATGGAAAAGGCGGGAGTGAAAGGTAGATCAAGGTTTCCAAAGGGTAACTAGGGTTCCTGGGCTGCATTTTAAGAATCCCACCCAGCATTAGCCTAAAAGTGATGAAGGGAAATCCTTCATCAGATAGGTCGAGCATTTGGTACTTGTTCCACGCCCTCCCATTAACGGAAATTGGGTTTGCTGTGGGTAGCAACATTCCAAAGTCCATGCCCCGACTGTATTTGATGGCCGACTGGTCCATGAGGATCAACAAACAACTCTTGCCGTACGTCCAACGTATGCGACCGCGGAACGTATACCCCTCAAACCAGAACAGGGTTTAACGGCATATGATAGCCTTATTTTTAAATCCGGGATGAGGAAAGCCCCGGAACTAGAACAGCTGACTACGTTTTCGATATTTATTTTTCTTCTTTCTTAAGTTTCTATCCCATGATTCATTCTGTCTAATACGTTTTCTTCCATGGTTTTCCCAAATTTCAACATTATTTTAAAGCCGTGTTTGTTGTTTTTAAATGTGACACGGATGCGTTTTTTCTCATTGTCTAATTTATGGTTAGAACACGGTTGCACTCAAAACAGAATGGAATTTTGTATTACTATCTTCAATTTAATATAATTGGCATGGTATTTGAATAAAAGTCTATGATATTAATATAATATCTAGGGTTTAGCTTTGTGTATTTTATTTTGTTGAAGTATTTTATTTTCTCTTGAATATGACTTTCTAATACTTTTTGTATTGAAACTTATTTTTATTTTTTCACAAGTATTGATTTATTTGACTTTGGTGTTGAAATTTCTGTTAGTGTCAATTTTTATCATCTTGTTACCATTTTTCAAATTTTTATGCCTGTCTGCTTTTGGTGTCCGAGACTGAGAAAAGTAGCTCACTATATAATAAATTTCCCCAAAATATTAAAATAACTACAAATCTTTTCGAATTAATGTCAAAAGAACTCTACTCACTCACTTTTTTCATTCAGTGCAAGTATATCTGGAAACAAATTTTTCATTAGCTCAATACGTAAATCTCCAAATAGTTGTTTAAAAAATACTAAAAAATTGTTTTACTGTAAATATAATCATTTCAAATTATAATGCACTTTTGTATTACAATATTCGAATTACTATTAATTTATATAATATTTTGGCTTGTTTTAAGAGATTTTTGAACCAAATACAACAACTGCTAATAAACTATTAAAGATGTTCCCTAATGCTTGTAATAATTTCTTAGTTGTATACTTGATGAATTTATCACAATTATAATTACTTTTTATTAATGTTTAGCTGAACTCGTTATTCCTATGCTAATTAAGTTTTCTATTTGATAACTTTGCTTTAGTTATTAAGAAATTGTGTCTCTAATTGTAATTAGAATATAGAATTTCCCTCTTACATTTGATTTGCCACTCTTCTTACGTTATCAGTGTGTAATTATGAAAGTTTTCATAGACTCTTTTAATTATTTTATTATGTAAATAAATTATTTTTTTTACTTTAAATTGAATACAGATGTGCACTCTGAACTGATTATCCAATTTTGGCAAAGAGATATATAAACATAATAGAGTGGCTATATCAGCGTTACAGCGCTCTGGGTGGCAGCAACAAAAAACACTGACCGCCATTTTTTAGTCGGTCCACTTCACCTAAAACCCGAATTGTGTTATGCTACTAATGGTGAAAGTTTTTGTGTTAAAATAGTGTTAAAATAAATTGTATGTTATTATAAATCATGCCAAGCGTGTGTTCAGCCTACAATTGTAATAATCGTAGTTCGAAAACACATGAAGTATCGTATTTTAAGTAAGTATCAGCATAATAATAATAATAATAATAAAGATAGCCAAATACAGACATAAGTGATAATATTAATACTGCACAACGTTTCTGGGATCCTTGTCCTTTCTTCAGGTGTTAAGAAGAGCCTAGAGCGACTAACTGCACTCGTCATTTGACAAAAAAAAAAAGCTTTGGAGGTGCTGTTGTGTCGGTCTAGACTATTTCGCCTGTATTTGACGACCTTCCTTATTATTTTTCCGTCGTATCAGCATTTTTCAATTCTAACTTAAATTTGATAAATACGACCCAAGAATAAGTTATGTATTATTCATGATCATCTGTAAGAAGAGTCAGATTTATTTTTATTAAAGTATTTCTCTGCAAGTAATCTAGTCCCCTTTTTTTATATAGATTTCCTTTGAAAAACAAGGAGTTAACAAAACGATGGGTAATAAATATGAGGCGGGATAAGTGGCATCCTACTGCTTATAGTTATGTATGCTCTTCTCATTTTGAAGACAGATACATGTATGTATCAAATGAGAGAAAGCGACTTCTGGCTAATGCAGTTCCAACAATATTTTCATTTCCTGACCACTTACAGAAACCAAAAACCACAGTTACTAAAGTTCCAAGAAAACGTCTCATTCTCAAAGAATCAGCTTCATTGGAGCCTAACGTGTTGTCAAATCAACCAGGTAAAATTCTGATTATATTATTTGTACTAAAGATTGATATGTCAATTTTACTTTTAATGATTATATTTTTAAGACAAATTGTAGCTCAATAATAATTATTTCTTTTATAGCTGAGACAGAGAACCACAGTCAACATACGGACCACTCTTATTGTTTGTCTAGCCCTAAGAAAATGAAACAGAATTGTGATACATTACAAGACAGAAATAAGAAATTGAGGAAGCAAGTGAAGCAAATAAAACAAGGTATCTCAAGAAAGAAGAAACAATTTGTTATGTATGAAAAGTTGGTTGCAGGATTAAATAGAAAACTTCAAGACTTTGCATCTGAAGTGCTAGGGTGTGAGAATCATAGTAACATATTGAAAAAGCGTGTTTCATTAAATTATAATTGCTCTGTTCGTGAATGTCCCACAGAAGTTAAACAATTTGCCCTTACACTAAATTTTTATTTTGCGCAAGCATACAGTTATTTAAGGAAGTTTGTTAAATTACCGCATCCACGAACACTTCGTAGATGGGCAACTTCAGTAAATGGCAGCCCTTGCTTTACTGAAGAAAGTTTTAGCAAACTAAGAACTGAAGTGCTGAATAGTTCAGGTCCGATCCTTGCTACTCTTATGTTTGATGAGATAGCCATAAAAAAGATTTGGTGTGAGATGGGGAGAAGGTTTGGGGGTATGTTGATTTGGGACAAGAATGTGAGGACAGCGATGACAGTCAGGTGGCAAGAGAGGCACTGGTGTTCATGGTAACAGCTCTCAACAGGAGTTTGAAAATTCCGGTTGGATATTGTTTGCTGAATGGCATATTTGCGAAAGCCAAACTCAATATCCTGCAGCAATATTTGCATAAACTGGAAGAGACTGGAATACAGATAGTTGCGGTAGTGTGTGATGATGCTGTGACTAATAGGTCGGTATTGGACAAATTGGGTGTTAAGATTGGTGCATTGTATTCACAATGTTGGTTTCCCCATCCATCAAATAAGGAAAAAAAGAGTATTTGGTTTCTTTGACATGGCTCATGTGTTTATACTATTGAGAAATACATTATGCGAAAAGAGAATATTAGTAGATGGTGAGGGTCAGCTTATTACGAGTTTAGTAAAATTACAGGAAAAGGAACGATTACATGTTGCAAATAGAATGACGAGGCTACAAATTCAGTATGAGGCACAAAAAATGAAGGTAGCATTGGCTGCCCAGACACTAAGCAGTTCTGTAGCAGATGCCATGATTTTTGTAGAGACTTGGGTTTGTCTGAATTTGTAAATTGTGAGGGCACAGTAAAGTTCATAAAAATGGTAGATAAAGCATTTGATTTGTTGAATTCGTGCAATGTTATGAACAAGGGTACAAAAACTCCTGTGTTTAGAGGTAATAGAGTGACAATATGCAACACAATAGAAAGATCTGTACAGTATTTTATGAATTTAAAGCTGTACGATGGGAGTTTATTAATTTGTCAGGGAGGAAGTTGGGTGTGTATGGGATTGTTTTAGATCTTCTCAGTTTGAGGCAACTGGCAGAGAAGTGTGTGTGAAACGATTCTCCAGTTCTCAAATTTACATTAAGTAGGAGAATGAGCCCGGACCATTTAGAACTCTTCTTTTCTTGCATACAAAGATGTGGGGGAAATCGAAATAATCCAAATGCATTACAGTTCAGAGCAGCACATAGGAAATCTTTGATTACGCAGATAGAACCATCCAAAAGTGCCAATAGTACAGGAGGAATTTTGGAGACTGGTTGTACCAATTAAAAAAAAAAATTAAATCTTGTACAGATCACCATTTTGATCATGATTACATCCCTGAATATGAGAGATTAACATTATATTCAGAAAAAGTGGTAGAATATATTTCAGGAAGTGTTGTAAGGATGGTAGTAAAAAAACTAGGTTGTTTAGAGGTTCTCCTTGCTCCTCGCTCTGAAAGAAAAATGGGATTGATTAAAATAAAGGACTTAAAAAAAGACAAGTTAATCAACCTGTCTAAAGACGTGAAATTATTTACACTTGCTGAAAAAGTATTGAGGAATAACGAAACACAAATAGGAAAGAAGAATTTACTATTAAAATTCAATTTTAATAAAGGTTTTATTAAAACATTACTTCAATTGCAGAATTCGTTATATGTAATGGTTGAAAGAGGACGCAACATAAGGCAATTGTATACAAAGCTGATATTTAAAGGTCAATAAATTTTTCTATGCCTTGAATGTGTTATATTTTCTTAAACCTTAAAATATATTGTCCGTAGAGATTTAGTTTTGGTCATTTGTGCGACAGAGTTAAAGGCTAGCAGACGATGGGGAACGCCCACCAACCGTTATAAAACATGGCGGCGACTTGTCCAGTCTATGTTTATATATATGTCTTTGAATTTTGGCGTTAATATTGTGAAATATCTGTTTTGAAGTTAACCGTTGAATTTTGATTACATTGGGATAATTTAGTTAAGTATTAAATAATACGTATTAACTACAGACAGTTTATTTTCTGGGTATGTCGAGTTTATATCATAGATTATGATTTGAAAATTTATTTTATCGAAGTATTGCATTAATACTAATGATATTGAAAATAATTAGAAAAGATTTAGTTTGTAACTACTTGAAATAATTTCGTGGTACAGTGCGTAAGTACCACCGATTGTAGTTGTATCTTCATTTATATCTTCATTGAACAATCAGCTGATTGCAGCATTGTTATGTCATTTTTGACTTTGAGTATACAACATAACTTATGAAATTGTTTACAGGTGTTTATTTAAGTACGTTGAAGAGAACATTAACTTCGATGGCTTCATCGGAAAGAAAATTAATTGCAGTATGCCAAATGACAGCCAATAATAATAAAGATCAGAATTATGAAACTTGCAAAAAATTGATTGAGTCTGCAAAACAGAAACATGCACAGGTATTTTTATTTCATAATGTAAGGAAATTAATCAACATTCTTCCGAGGTAACAAAAAAAACAGCATTTTGTTTGTATTCTTACTTGGCTGTGGTTAATTATGTTTCATTGGCAAAAGGCCCTTGGGTATTTGGATGTATATGGTCATGAGTGACATGTTGAGGCACAAACTCAAAAAATGAGATGTGAAAATAAATTAATTGTTTATTTACAACATTGTCACAAAGTGCTTTCAAGGAATATTTACAATAAATGCACAAAATTGTGAAAGTCAAAAGTAGTAGTAAACTCTTGCTAGAATCGAAGGAGTGATTGGCAAACAGCTCTAAAGATGCTTGGCATCTTGTATTTGCAGCTGCAATGGATAGTCAAGCAATGAAGTCCTCAATTTAGTCAACTGGAGCCTTCAGATGTTACCATAAGAAGTAATCAAAGCTTGATAAATCTGGGTTTGGGATAAATAAATATAAAAAACTATGTTTTTCTTTTCATGTCTCTTTTTTTGGGTTGATGCCTCTATCCGTCACTTCAACAGTTATTCAATGCTGTATATCAGATTAATTAAAATTTGCAGATGGTTTTTCTTCCTGAAGCATGTGATTACATTGCTCAGAACAAAGAAGAAGCACTGTCACTTGCTGAAAGTTTGGATGGACCCCTCATGCAAAATTATTGCAATTTAGCTAAGGAAAATGAAATATGGTTGTCACTTGGTGGTGTTCATGAAAAGGTTAGTGTCACACTGTGGATA
Source organism: Zhengitettix transpicula (assembly GCA_037074705.1). Classification (NCBI taxonomy): domain Eukaryota; kingdom Metazoa; phylum Arthropoda; class Insecta; order Orthoptera; family Tetrigidae; genus Zhengitettix; species Zhengitettix transpicula. The sequence continues at coordinate 78,583,946 of CM073594.1, read as the reverse complement.
AGGAGAAATATTAATTAAAGGGAAAAAACTACAGATTCACATTTAACATTTCCAGTATTTACAGATATAAATAATATGATTCTTAAAATATAATGTTACAAGAAAAAATTTATTTAATAGTTTTAACATTATCAATGAAGTTTCATATTTGCATTGGAAATGGGTAAAATTAAACATAATCATGAATTTTAATATATATAAAAGTACTACTTTTATATTACTGACATTATTGATGGAAACAGTTACCAGATATTTGCTGATGCTATAATTTGTGTTGATTATATTTTAAAGTAATTATTCTATTTGTTTACACATCATAGGTATCAGATACAAAGGTTCACAATGCTCATGTTGTGATTGATGACAGTGGGAAGATAATAGCTGTTTATAACAAAACTCATTTATTTGATATTGAAATCCCTGAAAGAGGTATAAGATTGAAAGAATCAGATTATGTTGCTGGAGGTTCAGAAATAGTGGATCCAGTAACTACACCAGTTGGAAAAATTGGTCTTGCCATTGTATCCTTTTTTAATTGGTATCTATGAAGAGAATGATATTTTTAAACTAGAGAAATTTTTATCAATTCTTTGAGGTTTGTTTTAAGCAGACACTTTGTAAAAAATAATAAATTTTATACAGGTGTATAATATTTATTCTATAAATTATATAAAATATAGTGTATGAAATTTAACTGATGATAAAGTATGTTTGTCATTATTAAGAATACAAATGACTTATTGTAATATAGTTTTTATTATTACACAATAATTGCATTATTCTAATATTTATATTTTACTGATTATTTAAAAAATCTAATAATCTATAAATATAATGCAATAATTCAGATTTTATTGAGTTAAGTTACTGCATGCATGATAATTTGACAATTTATCTAATGATGTGAATTACCAAGTTGGTTCATCAGAAGTATCTCTTTACAAAGCTATTTGTGTTTCCTTAATAATGTTTTCAGTGTTATGATATGAGATTTCCAGAGTTAAGTTTAGTCATGACCAAGTTGGGAGCAGAGATTTTGACATTTCCATCAGCATTTACTTTTGAAACAGGATCGGCACATTGGGAAACAATATTACGAACAAGAGCCATTGAGAATCAGTGCTACATTGTGGCAGCAGCTCAAACAGGAAAACACAATCAGAAGCGAACATCTTGGGGACATGCAATAGTAAGTTACATTTGTAAAGTTATATAATTTTTTTCTATACAAGTACGTAATATATTATTATGTGTTGATATTTTGTTTTAATTTTAAAACACACAACAGCTTTCTGTATGTTTTGTAAGTATTTTTGTATGATACAAAATTAAATTATTTGTTAATTTTACTCAAATTATGTACTTGCTAACAATAAAAGGTTTAATAAATTCCATCTACATCCTCTTTAAACTAAGTGTCCACTTGTGACATAATCTAGAGAGAAAGTCTCAAGATTGTATTCAGAGAGTTGTCCATTTGAGATAATTTTCAGTCTCAAGACTTGTGACTAAGACAATTCTGTGTTGACTTGAGACTTTCAAGTTTTATGTTGTTGTTGTTTTATTTTATGTTATTGCAACTAAAAAATTGGTACCCCTTCCAGATTTAAAGAACTTTTGATACTGTAACCTCCAGGAGGTAACACTGCAAACCTGCATTCTTGTCTCCCGTATGCCTGTCTTTTCATAACTCCCTTGCCAAATAACCAATCCTAACACATGGCCAACTGTAACCTCCAAAATATTAGCAAAATTTTCATTCTCCTGACTGATGAAGGTTCCACCACCAGAGGTACATATCTGAGGTGCTTCGTCTGCTGGGGATGAAAATATATGCAAGCTTATCCCTATGCTCCCCAACACTCCTAGTACCTCTGAAATAGATCGATTTGCCCAGTGCACCGTCCTCAAATTCCATTGAACTTTTCCCACCAAAAAACTGTCAAACACCCACTTTTTATCTGCTACCAAAAGTCCACAAATATGGTGTCCTGGTTGCTCAATTGTTGCTGAGCAGGATTCCTTCTTTGGCGGATGAATCCCTCCAATCCAATATTTGAAAACTACAAGCAGGATACACTCATTTCCTCTGCCACCTCTAAGAACCCAAAACCACTTCCACATGATTGATATACTTCTGATTACTGAAGAGGTTATGTCACTTACAAAAACATTCCCTCACACAAGTGGTCTGGCTGCATTCAATTATTCATTATTTCACACACTATCAAATTCCTCATCTGTTTATCCTCTCCAGAAATTACTAATTTTCCGAATACATCAACATAACACAAGTGGCACAGTTATGGGCAGCCAGATGGTTCTCTCTACAACAAGAAGTCTATATTATCTGTCTGAATTCCAACAAAATCTAAACACCAAATATCCAGTTCACTTCACATTCATCATATTCCTTGAAGTTAAAGTAAACTTTAAACTTCTGGTATAATTACACATCAGCCCACATCAAACCTACCAACAACTTACAATTCTTTAACTTCAAAAGTTATTTTCTCCACATGGAATGTCCAACCACCTAGATGAACAGAATCTTCAATGCTTCATCAATAGAATAAAAAACAGATATCCTGTTTCCATATACAATGTTCAACTATTTAAACCTACTACAGATGCCAGGTTCCATGTTTGACCTTTCCTTCAATTTAGACCTACTTAAATTCCCCAAATTTTGTCACAAAAAGCCACTTTCAAAATCAAATGAAATATTACCATTCTCTCTCCTTTCATGTACCAAATGATTTTCAAGTTCCACTCTGAATTCTACATAAGACAAAATAACAGACCTATTACTCAATGCATCGCTAACCACCACAGCACCGTCAAACTATATATTGTAATAAACAATTTAATAAAATAAAACTCATGTTGGAGTGTCAATTTATTGTGATAAATAATTTAAAGAAACAATTCCAAAAACTGTAATGGTAGTCTAACAATGCCACAATGTGGATAATTAATAGAATTACTATCTGAATTTTAACAAATTTTAAAGATAAAACATTTAATACAAATTCCTATTTAGTTTGAATTCTGTATATAAACTTTTAAATAGTTGCCACAGCTGTTAATGAAATTTTTAATTCTCAAGGACCACTTATTGGGCCTCTAATAGTTACAGTAATTTTCAATTATCACCAAATCAAATGAAAACCAAAATGTTACAAAAATAAAAATTAAATTTTCAAGAAAATGTTAACATTAAAAAATCTAAACAAATCTGAAATCCAGAGAAACTTAATTAAATCTGACTATACACAATTTTTATATAACTTTACAATGTAAATTTTTTAAATAAAAAACCAGATTATCAGAGCTGCTCTTGTACCACACTGCTTATACACTTCACTGTTTGTTTAAAAGAAGTTTAATTTAACAGACCATGGTATTCACTGTTCACAACCTAAATCTGCACAAAACTTTAGTTCAATTTGCTAAATTTCCAGCCAACTGACCACCGGACATATCAACATTCACTCTAGAATTTTTCTGCCAACTTTACAGTCCTGGATAATAACGAAAACTGACTATTGGACTTAACTGTTCTGAAAATTTATGCAGTCTCTCCACTTATCTGTTTCAGTTAATATCCTAGGCTGAATGTGACCACCTTAGGTCAATTTTTGTTATGAACTCAATTACCATCATCAGCCGGCTTCCATTACGGACTTGCTTGTGGTCTCGTCCAAGCTTTCAACCTTAAATATATGCTGACAATAATATGTCTCTAGCATACCACACTGACTGTTGTTTACAATACCTGGGTCATAATTATTATGCAGACAATACAATAATATTAAAGATATTATAAAAAATCCTTTCATTAAACACTGGAGGCCTCTACAATATATATATATATATATATATATATATATATATATATATATATATATATATAATTGCAATATTGCTATGGAAAGGAAAGAGAGATAAGTTGTGGCTTATCTGAAAGTAAAGTGCAGTGTAGCCATAAGGAACTGAAGGTGGTTCTTCAAATTTTTGGAGGTTCTCAAAATTTTATGGTTTTCATTATCGGCAGCGTAAATATAAGGATTGTCTGCAAGAATATGGAGCCTATAATGCTTGCTTGCTAGAGTTGCATTGTTGCCTCGGGCAGCACTGAGACGTACAGGACTTGAGAATTCAGAGTTTCTTGGACCAGGAAGGTGAAATGTGTGTTTTGTAGAGTCCCTGATTCAAAGTTAATGGTACCATGATTGAGCAAGTGTGATTATGCAGCAGAGACATATTGTAGTCCCGAGTTTTGGAATTACAATTAGACAGTCTGAAGTATTTCATCTATTGCCATATTCATGCAATTATCAAAGTTTTAAAAAACACCAGTTAAGAGCAGAAAGTGATTTGTGTTTGAAAACTAGAACATCTTTAAATTCAGTGAAATATGGCCTTTCTGTGATGTGTTTAACAAAAATCAAATGAGATTGAGTCTAGAGAAAGAGCTAAGGGTAAAGTAAGCAAAAAGGAATTTTATTAATTGAAAACCTAAAGTGTAAATGTAATCATCATCAGATTTCGAATTTCAATCATTTCTTTTCAATAATTATTCAAGTCAGGAATATTTTGCACTGTAAGATTTTAATTGTCATTTTGTATCTATCTTTATTGGAGGCCCACTTTTGTAAATTGTGATTATTACAATATATATTAATTAAATTAATAAAGGAAGGAAATTTAAATTAAACCAAAGATTTAAAAGGTAACAAAAATTATTCATTTGGACAAATTTGATTTTAGTTTAATTTACATTTTATTTTGTTAAGTAAATGCTTCAGCTTTTATGAGAATCTAAATTTCAGGGCCGCTTATTGGGTCTCTGATAAAGACATTGATTTGCAATTTACCAATTTACAAAAGCAGAAAAAATTAATTTTAATTTACAATAACAAAATTTTATACCAATAACAAAAACTATTAGAAATCTGAAAAGTTATAGAAATCTGGCGGTAAATGATATTTACATAAAAGTTTTCAGAAGAAATTATTTTTTTTACATCCCATTTATTTAGAGCTGCTCTGGTTTGTGCACACATGATTATTTAGTTTTTATAGAACACTAATTTCATAGACAGGTTATAGCACTGATTTATTATTGTCTCACTTTCCAACACTTTGGGCGCATTTCTACTTTGCTGACTCACACTTAGTCTTCTGTGGAAAATCTTAAATAGAAAAACTGATGATATTTAGCCCATACTTTGCTGAATTTGACCATCACAGACTCTAGCTCAGACTACCATGGTCAGGTCCTCCAAAACACACTGACTGTCTCCCACACACCATGCCTTGTCTCCTAAATACACACTCCATGCATACTGCCTTGCCTCCTAAATACACACTCCATGCATACTGCCTTGCCTCCTAAACACACACTCCTTCTCTGAATATCTGAGTAACTGTCTACATACTTCTCTGCCTCCTGAATACACACTCTCCACTCTGAATATCTGAGTGACTTATGTAAGCTTTCTCACTTACAATTTGTAGCGCCCATAAACAGGTTATAGCCAGGAGTTAATATTATAAATGTTGTTGGAGGAGAGGAAGGTAATGTTTCCTTTGATTTTGTGAAGAATTCTGTAATATTCTAGTAAAGTAAAGGATAGGGCAGACATGGAATCTATTTCTGGTAACACGGCATAAGTGGGCGAATGTGAATATGGGTGTTAGAAAGGAAAACAAGAATGTTCTAGAAGTTGGGAGGCCATCTGAGGCAACCCTTGGTCAGGTGGAAAGGAGGTTTTTAATCAGTTGGATTACAATTACATAGAGATTGTAGCACAGGAAAATAGGTTGTGGTAAGAAGTAGACTACGTTTCTTAAAAAATTATACTGATTAAAGGTGGGTTTTGACTAGTTACACAGTGAATAGGGCATGGTATACTGTTTTTTTATTTATGAAGGATTTGAGGATTTGGTTACAGTAGAAAAGCAGACTATTCTAAGTTTAGCAAATGTGAGGTATGCTATGTGGTAGACTGTATGGGAGGAAGCATTTGGTGTGATCAGGACGAAAACTGGTGAGGTATATGTACATATATTATTATGAACGATACAGTAAACACAAGTTATTTGGAAGCAGAAGCTGTTGTTTGGTCAGCTACTGGTCTCATAGGTGGATTTCTTCCTTTTTGAGACAAAGTAAGATGGGTACATTGAATCCATAGACAACAAGAAGGCATTAGAAAGAGTGACTGATAGCTTCGAGTGACGACTAGAGTTATTAGGCATATCAAATTGAAACCTGGAAACCTCTATTTGGCAGACAGGACACCAAAATATCAGTCATCTGAGAGAATTCCATCTTGGCTGAGAGGTCAATCAATGATATCCAAACATAATTAGCAGTGATTTGTGAACTTGAGAATTTTGAGATCTTGGGAGTTGAAGGAGTGAAGACACAGTGAAGAGCAATTGGTGACTAGCCACAGTCAAGGGTAATTGGGTCTAACTTGTGACCTGAGCAGTAAACGATCCTGTGCAAAGTTTATAGAGCGCAGACCGATAATGAACCCAACAGAACCAGCAAAGCCGTCAACCACCATACTACAACAGCCTAAGTATGCGCCACCACTAGACACAGCCATTAGAAATCCCCCGGCATGGTATTATGATTATTGTTTTATTTTCAAGTCATAATGCCAGAGTCCTCAGTTTATTAAGTTTATTCAGTTCAAATAAATTCAATTGCCATGTTGAGGTTCACCCCATACAGTTCATAGAAACCCTGAGATAAAGAGCTGTTGTTTCTAATTATTGGATTGTTCTTTTTTATGTTAATTTAATATTTAATGTTGTTTTTGTCATTAAATTATTCTACTAATAATTGAATTTCTTTTCTTTATAAAACCCCACCTAATCAAAAAACAACATTAAATATTATCATATCCTTAATTGCATTTGTATGATTGCTGATTGCTGTGGTGTAGTGGTAAGCATAACTGTCTCTCAACACACAGGTCCTGGGTTTGTGTATTGGCATGGGCATTGATGTTTTTGCTTATCATGGTCAGGAAAACTGGGATTAAGACTGAAGGAAAATTTTTATGCTGACTATGTACCACTGATTAAAAAAAATTGAAATGTTCATAGCAGATGACAGTCTAGCAGTCTTCGTTGTAGACCAAGGTCCTTGGTCTGTAGAGTCAAGGGGGAAGAAAGATATATATATATATATATATATATATAATATTTACAGGAAAGAGAAATAGAGACTAATCAGTTTACCTTAAATTAAAATTTATTTCCACCAGATCAGATTAGTTGCATATTAATTTTTCAAAGGCCTGTGCCTTGTGCTGATTGACCACACAGTGTTGAATTCAAATCAACTATTCATGTAACAATTGGCACCCAACAAAGTGAACAACAATCTCTTACAAGAATGGTCACAACAAAGTAGAACTTGTGAGAAATAATGAAAATATACATACATACCCATATACATATGTTCATACATGTACCATATATACATACACTGACACACACACACAAATGTATATCCATAATGTTTTGCTTATAGGTAAAATGTAAAAAATGAAGTAAATGTGTCAGAGAAAAGCAGTTGTTAGAGGATGTTTAGTCCAGCACTGCTTGAACTTTAGGATGTGTTGAAAGGACAGTTCTTGAAGTGGAGCCAAGGGTGAGTGTGAAGCTTTAGTGGATATTGCTGGTTTTGTGGTTCTAACATGAGCAGCTGTTAGGAATTGTGTTTTTGACTGTTCTGCAGTTGTTAGGAATTGTGTTTTTGACTGTTCTGCAGTTGTTATATGTATATATGTATAATCCTGTGTATCAATCAATTTTTTAAACTGTTTAAATTTTCTCTTAAATGCCTATCATTTACCTGAAATTAAAAACACATGCACTTATTAGCATGTTTAATCTGCATAGGTTGTTGATCCTTGGGGAACTTTAATTGCTCAGTGTTCAGAAGGAACTGGTTTAGTGTTAGCAGAAATAGACAGAGAGCTTATACATAAAATAAGAAGTTCTATGCCTGTATGGCAACACCGCAGACTGGACTTGTATCCAGAACTTATTTCTCTAAAACCAGAGAAAAATTTGTGCTTTGAAGATATTGATGAATATCAATTTGGACAAACATCAGTACCCTCTACTACAGTTTTTTACAAAACCAAATTTACAATAGCTTTTACTAATAAGAAGTGTGTGTTGCCAGGCCGTATCCTTTACACAAATGTATATAAAACAAATAATTTGTCTGTATTAGTAAATTATGTTTACATCACGGAATTGCTGATATCATTGACAACAAATTGATTAAAAATCATAATGAAAGATGTTTTCTAACATTTGTTAAATAATGTTGATGAAACACCTATTCTATTTGTGTGTGATCCATTACTAAAATTGTGACTGCATGAGAAGGATTACATTTCAATATATTTGAATGAAGTTTCCTGCCCAATATGGTGACACCAACATTCAGTTTCAGGTAAGGCAAAAGCTCATTCTCTCCATATCAATTGTTTTGACTGTCACATTTTTCTTAATCATGGAAAAGTGACAAGGTGAAATTAATTGACACATTTGGATAGGAAAGAGAAACTGGGTAGCTGACTTACCTGAAATTAATATTTGGTCCAGTCCAGGCTGTGCAGAAATGAAACAAAAATTTTGAGAACCTGAGCCCCCTTAATCAGGATAGTATTCGACTTCACTGTCTTTCTTTCCTATCTAAATTTGTTATATATATATAATTGATGTCATACCCTTAATTGTATATATATCACATATGTATAAGAAATAGAGACAATGCAGTTGACTTATCTGAATTAGACACTTGGTCCAGTCGGACTGAGTAGTAAAAATATTTAAAATTTTATAGATCCTACATCATAATAGAGGATTCTTTAGTCTACGACTTAGTCTCGACTGAAGGATGTGTTGGGAAGAGAGTTCTCGAAGGTGGAGTTTCAGAAACTTATGAATTTGGGGAGCTATTTGCCAGTGCTGCATTTGTTAGCAATATGTTCAGGAAGAGAAAGGGGTAGTTTAATTTGGCTGATATAGAAAGCAGGACAAAGATTGCAATTAATTTAGTATATAGGAAATGGGAGGAGAAGTAGGTAACGTTTTCTTTGATTTTGAAGGTTGCTATTTGTGGAGGATTTTGGAGGTTGTGGTAGGTTCATGATAGGGTAGACGTGGCATCTGTTCCTACTGCAAGATTGGCAATCGAACTTAAGTAGGCAAGTTTTAGGGTTGGGTCTACAAGTGTGGACAAAGAGGTTGGTAGGGTGGCAGTGTTAAAGTGAAGTTTAATTTAAGTATTTAAATTATAAATACTATTCACAAAGAAGATATATAAATATTTCTAAGATGTAAAAGAAACAATTGATAAGACAACAGAAGTTCAGTAAAACAATAGCAGTGTAGTCGAATGTGTAATAGCTAATAAATCTGTATTAAATAAAGTATTAAGTTCTTTAAGAAAGTTAAACTCAACAGGTTATGGTTACCAGTTACGTTAATAAGAACTAATTTCAAGTTAAAAGATTTAAAAATGTCGACAGAAAAAGCGGCAACAATTTGAGGTTATGTATTTTCCAGAAGCTTCAATTTTTTTTTGAATTGTGTTAGTTTGTCACGTGTGGAAATAAGTTTTAAGCACATTTGCAAAAGCACAGTAGTCAAGAAAATTAAGAAAATACGTAAGAAGTTTTATTTTGGTTAAAAATCATGGATTTGTCCAGACACATTAAACCATTAACTGGTGAGACAGATTGGCCAGTTTGGAAAAGAAAAATTCGAGATTTATTAGATTACCATGAAGGAGCACTGGATACCATTGATGGAAAGTTACTCAAACCAGAAACTTTAGCAAAAGATGCTAGTGAAGTGCAAATCAGCAAGTACAAGGAGAAATCTGATTTGTATCGCAAAGCAAACAGTTATGCAAAATCTATGATATCAAGCTCAGTTACTGATGGAGTTTATCAGAAAATAATGGACAAGGAATCTGCGAAAGATGCTTGGGATGCATTAAAGAAATTATTTGAGTCTACATCTAAAGATCAACTTTTCAAGTTGTGTGTAGATTTTTTCGCATTTAAGTGGATACCAGGTGAGGACGTTTCAACACAAATTTCCAAAATAAGAAGTTTATGGAATGAATTGAATAATGGACTCACAACTAACCAAGAAAATGCCTTGCCAGATCTTTTGTTAGTTTGTAAGACTTTGCAAATTCTACCAACTAAATTTGAATCTTTTCAGTCTGGCTGGATGTTATTAACTAAGGATGAGCAACGAACATTTGATGATTTGACAGTTCAATTGAGTACATTTGAGAGAAATTTTTTGAAGAATGCAAACAAGGAATGTGACAAAACTGTACATGAAGCATTAGTGATAAATGCAAATAAACAAAGACAAGAAGGTAGCAAGTGTAAGTTCATTTCTAAGTCAAAGAAAGAAGACATTTGTAATTATTGTAAGAAGAAAGGCCATTGGGTGATAACTTGTAAAAAATGGATCAACAATGGAAGACCTAAGAAGAAAGAAGAAAATAGTAACAATCCACATACCCATGCAACTGCTAGTGCAGTGCTCATGTTCAATTCTACAGAAGATTGTACAAATGAATATGATTCTAACACATGGTGGATTGATAATGGAGCAACAAAGCATGTAACGAATTGTTCAAACTATTTTTCAGAGTTTCAGAAATTTAATAGTCCCTGTAGTATCAAAGCAGCTGGAAATGAGATTTTAGAAGCAGTCGGAAAGGGTTCTATTAGAATTTCATCAGCAATTGGTGGTGAAGATATAATACTAATGGATGTCTGGTATGTTCCACAGTTATCAAGAAATTTATTTTCAGTGTTGGCTGCTCAGGATAAAAATCCCCATAGTGAATTCAGGTCAACAGTAACAGAATGCTGGCTTGAAATCAATGGAAAAGTACTACTACATGGAACACGTCAAACAAATGGAACATTGTACAAAGCAGATATTAAACCAATTTTACCCAATGAAGTTTTAGAAATAAATGTTCTTGATGATACATCATTATTACAGTTATATCATGAAAGATGGGGACATCAGGATAAGAGACATGTCAGAGATTTGTTGGACAAAGAATTGGGTGTAAAAATTTCATTGGATAAGAAACTTTGTGAAGCATGTATTTATGGAAAAGCACACCGATTTCCATTTGGTCATAGCGTGAAAGTTTCTAAACCAGGAGAACTGATGTCATCAGATATTTGTGGACCATTTGATGAATCTTTCCAGAAGAAAAAATATCTAGTAGTGTTCAAGGATCACTACACAAAGTTTCGTTACTGCTATATTATAAAAGAAAAATCAGAAGTTAAAGAAGTATTAAGGCATGTAATACAGCATTCAAAGACTACAGGAAATGTAATTAAGGAGTTACTCAGTGATAATGGTGGAGAATTCGATAATCATGAAGTACAGAGGATTCTACGTGAAGAAGGTATCACACAGAGACTGACTGCACCTTACACACCTCAGCAGAGTGGTGGTTGTGAACGTGAGATGAGAACTATTGTGGAAATGGCTAGAACTTTCAAGTATTCAAATAAAGATGCTAATTTTCCTGCAGCAATATGGGCAGAGTTAATTTCAGCTTCAGTGTATATTTTAAATCGAACAGGAAAATCATCTATAGAAGGCATAAGTCCTTTTGAGCTCTGGATGGGAAAGAAGCCAAGAATAAAACATATGCGAATTATTGGATCTGTATGTTATGCTTACATTCCAGATCAAAGACGAAAGAAATTGGACAGAAAAGCAATCAAAGGTTATCTTGTTGGATATGATGGAGATGAACGTTACAGAATATGGATTAAAGAAGAAAACAAAGTTATTCTTTCCAGAGATGTAATCTTTCAAGAGAAACCTGATAAAGGTGAAGAACAAGTTAAATTACGTCTACAAGATATTCAGCTCGCAAATCAGGGAAAGCAAACGACACAAAAGGAAAACATCATTGAAGAAGAAATATTTGAAGAATCTGAGACTAAAGAAGAAAGTGATAATGTGATTGAAGATCAGTTTTTCACACATTCTCTACGAAATCGTGATCAACTCCAGAAACCATCTCGATTTGATGATTATGTTATGTATGCTGAAGAAACAGTTCATGGAATAAACAATCCAGAAACATACGAAGAGGTACTTAAAAGTGCACAGAAATCTAATTGGAAACAGGCTATGGATAGTGAAATGCAATCTTTAACAGAAAATCAGACATGGGAGATGACAGCATTACCAAAAGGAGCTAAGGTCATACCTTGTAAGTGGGTTTTTCGGGTTAAAGGACATCCAGACGGCACTATAGACAAGTATAAAGCAAGACTTGTAATTAAAGGATTTAGCCAACGTCATGGAGTAGACTATAAAGAAGCTTTCAGTCCAGTAGCTAAGCTGAGTACAATTCGATCAATGTTAAGTATTGCAGCAGTTGAGAAAATGCACATAGTTCAGTTTGATGTTTCCACAGCATTTTTGTATGGAGAGTTAGAAGAAACGATCTACATGAAACAGCCAGAGGGATACGACGACAGCACAGGTCGAGTTTGTAAGCTAAAACGAAGCTTATACGGATTAAAGCAAGCTGCAAGATGTTGGAATAAGCGATTCGATGTCTTTCTTTTATCAGCAGGTTTCAAGAAAAGTGAAGCAGATACATGTTTATACATTAAAGAAGAGGAAAATGAGAAGATTTTAGTAGCTCTTTATGTTGATGATGGATTAGTCATGGCAACAGATAAAATTGAAGTAGATAATTTCATTAAAAAGTTGAAGGTTGAATTCAAAGCCACCGTAAAACCTTTATCATATTTCCTTGGTTTTGAAATTGAACAATTTGAAGATGGTGCAATAAAGATTAGTCAGGAAGCATATACAAAGAAGATTCTAGAACGATTTCATTTTGATACATGCAAACCTGTCTCTACACCTATTGTAAAGGAACCAGAGATGTCAAAGATCGAAGGTGAAATGACACACAAAATTAATTTTCCTTATAGACAAGCAGTTGGTGCATTAATGTACTTAATGGTGGGAACAAGACCAGATTTAGCCTACAGTGTTGGTTTCTTATCAAGATCTCTTGATTCAGCATCCGCAGAGGATGTAATCAGACTGAAACGAGTACTTCGATGTATTTCTGGTACAAGTAACATGGGCATTGTCTATCGTCCAAATGCAAATAATGGTAGATTAGAATGCTTCAGTGATGCTGACTTTGGAGGATGTAACAAGTCAGGTAGATCAACATCAGGAGTTGTGGTAACACATGCTGGTGGAGCTATTTCATGGCTAAGTCAAAGACAGGCTATGACTGCCACATCTACAACTGAAGCAGAACTTGTTGCAGCAACAGAAGCAGTCAAAGAGATCATTTGGCTGAAAAGACTATTTCAAGATATTGGGATTCTGAAACAATTACCAGTTCTTCAAATAGATAACCAGGCAACGGTGAAACTGTCACAAAATCCAGAATTTCATCATCGCACTAAGCATATCAAGATTAAGTACTTTTTTGTTCGAGAAAAAGTGATGGAAGGAGAGTTGAGTGTTCAGCATATATCTACTGAAGATCAAGTGGCGGATATTATGACAAAGGCTCTAGCAAAATCAAGACTAAGAATTTTATGTTCCAAGATGGGACTTTTGTGTTAAAATTTGAAAGATGTTTTTTTTTATTATTATTATTTAAAGTTTAAATAAGGGAAAGTATTAAAGTAAAGTTTAAGTGAAGTATTTAAAATTCAAATAAGGGAAAGTGTTAAAGTGAAGTTTAATTTAAGTATTTAAATTATAAATACTATTCACAAAGAAGATATATAAATATTTCTAAGATGTAAAAGAAACAATTGATAAGACAACAGAAGTTCAGTAAAACAATAGCAGTGTAGTCGAATGTGTAATAGCTAATAAATCTGTATTAAATAAAGTATTAAGTTCTTTAAGAAAGTTAAACTCAACAGGCAGGAGACAATCTTTTGAATGGTGGGGACTATTGTGAGGTAGTTGTTTTTATGTCTGGGTTGGATTGCATTCCAGTGTAGACCAGGTGGAGAGTTGAGTTTATGTAGTCCATGAAAGGAGGTTGTGGATAGGGGTGGACTACATTTTTTATGTTGGATCAAAGGTGGGCTTGGATTGTTGAACAGTGGACAAGGCACAGGATATTTATTTCTAGAGGTGGTCTCTAGGGTATTTTCTGTTTATGAAAGCATTGAGGATCCAGTTGATGTAGGTGGGCAGATTGTTCCAAGTGAAACAAATGCCAGCTCCCCTAAGGTCTATGGTTCCATACATATGTGTAACTTAAATGAAAAGTCCGTCATTATTAATTAGTAAAAGACTTTTTATATTGTTGTAAGTGTAATTTGTGAAATTATCTACTAGTTTTTTCTTTTAAATTAATCTGCAAAAAATGTTTTAGTCCATATAGAGCTAGTAATTCATGAATCGAGATATTTAGATATTATATTAGTAAGGGTATGACATTGTCAAAAATAATTGCAATATTAGTATGGAAAGGAAAGAGAGGTTTGTTGTGGCTAACCTGAAAGTGAAGTGCGGTGTCACGATAAGGAACTGAAGGTTGTTCTTCAAATTTTCGGAGGCTCTCAGCCTCCTCCCTGAGGAAGTCCGCAATTGGCCAGTGCACAGAATGGTGTAACACTCCTTCCTAAAGAAGGAGGCTGAGAGCCTCCAAAAATTTGAAGAACAACCTTCAGTTCCTTATGGCAACACCGCACTTCACTTTCAGGAAAACCACAACATATCTATCTATCTATAATATTTATTTAGCTTTTTATCCAAAGATTGTACAGTTGGAATGATACAGGGTATAGTAAACATAGAGTTTAATGTACATGAAAGGCGAAGCTTGGTACAGTCCATTAACTGCCCAAAATGAGCTATTTTTTATGAGTTTTTTTGGTAGGATCTGGATGTGTGGAATAATGTATAGTTGGACACATTTACAATCACAGATTTAAATATCTGTAAGGGACTCATGATGTCTCTTCCGCTTTAGTCTTCTGTTATTAGGTTGAATGAGTGGAACTTCTGGTATTGATGGTGTTGTTAGGTCCAGACATTCTCTTCCTTAGGGATTCATACATATGCTGGATTGTTATGTAGTGTTGAGTTCCTTACATAAATTATTGGTTGCAAAATATTGATTGAGGTTATAAAAATAGTTTGTGATATTTTTCATAAAAACATGTTTTAGTGTTAGTTTATTGTTATATTCTTAGAAAAATATTTTTGCCTTCCAAATATATAAATATGTTTTATTTCAAAATCATTTTTACCTTAACTCTTAATAGACGTTTTGGTAGCACCAATCAGATCTGCTCAGCGATTGTTAGATTTAACTGCAGAAGAGATTTCTGATTTGTTCATGGTTGTGCAAAGAGTTCAGGATGTCGCAGAACGTGAATATAATGTTAGTTCATCAACCATCACTGTGCAAGATGGTATTGATGCTGGACAAACTATCAAAGTAAGTATATTTCCAGTCACATTCCTATTGCTTTTAGATCATAGTATTATTTTCTTGAATTAAATGTAGATTAGTATTTAGCTTAAAGAAACTTTGAACTTTTAAAACAGTGTGAATGATTTTGTAAACTAGTGAACATCAGATTGTGTTCATAAATTTTTATTTAAGCTACTTTATTATATAACAAGGTGGCAGTGTGGTAAGCCATAGGGTTCATAATGGTGGCACCTGGGGATGTATATTGCCAACTAGTCATCCTCATAAATTTGTAATATAAATCCTGGACTGATGATTAAAATAAGAAGAATGCCCCTACTGGGCATTGTCCTCCAAATCCTGAATGAGTAAACTGACATTCTTGCAGATGTTTTGGATGATGATAATCCTTGTGGAATGTTTACATAATTTATAATAGTATGAGAACCTTGATTAGTAAGATACTAAATAGTTTTAAATGATTATATTAATTTCTCACAAAGTTCGAATTATAAAATATTTTATGTTAAGCAGTGAAATAGAAGTTACAAAAATGTTGACAAATATGAACATGAACTTTTATTGATAACACATACCTATTTCTAAGTTAACTCTCTGATATCAATTTTAATTAGTGTTACTTAGTATTCCATTCCATTTCATTTAAAAGTTCCAAATATACCTGTCATTCTCTTTCTTATGCTGCTTTTTTCACATATATTAATATTGTTTTTATGAAATACATATAATCTACTTTCTGTAACTTTTTATTATTTCTGTTAATTTTTATAGCATGTCCATGTTCACATTTTACCCAGAAGAGCAGGAGATTTTGAAGAGAATGATCAAATATATCATGAGCTTCAAAAACATGATAAAAAACCTGGTGGATGGAGAACAACAGAAGAAATGGCCAGTGAGGCTCAAGTTCTGAGAAAGTATTTTGAACCTTAATCCGTTTTGGAATAGTTTGATTGTAGCAATGTATTCACAATTTAAGACTGTGTAAATAATTGTATACTTTATTTTATATTGTTGCTTTTATTTTGTTACAAATAAAATCCAATTTTTGGGCTTTTATATTCTATTTACCAACTTGATATTATATGTGAATTTTGTCAACTGTTCCAACCTCCAATTGACTGAATACTAAAACTTTTTAAGTTATTCTATAAATAAATATTCCCTTTCTAGTTTTGTAGCTTTTATATGGAATAATTTCTCTTACTAATTAGTAATGTTAATACTAAATCATTGTTACCAGTGAAGAATAAATTGTATGTGTCACTTGATAATAAATTATTTTGATCATGGTTGGTAATATGTAAAAAAGTAATCTGCGATTTTGATAAGTTTAGATGTATTAATCAGTTAGAAATTTTATTCTTTTAAAGTGTGTGTATAATATATTTAATATTAATATTCTTTGTAACCAGTAGAGACCCGTGTGGTTTTGAAGTTCTTTGCTACTTCACCACAAGCAACAATTTTTTACACGTAAAATAATAATACTACAACAGCAATAGTGTTATTAATACTCTGACCTGTCTCGTAATATGCTACATTTATAATTCTGTCTACAAAGTTTCATATAGTGTTTAATTCGTAAAATATTTTAAATAAATTTAATTTTAGAAACAAGCTACACATGATGTAAATATTGTATGCAATAGATTTTTTACTATGATGACACTTAATTTTTTCTCTCTTTAGAATCACCTTTGATTCTTATTTTCTTTTAAAACACTACTCAAAATGTACAAATATTATTTTCGTTTTTAAAATATATTTACTCTCAATGACACCGGGAGTATTTCTGACACTCTTAAGTTACATGAAATTTTAACTTGCCAAGGGCCCCGGGAGTATAATGAACTCTTTTCAGATAGTGTGTGTATTTTTTACTGTATTAGGGTACCAAGTATATTTATGTGTCTCTTTGGGAACCAATAATATTTTTGACTCTGAATGCACCAGGAGTATTTTTGACGCTCTTAAGATGCTAATATTATTTGTTTATATTTGCTATCCTGATTAAATTAGCATCCCGTCTGCATAGATAGGTTAAATCAGTTCTTGATGAATACATTAATTTATAATTAAATACTTTTTCGTGATTATATAAATAAATAATCAGGCACACAGCTAGTTTCAATAATTTTTTTTTGTAATAAAGTATTAATAATGAATTTAACCCTACATTTTTCTTCAAAGAGATGTAAAAGTTCTATTTCAGGTTTAAATATATTAACAAATTTACAATGAATCTAAGTTGAGTTCTGAATGTGATGTAACAATGATTTGGCAAAAGCAGTAATATTTTTGAAATTTTAAACGGACACCTGTGTACATGAATGGAACAGACTATATAATTTTAAATATGTATAAGTTGCCTATATAAACTATTTTAAAAAGAAGATGTTTCATATCCATTGGATTTACTGTATTAAAAAAATAATATATCATATTTTGTACCATTAGTATAATTTTTTATATTAATAGCAGTATTTTACCTAATATATAATATTTCGCTCATTAGCCTGGGGAGAAATTTGATTTTCGCTGAATCATTTCCAGTTGTAAGAGCTCGAATCATAAATTGAATAACAACTAAAAGTTTTGCTATAAAAAGGGGAAAAATATTAGTCGTGTTAAATTTTCAATATTTAGAAATTAATTCACAAACTAGTCCTTGATTTCACATTTCCTAAAATCAATCGTATCGTTAGTGAACTGCCTTCATTAAACGTGAAATAAATTGAGACCAGCTTTGTGTCAGATGTTTCTTCATTATTTGATGATGGGAGCGACGCCGTGTTGGTTTAGATGTAGGACAGGACGGCCTTTGTTCAACTCTCGGCCTCGTCGTCACTGGCGTCTAATTTCTTCGATCAGTCTTGAATTAGTTCGGAAATGTTATAAAACCACTATATAGACGCCAAGGTGCGGTCGATGTGTCCTAGTTCACCGTGAAATCGCTTCCGCATAATAAAAGAACCAAGTCAATACAAGTCACCGGCCGTTATTTGAAATTTGTAACACTTTCAGCTTCCTACTTCCGCTATTACATCAGTGGGAGTAACAATTGCTAACATGTACGATATTTGTCAAGCTATACGAAAAGAGTTAATAGCTAAATATAATGACCCATAAGTCAGAACAAGTTTAATATCAAAGGGCCACTTCAACGTCGATATTGAAATCAATCCAAATAGAAAAACAACACTACGTTATGTCCCTAATTTGGAACCTCATCAGATGAACTTAATAATAGTTGGCAAAAGGCGATAGCTTAATAATTCCTTCCGTGATGTTGAATTTTTGTATTAATTGGATTTTCAGTTTGTAGGTTCCAAATTTTTTTAAATGCGTAATTGACTATATAGTATAGGGAGTTATTTGGAGGCGGAAGGTGGTGTTTGGTTAGATGTTGGTCTCAAAGGTGGCCTGCGTCCGTTTTGGGACAAAGGAAGACGATACAATGAATCCGCAGACAAAAAGGGTAACTGACAGCTTCGAGAGACGGTCGAAATTATTAGCCGTAACAAATTGAAACCCGGAAACATCTGTTTGGCAGACGGGACACCAAAGTTTGTCATCCGTTTTGAGGGAAATACGACAGATTTCAATGGTTGCAATCTTGACTGAAGCTAACAAATTATATCCGAACAAAATTAGCAGCGATTGGCGAACTTGAGAATTTCGAGATCTGTTGAGAATCTAAATTGGAGCAGTGAAGACAACTAAGGGCAGTCTGTGACCAGGATAGTCGGGTCTAACTCATGATCTGAGAAGTAAACGATCCTGAGCAAAGTTGAGAGGACGCACCATCTGCCTGACGCCGACCCGACAGAATCAGCAGAAGTTAGCGACGCCGTCAACCAGCAACAGACACAGCCATTAGAAATCCACCGGCAGGTATCGTGAATATTGTTTTATTTTAAAGTATAGGAATGACCAGATTCCTCAGTTTATTAAATTAAATTGCCATATCACGGTTCGCCCCACGCAGTTCATAAAAACCATGACATAAAGAGTCGTGTCTTTTATTCTATTGTTCTTTTTTATATTAATTTAATAGTAATGTTATTTTTCATTACTTTATTATTGTATTGTATTAATTAAATCATTTTAATTTAGCTCTCCTAACGTCAGGTTCTTTTAACTTAACAATTATTTGACCGTAGTCAAACTTCATAGAATAAACTAAGAGGATTTGTTGATGTTTACACCTCCAATATCCGTGCCGATATCATGTCTATATGGGACAATACTTCTTATAAACCATGTCTTGAGGGAGATCAATCTTCCTTGTTGTCGCGCGCTACTACCTCTTCCTAGCCCCTCTATGGTACATGAAATGTAGGGTAGATATCTGGGGCTCCAATCGTCAGCTTTTCTCAAATCACGCTCCCCATGATGGCTGCGATTTTTAACAATCTTCCACCAATTTGTACTTCGTAAGTCACATGGCGAAGACAAAGCACGCACAGCCAGGTCAAAGAAATATTTCACACCTCTTTGTTATCCCAGATTTTACAATTCTGATGCTAAAATCAAAAAGTGGGATATTTCCGGGAGATCTGTCCAAGTTCAATTATACTCACGCGGAGCGTAGAAGCTGACCCGATCTGATATTGCACATTCTATTATTTATAGATTCGAAATGCATCACAGCCTACGTAATTCTCTTATTTATCGCACCGTAGTATCTATTTTTTTCTGCCACTGTAATATATTACTTACTCCTTGGTATTCATTCTCCCCGCAAATGGCCATCGATTTTCCTGAACTGTAACAACGTCCATATTTTACCTCTTCAGTTCTTCTGACACTACACAGTACGTTCTACAGTAAAGGTGACTGATTTTATATACGCGTAACTATAAATGCAATCTGTGAAGGGATCCACGAATTAACTAGCGTTTTAAATTTAACTGCTCGTAATAACTGAATCTTTGACAGCATGTTTTGAACTTCGGCCATGAAAGTAACAGTGGAGCAAAGTTGCGAACATGAAGTATTGTTGTAAATTGGGAAAAAGTTCCACAGACACTTTTGAAACGTTACAGACTGTTTATGGTAGTGAAGCAATTCTTTAAGTGATATGTAATGTTTCGCGTTGGTGGAGAGAATAATGAAGATGTCGAAGAAAATGTTAAAAAAGTGACTGAAATTCTTGTAAATGATCATCGTGCATCTACCAGGTTAATTGAGGAATTCACTGGGATTCCTAAAACAAATTTGTGTCACGCTATAACTGTATTTTTGGCAAAAAGAAGATCTGTTGTCGTTGTGTGCCCCACTCGCTCACTGACAGATAAAAAAGATTGCACAGTGGAACACAGCATGAGACATGAAGGGACCCAAACTTCATGCCTTGCATCGTCGCAGGTGATGAAACATGGTGTTTTCAGTACAAAGCGCCAAAGCTCGGAATGGAAAAGCCCAAATTCTCGAAGGCATTGCAGTAAAACCGTGTCAGGACACTTGCTGTTTTCTTTGATTCATAAGGGATTATCCATAAGTAATTCACTCCGAAAGGTCAAATGGTGAATGCAGATTACTACTTGGGTGTTTTAATTTGTTAATGGGTGAAGATTGTTCGGGCCCGACCTGAATAGCGGAATCATGGTGTCTGTTGCACGACAATGCCCAAATGCATAATCATACGCGATTTCTTGGCTCTAAAACGTATCATTGTGCTTGAACATCCTCCTTATTCAGCTGATTTGTCTTCGTGAAACTTCGGGTTATTTCCAAAATTGAATACGGCAATGAAAGGAATGCGTTTCGCATGATGTCAGATATCAAGAAGGTTAGGACCATGATTTGACAATTTCAGGGTTGACTCACAAGGAAAGTATTTTACATAAAAATAAGCAACGTCTTGTATTTTATTTCACATCAGTCACCTTTCCTATGAGACGGACTGTGTGTGTCGCTAGCTCAAGGTACCAAATCTTCCTTTCTATAGAGATGCCGGTTCATCATCCGTTTCTCCTGTCCATTTTCCGAGGGTAATCTTATTTGGTGATCATAACATTTTGGATTTTACGAAGCGGTTCGTTGGCCCAGCACTCATCCCACCTCACGAAGACCTGTCCGGCAAGGGAGACACTACCAGTAGCTAAGCTACCGCCGGCATAACTCTCGAAGTCATTGGAACACGGAAGCTCACACGTCACAAGGCGAAGATATCACGTGTGGGAATAATAAAATTCTAGCGGAATGAAATTGTTAATCTTATAAGCGGTTTTTATTTGAAGATCAATGCATGTGCTACGTGGTCAAATATGTAGTTATTGATCTGTAAAGTCGATTACTATTTAATGACAATTTCTGTTAATTACCAGGTATTGCAAAAATAAAATCAGCCATTCAAATTTCACGATAGAGAATATAACTCTTAGCATATATCAGATGTAACGAAATCTTTGAGATACTGAAGGAATGCTCAATGCATTTATTGATATCCATATCATAGTATAATAATAAAAACGGCTAATAAACGACAACTCGTGCGATGTTTTATATGGCAAAAAGCCCAATCGTAGTTTTAAATAAATCATTACGAAGCAGTTGGGATCACAGCTAGATAATGCTTGTCCTGTCCTTGAGCCCACGGACGGACAAATACGGAGATGGGTACTTCTCACGGATCCTGACGTCACACACCCACTGCAATTTCCACTCCAGTAACACTTGCTTCCAGCAACAGCTAAATAAAATTCATCTCTACAGTTTCAATTTTTTTTCAAATATATTTAATTACATTCGCATTAACATCTGAGGTCATTAACGACTCATTAGGGACTCGGTTGAATTTATCTTTGTCTGAAGACTAATTGACGGATTCAATTTTTTTTCTAATATCTAAAACGATGATAATGGACTTTTATGTTCAAAAATTTCACAGTAAACAATAGAAACCCAATTTGGACATGAAAATTGAGGGGAAACAATAAAGGGAATCGGTTCTCAAAAATTCAAAATGAGTACATTAACAATAGTCCAGCTTCACCTCAGAACATAAATTTTATTTTTTATTTTAATTAGAAAATTAACAATCAGCATTGTAGGTGCTATTTCATGTAGACATCTGCACTTCCACACTGTGTCCATCTTTTATTCCATTCTTAACCCAGTATTGTATTCCTTCTTTGGTTAATTCTTTATTTATAGGCTCTCCATATAGTCCTAGTATCTGAATGGCTCTCGCCATGTTCCACCCTACGAATCTTCTTGCTGCTTCTTGGCAAGATCAAGTGAGGGCTTGAGACATATTATCGTCAATGATTCTGTAGCTGTTGTTCTGTATGATCTCATTATTCTCCCTTGAAGTTTATTGCAGATTCTTTGGAATGCCACTTTTCCAAATCTTTCTGCATATTCCTCAGAGCCATATGAAATCATAGGAGTAAATATATATTTTATATATTTTTATTAGAAAATTAACAATCAGAACTATATAATACATGTTCCATGAGTTAATGTGATGACACAATAATGCAATAACGTGAGCGGATACCAATCCAAAGACGTTATTCGGATTGTGAACTTATATTGCTTTCAGATCCTTCGGCCATTTCTTGTTCTGGAGTCTTCTGTAGGGAGGGTCATGTTGCAGGGTGGACGCTAGTTCATTTAGGTGAAGTTGGAGACGCAGGAAGTGGTTGGTGCATTCTTCTTGAACGGTTGGAATTCCGAGGTCCGTATGTAAAGTTCGATTACTGACGTACCAAGGTGCATTTACAAGCATTCTGAGTGTTTTAGATTGAAATCGTTGGATGATGTTGACGTTGGATTTGCAAGAGCAGCCCCATAGCTCAATCCCACATGTCCAAATTGGTTTTATTATAGCTTTGTAGAGTAAGATTTTGTTTTCAAGCGATAAACACGATTTTCTGCCCAGTGCCCAGTACATTTTTCTCAGTCGCAGGTCGGATTCCTTCCTTTTTTTTAATATATATTTTTTCCACGTTAGTTTCTTGTCCAAATGTAGACCCAGATAGCGAACTTCGTTTGATTGTGGGATTTCTATATTGTTTAGGGACACTGATGGACATTCTGAACGGTTTAGTGTGAAGTTGACTTGTGTGCTTTTCACTTCATTGACTTTGATCCGCCATTTATTGAGCCATACTTGGAGAAGGGATAGATGGGTTCGAAGGTTTCTGGAGGCCATGTGTGGGTCGGTATGTTGAGATAGGAGGACGGTGTCGTCAGCAAAAGTGCTTGTATATAACTGTTATAGTATAGGTCCCAGCACACTTCCCTGGGGTACACCGGAAGTAATTGGATTGATTATAGAATAGCATTGACCATATTTTAATTGGAAGAATCTGTCGGACAAGTATGACATCATAAGTAGGTAAATTTCGCTTGACAGAGATGACTTTATCTTGAGTAGGAGCCCATCGTGCCAGACCTTGTCAAAAGCCTGCTGTATATCTGTAAAAACTGATGGACAATAAGATTTGTTTGAAAGGTCGTGGAAATTATATTTACTGCTCGATGGAATTGTTGAATTGTGGAGTGGTACTTTCTGAATCCAAATTGGTGATTCGGGATCCAGTTCTCTAGTGAATCAGTTTCATTTAATCTTTTTAGTAAAAGTTACTCCAATAATTTAGAAATCTGATTGGGAGATATGATGAGACTTCTTCGGCGGGTTTACCAGGTTTTAGTATTATTATTACCTGTGCAAATTTTAGTGGTGCAGGCCAGTATTTAAAACGTAAGATGGAGTTGAATAGATTTCTTAGGAATATTATTGCTGTTTTCGGTAACTCGGCGAGGACCTTTCCTGTTATTAGATGATAACCTGGCGCTTTCTTTTGATTAAGATGTTGAATTTCAGTGTCTATCTCTGGAAAAGTTTTTAATAGGCAGTGACAGCTGCAGAGGTGCATCTAGCAGGCGCTTTACTTCATCGTTTGGTTCGACTGAGTGTGGTGTTAAGACTTTGGCGAAATGTTGAGCAAACAGTTCTGCCTTTTCTTGATCAGTTCTGGACCAGTCATTATTTGTTTTTCTTAACGGAGGATTTGTTGTTTGTTTTTGCTATCTTCCAGATACTGTAGTCCGTACGTGAGAGGGAGAACATAAATTGGCATGAATTTCAATATCGATACAGATATATACGGTGAAATGAATAGTTAGCAACTCCATAGATTATTATGCATCAACAATGCTATCTCTGTATTTTAATATTCCACTGATTTACTTCTAGTCTTTTTCTCGACGTATTGCATGATGCATTTTATGATATTACGATACAGCTCTTACTGGTAATTTCAGTATTAAAAAGAATACGGTTAATTAATCGCCTGTTAAGAAAAATACTTTTCTCTCATTACAAATTCATCGTCATTTAGGTCTTTCTGGAATAATTTAGGGTGAAAAATCGGTTATAGAACTCACATCTGCATTACACCCATGCTGAGCCTCCCTGTCACTCTATAAAAGATCTCATTCTACGTTGCATAGTTTCAGTATAAAATTAGTCTACATATTCAATGAATAATATTTGTTTTGTAAATTACTATTTTTACATAAAATTATGGTAAAGTATTAACATTTTCAGGACGTCTTTACAATTACAATTAGTTTATTAAGTTTCAGTACAATTAGTACTGTTCAATTCGATGCTCATGTTGGATTCCATAATCAAAAATATATAAAAATTTATTCAAGGTTTATTTTACATAAATGAGTTGTATAATTGCGCACTCTTTTAGCAGGTATCGATTGCTCAATACACTGATTATTCCGAAAAGCAGTGTGCAACATTTTTAATTTCAAGATTTTTTAGCATCTTTAAAGTACGTTTATCTAATAAATGTGCTTGAATAAAATATGAAAGGATATTTACTACCTAACACAGGATTTTATTTCCAATTCTACTATTAAGAAAACAATGTAGTTTAATTAAACAAATATATGAACTTGACAGAGAATTATATTTATTAACAAAACATTTTTAAACAACGGTTTGCAATTTTTTAGGACCACTTCAGGTTTAATCTACAATTTAGAAATTAATAACATATATTTATAAAGTTTTAAAAGAACAATTACAAAATGATTTAATTATTTTAATTTTATTTACAACTAGCTGGGTGCTGGATTTGCCCGGGATGTCATTTATCCATAACCGTATATTTGACTCCAATCTCGATTGATTATGCGTTATTTTTATGTAACGTACCTCGACGCCTAAATGTGCTCACCTCCTATATGTCGAAAGGGGTTGAGCTCATTGACCCCGAAAAAGATACAATATATTGGCTAACAAGTTTGAAAATTTCCATCCTCGTCAACCCCCGACCCTGTGGGTTGAACAGAAAGTTGAACGTCATAATTAAACTTAGCGACATCTATAACCCCGGATTTGACTCGAATCGCGGTTGTAACGCCCCTCCACCCCACCCCTAAGGGTGCTCCCATCCCATGCCGAAAGGGGTTGATATTATACGCAACCAACATCGGTAGAAATACTACCAACGTACGTATTCGACGCAAATATCGGCCGTTTAAATTTTCTCCCCCACCCACCCTCGCCCCCGGGGGTTAAATGGCAAGTTGAATGTCATAATAAAACTCAGCGACATACATAACCCTGGATTTGACTCCAACCTCGGTTATATTCGTGTTATTTTCTTGTAACGCCCCTCTCACCCCCATTCTAAGGTGTACAAGCTGCAAGGGGTTGAAACTATACACAGATAATATCGTTAGAAACACTATCAATCTCTTTGACCCCTAAAAATATTTATCCGACTGAAATCGTCTGTTTTAGCATGTTTGAATATTTCAACTCCCGTCCAGCCCCTCTACTGGGACTAGAAGGAGAAGAATAATTAGTTTTCGGGGTCGATGAGATTGTTAGTCTTTTCATCAGATGTTTTTAGCGTATAATTTCAACCCCTTACAGCATGGGCAGTCAAAACAACTAAGGATAAGGGTGGAGGGGCGTTACATAAAAACAACAGAGATTGGTATAAAATCTAGGGTTATAGAAGTCACTGAGTTTAATTCTGACATTTACGATACTGGTTAAGATGCATTTCAACCCGTAGAGTGAGGGTGGAATGGGCGAAGCGTACAATCTTAAACGCGTACAGAAATTTCTACCAAACTTTATTATACACACGTTTCTTACGATCCAGGAACAAACACCGAGGGGTTAAGACACACCTACCACCTCTCGGGGTGGGCTTACTGTGTGGAATTTTAAAAATATTCGTAAATGGCCATCAAGAGCGTGGAATAAAATAAGCTGCATTTGATAGTGTCATTCAAGAAGCTTTAAGTGTATATTTCAACCTTAAAAGGGAAGAGAGGGAAGCACCCTTACCGTAAGGGTGGTGGTAGAAGGGGTTTACATGAAAAATAATGCAAAAAAGACAGAGATTCGTGGCGATTTCAGAGTTGTATGAGTCGCTGACTTTAATTCTCGCATTAACCGTGGTGGTTAATAAAATTTCATGTCCTTCAACGTGTAGGTGGACGTGGTTCCCAAAAGGTCACCCGGAGTATTTTTGACTTTCTTAAGTTACCAGGTGAAATTTTTATTTTCTCAGGGTACCAGCTATACTTTTGGTCTCTAATTAGTTAAATGTTCAATAAATAGTTCTCGGAATTCAGACAGGTTTTGCATATTTACCACTGTGATCAAAAAGTAAGGTGAAATTGTCATTTGAAACTCCCGGGTATTAAAATGGCCGGTAATTTTTTTTCCCTAGGTTGGTAGGACTGTCTATAATATTTTCCAAGCGTCTGTTTGTTAAAAGGTTTAATTATCTCCAAGTGACACGTGTTTTTGTAAACAACCAAATGTGAATTTTTCGATTTTTGCAATGGGTGATTTTGTTGAGCAAAGAACTTGCATCAAATTTTGTTTGCGGAACGAATATTCTTGTGCGGACACGTTGAAAATGTTGCGGAAGGCCTTTGGTGATCAAACTGTGGCACAGAAAAACGTTTACAAGTGGTACAACGAGTTCAAAGAAGGCCGAGAACGCGTTGAAGACGAACCGCGCTCTGGACGACCATCAACGTCTACCGACGAGGGCCACGTCCAAAAAATCAAAGATTTGGTGCTTGAAAATCGTCGATGGACAATTATAGATCTCCCTGATAGTGTTGGAATATCATTTGGCTCAGTCCAAACCATTTTGAAGAATGTTTTGTGTCTCAAACGCGTCAAGTCTCGATTGGTGCCAAAATCGCTCAATTTTTGGAAAAAAAGCGTCTCGTTGATGTGTGTGAAACTTTGCTGTCTGACTATCAGGACCACTTGAAATGCATCATTACTGGAAACGAGACTTGGATTTACGCATACGACCCTGAAACCACCGACCAATCCAGCGAATATCGTGCAAAAGGTGAAGCAAGACCGAAAAGACCACGGCAAAGTCGATCGAAAATCAAGGTCATATTGACAGTTTTCTTTGATTATCGTGGTGTGGTGCACTATGAATTCCTTCCGCCGGGCCAAACTGTCAACAAATAATATTATTTGACCATTATGCGTCGTTTGCGTGAAGCTATTCGTCTGAAACGGCCGGAATTATGGGCGAACAACTCTTGGTTCCTTCATCACGATAATGCCCCA
Source organism: Zhengitettix transpicula (assembly GCA_037074705.1). NCBI lineage: Eukaryota > Metazoa > Arthropoda > Insecta > Orthoptera > Tetrigidae > Zhengitettix > Zhengitettix transpicula. The sequence continues at coordinate 78,555,792 of CM073594.1, read as the reverse complement.
TGTCATACTGCATTGGTTCTTCGCGACTTTTTTTGCCAAAAACTCGACTCATATCGTTCCGCAACCACCGTATTCGCCTGATTTGGCTCTGTGCGACTTCTGGCTATTCAGCAAACTCAAAAGGCCAATGCGGGGACGCCGTTTTGACACGATTGAGGAGATAAAAACCGAATCGAAGAAGGTCTTGAAGGCTATACCGGAAAAGGACTATTCCGACTGTTTGGAGGACTGGAAAAAGCGTTGAAAAAAGTGCGTTTTATCGGACGGGATTACTTTGAAGGGGATGAAATTGATTTGGAAGCATAAATAAAGAATTTATATTTTATAAATAAATTCCCCTTATTTTTTGTTCACAGTGGTATATTTACACGCAACGTTTCGACGGCTGAATGCACTGTCGTCATCTTCTAGGCGAAGATATCTTCGAAACGTTGCTTGTAAATGTAAATATGCAAAATCCGTGTGAATTCCGAGAACTATTTATTGAACAACTTCACCAGGAATGAATTCAATCTTTGATTAGTTAAAGGTTGTATTTGTTTATTCCTTATGGTACCCGGATCATTTTTAGATAGTCAGTGATAATTTCGCTACTTTAATTCATCGTGATTTTTAGAGACGCGTATTTAGATGAGAATTCTCCAGCTGTTAAATAAAGTACGGTCATTCATCATCCTGGTTTATTTGAAGTTAGATGCAGACGTGTTAGGTCGGGGAGGGGAATTTGAATGCGTAAATGCTCCAAACACTGACGCTATTGATGCTGGTTTAAATGAAAGCTTACTGCCGAATCAATTCCTTCTCCGGGTTAATTTAAATAAATACCCGGGAACTGAGTTTTAAATTTCATTACTATACTATGTTGCGAAAATATTAAATTAACAAATTATCATTTTTTGAACGTTATTGGTATCAGATTGTACATTTAAAGCCACTGTTTGAGTGTAACGGATGTGTAACATTTAAGTCAACGAGCAAGGAAAGTAATACTTTATATGAATTTATTACTTTTTCCCAATCAAATATCTTACTATGGAGCTAAATGTGTTTGGATACAACTAAGTAATTTTTTCTATTTAATTTAAAATTATTTTTGTGTTCTAAACGCGGCTTTTTAGCGATCTCTTTGTTTGAACTATGTCGTTATTTACATTGATCTCTGAAGTCTTAGTCTGGTTTCTGAAACGGTCCTCGTTAATCACGCGTAATGCAAGCAGTATAAAAGCTGTTAGAATTTCTCGATAGATTTAATTTTCATGGAATCGATTTAGAAATTTGATAAAATATTATCTCGTAATATTAATATGGATATAGTTTATAGTACTGTGAATATTCCTGCGATATATAGATTACAGACCATTCGACACATTTAGATGAATTGCTTTGGAAAAATTCTGTTTTAACGTTTAACTTAATAACGCTTAACTTAAGAAACAGTTTCATAAACATAAGTATTTATGCTGGATAACTAACGATGTGATAAGCAACTACAAGTACACAAAATAGCTCTTCAATTTTGTGGTGAGTTAATTGATGAGAATATCCATGAAATTAAAATTTGTATGATATATATATATATATATATATATATATATATATTCTGACTATTGGGAAAACTAATAAATAAACATCAGCCAATTTTAAGTCAGAAAAAAGAATTTTTCAATGTGAAATTAAACAACGCCTCGTCACTTTTCTGGTAACCTCATCAGGTTTAAGTTGAAATTTTTTTTTATAGGTGAATCTCTGCTCAATTTCGGCCACGGCAGTCAGCAGAGAGTGACCTATCATTTTTTTTAAAAAATACTTGAAACTGATGAGGTCGCCAAATAACCGACGGAACGTTGCTTAATTTTATATTAATAAATACTTTTTTCTGACTTAAAATGTGCTGATGTTTACTTATTTATTAAAATTTTATATTAAGTCGATTCTGTTGAAACGTTTTAATAACGAATTAGTAGTTGTACGTACATTAATCCAAAATTTGTGTTTAGACCCACATAAATAAAAGCAGAGATATTATAGTTTCCAAAAATATTTGTCATCTAAAGTTATAATTAATGTACAGGAGAAATGGGCCTACCTGACTTATTTATCCTTACTGCCTATTTTTAATCATATACTTGTTTTTTTTTAGGGTAAGAGGCTACATGAGGGTAGTCCATATGGTGGTAACTCCCCTTTAATAGCATAGGAAGGGATTTGAAAGGGGGGATGCGGAAGGGTAGAGGATGGTAGCCAAGGGTTAACTAGGGCCCCCGGGCTATAGTTTAAGGATCCTACCCGGCATTCGCCTAAAAGTAATTCAGGGAAAACCCTAGAAAAACCTGCATCAGGTAGGTCGGGCCCTTCCGATAGCGGGAGAAGAGTTTTCTGTGGGGATTCACTTCTCCATACCTCGACCAGTTTAGGAGGCAGCTGGCCGACTGTTCCAATGGGAACAGAGAACAACAGTTACCTTGTGCGCTAGGTCTGTGGCCCCGGAACATACACCTCTCAAAACAGACCGAGGTGCGTCGGTAGGTGGGAACCTTTGTTCAAAAAAACCAGAGTAGGCCCCGCCAAAGCTTTCTGGGAAGGTTTACCTGCGAGAGAATCCTCTCGCAGTCTTCCTTCTAATCATATTTAAACGTGAAACAGTATTTATTTCCACCGATTTCATATTTTAACAATATGATATATAACATTATTGCATATAGACAATCACAATATTTAGTTAATTGAGTTAAGTATTTTATAGTAGCCAGAATTTCGAACCAAGGTCGTCAAAATTTAATTTATATGTAAATCTCCATGTATATATATATATATATATAAAATATGTTATGCCTAATTTTAATATTTTGTAACAGGGTAAAATTGTCGATTCATGCAATCTCGATTATTGTAAAAATTCAGATGTATAAATAATTTAAACCACAAGTATATTAACCAACTTTGTTATTCGTATATATATATATATATATATATATATATATATATATATATATATATATAATGAGAGGGTGGGCGGAGAATAAGGGGGAGGGGGAATATAACGAATATATTTCAATATTATCTGCAATTGTGTATTTCTTATGTGATAAATAATATGTACAAAGGAAACTAATAGGGAATTATTTATGCAAGTATGTATAGTACTTGAAGAATACGAATATTGGTTTACTTGAAGAATAAAATCTTGTTTACGTAAATACTTCAATTTAAAATAGTTTTAAAATGACGTTGGAAAATGAAAAGTTTAGAGCAACCGAAATCTTGCTTTCCCGAGGCTCCTCCTGAGAAACTAACACTTGAGCGCCCGTGACCAAAGAAGTTTCAAATTTCTTGAAATTATTAAATAATATGTTGTGTAAAATTTTTCTTCATATTTAGAGTTAACTAGAAAATTCTTGAAGAAGATACAAATACGTACAGAAACGAGTTGTTTTGATTAATTGAATATACTTTCTGTAACTGGCCATAAAATGCTTTACATAATTTTGTATTTATAAATTGTCTTATGTATTTTCCGTACTAATATTAAACATCAGATAATTTACAAGTGAAAATCGAATGTATTCTTATCCCACCTGAAGATTTTCGTTGTTAAACGGACGATTTTCCTCTGTTAAAAGTAAAACGTTTTGGAGGTCAAATGGTAATGTCGACGTTTGAATTCATAATGGCAGATGAACTGATAAATGTTTCGATCGCAGAATACACTCAACTATATTTGTCGAGCATAATTATATGCAACGGCGTTCTTTATTTAGAAAGAAAAGTTCTGCCCAGGCCATTAATAAGAGCCAATCGCTTGCATTCAAATAACGTAAAGTGTTTACCCTTCCGCATCCCGCCTTTCAGATCCCTTCCTATGCTATTAAAAAAACCTGATGCAAGGATCAGTGTCTGCGAGGGCTATTCTCTCGCAGGCAGTACCTGCGAGGGACGTTCTCGGGCAGGCAGAACCTTGTAGGAGAGACATGAAGGGGCTACCTTTGGGGATGCCTTTTCCTCTCTTCGTTTTTGAACTAAGGTTCCCACAAGCCGAGGCACCTCGCCCTGTTTTGAGGGGTTTACGTTCCGGGGTCACAGACCTTGGGCATACGGTAAGAGTTTTTCGCTGTTCCCATTGGAACAGGGAATGCTGTGACCCCACAGAAAACTCTTCTCCCGCTATCGGAAGGGCGTGGGACAAGTACCCAATGTCCGACCTACCTGATGCAGGTTTTCTAGGGTTTTCCCTGCATTACTTTTAGGCAAATTGCTGGGTAAGATCCTTAAACCATAGCCCGGGGCCCTAGTTAACTCTTGGCTACCTTAATCTAAACTTTTGCATTCTCCCTATCAAATCCCTTCCTATGCTATTGAAGGGGAGTTGCCACTATGTGTATTACTTTCATGTAACCTGTTCCCCCCCCCCCCTAAAAAAAATCTATTTACTGTTTTTTTCATAAAATAAAGTTGTGAAAGTAACTTCATATTATAAAGTCTAAAATTTTCGTAAAACATATCAATTGTTTCATTATTACGAGTTACAGACAGTTTATTTAATTAATTAAAAATAAACAGCGTTTCGGTATGTATTTATAACTTCTTCAGGTCTTTTATAATTATCACTAAATGTTAAGAACAATTTGACTCATATTTATATTAATAATTAGAATAAATTTGCAAGTTTTCTTGGTTATTTGCATTTACTTAACTAATATACGGAAAAATAGAAGAATTTTGGTGACACAATCTGACGCTGTTCTTGATCAACAGCAGTTATGTTGAGATCTTGGTATGCGATATCTATCTATATATATAAAAATGAATTGCTGTTCGTTAGTCTCACTAAAACTCGAGAACGGCTGAACGGATTTATTTTATCTTAGTCTTGAAATGTTCGTGGAGGTCTAGGAAAGGTTTAAAAGGCGAGAAAAAATCGAATAATTTCCGCGAAAACCCTAAAAACAGCCCTTTTCTATTTCCCATACAAACGTTTTCTAAATAAAATACAAATCTACACCAGTCGATCAATTTTCACCAAATTTCGTACACGTGTTCTTTGCGACCAGGAAACAAACACTGTCGGGGTGAGACGCGTCTTCCACCCCCAGAAGCGGGGGTGGAAATATTTAAACATACTAAAACAGACGATATTTGAGTCGGATAAATATTTTTAGGGGTCAAAGATATTGATAGTGTTTCTACCAATATTATCTGAATACAATTTCTTCCCCTACGCCCTGTGAAAAGGACACCCTTCGGGTTAGGGGTGTAGATGCTTTACAGTAAAATAAAACGAATACAGCCGAGATTGGAGTCAAATCAAAGGTTATGGAAGTCACTGTGTTTAGTTACGACATTCAAATTGGCATTTACCCCTCAGATGCAGGGGTAGCGGGGTGCAAATTTTGGAACATGCAAACACGGCAGATATTTGCGTTGAAGAAATATTTTTCAGAGTTAATTATAATGATTAGGGTTCGAGTAGCGTTACATAAAAATTGCGCAAAAGCAGCCGAAATTGGAGTCATATCGGGGGTTACAGGTAAATGACATCTCGGGCAACGCCGGGCACCCAGCTAGTATACATATAAAATTGTGGCGTTTTCATTTTATGTACAGTCATGGAATTTCGTCTTTCCTCCTTACGTTACCTTTGCTATCACATATAAATCGGAATTCTCTAATGGTTCTATTAATTTCTAATGTAATTGGCGTTATAATTTCGCTGGTACAGAAACATACAAAAGAACTGATTGTTCTTCCCAAACGGTTAACATTGCATTTTTTTTGGTAGATAAAAGTTTGTACGCTGTCTATTGGGATCGTATTGTACAGAAGACGTCGCCAGACTTCTGACCTGGAAAATAAAGACGCCTGTGTCTCGGCAAGTATTGATGCGTATTTTGATGCCCGTTGATTGTCAGTGCTCGGTCGCTCGCTTGAAAGCAAAATTCCCGATTAATCGTTTTTCTCTATATTTTGCAGCTCCACTCAATTAATCAAATTCATTGTGGAAGAGTGCAAGGAATACCTTGACCTTTAACAAGCTGTGTTTTGCTCCGCGGATGGTACGCTCCGCCCCTTCAGACTTGCCGTGTAGAGGCGCTGCGGTCGACAACGGCCGGTCGAAGCTAACAATCCCCACTCAGTCAGTCTTCAGACAAAACTGCTCGTAGCTAACCCATGTAGGTTTGTCGCAGCTCTAATGAAGTGGGATTCGAGGAGCACAATCTCGAACTCGCCGCGTGCCTACCAAGCAATAAGCCAGAGGGAAGACGCGCTGGCGAAGCCCGGGAATGGGATAGCGACGCCCATCACTCAACACTTTTCCGCCACAGACGTCCGCTGCGAAGGACAGATGTCTCTCGGCGTGAAGACCAACGAGGTGAGCAGCTCAGCGTCATGGCCAAAGCTGAAGCGCTTCCAGGGGCCTGCAACCAAGGAGAGAAGGGAGGAGTACCCCAGACCGAAGACCGCAACTTTGGAGCGACCTCGGGTTCTCAACATTTCCCTCGTCGGCAAAATAGACATGACGAGGCTCACGAGGAAGGGCCTGCTGTCTATTTCCAACCTTTGCATCGCGCCGCTGGAAGCCAAGCGCAACGGCACGTCATTACGAGGCGGCCCTGGAGGGAAGACGCGCAAGTTTACCGTGCCGCAGAAGAGCCTACGGCGCCGTACTCAGCAGGACAGCGAGGACGACGACAGCAGTGCCGTGTCGCCGCCCCCGGCGCCTCCCAAGCAGCTGAAGCAACAAAGACGCCGCGTCTCTCGCGACCGCAAGAAGGGGACGGCGTCCAACCAGAGCGAGGAGGACGACAGCAGCACGTCCGTGGGGACCAAGCAGCCTCTCAGGGTGCCAAACAAGAGGAAGACTGCGCTGGAGCTGGGCGCGGAGAAAGGACGGTCCTCGACGACGGTGGCTCCGCCCCAACCCTGCACGACGTGTGGCCGTCCCGAGCAGCCGGAGCGCCTCCACAGCCACCCGCCCCCGAGGCAGGCGACGCCCGCCTCCGTCGCTTCGCAGCCGGCGCCGAAGAGCTCCGTACGAAAACCCGTGCCAATGAACTTCCGCAGCTCCGTGTCGTCGTCGACGATGCCCGCCTCCCAACATAAGTCGCCCCCGGAGGTGAAGGCCCCCGAGAAGGCTGGTCGCCCACGGACTGTCGTCTGTTACGTTTGCGGACGGGAATTCGGGACCAAGTCGTACCCCTTGCACGAGCCCCACTGCTTGCAGGTGAGTCATACCTATTAATAGTCCCACAAACTGTTTCAGAAATTAGAGAATCTCTATACAACTCAGAGATAATATTTTTCGGTAGTTCCATTGTCTGATAGATGAGATAGAACGAGAATTCAAACAAAGCAATGTGAGCGGAAGGAAATAATGATATTGGCATATTGTATTTTACCCACCATTAATTTTGAATAAGATTGTTACGTGAACGTGAAAATGGATTATAGCATTAGTTAATGAGAATATTTGTTCAATATGGACTCGAAATGAACGATTGTTGCAAAGAAACGTATAAAAGCATCGAACTAACAGGATAGTGAGCAAAAAAAAGAAGAGACTATTTAAGAAAAGACTATTAAAAGTAGGGCATCAGTGAAAGAAACTCAAATAATAACTGAAATCGTCAATTTCGAGAAGAGAAAATGACTGACTGTCCAAAATAGTTGTAAACTGTAACTTCCGGCATCAGAGACAAAGAGGAGTCGTCTCGTAAGTGGAACAGTGGAAATTTATATTATAAATGTATTGAAGCTCCTCCACCCTTCCGCATCCCCCCTTTCAAATCCCTTCCTATGCTATTAAAGGGGAATTGCCCGAAGTGGATTACCCTCATGTAGCCTGTTGCCCTAAAAAAAAATTCAGACCTACCTGATGCAGGTTTTTCTAGGGTTTCCCTGCATTACTTTTAGGTGAATTGCCGGATACGATTCTTAAAATATATCTCGGGGGCCCTAGTTAACCCTTGGCTATCTTCCTCTACCCTTCCGCATCCCCCATTTCAAATCCCTTCCTATTCTATTAAAGGGGAGTGGCCCAACGTGGATTACCCTCATGTAGCCTGTTACCTTAAAAAAAAAAAAATTCAAGATTGGCGCTGCGAGGGCTAATCTCTCGCAGGCAGTACCTGCGAGGGATGTTCTCTCGTAGGCAGAACCTTATAGGAGAGACAGGAAGGGCTGCCTTTGGGGATCCCTTTTCCTCTCCGTTTTTGAACTACGGTTCCCACAAGCCGAGGCACCACGGCCTGTTCTGAGAGGTGTATGTTCCGGGGTCACAGACCTTGGGCAAGAGTTGTCCGCTATTCCCATTGGAATAGTCGGCCAGCTGCCTCCTAAACTGGTCGAGGCACGGAGAGGGGGGATGCTGCGTCCCCACAGCAAACTCCTCTCCCGCTATCGGAAGGGCGTGGGACAAGTGCCCAATGCCCGATCTACCTGATGGAGGTTTTTCTAGGGTTTTCCCCGCATTACTTTTAGGCGAATGCCGGGTAGGATCCTTAAACCATAGACGGGGGGCCCTAGTTAACACTTGGCTACCTTCCTCTACCCTTCCACATTCCCCCCTTTCAAATCCCTTCCTATGCTATTAAAGGGGAGTTGTCACCTTGTGGATTACCCTCACGTAGCCTGTTACCTAAAAAAAAATAAAAAAATTCAAGGTTGGCAGAGAAATGTGCAAGAAGTTTTATAAAACAGCATAAAATGTATTGAAATAACTGAGATGTATTGTTAGTATCATCGTGCAATTATCTACGCTTCCCTCCGGCATTCCATTACATTGAATTCGCTTTGAAGAGCATTCATTTTTAACGAAATGCATACCAACTGAGAATAACTCTATGGATCGCCGATTAACGAAGAATGATCGTTATCCGCTATTATTTTTCGTTCTTTTCGATGACATATATAAAATATTTATGTAATATCATTTACGATATGCCAATTATCTATTTCTGGTTTAGCTTTCGGGAATATAACTCAATTTCATTGGTATTTAATATATTTCAGTATGTCTTCTAATGTAAGCAGTTTTGGGGAATCTGGCACTGAAAATACCACTGGTATTTAATAATCTAGATTGAAGTAGTCTTCGAACATTGATGCACATTCCAAACCAATCCCTTCTGTCATCCCTTTCTCTTACGCTCTATTTTCGAAACATCACACCGTCGATAAATTTAAACGTTGCCTTCACAATGTCGTGATTGAATACAAATTCAATGCAAAGTACAGTATTGCATATTCATGCCGTTATTGATCGATAGTCTTGTCACGAAATCTATTTACCCTTTTTAGATGAATAATCTTATTTATTCATCGATAGTAGGTCAAATTAGTTAAGCAAATTTGCGACATACAAAATAATATATACTGTGAAATAATGAATTATTACGTTTTATACATCGACATAAATGGTGGTTAAGAGAATTTTTATTTTCAATTTATTTTAAGACTAATGTGGTAAGGATGTTTAATGAGACTGTTAATTTTGATAAATAATCATTTTAATTTATTTTTATCTTCTGATTGATATAATTTACTTGAAATAAGACAACATTATATACACTGTAAAATAAGAAATATATCAGGTGGAATGCGGAACAAACTAGAATGACAATTGATATTTTAGAAATTTAATAAGAGACAACCCTGGGAATTTCTTACGTAAACTTCAGCCGGTGTCATCGGGAAATGGCGAGTGGCGTTACTTCTTCTCTTGTCTCCTACAGAAACTTCTCAATCGTCCAGTCAGTTTTAGCCACTCGACTTCCTCTGCAGACTCGTTGCAATTCGTAGGCTTTAGAACTTATTTGGTCGGAAGCTTTTATTCCTCAACCATCTGGATGAGCATAACAGCATATTTTTGTCTGCATCCAGACGGACTTTGCCAGACCAGTCCTCTCCCCCCCCCCCCCCCCCGACCGTCTAGTCCTTTTTCTCTTCAGCTTCCTTGCTGTTACCAAGTCAGAATACTCCATCTGCGTTGACCCTTTTCAGTTCCTCTGACTGACCACCCGCTGCGTTTTCCAAACATAAAAACTGTCCCTCCCCAGAATTCTGCTTCCCGATGCCATTTGTATACGAAAGCAAATTCACGTTCCATTTTGTGCGCACTTTGTTTAATATAAAAAAAAAATTATCCTCCAAAAACTATAAATGAGATACACGATCACATCACACTAATTACTTCCTTCCGTTATTCATGTAAGTTTTTTAACGGCTCCAATAAAATATTTCTTCAGAAAGCTTAAATATATACAAGAAATAATGTGATTATGAACAACCGTCCAGTCCCACTTCCTCATGTATGCTTAACGTTTCAAAATATAATTCTCATATTCATCATTCGTCCAGTATTTTACTTAACATCAAAATACACATAGTTATATATTATTTGACGAAATTGATTTTGATCACACTTAAGTTCTTTTTATGGCTAGCCATATTTTATTTTTATTATACCTACTAGCTGGGCGTACGGCGTTGTCCGGGTTGTCATAATGAAACTCAGCGACATCCATAATCCCGGATTCGACTCCAATCTCGGTTGTTTTTGCGTTATTTTTAACGGTGCTCCCTTCCCATAGCCAAGGGAGTTGAAATTATACACATAACACACCAGGAGAAACACTATCATGTCATTGACCTCGAAAAATATTTAAATGGGCAGTTTTAACTTTTTTGAAAAATTTCACCTAAATTCATCCCCGCCCGTGGGGGTGTTTTCGATTCGAAGGAGCACGTGTACGAAATTTGGTCAAATTTTCTCCACGACTGTAGATTTGTATGCGGAACATACAAACATACACACAAACGTACAGTTTATTTTTTTTAGTAGATAGCTTACTACAGAGGTTTAGCAATGGAAAGAAAATTAGAATAGAATAATGATAAATCATTCCGTATCCTGACTTCCTTTCATATTACTGTTAGTTTGTATCAGCTATTTTCTCTTTCATTGATGTTCATCTGAAATGGGAAGTGTCTGCAAGGCTCCTTCAGGTAATTAATTCCAATCTACAGGAGTTCTATTTTTTACGTTTAATTTTGTGTACGTGATCTCATCTACTCAGAAATGTACCACTGTGAACAAAAAGTAAGGTGAATTTATTTATAAAATATAAATTCTTTATTTATTCTTCCAAATCAATTTCATCCCCTTCAAAGTAATCCCCGTCCGATAAAACGCACTTTTACCAAAACTTTTTCTAGTCCTCGAAACAGTCGGAATAGTCTTTTTCCGGTATAGCCTTCAAGACCTTCTTCGATTCGGTTTTTATCTCCTCAATAGTGTCAAAACGGCGTCCCCGCATTGGCCTTTTGAGTTTGCTAAATAGCCAGAAGTTGCACGGAGCCAACTCGGGCGAATACGGTGGTTGCGGAACGATATGAGTCGAGTTTTTGGCAAAAAAGTCGCGATGAACCAATGCAGTATGACATGGTGCATTATCGTGATGAAGGAACCAAGAGTTGTTCGCCCATAATTCCGGCCGTTTCAGACGAATAGCTTCACACAAACGACGCATAACGCTCAAATAATATTCTTTGTTGACAGTTTCGCCCGGCGGAAGGAATTCATAGTGGACCACACCACGATAATCAAAGAAAACTGTCAACATGACCTTGATGTTCGATCGACTTTGCCGTGGTCTTTTCGGTCTTGCTTCACCTTTTGCACGATATTCGCTGGATTGGTTGGTGGTTCCAGGGTCGTATGCGTAAATCCAAGTCTCGTCTCCAGTAATGATGCATTTCAAGTGGTCCTGATAGTCAGACAGCAAAGTTTCACACACATCAACGCGACGTTTTGAGCGATTTTGGTACCAACCGAGACTTGACGCGTTTGAGACACAATGGTTTGGGCTGCGCCTAATGATATTCCAACACTATCAGGGAGATCTATAATTGTCCATCGACGATTTTCAAGCATCAAATCTTTGATTTTTTGGACGTGGCCCTCGTCGGTAGACGTTGATGGTCGTCCAGAGCGCGGTTCGTCTTCAACGCGTTCTCGGCCCTCTTTGAACTCGTTGTACCACTTATAAACGTTTTTTTGTGCCATAGTTTGATCACCAAAGGCCTTCCGCAACATTTTCAACGTGTCCGCACAAGAATATTCGTTCCGCAAACAAAATTTGATGCAAGTTCTTTGCTCAACAATATCACCCATTTCAAAAATCGAAAAATTCACTTTTGGTTGTTTACAAAAACACGTGTAACTCGGACATAATTGAACCTTTTAACAAACAGATGCTTGGAAAATATTACAGACAGTCCTACCAACCTAGGAAAAAATTTACCTGCCTTCCTAATACCCGGGAGTTTTAAATGACAATTTTATCTTACTTTTTGATCATAGTGGTACGTGTCTCTCGCCTATATCACGCTATGGAGTCAAATCATGTATCTTTTCAAGATCCTTTTGGGGTTGCAATTCATCGCCTTTTTAAAGTTCTGTTAACTGTACAGTCATCAAGTAGTCTTACGCTGGAATCAGTGTTTAGAGACTTTAATACAGTGGCTCCCCACATTTTTGTCCCGTATCCCCTTTGTCTTTTTTTTCTGTTTTGGGTAGACCCGCCTCCAGTCTAATATTAATTTGTTATAAATTCATCAACTCAGTTGTGTTTTTGACAGCTTACTGAGTGCTACTCACTTTGATAGGTTTTACTGTACAGAGAAATAGTTTAAAAAACACGGAATGTTTTATACATTTATTAATTCTGGGGAGATCAAATGCAAATGTAGTAAAATTATAATGTAATATAAATATACAAAAAATATATGCTTTTAATTAGAGGAGTAAGCCTGATGATTTAATACCAAATTTAATGTTTGGCTTCAATTTAGAAGCTTTAACCTTAAATTTCCTCCGTCGATGATTTCTAATCTGTTTATTTCTTCTGTAATAAAATTGACAATCGCGCTGAAACCCCTTTCCACGACGTATGAAGATGGAAAAGCTATGAAAACCTTTCTCGCGATAGTCCATAACGCAGGATAAGTCTCTCTGAGGCCAAAATGCTGATATTCCGTTCTGAACTGTACCTCAATTTCTTCGTTGGTGCTTATTCCGATCAGCTCATCTTGTAATATGACATCCGCTTCTTCAATGCCACCGTATGGTATCGATAATCCTCTGTGGTATTTCCATATTCAAAATATCCTCAAACCCAATTTCAAATTATGCGTGAAACAAATGTTTAACGTAGGTTGAAACGTCATCATCCTGGCAGTTGGTCTATGACAAATTTGGAGATTGGGAAAATTCGCGCCGTCCAATATTTTGCTTCATTAGCATAATTCTGACAAAAAAACCTGAAATGATGGACTTTGTTTTTATGAAATTTAGTCCGTCACCCTGTAACATTAAATTTAGTGAACCAATATCTTAAATAAACACATAAGTTAATTTTCTTTTAAAATTGGATCTTTATCTTCAAACTCTAAAATTGGAAATAATCTTGTCAAACATAAGCCTTTTTACAACCAGCTTACTTCAATGTGAAGGAGTAATTGATGAAAATTCTCATTTTCTTCGCAAAGTGAAAACAACTTAGTATTCAACGCGTATGTTTGAATTTTGTTTACTGCGTCAATGACAAATGGAAGAGATTGATCCAATCTACCACTCAATTTTTTAGCAATTAAATGTTGCTGATGGATGACACAGTTGTTTCTCATTTTACTGACAAAATTTCTTTTGAATTTATTCAAATTGAGTGTTTTTATTGTACAGCCTGCTATATCGGTCAAACGCAGCGTAAGCTCCGAACCAGTATTAAATACCATTTTGCAAATTTAAAACAAACTCGATAAACAATCTGCTTTAACAGAACATGTATACATGAATAATCACAGGATTCATGGAAATAATATAAAAATTCAGTACTATCTGAATTATTCCATTTAAGCAAAGCCAAAATTTCGGTAACGACCTGTTTAGCTGGGATCCATTCTCGTGGACTCCCAATGTTTGTTTTCGCTGACATGATCCCTTGCAGTTAAGAATCAGACTTCGCCGATGGCTCGGTGGACGCTGCAATCCGTCGTATTTCCTGGAAAACGGTCATCCAGATGGCATACAGGTTCTCGTCAGCAGGACAGTTTCATTATTTCCTCAAAAATTCACTCTCCAAACACCAATCAGCATCGGAAACTGGAAAACTAACTTCCTCTCCAAAACACAACTTCTTCATAAATTCTCCAAAACTGTCTTCCACTCCAAAGCTCACGAACCGCCAACTTCGTCTATAAAATGCAACGTCTTCATAACTTCTTCTAACATCACAAACAGACTAACTTATCTCCGCTCCAAATCTCAAAACTATCTAATTGAAAACTAAAAACTAACTTCTTCCACTCCATAATTCAGTCTCCCTAAACTAAAACCCAACTAACTTCCGCTCGCTCTGCCAGCTCCCTTCACACCACAGGTTTTCGAAATTTCCCCGCACAGGCTCTTGAATTCTACTGTTTTTATCCAATAGGAATTAGATTTGTGCCCCCATAAATCTCAATATCTTAATTAACCACGCCCCTTATTGGGTGGAAATAGCCAAATTCAGGTCCGTGGGAAGACACGGCCACGACGGCGTCAATCTGATGGAATGTCCTGTCTTGTGACCAAAGATTAGCCCAGTCAGACACTGACAATATTTTAATCTCTACAAACGGTTGCCACTACGGTTTTTTTCTGTCTCAGCGAGTTCATGGGAAGAGAGCATTGACCCCCGCTAGACTCAAACCGAGAATATTAATCGCTCAAGATATTTTCTTTCGTGAAATAAATTAAAATAAATAAGTAATAAAATAAAATAACCCCCAATTAATATATCCCGCGTGTGTACACTGCAAATTATATTTAGTTAAATAGTGATTAAAAACACTGATATCCACCCAAAATACTCTACTCTCGCAAAATGAAATTACAAATGATCGGATTTAAAAATAAATAGATGTATATTATAATTAAAATGTAAGAATGTGAATTAATGCATAATTCAGGGGAAGAATAGATGTAAAATTGAGTTTCAAGTGCGGAAATCTGAATAAGTTTTTCTTCAGTTTTTTATGTTTTTCTGTGTAATACCCTTCTGAAGTACTATTTACGACGATTAGAATTTTCTTTAGTATGCAAATTATATTTAAAAAAAATTAATATGACTTAACATCCTCCTAAGTGTAAACTTTGAACTTGATTATACAAACTTTTACTTCCACTAAAAGCATAATTTGGTTGCTATCATAAATTTACGTTGATGTGACTGCAGTTTCTCTCTACATAAAATTTAAATACTCAAAATATAGTTAAAATATATTAAATATAATTTTAACAATATATTTTATTGTAGATTTCCACCTAATTTTTTTAAGAATATTGATATATTGATAAAAAATGATTGTAGCTTTTTTTAGGGCAACAGGCTACATGAGGGTAATCTACATGGTGGCAACTTCCCTTTAATAGCATAGGAAGGTATTTGAAAGGGTTGATGCGGAAGGGTAGAGGAAGGTAGCCAAGGGTTAACTAGGGCCCCCGGGCTATGGTTTAAGGATCCTACCCGGCAATTCGCCTAAAGGTGATGCAGGGAAAACCATAGAAAAACCTGCATCAGGTAGGTCGGGCATTGGGTATTTGTCCCACGTCCTTCCGATAGCGGGAGAGGGGTTTGCTGTGGGGGCGCAGCTTACCCCCCTCTCCATGCCTTAGCCAGTTTAGGAGGCAGCTGAAGGCTGTATGAATTAATTAATTTTGGATAAATAGCTGTGAAAATTTTAGTACAAGTGTATAATTTTCGACTCTTTAAACTCGGGGGGGGGGGGGAATAAATGTAGAACCTTCTTTTGCTAACACCAAAATAGTGATTCTATTATTTCCCTAAAACCATTTCTTCCCTGCTCCTGTCTCATACACAAGCCCACACTCAATTAATTATTTTATTTTGTCTGAGAATTAATTGATTATAGTGTCACCTGAAGGATTTGTATATTTCAGTTATTAGTTCTTTGTAGAACTGTAAATATTCTCTGAATTTGTTCAGAAATTCTGCTTAAACGAGTTGTAAACACACATACACTCGTGATGTTATTTGCAATCGATATCTTATGCGTAAAGCGTTCCATGTTTCATATAATTTAATTTTCTGGAATTACAAGTTGCTTAGCTTATAAGAAGCAAAATTATCCGTATAAATTTGATAATTTATCTTAGACAAGATAAATTAAAATTTTCCTCGTTGAATCCTAGGTTATTCAGTCTAAGTCAACTCTGGCTTATCAAAGTGTCGAATTTGTTTTCGTCTTCCTATAAAAAAATTATAGTTGGCTGGAAATGTTTCGAGTTCTGCTTCCGGGTTTGTAAAATTCCTAGTTTCTTCAATTCACTGAAATTCGCTAAACTAACTCAGCTCAGCGCTGAATCAACATGGTAGGACCTATAATTTCCTTATTTA
The DNA here is from genome assembly GCA_037074705.1 of Zhengitettix transpicula. Classification (NCBI taxonomy): domain Eukaryota; kingdom Metazoa; phylum Arthropoda; class Insecta; order Orthoptera; family Tetrigidae; genus Zhengitettix; species Zhengitettix transpicula. Next base: position 78,539,338 of record CM073594.1, on the reverse strand, counting down.
AATTCTCGGAGATTTCTCACGTAAATGCCTCCAAATCAAATTAAATTTAATAATTTTGTAAATCTGAGTGCCACTGACCTTTCTTTCATAAATCACCCCACTCTTTTTGGAAGCTTTGAATAGATCTATTTTTTTTTCCAATTATTTCGTCGTGATTGAATCGCGGAACTCATTTTGGACGTTGCGATTTATGATTGCCTTCGGCAGAGTGGAGCGGTCATTGTTCTGAATCGCCGAATTCGTTGGTGAGAATCGATGGCGCTCTCACGCGACTGTTCGATCGATCGCAAAGAACTGTTGGGCGTTGGTGACGTCACAATCGACCTGCCACTGTACCGAGCTTCTTACGAACCCTAATCTGCCCCAACTTCCTCTTCCCGGGACTGAAGCCGCATACTCTCAGTGATTAACTACGTCTACAATTTTTGCTAATTTTTTTTTTGTATTTTAAAACTAACTATAAGATTTAACTAAACATGCTTTGTTACGTGATTATTCTGTTGTAGAATAAAATGGTGAAATAAACAGGCTATACTTGTTCTGTAAGTTAGTCTTATAGACAAACATAAGAATAGAGCTGTAAAACAGAATACAATGGACCGGTGGACAACTTGAACATGTTAATAAAAAGGCTGACTGACAACGCCCAGCGACGACCGACCAGAATTATTAAGACGAACAAATTGACACCCGGAAGTATCTGTTTCGCAGACGGACACAGCAAAATTTCAGACATCTGGAAGAATTTAGTTTAGAGAGCTACACAAATGCTTTAATTGGTTAACATTAAGACGCTACATAGGTCGCTACAAGAGGAAGGTTGATCTAGGAGGAAGCAAATACCCACAATTGAAATGAAATCGTTTAATAAATTACCAAGATTAAATTCAGCGTGAATGTGTTAGATTAAATATATGTCTAATAAAAATTATAGGTATTTGATATTGGTCCTCAAGATCCGAATACGACATTACTCTTAATGATACCATTATAGAAATAACGATTTTAAAGTACGAGCAAATTATTTGAAAACGTTAAAGAATTTTAAAGTATTGAGAAAGTAAAATTGTGCCATGGAGCGTCTCAACATTTTACAAGCATAAAATGGCTACTTTTGTAGAATAAAAACGTGAATAAATAATCAAAGAGTTGTGACGTTTCTTTCATTACGCTGCTTTGCCTCAAATTTCTGCACTTTCATCACTTAACAAGACTTTTTGAAACTGAAACTTTTGACGACTTAAGTCAGGAAAATGAGAGGTTATTTATTAAAGAAACACAGCCTTGTAATATCTTGGGTATTTACTGTTCACGGAATTGAAATTATCAGCCTATTCATCGAGATCATGTCTAACGCTCTGAGTTAGAATAGAAATTATATAAATTAGTTTAATCGTTTAAAGTGAAACGATTTCCTGTAAACGTCTAATAAAAACGCCGTATGAATATTTCATACAATGACTTTGAAATCTTTAAACGTTCAGTATAATTAATAAAAAGGTCAGAGAACGCAATAAATTACTTCAAATCAAGCAAAGACTTTTTAAATTAATAATAATTTTTAACATTTTAAAATTATTATAATTCAATTAATCAGGTCACCGGGAGGTTAAACGGCGCGTCGTTGTGTCCAGACATGCTTGCGAGCGTGTGAATAAACTACGTTTACGGGGTTGAAAATGGCTGCCATAATCTGCTGACCAGTTCGGTGAATGGGCTATGACGTAGATTTGGGTCATTGATAGAGAAATGTTATGTTTAAAAATGTTAAAGTGTCGCAAGGAGATAAATCTATAAATGCAGTCAGAAATATTTACGCAGATATGTAGAATAATATTTTTTTGGTGCTTGATTCTGATTTTAATTAAGATATATTTTAATTGTTTTAACATAACGCTTTCTTTTGTATTTAAACGAAATAGTTTAATATACTAGTTTTAATGTAGGTAGCCTTTTAATAACAATTTTATATATTTATATGAAATTGTTAAAAGCAGATGAAATATTTAAAATTGAACAACTAACTCATATAAAAAGCAACTAACATTTGTTTTCTAGCTTCAAATAAATTCAAAACTGTAAATATTTTAAGGAAATCGTGTGATAACCGATTCCGAGCATATTTGAGCACATTATTACTTGTTATTAACAAGTTTTTATAATTATTTTATACTTTTACTTTTTCCTTAAATTATCATTATAAAGTTTCATAAGATTTTTTGGGTGTAATTTAAGGTTATAGATGGGGATTCTATTTGATAAAATATTATAAAGCTTTTTTTTATGTTATTTAACATTAAAACCTTGGTTATACTCTTTTCCTGGTGTATAATTTATTAAAGGGTTTCATTTCAATTGTAGGTATTTTCTTCCCCCTATATCAACCTTCTTCTTGTAGCGACCTATGTAGCGTCTTAATGGTAACCAATTAGAGCATTTGTGTAGCTCTCTAAACTAAATTCTTCCAGATGTCTGAAATTTTGCTGTGTCCGTCTGCGAAACAGATACTTCCGGGTGTCAATATGTTCGTCTTAATAATTCTGGTCGGTCTTCGCTGGGAGTTGTCAGCCAGCCTTTTTGACATGTTCTAGTTGTCCACGGGTCCATTGTATCCTGCTTCCTTTATCACAAAAGGAACGCAGGCCGCTTTCGAGTCCAGTAGCCCAATACACCTACAAAACCAACGTCTTTCGCCTTCCGAAATAACGCGCGTTTATTATCATTCCTTACAATTTAATCCAGGAAAATCGCCATACAATACGAAGCACGATGTTCACTTTTTGTTCCTTACAAGATAATACAGCGCAAAATACTAATTTAATCTGAGTGTTAGTCCTTCATACGCGGTTAGAATCTTTGTTCACGGTGCTCAGCGAGAGTTACGTTTCCGCACAAAGATTTGTCTGCGGTATCTAATAAATAAAATTGAATGTTTGTACGTAATAAACTTGTAACTCACTGTTCTAGAAATGTTTTTTTTCAATTGAAGAATAGAGAGGAGCTTTAATAAGTTCAAATCGTAGAGGTTACGCCATGTCGACTCCACACTCGGTGCGATATTCTTCCATCCATTAGAACTGATGCAAGCTAAACCTGCAATTTAAAATTCGACATTTTTCCATCCTAATACTTTAATTCAATTTAATTCATGGCCTCACCGGTTTAAGCTTATGAAAGTTTCTCTCTATTCTTGAATTGAAAATTCAACAAACCTTAATCAACGCACATAAAAAGCCGTTCTTCATTTGAGGTGCTAAATTAGTAAGAATTGTGATTTGTATTTCTATATGTAGATTACATTCAGTTGATGAGAAAACCTAGATATATATAGAGAAATATAACTAATGACTAGTTTTGTGTCCTGTGCAAATCTCTCCAGAAATGTGAAACACCATCCACCATTTTTCATCCGAGTGTGAATAAACACAGAATAAATCATTTCTCATAAATTGTATACATCTACCACGTTTTCAAGGACTCCAAAAAAGAATAGTTATATTCATAGCAGGCGTTTCAGATTTTACAATGAGTTTACGAATATATGATAATCGCTGTAAGCTTTTGGAAAACGAATAAAATATAAAATGAGCTCGTTAAATTTGCAGATTACTTAGGTATGAGTGTTGGAGGGAAAGTACCTGCACATAAGTCTGCAATGCAGGTGAGACCCGCAGAGCTTTGTATAACACTTTTATGTAACACGTGTTTAGCAACTGCAGAGATAATCGTTTATTCTTCCGCTTGTTGTTAGACCCGCTCTATTTCGGTAGTCGACTCATATGGGCAGTTATCGTCTCGGCTGTTCCAATGCACGAAAGTACGGTAATATTCCGCATTTCTTATCTATAAAAATGCAATATTACTAGCTTTAAAATCTTGGCAAATTCGCCAATTCTATATTATTTTTAAAAGTTTTGTAATTATCCACATTAATTGAAAAAAACGATATTTTTCTTTAAACAATTGTTTTATGCCTACACACAACAAGGAACGAATATGTTTTATTGTCTCACAACAACATATATAAAGCAAGTAAAAATATATTTATTAGCTCATTTTGAGTTGGCTAAATGAGAATATATATATATTGTAATAATTTTACAAATTGCTTTTGTTAACTTTTACAATAATTCAAAATATGAATTATGTGGCGTTTTTAAATGAAAAAACTTAAGTGAAAACTATTAAACAAGATTTATTAACAATTTTAAAACAAGTATAAAATACACAAAATAATTGGGATCTCAGTGTCTTGAACTGGGTTTGATAAATGGCAGAATTTATATAATCAAAATTACATTTACTTTTTATGGAAATCAATGCGGCTGAACATAGACGACATTTGTTACGGAAGAAATAATACTAAAGATTGAATTTAACAATTTCAATTTTATCAAGAGTTAACGATCTCATTTTATCGATAATTAAATAATTAAAGAACGATCTGACTTTTATCTTTCAAACACGGTTTACAAATGATTTTAAAGTTTTTCTCTACTTACGGCCGCCCAGGTCTCATTTTTAGTTTTTCGTGCACAATTTTGGGGACATCACTGATTCTAAGTTCTCACAGACTCTAAATGTTCACAGGCTCTAATTGGCGTTGTTTGTTAGTTGGTTTAACACAAATCGGTTGGTTCTCGATGCTTTACTGCAACCTGGATTTGCAGATCTCGTGACTTTAGTTGAAAATGTACTTCATTGGTTCGTCTATGGCCAGCATGATGAATCTACGCTCGACCACCGAATACACCCTAGTTGCTCTGTCTCCTTCCCGACTGAATATTGCTTTACTTTTTAACACTTGAAAGCGTGTTTGTGACTGGACCACACTATTTCGTTCTGACTGCCGACTGTAAAACTTTTCGTCTGATCTATTCGCTGTCTGCTGCCCGACTGATATCTGTTCAAATTTTCATGAATTGGAATTTTGGTCTTTTCTCCTCGCTGCCTACTGCCCGACTGATATCTTTCGTCTCGTAAATTTTGAGCGCGTAAACTCTCTCAGCCGATCAACAATGTTTTCTTTGCCTTGCCGGTTTGTTGCGGCGTCCGCTCTATATCCACTAATAATGAGTCCTCTACAATTCAACTTTTCTATTAGAACAATGTCTTAATTACCAATTACTACAATATATATTGTAGTAATCAAAATAATTTAAATTAATGAAACAAAGATGTCACCACGTTGGAGTGCCACAATATGTAATTATCATTTTTAATTATATTAACAAAATACCAGCACCGTTAGGACAAACAAATTATGTCGTATACACAAGATTAATTAAATGAATAAAGTAAGGAAGCCGAAATTTATATATTCTTTTAAAAGAACTCAAAAATTATTTATTTGACAAATTTGGTTTTAGTTGCATTTAAATTTCAGTATTTTAAGTTATTGCCTCAGCTTTTATGAGAATCTAACTTTCAGGGTCGCTTATCGGGCCTCCAATAAAGACACTAAAAATTAATTTAAATTTACAATAACAAAATTTTATACAAAAAAAACTATTAGAAATCTGAAAAGTTATATAAATCTGGCGGTAAACGATATTTACGTGAAGGTTTACAAAAGAAAGTATTTTTTACATACCATTTATTTGTGCACACGTGAATATTTAATTTTTATAGAACAAGAATTTCATGACAGGTTATAGCACTACTTTTATTATTGTCTCACTTTCCAACATTTTCGGCGCCTTTCTGCTTCGCTGAATATCAGAGTTCTCCTCAGGCTCCCAACACACATGCTCTCTGAATATCTGACTGTTTGCTGACTACATACTGCTGACTTTCTTACTGTTTTACTGTTCACATTATGCTCTCTGGCTATTTGAGTGACGGTATATCTGCGTGACTGTCGACGCCAAAGTTCTGAGCGTCTTATATGCCGTTTCGACAATACACCTAGCAACCATTATCGTCTCTGCGGATTTCATCAAGTTAACAAACAAATATTTTATTTCAATTTTGCAATTCGTGGCGTTCTAGGAAAATAACAACTTTATATTTTACAATCAAATACGTCGAAATTCTATCTCAGGGTCATTACTGGGTTTGATATTCTTAACAATTCCAATTTAAAAAGCTAACATTAACAATTCAAACTCATTGAAGCTAACTTAATACAATATGAAAATAAACGAAATGAAAGAAACTAAATGAAAAGAAAAACGAACGAAATCTGACTTCTACCTTTAGTCCTCGTTTACAGATTTTAAAATAATTGTTTTGTACTCACGAATGTCTTTCTGGTACCAGATCTGATTCTTGGAGCTTGAGGACAACGCTCACTGAAAAGGCCATTATTCACTGGTTCTAAAAGATAAAATTTTAATACACTCGGTCGATGTTCTCGTTCTCTGCCACCTGGAACTTTGGATCTGCTGCCCCTTAGTCAGCCCTCGGACATAGGTCTCCTTGATGCCTCTATGCGAAATTTCGTTCAGTTTGTGTGAAGCAAAACCTTTTGCTTCCAACTTTGCGATTATTATTTGAGTTTCTCCGTTAAAAGTGTTTGCTCGCATTTCATGTAACTAATAGATCTCGTAGTTGTACTTCTTGGACCGCGCTATTCATACGTTTAAATCAGCATCCACTTTTTACTGTAACCTTTTCCGAACGCAGACTGATCTTTATCACTTCTACCCTCAGACTCTATCCACCTCGCCTCTCGCCGCAGACTGGCGTTTGGGCTGGAACTTTCGGCATGCGTTCGCTAACAATGGCTCGACCTTACATTGTTTCCTTTGATGTATTTTTGCCGATAACAATCCAATTTAATTAAAACAATTAATGACCTCTTTAATTGGTATTACAATATATATATATATATATATATATATATATATATATACATATATATATATATATATATATATATATATGTTGCAGTTAAGGTTCTGGTTTACTGACATCACTCCACTCATCTCAACTAATTTATTACCGTGAATGATGGACAACAAAATCAAGGTTTTTAAAACTAAAATATTTACAAAATTCAGACTCAAAAATATTTATTAACTCAAAACTAACAGGTTTACCTATAGAATTTGATGATTTGTCACAGAATTTACATTGTTGGGCGCCAACAGTTTGAGTTATAAATTATTTACCGCAGAAGGTATAACAAGGATATACACAAAATTTACAAATTTTGCGGCTTTAAATTACTATTTGTTTATGAGATCTTTCTCTCATCAGGGTGTTGTGGCTGTACCTAATTGAAACTAATGGGCATGTTTAACAGAAAAATTAAGATTGTGAATTTCATTGAATTTTTCTCAAAACTGTGAATGTTTCACCTCAGCTTCCACAGGCTAAATTTCTGAATCCATTGTCGGGAATGTCTTCTATGAGGCGTTTTCGGCTCGATGTGATGTTTCTTGAACTAAGAAAAACAATGTGGGACTGTTTCACCACAAATATGCTTGGCAGGCATCCGTTATGGTCTTCGGCTTGAATTCTTCGCCGCCACGTACGGGACGTAATAATTCGCCCCTCGCGAATTATTGCGTAGACGACTCCAGTCCGCTTTTCTCGGGAAGAAGCCAGCTTCTTCTTCAATTTTTCACCTACGACTATGATAAATGGAACTATTAAAACGTTTTAATCTCCGTCGTCCTGCTTTCAAGTGGTTTCCAAGATTCTGAAAAAAGTATCCAATCACATAATTTCTATTAAATTGAGGCCATTGAAATGTTTGCTTCACTCAACGTATCTCCTGATGTCGGTTTTTTCACATGCTCACGTGGGGTTAATTATATTAGTGTCGTATTGATTTTTTACCAGTCTAGTGTAAATAAATGGGCAACGCCGGATACTCAGCTAGTATCACACACCGTCGGTCACAGTTTGGATTATATGTTAAGCTCCATGAAAATAATATTTGCATGAAAGATAAATATATTAATTTATTCAGGGTTAATTATACAAAAATTTATGGTTAATTGTACAAACATGTTTTGATAAAACAAAAGAATAATTAAATTTTAGATATTCTTTGCGTTTTGGAATATATGAAATTAACTGTAAACAAAATTGAATGAATTCTTAATATTCTAAAAAGTACATGTTATAGTAAAGGAAATTATACATAGTCACGTGGCTCCATAGAAAAGCAACCAGGCAACGTGATGCAGTTTTAAAGCTTTGTACTGCTTCGCGAAGTCTTAAGTAGCATTACAAGTGTTCTGTGATGTTAAAATCCGCAGGAAACATACAATGTACCGGGGAAAATAATATAGTTATCAGTTTAACCTATGAACTTACGAAATTTTATTTCAATTCTATAGTTTCATGGAATTAAATTAGAATTTTTCTCACATGTTTTTACTTGAATACAATAATACTTTTTTTTTAGGGCAACAGGCTACATGAGGGTGATCCACTTAGGGCAACTCCCCTTTAATAGCATAGGAAGGGATTTGAAAGGGTGGATGTGGATGGGTAGAGGAAGGTAGCCAAGGGTTAACAAGGGCCCCCGGGCTATATTTTAAGGATCCTACCTGGCATTCGCCTAAAGAAATGCAGGGAAAACCCTAGAAAAACCTGCATCAGATAGGTCGGGCATTGGGTGTAAAAAGAAGCCTGCGAGAGGATTCTCTGGCAGGTAACCTGCGAGGGATTTTCTCTCGCAGGCAGAACCTTTTACGTGAGATACGAAGGGGCTACCTTTGGGTTTGCCTTTTCCTCTCCGTTTTTGAACTAAGGTTCCCACAAGCACCTCGGCCTGTTTTGAGAGGTGTATGTTCTGGGGTCGCAGACCTTGGGCATACGGTAAGAGTTGTTCGCTATTCCCATTTGATTAGTCGGCCAGCTACCTCCTAAACTGGTCGAGGCACGGAGAGGGGGGATGCTGCGTCCCCACAGCAAACTCCTCTCCCGCTATCGGAAGGGCGTGGGACAAGTACCCAATGCCCGACCTACCCGATGCAGGTTTTTCTATGGTTTTCCCTGCATTTCTTTAGGCGAATGCCGGGTAGGATCCTTAAACCATAGCCCGGGGGCCCTAGTAACCCTTGGCTACCTTCCTCTACCCTTCCGCATCCCCCTTTCTAATCCCTTCCTATGCTATTAAAGGGGAGTTGCCCAATGTGGATCACCCTCATGTAGCCTGTTGTCCTAAAAAAAAGCAGCTTAGTGTGTTTTCAGTATTACTTTGAACTTCTTTTTGAGCTGAAAAATGATGACGCATTACGTTAATTGCTTGTTATTGAATTAAATCGCTGTTGATAATTACCGTAGTTTCTCTTCCGATTCGCCTGGTAACGACCATATGATTTAGCGTATGGTTTAAAAATTCTCAAAAAATAAATGTTTTAGCACATCGACTACACGAATAGTCATTATAACACACAAATCGTTTTGCAATGAAACGAGCGATCTTTCACTGGATTGATCTTTCTTTAGAGAATGCTTCTCCGACAAGAGAGACTGTTGAATGTGCGACTAGAAAGATTCTGAATATTTCGCATTATGAAGACCGAAAATAGGGCACACATTCGAGCCACTGTTCTCATAGACGTACTGCTATTTTGTGAAATGTAAAAATTTATCTTTTTACAAAAATCGGATGAGTTTAATGGAAGCATGTCGATGCAGGAAAGTGTTGAAAAGTGACCCTTCAAAGGCCTGAATAGAATTTTTAGATGGAATAGGAGAGGACCACAATAACCACAATTATTGAAATAAATTAATTAGTCTATTAGATAATGTAAGTACTGTGCAATTTGTAACATAAATAATTGTTCAATACTGAAACATTAAACTTTTCTTCAAAGTCACGAATACTCCGACTACATCATTTATTTCACTGAAATATTGTAGTGAGGAAACACGCGGTTGTTTTGTTACTATATGATCCGATTAACAATTTTAATACTGAATTTATTTTACAAAATCACAATTCAGGAGTAACTTTATTATATTACCTTTTAGGGTATTACGATATTTTTTTTGTAATCCGAATTGTACAACGCAAGCGGGTTTATTTTTTTTTATAAAATTTAGAATAATAGCTAAAGCTGCCAACATTCTGTCATTGATTCACTCATTTGTACCTCTACCTAAGTCTAAAGTCTAAAAACCGTGGACTAAATAATTAATATTTAATTTATGCACACGCTGTGACTCTTGAGTCCAGACATTTATTTGAATTATTTTTCAGTAGCATTTCATTATAAAATATAGAGACATTACAATAATTTATTATATCATTATTTTGGCAGAAGCATCGGGTTCGTCGACCTTGGAAATAGTAGCAGACGTCCCACGTAGGAAGATTTTCTGTAGCCCCTGTAAATCTGTATTAATTTACTGTCCATTTATTTTCGAAAGAAATGCAATTGTACAACATTTTATGAATAAACTTGAAAAAATATATACGATGTGTACATTTCATATCGCTTTATTTCAAAATTGTGAAGCACAAATGAGTGGATCGAGCGACAGTATAAATAATTATAGATTAAGTTATTTGATATAGCAAAACCAGAGATTATTATTGAATATGATGTAATTTAGAAAATAGTCTTAAAGAATTGTAAGATAACTGAGGATATTCAGAAGTTTTGTGTCCTTTAAATAACTTCTATGACTTATCTAAATTTTTTAAAGGAATTCTGCTATAATCCATAAAAAGGATATATAATTAAACACTATATTAAGTAGACGGTTTGTCGTGTTTTGCAGCAACATCGCGTCTTGCCTGTTGGAACTATTAAACAATTTAAAGGATTAGAAAAACAGAACATATTAGTCACCTCGGTAGCACGTCGTAAATATTTTTTTATTAAATTAGGTGAGCCTAAATAATTTTTACGTTCAGTATAGCTCGCGTATTTATTAGAGCCATAAAGAAATCGTAAAGGAGAAGTGTAAGTGTGTGTGTGTTCACATATAAAATTATAATTAACCGCCATTAAAACCAGCCAATGGTTCCAGGAGAACGTCACTTGCGATTAGCCTCCTCAAATTCGTCAGTCTTTGCAAATTTGCAGCGATATTCGAAGAGATAGAAGGTGTTGACAGATATGTGCGGAATATTTTTTTGTCAGTGTTAAAGTTTTTGAAATAACCTTTATCAATGATAAATTGTAAAGTTATCAATTATCACTCGTACAGACTGCAATATAAAAAATATTTAATATAAACTGATAATTACCATTCGTAAATAAATAAAAAATTAAGCCAATGTCAGAAAAATGTATTAATTACTTAAACCAATTACGGCGTTTCGTCCTCAATTTCGGGACTTCTTCAGGTAAACAGGTAATGCGCCTAAATTTTAAATTTGATATGATAAATTAGAAATGTACATTTACAAAAAAAACATAGAATAATAAGTAATACATATTTTCTGTTTTGAAAGAAATTCCGTTAAAATATAATTTAAATTAAACAGATTTCCGGTTTTGAACATATGATTATATACAGCGTAGTTCGCACGAATGTCCCTAATTTCAATTGTCTACGACGAGTAAACGGTTAAAGATAGAAACTTACAACAATGTTTATATTAAAGGAAAATAATTTCAAAAGATATTTCGAACTTAAGAACGATCTGGTGGTTAGAGATGAACTGTCCAGTTGATCTCGGAACAGTTTGATCACTATTGTACCACGGTTCCCATTGTAGAACATTTCGGATGGAGAAAACATCTCACGAGCGTTATATATCTTGCACACTCAGGGATTTAACTGTATTTGTTGTGAAATAATATAGCCAATTTTTTCAAATGAAGAGTTTTTTGTGTTCAAAAGATTTGATATTGTAAATTCGGTGCAAATGTAATTCAAGTCTAATCATAAATGGAATGTAATTCATTTTAAATTTGGTAACTCCTTTGCAAACGTAGTACCGTCAAATTTCAGATTTAATTCCGTTTATTGCTTGTATTTTGGAGAGGATATGTAGTTATAACATTTGTAATTTGATTTGAATAGCTTTTCCTATAAATTTTATATTTCATGCTAATTCTATCTGTTCTGAGGCCCGCTGAAGAGCCCTGAGAGAAAAATAAAAGTCCCGCATAAATTAAATAGCCGTGGAAAAATTATATCAAAAATACATTTTCTGTTTTATTAAATTTTTCATATTTTGCATTAATTAAATGGTAGTTTAATCAATCCTAAACCTGTCACTAGATTAATATTTCAAAAGTAAATTCTGAAAATTAGTTAAAGGTGAAAAGGTTTACCACAATATATATATATATATATATATTGTAATAAACACTTAATAGGGTTCATTAAATGAATCAATTAACGAAAATTTATTGATGATAAATTTACATTGTATAAGATCTATTTTGGACACCGAATTTCATCCAGTTAATAACAAATACTTTAATTTTTCATTTATTAATTCGTGACATTTATAAAAATACAGTTCTTATATCATTACAGTCAAATACGTCGGATCTTTATATCTCAGGGTCACTACTGACTTTGATAATTAGAACAAAATCAATGTATAAACTGAGAATTAACAATTCAAATATAAAAAGTTAACCTAAAACAATATTAAGATAAGTGAAACAGAGGAAAACTAAATGAAACGAAAACTGAACGAAATCTGACTATACCTTTTTAATTATCGTTCACAAATTTGTATTAATGGTTTGTTACTCACGGAATGTCTGTCTGCTACCAGATCTCTCTTTTATCTGTAAAACTACCACACTAAAAAGTCATTCTTTTACTCAGACTCTACACTTCGTTGAAATTTTTTATACACACGATTGAAATACTCGTCCTCTGCTATCTGGAACCTCGGATGAGCCGCCCCCTTTGGTCAGCTAATGGATGCCGGTCTCCTCTATGCGAAAATTGTTCAATCAGCGTGAAGCAACCATTTGCATCACCGTGTGCAAATTATTATGTAAATCTCTCCGTATATCTGCAGACTTTACTGTTTGTTGCTCTACGTGAACTGAAACTGTATTATATCTCCCCGTCGACTTTTAACTGTTTCATTTCTCGTACGCAGATTTCAGACTCCTTCACCTTTCATCGCCGGTTCCAGATTACCGTCCTCCAAGCGCGCGGTTTTTCAGTTTCCATTGTTAAACAAAGGAAAAACCCGCCTTCATTGTTGCCTTTACGCATTCGTACCGCTAACAATTTAATTATATTAAATCAAATAATGGCTTGTTTAATTGGTATTACAATATATATACACGGCTATGCACACATTCAAAAATAATTCTTTGTAATTTAATTTATATTTTAACGGAATTTATTGTGACGCTTTATTATTTATTTAATTATGTTTAGGCCAATTTACATTTCTAATTTAACATAGAAAATTAACTATTCAGACAAATTTACTGTTTATCTGAATAAGTCCCAAAATTGTGGACGAGACGTCGTATGAATTAATTTTTTTGTTTAATTAACAGGTTTTTTGGCATTTTTTCTGAATTGTTCAATATAAAATAATAATAATAGTGCAAAACTGTAAACATTGTAATATACGTGTATAGAGGAGTTTCTTCAGGGGCAAAGTTTGTGTGGAGTTTATCGATCGAGCATTGTTACACAAAGCTCCGGTGCGGGTGCACGTGATGCTAATGCGATAAACCTCTTCTAAACCCTCATCCTTATATGCAACTCGCCACGTCACCCAGAGAATGCAGTCGCTGATCTCACTGCGCAAGGTTGCCCACACCCACGCCTCTATTCAACAGGCCTTCGTGCTGACGCGGAAGAACTTCAATAGCCTTTAATAGCTACAGGAACGTACAATTCATCACTTAACATAGATCCTTTTTCGAATCCACGATTGTTCTTTACACGTCAATAATAATAATACATTCTTACACAATTTGATAACTTAGATCCAAATAAGCGAAAATAGAATTATATTTCTCGCTTTCTTGCACATGATCCAATTGTATCTCCAATTCATTTCAAGTTTAATCAGATTCACTTTCATCAAATAAAGGTCCTTTTTTTCTTTGAGATAGTCATGAGAGATTTAGAAAATTCTTGTCTTTCCCTACTTCCTGTCCAACCTCTTTGCTGCATCAGATATGTAGATGACATTTTTTGTATTGTTAATAGCTCTAAAATCAACCTTATAGTCAATACTTTCAATAATTATCATCCCAACTTACAATTCACCCATGAACTTGAATTTAACAATTCTCTTCATTTCCTTCATGCCACTGTATCCATTCACAATACTTCCATTGTCACCAATTGATTCAGAAAACCTACATACTTTGGACGTGCTCTCAATTATATTTATTATCATCCTCCAAACTAAAATTGTGCTATGGTATACAATCTTGTATAGAGCTAAATTAATTTCTAACACCAAGTTCCATCAACACAACTTAAATATTGTCCGAAACATTTTAATCTCCAATGAGTACCCTTTAACTTTTATTATTAAACAAATAAACAGCAGGTTGATCAAAATCTAATATCCTACTGTCACTCGTCCCCAAACACCTCAATCCCAATTTTTTATCTTACTCCCTTATTACAAATTTCTACATCACAAATTTATCCAAATATTAAAGAATATCAAATATCCATCATTTACAGATCCACTAATACCCTTTTTAACTTGATTTAAGCCACAAGAATCCACTTGGCACCTACAGCAAGCATTGTGTTGTTTACAAAATCTCTTCCTCTAATTGTAATTCCTGCTACATAGGGCAAACAAAACGTCCCCTTAATACACGTTTCTAATATCAAACTTCCCATTCATAAACAATCTGTAGTCTCCAAACATATCATAAATTTTAAACATACATATGATTGGAAAAATGCTAAGATTTTAGACATTGAAACCAGGTACAATTCCAGATTCATTTCAGAGATGCTTCACATTAAATCCAACATCACAACTATTAATGTACAAATAGACACTTTGAAACTCAATAATGGCTATGATCCCTTATTATTACGTTAAATCTTCGGTTTTCCATTGTCGTTGATCCCTTATTGTTACGCTAACCCTTCAACTCTCCCATTGTCGTTGCGTTTTCGTCGCTTTTTTGTTTTGTCAACTGACGAGTGCGGTAATGTCGCTCTAGGCTCTTCTTCGCACCCGATGAAAGGCACAAGGACCCCAGAAACGTTCTGTGGTATTTATATTATCACTTATTTGTCTGAATTGGCTATCTTTCTTTTCGATAAACGTGTTTAGTTCAGGCTGGCCTTAGATTATTAATAATGAGATGAACGATGCTTTTATGTAATAAGAGAATACTATACAAACCATCTCAGCGATGTTATACCGTATTCCATACCGGTAAGGGTATCCATTTTGGAATTATATAAAGTTTTACTTCATTTAAGAAACTAAAAAATTGGATTTAACGTTGACCATCAGATTTGAACTGAACTGAAGCGATATCTCACTGTAGATAAAAATGAATGTCTGTGCCCCCCCCCCCTTGCACTCCTAAGCCATTCATCCGATTGCGGTGAAACTTTGGTGAGTTGTTGTGCGCACCACCGCGCAGGTTTCGAAGCGTTAGGAACCTCCCAAGCAGTGAACGGGGGTGAAATTTAAAAACATGTTAAAACGGCCGATATGAGCGTCGATCAATTACTCCTTTGGGTATATGTCATTCATACTTGGCATCCATATGTTTTTATTGTATAATTTCAACCCCTTAAAGCATAAGGAAGTGGATGGAAAGGCGTCACATAAAGATAACGCGAAACAACCAAGAAGTCAATAGGTTTAATTCTGTCATTCACTATGGCAGTTATATTGTAGATCAGCCCCTCAGTTTGAGGATGTGAAAGTCCATTACATAAAGTAATGAGTAAACACCGGAAACTGGTATTGAACATGGGGTTATGGAAGTCACTGAGTTTAATTCTGACCTTTACCATACTGGTTAAGATGCATTTCCGCCCCGAGGAGTGGGGGTGGAAGCAGGTTAAACAAATTTCCGTTTACAATCGTAAATTCGTAGCCCAATTTCTATCAAACTTTAGACACATGCCACTTACGATCCAGAAACAAACACTGAGGGGTCAAGACATACCTACCGTCTCTAGGGGTGGGGGTGGAATTTAAAAACATTCCTAAATGGCCATTATTAGCGTCGAATAAAATGTTTCCGTGGTCCCTTAATTTGATAGTGTCATACTAGATTTTTTAAGTGTCTAATTTCAGCTCCAAAAGGCCAGGGAAGTAAGCACCCTTACCATACGGGTGGAGGTGAAAGGGGTTTACATAAAAAAAATGCAAAACAGACAGATTTTATTGTCTGTTATATAAGTCGCTGAGATAATCCTCGCATTAATAATGGTGGTTGATGAATTTTATGTTCCTCTTCGTGGAGGTGGTCGTGGTTAACAAAAGGAGTAGTTTTTATCCAGTTAAGATACCGTCTAAAGTTTTTATTTTGCGTAGGGTACTGTCTATATTTTGGTCTCTATTTATTTAAAGTTTGTATATCTTTATTCCTTTAAGGTACCGTGAGTGGTTTTTTATATTTTATTAAATTAGCGAGTATTTTTCACTTTTAATTCGACGTTATTTTAAAGAAACTCTTGTGTAGTAGGAGGGTTCCCGAATACTGTCAGTCATCGTCCTGGTTTTAATTAAGTTAGATGCCGAAGGGTTAGGTCGAGGAGGGGAACGTAAATCGGTAAATGTTCCTAACACTGGCGCTATTGATGTTTGTTAAATGATACGTTTACCTACTCCGGGTTCATTTAAATAAATACCCGGGCAACGACGGCACTCAGCTAATTAATTATACGTAAACTCTAAACTAAACACACTTGTCCGAGTGTCTGGACACATTACCTGTATACCTGACGAAGTCCCTACATTGTGGACAAAACGTCGTATGACCTAATTTTTTGGTTTAATAAATTAGTAATGCGAGACAGGAAAAGGAATTCATTATATCTACAATATTAAATCGCTCTTGATTATGAACAATTATTTATATTTGCCAAAGTAAAAAAGTTATGCATGTTCAAAGCATCTTCTCAGTGCTTAAACTGTTGTTTCTTGATTGTGATCGATGATTAAAGTCTAAAGGAATATCCGTCAGAATCATTGGTATCCGGAGGATTAATATTGTTTTACCCTCTCTTTGTCTTTATAAAACTTTGGACATGTTACCGAAAAACTATTGAATCACGCCCAATCCGAATTATGTTCTACATTGTATGATTACCTCCATCCTGCAGGATCATCACTGCGCATCACAGCAGCTCCTCAAAATAACACATTATTTTTTCATATCCTTCCGCCCCAACCCTAGGGCTACTCCTCCTTTTGTACCTGGTCTCCTTGTAAGTCTCTATACTTCCCCCAGCATCTATTTAAACCGTCCAAATAGTACTCAGCGTCTTTCTCTGCAAAATAATTGGCCTGCTCATTTGACGACAATTTCTGTCCTCCGAGTGCAACTTTTAGCTTAGGAGAAAAAAAGGTCTTTGTGGTAGATCTAGTAGTTCAAGCCATGGCAACATCTGAGGTGTGAGACGGCGCATTAACTTGATGAAACAATTTTTTCTGCATATGTGACAGTTTCTCCGCAATTTCTACCTTCAGCTTCTCAAGTAATGATGCATAGTATGCTCCTGTAATGGTTTTTCCTATTTGAAGATAATCGAATTAAGATAACTTCATGACTATCCCAAAAAAAACAGTCGCCATCGCTTTCCCAACTGAAGAAAAAACAGATTATACTTCTTTTGGAGCTGATTCCCATTTGGCAGTCCGCTGTATTCACTATATTTTGTTTCTGGGGTATATTGGTATATCCAAGTTTCATCTACAATAATTAATCGGCTCCAAAACACTGATTTATTGCGCATAAATTACACCAGCAGAGCGTTGGAAATGTTCATTCGAAGACGTTTTTGCAAACGCGGCACCCAACGTACGGACATCTTTCTCATGCCTAATTATTGATTAAATGTGACAAACACGTACTTTATACACATTCGTAGCCTCTGCCAAGCACCATTTGGTGAACTTCAGCGATGTTATCGTCAGTTGTCACAGTTTTTGGTCGTCCCAAGTTGGTAGGGTCACATTTAAATTCAAGTGCCCAAAATTTCGCGGCGCTAAATGATGGTGAAAAGCGTCCAACTCGTCTTTGATTTGCGTAAACGTATTGCCTTTCAAAAACATATATATATATATATATATATTGTAATAATTTAAAAATATAATATAATGATGAATGTGGCGTTTCTAAATGAAAAAACTTGTGTGAAAACTATTAAACAAGATTTATTATCAATTTTATAACAAGTATAAAATACACAAAAT
Organism: Zhengitettix transpicula; assembly: GCA_037074705.1. Lineage (NCBI taxonomy): Eukaryota > Metazoa > Arthropoda > Insecta > Orthoptera > Tetrigidae > Zhengitettix > Zhengitettix transpicula. The sequence goes on along the minus strand of CM073594.1, from coordinate 78,521,064 downwards.
ATTTGGGATCTCAGGGTCTTGAACTGGGTTTGATAAATGGCAGAATTTATATTATCAAAATTACATTTACCTTTTATGGAAATCAATGCGTCTGAGCATAGACGAAATTTGTGGCGGAAGAAATAATACTGAAGATTGAATTTAACAATTTCAATTTTATCAAGAATTAACGATCTCATTTTATCGATAATTAAATAATTAAAGAACGATCTGACTTTTATCTTTTAAACACGGTTTACAAAAGATTTTAAAGTTTTTCTCTACTTACGGCTGCCCAGGTCTCATTTTTAGTTTTTCGTGCACAATTTTGGGGACATCACTGATTCTAAGTTCTCACAGACTCTAAATATTCACAGGCTCTAATTGGTGTAGTTTGTTAGTTGGTTTAACACAAATTGGTTGGTTCTCGATGCTTTACTGCAACCTGGATTTGTGTATCTCGTGACTTTAGTTGATAATGGACTTCACCGAATACACACTAGTTGCTCTGTCTCCTTCCCGACTGAATATTGCTTTACTTTTTAATATTTGAAAGCATGTTTGTGACTGGACCACATTCTTTCGTTCTGACTGCTGACTGTAAAACTTTTCGTCTAATCTATTCGCTGTCTGCTACCCGACTGTACTGTTCAAATTTTCATGACTTGGAGTTTTGGTCTTTTCTCCTTGCTGCTTACTGCCCGACTGTACATTTCCTGACTGTTCGTTCGTCTCGCAAGTTTTTGAGCGCGTAGAACCTTCTCGACTCCTCAACAATGTTTTCTTTGCCTTGCCGGATTGTTGCGGCGTCCGCTCTATATCCACTAATAATGAGTCCTCTACAATCCAACTTTCCAATTAGAACAATGTCTTAATTACCAATTACTACAATATATATATTGTAATAATCAACTATTTTAACAGTTAATATGATTTAATAATGACCACATTAATGAATCTATTTATATAATGGAAATTTTTAAATGAAAGGAGCATGAATAAGAAAATTTATTTAAACTGACCAAACAATTAATTTATTCAATGCACACAGATTTCAAATTACAAATAAATATTCGATGACCTTTTACAATATTTATTACGTACAAACAAAACTTTTACTCTTAATCTCAGGGTCTTTATCAGGGCCTTTAAATAAAGAAAAGTATTACTCCTTTTTAAACAATCAAATGTCTGTGACGATTGCACTTTTAAGAATTAATTACAAATTAATATTTACAATATTCCAAAAAAATCAAAATCTGACGATTTTATCTTTAATCTAACGTTCACAATAATAATTTAAATGAGGGATGACTAACAGTTTTTTCTGGTACATGGGCAATTTAACTCTTTCAGCAACACACAGTCACTCAATTTTTTTATAACAGGCCATTATTTCAGTGAATTTACACTTCACCGTTGGATTTACAAGATTGGCGATACCTCGTAGACGACTTATTCCGCAATTATGCCAATTTGCGGTAATTCAAAGATAATCCTTCCACGTCGACTTTTAAAATTATTTGGCATAAACTGGAACACTCAGAAATCTTTCTGCAGCACTGTCTGGGTGAATGGTGCACAACTTTAGTTTTGAAAAACGTCTCGTCTATTTTTATTACGACCGCTTTCTGCCGTTCCTGATCGCCAACTAAACTTATATGTTCTCTTAACGCGCCAACAGTCCTACAATTATTCTTGTCCATTATTGTGTGTGATTTGTGTCTGTTTGCCGATAACAATTCAAGTTCACAATGTTTTTTTAATTATTACAATATATATATATATATATATATATATATATATATATGTTCATGACAGCTCGATACTCGATTTTTCACAAAAAACATTCACATCGACTCACTCAAATGAGAGCTGCGCGTCCCAAATTGCTGAAATTTAGCCGAGTATCTTTCAAGATGCGCAAAAACCTTCCCTATCTTTCGTTGACGAGCGCTACCATCTTCGTGTTGAGGTCGGAAAATTTTCAGACCACCCTCTTTTAAAGAGTGTTGTATGTATCTAAATAAACATTTGCTTAACATCGAATTAAAATGACTATAATTTATCAAAGATATTATGAAACAATTGACTGTATTGTATGTCATAAAATATTACAATACGGTTAAATAAATATGAAACATGTTAGTAAAGAGGTTAATGTCGGATTAATTAACTTAATTTTGTTGTTTGTGCTAAATTTGTGAAGATGGTCGGTGTCACCCTGTGACCTTCCAAGCCGTGACGCTTGTGACGCCTACGACTAGAAACATGCGGGTCACTTACTGAAAACGGGGCTACAAGAGAAACTGCGACTTTTGCAGGGTCGTTCACAACAACATAATATCTCAGACGTGCTGTATGAATTTTGAAAGCATTTTACCTCAAATTTAAGGCGTTTCAAGTATTTTTAATTTCTCATTAATGTGTGAGTCTCTGCTAAGGCCTACGTTACAATTCATAATAATTTGAAAATTCATTTTAATAAATAACTAGGTGAGTTTCCGGTGTTGCCCGGATATTTATTTATATTAGCCAGGAAAAGTATTCGACACAAATTTCTTGATCACCACGTGATTTTACTGACACTTATTTGAATATTTTAAAATATATATATACCGACGGAATATGACTTTCATGATAACAGGTATGATGATACGTACGTAAATCGAGTCACGAAGCCTACTAGTACCTTAAATAGGCACACCGACGTTTGAAACGTCTAAAAATAACGGTACATTTAATATTCCGGTGCCTTAAGAGTGGCTAAAATACTCGTGGTACCTTGAGAGAGACAAAAATACTACCGGTATTTTAGGAGAGTAAAATATATACTTCCATCCAGTGTTTGTTCCTCGATCGTAAGTAACATGTGTACGAAGTTTGGTGGAATTTTTTAAATAATGCCTTTGCATTTAACTCGTCTCTTGAATTTTTTCAATCATATAACGAAAGCATCAAGGATTGCAGTTACGTTTTTTGGTATTTAATTCAACTCTTATTCGTCTGTTATTTGTCTATTTATTCACTAATTCACTTATTCACTAATTAGAGTATTATAGGAATATGAATTGTAAAATCGGAAACCATTTATTTGAATCATTTGATATGTTGAGAATGATAAATAAGCTTTATCATTCAGCAGTCTGTCCTTCAGAAAACCGAAACGATAAAATTGTGTTCCGAAAATGTCCAAATTTTTACTATACTGAGAAAGTTATTGTTAATGTCTTACTGTTTTAAGTTGATTAGATAAATGAAAAGATTGTGGCGAAATCTAACCGAAAATGAGACGTGTTAATGAGGTATAAACTTCCAACCGCGATATTGCGTACACGTGATAAAATATTCGAATCTTTTACAGACCTCAAAAACTAGAATGTATAAAGAAAATAGTGGATGTTGCAAGTACTTCAAAAGAAAAAGATACGTGCAGGACAGGACACGATAGTAACCCGCATCAAACAAGTCCACAGACCAAAACAATTCTAACTGCTTAGAATATTACAAGGGAACCCTGGATTCTTGAAATTGTTTTAAGTTACCGGTAAAATATACGAGGCATGTTCAGAAAATAAGTGTACTGTGACCATAACGGGCTGTGATTTTTTTTTAGGGTTGACAACACTGAGTGTTACAGAGGGATCTCCTGACAGAGGGAGCACGTAAATTCACGTTGTAGTGTCCAAGTGCGAGCGACGTGTTGCGATCCACTTCCTACTCGCGGAAGGTGAGGATTTTCTGAACTATATTGTTACTGGAGATGAATCGTGGGTGGCTTATTACACGCCTGAGTCAAAACGACAGTCGTCACAGTTGCGGAATTGTTATTCCGCATCTGTAAAAAATTAAAAACAACAATTTCGGTCGATAAAATAATTAACTCAGCATTTTGGGACCGAAAAGGCATAATTTTGGTCGAATTTCTGCCTCAGGTGTAGACTATCAATGCACAACTACATTGTGAGAAGCTATAAAAACTAAAAATGAGGGGAATGCTGACGAGAGAAGTGTGTCTGTTGCACTACAACGCCCGTCCGCCCACAGCCTTAGCCACTAAGGCGCTCTTAGACTCGTTGACTGGTGTTTTCCTAAGACTCCTTTTACAATACGAAACTGTCTGAAAGGTCTACAAGTCCAACTTTCTCACGACACACGCTGACTGTTCCAGCATTCTTCCAACCTTTTATTTTATGAAATAATTAAAATATTGCAACTTTGAAAAATTATTACCAACATTGATGTATGTTACAATATAATAAGGTTTAACAACATTACAATTCCACCATAAAAGTTATATTTTATCAATTACGACGTTTTGGATCGCTTAAGGAAACAAATTAATAATTCGGAGACCTTGAAATTAACTGGAAATTTTTTTAATGCTGCCGAACTGCCAGTGGAACTAATAATATTTCCCAGTTCATGTTTGGAATACAGTTATAACGTGTGCATCAAATTTTAAATTTATTTTTTGTGTGATAATTATGAAAGTTGGGTGAGATTTCAATTTAATATATAGCTAGATGTTAGACACAATCTTGAGGACGAAGCGTCATAATTTATACAACAAAATTTTTATGGATAAATTTTAATTTTATTGAGCCTTATTATATCTGTTTTCGGACCAATCATCCCTGCTGTACATGAGTAGTGTAAGAATATTTCAGGGAATATAAATATATTTTGTTATTCAATAATATTTTATACGTAACCTTTACAATATATACTTAATGGCAATTTACGTTGGTATTTAGATAACCTTATTAAAGTTATGAATTTCTGATAACAAAACCGTTTTATTCTTCTCTCATACTGCAAAGCAATATTCCGTTTCATATAATTTTATTTGGCTCATAAAGTAAACCACTTGATATCCAAATATGTCCCATAGAGTTCCGTTTTCTGACGAATAAAGCTTAGTTTTCTTTTACTCAACCTCAAAAAACTATGAGGATTCTTAATATAAACTTAATTAATAATCTTAATCTTATAAACGACTGTTACTGAGTAACATTTTGAATACTAGTAAAAATTTACTTAATAATACGCTGTCTTAAATCGAAAGTTTTCAACATGTGACTAATAAATCCCGTCATTTTAAGGTGCTATAGTTATATTTGAGCTGTAACCAAATCTACAAGGAGAAATGGGATTTTCTGGTCTTTAGAAAAAATGATAATATCAAACTTTCTTTCAACGTGTCTATATTTATTATACTGAAAAATATACAGTGGTATTATATATAAGCAATTTATCGCAACTAACGATTTAAAAAAATCAGGCACCTACTTGATTGTATTAAGAAAAGACAAAATAGTTTTGTGAATTACCCAGCAAAGGGTGTGTTGTTTTAGAGCGTAGGCGAGGGAAGAACTTGACAACAGTGACGTCACGCGACTTCGATCCACTGCCTACGTCATTACTCCTACTCTTCCATGGTCGGCTTGTCCACCTACATTTATACAGAAATCATGACTGTAGTTCAGACCTGCGATTTTATATTACCGTTTTGAGCAGTAATGTAGCAGAATGAAGTATAAAAGAAATTTTATGTCCGTGATCTGTAATTAAATTCTGAAAGGTAACTTTATGAAGCTGCTGTTATATGAATTTTATGGAGAATACGAGGTGTGTTCACAAAGGCAGGGGAATATTCGATTTTTGGAAATAATTTGATTTATTCTTTTGCTTTTATGTTATCCCATTCAAAATACTCCTTATAATTATACAATTATGCCAGCGCTTTTGTCGATCCGCGAAACACTTGTGGAACTCCGTCTTTGAGTTAGCGTTTACCGCTTTCAGCGATACGCTTATAATCTCATCAGCTTGTAAAACGACAGCTCTTTAAGATTATCTTTATTTTTGGGATCAGAAAAAAGTCATACAGGACCATGTCTGGCAAATATGGAGGCTGGGGCATCATTACTGTCATGTTTTTAGCCAAAAGTTTACGAACAAGCAGTGAAATGTGAGAAGGTGCAAAAGACATGAAGTGTTTTGCCACGAATTACGGAGTTTTTTTTTTTCAGATTGCTTAACACAAACGGCGTTGAACTTGTTGGTAGTATTTATGTGATATTGTGGCAAGAACTCATGATGGACTATGCCATTAAAATATAAGAACATAGAGAGCACAACCTTCACCTTCGACCGCACTTGTCGATCCAGAATACCTCCATTGGGACGATTGAGCCTTAGTTTCGACGCCATATCCGTAAACCCATCTTTCATCACCTGTCAGGACACGTTTCAGTAGTTCTGCATCGTTGTTGACTCCTGAGCAACTGTTTTTGTTCGAAATCCAACAATTTTGGAACAAATTTTGCTGTCACACGTTTCATACCAAAAACAAACGAAATCTTTACATGGTATGAGCCAATTGATGTGCCAACATCATCAGCGACTTCTCTGATTCTGGTAATTTATAATTATTTTTCTCACTTTTCCAACGTTTACATCGGTTGGAGTGTCCACAGCACTGCTCGTCACCTTCAACGACCTCACGATCCATAATATTATGATCACTATTTAACGTTACACGTTTACACTCAATGGGCCAGCCAATGGAGATTGACATCAGGCCAATAGGTTTACTTGGCCATGATTACTTAATGTTGCTTCATCATTAAACATGATAAATCTGGAGTATCATATCTTAATGTCCATGTACAAAATCGTTTCCAGGAAGAAGAGAGATGTGATACTAATAACGTAGTACACATATTTTACTGAAACCACTTCCTCGTGAGATTGCACGAGAACTAATTAACGAATCTCCTGCAGCAACAGACAGAACATTCATTTCTCCCTTTCTTCCAGTCACTTGTTTACTTCTGTTACATTTTCTAGGTGTTACACTGCCACTTTCACGTAATTGGTTAAAGAGGTTCACAAATAATTGTGGAGATGGTTGAAGTCTGTTGGGATATCTTTCCGCGTACAAAGCACATGAACTAACAGTATTCTTAATACATTTACGTATATAGTAGAATCTGCGCGTAGTATTCGGCCGAGAATGTGTAGTGTACATTACAAAAACATTTTGTAGCCTTTACCCGGTTCAGTAATAAAGTTGGAGAAGCGATTATAACGTATGCTAACTGTTCATATCGATAAACATACAGAGAATGTTATTAATCGAAAAAAAAAGATATTTCATCACATTGTTCGTATGCACGTGTGATAGTTTATTAGTCTTTAAATAATTAAGTTTCGAAACGTAAACTATCTGCTTATTCTTTTTGAAAATTTACTTGATGTTTATTTTTGATTGTTCTGCCAGTTTGGCGTTCTCGTTTATTTGTATTCAGTAACAATACATGACCATAATTATCTAAGTCATACACAATTGAAGTGTGACTTCAGACCACTGTTCCGTGTTAATCAACAAACTATTACATTTTATTAAAATACATCATTTACATTTCTGTTGTTAGTTTTCGTTTTTTATTAAGTTCATAAACACAAAAGTAAGTAGGTATCGATTAATTATTAATAAATACAACAAGCATCAACATAAACCGTTCTTCCTAGAAATGTCACCTGCTCTTAGAGAGATTATTATAATACCGTTGAATTTAATATATATATATATATATATATTGTAATAATTAAAAAAATGATTATATTAAATAAATTAATTTGCCCCACGTTGAAGACGATTATGTAATGATTAAAAAGGTGGTCTTAATTAATAGAAATAATTAACAAAATTATTATGTATTTAAAAATTTACTGTTGATAACTACACCTTATAATCCCTGCTTTGCTCGCCGAATTCCGTCAATTTAACAAACAAATATTTCAAATTTTATTTTATTAATTTGTGGCGTTCTATGAAAATATAGCTTTATAATTTTACAATCAATTTCGTTGGTTTTCTCATTATCTCAGGGTCACCACTGGGTTTGATAGGAAGAACGAATACAATGAACTAAAATATTAACAATTCATTGAAGTTAACGGAATACAATATTAAATACAAAAGTAAAAGAAAACGAATGAAAAGAAAAACGTGAACGAAATCTGACTATACCCTTTAATTATCGTTTACAGTCATTAATAATTGTTTTGTACTCACGACAGTGCTACTGGTACTAGTTCGGACTCTTGTATCTTGAAGTTAAGACCCACTAAACAGGCCGTTATACACCAAGTCTCTGTATGCGAAAATTAGTTCAGTTTGTGAAGCAAAACTTCTGCTTCCAAACTGCGATTTTATAAGTCTCTCCGTCAAAACTGTTTACTTGCGTTTTATGTTAACTATTATATCTCGCCGTTGGACATCCTAGATAGCCCTATTCATAATTCTGGATCCGCAGACTTTTACTGTTTTTATTTCTCTATGTGGACCGAACGATTATGTCCCAGTTCTCGACGTAGACTTTTCGTTTCGCTTCTCCTGTTGACTGCGTTCCTCTAGGCGCGCGGTCTCCTGCCTCCCATTGTTAACAAAGAAAGACCTGCTGCGATTGTTGTCTTTAAGCACCCGTACCGCCAAGAATTAAATTATATTAAAAACAATTAATAACCTGTTTAATTGGTATTACAATATATATTACAAGGATTACTTTCACACTACCTTACGATTCGCGTGTGTGTCGAAAAACTTTATCAATACGCTAGTTTCGGCCCTTCGATTTCACTAAAGCCACACAAAGTTTCGCGATTGTCCAAAGTGGCCATTTTTTTTTGGCCTGAATAATCGTTTGTCTTCTTCGAATTAGACTCAATTTCCTTTAAAAATTTGACCTAAATTTTCACATAGAGAGTTATTTTGCCTGAACGCTTCAATTATTGAAGCTGATACAGTTTATTCAGAAGCAGAAAATACTGCAAAAGATTACGTATAACTACAAACTGATGAATACGACCAAGACGATGCGAATGTTTTCAGCAACGCTGCTGGTACAACAGTTCTGCTGAGTTCGCTGCGCGGTAACGTCACACAAGTTACTGCGCAGTGGAAACTCTAATTGCGTCTACTATAATACGAGTATGCCCTACTTCTGGAACAATCACAAAATAAGTGATAACAAAGTCGCAATGCAATCAGTGTACAGAAAAACACAATGAAAACAAACAGAACAACATCGTAGCCTAGCAACTAAGCAACAGACGACTGTATTGTGTTTACAATTTTAAAAATACCATATCTCGAAACCTAATTGCAATATAATTCTCAAAAAAAAAACACCACTGGCATTCTAATATACTCTAAAATTTTTCATGTTAGCATGCATTGTTCCATAAGAAAACTTTTTTAATGAAAAATCACTTTCTAATAATTATTAAAATCTGTGTATGGGCTGCAAGTAGCTTTTAAGAAATATTTGCTATGCAAGTTTTAGGTGATTCAACCTGTATGCAAATAGGATACAAAGTCGAGGTAAATTTAACCCTAACAAAAATTAAAAATAGATCTTCAATAATTTTCGTACTGATGTACGGAGACGAGATGTGAATGATTTAAGGTTGGCATTGTTTTACAGTCCGTTATTCGTTAGATAGGCAGGAGATATTTTGTGAGGCAGTATTATTCATATTGATAGGTATTTCAAGTGAATTTAGGAATTTTCACTTATCTTATATTTAAATAAAGAAAAGCAATATTGGATTGTGTCTGTAACTTATTAAAAGATCATAACCTTAGTTTTCGGATCCCATTAAAATAACTTCGGATGCGCCACCAGGATGTGTGATGGGACCACTAATATTCATAGCATTTACAAATGACCTCAAGACTTTAATTAACATACGCGTTATACTATGAGTTTATACTAATTATATCAATATGTAATTTAAGGTTATATGAGGCGATACTTTAAGACGTTTAAAATAATATTCATAACTGAATTTTGTGTAACACACAGAAAACAATGTCAATGGAGAGTAAAGTAATCTTGTTTACCAAAAAAATATTAAAACTTAGAACGTCTGTGTTAAAAGGAAAATAATTAATAAATACGTAGCCAAACAACATACGAAAATAATTGCTAAATGAATACCACATAACGTTTCTACAATCCTGGTTGCTCACCTGACGAAAGCAACAAAGATTGAAGAAAAGTTGTGTGGTATTTACTCGCACTGATTTGTCTACTTATTTATCTAATTAAAAATAATAAAAGAATACTCCAGCAATTGTAGAGAATAGGGAACGATATAGAAACTAAGTAAGGAATTATATTATATATGAGCTATATTCCGGAACGAATAAATTAGATTGTTGTGAATATTCACAGGAGTTTGTGTCCATCTGTGGCTTGAGTCGATGCAGTTTGACGAGTGTTTCTGTCCCGGTCACTCACCTATTGATTCCGTGAATTCTGCTTGCTGTTATTCTAGTAGTATATGGGAATTAAATTAAAAAATGTTCATTCTCAATTCTAGCTAACAACGATACTGTGTCCATTTGGGATAAGAATAAAATGAGATGAATGTAACTTTTGTGCGAACAAAAGTTCGCCCTTCATGAAATTGGTATTTACGCCTGAATGATCTACTGAAGTTTAAAGATAAAATCTGCATGTTCCATACTAAAAGATCAATCAGCATAAAATCTAAAGGATATGTCTTATTGATCCAATATTTATTTAAAAGTAATGTTTTCAAGACAATATTACGTCATTTTTCTATGATATATTTTACTGCTACTTTTTCCTAATTCAATTTTTGTCACAGTTCTTCTTGTCGAATATTTATCTTCGCCCTTTCTCCTCACATTATTTTTCCTGATTGAATAATATTTTAAACCCTTCAGTATTAATTATTTTATATTTAATATTTTCACAGTGTGTTTTGTTCTGACTATTGACATCGCTTTATAAAGTTTTTATGTGTAGATTATTTTGAGAAACCTAAGATATTTAATAATTAAAGAAAATATTCATTAAAATATTCTTTTGTTTCAACCCCGGCAATACTTAGATAGACAACTATGGCGGGTCAAGCTGTTGTTAGTTTTTCAAAAGATTGTCCGAGCTTAAACCTAATAAATATAAACGGAAAATACTATTAATGTAAAACAACTTTTATTTAAAAAAACTAATTAGAGCTATAGGAAAATATTACTGACTTTCTGGGTGTCCGGCGTTTCCCGGATTGTCATAATTAAACTCAGCGATATCCATAACCATGGATTTGCCTCCAATTTCGTTTATTTGCTTTATTTTTATGTAACGCCCCTCCACCCCCATCCCTAAGCGTGTTCTCCTCCTATGCAGAAAGGAGTTGAAAGTATACACAAAAATGTCCATATCATTGACCGCGAAAAAATTTATTTCAGTTCCTTTTGACGAATATATTGTCCGATTTAACGTGTTTGAAAATTTCCACCCCCGCCCTTGGCGGTGGTAGTCGTGTCTTACCCCACAGTGTTTGTTTACGATTCGAAAGGAACACTTGTACGAAATTTGCGCATGGGTGTAGATTTTTTCTTTATAAAGATTTTTGAGTGTATATAATTTTTTGTAGCCTAAGATCTTAAATAGTTTAAAAATATTGATTAAAATATTCTTTGTTTCAACCCGGCCAATCTTTTGATAAATCGATCAAGCTGTTGTAATATGCGCGTTAAATATGTACCAGAAGGTAGTGTCCGAATAAGTGTTTTGTTAATTTTTATTAATAAGAATACTCACATTTTTAAAATAATTTAATGATAATAGCGTCTTGTTACTGTAGTAAATTAATACTTCGTTCGCCACAATACTATTTGAAGCACGCTACTACGTAGTTTGTCGTTTTTCTTCATTTTTTGTGGGTTCTAGGAGAGGACTAAAACACGCAGGTACGAAAACATTGTTGTGATGTGATCGGTATTTGAGATTACGTGTGGCGATCTAACATTCTGTACAGCCAGGGTCATGGAAATATCAGAAGTAAACCATCGATCGATATGCACGACAGAAATATCTTGTCTCATTGTCCTGTTTTATTATGTGTTTTCGACCTCCTTCAAGTAAGAAGAGGAACGAAGCGTGCTTTAAATAAAATGATCAAGAACGAAGAAATTGATCGTAATAATTTAAAAACAATGAGAGACTTCAGGGAATATGTATTAAAATCTTAAAAGTGAAACTTGAGTTCCTAATTATATATCAATGAAAATATGTATATTTTATTTAGCGCACACCAAATAATCTGGAAATATTTGTTATTTTTATATTGACAGTCTTACACATACATTTATACCTATCAGTTTGTGCCAAGGTCGCTAATGGTCTCTAAATGACTTGCATTCAAATTAATGGCTTAATATTTCTCGACATTAAACAACTAATGTATCTGAAGGTCGTATTTTTAAAAGTTAAGTTTGCACAATGTAATCAGTTTCATTAAAAAAAATAGCATTCTTTATAGTGTGAATTTATACTGTTTGGCCTTCATAAAAGTAAGCGGCATTTCCCTCTAACTATTTTTATGTAAAGTAATAGGCCTTTATTAATACGATACTTTAACCTTCGAGTATATTTAAAGTTATCAGCCAGGCGATGTAGATCATTAAAAATGATTCAATGATTATTTCTGAGAAAATATATCATCAAACTAAAGCAAAAAGAAGTTTAAATCCTACTTTTCATGAATTCATTCCTCTATAAATTTATTCTAGTTTTATTTTGATCCAATTGCTAATAGCGGGAGTTTACATTAGGGGGGCAACATTTTACAGCAATATGTGGTCGGGCAATATTGCTCTAAATCCAGCAACATTTTCGGCAATACATATGGCCCGGCAATATTTCAGTATTGATCAACTGTGTTAGCAATTAATATTACACTTGTTTCCCTGGTTAAAATTATTCAGTATTCCACTTATGAATTTGTCACATGAGAAAACTATTGAATTCGGGGACGTGAAGTCGATGGACTATTGATGGAGATTGCCATGTGAATAACCAACAAATCTGGCACTAGTTATGACGTACGCGATAAATGAAAATTATAAGAAAAGCAGATTTCTAAATTTTAAAATTAATATTTAGCAAATAAAGAAGCCTAGGCTGTAGAATTATTTGCTGGCGTGCGGAGAACAACTCACCAAAGTTTCATCGCAATCGGATGTATGGTATAGGAATGCATAGGGGACACAGGCGCACATTCATTTATATATAAATTTTAATAATTAAAAATGATGGGCTTTTAAATGAACACTTATACAATTTTAACAAACATATCTCAATCTCTCAAAGGTCTTAACTGGGTTTGATAACGGCAGAACATTTAAACATAATCAAAAAACACAAAATTTAGATTTAATTTAAAAAGAAATATTTATTCGTCTAGACATAGACGAAATTAATTATCGACGAACTTATACTACAAGATGGATTTAAAATTTAAGCAGTTTATTTTATCAACACTAAAGAACGATATCTGACATTATCTTTTGAGTCGGTTTACAAAAATCATTTTACTTTTCTCTTTCTACTTACGGCTTCTCAGGATACTTTCACCTTTCGAACACAGTGGTGGGGTTTTCACAGCTTCTATTAAATTCACAGATTCTACTAAATACTGTTGGTTTGAAAAAGAAAGTTTGTGGTATCTCGACGACTTTACTCTGCTCTGCTTCGACGACGACTGGTTTACTGTAAATTTAACAAATGCTCTCTCCTATGCTTTGGCTGCGACTTTAAACCTGCAATATTTCGACGACGACTCTTCTTAAATAATGTCTCTCTTACTCACATCCTCCAGCCTCGGTGATCGCAGAACAACTCCTCCGCTTAAACAATGTCTCTCTTAATCACATCCTCCATCCTCGGTGATCGCAGCACAACTCATCCTCCAGCCTCGGTGATCGCAGAACAACTACCCCTCTCAAAATCTTATCTCTCCCTTATATCCTCCCGGTCTTTTACTTTTCCATTGTTTGAAAACTTCGTCGCAAAAGCCAGTCGACAGATTCTTCCATTATCACACGATTTATATCATGCACTGCAGTTCCGTAGTCAACAAATGGCTAACTACTCCGTCATGTCAAGCCGACAATCGAGACAGGACCCGCAATCACTCGTCTTCTCCACCCCCACACGCACGCGCACGGTTTCTCAAGACCACACACCCAGCAGTCCCAAGACGAAGAAAAACTTAGACCTAAATAAACACGTTCCATAATGCCCTTCCAACAGTCCAGACTATCAATCAGAAACAATGCCTCACTTAACAGGCATTAGAATATATATATATATATATATATATATATATTGTATTGATTAAAAAGGATATTTATTAAACAATTTATTCGCCACACGTTGGTGACGCCACTTTGTAATAAACACAAAAAGAGATTAATTAATTAAACACTTTATTGCAATAGATTAATTAATGATTTGAATTCCATAGTTGGTTTATGAATCAATTATATTAATTTTTTATTTAAAGTGAAGGATTGTAAAATAATTACAAAATTCTTTAGAAACTTTACAAGACAATTTACTTTTATTCAGTTAAAATTTACAACATTTTTTTATGAGATTATTTACATTTAAAAAAATTTCAATTTTATAGATTTTACAACTCTTTTCTCAGGGTCATTTATCTGGGCCTTCTAAGTAAAGAAACAACCTTTATATTTACGTTACAAATCAAATTCCTTTACAATCTAAGAAGTTAAACAATCAAATAAAACGTGAAATCGAAATCTGAATTAAGTGTCGAGGCTAGTATAGGAGGTTACCAGGGAGACCTTCCTAATAGACGATGTAAGATGCGAGCTCATATTACCAGAAGGTTTCAGGTACAGTCTGCTTTCACGGCATCTGTATGAGAATAAAGGGAACCAACCCCATCATCTTCTATGCAGGACAGGACATGGATGGCAAGTAACCATGAAATGCGATTCGTGGCTGTCACCATGAAGTGTGCTGCAACAAAGTTTCCGTATGAACCAAATCTTGAGTGTGTGTGTCAGTTATGTTTGAAGGTTTTAGTTATCGTTTACAAAACTTGATCAAATTTGTTCGTACTTACAAAACATCTTCTGGTACCAGGCTTAACTCTCTTTGGCTCGGGTTAACCTCACAATTCACACTAAAAGGCCATAAAATAATAAAAATAAAATTTACATGGATTAAAGAACACTGTCGTAACTCTGGATCTCCTCTGGAAACTGAAAGCTGCAAACTCCTTCTGGATTATTGGTTGGGCAAATTGTTCCGAATTATTTCTCTCTGGAATTGGTGGCGGTCACAGTACTTATAGATTTTTATTTCGGCGTGTAATAATCACAATTTTGTTAAACTAAATTTTAAATTAAAATAAACCTCACGTTGGAGCACAAAATGTAATAAACACAATTAAATGACTGATTTTTAAATGTTTTGCCCCACGTTGGAGGACCATAATGTAATAATCACATTTATTTTATTATTTTTTAAGAGAAGATTAGTCTTATGTTATAAACAAATTAAAAGTTAAAATGATAGGATTTTAAATGAAAACAAGAATTCAAAATATAACCAAATTAATTTAATAAAAACAAATTCTTATCTCATTTGAAATTTTATATGTTGGTAATGAGCCACGGCTTAATTTTCAGGGCCGCCTATCGCGCCTCCAATAAAGATTGATACAAAATGAATTTAAAAACTTACAATGCTAAATATTCCTGACTTAAATTATTATTGAAATACGAAATCTGACATTAGGTTTACAATTAATTAATTTTTTATTATTATTATTTACTTTACCCTTAGCTGTTCGTCTGGGCTCGATCTCACTTGATTTTTGATAAACACATCACAGAAAGGCAATATTTCACTGAGTTTAAGGTTGTTTTAGTTTTCAAACACAAAGCACTTCCTGCTCTTAATTGCTGATAACTTTGTTATTGTTTTTTAAAACTTTGATAATTGCATGAATTTGGCAATAAATGAAATACTTCAGACTGTCGACTTGTAATTCCAAAACCCGGGACTTTAATATAATATGTCTCTGCTGTCTAATCACACTTGCTCAAACATGGTACCAGGAACTCCACAAAACACACCTTTTGCCTTCCTGGACCAAACAACTCTGAATTCTCTAGTTCTGTGCGTCTCAGTGCTGTCAGAGGCAACAATGCAATTCTAGCAAGCAAGAATTATAGGCTCCATATTCTTGTAAACAATCTTCATATTTACGCCGCTGACAATGAAAACTGTTAAATTAGTTTATTAAATAATTACATATTTTAATTATCACAATATATATAATATATATATGTCTATCTTAACTTATTTCTTGGTAAAGAATATAGTCTTTCTCGGTGTAGAGAATGGATTGTCTTCTCGGGCTTCTAACCGAGTAAACAAATCTATAAATTAGTCAATTTTTGACGGGTTTTTTTCCATATGGAAATGTGTTAATGTTACGAAACCCCAAGTGGTTCGTGATGAGACAGGCGTTAAAAATATTTCATCTCTTCCAAGTTACGGAAGACGAGTCGTCACGGTATCTGCGAAGAGACGTGACCTTGCTTCTTTATTCACGAGACGAAACATGCAAAGCCAAATTTAGGTTGCCAGAAGAGTGCATCGTAAACATCGGGAGGCCTCCGTCTCATTCCCGCGCCTGTAGAAGTTCGCTTTAACTTCCTTCCTCGGGCGATTTTAGCGATCGTCGAAATAGTCGGTTGCGGGTAATTACTTTGGCGGCCCCCAATTCAATTGAAACAGTTTAAAACAGTTACGTCAGAATTTGGTCGAATAAATCGAAGCTTGATAGACCTTGAGCTGCTCCGCTTCCATTACAGTGACTTAAAAAGTCACTGGTGTAGAACATATGTGCTGTAGAAATTACGTATGAATCATAAATTGCTAATAAATACCCTTAAAAGTGTATGTAAATTTGGTGGAATATATAAATATTATATTAATAAGAAAAATAGCCAAATACAGACAAAAGAAGTGATAATAAGTACCACACAACGTGGTGTCAGAAAATATGTAAGAGCTGAGAAACAGACAACTCCATTAGTCAGTTGCAAGAACTAAAACGTTTTTTCTCGGCTCTTAAATATTTTCTGCCCCTGAAGACAGAAACAAGGCTTCCAGAATCGTTTTGTGGTATTTATATTATCACTTCTTTTGTATGTATTTGATATCTTAATCATTATTAATTTAAAAAACACTGTCAAGTGACAAAAGCTTTTTGGTTATATATACTTGTTATGTGTTAAACCACATACAGTTCTCTTCATATCTTTATTTTCTTATATATATACAGGAGCTTTCGGCGTTTGCCATAATCATCTGTTTTTAAAAATACATCAATTATACATACATAATTTTACATACGACACAAAATTATTATTTTTTTGCATTACACCACAAACATTTTCATTACTATTATCATACCTCTCGTCTACCATAAGCTGTCTTCAATGACTATGTAAAGTGCATTTCGTGTATTTTTTCCTTTTTCATAACATAGTATATGTTTACGTCTATCACTGTATCTGGTTAGGCAATTTCTCATACTTCAAACAAATCGCCCTCTTTCATTTACTATAATCGACTTAATAATTTTCATTACATTATTTTACAATTGTCATTAATTTTTATATCCAAAAGTTCTTTCAAATACTCCTTATTCTAAGATATATTGCAAATACCACATTTTTAGCCACTAATTTTAAAATTCACACGTGTATCGTTACCCTTTTCCCATTCTTTTAATTTATTCGATTATACTGGAATAGAAAAATGGACTTTATAAATACCCCAGTTCTAGTAAAAAAATAAAGGAAAAGAAACAGGCGAAAAAGAGGATGAATCAATGAAGATTTTTTTTAGGGTAAGAGGCTACATGAGGGTAATCCACATGGTGGCAACTCCCCTTTAATAGCATAGGAAGGCATTTGAAAGGGGGGATGCGGAAGGTTAGAGGAAGGTAGCCAAGGGTTAACCAGAGCCCCCGGGCTATGGTTTAAGGATCCTACCCGGCAATTCGTCTAAAAGAGATGCAGGGAAATCCCTAGAAAAACCTGCATCAGGTAGGTCGGGCATTTGGTACTCGTCCCACGGCCTTCCGGTGGCGGGAGAGTGGTTAGCTGTGGGGTCGCAGCTTACCCCTCGCCATGCCTTGGCCAGTTTAGGAGGCAGCTGGCCGACTATTCGAATAGGAATAGCGGACAACTCTTACCGTATTACCCCGGAAGATACACCTCTCAAAACAGGGCAAGCTGCCTCGACATGTGGGAACCTTAGTTCAAAAAACCAGAGAGATTTGAAGGCATCCCCAAAGGTAGCCTCCGCCAGAGCACTCTGGAGATTCCCTTAATTAATGAAGAGTCAGAAGGATGATGATCAGGAAAAAAGGAAGAATATCAACTATGAGAAATGACTTACATAAAGGGACTATCAGAAAAGTTAGGGAAATTAATGAAAGATAATGGATTCTGGGAAGAGAAGTTTGCGTGGAAACCGATGAATAAAATAAAGAAAATGATGCACAATATGAAGGATAAGATTGAAAAGAATAAAAGAACGAACAATTATATAAAATGCAATGGACGGATGCGATAAAAGGTATATCGGTAGGACGAGTATGGATATGGATAGTAGGATCCATTACCACAAGGGAAATATGAAAGAGGAATCGAAGACAAGCACGGCATTATCACAACATTTAAAGGACACTTGACATAACTGTGAGTGGAGTAACTATGAATTGTTAGATTTTGAAAACTCAAGATATAAAATAGGGTTGCTGGAAGGGCTACATATTCAAGAACATTTAGAAGAACTTGTCAATATAAGAAAGGGTGCGGGGAATATGGGGGGTTTCTATGCCAGTATAATCGAAAAAATTAAAAGAATGGGAAAAGGTAACGATACACGTGGGAATTTTAAAATTAGTGGCGAAAAATGTGGTATTTACAACATATCTTAGAATAAGTAGGCTTTGAAAGAACTTTTATGAAATAAAAATTGTAAAATAATGTAATGAAAAATGTATGTACTAGAAAATATTAAGTCGCATCACATTTAGGCAAATTTCCGGGTAGGATCCTTAAACTCTAGCCCCGGGGTCCTAGTTAACCCTTGTCTACCTTCCCCTAATTTTCCGCATCCCCCCTTTCAATCCCTTTCGTATGCTATGAGGGATGTGTTTTACCCTATACGTAACCTGTCTACACCTTTTCTGCTCTTCTTAACTAGTTTTCATGATTTATTATTAGTATGTAAGCAAGGAGTGACTATTTTCTTTTATATTTAATATGATACCTTTTACGTGTGGTGTTGTACGTGACACAAAAGTCATTCATTCATCTGAAAATATTTGTGGTGCATTTATTACGACTTATCTTGTGCTCAGACTGATGAAATCATACCGAGAAGGCCGTGATTTTCCGGTGGTTGATAATGAAGTGACATTTTGAATTCCTCGGATAAGAAGACACTGAGTATTCAGCGATCTCAGTAAAAGTAGATGAACTTTCCACGTTTCAAAAAAGTGGCAAACATCTTAAATTCAAGTTAGGTATCGATAGTTTTCAATAATCAACTTCCAACAAAAAAGGGGAAATCTCCTATTGTATCAAAGCTGATTTCTATAAATTGGTAGTAACTTTTGTCGGGAACATATTTGTAGTGATGTAAATGTACAGAAACCGAGAACTGTAAAACATATTTTATGAAATTTGAATTAACAAGAGTCCTCGCTTCATAACTATCCCCAGCAATCGATGCCGTAGTATAAATAGACCGCATTATACCGCACTTAGTTTTAATGGCATAGCTGGCGTGTATAATTCAAGCCAGGGTTGTGCATTTCAATCTAAGCCGCGTACACATAGGTTGATTATATTCAACAAGATTATGGCGAAATACACAAGTGGACAAAGCCTTAATAGTAAGTCAATTAGAGTTGGCTCTAAATCAACCTTGGTCGGTTCAGTAACTGTGAATTATAGACATATAGACTTAGCTAAGGGCAATTATCTATCAAATAATTGAATAAAACTACTTCTACTTTGATCTGGCAAATCTGTCTGTAGTGAAAAATTACTCTGAGTATTATTTTTCAAGTTATGAATCACTCAATGTAATTTAATTTTTTAATATTCCAAATATAGGTATAAAGTTTCTCTTACCAGTATTAATAATTAAGTTAACAATATACAATAGATCACCATGTCGAAACATGTGACTATCTATTAATATGTCAACCAAAATACAAAATCAAGTTGAAAATACAGTATATATTGTAATGATCATTTAGATTTAATTAAATTATATTAATAATTAACAACAGTGATTGAGCTTAAAAGGAATTTATTATCGTTGATAAATTTTACAATGAACAAAAACTATTTTCTATGCCGAATTTCATCCTTTTAAAACAAATACTTTAATTTTAATTTATTAATTCGTCGAATCTCTTATCTCAGGGCCATAACTGGGTTTGATAATGAGAACAAAATCAATGTATAAACTGACAATTTACCATTCAAAATATAAAAAGAATTAACCTAAAACAATATGAAAATAAGTGGAAAGAAAGCTGAATGAAATGAAAACTGAACGAAATCTGACTGTACCCTTTTAATTATCGTTTACAAATTTATATCAAAGTTTTGGTTAATCACGGACCGGCCGTCTGGTACCAGATCTCTCCCTTGTATCTTAAACACTACCACACTCTAATTTTAATATCAGGCCTTGGTTTTCACTGATTCTACACTTCACTTTAAAATTTTCCAAATTTGGCTGTATTTCGTTGACTGCTCCGCTCCACAATAATTTACCAATGTTCTCCTGGAACCATTCCTCCAAGAAGATTTTGGATAGTTCTATTCTGACAAAACTGCTATTACTTTCCATTATTTACGATGCAATACTTCCGTGAATGTTTTACTTTGTATTAATTCACAACTTTAACTGGTAATACATTAACGACGTCTAGTCTCTGCTCAAGTTTTATTTGTTCTGTCCCTTGCAATGTTTCGCCGCCAACTGGTCTTTCTCCAAGCGCATTTCCCATTTCGGCTTTCAACAAAGAAACAGAGCTCGGCGCCATTGTCGCTTTGGAAGCTCCTGCAGCTACAATTCATTTTATAACAAAACAATTTAATGGCCAAATTATATATATATATATATATATATATTGTAATGATAATTAAAGGCAATTAGAGAATTAATAATTAAACAATTGAAGTAAATTGTTATCGGCGAGAATACAAACACAACAATGGGTAAGAACATGTACAGGCGGGCCTTTGTCGTTGCCGATCTACGGGGTTTACACAGGCAGTCAAGAATAGTCGCACATAGAATTTCATCAAGTAAAGATGGACACAGAATTTCATCAAGTAAAGTCGCACTGAGATTTTCGTCAAGTAGAGTTTTACATAGAATTCCATCAAGTAAAGACAGTTACAAAGTTTCGTCGAGTAGAGCTGGCCACTAAAATTTTAACAGAGAAAGTTACTCGGAGGAGAATGATGAGAGTGTGATTCAGGAAGCTGATAATCAATTGGTCAGCAAGTATTGGTAGAACTTTGGAGAAGGAGTGGACAACATCCTGATTTGCCCTTAATCAGAACGGAGAGAGAGAAAGAGAGAGAGAGCGACTTTAAGCAGTGGTACGCAGTATTTTACAGAGCAATTGAGTCTGGTGGACGATACAAAAGCTTTGGAAAGTGACTAAAAACAAATTAAATTCAGTGAAACGATGGACTGTAACATGTAAATAGTGTATCAAAGAACCCAGACAAATGCCTGGTACCAGTACAAACTGTAAGCAGAGAGAGAAATTTTTTAAAATTTATTGGTATGTAAACGTTTAATACGGATAAATTGTAAAATTTCGGATTCAATTTCATTTTTTTGTTTTAATTCGAATCAAATTGAATGTTGTAAATTTTGTTTGTTAATTTTGAAAGTAGGAAAAGTTATTGTTCTTTGTTTAAAAGGCCCTATTCATGACCCTGAGTTTTAAAAAAGTAAAAAAACATTAATGTAAAATAATCACGACAAGAAAATTTGTTACTATTAATTTAAATAAATCAATTGTTTTCTGAGATTTAAATCCTGTAATCATTTTAAAATCCTTTCATTTAAATTTAATAAATAAATTCATCCGTTAATTTATCATTATAATTTAATTTCTTTTGCATATTATATAATTTGACGCCTCAACGCGGGCTAATTAATTCATTTAATTATTTGTTTATTACATAATTTGACGCCTCAACGTGGGCTAATTAATAATTTAATTATTTGTGTATTAATTATATATATATATATATTGTAATATACACCAATGTTGTTATATTAAGATAAATTTTTAATTCGTTCAATTATAAATTTATAAAGATCATGTAATTAAGGGTCTATTTCGAACAGTGTGGCGTCAGAACGCTGAATTCAGAGCATCCTCAGACTTTTTTGTTGTTGATTTTTACGTATTATTTTGATGTTCAGCGGCGCAGAATGTCAAATGGATTCGTCTGTCAGGTCCGCGAGAACCCAGACTATGTCAATTTCTCACCACTACATAGCGTAATGAGAGTAGGGAGAGGGTGAATTATCAGGTTGTCTGTCATCGTCGAAGAAGAAAGTCGCCACCGGGAAATATCGTATGGAGTCGGACTAGGAGTAAGAAAGTTTTAAAAAGTAGTAGTTATATGTTTTTAAAAGTTTAATTGCGTTGTTGGACTTCTGAAGGAAATATAATTCGGCGAAGTTGTATTTGAAAGAATTCAGTGACAGAAAACAATTAAATCTTTCCAGTACTAATGGTTGTTATATAAGGAATACTTAATATACTGCTGCCTGAGGCCAAAATCTCTCGAAATGAATTAATTTGTGTATATTTATGAAAGTGATTGTGGATGCACGAAATGGCATATTTTCAAAGTTAAAAGTTTTAATTTGTTTAAAGTGTTCGGTCAAGAATTACTATTGTAATTTAATAACTTGAAAGTTTCATTAAATTGATTTAAATTGTTCAATGTAAATATATATTTAAATAATCATAAACTGTAAAGTAAAGTAAAATTTAAATTACTTTAAATAATATAAATTTAATATTCCGATTAAGTTGCTCTTAAAAGTAAATACAAGCTATAAAGTTGTGTATTTAATTATATAATTTACAAATCTTCATTTTATATATTATTTATTTTTATATATTACAATATATATATATATTATATGAAATCATTTGTATCGACTGTTTCTCCGACCTAATGATGAATGTCATATTATAAATTAATTAATACATTTCTGGAGCTTGAATCAGAGAATTATGTTTATTAACAAAAAAATATATAAACGACGTTTCGTCCTCTTTTAAGACCTTTCCAGTTTCAATAATTTTGTATATGAATACTGAAGAAAAAATAGTTTTTTTTTTAGGGCAACAGGCTACATGAGGGTGATCCACATTGGGCAACTCCCCTTTAATAGCATAGGAAGGGATTTGAAAGGGGGGATGCGGAAGGGTAGAGGGAGGTAGCCAAGGGTTAACTAGGGCCCCCGGGCTATATTTTAAGGATCCTACCCGGCATTCGCCTAAAGAAATGCAGGGAAAACCTTAGAAAAACCTGCATCGGGTAGGTCGGGCATTTGGTACTTGTCCCACGCCCTTATGATAGCGGGAGAGGAGTTTGCTGTGGGGACGCAGCATTCCCTTCCCCGTGCCTCGACCAGTTTAGGAGGCAGTTGGCCGACTATTCCAATGGGAATAGCGAACAACTCTTACCGTATGCCCAAGGTCTGCGACCACGAAACATACACCTCTCAAAACAGGCTGAGGTGTCTCGGCTTGTGGGAACCTTAGTTCAAAAATGGAGAGGAAAAAGCATTAGTTGGTTGTTAGCACCATTTATTGAACAAAGATTATTTTTTGACTCTATGTCAGTAAGTTTGTTTTATTCGAAATATATAGTGTTGAATCAACGGCTCTAGTTTCTAGTATATCAGCTGTTCTGAGCTGACGTCACCAATCACGTTCGGATCCCGTGATTCTCTACAGCTGATTACTAAAATTACGCAATTGGTAATTCTGATTAAACAGGAGGATGAATATGTTATATTTCAAATGAATATTACAGTCGTTTATCAACAAAGAAGCACAAGAATTTATTTCTCACCGTAAATACCACGTACAATTTATCTTATCAATTTTCTTTGAACTGGTTTGTCCGTTTCCCAAACCAACATTTTCAATAGTTTGTGCTTTATGCATGCATTAAGAATTTAACAACTGTGGAAATGAATTTAATTTTATTTAATCAGGATGATATACTGTCAAGGTA
Organism: Zhengitettix transpicula; assembly: GCA_037074705.1. Lineage (NCBI taxonomy): Eukaryota > Metazoa > Arthropoda > Insecta > Orthoptera > Tetrigidae > Zhengitettix > Zhengitettix transpicula. Next base: position 78,496,826 of record CM073594.1, on the reverse strand, counting down.
TTTTTAAAAGGGACTATGTAATTTTATATCCCTTCTTAATTATAAAAAATTTATAATAAAAATATTCACAAAATTTTAAAGTAGTATGGCTTCGTTCACAGAAATATTCTTAATAATTATTTGTTATGTGCAGGCACAGTGTCCACAATGAGAATTAACAAAAACAGTATAATAGAAACTCGTCTTAGATCTTCTATTTTTCCCCAAGGCAGAGCTATGACGAATTTCATACAATAACAAATGTTGACATAGGATATAATTTTAATGGCATGGTTATGGTGAACGTGTACTTTGTGAATATTTTAGTAAAAACATAAACTGATACTGCAAACGAATTTAAAACCCTAACAGTATTTTAGGCCTTTATGAATAATATCATAGTTTTATTTGAAAGTGATTATGGAATCTGTTCACGTTGTTTTTCTAACAAAAGGAGTCAATTTTCGAAACCCCATCAAAGGCCTTTATTAATCTGTAGCTTGAAACAAAATTCTGATCTTGTATACGCTGTTGCAAATTAACGAATGCCCAATCAGTTTATTTTTGTGTGCGTAAAACTGGATTTGCATAGCTTGCATATATTTGGAGTCAGCGAAGAGGCCAATTAATATAGCAAATATAGCATAGCGTGAATTCTGGGTGTAAATTGTCCTTTCCTCTTTTGTGCGTGTACTTTGTTTCATAGAGCATATTAATGACTTCTAAAGGTGTAATCAAGTACTAAATGTGGAACTTAAGAATTGCTAATTCGGACTTTTCCGGAACTATGGCGTCTAGAAAATAGCATAACAAACGACCTGCACACGTGTTAATCTTTTTTGGACGCTTTTATTTCTATAGTTAGAAATACAATAGGGTAATTCAATCCACTCACATTCTTCCAATAACTGTTAAAAACATAATTACAGGACCTATACGCCATATCGAAACCACCCCAGAAATGAGAATTCAACGGATGATCCATACAGAGGTGCAAAAAAGTTTTCTTATTCTCGTTCTGCGTCATACGTATTTATTAACTACGATAATTTTGTTGGACTACTTGTCTATTAAAGTCACATTTTCTATACAACCTCGCCATATACCAAATTTGAAAATAAATTTCTATGTAAATAAAATAATAATCTGTCACGTTTGCTTACCACTTTTTGTTCGATTCCTTAAAGAAAACTGTGAGATTAATTTATACATGACTTATTATGATATTCTATAGAGCCAAAGGATTGCTTTTAGAAACATAAAACTGCCACCCGTCAACTTGAAACTAAATGACACTCAGAACATGATTTTAATTGTTTACTAAATACAGAGTGGACGTGCCAATTAAGCATTGGCAGGTGTAATATAGCGTACCTCCTAAATCTCAGAGATCGAAAGAAGACGGCTGACAATAACTTTTAGTTTTGAGCTAAGGTACTGAAATGATCAGACTGAATAGGATCAGGTCGGAGGAAAATCTTCTTCAGAGTCGAGAGGAAGACTTCTAGAATAGGAAAGTCGATTACATGCGATTCTTGGTATCCAAAGTACCGTCCAGAGACATGAAAAAATCAGAAAGCATTATGAAGTTAAAGATATAGTTTAATATAGAAAAAACAAAACTGAGCCCTTACAACCCGAAAGTCGGAAATAGCAAGACTAATTCAAAAAGTGGCTCCATAGACTGGGAGAAAAACCCTCTCCCAAGTGACGAACCACTTTCTAGAAGGCGGGGAAGCAATCAAAAGCCCCAGATCAGCCCTCGTGATTTGTAGTGGGGCCCCTGTAAACCGGTTACCACAGGGTTTCTGCACTGTTTGCATTGTAACCCGAACCAACTGAAAATCTGTTAACGTTTTGCCTCCATCCGATATTCACTCGGGGGCCGAGTGAAGAAAATGACTCACGGGTATTAGGGTTTGACCGAAATAATAAAGTAAATTAATAATCTATATGACAGGTTAATTTTATTGACGGCAGTTCATAATTTAATCGTCATATCCGAGGAATGACACAAATCTGACCAGAAATTAACTCACACTAGTCTCTATCTGCACGTACTATAATAATAATAAGGGCCTTATTTGCCTATGAGACGATAGTAATCTTTAAAATTTGAATACAAGGTTCAATATATCACATTCTTGTTTTTTGGTAGACTACTATTTTACGTTCAATTAATTACGTATTGATATAATTTTCTAGTATTATATAGACATTTAGCGTGCGGTTTTATGCTGTTTTTTTTGTAAAAAAAAGTTTATACATTTATCAATTAAATATTTTTATTCGTTTATAGCGTTGGCAGCGGGAGAATGCAGCCTTACCTCAACATTTACAACGCCCCTTGCCCCAAAAGCCTGATCAGTCCCTGTCAACGGAGCAGTGGAATCAAATGGCTTGGCAGACAATGCAGGTAAGAAATGTTTAACACAAAATATACCACATTCGTCATATGATCATTACTTGTAAAAGTTTATTAGCCAGCACAACACGGTGCAATATATGTATTTATGTCGGGCAGTTTGGTCAGTGGCCGGAGATGCCCAGAGGCACGTGTTTTAGATGGTCTTTGGAGAGGTTCTGGATCCACGTATGTTAATTAGTCTTTGGGCAAAGGTGCCTCCCAGCGAAAGTGCTGCAGACATGTGTGAGGGTATTCTTTGACATTCTTTGCTCATACTCATTCTGAATAGTGGATTAGGTTGATTGTATTGTTCTCTGGCCATGCTGGTAATTTAGACTCTGATGATGGATGATCTGCCAATCTGTATGGTAGTGTTAAGTCTTTGTGTATTTTATTTAAATTGAAAACTTATATAATTTTGTGTAACTGCTAAATCTTCAGTTCTCAAAATAATTTTAAACGTTTAAATATACGTGTATGTCTAAAACATAGTTCTCTTTATTGGTGGCCCACTAAAGATCCTGCTGAAAAGATTCATACCCTCAGATGAATCAATAAAAATATATACATTTCAACTGTTTTGTGTATAAATTATCTGCTAATTTGAATTCTATGTATGGTTTCGAGATTTTATTATAGAATTCTTTCATAAATACTGATTGGAAATTAATCTATAAAGAAATTTATTTACTTGAACTTTTCCCCTAAGTAATTTAATTTATAATTGTGTCCTATAGAGTTTAGATATCATAAAACTTCAGTAATAGTTGTGTTGATCTTCTTTGTGAAATCCAGCGTGCTCTATGAGGGTGGTCTGAAAAGTTTCCGACCTCTACATGAAGATAAAGACTCGTCAACAATGTGTTTGCGCGTGATCACTAAAATTTCCGCCATTTTGTACGCACAGTTGTTGTCAATACGCCTAAGAAAATCAAAGACGAGTTAGACTCTGTGTACGGTGACTCTGCACCATCATTTACCACCGTGAGATTTTGTGGAGCTGAATTTAAACGTTGCCGTGCTAGCGTAGGAGATGAACGTTCAGGTTTCAAAAAACTGACGATAACATTTCTTAAGTTCACCAAATGGCGCTAGACAACCGTAGAATTAAAGCGAGAGAGATGTCAGAGGCTATGATATGTCTAAAGAACGTGTTTGTCACTTATTGAATCAAGTTTTAGGTTGAAAAAGCTGTCAGCGCGTTGGGTGCCGCGTTTGCCCAAAAACGTATCCGAATAAACATTTCCAACGCCCTGTTAGCACGGTTTAGGCACAATCAATTATTGTACATGAAAATTGCTTAAACAATTATACCCCATAAACAAAAATACATTAAAAACCGTGCAAAGGGGGGACAAAAGTGAGAGAACACTTTTATTTGGGAAAGTGATTCTGACTGGTTTTTTTGGGATAATCGTGGAGTTATATGAATCGATTATCTTCAAAAAGGAAAAACCATTCCAAGGAGCATCATTACTTGACAAGCTGAAGGCAGAAATTGCGGAAAAATGGCCTCATTTACAGAAAAAAATTGTTATACCAAGACAATCCTCCGTCTCACACCTCAACAGTTGTAATTGTTGAAATCCATTAGCTACGGTTTGAACTGCTTGACCATCCTTATTCACCAGACTTTTTATATTCCCTAAGATAAAACTTACGCTTAGAGGACAGAAATTTTCGTCAAATGAGAAGGCCATCACCTTATTTTGCTGAGAAAGATGTCCAGTGGACTGGTTAAAGAGCTGGGAGAAGTGTGGAGACTGTAACGCGTGTATTTTGGTTTAGTTTTGCTTTGTCTCGGAAGTGTTGTTTGCTGTGATTTGGAGAATTCGAAATCGTGCATTTGCGTGTGGGTGGAGGAGTTAAATATTTCCGTCCAAGTAATTTCGTGTCCTGTCTCGATTGTTGGCCTCAACATGACAGAATAGTTGGCCATTGTTGAACTGCAGCTGCGTGCTATAACTCTTGTGACAATGGAAGAATCAGTGAAACTGACATTTCGACGAAGTTTTCTAATAATGAAAAAAATAAAAGAATGGGAGGCTATAATGGAGGGAACGGAGATAAGCTTTTGAAACTGGGACAGTTGTTCTGCGCTCACCGCAGCTGGTGGATGTGATTATGAGAGGCTCCGTAAAGTTGTTGTCTCTGATATAGTCCGAGGCAGAATCGTCGTGAGAAAGGGGCCACAATTTGTTAGTGAAGAGTTCATCGAAGCCACACAATTTAGTACGACGGCTTGCCAGCAATCAATCACGGAGGCCGACGCCTTAGCCAGTGGTCAACCCCTCAGTCGACGCCTTGCAACGGTCCTGATAAAGTCGCTACTGCATTTAACATGTTCTGCCGGCTGTGAGATACGGAGACGTCGGTACGAGAGCTACAGCAAGCAACACAACACAGAATAGCAGTACGTATTTGGTACGGGCAGCAGATCTCTTCTATGTAAAAACCACAGGTGCCTGAGATAAGAGTTTTTTTTCATGTTTAACTGTAATAAACTTACATAAAATTTCTTTAATGGTCAATAATTTTTGATTTAACGTAAAAACCCAGCCAACAAAAATATTTCTTTACAAGACTTACAATGAAAGTAAAGTTGAAGTGGTTCGATGGTTTCGTGAAGTTTTGTTGGCAATCTGAACTTGACCAGTAATAGCTCTTCGAACTGGTACCTTTACCGGTTATCTTAGTCCGCAATCGCGACGTAGTGTGCAACAGGCAATGAGCTTGGCTGGTCACGCATTCAGCCATTCAGCTGTTCACACTGTCATTATTAAAACTATCAAACAATTTACAATCTCGCCACACTTTTCACGACTTCAATGAGAACTTAAATTCATTTTGTATGTCACTATTTCTTTTAAGAGAATACTACAATTGAAATTAAGTGGAATGCAACCAGACTCGTGTACATTGGCCAGATTACAAACCATCTGACTGATGGAATCACATTTACAAGTCATGCAATACTAAAGGGTTTAAACATAAAGCGAGTGTCAGGACGTGGAACATATTTAGCGATAAATTTCATAGCAATTCATCTTTAATTTAACGTTTGATGGTTGAGATAGCCCCGATGCAGTATGACACAGTTATATAATACGTGAGAAAACGCTTTTTGCGGCTCCGATAAGACATTCATTTCGGCAGAGCTGGGTCACAAAGCCTCAATCAGCAGGTGAAAGACTATCCTCGCAACCCTGACACGAATCCTCCGCGCCATCGCAGGGCGCCGCCGTTCCTCACTTCTTTCACGCGCCATTGATCTGCCGCAAAATGTTATCACCGGAATTTTCTTTCTCGGATCCCTTTCAATTTACTGGAAGTATGAATCACTTCCAAGTGGTTTACCATAGCAATCATATAAAAATCATGGAACACCGTTTTTATACTGTATTTTATTAACAATATGTTAAATTATTACACATTTCCTCGTTACCGCTGATCTGGACGATGAACAATAATGAATTCTCTAATGCCACTTAAATATTTATAATTACAGTAATATAATATATTTTTAATTATAACAGACTTATTAATAAAATGTATTTTTTATTCGCCTTATTAAATACGGACACTGCCTGACTAAAAAAGTGAAGCACCCGGAAGGGGAGGAGGGAACGAAATGAAACTTCACGTGTTGAGAGGAAATGTTCTGTTATTGCAGTGATAACAATATCCAATCGAATTAACAAAGAACTAGAAAGTAGGAGACACTATTCTCGGCCGGTTTTGCATTATTTTTACGTAAATCCCTTCCACTAAACCCCTACAAGTGCTTCCCTTCATTGTCATTGAAATTACGCATTGATAGCTTCGACGTTAATAATTGCGGATTTAAATGAAACTTTGTTCCTGGATCGTCAGTAACATGTGAACAAAATTTTACTTTTCAGATTGTACGTGGAACTTTGTTCAAACCCCACTCCTAGGAGATGAACTACAATTTTTGTTGAATGCCAGAATTAATCTCAGCGACTTCCATAACCCCGGATAGACACCCGCCTCGGTTATTTTCGCGTTACTTTTTAATGAAACACCCTCCACCATCATCCCTAAGGGTACTCCAATCCCACGTCGAAGTGTGTTGAAATTATAATCAAACAACATTGGGAGAAACACTATCAATCTCATTGAGCCCGAAAAATTATATATTTTCCAACATCGGCCGTTTTTCGCTTTCATTTTTTCAAAAAAAATTCAAAAATTCCAACCCCTGTGGAAGTTGCCTAACGCTTCGAGAGGTCGATAGGAACCTTCGCGAGCGTGCATACAACTCACCTGAGTTTAATCACAATCGGGTGAGTGCTATAGCAAGCATGAATATCGTCAGTGTTTGGAACATTTCCCCATTTACGTTCCCTTCACCGACCTAACCCTTCGGTATCTAACTTGAAATAAAGCTGAATGGTGACTGAGGCTCCTTTAACTAGTCGGGAATTCTACTACTATATAAATTTCATTAACCACCACGGTTAATGCGAGAACTAAATCAGTGACTCCTATAGTAATCGAAACCAATCTAGTCTTCCGAAACTTTCTCTTATGTATATATTTATCTCGGCATTGTAATATTACGAATTTGCGTTGATGTACATTTGAATTGCTCGTAAAACGACTATTAATACTATCCCTTAATATATTTGATAATTTTCATGTACAAAAACCCATATGTTTTATTACCAGCTGTATAAGCTTAAATCCACTACTTTCTCATCGATGCCTTTGGTTTCGTCCGTTAAAAGACGGGAAATTTGACCTGAGCGACAAAAAGAGTGAAAATCGGTCCAGGAAGGTTACGGCCCATCAGTTACAAGCTCTTTGGGCCGAGGACGTTAACTCAATCGCAAAAAATTCACACGCCAACAATGGTCCGAAACTGCATGGAGGCACTCAACTATGTGGTGCTACTTCATGTCGCTTATTCGCCAGATCTTGCCCCTTCCGACTACCACCTATTTTCGTCGATGGTCCACGCGATCGCTGAGAAGCACTTCGATTCTTACGAAGACGTCCGAAAATGGCTTTATGAATGGTTTGCCTCGAAAGGGATGGAAGTTTATTTGCCGTGGTATGCACAAATTTTCCGAGAAATGGGAAAAATTTGTACTTAGTGAGGGCCGATACTTTGAAATTTTTTTTATCTTTCTATGATTTAGACCTGTGGGTTTTTTTACTAAATAACAGAGGATTTATGCTTATACACCTGGTAAAACCTTCAAATCAAATATTTGTTCAGCCACAATCTTTATATGAAGATAAGATATTTTAAACTTTTCTTTCTTTTACGATAAATGTATAACTACGAAATATTTTTTAAAAGTATATTACATTGTTATCGTCATTTAAAACTAAATGCTTTCATATTTTGTTCACGGAATATATTTTAACAGCATAATATTTTGTAATTTGGTGCATAGCGAGTTTTTTTATGTTATCTGCTACTTCACCCCCCCGCAACCATTTTTTCGAAGATAACTATGTAAAATAATAATACTACATCAGTGATAGTTTTACCAATACTATGATCCCACACGTAATATGCTACATTTCTTATTCTGTATGTATAATTTCCAGTATTTTCTAATTTTTAAACGCAGAATAATTTAGCAGCAAATTGACAGGCATTTCTGATACGAAAGTGTTTTTCCTCATATTCTAAATAAATTTAATTTTTGGAACATGCCACTGAACAGTTTTTTTTATGAAGGGTCGTGCGATATGTTTTAGCATTATGATTCCTCTTAAATGTTGTTTTCTTTAAAATAACATTTGATCGTAATTTTTTTAATATTACCCAAAATGTACGAATATTATTTTTGTTTCGAAAATATAAAGAACTTTAAAATAATATTTATAATTACGGAATAGTTCAAATTTATTTTGATTTCGTTGCTTATGCCACGAGATGCGACTATCTCCCTGTGCCATTGCAAGGTACGGCTCTGATTGGAGGTCAAGTGCTGTCGGATTTGTAGCACAAAAATGAGGCAGTTTGTTAAACTTTACGGGTGGCGCTGGGGAATGAAAAGGTATACTCCGGTTGTGCATTTGTCACTCCAGACAGAAATTGTGCTCAGAAGGTTGAAGCACTCACATGGCTGCACTAGCGGGACGCTTGTGACACAAGGCGGGTCTTAATGTCTTCGATATTGAAGCACAAATTCTCACTGTTAAAACACAATTATTATGAAGGTTCTTATAATTAATAAAAATTAATTCTTATTAAATTAATTTGTGTGCTGTAGTACATATGCACCAGCCGGCACTGATATATATATATTGAAATACTAATTAGAGGCCATTAGTGATTTTGATAATTGTAAATTTATGGTGGATTGTTATCGGCAAACATATCAAAGACGACAATACATAGGCGAGCTTGGTTTGGCCGCTAGCGCTTCCTGAAACGGCAGTCGGACGGCGAACACGGTTGCAGGCCCAGATACATCCAGAAAGGTTGCAGGTTGAAATTGAGTAAAAAAATTTGGACATATCAATCATCAAATAAAGTTACAAGAAGTGATTTAATAAGTCACGCCGCAATAAAAATCAATAAGTAAAGAAACCGTCACTAATTTCACCGAGAGAAAATTTGTAACAATCTGACTAACCATTAATTCGGAAGGAGTAACAGTTTCCAGTTGAGAGATCCAAAGGTTACGACAGTGTTTCTTTAATCAATTTAAATTCAGTGATTTCATGGCCTATTTAATGTGAACTGTGAGGTGCGTCTGAGCTCAAAATTTAAGCCTGGTACAAGCAGATTTTTGTAAGTACAAAGAAATTTGATACAGTTTTGTAAACGATAACTAAATATAGAATCGTCAGATTTCGATTTCACGTTTGTTTTATTGTTTTAATTTTAAGGCTGTAAAGGAATTTGATTGTTTAATGTAAATGTAACGGTTGGTTCTTTATTTAGAAGGCCCAAATAAACGACCCTGAGAAGAGAGTTGTTAAAATCTATAAAATTACAAAACTTCAAATGTAAATAATCTCGTCGAGAAATGTTGTAATTTTACCTGGAATAAAAGTAATTGTCTTGTAAAGTTTGAAAGAATTTAGTAATTATTTTGATATCCTTCTCGTTTAAATAAAATGAAATATAATTAATTCTTTAACCAACCAACCAATTCTCGCAATATTGTTTCACCGACGTGGCCAACTATTGAACTCAATTCATTTAATTAATCTTTTGTTTTATTAAATTGTTGAATTAATTAATCTCCTTTGTTTTTATTACAATTTGCCGCCTCAACGTGGGCCGATTGAAATTAATTCCTTTGTTGTTTATTACAATTTATATATTATAATTTTATTCCTATATGTCCTCGTAATTATTCATCACGTACAAGTATTCAAAGTAACTCTTCAGGCCACCATATATAAATTAATTGGTTTTGTGATTCCTTGTTGTTTTCTCCAGATATTTATAGTCCCTTAAAAGGTGATCTGATGAAATTTCTATTATTATTGCCTTACCTGTTAATTGTATCACCTAATTTAATACGTAATAATATTAAGTGAATAAAGAAATTTATTTTTAATTAAGTTGTAAATAAAACGGTCTGTTTTTAGGCATCCCTGGTTCCTTGCGAGAACTGTGGACGAACATTCAATCCTGACCGATTGGAAATCCATCAGCGAAGTTGCAAGGCCAATCTTCGAAAGACCAACGCCGCGTCTGTTCCTCAACAGGTAAAACCTATCAACACGCTGTACGCAATCATGTAAAATATTGTAGAATAAATACAAAAATAATATTATCGTTGGAAGGAAATCGTGGCGTACGATAGCGATTTTCAAAATTCCTGGGCATAGACACAGATGTAGTTCTTATCAACAGACTGTAGAAAAGCTTGAAACACTTTCTCCATGACTGAGTTAAAGGTTACTTTTCAATCTGCCTACCATATCACTAAATTTCAGTAACGAAGCTGTTAACAATAAAGTAGAACATTATTGGAGACTTTTTTTTAACAAAAATTAACAGAATTTCCTTATATACCACTGTGATCAAAAAGTAAGGTGAAATTGTCATTTAAAACTCCCGGGTATTAGGAAGGCAGGTAAATTTATTTTCCTAGGTTGGTAGGACTGTCTATAATATTTGACAAGCGTCTGTTTGTTAAAAGGTTTAATTATCTTCGAGTTACACGTCTTTTTGTAAACATTCAAATCAGAATTTTTCGATTTTTGCAATGGGTGATTTTGTTGAGCAAAGAACTTGCATCAAATTTTGTTCGCGGAACGAATATTCTTGTGCGGACACGTTGAAAATGTTGCGGAAGGCCTTTGGTGATCAAACTATGGCACAAAAAAACGATTATAAGTGGTACAACGAGTTCAAAGAGGGCCGAGAACGCGTTGAAGACGAATCGCGCTCTGGACGACCATCAACGTCTACCGACGAGGGCCACGTCTAGAACATTTGGTGCTTGAAAATCGTCGATAGACAATTAGAGTTCTCGCTGATAGTGTTGGAACATAATTTGGCTCAGTCCAAACCATTTTGAAGAATGTTTTGTGTCTCAAACGCGTCAAGTCTCGACTGGTGCCAAAATCGCTCCATTCTTTGGGGGAAAAAAAGCGTCGCGTTGATGTGTGTGAAACTTTGCTGTCTGACTATCAGGACCACTTAAAATGCATCATTACTGGAGACGAGACTTGGATTTACTCTTACGACCATGAAACCACCGACCAATCCAGCGAATATCGTGCAAAAGGTGAAGCAAGACCGAAAAGACCACGGCAAAGTCGATCGAAAATCAAGGTCATGTAGACAGTTTTCTTTGATTATCGTGGTGTGGTGCACTATGAATTCCTTCCGCCGAGCCAAACTGTCAACAAAGAATATTATTTGAGCTTTATGCGTCGTTTGCGTGAAGCTATTCGTCTGAAACGGCCGGAATTATGGGCGATCAACTCTTGGTTCCTACATCACGATAATGCAACATGTCATACTGCATTGGTTCTTCGCGCCTTTTTTTTGCCAAAAACTCGACTCATATCGTTCCGCAACCACCGTATTCGCCTGATTTGGCTCCGTGCGACTTATGGCTATTCAGCAAACTCAAAAGGCCAATGCGGGGACGCCGTTTTGACACGATTGAGGAGATAAAAACCGAATCGAAGAAGGTCTTGAAGGCTATACCGGAAAAAGACTATTCCGACTGTTTCGAGGACTGTAAAAAGCGTTGGAAAAAGTGCGATTTATAGGACGGGGATTACTTTGAAGGGGATGAAATTAATTTGGAAGAATAAATAAAGAATTTATATTTTATAAATAAATTCACCTTACTTTTTGTTCACAATGGTACATGTTCGTATTGCCAACATAAAGTACGCTGTTTTCAGGGGGAAAACCATAAACCAGCCTACTCATGTTTTGTATTAGTACAACATGTTCTTGATCTCATCATATCTTTTATCCAATACTTTCACTGGCTTTATCGGCTTGAATACATCCTATATTTATAATAACTCTATATTTTAATAAATAATATAAAAATTTATCATTACTAATTGACGCAGTCTTCCAGCAAGCTTAATTGTGCCTCTCCACAAAATTTGCAAAAATTATTACGAAGCGTTTTAGAGCACCACCTCATCCATTATTTCTCTATTGGTTTAAAGTTGGCAAGAAAATTACGATTTGTGGATTACGTAATTGGTGAGCCTGTAGTTCATTTTGGTAATAAAGAGGCTGAATATTAGACGTTACTTTACTAAACCCATACGGTTTAGTAATTTACAACAGTTGTTAGGTTTCTTATTTACATACATTTTTCTTTTCTGTGTAGTAAAATAATTAAAACCGTGATTAGTTTAACAAAAATATATCAATAAATAAATATAATGGCGGATAATTAAATTATTAATTTTTCTTAATAATTTATTTCTGTAGTTTTTTGTATTAATTTGTTTGTATAAAGAGCCAAGATCTTGCATTAATATGTTCCATTAAATATTTAATTAACAGTGAAATAGAATTTTTTTTATTAAATTAATAGTTATTATAGTCTCAACTTTTGACAACTATTATTATGTTCACTTGTTTAATTCCCAAATTAGAGACGAAACGTTTCGTATTTCCCATTTGTATTGATTTCAATGTCAATGTAGCCATTGAAATGGATATTTAATATTAAACTTGTTCTGACTTATTGGCTAATGTATTCATTTATTTTGTTACAATACGACGGATAAAATAACCATTTTAAAATATGCTGATATTTAACAGTAAAAGTAGTTCACCTCCAATCAATTACGAACAATTTAGTATTACAGTTAATAAAATGTCGATTACTGACGTGTAACTAAATTTGTTTGAATTCAATAGTAATTCTGTTTAATTTATTATAAATACAGTGATATTTTCTGATATTGCGCACTTGTCAGTATTCTATTTGGTACGATAAACGTAAATAGTCATTATTACATAAACGGTAGGAGTGCGTCCAAGACTAAACTGCAGATGTTGGCATTGCGAGGAATAGTTTGGCTCGTATTCAGACTTTGTTTGTATCCAACGGTTTGTGGCTCACCCATTTTCGTTTCTCCCGTGACAACAAAGTAAACATTACGAGCAAAGTATTGATCGGCCTTTCGTTGGAGCAGCAGAGGTCGAATAATGTGACCTTTGCGATTTCAAGATTTCGTTAACATGTAAATATCCCGACAAAGTGATTATCATGGCAGATGAGCAGTTAAGATAGTTCATGAAACATGGTCTTCGTCGGTTTGTCTATATGAACAATTAGTGTGGTTGTAACAAAAATTCAAATTATTCTTCAATATAAGAAGGCTTTGAATTGAATGCATTATAAAATTCCGTCCTCTCTCTCTCTTTTTTTTTTGGGTGTAGACAGGCTATATATAGGGTAATCCACAGGCACCTCGGTGTAAATGCCCGATCTACCTGATGCATGTTTTTCTAGGGTTTTCCCTGCATTTCTTTAGGCGAATGCCGGGTAGGATCCTTAAAATATAGCCCGGTGGCCTTAGTTAACCCTTGGCCTCCTTCCTCTACCCTTCCGCATTCCCCCTTTCAAATCCCTTCCTATGCTATTAAAGGGGAGTTGCCCAAAGTGGATCACCCTCATGTAGCCTGTTGCCCTAAAAAAAAGGCCCCTTGGTCTGTTTCGAGAGGTGTATGTTCCGGGGTCGCAGACCTTGGGCATACGGCAAGAGTTGTCCACTATTCCTATTGGAATAGTGGGCCAGCTGCTACCTAAACTGGCCAAGGCATGGCGAGGGGTAAGCTGCGTCCCCACAGCAAACCCCTCTCCCGTCATCGGAAGGGCGTGGGACAAGTACCAAATGCCCGACCTACCCGATGCAGGTTTTTTATAGGATTTGTCCTGCATTACTTTTAGGCGAATGCCGGGTAGGATCCTTAAAATATAGCCCGGGGGCCCTAGAAACCCTTGGCTACCTTTCTACATTCCTTTCTCCGTGCCTCGACCAGTTTAGGAGGCAGCTGGGCGACTATTCCAATGGGAATAGAGAACAACTCTTACCGTATGCCCAAGGTCTGTGACACCTTAACATACCTCTCAAAACAGGCCGAGGTGCCTCGGCTTGTGGGAACCTTAGTTCAAAAACGGAGAGGAAAAGGCATCCTTTTTTTTTTAGGGCAACAGGCTACATGAGGGTGATCCACATTGGGCAACTCCCCTTTAATAGCATAGGAAGGGATTAGAAAGGGGGGATGCGGAAGGGTAGAGGAAGATAGCCAAGGGTTACTAGGGCCCCCGGGCTATCCCCAAAGATATCCCCTTCGTATCTCTCCTACAAGGTTCTACCTGCGAGAGGATTCCGTTCTCTGTGTTAATTACCTATTAATCCTTAAAATCCCAAAAACGGCTGCTAATCAAGACGAACTATTGTTACAATAATAGTATATTCTGTCATAAGACCCAAATAAAAAATTCGTTATAATTATGATCGTAAAAAAATCTTGAAATATGAATCTTATAAATGTATTGTAAACAAAGACCAAACACTTATTAAGTATTATTTTATCTTACTAAAAGTAACCAGTTTTGTATTGTAATTCTTGCAACAATAAAGGAAGAAAAACAAACATGTCGGGTAACTAGAGCCCCAAAATTTGCTAAAAGCTTCTGTCCCCCATTCTAACTTTCGTGTGATGTAACGAGACAGTAAATTATAGTGAAAAACAGAGTAGTGCCGTGGTTAAAGCGAGGGTAGCGTAGCCTGTAATAAAAGGTTGCAGGCGTGGCTACTTTACATTTGCATGTCGAGGAGACCACGGGTTTCTTTTGTGAAGTTTAATTTTATAAAAAAATTGCAGACCTTCCACGGTTTTATAGAATGAGAATTTTCTCAACTCGCATAAATAATGCAAAGTGGATGGTGTACAATGATTGGAAACAAAAGCCGAAACCTTCTCGTTACATGTCTTTAAGGAAGAAAAAATTATGTAAATTCTAGCTGAGTGGAAGGCGTTGCCCGGGTATTTGTTGAAGTTAATGCGGAGTAGGAATTGATTCCACACTCTTGGTAAACATTTCATTTAACAAGCATCAGTAGCGCCAGTGTTCGGAACTCATTTACGTTCCCCTCCCCGACCTAACCCGCAGGCACATAACTTAAAAAAAAACCAGGATGATGACTGGCGGTATTCGGGAATTCTCCTCTACATCAAATAAAAGTGTCTAAAAAATCACGACGTATTAAAACAGTAAAAAATATTCGCTAACTTAATATTGTCGAAAACTAATCCCAGTACCTTAAAGGAGTAAAGAACTACAACCTTTAACTACATACAGACTAAGACAATAAAAAATTTACTCGGTAACTTAAGACGATCAAAACTACTCTGGGTAACTACGTACACGTCCCCGAGTGGAACATAAAATTTCATTAACCGCCATAGGTAAGGCGAGAATTAATCTCAGCGACTCCTATAACCCCTATAATATCGGTCTTTTTTCCATTACTTTTAATGTTAATCCTGTCCACCACCCGCACGGTAAGGGCGCTTCCCTCCCTTGCATTTTGAAGTTGAAATTACAGACTTTAAAATTCTATAACAACACTATCAAATTAAGCGACCCCGAATACATTTAAATTGACGCTAATAACGGTCGTTTAGGAATGTATTTGAATTCCACACCCTTCACCACCCCCTCCAAAGTAGGTAGGTGTGTCTTAAACCCTCAGAGTTTGTTTCTGGATCGTAAGTAACATGTGCATAAAATTTGGTAACAATTGGTCTACGGATTTAAGATTTTATACGGAAATTTATTTCACCCTTTTCCACCCCCACTCCTAGAGAATGAACTATAACTTAACCAGTATGATAAATGTTAGAATTAAAATTAGTGACTTCTATAACACCGTATTTGACACCAATTTCGGTCGATTCGAGTTATTTTTATGTGACTGCCCTCCACCCCCTTCCTTATTGGTGCTTTGAGGGGTTGAAATTATACACTAAAAACACCTGGATAAAAAATATTAATCACATCGACGAAAACAAATATTCGACGCTAATATCGGCCGTTTCAGCAACTTTTCACCGCTTCGAAAGGCTGACAGAAACCATATCGGGTGTGATCGCAACTCACTAAACTTTCATCACATCAAGATAATTCGAAAACTGTTAAGGGGATGACTATGGTAAAATAGTTTAACCCTTGATCCAGTCCATATGTATTTTTAAGCTATTTCAAATATTTCAGTTTTTTCAATAGAAACTTTCGAAGATTATTTGTCGTTTATATCTAAAATTTTAAACAATTGAACGCTATTTTTAATGAATCGTGCAAGTTTAACATCTGTGTAAATAAATTTGATGAAACAACAGCCAATAACAGCCAATTAAATATACCTTATTTTATTAAATAATTAAATTACACGACGTATTATTACAAAGTATAAAAAAAACTTTGGACCCATTTGACCCTTCTAACCTTTGTGAAATCTCAAAAAATTTTAATTCAATTCGAAATTTACATTTTTCACTTTTAATTAGTAATTGTACAATTAGTGGTGCCGGCCACCTGTGGTGTAGGG
Source organism: Zhengitettix transpicula (assembly GCA_037074705.1). Classification (NCBI taxonomy): domain Eukaryota; kingdom Metazoa; phylum Arthropoda; class Insecta; order Orthoptera; family Tetrigidae; genus Zhengitettix; species Zhengitettix transpicula. The sequence goes on along the minus strand of CM073594.1, from coordinate 78,480,385 downwards.
GTCAGCGTGACTGCATCGCATCACATCGAGTGTATCGTCACATATCTCCGAAATTATGTTTAAACAAATGTAATATTTTAGTTTCCTGATATATTAAAAATACGTCGAGACGGTTATAAAGCTCATGTATGATATATCTTGAACCCGTTCTTCGTGTGAGAATGTTTGCTTTTGTGTTTCAGGAGGACGACGAGTCCACCCCCGCGCCGCGGGCCTCTCCTTGCCGCGTGTGTGGGCGGATGTTCGGCAGCGCGTCAATCGCCATCCACGAGCCTCAGTGCCAGCAGCGCGCGAGCAAGGCCGAGGCCGTGGCAGAGGCAGGGACCGGGTCCGCCCCCGACTCCGGCCGCCCACGCCGCCCCCGCATGCTCCTGTGCTACCTGTGCGGCCGCGGCTTCAGCTCCGCGTCGCTGCCGATCCACGAGGCGCAGTGCCTGAAGCGATGGCGCATGGAGAACGAGAAGCTGCCTCCTAACCTGCAACGCCCAGAGCCCGAGCGACCTGCCATCGTCCTCTCAGGTCTCACACCTACACATTACAGCACTCAGTAAAGCTCATCACCAGTAGCAATTAAAGCATTCAAGCTGTGTTGAGAATAGGAATAACGGGACACCGGAAAATATGTTGATACAGATATCTCCTCAATGCGTATTATAAAATATTAATAGCAATGATGTAGGTTGGTGTGTCAGTAACTACCTGCAAAACAATAGAAAATATATATATTTGCCGTCATTTTATTAACTTAATTTCATTCCATCTTGACACACTCCACCAAGCGTTTCTCATAATTTTAAGTGTTCAAAATATGCGTTTTTTTTCGCTTCACTGGACGTTAATTTTAACCAGCGAGCTATTTTTTTCCCAAGATTAGGAATTAGGAAAATATCGCAGGGATCCAAATATGGCGAATGACAACATGTCAATCGGACAATATTCGGCACCGAAGCTACACGGGTACATTTTCAAATGTAGACGTATTTTCTTTATTTCTCGACTGAAACTCATGATAGTGAAGAAGAAGATGAAGGTTTAGACAGGCTATGTATAGGGTAATCCACATAGTGACACCACCCCTCTTATAGCACAGGAAAGGGAGTGAAAGGGGGATGCGGATAGGTAGAGCAAGTTAGCCGGTCTATGGTTTAAGGATCCTACATGGCAATTCGCGTAAAAGTGATGCAGGGAACCCCTAGAAAAACCTGCAGCAGGTAGTTTGGGCATTTGGTACTTGTCCCACGCCCTTCCGATGGCGGTAGAGGGGTTTCCTGTGGGGTCGCAGTTTTCCCGTCTCTGTGTCTTGACCAGTTTAGAAGGCAACTGGCCGACTATTCCAATGGGAATAGCGGACAACTCTTAACGTATGTCCAAAGTCTGCGACCCCGGAACATACACCTCTGAAAACAGGCCGAGGTGCCTCGCATGTGGGAAGATTAGTTCAAAAGAAAACAGAGAGAAGTGATGGCATCCCCAACGACAGCCTCCTCCAGAGGATAGTTTTTTTAAGGGTAACAGGCTACATGAGGGTAATCCTCATGGTGGCAACCCCCTTTTAATAGGGGAAGTGATATGAAAGGGGGGATGCGGAAATGTAGAGGAAGGTAACCAAGGATTAACTACGGCCCCCGGGCTATAGTTGAAGGATCCTACCCGGCATTCGCCTAAAACTGATGCAGGGCAAACCCTAGAAAACCTAAATCAGGTAGGTCGGGCATTGAGTACTTGTCCCACGCCCTTCCGATAGCTGGAGAGGATTTTGCTATGGGGACGCAGCATTCCCTTCTCCGTGCCTTGACCAGTTTAGGAGGCAGCTGGCCGACTGTTCCAATGGGAACAGCGAACAACTCTTACCATATGCCCAAGATCTGTGACCCCGAAACATACACCTCTCAAAACAGGCCGAGGTACTTCGGCTTGTGGGAATCTTAGATCAAAAACGGAGAGAGGAAAAGGCATCCCCGAAGGTAGCCCCTTCCGTCTCTCCTACAAGGTTCTGCCTGCGAGAGAATAGCCCTCGCAGACAGCTATCTCATTCCAGAGGATAGTTTTTTTTTTTTAGGGCAACAGGCTACATGAGGGTGATCCACATTGGGCAACTCCCCTTTAATAGCATAGGAAGGGATTAGAAAGGGGGGATGCGGAAGGGTAGAGGAAGGTAGCCAAGGGTTACTAGGGCCCCCGGGCTATGCTTTAAGGATCCTACCCGGCATTCGCCTAAAGAAATGCAGGGAAAACCCTAGGAAAACCTCTCCATGGATTACATTTGCTTCGTTCCTTTTTTAAAATGCCTATGAGAACATCCAAAACAACGTAGCAATCACGTTCACAACCAATTTGGCCTGAAGAAATGAACCGTTTCCACTGTTCGTTTGTCTTAGAACATGAGACGTAGCAAATGTAATCTACCATGTCAGGGTGCTATTACGTGTGTGTGTTTTGCGCGTAGTGCAGAGAACGAGAGAGATTTACGTGCTTCTTTGGGATGTTCTGGTTAGTTTCCTTTCCATGAATTCAGGCGACGGCCGTGTCACTGGCTGCGCGATGACATTTGACAGAAGCTGGCGATCGCGTAATGTAGTTACGCATGTTATTCTTCCTTCTTTTTCCTCCTGGTGGATGATTCGTATGATGGATTATTGTGAAGGTTCACTTAACCCCGGACTTTTAGGCGACTTCTCGCAAGCCACTCCTCAGACCCAATTTCTGGCCGATTCACTTTTCCCGTCGATGTTCTAAACTTTCCCTTTGATTGGTTGTCTCAATCCACCATGTGATTCCATCCACCACTCAATCATTCATTCCCACACGCTTTTCCAGAATTATTCTCTTGAGGGCGGGGTTATGATCGACACAACAGGTCACGTTTCAACTTACCCAACAATTTCTCGGACAATAGCGCCAGGTTTTCCTAACTCCGTCTTTGTCGCGGCGCCATTATCTCAATGCAATTCCTTAAGAGCTTTTACGTGACTTTTACTTCTAACGTATGAGAATTCTCTCGCCGGTGAACTTTCCCAGAGAGCTCTGGCGGAGGCTTCTACCTTCACATCTCCCTGGTTTTTTGAACTAAGGTTCCCACATGCCGAGGCACCTCGGCCTGTTTTGAGAGGTGTATGTTCCGGGGTCGCAGACCTTGGGCATACGGTAAGAGGTGTCCGCTATTCTTGTTGGAATAGTCGGCCAGCTGCCTCCTAAACCGGTCAAGGCACGGCGAGAGAGAAGGCTGTGACCCCATAGCAAACCCCTCTCCCGTCATCGGAAGGGCGTGGGACAAGTACCAAATGCCCGGCCTACCTGATGCAGGTTTTTCTAGGGTTTTCCTAGCATCACTTTTAGACGAATTGCCGGGTAGGATCCTGAAACCATAGCCCGGGGGCCCTAGTTAACCCTTGGCTACCTTCCTCTACCCTTCCGCATCCTCCCTTTCAAATCCCTTCCTATGCTATTGAAGGGGAGTTGCCACTATGTAGATTACCCTCATGTAGCCTGTTACCCTAAAAAAAATACCTCTAACGTACAAATAAACTTTCTCCTAAATAGTATTAAGTTAAACAAATAATTACTCTGATAAAATAAATTTAATAAATTGAAGATGACGCGTTACAGTAATAATGGATGCATGTGTTGTGTGTGGGCGGGATTGAGGAGAACAAGGCTGAAACTGGCCACTGAATCGATCACTGTGAGCAACCAAGGCACCCCTTTTTGCGGATATAATTATTATTTTGAAACAAAATTTTTCAGCCATGTAATACGACAGAAAAGAATTAAAAAGTTCTCGGGTTTCCACACGGGAACGACAGCGATTACACAGCGACGTTTCGACGCCCGCAAGCTCTATCGGAATCTTCCAGGCGGCGGTCGTCGAAACGTGGCGGTTTAGTTGCTGCTGTCCGCGTGTGGAAAGCCGATAATTTATCTCGCAGCTACTACACCAGGAAAACCTTCGATCGTTATGAAGAATGAAAAGATCGCACTACTAAGATAACGAACATTACTATACCTCCAGCGCCATCTACAAGACTTCTCAAATACTACTTGGAAAAATATTTTGTAATATTAAAGAGTATTTGTCGTATAATTAACAATAGGTTGAAGTCAGTTGTTACTAATAATTACAAAAATTATCAATTAGAACAAATTAACATACATTTTACAAAAGCGAAGTCAATTTTGTACTAATTATACGGATCTAATCTGCAAAGATACAACTAGCTGTGTTCTTGGCGTTCCCCGAGTATTTATATAAAGAAGGAATTAATTCGTCACTAACCTAAACATTTCATTTAATAAATAGCGTCAATGTTTGGAACATTTACCCATTTGCGTTCGCCTCCCCTAAGCCGTCATCCCGCTTTCAAAAATACTCCCGCCCCATTAAGAGAGTCAAAAATGTGCCCGCTTTTCTTTTAAGCAGTCACAAATACTTCCGGTATCTTAAGGGAGTCAAAAATACTTGCTGTATCTGGACATGGTGGAATTTTTAAATTGATGGGATAAATGTCGTGTTTTAATCCAATAAACTACGAAATTGGTTGATTATAATGCGGGGAGGAGCAGCTGTAGATCATTAATATCAAATGATTATTATAGAAAACGTTAAAATTACATTTAAAACTGGCTGGTTGCCCGGGTATTTATTTGTCCAAAATAGGATTTAATTACACATTAATCAATTAATTTAAACTACCATTGCAGAGGGAATTCCAATTTCATCAGATCCCCCAAGCCGTTTGAGGAGCATAAATACTCTCTATACCGAAAATAAAAAATACTCTTACTACTTAAAGCGTCAAAAATACTCCCGTGCGTTCAGAGAGTCAAAAATATTCTTGGTACCCTAACAGACTTGAAAATATATTTCGTACCCTAAAACAGTCATTACATTAAGAGAGTTAATTACACTGCAGGTGCCCTAAGTGAGTCAAAATTTTATCGTGTACCTTAAGAATGTCAGAGATAATCCCAGTCTCATTTGAGAGTAAAAAATACTCTCGACCCCTTAAGAGAATCAAAATTCTTTCCCGTGCATTAAGGGAAACGAGTCAAAGTTTCCTAATTGCTCCTCGAGTTTGAGATTGTACATCCACCTCTACTCCTAGGGGCTGAAGTACAACTTAAACGGCAAAGTAGAGTGTCATAATTAATGTCAGCGACATCCGTAACAACCTTGGTCTTTTTGGCGTTGTTTTTATCTAACGCCCGTCCACTCCGCTCCCCAAAGGTGTTCCCATCCCCTGGCGACAGTAGTTGAAAGTATACACAAACAGCATCGAGAGAAACACCCGAAAAATATTTATTCGACGCAAATATCGGTTGTTGTTAGCATGTTTGAAAATTTCCATCCCAATCCCTGGGGGTGATAGTCGTGTCTTACCACTCACTGTTTTTGGAAGTGAACATTTGTATAAATTTTGTTGAAATTTCTTCACGCGTTTATTATTCGATCTGCGAGGGTTATTCTCTCGCAGGCAGTACCTGAGAGGGATATTCTCTCGCAGGCAGAACCTGGTAGGAGAGACACAAAGAGGCTACCTTTGGGGATGCCTTTTCCTCTCCGTTTTTGAACTAAGGTTGCCACAAGCCGAGCCACCGAGAGGTGTATGTTCCGGGGTCACAGAACCTTGGGCATACGGTAAGAGTTGTCCGCTATTCCCATTGGAATAGTCGGCCAGCTACCTCCTAAATTGGTCGAAGCCTGGAGAAGGGAATGCTGCGTCCCCACAGCAAACTCCTCTCCCGCTATCGGAAGGGCGTGGGACAAGTACCCAATGCCCGACCTACCTGATGCAGGTTTTTTTAGGGTTTTCCCTGCATTTCTTTAGGCGAATGCCAGGTAGGATCCTTAAAATATAGCCCGGGGGCCCTAGTTAACCCTTGGCTACCTTCCTCCACCCTTCCGCATCCCCCCTTTCAGATCCCTTCCTATGCTATTAAAGGGGAGTTGCCACCATATGGATTACCCTCATGTAGCCTGTTACCCTAAAAAAAATCTCCACGCGTTTAGATTTGTTTGCGGAATATACGCCTACACACAAACACACACACTTACAAACAGTCAATTTTATTTATTAGAAGATTATGGATTTATCTTTTGTATGAAAAGCACTGTTTATATGAAAAAAACAACTGGTTATATATCATTCGAAACTTTTCGTAAAATGTTGGCCGTTTCATTTATGCATCTCATGTTAAATAAGTCTTAATATGAATAATTGTTAAGAAGTTATTCTATAAATTACATACGGTTGCCATTTTTATTTGAAACTAGCTGGTTGCCTAACGTTGCCCGGGTTGTCATAATTAAACTTAGCGACATCCATAACCCCGGATTCGACTCCAATCTCGGTTGTGTTTGCCTTTTTACGTAACTTCCCTCCACCCCCATACCTAAATGTACTACCCTCGCATGCCGAAAGCGTTCAAATTATACCAAACAACGTCATTCTCTGATCCAGAAATGTATTCAACGCAAATATAGGCCTGTTTGCAGGTTTCCATCGCCGTCCATGGGGGCTAAATGGCAAGTTGAGTGTCATAATTAAACTCAGCGACATGACCATGACCGTGGATCTCGGTCGTATTCGCTTTATTTTCTTGTAACGCCGCGACAACCCCATCCCTAAGGGTCCTCTTTTCCCGTGCTGACCGTCTTTGACCACGAAAAATATTTATCCGTCGCATTATCGTCCGTTTTAGCATGTATTGTAATGAATTATTTTATTGGGTTGGGTATTTTATTATATTAAAGTAAAAAAAAATTATTGACCATTAAAATTGAAAATTGTTTTATTAGTGTAGCAAGAAAACTCTGATCTCAGGCACCTGTGGATTTACGTTGCAGAGATTAGCTGCCCGCACCAAATACGTACTGGCTATTCCTGTTTCCTGTTGTCCGCCGTAGTTGGAGGTCCCAGTTTTTTCCTCTTTGAATCCTGCAGCTGTCTGGAGCGTCTCGTTCTCAAATATTCAGCGGCATACACTTGTACCCTACGGGATCTTATCACCAAATATTATCCCCTTCTTTCTGCCAACTCTTTCCACGTCCTTCCAACCACTCTCCACAAATAGTACTCGAAATTCACACGGGGTTTGCATATTTATATATTAATGTTATATTTCTCCCCGGGAATAACCGATCTATTTAGACATGTATTGACGACCACATACTTCCAGCATGTTGGTAAATTCTATGAACAGGTTTTCGATGGAGTAGCCATGGGGTCACCTCTTTCCCCGGCGATTGCCAATTATTACATGGAACTTTGAAGATAAGGCTCTGGATAGTGCACCATTACGTCCGAAACATTTCTTTAGATATGTTGATGACACTTTTGTCGTATGGCCGCATGGAGCGGAGAAACTGCAGATGTTTCTTGAACACCTCAACAGTCTGCATTCTAACATCAAATTTACAATGGAGGTGGAGAAGAATGGGTGCCTTCCCTTCCTAGATGTTCTAATCCGGAGGAAACAAGATGGTGGACTGGGCCATTCCGTTTATCGGAAAGCCACACATACAGATCGGTATTTGCATGCCAGCAGCTTCCACCATCCGTCAGAGAAGAGTGGAGTTCTCTCAACCTTGGTCCATAGGACCAGGGTGGTATCAGACAATGACAATCTAGCTGGTGAATTAAAACATCTTAAAACGGATACAATCCCGGCCAGATAAAGAGGGCACTTGCGCTCCGAAGGCAGAGAACAGTAGAATAAAAGGAAATTGCAGTCAACCAAGCTTACATTCCTTTCGCCGGCAACATCAGCAACCGAACAGGACGCCTACTGGCCAAGCATAACATTGAGACGGTCTTCTATCCACAAAAGAAAATTAAAGAAATGCTCGACAGTATAGGACTTCGTACACCTGGGGTCTACAGCATACCGTGTGAATGTGGCAAGAAGTACATCGGCTAAACTATTCGCACGGTAATGGACAGATGCACAGAACATCAAAGGCATCTCAAACTCAAACAGCCAAATAAGTCAGCGGTGGCAGAGCATGCCATAGAAACCGGCCATGACATATAGTTCAATGAAACCAAAATCTTGGATCGGGTCAATGGTTTCTGGCGCAGTATCATCAAAGAGACCATACATATTAGGACACAAGACAACCTGCTAACCGGGACACCGGGTTTCAATTGAGCAAGACTTGGGACCCAGCTATAACATTGTCAAGACGACGGGTCCGGGGCTTCTGCTGGTAATGTACCTCGGCATCCCCCCTTTCAAATCCCTTCCTATGCTATTAAAGGAGAGTTGCCCAACGTGGATTACCCTCATGTAGCCTGTTGCCCTAAAAAAAACTTCCGGCACTTCGCTTAGAAGATGACGACAGTGCTTTCAGTCGTCGAAACGTTGCGTCTTAATATAAATATGCAAAAACCCGTGTGAATTCCGAGAACTATTTATTGAACAACTTCACCGGGAAAGACTTCTATCTTCGATCACTCTCCACAAAGTTCTTCCAACTCTTGCCACGTCTGTCTAACAACTCTTCCAACGTCTGTCCAACAACTGCCCTCAACGTCCTTCCGCCAACTGTTTCCACGTCTTCCCAACCACTCTCATCAACGTCTTTATTCCAACTGGGCCACGTATGCTCTTGCTACCCCGGAGCTGGACGTTTTCCCGCCCTTAGCGTCACGGGCTTATGTTGTTTCTTAGCCGCATGGGATTTTCCCATGGGCCGATGTACAATATCTCGGTATTAAAATAGCCACGTGCGGCTATCTGAAGACGCGACAGGTCGGCGTCTCAATAAGGGTCATCCAAACTACAGCAAACAACATTTCCGAAAATAAAACAAAATTAAATTAAAATACACGCGTTACAGTATGAAAATTAATAACCCCAGCCACCCCGCCCCTGGGGATGGTAGCCCTGTCTTACCCCCACAGTCTTTGTTTCCTGGAACACGTGTACGCAATTTGCTCAAATTTTTCCACGACTGTAGATTTTTAAGGGGAAATTCACACACATACAGGCAATTTTATTTATTAGATCTTGTATGAATAGTCCTCCATAAATTCCTGTTGATCTCACAAAAAGTAGTATCGAATAGTAATCACCACGATAATGCTTGAACACACTGGTGAATGATTAATAACGAATTCGTGTTAACCAGAAAAATAATTTATAGTGTTTTGAGATTGTAATTGTAACACGATGCAATATGGTTACCACTGAGAGACGAAGATAAGATGATATTTGTTGATTACATGATCGACGTGGACTTCTGTAGAAAACACTCTTCCTCAGATAAGAGCTTATCTAAGTGTGTACGATTGTCTTCGTGAGATTAACCCATAAGGCAGTCGAAACAATATCTATAATACTGCCTCAAATTAAAATTACTTACTCATAATTTCTACCCTCATTTCCAATGATGTTCCGTGAAACTGTGAAGGTGACCAAATGGTAGCATATTTCTTTACTTTTATTACTTTGATGATTTACTCAATGATTACGCTATTTGGCTATACAGATTATAGTAAAACCACCGCAATTACTGACTAAATTTTATTAATACTTTTTTGTTGCGTTACGTTTGTGGCAGACTTCGTGCGAGATAAAAGTCTTCCATTGAGGAAGTACTTCTCCAGTATTAACTCTAAATAAAATAAAATTTGATTATACGAGGATTTCAGCATTTGAACAACACGTGACGTGTGTTGATTCCTCACCTTAATTTAGAATCAATAAAATGTCCCAGAAGTCTGGAATTACCTGTATGTTTCCGTTAATTGCCATGAAGATCCAGACTCCCCATTTTTAGGATAACTACAACGAAATTGAAATCAAAATTCGACGACAGAATATTGCGAAACTGATCTATTAAAGGGTGTACTCGTCGGGACATTTCTAACTTCCGTTTCAGATTTGATTGGACTTCGTAACGTGTAACAAGTTTTTCCCATTTCACATACACGCAATTTAAGTTTGTAACTTTTTAAATGTAGGGTGTCCACAGAGCGTTTAACGATTACTCATCGCGCTAAAAAGTCCTCACCAGCCTGTTCCTTTCAACATGGACCAGAAATAAAGGAAGAAACTCCTCACTATTCCAGACTTTTCGGACTCTTTAGTATGAGTAGTGCGCAGATACCGCAGTTTTGAATCCTTTGCAGACTTGTACCTGTCTGCAGTAAGAGGAGACGAGTGTCGTCTCGTAACAGAAGCACAGCGACATCTACTGCGTATTTTGACGAGAGAAATCTCCGATAAGACCTTCAAACACCTTCTGTACAACGGTAAAATTCCCAAAAAATATAAATAATACAACAATTGATGACTTCATACGGACGCTTTTTAATTTTTATTATGACGACGTTTCGATACCTTTTTGTTTCTTCTCCAGATGTTTCCCTACAAAGGAATTATCGTAACGTCGTCATAATAAAAATTAAAAAAAAAGTTGTATAAGGTCATCAATTGTTTTATTAATTCAAAACAGACGTTAAATTATAAAAGTAAATAATATTAATTAAATTACCCTTATTACTTACAAAAGAATCATTCTATAGCAAAAAAATTGCGATTAGTTGGAATATTGTGTTACTTAAGTGAAATTGATATATATCGTTTCGATCCGGGTTGAACGACAGAGAATAAAATGTTACAAATCTACTACGAGGACAGCTTGTCAGTAAGAATAGACTGATTCGTGTAGCTGATTTATATAGCTGCGTAGATCCTATTTTTTTTCACATTTCAGAATTACCGACCTACCACTGTGAACAAAAAGTGATGTGAATTTATTTATAAAATATAAACTCTTTATTTATTCTCCCAAATTAATTTCATCCCTTTCAAAGTAATCTCCGTCCGATAGAACGCACTTTTTCCAACGCTTCTTCCAGCCCTCGAAACAGTCGGGATAGTCTTTTTCCGGTATAGCCTTCAAAACCTTCTTCGATTCGGTTTTTATCTCCTCAATCGTGTCAAAACGACGTCCCCGCATTGGCCTTTTAAGTTTGCTGAATAGCCAGAAGTCGCACGGAGCCAAATCAGGCGAATACGGTGGTTGTGGAACGATATGAGTCGAGTTTTTGGCAAAAAAAAATCGCGAAGAACCAATGCAGTTTGACATTATCGTGATGAAGGAACCAAGAGTTGTTCGTCCATAATTACGGCCGTTTCAGACGAATAGCTTCACGCAAACGACGCATAACGCTCAAATAATATTCTTTGTTGACAGTTTGGCCAGGCGGAAGGAATTCATAGTGCACCACACCACGGGAATCAAAGAAAACTGTCAACATGACCTTGATTTCCGATCCACTTTGCCGTGGTCAATTCGGTCTTGCTTCACCTTTTGCACGATATTCTCTGGATTGGTCGGTGGTTTCAGGGTCGTATGCGTAAATCCAAGTCTCGTCTCCAGTAATGATGCATTTCAAGTGGTCCTGATAGTCAGACAGCAAAGTTTCACACACATCAAAGCGACGCTTTTGGCACCAATCCAGACTTGACGCGTTTGAGACACAAAACATTCTTCAAAATGGTTTGGGATGAGCCAAATTATATTCCAACACTATCAGCGTGATCTCAAATTGTCCATCGACGATTTTCAAGCACCAAATCTTTGATTTTTTGGACGTGGCTCTCGTCGGTACGCGTTGATGGTCGTCCAGAGCGCGGTTCGTCTTCAACGCGTTCTCGGCCTCTTTGAACTCGTTGTACCACTTATAAACGTTTTTCTGTGCCACAGTTTGATCACCAAAGGCCTTCCGCAATATTTTCAACCTGTCCACACAAGAATATTAGTTCCGCAAACAAAATTTGATGCAAGTTCTTTGCTCAACAAAATCACCCATTGCAAAAATCGAAAAATTCAGTTTTGGTGGTTTACAAAAACACGTGTAACTCGGAGATAATTAAACTTTTTAACAAACGACTCTTGGAAAATATTATAGACAGTCCTGCCAACCTAGGGAAAAAAAATTATTTGCCTTCCTAATACCCGGGAGTTTTAAATAACAATTTCACCTTACTTTTTGATCACAGTGGTATATTACACGCTAGAATTAGCACTCCAAATTTCCGATTCATAGTTTCTTCATAATTTTCAACATTCTTGTGCATTCAGTATGCTTCCCTTCTTTCATTCGTTCCTACCAAAAACAGTTTAGGTGAGACTAGTTTTTCATAAGATATAAATAAAATTTAACGTTTTTATTACTTTCAATTATTTATTAAACTAAAATTACAAAATATTAGCCTATGTTTTAAATTAAACTGTTTTTCTTTAAGTAGTAAAGTGAGATTCATCGTATTAAATTGCAAAATAAAATATATAATTCTATTCTATGGTAATTCGTGTTATTAGAAACAACCATACTTTTTTTTGACGTTATCTTATAGTTGATTTATATTTAATTTATAAGATACATACAAAAATACAAATAAACATACAGACACACACAAACAATCAATTTTATTTATTGCGAACCGGAAAGAAACACTAAGGGGATTATATGTATATAAAAAGTTTTATAATGTTGTTGTGCTATATAACACTGTATGTTATAGTTGATAATGGCTCTGTATTGAATACATGGATTAAAATTTTAAAAAAAGGACAATTTTGCTACTTTCAAATAATTAGTAACAAACAAACCGTCCATTGAATTCCTTTTCGAAACACGCGAAAGGAAATTCGCGAGTGGGATTCTTACGTATCACCTTCCGATCAAGAAATTGTGTGTTGGCGTCCTCAACGTCGATGTAATCCCTTTAAAACCTCGGAGCTGCGACTGTTTATCAGAAAAGCTGCTTCTCTGACCCTCTCGGAAATGTCGCTCTATTAGAAATATAAGCTCTCGCTTATATATTCCACTTTCCCCGCGACGGAAAAATGTCATCCTTTATTCTCACCAAATCAGCTTAGCGAAAATTCTTCCCCTTCACCGCGTAGTTTTAAACTGTCAATTATTTTCGTCATGCCTTCTCCAGAATTTTTCCAATTCTGATGCTTTATCAGACCACTCTTCTTACTTGAAGCAAACCCTTGTCTCGGTAATTTGTTGCGATGGCGGGTATCTTTCCATCTTTTTTTTATTCCATTGTCTACGTTTCGTTGGTGAAACTATAAAGTGCGTAGGCCTACTCAATCGTACCACATAATGTTAGTAACAATTAGAGCTTCTTTATTTTCTAGCACTAGTACTGTATTGAATTAGGGGGGGGGGAAGGGGGTTGAACACCAGTGGCCTATCACAACACACAATGTATATCCATATAATAAGTTATGGACTCAGTGGGTGTAGACAATTAAACAAGTACTTAACGCCGCTGAGAATCCATATTTCCTGGAATAGTCTAAGTACGGCTTCTCATTCTTCCTACCTAAATACTTCAGAGGATTACAAAAACAGGGGTTTCCACCCGGAAGTCACATTCCTGGTGCCTTCCCTTTGTTTCCTTCATTTCAGCAGTTTGATTATTTTCAAACAATAAATAGTGCTAGTTATATACGGATTTTCTGCATTAAAACTGGATCTTATTTCAGCATTTACAAGGTGTTTTTTTTTTGCACCAAACGCTTGAAAATTGAAGTATGATTGATTGCCTGAGCTATCTTTCATGTTTACACTTAAACACACCATTACATTTTGTTGTCGTCAGACCAGTTCCCCAATTTTCTTCTCTCATTTTTAGAAACTGCAAACAGTGATACACTTTACCTTATTCCATTTTTTTTATTATGCCAACAGGCTACGTGAGGGTAATCCACGTTGGGCAACTCCCCTTTAATAGCATAGGAAGGGATTTGAAAGGGGGGATGCGGAAGGGTAGAGGAAGGTAGCAAAGGGTTAAATAACGCTCCCGGGCTATATTTTAAGGATCCTACCCGGCATTCGCCTAAAGAAAAGCAGGGAAAACCCTAGAAAAACCTGCATCAAGTAGGTCGGGCATTGGGTACTTGTCCCACGCCCTTCCGATGGCGGGAGAGGAGTTGGCTGTGGGGACGCAGCATTCCCTTCTCCGTGCCTCGACCAGTTTAGGAGGCAGCTGGCCGACTATTCCAATGGGAATAGAGGACAACTCTTACCGTATGCCCAAGGTTCTGTGACCCCGGAACATACACCTCTCAGAACAGAGGAGCCTCGGCTTGTGGGAACCTTAGTTCAAAAACGGAGAGGCATCCCAAAGGTAGCCCCTCGTATCTCTCCTACAAGGTTTTGCCTGCGAGAGCACATCCCTCGCAGGTTACCTGCGAGAGAATCCTCTCGCAGGCTTTCTTCCATTTTATTCCATATTGACTGGGTCATAGAATATATGTAAAAAAATGCCGAGGACGCAAAATATAGAGGATTCCCTCGGAGGTAACCTGCGAGGGATATTCTCTCTTTGGGGATGCCTTTTCCTCTCCATTTTTGAACTAAGGTTCCCACAAGCCGAGGCACCTCGGCCTGTTTTGAGTGGTGTTGTTCCGTGGTCACAGACCATGGGCATACGGTAAGAGTTATCCGCTATTCCCATTGGAATAGTCGGCCAGCTGCCTCCTAAACTGGTCGCCGTACGGAGAAGGGAATGCTGCGTCCCCACAGCAAACTCCTCTCCCGCTATCGGAAGAGCGTGGGACAAGTACCCAATGCCCAACCTACCTGATGCAGGTTTTTCTAGGGTTTACTCTGCATTTCTTTAGGCGAATGCCAGGTAGGATCCTTAAATCATAGCCCGAGGACCGTGTAAGCCTTGGCTACCTTCCTCTACCTTTCCTCATCCCCCCCTTTCAAATCGCTTCCTATGCTATTAAAGGAGAGTTGCCCAATGTTGATTACCCTTATGTAGCCTGTTGCCCTAAAATATATATATGTAAAAAAATCTGATATTAACTGCGATTAATCTGTGAGTGAACATTGAATGGCAATACACTTTCAGTTGAATGTAACTACGATTAATTCATTCCATTCTCTTTCGTTCTCAACGTTTGTCACGTTTCCCATTCACTGCTAAGTTCTACTGGACCTGTGATTTGATAATTATTGTTTCGTTACAGAGGCTGGTGGTGTGGACCTGGATGCCACCATAAATGCGGCATGGCAGTCACACCTTCAACAGTTGGTTCCTTGTCCATCGTGCTCCAGAACTTTCTACCCTGATCGCCTTGAGGTCCACCAGAGGGCCTGCAAGGGCAACAACAACGGCAAACGATAACTCATTCTTCTTCCTTGGCTTTTGGTTTGTGGTAAATTGTATATTAATTCAGAAAAAAAACAATAAATTTTATAATTAATTCTACTTCACCCACTCTGAACACGTTTCAGGAGAACTCTACGATTATTTATGCATGTTTGAAGAATGCTCATCTAAAATTGCAGTAAGGTACGTGATCAAGGATTATTTGGATACGAGTGAAATTTTCGGGGTTAAAGTTTTAACAGTCAGCGTCAGAAAACGGGCAACATTGATATTGACGTACAGAACTCAGCGTAAAAGTGTGAAGGCGAACAGCTGCAGGTAAGTATTAGAATAAAGAAGATTAATAACGACGCAAAAGAGAAATAATTAAGAATCATACAGGAAGAATATCAAAAAAGGAATAAAAATTAGGGCTAAAGCTATGGAATATCTTTACAAAAGCAGTGTAACTCGAGAGGTCTAGCAAGATGTGTGAATGTAACATGCGCAGTGGGGGTAGGCCGGAGCTCAGTTCATCACGAGGTTTTGTTTTGGCAACTTGGTAGTGTAAAAACTTTTCTGAAAACATTGACGCAAGGAAATATATTGTGCTCAGTTCAGGATATGTTGGACACCTAATAATCATCCGTAAAAGATTTTGAGTGCAGAGTATAATAAAAAGACTTTGCTGCTGTTTGTATATCCCGTTCGTAAGAATATAATGAATTTTTTTAAAGAACGATCGTGGCGTTGCTGCCTCTAGACTACAGTGCCCACCTCCACCTTCTCCCTTCTTTTGCTGCGTACATGGCAGGACTTCTGAAACCTCTCCAGGTATAGTTGTCTTTTGATATAACACGTAAACTTACCAGTTTTGTTTTGTTTGTTGTGTTACAAAAAATTCAAATTATTCTTTCTGGAAGCAATATCAGGATGTCAAATTCTATTAGCATAACTTTGAAGTAAAATTTGGTGAAGTTAGGAAACATAAGAGAACAACATGCAACATTGCCGATAATATTTTAAAAGACTAACGGGTTCGGGATATTGAATGTAATAAAATTACAGCACAGCACAGGGTGTTTAAAAAATAATCATCCGATTTCACATGAAAAATAATGCGACCATATAAAATTAAATTTAATTTTGTAATAAAGGAAAATACATAAAGTTTTTTACGTAACTCAAAAGTGTTCTATGTCCTCCCTTGAGATGCACGACATATACCTGCGGAATTTACTTTCGTCCCACACTCTAGCGAGGATGTCTCGAGTTCTTGTTTCCACGAGTGTTGTTATTGGGTTCCTAGTTTGACCATTGCTGCTGGAAGCGGAAGCTCATAAACTGAGTCTCTTATAAACCTCAACAAGAAAATAACATGCAGTCGGGTCCGCTGACCTCGATGGCCAAAGATGTAAGTCTGAATCATTTTGTGGAGTACGATGAAGATGCAAAACATTTAAATACTGGGAACCACGTGAATCTAGAGTGTTTTCACCTTTAAGTAGAAATCACATCGGGTTAAAGCAGAATAGTTATGAATTTTTATAAAGGATAATTATTTTTTATTTATGATTACTTAAATACCTGAACTGGAATATGTAATAATTCTGAACTGTATTATAATAATACATTTAAGTTAAATATATCAAGAATTATAATTATCTGAAATTTTAATTTCACATTAAATAAATTTAGTGGCAATAAGTCAGAAAAAAAAATCAATTGATAAAAATACAACTGAACAATGTTTAGTCCTTAAGACATTATCCGGTATCTTATAAATAAAAAAGAGTGTATGTATGTTTGTATGTTTGTATGTTCGTTATACAAATCTACACCGGTAGAGCAAATGTCACCAAATTTCATACACGTGTTCTTTGCGACCAGGAAACAAACACTGTCGGGGTGAGACGCGTCTACCACCCCCAGAAGCGGGGGTGGACCCCCCGTCCAAATATTTAAACATGCTAAAACAGTCGATATTTCAGTCGGATAAATATTTTTAGGGGTCAAAGATATTTATAGTGTTTCCACTGATGATATCTGAATATAATTTTCAACCTCTACACCCTGGGGTAAGAGCACCCCTAGCGTTTGGGGTGGACAATACAAATCTATTCCGGTGGATCAAATTCTTCATACATGCTAACACAGTCAGATAAATATTTTCCGGGTAAAAGTGATTAATAGTGTTTGTACCAATGTATGTGAGTAAAATTTCAAACATTTTACGGCATGGGAAAGGAGAACTGTAGGGGTGGGGGTGGAGGAATATTACAAAAAAATAACTCGAATACAAACGAGACTGGAGTCAAAAGCAAAGTTATGGATAACGCTGAGTTTAATTATGCTATAAACTACCAATTAACATCCCAGGGACGGGCGTGGTCGGGAGTGGAAATTGTCAAACATGTTAATCAACTTTGCAACTAAATATTTTTCCAGATCAATGACATTCCTCTACATTTACACAGATTATAACTTCAACCCCTTTCGGGCTTATCAGTAGAGCACTTTTAGGAGTTGGGTGGAAGAACGCTGCAATAAAATAACGCGAATACAACCGAGATTGGAGTCAAATCCAAGGTTATGGATGTCGCCCAGTTCAATTATAGCATCAAATTGGCCATTTAGCCCCAAGGGGCGGTAGTGGATGGGATGGATATTTTCTAACATGTTAAATCATCGATATTAGCGTGGAATAAATAAATGCCGGGACCATTCACGTTGATGGTATTTCTACCGATGTTGTTTGTAGGCATGATAGGGGTGGGTGTGGAGGGGATTTCCTTGAAAATAACGGGAAAACAACCGAGATTCGAGTCAAATCGAAGGTAATGGATGTCGCTGAATTTATTTATGACAATCTGGACAACGCGCGGGTATCGGCTGGGTTGGGATGAGTTGACCGGCTGATTTTTGCGTCGATTAAATATATTTCGGGATGAATTAGATTAATAAAATTTCCCTACATGTTCTCTATGTATAATTTCAACCCCTTTCGGACTCAGAAGGGTGCACCAGTAAGGGTGGGCGTGAAGTAGCATTACATAAAAATAAACCAGAAACTATGGGGATTGTAAGTGAGTTTAATTAATTTCCTTGAAAATAACGGAAAAACAATCTCGGGCAACGCAGGGCACCCAGCTAGTAGAATATAAAATAAAGGCCCTCTCACACCAGTGCGGGAGCGGGAAAGGTGCGCGACGTGTTTTCATTGCGATATATTCAGACCAGCACGAACTTGCCTGCCGCTTGCTGCGTCCCAGTGAAGGTTCGCTGCTTTCACGGGATTTCCCGCGTCCCGCACGTGTCTGCTGCGTGCTTGTCCATTGTTTCAGTACAAGCCGCCAAAGAAAATCTTAATAATACATTAAATTATCTATTCTAAAACGTTCACACTCGTTATATGTTATAACAAATATACCTCAAAGGAATTGCAAGTCGTTCTTCTGGATATACTGGTTCACGGAAGTTCGTGTATTGCTTTTTAATGTCATTATGAATTCAATAGCAAATTTCATCAAAGTAATGAGGTGTCATTTTTCCTGAAATAAATATAAAATCTTGCAACATCTCTCTGTAGCTCTGGCATTAAGGTGTGACATTCACCAAATGTTTTACGTTTAGAATTTCGTGAATCCATATTCTTCTTTTCCTAAAGATATATTAATAATTAGGAAACAGGGTGCAGCGAGGTAGATAATTGCCTTGCTTCTTATTATTCTAATAACTTAATTAGCACGTTTTTCGTCTTCGGCTAGAGCTAGTAAAATTAAAGCCCTGAAGACATTATTGAACACACTGTCTCAACTTGAATTAAAATTTGTTATTAAAAATACGTAATTATTTTATGTGAAAACTGCTGTGTTTGCTGTAAAGCGTCTAGAAAATGAATTCCCTTTCCCGCAATGGTGTGAAGGACCGTACCGTACCCCGTCCCGTACCTCCAACGGAATTCCCGCACTGGTCTGAGTGGGCCTTATACTCCAACTACAGTGTACACCTGATGAAGCTCTAAATTAAGGACGAAACTTTGTGGAATTATGTGTATCAGTTGCTTTATTAATTTTTTTTTATGATTTACGGCTAATTTATTTATTTATTGATAAATAGCTGAAGACGAGAATAGTCTAATCGAAATTGCCCTTTATAGAGAAACGAACATGCGCATTCATAGTTCAACAAACAGAAACATCAACGCCTTAAGAAAAGTTTAATCCCCCAATATGCAAAATATGAGATCTCAATTTTTCGTTTATACCGTATATACCGTTTATATCATGCGTATTAATTAAGCGATCAACCAGGATAATTATAAATATGAGTTTTGGTTGTTTAATATATAAATAACGGTTTTCTATAACATAATACTATATCCTATGTTTTATGTTTCCCAATTTCACAGGTGTTATTGTATAACACTAGTCATTTAAATTCAAAAACAGAATATTCCTGGTTTAGTAGCTGTAATACGCCAGTGCCCTTTATTGGCATGTTAATTACTTGTCACCCAATTAACACACAGTCACACTACATACTACTGATGAGTGAGTAATCTTATTCTTTTTTCAATGTAGATCACTGAAGTAATGTAAAAATTAATACTGTATCTGTATTTTATTTCAATACATGAAACATCAGTGCTTCTAACACTTAAATAGTATGTGAATTTGACGGTAATTTTGTAACAGTCTCTGAAATAGGCAAAGTTTTAATCATATATATATATATATAAATATATATTCACTGATATTTTCTCTTACGTTTGTAAACATTGAGTAAATTTTGTTTTCGTTTCCACGTTGTTTCGCATAGATTACTGCACATTGCGCAAGATGAAGTTTTCTTGCATATACAACTACGCCTTAAATTTATATTTATTAACATAACCACATAGTTATAATTTTATTATAGTTTGATAAAAGCTAAATTCGTTGACCATAGTGCCATTGCAAGGTAAATCTAAAAGTAATACAATTTTGTGATACATCAAATATATTATATATAGTGCATTTTGGTGGACAGTTAGAAATTATCATAGTACAGAACAAAATGAATCTTATAATAGAAATGCTTATGACCAAATAAGTCCGAATTAAAAAATTAATAGACTACAAATTCTTCATAGAAATTTGTTAGGTGACGTTTCGTCCTTACATTAGGACCACTTCAGGTCGCGCCAGGAGACCTTTAAAATAGAAAACTTATATTCAATTATGTGCAATTACAGCTTCGACATTTTAAGAATTAAAACCAATGACTAAAATTCATATTTAAAAATTTTAATTTTAAAATACTCGCATCACTGGACTGTATGCCCATGAATTCTGAACAGAATGGAAGTAAATAAAGAAACAACAAAGTAAAAAAAAACATTAAAATTAAACATCGGCCAGGTACCTTCATTATTCTTAGATTAACTCTGTCCACACTTTTATAATCCCTCGGCGCTCTCAATTTTAACAACAAAAAAACCAGAAGTCCGTCCTAAATACTGATAAACGAAAACTATTGTCGCTCTAAATGAAAAAAAGAGGAAAAGATAATCGTCTCACGATATACGTTTGTCAACGTGAATACATCACCCACAGATTTTCAAACGAGGAATTAAGTATGAAATTCATTATACGAAGACGACAATATAACATAATCTGTTGATTTTAGAACACTTTTTTGTAAAGGTGAGCACGTGTTGTTTCTCCTCCAAAACGTCTTATTGTCATTTTGAACCATGTTGGGCAAAACAACAGGAACAACGGATCACAGCTTCGAATGGCACTATACGTATTAATTCGAGTAATTTATCGTTAACGTACAGTAGGAGTGACAATGCGTTCACCCTCTTTCATTGTTAACGTTTTACAATTGAACGCCGAAAATTAACTCATTCCAGAGGAATGATTTAAAAGCTATAAATTTTGCAGAAAGTATTGTAATAATTTATTTCAATAGCTTGCTTCTTTTGACAATAATTCATGAAATGAATTATGTGGCGTTTTTAAATGAAAAGAACTATTACGTGAAAACTATTAAACAAGATTTATTAACAATTTTAAAACAAGTATTCAAATCACAAAATATTTGGGATCTCAGGGTCTTGAACTGGGTTTGATAATGGCAGAATTTATATAATCAAAATCACAAAAATTACATTTGCTTTATATGGGAATCAATGCGTCTGAACATAGACGACATTTGTTGCTGAAGAAATAATACCAAAGATTGAATTTAAACAATTTCAATTTTTATCAAGAAATAAAGAATGATCTGAATAATTAAAAATTTCATTTTATCGATAATTAAAGAACGATCTGACGTTTATATTTTAAACGTGGTTTACAATGATTTTAAAGTTTTCTTTCTACTTACGGCAGCCCAGGTCTCATTTCAACTCTTCGTGCACAATTTTGGGGATATCACTGATTCTAAGTACTCACAGACTCTAAATGTTCACAGACTCTAATTAGCGTAGTTTGTTAGTTGGTTTAAAATAATTTTGTCGATTCTCGATGATTTACTGCAACCTGGATTTGTAGGTCTCGTGGATTTTTGTTGAAAATGCACCTCATTGGTTTTGTCTGTTGACTGAAGACTAGTTCAGTTTCTGCATTTTTGATATAACAGCGTACTGGTTACTGGAACACTTTCTCGTTCTTTAAATTAGACCTTTCAGTCTTCACTGCTGACTAACAAAGATTGTTCAAGTTTTCGTGAATTAGAATTTTAATCTGTACATCTCGCCGTTTACTGCCCAATTGTTCGTTCTTTTACTCTGTTCTACTTGCTGTCCGTTGCCCAACTGTTCGTTCTTTTACTCTGTTCTACTTGCTGTCCGTTGCCCAACTGTTCATTCGTCTCGTAAATTTTGAGCGCGTAAAACCTTCTCGACCGATCAACAATAATTTTTTTTGCATTGCCGGTTTGTTGCGGCGTCCGCTATATCCACCAATAATGAGTCCTCTACAATTCAACTTTTCAATTAGAACAATGCCTTAATTACCAATTACTACAGTATATATCATATTATACTGTTGAGGGCACTGACACCAGTGACGCTAGGTAATATTTGGGTTTTCTGATACACAATAGCGACGCAAGGGGATTCAGCTGTTTGATAGGTACGTCTATACCAGGTTTATAAACTTAAATCTGTTGTTTTTTAGTCAGAGAGACCCTTTTTATTTTCATAGAAAGCAAATTAATTATTCAAAGTACCGGCCCCCGCTAACTGCACATTTTTCCCATCCCTCGGGGAATTTCTGGATACCACGCCAAAAAAAATCCTTCTCTTAGACAAACGACTCTTCAAGCTATTGAAGTGCTGTTCAGAGAGCACTTTGCCATCGACGAAAACAAGTGGTAGTCGGTCTGGTGAATAACCTCTCTGTTGAGTGCCTCCAAGTAGTTTCGGGCAATTGCTGACGTGTGCGATGGTGCGTTGTCGTGGACGAATATCACTTTGTCATGTATTTGCTAATAATCTGGCCTTTTTTCACGCAGAGCACGGTGCAATTTGACCAGTTGTTGACTGTAGTGGTGGGCACTGAGAGTTTCACTAGGTTCAACAGTTCATAGTAGACGATACCCTGCTGATCCCACCAAACGGACAGCATCGTCTTCCGTCCGAAGCGTTTTGGTCTTGCGGACGATGTTGATGGTTGGCCGGGATCATCCCACGATTTCTTGCGTTGAGGATTCTCGAAATAAATCCACTTTTCATCGCCACTCACAATCCGATACTGGAACGACTTTCTGATTTGTCTGGCGATCAAGATTTCGCATGTGTTTCATCTGCCTGTTGTTCAATTCATGCGGCACCCATTTTCGGATCCTTTGAACCTTTCCCAATGCATGTAGGCGAATGGAAATGTCTGGTTGAGTAACACTCAATTGGTCGATAAGAATTGTTTTCCGATTGGGTATTGTCCTCGACCAAAAGTCAACCATTCCTGGTCCGATTTTCACGCTTCTTTGCGCACAGATCAAAATTTCAGTCTTTGAACCGACGAAACCAATCTCTGCACATTGTTTCCGATACAGCAGTGTCGCCATAGTCCTCCACAAGCATTCGATGCGATTCGGCAGCCGATTTATTGAAATTAAAGCAGAAAAGCAGAGCTTCCCGCAAAATCTAGACATGATTACCAAAAAAAAAATATGCTAATGATGTGAATTGGCTATTATTAACTGATGACAAACTTATAAAAAAAATAATAGTGTGTTCGTAGTAGCTTAATACGATCAGTAACGCCATATTTAAGTGTATACGTTATATTGGCATATACATTAAATACTTTTCTGACAGTTCATTCTCAAGTTTATACACCAGTAATCACATATTCCCGATACACGATTTTCTAAACACCAGTGGTGTATGTGAATAATATCATTTCTGGTAATTTTTTCCCCTGTTGACATCGCCGAAATCGACTTAAAATCCATTAAAGACCAATACGGTTTATTTATTTTATTTCACAACATAAAATTTTAATTTTTACTTATGCTGACGAATATGCATTTGATTTCAATTATGTTAGACTAAATGAATTTAGTCAATATTAATGAGTTTAGCTTTGTTATGGTTTTATATTTGTGACATAACCTTGACTAAGTTTTATTTCTGTTTCGGTGTTGTGTCGCTTACATTACTACTCATTGCGCAACATGATGTATTATTAGTACACATACGCCTTACGGTGATATGTATTATCATAAGTTTGCTGTTAGCTAAATATGGACCGTGAGTCTAGTCCGCGGTCTATAATTTAATTTTAGCTTTAAACCGCCTCGGAATTTCACATTCTACTTGTTTCCCCGGTTAAGTTATCTGAAACTAAAAAGTTCCAGCAGAATATCCATCCCTGTCACAAAGATCAGTGTAGTACAATAATCAGTAACAGTTAAACTTTAATGAGCGTGTCTGCCTCAAAACCACATAATGATTCGATAATTTCATTTATTTCTTTTCAAAGTGGAACGTTCAAAATTGACAAAGCGCATTTTAAATTAGCGCTCAATATTTGAAGTTGATTTGTATGTATTTAGTCTAATCAGTATATACAACCTACGTTTAAAAAGGTCATGAAGTGTTTTTTTAATGTGTTTCTATATCATAAGAAACAGAATTTACAGCTTCAAGAAACGAGTAGAGGTTGGGGTTTAATTTGATTAATAGGTTTAATAGAAAGACGTTTAAGGTTTAATAGAATCTGGTCTGAGACATTTTCCTACAAGGTTGGCTCCATGTAAAACAGTCAATAGAAACCAGAAACGTACCATAGTAGAAAAATCATCAATGACCACTACAGTCACTGGAATGTCGTCTTATTCTTCTAAACTTCATCACTTTATTGTAACAAATAAAAAATTTGACGTAAGCCGTGTGTACAGATATGCAAACACAAAATTAAAGACTCGTCAGGTTTAACAGAAAAAATAACAAATTTTGAGCATCAACAGACATTCCGTTAAAACGCCATTTTCCGGTATTCGCACAAAACACGGCAACACTATAAAGTCTTCTTTCGTTATATTTTCTTCGGCCTCTTTTGAAAGGTGTATGTTCCGGTGTCGCAGACTTAGGGCATACGGTAAGAGTTGTCCGCTATTCCTATTGGAATAGTCGGCCAGCTGCCTCCTAAATTGGTCAAGGCACGGCAAGGGGAAACCTGCGACCCCACAGCTAACGCCTCTCCCGCCATCGGAAGGGCGTGGGACAAGTACCAAACGCCTGACCTACCTGATGCAGGTTTTTTAGGGTTTTCCCTGCATCACTTTTAGGCGAATTGTCGGGTAGGATCCTTAAACCAAAACCCGAGGTTCCTATTTAACCGTTGGCTACCTTCCTCTACCTTTCCGCATCCCCCCTTTCAAATCCCTTTCCTATGCTATAAGAGGGGTGCTGCCACTATGTGGATTACCATCATGTAGCCTGTCTACACCTAAAAAAAAGTATAACCCGGGATGGAAGGGGTCTGCGAGGGCTATTCTCTCGCAGGCAGTACCTGCGAGGGATGTTCTATCGCAGGCAGAACCTTGTAGGAGAGACAGGAAGGGGCTACCTTTGGGCAGGCCTTTTCCTCTCTCCGTTTTTGAAGTAAGGTTCCCACAAGCCGAGGCATCTCGGCCTGTTTTGAGAGGTGTATGTTCTTGGGTCGCAGACCTTGGGCATACGGTTAAGAGTTGTACTCTGTTCCCATTGGAACAGTCGGCCAGCAACCTCCTAAACTAGTCGAAACGGAGAAGGTAATACTGAGTCCCCACAGCAATCTCTTTTCCCGCTATCGGAAGGACGTGGGATAAGTACCAAATGCCCGACCTACCTGATGCAGTTTTTTCTAGGGTTTTCCCTGCATCACTTTAAGGCGAATTGCCAGGTAGGATCCTTAAACCATAGGCCGGGGTTCCTAGATAACCCTTGGATACCTTCCTCTACCTTTCCGCATCCCCCCTTTCAAATCCCTTTCCTATGCTATAAGAGGGGTGTTGCCACTATGTGGATTACCCTCATGTAGCCTGTCTACACCTAAAAATAAAGAGTGACATTGCTCGACAATGACAAAAATCGCAACGCCAACAACAAGCTTTAATGAACCAAGGTGAATTGTGTGAGTTGGCACGAGTAACGTTGTTTCAAGCAGTAACGCGGAAGTCATGACCAAGAGGAAGTAGACAAGCCTAGACGTGCAAACAAAACTACAAAAAATAGGCTGGACTTGCAAAATCTACATTGCCCACAATATTACAGATCACGAAAAAATTCTTAATGCAGCTGTATTGGGTTCCTGTTACAAATATAAGCGACTTCGCATAACTAAATTCCAAGCTTAATAGACCAGTAGCGATATACATCTTACCGCGCAAAAGGCCGGAGTTTTCCCCCAACTTGTATATATTATGGACATTAGTGAAAAACCAAGTTTTCCTATTCGAAAGGCTTCTCGGAAAAGTTTCTGTGGCCTTAACAGCACGAAATTTTGCACATCTTTTCAGTTTTTCGCTAATACCAAAGATATGAAGCATTCTATTGAAAACAATGTTCAGTAATGAATTGTAGAGCATAAAATTATGCATGGAATGGTGTATTCCAGTACGAAATTCGGTAGAAAGATGTAGTAGAAATCGTTCTTCAAATGTACGACATTTTACGTCACTTTGGAAAAGAATTGTTTCAATATTATTCAAAATTATGTTACTTACGGACCGTCGGTCTGGTACCTCGTTTGGACACTTTTACACTCTTTAATTATTTAATATCAGGACTTGGTTTTCACTGATTCTACACTTCACTTTAAAATTTGGCAAGATTGGCTGTATTCCGTTGATTGCTCCGCTTCACAATAATTTACCAATGTTGTCCTGGATTAATTTCTCCACGAAGATTTTGGAAAGTTCTATTCTGACGAAAACTGCTCTTACTTTCCAATATTTACGGTGCAATACTTCCGTGAATGTTTTCTTTGTATTAATTTACAACTTTAACTAGTTATACATTGACGATGTCTAGTCTCTGCTCAAGTTATATTACTTGTTATGCTCCTCGTAATGTTTCTCCGCCAACTAATTATCCTAGTGCTCACGAGTTTGAGCGCGCATACGCCATTTTTGACTTTTCGACAAAGCAAGCGAGCTTGATTCTCCATTGTTGCTTTGTTCGATCAGACCGCTATAATGGATTTATCAAACAATTCAAATTTTATGTCCAAACAATTAATGGCCTAATTAACTATTGCTACAATATATTAAGGTCAACTGTAGCTTGCTCCATGATCACATTCAATTATGAGGTCCTGGTGAAGTCTTTGACTCGGAGGTAGCGAATTTTGATACTTTGAACTGAAAATGTAGACATGAGGAAGCTATGGGTAAGATGGGTGCCACATTTGGAACAAAAACAGCGTCGTGAGGATGTTTCAGTTGAGTGTTTTTCGATGTTTTTCTGTGTTTTTGTGTCCATGAATGTGTACATCACTTCGCATCTGAGACGAACGAACAGTCAAAACAGTGGACTGGAAAGGGAGAATCGGCTCCGAAGAAACCGACGAAAAATTCAGTTGCAGGAAATTTTTTGAAAGCAAGGATTGTCTGGGAAAGACAAATAGGAACTTCTCAGAAGCAAATAACCGTAAATTCCCTGTTGCGGCTCAGAGCAGGTAGTGAAGGAATCCTCAAAAAATATCCTAGTGCTCCTAGTTAGACCAGTGGAAAACGTTATAATTTTCTAATGCAATGTATTGTCGGGGATCAGCAATCATAGTGTTCTACTAGAAATAAAATTCTACTTAGATAAAAATTTATGTATAACATAGTAATTAACGTTTATTAAAAATAATAGTACTAAAAACGACCTTCTTACAGACAAACTTAAAGTAGCGAAAAAAAAGTAATAAACTCAAATTTAAAAGTGCCGGACGTTTCGACGCGGATTGACGTCTTTTTCTAACGGGGAAAAAACTGAAAATTGTACAAAGAAATAGAAAATTTTAGTTCTTTGTTCAATTTCCTTTTTTTTTTGCCTTTATAAAAAGTCGCCAATTGACGTGGCAACGTCCGGCACTTTTAAATTTGAAAATTTATATAGTTGAAAATGTCATAAAAGCAAATAAATTTGGATTTAAGATATTCTTATGGGATAAAATGGGAGATTTTATGTATAGGGGAAAAGTATTAACGAAATATTGTTAAATTTTAAATCTTACATAGTCTTTGGTGTTTTTGGACTGCTTGAAATATTGGGTCATTATTGATTATGAACTTAAGGCCTGCTTGAAGGGATGCACTTATTATGATTATTCCTAGTTTAGGAAAGCCAATTCCACCATCCTTAAAGCGTCGGAAGTTGAGTTTGATAAGTGGAGGAATTTTTTGACGCCTAATATAATTTCTAAATCCAAGTTATGTATTACCATAGGACTTACTTGGCCTAAAATTAAAGGATATAAATAATGCGGGATAATGTAACGAGCTAATAATTCAACTTTTTGGTGCCAATTTAGAAATTCTGGGAACAGATTCTTTTAATTCAGTAATGGATTTTTCCGATGATATTCTTGTCCAAGGTGAGAAGTTTTTTTCCAAATAAGTTAGTCATATACTTTATAGGAGATCCACCTGAAGAAAGGAACAAGGTTTTCAGAAACGTTGTGTTGTATTTATATCATTTATTTTGTATTTGGCTATCTTTCTTGTTAATTTTCTATGAGACGTAAATTTTTAATTTGAAATAAATTTATGTTGAAAACTTGTTCGTAGCAAAATAAATTGTTAAATCAATAATTCGCTGGATAGATAAAAGACCTGAATCGTATTTACATGTTGAGAAGTCAGTATTTGTGCAATGGGAGACTGCTAAGTTGACGTAAGAGCCGGCGCAACATTGCGCAACTAAGAATAGAAAGATACGCAAATTCAAGGTGACCAACACGTTATCTGACGTTTCGGTACACCGTACAACGCAAACGAATTTAATCAAATTAGAGGATTACAGTTATTATTTACCAGTCTTGCATAAATTTCATTTAATAAATTATATAAAACAATAATAATAATTTTAAAAATTCCCGCATTTGTGGTTGAGTCTCCAAATTTATTGAATCTTAAAGATCGTATTAGTTTTTCTAATCTACTTTTATTATTGATAGATCCAGAGTGTTCATTACGTTGCCGCGCAGTTATATCATACGTTGACATTGGCGTCCACCCGCTTAATTTGATTGGAAAACACCTTTTTCGTAGATCTGATTGTGACATGCTTGGTACAAACGCAGTTAATTCAGTTTTTAAGCCACAAAGCGTGGGTGAGCGATTGCGATGCACTACAGATTTTGCCGTTCCTCAGAGAAACAAAATTCTGGTGGATTACGAAATGGCGAGAGAGGTTTTTAGAGATAACATGTTTCCCAAAAAAACTCACCCAGAAAACTGTGAGCGCAGTAGCGCCATCTTACAGATACCTTTAGCTGGCCAATGAAGTCGTTGATCATTAAACAATTACGTTTACTGTTCAATGTTTATTAAAAAAACAACAGAAAACGCATAGTGCTGTGTGCGCAGTAGCGCCATTTTGTAGATACCTTTAGCTGGCCAATGAAGTCGTTGATCATTAAACAATAACGTTTACTGTTCAATGTTTATTCAAAAAAAAAACCGAAAACGCATAGTGCTGTGTGCGCAGTAGCGCCATTTTGTAGATACCTTTAGCTGGCCAATGAAGTAGTTGATCATGAAACAATAACGTTTACTGTTCAATGTTTATTAAAAAAAAACCGAAAACGCATAGTGCTGTGTGCGCAGTAGCGCCATCTTGTAGATACCTTTAGCTGGCCAATGAAGTCGTTGATCATTAAACAATAACGTTTACTGTTCAATGTTTATTAAAAAAAAAAACCGAAAACGCATAGTGCTGTGTGCGCAGTAGCGCCATCTTGTAGATACCTTTAGCTGGCCAATGAAGTCGTTGATCATTAAACAATTACGTTTACTGTTCAATGTTTATTAAAAAAACAACAGAAAACGCATAGTGCTGTGTGCGCAGTAGCGCCATTTTGTAGATACCTTTAGCTGGCCAATGAAGTCGTTGATCATTAAACAATAACGTTTACTGTTCAATGTTTATTCAAAAAAAAAACCGAAAACGCATAGTGCTGTGTGCGCAGTAGCGCCATCTTGTAGATACCTTTAGCTGGCCAATGAAGTCGTTGATCATTAAACAATTACGTTTACTGTTCAATGTTTATTAAAAAAACAACAGAAAACGCATAGTGCTGTGTGCGCAGTAGCGCCATTTTGTAGATACCTTTAGCTGGCCAATGAAGTAGTTGATCATGAAACAATAACGTTTACTGTTCAATGTTTATTAAAAAAAAAACCGAAAACGCATAGTGCTGTGTGCGCAGTAGCGCCATCTTGTAGATACCTTTAGCTGGCCAATGAAGTCGTTGATCATTAAACAATTACGTTTACTGTTCAATGTTTATTAAAAAAAAACGAAAACGCATAGTGCTGTGTGCGCAGTAGCGCCATTTTGTAGATACCTTTAGCTGGCCAATGAAGTAGTTGATCATTAAACAATAACGTTTACTGTTCAATGTTTATTCAAAAAACCGAAAACGCATAGTGCTGTGTGCGCAGTAGCGCCATCTTGTAGATACCTTTAGCTGGCCAATGAAGTCGTTGATCATTAAACATTACGTTTACTGTTCAATGTTTATTGAAAAAAATGAAGATCCAATAATGCGTCGTCTGAATATTGCTACCCACACTCCAATTTTCTGATCTTGCAGTGGCGTTTCAAACACAGCACGAGGTTTCTCCGTTGACCATAATCGTGTGTTTTGTGTCACGAGCAAAGAGGTGGAATCAGTCTGTATGGAATGTGATAACAATATCAGTGGATTTCCTGTCAATAAAAGATGTAAATCATTTCCAGAAACAGATTCGCTTTTAATTTCTATACGGGAACAATTTCAAAGTTTGTCTCGCTTTTATGCGCGGTTGAATTCCTGATATCGTACTCTTGTGCCAACTTGCGCAATGATTTTTCTGGGTTCTATTGCATAGAGTCACAAATGTCCAACAACTTATGTTCGTCTCGTTTAGGTATTAAGCGTATATTGAATATTAGAAATGAGAAATAGATCCTACGAATTTTCTCTTTATTTCCGACTCTAAAAGTTCTTCTTCAAGGAATTAAAAAAAAATAAAAGTAAATTTATTTTTGGAAATCCTCTGATAATATCAGTATTGCAACTGTACATTTGGGTACTGGAAGAAATACATTGCATCACTAAGACTACAATGAAAAATTAATACAATATCAGTTTTGGGACGAAATTCAGAATAATGGAGTAAAAAATATTGATTAATGTACCTCCGAATTATATCACGTACAAAATATTTTCAGTTTTAAATGAAGTGAACGAACAAATGTAATAGTAGTAGTATATTGATCCAGTTGGTCGTATACAGAATATGTATACTTAGAACTAGGAATACTTTCACTCTCTCACACACACATATGACAATATGAGAGTCACATTTGTGATATTTGATTAAATTATATTTCAATTAAACCACTCATCTAGATGGATACCAAGGAATTTACAACTATTTGATTATGAAATTTCATTTGAATCAATTATTATAGATGGCTTATATATATTCTTGTTTTGAATATTATGAAAGTTTATTCCAATAGTCTCAGTAGTGTTCAAAATTAAATTATTTTATATGAGCCATGTATTTAAATTTGACATTGTTATATTAATATTCTGTTGGAGAGTTTCACAATTTCTTATAAATAAATTAAATAATTATAAATACATAATAAATACTACTCCTGATTGTATATAATATATTGTTAACATTTACTCGTAAAGTAACACAATAAATAAATAAGTATAATGGGCAAACAGTCAGAAAAAGTTTAACAGTTGACAATGCAATTAATACAACTAGAACAAATTAGGGAGAAAACGTAAGCCTAGTGATATATTGTTCTAATTGTATGAATTGCAGTCAAGTACTAAACCTTTTCTGATTATTGGTCGTTTATTTGTTAATTTATTATTAGTTGTAACATACCTTATATTAATAAAACTATTCATTTATATACGTCGTTACAATATAAATTAAAAATAAAAAGTTTAGTATGATATTCGCAATTGTTTTATTAATTCAAAAAAGACGTTAAATTTAAAACATTTACCTTATGTTCATTATCTATGGCTTGTAGTTCTTGTTCCCAACACTCACCGCGCTGCGAACACTTGATACGCCATCTTGGACATATAAATACATTCGTTGGCTCGGAGGGCTCTCTCCGTGGCAAAGTCCTTTCGCAGGGAGTCCGCCATTGTTGGACCATCATATACTGACTCGGCTAAGGAAATCGGCAATCATCCAAAATGGTAAGAGGCTTTCGGGTTTTATTACATTTTATATCTCAACAGTAACGTTACGAGATAATTCTAAAACATTTATCTTACAACATTATGCGATATTTTTGGTTAAAACTCTAATTGAACGAGAACAGGTTGCACAACAGATTGAAAGGCTGACATGTCACATACCATGCTTTCAATTGGAGGTATTACCAAAATTTGTTGATTAGTTTGTGATGATTACACTGTGTAATAAAATTTTAATTCGTTAATTTTATCTCTTCTTAGCATTTGAGATGGTCGAACTTTATACCATGATGGGGAACATAATGTGTTCCACATTTGCTGCCAGTTCATGTTCTATATGTATATGTATTTGCTTGTAATGTTTCTAATTCTTTATTAAATGTTTATAGGTGAACTTCACGGTAGACGAGATCCGTGTGATGATGGACAAAAAGCGAAATATTCGTAATATGTCCGTCATTGCACATGTGGATCACGGAAAGTCAACATTGACAGACTCCCTCGTATCCAAAGCTGGTATCATTGCCAGTGCAAAAGCAGGAGAAACTAGGTTTACAGACACAAGGAAAGATGAGCAAGAAAGATGCATCACAATCAAGTCTACGTAAGTTAAATACGTTTGCTGCACAAGTGCTGGAGCAGTTATAGTCTACTAAAGGTCCACCTTTTGTTTCAATTTTTCGGGCACCAAGTTTTAAAATATTTAACAATATTCTTTTTTGTTTGATCTTTGATATCCGTTTTTATATTAATTTTGTTTAGTGTAGAAAGTTTCTCAGTCAGGCAGATGGTAAAGCTCATTAATATAGACTTTCACTTGCTTTATGGTTCCATATTGTTGGTGACCTGAGGGCATGAACTACTTTCCTACAACGATTATATAAATTTAACTGCTTCTTTACCAAAGTTTAATTTGTAAGTACAATGTGTTAGATTTTGGGGCAATTAGTACAGTTTGTATCAATGTATATTGCCACAAATGGTGTATTTATGTGAAAGCAAATTAGCTTGTATATATGAAAGTTCTTAATGGATAAAGTAAATCTGCTTTGCAGATATTAGCGGTTTTACATAGTGTGGTCAAGCTAGTTTAACGTTTAGATAACCAAGATTGTTAAATGTGATTTTTTTAAAAAAAATGTAGGTTTCTTGTATTTTTTCTAGGGCCATTTCTATGTTCTTTGAACTTGATGACAAGGATCTTGTCTTCATTACAAACCCTGATCAACGTGACAAAGGTGAAAAGGGTTTCTTGATCAACTTGATAGACTCTCCTGGCCATGTAGATTTCTCTAGTGAAGTTACAGCTGCCTTGAGAGTAACTGATGGAGCATTAGTGGTTGTGGACTGTGTGTCGGGTGAGCATATGCTTTATCAATTTAATATAAATGATGGGCTTAAATGGAGAATACATGCACAAAATGATGGATCAGATGTTTGTGTTGGGTTAATGAATGTTTTAGAAGAGAATTAAAAATCATTTTAATGGACACTTCACCAATATTGTATAACAGATTGTGACCATATTGCAGATTTTGGAAGCCTTGAATTAACTTTTCTTTTTCTTAAAGTATCTTATTTCACTGTATGTTTTGAATGGGTTCCTGGAATTTACAGAATTATTGGTTTGAAATTGTTAAATTTGCAAGTTTTGGCTTCCAGCACAAGATGGCTCCTGATCTTAATTTGTTTTATATTGCTTTTGTAAGTAAGATAATTAACCTGGATACTATTACTGTAGAACATCTCTGTAGCTTTCAATTGTTCAAATGATTTTTGACTACTTTATTTAATGTTACGGTATTGTTTTCAGGTGTCTGTGTTCAGACTGAAACTGTACTGCGCCAGGCAATTGCTGAACGAATTAAGCCTGTGCTGTTCATGAACAAAATGGACAGGGCCCTTTTGGAACTACAGCTAGAATCTGAGGAACTGTATCAAACATTCCAACGCATTGTTGAAAATGTTAACGTTATCATTGCTACTTACAGTGATGATTCAGGCCCAATGGGGGAAGTCAGAGTAAGTTACCATTTTGATAGTTAAACTGTAGCAATGTGTTGCCATCTTTGTGAACCCTGTATTTTACCAATATGTTAATCTGACTGAAGTTGTCCTATGCTTAGAGTTAATACCAGTTGACACATTTTCAAACGATTGTACTTTTCAAATCGGTTTTTTGCAAGTTACGGGACTGGGGGTGGCAACTAAATAAAATTGACGATAATTGCTATCAATTGAAATTCCTTGTTCAATGTTGTAATGCACATTGGTGTGCAGTAACATCATTGTAAGGTTAGTCACTGCACGTCCAACTTGTCACAAGACAGCAGAAACCATGTTGCTGTGCAGCTCACTACAGTGTGATTTCATGTTCGAGTTGCAAATGTGAATGAGATCTTTGATTTACTTGTTGGTATTTCACAAAAGTCTACTCTTGCAATGTTAGAGAGTGACTGCCTTTCAAATTTGTTTATTATAAAATGGATTTTGACCAAATTTAACTTTAATTACAAACATTCTTCATATACTGTAGAGAGAATTTTTGTTTTAGAAAAAAAAATGGGTGTTGGAGTTTCCTGAAATACCATGAATTATATTACTTTTATTTAAATGGTTATTGTATTAATTAGTTCTAGAGCTGAATGGAACTAGTCTTCCAGCACAAAATGTGTCTTGCTGTAAACTGTTACTTGCAATTTGCTATTAATGGTTTGGGGAAGTATAGACTGTGCATATGGAAGTAAATCAAATGGGCATTGCTGATAAGGTTGTTGCAGGACCTCTATCTTTATGTCCAGTTGCAATAACTGAAAGCAATATCTTACATCAAAATGTTAAATTAATGAATTTTAATTGGATTATTTGTTGGAATCCCACGAAATGTCTCATTGTGTAGAAAGTTTAACGAGATGGTCTTCTTAATAGTTGAAATTTATTGCAGGTTGATCCTAGTAAAGGAAGTGTTGGATTTGGTTCTGGCCTTCATGGTTGGGCATTCACCCTCAAGCAATTTGCTGAAATGTATGCAGAAAAGTTCAAGATTGATGTTGTGAAACTCATGAAGAGGTTTGTTGAAGTGGCTGGCAATATTTGTACAGAATTGTAGTGAGTTTGTATAAAGAAATTCTTGATATTTTTAGATTGTGGGGAGAGAATTTCTTTAATCCAAAGACAAAGAAGTGGGCTAAGCAAAAGGAAGATGACAATAAACGATCATTCTGTATGTATGTTCTGGATCCGATTTATAAGGCAAGTAGCAGTTATTTTGCATAGGATTTCACTATTACACATGATGATTGTTCTCACAGACCTGTAATGAATTAATTTGATTACAAATTAGAACGGCCAACTGAAGTTTTTTTCTCTGTATTAAAAATAGAATTTGAGTTAAATTTTATTAATTAAGAGTTGTTGTTGTAGGTGTTTGATTGTATTATGAATTACAAAAAGGAGGAAGCTGCAAATCTTCTTCAAAAATTGAATATTGAGCTTAAGGCAGAAGACCGGGATAAGGATGGAAAAGCTCTTCTAAAGGTATGCTAGATCATCTTACTTTTGTGTGTATTTCAATCATGATGATTTTCACAGACCTATTCTGTAATTGTTTTGCTGAATATTTTTTCTGAATTGCTTTTGATGAGAGGTGTACCTGCCACTTGCTTCAAAAGATTGTTAATACATTTTTTTGCATAGGTTGTTATGAGGAGTTGGCTTCCAGCTGGTGAAGCTTTATTGCAGATGATAGCCATTCATTTGCCATCACCAGTTGTAGCTCAGAAATATCGTATGGAAATGTTATATGAAGGTCCTCATGATGATGAGGCAGCAGTTGGAGTGAAGGTAATTGCTTTTTCTTTTAACCTATATTTGTATTTTTTTATTGAATTTTTAATGTTGTGTAACTCTTGCAGAATTGTGATCCAAATGCACCACTGATGATGTACATTTCAAAAATGGTGCCAACATCAGATAAGGGACGATTCTATGCATTTGGACGTGTGTTCTCTGGAAAGGTTGGTGTTGAATCATAAATTTATAATAATTGCAGTAAATGTATATTACTGAAAATTTAGTTAATGTGGTCATGTTTATTCATATACTTAAATACCTGATTTACACCTGCTTAATCTGGTTAATAGCGTGTGTTTTATATAAATGGGCCAGCCACAAATCTGTTGCAAATGTTTTATTGAAAACATTACTGTAGTATTTGTGGTATATTAAATTGCTCTTTGTTTTGGTGACAATGTCCTTTGTGTTGCCTGAATAGGGGATCATACAGTTTTTCATTCATTGTTGTATTTTTATTCAGTGCTTATTACTTGATATTTTTTTTGATAATTGGCTCGTTTGTCTTTGTGAATCATAAGTTTATATTTTACTGTATGCCACATCTTCATGTAAGGTATGTGCCCAATTGTTTTAAAAACTTGCTTATGGGGCTGAATTTTTTTTTAAGGTCATTGAATTTTTTTTTGGAAACATCGTATAAAGGATTTATTAAACTAATGTTGCATAACTATTCTGCAGTTTGCCGACTTTTCAGTTGGTCCCCTTAATGATATGGTCAGAGAAATTAATCTGTACTGTTGTAGGCATTGATGTGCAACATTTTTTAAAGCTGCAGATACCTAATTTATTTGAAATAAGACGACCACACTGATTAACTTTGGTCTGGAATTGCCATCCATTTTGGCTAAAATTGCTGCCAGTCTTGAGGCTTTAAATTTTTTTACCATATTTATATTTTTATTTTATTTAGAGTAACAGGTTACACAAGGGTGATATGTGGTGGCAACTCTCCTATATTAGTATAGGAAGGGACTTGAAAAGATGGATGTGGAAAGGTAGTGGAAGTTCCCCTGAACTGACAGTTATTCTGTTATAGAGATGTTTGATCCAACCCCCTCATGTTTGAGATCTTTTTTAGATTCCCATTCCTTTGCAGTTTCTATTTCCTTCAGCAATCCAATTTAAGGATACTGTTTCATCTGTATCACTTTCAGTGCATTTTTATTACCAAAATTTATGCAGTTCTGTGGGCAGTTTCACTTTGTTTACATAATTCCTGAGTTTTGTATTTGGCTCATACTCTAACAATACAAGGAACTGTTAATAGCTTATGAGGTTTCAGAAATTGTACATGGGTCCTTTACACGAAGGATGTAGTTGGGGTAAGCTGGAGCTCAGTTTAACATGATCCTTTTCTGCTATGATGATGTACTGTTAAAACTATTCTAAAAGCGCTTGAAAATATGTTATACTCCGCTTATTCCAGTTTACTATTGAAGCCTTCATGGCTGTAGAAGTGTTTGGGACTGGGTGTTAAATTTATAGGTTTTTGTCTGAATGAATCTGAGATTTTCTAAATCAACTACACAAAATTTGTGAAATTTCAATTAATGTTTAAATTTGATTTCACAGTTTCTCCTGGTTGTGCATAGATTTTGTGCTTGTTAATTCTAATGTTGAGGTGGCTTATTGCTTCTAATTTTTGTTCCAGTTTTGAAAATAATTGTAAGTAGTTGTAAAATTGAACATTTTATGTTGACGAACCGGATCATTGGCGCAGAGTAGGGAAACTATGTTGTTTTTATTTTTTAATATTAAGTAAATGTTGGAAACTGTGCTGTTCATAGCAGATGTCAGTTACCTGTAACATTGTTGAAAAGCTGTATAATCGTGAACATCTCTTCTCTAAAGTCTTAACTATTTTATTCGATCTGTACATAGCATAAACACTCGCCTGTCAATAATTAATGATCCACTTGTACTAATTAGCTGTGAACAATGTTATGGTTTCTTCTTTGTTGTTGTATTGCTCTGGGTCAAGTTAAGAAGTAGATTAAACGTTCCATAGCATGCAAACGTTTAAATTGTTTGCTTGTTGAAATCTAGAGAAGCAATTGAGTGGATCTGTTCCACAGAAAAGTTATTTCTCCTAAAAGATTAAGCTTCACAGCTATGAAGGGATGTTTCAACTGGCATTAAACGAACGGTAAACAAATGACCTGCCTAATTCAATATTTTTCTCATGCCAATTTGTGACATTTCATATCTTCAGTCACTTATTCACCTGCTATGATCATTCCTTTCATTATTCATTTCCATTTTATAAAAAATGAAGTACTCAAAATGAATGCTTTGTAAGCTTCATTCCACCACTGTCTAATAACTTTTAATTCTACAACTTTCAGGAAATATTGTATGCTAAGAATCTTGTCTGTAAATTTTAAGAGATGGGTACAGGGTATCTGTTTTTCTTGTTTGTAAGGACTTGATGAATGTTTTTATAAATGATGGTAGTGTCTCCCCAACTACTTTTGCAAGAAGTTCTCTGCTAATGCCCTCGTCTCCTCCCTTCCCTTACATTGTGCAGATCACAGACATGATTAAATGATATGATGCATACTGTTGTTGCACTGTGAAGCATGAATTGATTTAATGTGCTGAAGATCCATTTTTAAACACTTTCATTTAATTTTCCAGTAATATCTCTTTGGATTGAAATTAATCATAGTGAATCAAATTTAATTGTAGTAAGTTTGAGTGCTTGTTTCTGACTTCAGATTGAAGTATATGTATGTGTCCTGGCTGTTAAATGAAGCTTGTCTTTCAGCACAAAATGTGTCTTGATGTAAACTGTTCTTGCAATTTGCTATTAATGGTTTAGGACAGTATAGACTGTGCATATGGAAGGAAATCAAACGGGTATTGCTGATGAGGTTTTGCAGGACCTCTATCTTTATGTCCAGTTGCATTTACTGAAAGCAATATCTTACATCAAAATGTGTGGTTACATTTCACTCACAAGTGTGTCTTCTTGATCATTGGAATTTATTGCAGGTTGATCTTAGTAAAGGAAGAATCTGATTTTGGTTCTGGTCTTCTTTCATGCCAGTGGAGGCACTTTGTCCAACCACTGGAACATCCTGCATTTCAAATTTTGTAACTGGGAAGTCTGTAAATCTTATTTCATGCAGACTAATATGTGGAAAAATACACAGCAGTAATTTTACAAAGGTTATTATATTTAAACTGGATGGTTTCTCAAAAAAATTTTTGTATCTAAAACCTTGGTAATGTCTTCTTAATGTGCCATAATTTCCAGTAAATAATTGGCTTCTTTAAAAGACTGCATTTATTTATACATTGTAGGTCCTACTTTTTACTTGTACCTCTGAGTGCTACTTTACATAACACTGCTAAACCTGTAACTTTTCTTGTCCTTTTCTTGGTGTTTTCTTCCCCAACAATCTTGACTGTCAGCTTGAGCACCTTTTCACAAACTGTGTGTGACTGAATGTTTTGTTTGTACAATATGGATAAGGTCTATAGTCTTATGATTCATGCCTTACATTCAATATTTTTGCATCAAACAAACATAGCTTATATGTTAGGGTGTGATTCAGTAATTTATAGGTTGTAGTATATATATAAACACACACACATTATTGCTGGAGCTGGAGAATTGCATTTGGAAATTTGTTTGAAGGTAAGGTTTAGTTTCATTTGAATTCTTCCCCATTCGCCACACTTCTTCCTCTTTTTGGAGTTAGAAAGTGCCAGAATTATGTATGGGGTATATTAATTGTCATTCAGAAAGCATCACTTGTTCATACATTCAGATGTGCCGAAGAATTGACTACAGACACTTTTATTGGTTTACTTAAAAAATATATATATATTGAATATATTGTTGTAAGGTGCAAAATTGATTCATATATTTTAAAATAAAATGAATCTCAATTTTATCTACAAAAGTTCACTTAGTGAGTGATAAATTGAATGTCTTTGAAAACTCTGGACCAGGTGAGCACCCTGCAATTCCCTCATCCCTACCATGATTGCTAGTTTGATACTATAATCCAGTGTGGCAACTGGATAAGCAATTGAGTCTTATATTCTTGTATTGTGTGTGCCTTATTTTTTTTTGTTTCAATTTTGGGTATAAAATTGTGTGGCATTAGCAAATGATTATGGAACTTCAATTATGTAGAGGTTTGTGATTTATATTTCAGAGAGAATTTTGTTTGTATGAATTTATTAACTTAAAATGTATTATTCTTAAAATTAAATTGTGGAAGATTTGATTAGTGTTTGTTCTCTGCAGGTAGCCACTGGGATGAAAGCACGTATTATGGGGCCAAACTATGTCCCTGGTAAAAAAGATGACTTGTATGAAAAGGCCATTCAACGAACCATTCTTATGATGGGACGCTATGTTGAAGCTATTGAGGATGTTCCAAGTGGTATGCATAGTCAAAATATTAACATACCTTGTATTATTTACAATTATTGTAAATTCTTTAGACATACTGGAATACAGACTGCATGCATGTGCAAATTGGTACTGTCCTGAAGCTGTTTTTTTAACATGATTAGCGCCAGTTTTTAATTTTTTCTTCAGTGTGTATAGTAAAAATTGTTGCATTCTTTCAGAATCACAAGCCAATTATGAAACTTCTACTCAGTTAATTTGTTGTCTTGACCAAATTGTCGTTTATTCAATATTGGGCCCCAATGCCATACTTCATACTTTTACAGGAGTATAGAAGTGTCAGTTTTGGGGAAAATTAATAGTCTTCATGAAAGCATCGATGCTTGTATAAGTGTTGTTGTGCCGAAGAATTGACTACATTGAACTATGAATGTTGTTTACAAATTAGACAAATGATCCTTATTTGCTTCCAGGTAACATCTGTGGTCTGGTTGGTGTTGATCAGTTCCTTGTGAAGACTGGCACTATTACAACTTTCAAAGATGCCCATAATATGCGTGTCATGAAATTCAGTGTGTCTCCTGTTGTCAGAGTTGCAGTGGAACCCAAGAATCCTGCAGATTTGCCTAAATTGGTAGAAGGTATGGTAAACTAATATTTTTGGTGGTGTGTGCAGTACTCCTTCAAATGCATACTAATTTCTTTATAATTCTAGGTCTGAAGCGTTTGGCCAAATCTGATCCTATGGTGCAATGTATTATTGAAGAATCTGGGGAACACATTATTGCTGGAGCTGGTGAATTGCATTTGGAAATTTGTTTGAAGGTAAGGTTTAGTTTCATTTGAATTCTTCCCCATTCGCCACACTTCTTCCTCTTTTTGGAGTTAGAAAGTGCCAGAATTATGTTTGGGGTATATTAATTGTCATTCAGAAAGCATCACTTGTTCATACATTCAGATGTGCCGAAGAATTGACTACAGACACTTATTGGTTTACTTAAAAAAGTATTTACATGTTTTAATGTGTAGGATTTGGAAGAGGACCATGCTTGCATTCCCATTAAGAAATCTGATCCTGTTGTTTCATATCGTGAAACTGTTTCTGAGGAATCTGATCAAATGTGCTTGTCGAAATCTCCTAACAAACACAATAGGTTGTTCATGAAGGCTGTTCCAATGCCTGATGGCCTTGCTGAAGACATTGATAATGTAAGTATTGTATTAGTATTTATTTCCTGTTTAAAAATTTGAATTTGTTATTGTAACTCTTTTGTCTATTTAGGGAGAAGTAAATCCTCGTGATGAGTTTAAGGCCCGTGCCAGATACTTGGGTGAGAAGTATGAATATGATGTAACTGAAGCTCGTAAAATTTGGAGTTTCGGTCCAGATGGTACTGGCCCCAACCTGTTGCTTGACTGCACAAAAGGAGTCCAATACCTAAATGAGATAAAAGATTCTGTAGTAGCAGGTTTCCAGTGGGCTACTAAGGAGGTATGTTAGAATTGAAATAATTTGGTAATATTTTTATCCCAATGCCACACTTCTAACTTTTGCAAGAGTTTGAAAGTGTCAGTTTTGGGGTACATAAATTGTCTTTATAGAAACATCAATTCTTGTGTATGGGTGTTGGTGTGCCGAAAAACTGACTACATTTTTATTTAATTTAATATTTAATGTAATACCACATAATATAATTATAGATGACATCTAAAACATTTATGCTTTTACAGGGTGTTTTGTCAGAAGAAAACATGAGAGGAGTACGCTTTAATATCTATGATGTCACACTCCATGCAGATGCTATCCATAGAGGTGGTGGTCAGATCATTCCAACAACCAGGCGGTGCCTGTATGCTTGCATCTTGACAGCCCAGCCACGTCTTATGGAACCTGTTTATCTCTGTGAGATTCAGGTATGTGTTTAATTGTAATACCAATATAAAGGTTTTCAGATTGATGCTTCAAATTTTTAAAATTTGTACCACAACTTCCCACATTGTCACACTTACACAATCTTTTCATGTGGATTGGAGTGTCAGGATGGGGGAAAATTAAATATCATATAGGAAACATCGTAGTAGTTATTACGGTGTGCCGAAAGTAATGATTACATGTTCTAGCATTTATTTTAGTTGTTTTCCTTTCTGATATCAGTGTATGTATAATATTTTTTTTTGTTGTTTCCAGTGTCCTGAAGTTGCTGTTGGTGGAATTTATGGTGTTCTGAACAGGCGAAGAGGTCATGTTTTTGAAGAAATGCAGGTGGCTGGTACACCTATGTTTGTCGTCAAAGCATATTTACCTGTTAATGAGTCATTTGGTAAGTACTGTGTACAACTAAATATTGTCTTCGATCACTTCTGCAAGTAAATTATAATTCCAGTAATAGTTGAAATGGAATGTGCCTTTAATTCAAACAAAAGGTTTAATGCCACACGAATTTAACTTCATTACAACTGTTCAATTTTTCTTAGGTTTCACTGCTGATCTTAGAAGTAATACAGGTGGCCAAGCTTTCCCACAGTGTGTGTTTGACCACTGGCAGATCCTACCTGGAGACCCAACTGACTCTGGAACCAAGCCTTATGGAGTTGTTCAGGTACTTATCAGATAGTTCATTTAGATTATTTACTATGTTGTTGTTATTGTGTCCTAACATGCCTAAATATTTCTCAGGATACTCGTAAGAGGAAGGGATTGAAAGAAGGTTTACCTGACCTCACACAATATTTGGATAAATTGTAAATCATTCTTCATTTAGGAGAGGTATATTTAAGAAACTATAACTACATCAGTGGGCAACTGCAGCATATACTCAACTTGGAGTTGGAGAACAAACTTGTGATAGCTGACACTCAAAATTGCTTGTTTACCTCTTGCAGCACAACTAGCCTTATTAATTTGCTAATGTTGTGTTTACATATGGATTCCAGAATAAAATCTATGGAAGTAAAATATCTACATTACCTTGCAACCTTTCCTTTTTGCACAGCTTAATTTATTTGTATTATTTTGTCAGGATATTTTGATTTGTCAGATAGGGGAAGAGGTACCTGTACTGATGATTTGTAATTTTTGTTACTTAAACAAGTAATGATTTTCTTTAAATTGTATTTTATTGTTATAATAAAAGTGTTAAAAATGAGATTCTGCATCAAACTTATCAAGTATATATTTTAATAAATTTTTCTTTAATTTGGTTGATTTTTCAAGGTTTCATTTTTATAATCCATTTGGGCAAGAAATTATTGGTATTATAATAATAATAATAATAATCATCATTAAGTTATTGAATTTGATGCAGATAGTGTGGCATTTGAATACTGGTATTAGTATTGTGTATGAAGAAGTTTGTAGCTAAGGTGCTCAAAGGCTGTTATGATGGAATGCAGAATTAATCTGAAGATAGGAACATTGAACTACTTCTCTTGTTATAATTCTAACAATATTTTATTGCCAGGGATTTGTTTTATGGTTTTAGGTAGTTTTGAAATTTTGATATGAGCAAGAAGTATAAAAATAAGCTACTTAATTTGTTGGAAGTTGCAATGGACAATTATGGATTTAAGGAAAAACCCGTCTACATTCCACCTGTTTGATGAGATTAATTACTTGATCACTTCTCCATTTGTGGGTTACTTGGCAGCTGGTTGGTTTTCTTAGTTCTGTGATGCTCATTTCAATTTATATAGATTAAGGTATTAAAAATGGAAAAATTCATGGGTACATGAGCAGCCACCACAAGCAGTGCCTCCTGTGAAAAACTTGAGGGTAATGTTGGGAGAAGAAATGGACCAGCCAGTAAGGTGAGAAAGGGGTTAATTAAAAAATATACAAAGACATTGGTGTATAATATAATGGTATAAATTAATACTCTGGCAATGAGCTAGTCCACATAGATAAAACTACACATTTTACTCCTAGAATATTTG
Source organism: Zhengitettix transpicula (assembly GCA_037074705.1). Classification (NCBI taxonomy): domain Eukaryota; kingdom Metazoa; phylum Arthropoda; class Insecta; order Orthoptera; family Tetrigidae; genus Zhengitettix; species Zhengitettix transpicula. Next base: position 78,436,183 of record CM073594.1, on the reverse strand, counting down.
AACACAATAAATTGGGCAGTAATGGTTTGATGAGAATTCTTTTACCTTGTAGGTAAGTTGGACTTTGGATGTGGGCTAATGGTACGTTTGTATTAGAGGATTAGTTAAATATATTGATGATTAATGGAACTTTTAATCATTTCTTTTTATGTGAATTCATTGATAAGTAGTATGAGGGGAAACATTTTGTGGCTTTAATTTTTATTTTTATTCTTGCTTGATCTCCCAAGTTTATGGCTTAAGTAGCAAGAAATGTTTTATTTAAAAGTACATTGTCGAGTACTGTATTGAGACATCTACATTAAGGTATCACAATTTTATGAAATTTGAAAGATTACCATTGGGAAATTGGTTTATAGTGAGCATTATTGGACATTCAGATACAGTTCTTTAATCCATTGGTGTTGTAGTGCACTAAATTTCAGATATGGTGGGGTGATGGCATATTTAGTTGATTGTGTTAAGATAGAGAACATAAGCACAAAGACTAATTTTGTGATGGTTAAGGGGCTACTGGAGACATTGGAATGCTGTAAGTTGAAATTATTGGATGGGCAAATAAAGGGTCATCGTCCATTAAAAAATAATTGGACAACCTTATGGAAATGTGAAAAAATATTACCTTTATTTTTAAGATTGTGTAAGGCTGACTTGACAGCCAAATTAATGACTCCTTTAACATGTTTGATACAGGAAACTACTCTAGACCAGTGTTTCTCAATGTTCACGTACCACAGGGCACAATTAAAATATCAGATTTTTAAAACTGCTAGCTATGATTTAATTAAATAATTATAAATAAGCATTTGGTAAGTTTTGTACTTTCCATAGAGCCACACCTGTAAGATGAAGTGAAATAAACTACAATGTACTCTCAAGAGTATGGTTGACTATGTCTAGAGAAGGAATGGTATGTTAAGTGTGGATGATTGCTATGACATCTGCTAAGTTGTTGTCTACTGTATTCTAGTGCCAACTCTGTGTGTTAAGTAAATGAGAACCTAATTTTGTACAAAATCTGGAATGGGCAATAGGCTTTGTGATCTCAGATTAAAATAAAAATTCAATTTTTTAATAAAATAATGTATATAATATAGTAGGGCATGGTAAAAAAAGGTTGGTGTTTGTCAAGAACTTGACGTTTGTGGGCCTTTTTAAGTTTGAAGTTCTTGAATGTAGCTCAGTTGAGTCTCGGCTCGTAATTAAGTCGGAGATTTACAATTAGCACAGCCACCATCTGAAAATTTGCAGCACCATAAGAAACGCATCTTTTGGGACTGGGTTTTGAGAGTTGAAAACAGTTCACATATAATATTCTGATATATAAGGCTCTCATTTAAAATTTTCTTACCATCAGTAGTAATTTATGAAAAGTGTATGGGACAACACTGGTAAATGTTTCTTTTCTTTAACTTAATATTGAATTATATATGAATTATTAATTGATTTACAAGCCAAATTCATTTTATTGTAATAGTAAGTCACACTGCGATATATATAGTGTAACTTTAGAAATGAAGATAAAATTCCTACTGTCTCTGCACTGTGAACCTATAGGAATTAAAGTAAGTGTGTATTTAAGGAAAATAAAAGAACATTACAAATAAAAAATGTATTCTTAACTATAATATTAGGACATTATGAGATGTTAAAAGCACCAGTTTGTTACAAAAATTATTACAAAGTTAAAAAACAATATTTAAGAAACACGTTTCATCCTCGATTGGGTCCTTAAATTCTGTTATCTAAAAAATTGAAGAAAACAAGGTCTCACATTACTAGTAAATATAAATTATATTTATACCTAATATCCTTTAATTATGATTTGTAAGACTTTTTTCAGATACTAATTTTCATTGTAACTGTACACCTGAAGAGGTCCCAATTAGGGATAAAATGTTATATTCAATATTTTTTTAAATTTGATAATTTCTTCTGCTACTAGGCTGGTGTATATTCTTGTTAATTTTACTGACATCTTTTTCAATATTTTAATATTACTATATCGTTTAGGGGAATCTTGTAATAATTTTGACACTATTTAAATTCAATATAATCATTCATATTACTGAGAAAAATGAATGATACAGTAATACATGTTCAATTCTTACCGCTGAGTATTAGTTCACTCTACTTCCCAGAGATGGCCTCGCAATATTAAATACTAGACTTTTCTGGCTGCCTGCAGTCACGGGTCACAGATGTCTCTGAATGCCATTTTACAAGGCCTTGGAGGGATTGATTGACACGGTTATTAATAGATGGCGCTGACTACGTTTTAGCAAACTTGGTTGGTGACCTTGAATTTTGCCACGTCTCGTGACGCGGGAATTGTTTGGGTCTCACGCTGGTACATAAATGCTAAACAGTTGCACACACGGCCTGAGAAGTGAAACTTAGTTGGCGCAGCAAATATTTAACGAGAAATTAACTGTTACTTAATAAATGCAATGCAGAACAAATTCTTTTTCTTCATTCGTTTTTTGTGTATTGCAGTAGCATTCACTCATAACGCTGAGAAGTGACTCCCGACTTTATAAAATTGCAAGGAAGTAAAATTCTTTCAAATGCATATATTTTTATCTTGAAATTTAAATGCTGAGCTGTAGTATAAGCTTAAATACTTTCATTATGGTGAGCCAAATATTTTCTGATTATCGCATTTATATTTTTGTTCTCCGTTGGTGATATTCTTAAATAGAAAGCACGTTTTTTATAATTATATTGAATATACGCTTGTGTGTTTTCATTCGGTATAGTAATATGTTAGCAGAATTTTCTGCCAGATAAATCAGAGTGCTTTAACTGTGAACAAAAGCATTTCTACCTTTATGCCTTGATCATCTTTTGCGATGTTACATTGAAAAGTTAATCCGTCAAAATTACACGATTTAAAATTTGTGATAGCTAACTCAAAATATTAAGACCTAATGAGCGGCAGTTTCTTTCTTTGCGTTGCATACAGAAGTCAGTAAGTAAATAATATTTTTAAAAAAGTTTACCTCGTTCAAAAAAGAGAAAAATTAATTTTAAAATGTTTCATTAATAAATCGTTTCCTCATTTTCATAATAATAATTTTAATGCTTATAATTGGTTTATAAATGTAATCATAAAATGTATCTCTGCGAAATAAACTTTTCTTTCAACTAAAAATTAATTAAAAAAAATAGTAATTCATATATTTTGAAGCTAACATCAACTAATTCTCTAATTCTGATCATATAATCATTAGAACTACGTTATCACAAATTATGCGAGAAAATAATGTATGTTAAAATTCTAAATAATTACAGGGATTATCTAATAGTAATTTTAGTACTAAAATGAGATCTTCATTAAGCAGATTGGTCAATTTATGAAATTAGTTGTAAAACCCATACAAAAAAGCATATTATTATTATATCAACCTATCCTCCATTAAGTATATAAACAAGTATTACTTTATAATAAAATACGACCAAGGATGGTCAAGAAAAATTTATTCAATGAATCATTTAATAGTTACATTAAAACGAAATTTTTACAATAAAAACATTGAAAGGAAAATGCAGCGTTTCATCCCTTTATTTGGGACCTCTTCAGGTGATCCATAGTCGTGTAATTTGGACTTTCGTGGCTGCAATCTTAACAAGTACCCCAAGTAAAGCAATGAAACCTTTTTTACTTTAAATGTTTTCTTGTAAACAAAACTTTTAATATATCTATTAATTCATTCATTGATTAAATTTTTCTTGCTCTTCTTGGCCATACTTTATTATTGTATATTTTGTAAAGAGTCAGATGTTGTTCAATAATATCGCATAAATTAATAGTATCGTGAAGCAAGTCAGACATGATTTATCGTAGACATTAATTGCTTTGTAATAAACATACGCAACATGCTTTTGATTGCACAAGAATAAAAAGCCTCATGAGGATGATGCAAATTGATGAGGTAGCTGAAGATTATCTTTTCTTCAGTGACCGTGACTTTTACTCGTATCTATGACGACTTTACTTGTTAGTCAAGTCAAAACTATAAATGATTAAGAGGAATGCTGTGGGATATTCATTTTTTTCCCCAGCTTTTTCGCTTTTTGAGAAATAAATAAAATCGTTTTTCCTTGCTGACTTCTCACGACACAAAGCAATTTTACTGAATATGTATCAATTATTGTTTGAAGAAAGTCGGCATTAATGCCGTAGTGAGAACAAGTTTAAGGGTTAGTTTTATAATATTGTTGCAGTATTTTCTGGAAAGAGCAGCCGTTCATTCTGAGGAAATATATGTGATTATAGTATAAATAAACTATATGTCTAAGAACGCTCAGAATAAGTTTATTCAGTGAATGAGTTAATAGTTGCATTAAAAAGTATTTTAAAAAGGGTGGTGACAATGACATCCCTATTAAAAACATGAAAGAAATCAGGAAGCCTTATGAATAAGGTGTCGTGTTCAGAGCGACGGTGCTCGTAGCGACCAAGTACGGATGACTTCTCAATTTCCGTTTCCTATGCTTTTAGTCTTGAAGCACTAAACGTATTTTGTGAATGACATAACCTATATTATGTGGCGAAATAGTTATGAAATTACGTTGAAGTATTTCGGCTAACTGCTACTTGTTATAACTACGCAACGTTATATAGTTAATTTTATATTATCCCTTCATTTAATTAATATTATAATTACAGATTTATTATTAATACTTTCATTGTTACCTCTACATCGCATTTCCCATGTGCAAGACGAAAATACATATGTGGATCGGATGTGGAAACATATACTTTAATGAACCCAAGGCAACTTTCATATAAGTTATTTACTAGACGAAAATAATGATAAACCAACTGAATCGGAGACAATTAAACGAACATTAGATTAGTTGTTTACAAGTGTAATATAACGTGTCCGTAACGAGAAGGTCTTCAAATGGCACGGAGGATGGGAGACAATCAGTCCGAATCGACACACCACTATTATTATTCCAGATTATCATTCTTACAAATATTTTTCCTTAAATATTTTGTACTAGACTTGGGACTCGACTATACATAGTTCACCATTGGTAGTAATTCCATGTGTTCTTCATAACTTACATTTAGGTTGGTCTGCTTCTTGAAGCACGGTGCCAGGGAAAAATCTCTTCTCTCTCTATATAAAAATGAGAGTCTGTGTCCCCCTATGCACTTATTAACCATTCATCCGATTGCACTGAAACTTTCGCAGCCCCGCAAATGTTTCTGTCCGACTTTGGATGCGTTAGGAAAGTTCAAATGGGTGAACGGGGGTGAAATTTGAAAACATGCTAAAACGGCCGATATTAGCGTAAATTATTTACTTTTCGGGGTCTATGTGATTAAAGTTTCTATCCTGATATATTTAGTGTATAATTTCAACCCCTTAAAGCACCAATAATGGAGGGGTGGAATTACATAAATAAACGCGAAACAACCGAGATTCATTTCAAATCCAGGGTTATATTAGTCAGTGAGTTTAATTCTTACACTTACCATACTGGTTCAGATACTGTAGTTTAGACCCTTGGTGTGAGGTTGGGAGGGGGCATTACAAATTTCCATTTACAATCTTAAATTTGTAAATCAATTTCTACCAAACTATATACACGTTACTTACGATCCAAGAACAAACACTGAGAGGTTAAGACAAACCTACCGCCTCTAGGGGTATTTAAAAATATTAGTTAACGACTATATTAGAGTCGAATAAAACGATTTCGGTGTCGCCTAATTTGATATTGTCATTCAATGATTTTTAAGTTGCTAATTTCAACTCCAAAAGCCAAGGAAGGGAAACACTATTACCCTACTTGTAGTGGTGTAAGGCGTTTACATAAAAAGCAATGCAATCAATGCCGTTCTCAGTGTCGATTCCGGGGTTATAGGAGTCGCTGAGTTTAATTCTCGCATTACCCATGGTGGTTAATTAAATATTTTATGTTCCTCCACGTTGAGGTGGACGTGGTGGACAAAAGGTTACCCAGAGTAGTTTTGACCCTCTTAAGTTACACGGTAAATTTTTGATTTTCTTAGGGTACCAGCTATATTTTGGTCTCCATTTAGTTAAAAGTTGTATTCATGTACTACTTTAAGATACCAGGAGTATTTTTAGACTTTATGAACTAATCGAGTATTTTTACTTTCTTAATTCGTCATGAATTTTTAGACACATTCATTTTATGTATTAAGAGAATTCCCGAATACAGCCATTCATCATCCTGGTTTTTTTGAAGTTAGATGCCGAGGGGTTAGGTCGGGGAGGGCATTGTAAATGGGTAAATGTTCCAAAACACTGACGCTATGATGCTGGTTAAATTAAATGTTTATCAAGGGGTTAGTGTCGAATCACTTCGTTTTCCGGGTTAGTTTATATAAATATCCGGTCAACACCGGACACTCAGCTAATACGTATTTAAGTAAAAGTGTTCAAAGTATTTGACCCTGTGCAAGTATCCAAGTCAATGGAATATTATGAAAATATATAAAAGTAACAGAGGGCTACTGCACTTACTGTAACAAAATGTGTGAAATTTTGCCCATACATTTACAATATAAGGCAGTTTTCTTTGATAACCAGAATAGAAAACACGGTGGAATTATTTGGTCGAAGCCCATAAAGCCGACGAGCATCGATTGTAGAGGGCGAAGGAAAAAGAGCTGTAGCGCTACACCCTCCATATCTAACTGTAATTAATCAAGGGAGAATGGTGACAATAGATTCCCCCTTGGTCGTGTCCCTTCTCCCTAGGGAACGCACCCACACGCGGCGGGAGGGTTTCCCAGCTAAATAATCAGGAACACTTTTCTTCACGAAAGCACTTCACCCGATAATAACGCCTGCCCTCTTCAACTTCCGGTTGCTCTTAAGAAGTTCTGTAAACAAATTGTGTCCTCTTAGCAATACTGGTGGTACGGTTATTTCAACAATTAAAGGAGGCCATCGGGGGAATTATGCACAGTGCCTTTTCTCATTTCAATATACGTAACACTGTGCTCCGCTCGCGGATCCCCGATCTTTTCTAGCAATAGGTTCATTTAAAATTCATCTACCCAAATAAAGTTTGACAATGTTCTCAAATTGTCTCTTCTATTCTGTTGATTTAATCCATTCCTCGCTCTTTGTGCTCTTCTTTCACTTTCCCTCCCGCCTCATTCTCTAAATGATTTCACTTTTCTGATCGATTTCTACATTACTTAATCTCTATCGCCATCGTTGCTAATCAGTCTAGCTATTTTAAAATTTACAGTAAAATTTTCGTTTAACTGAACTCAATAAACATTTCTTTCACAATGCGCTGTAATTAGTACTGTTAATACATGATATTTCTGTTACGAGGGAAAACTGAAAATCTTAATGGACACCCTGAAACCTGAACCACTCTTGCATTACTTCAGGCTGGTGACGTTTTCTTGCTTAATTAAACAATATTATTTAATACTCCTAGACCTATTTGTTCCACTTTTGCTGTTTGTGGTGTCCAATGACCGCAAACTCGATGATTCCTCACGAAAACTCGACAACCAGTTAAATCAGCCGTATAAACAGTAATTACAGAGGTGAACTTAAAACAAAATGGCACGAATTTTGCATGCGTTCTGCAGGAATTGCTATTAGAATATTGTATTTGTATACCGATAAGTTGTGCGAAATATAATTGAATTCAGCGTAGCTGTTGTAACAACTCGCACGTCTTTACGAACTATTAGAATTAATATTTGATTTGATTTATTTATTCCATTAGTCCTGGAATGAGTAAATGGGATACTTCGTCACATAAAATTACAAAATAATTATTATAAACTACAATTTATAACAATTAGATGTTTACGTGTCATACAGAACTAAAAATACAATATAAAAATATCCTGTGATTAGTGAAGTGAACGCCTGATTAGTGTGAGTTACAATTACCACATATTACCTCCGTCACTGCATTCTGTTTAATGGATTATAATTTTTAAATTCGATAATTTAATACCCTATTACCGAATATGATAAGAAATTATAACTCAATTCAGTCGAATGAGTTCGAGTAAAATCGTGCAGCCTCTATCAAACACGACACGTTTGGCTTTTATAGATGGAAGATACAAAACTTACCAGAATAATTCGAGGTAATTTCAGGTGTTTTTTAATTTAATTCGTTAATGGACGAATACGGCGAAACACTCGTTCCTGGGGACACCTAACAGAAAATTATATGGCGATTTCCATTCAGAATATTTAAACTATTGAACGACACAATATTTAGTGCATTAGACATAAAATATTCGTAATATACAACGTATTTGTTCCCTATAATGGTTAATTAGATCAGAGGAAAGAAAAATGGTAGAATGGATATAAAGGCGCCGTATTTTGAGCGGCCGTGCGGTGAGCGGACAACAGTCCCTTCCTCAATTCTGACCGCTGAGCGAGGAGGTATAAAGTTTTCCGAAGAGCAACTTTATCAGTCTTTAACAATTATTATAAATTATCATTTTTGTAAAATTTTGGCTTTGTTGGAATTTTTAGAAACACATTTTGAAATTAGATCATTAAATTGACTTTACAACTCCTGAAGAGGTCCTAATAAATTAGGGACGAAACTTTGAGAATTTTTTGTGTTATAATGTTTAAAAATTTAAATTAATTATAATATTTTAACTGAACAGGTTGATGTTTTCATTTATTTAATATAATATATATTGTGGTAATTATAAGGCAATTAATTAATAATTAAAAGCATTTTGGACTTGAATTGTTAGCGGAAAAAACACAGAAATTACACACAAGAATGGACAATAATAGGTCCTAAAGGACTGTTGGCGCGCTGAAGTTTCATGTCAGTCGGCGATGAAGGACGGCAGAAAGCGGTCGTTACAGACGTCGCCAAAGTATTAAAAAGTAAAGTTGTTAAAAAGAGGCAGAGTGTAGCATTCACCCAGATATTGCTGCGCAGAGATTTCGGAGTGTTCCAGTTTATGCCAAATAATTGTAAAAAGTCTACGCGGAGGAATTTGTTGAAGTACCACAAATTGGCATAATTGCGGAATAAGTCGTCTTCGAGATATAGCCAACACTTGCTAAACCAACAGTGAAGTGTAGAGTCAGTGAAAATAATGGCCTGGTTTTAGAAAGTAGAGGGTGTGTAATTGTTGCTGAAAGAGTTAACTTTGCCCTGGTACCAGAAAAACTGTAAGTCATACGACCATTAAATTCTAAACCTTTATTAAAGATAAAATCGTCAGATTTCGAGTTTTTTAATATCGTAAATATTGTGTATTGACATTGTGAATAATACTTTAAAGTGAATAATAGCTTCACAGTAATTTGTTAAAAAAAAAAATTTTTTTTAGGTAACAGGCTGTATGAGGGTAATCCACAAGGTGGCAACTCCTTTTTAATAGCATAGGAAGGGATTTGAAAGGGGGGATGTGGAAGGGTAGAGGAAGGTAGCCAAGGGTTAACTATGGCCCCCGGGCTATATTTTAAGGATCCTACCCGGCATTCGCCTAAAGAAATGCAGGACAAACCCTAGAAAAACCTGCATCAGGTAGGTCGGGCATTGGGTACTTGTCCCACCCCCTTCCGATAGCAGGAGAAGAGTTTGCAGTGGGTTCGCAGCATTCTCTTCTCCGTACCTCGTCCAGTTTAGGAGGCAGCTGGCCGACTGTTCCAATGGGAACAACAAACAAACCTTACTGTATGCCCAAGGTCTGTGGCCCCGGAACATTCACCTCTCAAAACAGTTCGAGGTGCCTCGGCTTATGGGAACCTTAGTTAAAAAACGGAGAGGAACAGGCATCCCCAAAGGTAACCCCTTCGTGTCTCTCCTACAAGATTTTTTTTTTTTTTTTTTTTAGGGCAACAGGCTACATGAGGGTGATCCACATTGGGCAACTCCCCTTTAATAGCATAGGAAGGGATTAGAAAGGGGGGATGCGGAAGTGTAGAGGAAGGTAGCCAAGGGTTACTAGGGCCCCCGGGAGAAATAGCTTTTCTTTATTTAAAGGTCCAGTTAAAGACCCTGAGAGAGAGAGTAAAAGATTTTGATTGTACGTGGTAAATTTTGTAAAAATTGAATGAATAACTAATTTTGTAACTTTAAATCTTTGTGCATCTAATAAATTAATGTGTTTGTTTAGTTAACTAAAAATCTTATTTATTAACATCCTTTCATTTATAAGTTAAAATAAGTTAAATTGACGCATCAACGCGGGTTAACTGTTGCATTTAATTGTATTTGAATTAGCTAATGCTTCAAAATTGGCACGTCAACGTGAGGCCAATCATTGTAATCGTATTTAAATTTCATTAATTTGTACATACTACAAAATTGGCACCTCAACGTGAGGCTAATCATATATATATATAAAATTGTATATACTTCAATATATATAATATTTAATATAAATTAAAGATTTAAGATAAATATAATTGCTAAAATATTTGTATCTTTATTGATCATTTATAAGCATATTTATTAAACGGATCACTACTAATTGGAACAGTTTCCATATTATAGATCGAGATTATAAATCCAGACAAGTTTCAAAATTGTTATACATTAAACTTGTATTACATTCGCTTAATGTTAAAACCAAGACTGATAAACTTGTTCTTCGGAAAACTTTATACATGCTCGCTCAGCGGTCAGGATTGAGGAAGGGACTGTTGTCCGCTCAGGGCACGGCCGCTCAGAATACGACACCATATTAAATTTATCACTTGAGTGAGCTGGTGTCTCAGCTTAACAAATATTTGTCTTATTAAAAATATTTAGGAATACGGGGACTGGTTCAATTGGGAAAATTAACAAACATTTTCTCGTATCTTGGAATTAGTTATTGTACATGCTTTTTGCAGAATGTGCCAAAGTATCGGTTTTGTTCCGCCAATGAAACAAGGGCTTCTGTAGTCTCTCTAGACTCTACCAAGTCTTATACTGTGCACAGTTATATATTTCCTAGCCAGGTTTCAGTAATCAGTAATTTCTATCAGAAGGCGATTAGTCCCTTGAGAACCTTTTGGACGGCTGTAGACGTAATGGAACATCATAAAGGGATTAGTATTGAAAGAATTTCTACTTTCACTGGCGGTGACTTTCAGAATCAATTGGGCTCGATAAAAATCATCGTCGGAAAACACGAGCTCAAAACTGTCAAAGCAGTTACAAAATATGTCTGCAATTTTGGGCAAATAGCGTGGTGTAGCGTTCAACATTGACAAAACTGTTTACGTGCGTTTTATGTAAACTATTATATCTCGCCGTTGGACTTCCCAGATAGTCCTATTCATAATTCTGGATCCGCAGACTTTTACTGTGTTTGTTTCTCTATGTGGACCGAACTGCCATGTCCCAGCTCTCGACGCACACTGAGTTCTCTACGCGCGCGGTCTCCAGTCTCGATTGTTAACAAAGAAAGACCCGCTGCGATTGTTGTCTTTAAGCACCCGTACCGCCAACAATAAAAATATATTAAAAACAATTAATATCCTGTTTAATTGGTATTACAATATATATATATATATATATATATATATATATATATATATATTGTAATACACAGATGATGATACCAAATTAAAATGGAATAATATTAAATTTCGCCATACGTTGGCACGCCAAAAATGTAATGAACAATTTGAAATTAATTAATTAACACTGCCTCACGTTAAGGTGGCCAAAATGAAATAATCATTAAATGAACAATAACTAATATGAAATTATATTAAATTTAGCCCGCGTTGAAAGGATAATAATAAAATTTTATTCAATTACACAAAATTATTTATTTATTATATTAAAATAATTCATATTACAAAATAATTATTCGCCGACCTTTTACATTTATTTCATACAAACAAATAAATTTTCTCATGATCTCAGGGTCCTTTCTGGGCCTTTAAATGAAGAATATTTTACTCCATTTTCAAAAAAATCAATTTACAAATATATTTTACAAATTTTACCAAAAAAAATCGAAACCTGACGATTTTATCTTTAATCTAACGTTTACAAAATTATTTAAATGATTTATAACTCACAGTTTTCCCTTGGTACCTGGACAATTGTATCCTTTCATCGACACACTCTCAATTTAAAAAATAATAAAACAGGCCATGCTTACACTGAATTTACACTTCACTTTTGATTTACAATATTGGCGGCACCTTGTGGACGAACTTTAACATCAATTACTCCAATTTCGCTGTGATACAAGAATTCCTCCTCGTAGAACTTTAGGATTGTTTGTCGAAACTTGTAACACTCGGAAATCTTTCTGAGTCACCAACTGCGTGAATATCGTCCAACTTTACTTTTTCAAAATGTCACGTTTTGTTAGGTTACGACCAAATGCTGTCGTTTCTTATTGCTGACTGCTATTTAACTTTAGTTTTTAAATATTTAAAACCTATTTCTGACACGACCAGTTGCTGTCGTTTCTTATCGCCGACTGTAAAATTCACTAACTCACGTGCGCCATGTCTAAATAACACCAATGTCCATTTTTGTGTTTTTGTGTCTCTATGTCGATAACAATTTGAGTTCAACAATTTATAATTATTAACTATTAATTGCCCTTTAATTATTACAATATATATATATATATATATATATATATATTGTAATAATCAGTAGGATTTAATTAAATTAGACCCACATTTAAAAAGCCATTTATGTAATAAACACCGTTAGGGCTAATTAATGAATAAATTAACGAAAATTTATTTATATTTAAAAAATTATTGTTGATAAATTTAAATTGTATAAGATCTATTTTGCACGCCGAATTTCATCCAGTTAACAACAAATACTTTAATTTTTCATTTATTAATTCGTGGCATTTATGAAAATACAATTCTTATATCATTACAATCAAATACGTCGGATCTCTATATCTCAGGGTCACTCCTGGGTTTGATAATTAGAACAAAAGCAATGAATAAACTGACAATTAACAATTCAAATATAAAAAGTTAACGTAAAACATTATGAAGATAAGTGAAACAGCAGAAAACGAAATGAAACGAAATCTGACTATACCTTTTTAATTATAGTTAACAAATTTGAATAAAAGTTTTGTTACTCACGGAATGTCTGTCTGGTACCAGATCTCTCTCTTGTATCTTGAAAACTACCAAACTAAAAAGCCATTTTACACTGACTCTTCGCTTCATTGAAATTTTTAATACACACGATTGAAATACTTGTACTCTGCTATTTGAAACCTCGGATGAGCCGCCCCCTTTGGTCAACTAGTGGATGCCGGTCTCCTCTATGCGAAAATGTTCAATCAGCGTGAAGCAACCATTTGTTTCACCGTGTGCAAATTATTATGTAAATCTCTCCGTAAAATATTTGCTTGCTTTCATGTAAAAATACAGGATCTCGCTATTCGTACTTTATATCTGCAGACTTTACTATTTGTTGCTCTAGGTTAACTTAACTGTATTATATCTCCCCGTCGACTTTTAACTGTTTCATCTCTCGTACGCAGATTTTAGACTCCTTCACCTTTCATCGCCGATTCCAGACTGACGTTCTCCAAGCACATATTCAGTTCTCTAAGCGAGCGGTCTCCAGGAAAAAACCCGCCTTCATTGTCTTCTTTACGCATTCGTACCGCTAACAATTTAATTATATTAAAACAATTTATGGCCTGTTTAATTGATATATATATATAATATTAACATCGATTTATGAAATCAGAACGAGTATTTTTCGATCTTCCTTTTATATGCGGGATCTGCAATGCGATTTTGCAGATACGAATCAAAGCTAAGGAAATCTAGCGAAACATATATTCATGAAGTCACGAGTTTCCAAGAGTTAGACATCATATTGTATTATTAAATTTTCAAGTTCCATTTGCTTAAGGAGTACTAAAGCAGGTTCGTAAATTTTCTCATCTCCCTTCACCATAAAAAACCGACAACGTCCGTGCAAATGTCATGTTTGACATTTTATGGCTCATTAACCATCGTAGAGACAACCAACAACCAATTTTATTGCTGAATATTTAATTTTTTAGTTTATTTTACCGAGGGAAATGTAACGTTTATTCACTTCATATTATTCGCAAGAGGTTAGAAGATTTATTACTTAGGAAATTTGTTAAGAATCAAAAATATAGGCGAAAGAATCTCAAAGTTGCAAAGGTAACGTCGGTAATTATTTCCTTTCAAAATATGGGCGGTACGAACACAATGAAATAAAGGATGTGCCGGAAATTATTGTCTAAGCACAATTTCTGCAAGTCAGGGTTTTCAGTCTTTGCCCAAGGGTACTAGAGGCACAGATATCAGTTTTTGGACGGAGTATTTGGTTTCTAGTGTACAACTACATCGTTTGTCTTGCTTTCAAAGCTTTCAAAGTATTTTTAAACGTTTTTATTTTTTTAAGGGCTACAAGCTACATGAAGGTAATCCACGTTGGGCAACTTCCCTTTAATAGCATAGGAAGGGATTAGAAAGGGGGGATGCGGAAGGGTAGAGGAAGGTAGCCAAGGGTTAACTAGGGCCCCCGGACTATATGTTAAGGATCCTACCCGGCATTCGCCTAAAAGTAATGCAGTGAAAACCCTAGAAAAACCTGCATCAGGTAGGTCGGGCATTGGTACTTGTCCCACGCCCTTCCGATAGCGGGAGAGGAGTTTGCTGTGGGGACGCAGCATTCCTTTCTCCGTGCCTCGACCAGTTTAGGAGGCAGCTGGCCGAATATTCCAATGGGAATAGCGGACAACTCTTACCGTATGCCCAAGGTCTGTGACCCCGGAACATACAACTCTCAAAACAGGCCGAGGTACATTAGTTCAAAAACTGAGCGGAAAGGGCATCCCCAAAGGTAGCCCCTTCGTATCTCTCCAACAAGGTTTTGCCTGCGAGAGAACATCCCTCGCAGGTTTTGCCTGCGAGAGAATAGCCCTCGCAGACCTACCCGATTTTTAAACGTTTAATTTTTTTTTAGGGCAACAGGCTACATGAGGGTAATCCACATTGGGCAACTCCCCTTTAATAGCATAGGAAGGGAATATAAAGGGGGGATGCGGAAGGGTAGAGGAAGGTAGCGAAGGGTTACTAGGGCCCCCGGGCTATGGTTTAAGGATCCTACCCGGCATTCGTCTAAAGAAATGCAGGGAAAACCCTAGAAAAACCTGCATCGGGTAGGTCGGGCATTGGGTACTTGTCCCACGCCCTTCCGATAGCGGGAGAGGAGTTTGCTGTGGGGACGCAGTATTCCCTTCTCCGTGCCTCGACCAGTTTAGGAGGCAGCTGGCCGACTATTCCAATAGGAATAGCGAACAACTCTTACCTATATTATTATTGTATTTATGTTCTAAATTGTAGTTGAAAAATTTGATCTCCTGTTCTTCAAGATTTCTATGTAATAGTAATAAATGATTCTACAATTCATCAAGAACCCTGATTGCAGTCTAGCTTTAACCAATTTGTTTTTTAATTTTCCATAAGTAAATAGATTTTTTTCTGAATAAAAAAGTGGATGTTGTTTATTTATATTTATTGTATGTTATTTATATTATGTCTAAAACATTTATGTTTCTGGTGACCCAGTAAAGGCACCGGCGAAAAAATTCATAATCTGTGCCGAAACAATATTTTATTTAACAATATTTAACGAATATTATCATAAAGTCTTTAACAACACAACGACGTTTCTATATACATATTTGTTCCCTCCTCAGGCTGTCTGACAAACAGAACGGTTTATCTTGATGATGTAAAAGTTTCCTCAGTCTGAAGAGAGTAGAAAACGTTGTCGTGTTGTTAATAATTTGATTTTTCCATTAATAATAAAAATTGGTAATTTTCTGTTAACGGTCATTTGTTTCATGTATATATTGTTTGTTAATTTTAATACATACTGTCAGTATTTTACATTAAATTCCTTAATAAATGCTAATTAATTATATTTATTTGAAAATTTTCCATAAATTAATTTAATTTAGATTTAATTGAATCATTTTCAAAGTGATTGTTATTTTTGAATTCCGCAGGATTTAATCAATAAAGTTACGAACCTTCAAAAAATATCTATTTAACTCACTGAGTATAAAGAACTTCTTATGCGACAAGTTGCTTTCATATACTTCGGTAGACAAGAAATTTGAAGACGTATTGGATTCACCGTGGCTTTCCTTTATAGATTCTCTTTTCGACGTACCACTGTGAACAAAAAGTAAGGTGAATTTATTTATCAAATATAAATTCTTTATTTATTCTTCCAAATCAATTTCATCCCCTTCAAAAGTAATCCCCGTCCGATAAAACGCACTTTTTCCAACGCTTTTTCCAGTCCTCGAAGCAGGCGGAATAGTATTTTTCAGTAAAGCCTTCAAGACCATCTTCGATTCGCTTTTTATCTCCTCAATCGGGTCGAAACGGCGTCCCCGCATTGGCCTTTTGAGTTTTCTGAACAGCCAGAAGTCACACGGAGCCAAATCAGGCGAATACGGTGGTTGCGGAACGATATGAGTCGAGTTTTTGGCAAAATAGTCGCGAAGAACGAATGCAGTATGACATGGTGCATTATCGGGATGAAGGAACCAAGAGTTGTTCGCCCATAATTCCGGCCGTTTCAGACGAATAGCTTCACGCAAACGACGCATAACGCTCAAATAATATTCTTTGATGACAGTTTGGCCCGGCGGAAGGAATTCATAGTGCACCACACCACGATAATCAAAGAAAACTGTCAACATGACGTTGATTTTCGATCGACTTTGCCGTGGTCCTTTCGGTATTGCTTCACCATTTGCACGATATTCGCTGGATTGGTCTGTGATGTCAGGGTCGTATGCGTAAATCCAAGTCTCGTCTCTAGTAATGATGCATTTCAAGTTGTCCTGATAGTCAGACAGCAAAGTTTCACAAACATCAACGCGACGCTTCTTTTCCAAAGAATGGAGCGATTTTGGCACCAATCGAGACTTGACGCTTTTGAGACACAAAACATTCTTCAAAATGGTTTGCGCTGAGCCAAATGATATTCCAACACTATCAGCGAGATCTCTAATTGCCTATCGAATATTTTCAAGCACCAAATCTTTGATTTTTTGGACGTGGCCCACGTTGGTAGACGTTGATGGTCGTCCAGAGCGCGGTTCGTCTTCAACGCGTTCTCGGCCCTCTTTGAACTCGTTGTACCACTTATAAACGTTTTGTTGTGCCATAGTTTGATCACCAAAGGCCTTCCGCAACATTTTAAATGTGTCCGCACATGAGTACAATACAAACAAAATTTGATGCAAGTTCTTTGCTCAACAAAATCACCCATTGCAAAAATCGAAAAATTCACTTTTGGTAGTTTACAAAAACACGTGTAACTCGGAGATAATTTAACCTTTTAACAAACAGACGCTTGGCAAATATTGTAGACAGTCCTTCCAACCTAGGAAAAAAATTATACCTGTTTTCCTAATACCCGGGAGTTTTAAATGACAATTTCACCTTACTTTTTGATCACAGTGGTATTGATATAATTTATTTGTTGCATTCTAGATGGGGTGAATACCGTGTTATGGGATATACAGTCATAATAACACCCCATCTCTTTTTTAGACTCCTCCCCCCCCTGTAATTACGTGGCATTACGACATAATGCATTCCGGAAACAATTACGGTTATGGAGCGATCCTTCGTACAGGTCACCGTCTCCGCAATATTTTTCTTTCAGCAAATATAGAAAATATAGACTGTCCTACCAACCTAGGAAAAAAATTACCTGCCTTCCCGGATGTTTTAAATGACAATTTCACCTTACCTTTTGATCACAGTGGTATGTCGGCAACAATCAGTAAACTTATTTTGATATATTTGTCATGTTTTTATCAGATTTGGTAAGTCGCAGAATCTCTCTTTTTAAAATGAATGATCGTGTGTCCTCGTTCTTGTCAGATCAGATTAGCAAACCCTTTTCATGTCAACGGATCGTATGCAGCTCATCATTAAGATTTGCGGAGCATGTTTGACACTGTAATAGCTTTCTTGCTGTGCGACGCCACGTGACTTGAAATCATGGAAATAACTGAATTGTCGGCAGTAATGGAGCGTCGGTTTGTAGGTCGCCTTTGTGAAAAAAAGCAAAGCATGGGGGGGACGCAACACTCGATTACCGGGTCTGTGGAGCGGAATATTGATCCAGGCAGGGAAGTAGGGGGCGTCAGACCGCCTGGAGCCTGACGTCACGTGACCCAGGCCAGGGCTGTGTTTACGTCCGGCAACACCGCCATCCCCTGTCAGGCTGGGGAAGCCCTCGCGTTTCGTCTGTCTAGGCAACGCATCAAAGATCTTATGCCCTTTAAAGTCTTACCACCGCCGTCTTTTGGGTAGAACTAGAATCGTCGTGGAACAGGTTCTTGAGTGTGTGATTGAAAAAAATCAAAATTGTTTTATTTTAGAGACTTAAAGGACCTTAAATTTCTATGCAGAATAGAATTGTTGATAAATAAACCGTACTCAGAATCAAGTTAAAGGTTCGAGGAAATGAGAGTTATGAGGTTTATCAGAATTGAACTCTTCATGGAGTATTTTGAAAGGTTTGTGTTTGTTGTATTCATTGGAAATTTTTTTGACGTTTTGTTCCCTATAATATTGTAAAGACCTTGGAAAGACCCTCAAATTAAAGACCCAAAACGAGAGTATTCCTTAAAAAATTCTGATTCGGTTCATCCAATCAACTTAATGAACATTAGTTGTATAGTTTATTTTAGTTTAAATAATTTTATTTTCTGTAAACTGAAGGCTACTTGGATCAAAGCCGTTTTGACTTGTTCTTGTATTTGACTTTTAATAACTTCTCAAGTGTAGCAAGATCTTTGAAAACAAGCGAAGCGTCCAATGCGCTCATATATTATAAAGACTCGCGTGGAGTATCGATTTCCTCAAAGAGAATGGAAAAGGATATTTCTTCTAGAGAAGTTCGACGTTTTTGATCTCAGTAACAGGAGACTTTTTAAGGACAGATAAGAATCGTCTCTTCACGTGGAACGATTAAATCCCAACTAGTAATAGTGAATACAAAAAGCGTCCGAATCACGACATAGTCTAGTTCTACTCTACGGCCATTAAACGCCATATCATTCTAAGCTTTCACCGATCAAATTACCATCTTCATTACGCCAAACAAAAGATCAGGCTAATCCCAACGTGTACATAATACTTTGATAAAGCGCCCTTTCCGCTATTACAAAAAATAAACAAATATTGCTGAAACTTTACAGTAATTTGAACCACTTACAGCCAATAATCTGTTATAGTAGAGATTGGACTATAAGATGCCCTGACGATCGAACATGTCCTCTACGACTGTCCGAAGCACGACAGGATTAGAAGTGCCACAATTGAGCAATACACAAGAAGGGAGTTACGTATCTCAGCAGCGGCAATAAATAACCTTTTAAAGTTTAGTAATGAATCTGGCATTCAAGATGTTATCTAATTAGACGATGAATCTTAGGTTAAGAATAATATGTATATGTAACACGAATCAAATGTAATAATTTAATGTAGTAGATATGGAAAATCACCAATGACGCGACTATAAAAAATAAATAAAAGTTTCACTGAAATAAATCCACATTTTTTCAGTTCTAAAACAACGAGTCAGTGCGATACGTGGCTGACTGTACTTTCTTATAATGAAATTCAGAAGTTAATCTTGAATAAAATTGGATATAATTTCTCCGAGGAGTGTTGTCATCTAACAGTATCAGCGATAACATATTTACGAGGGCCCTTTCCACAAGAAACAGATAAAATAGTTTCACGTTCAAATTAAATTTTTAGAAATAATTTTAGAGAATTGTGGGTCTTGTCTAGGTAAAACGGAAACTATATTTTTTATTGATTTGTGTTGTCCATTTCTCCTACCTTTGGTATTCTGAAAATTGAAATAAAATATCCTGAGATTAATAAGACACAATATGAGTGCTACAATGAATTGAGTACGTTCATTATCAAGTTTTTCTTAGACATGATCCCATTTAAAACATGTTGGTCAGTAGAGCTTACGTATTTAAAATTCCGTTTTGTGAACCTAATTACTCAATAATCTAATTAGAAATAACGACGAAAAAACTCGACAAAACCGATATTCTAACCGGGTGTCACTTTAATATCGCAGTTTTTTGCTATATTACTTCATTAAACCAATTTAATCAAGTTTCAGAGTTCAGATTTGTAATTAAAATGTATTTTAAATACCAATCTAAGGAACTTATAATAATATTCCAACTGTAAAAATGCTTTACAAGAATAATATTAACGACAAATATTTACAACTGCCGATAAACCTCTATAAAAAACTATAAAATACATAATCCTTTAAAGTGGGTACCACAGCTTCTATAAACAAAATTATACAGAATCATAATGATTGAAAACACATCGTATGTGTGGTAACAGAAACATTCTTTCAGAAAAAAATATATTTACCTGACGTTAAGAATAAATGAAGTAAACAAATCCGCCAATTAAATCAGTAAGATTTTTTGTTTCGAGGAGCATTGGAAAATTTTGTTAATATGTTTCGAGTCTGATTATTGAACTTTGACACCTACTTAAATCTATTTTTGACTTCAACAAAGTATTGAAGAGTTTGTTATATTTGTTGTAATGAGGTCTCATTTTTATTGATATAGTAGCTGATAGTGTCCCAAAATTGGGTCGAAACGTTGAAATCCTTTTATTGCACTCTCTAATTTAATTGTATTTAATTAAAATTATTCTGACTTTATAGGCTAATTTATTTATGCCCGCAGTTTAAGGAGGGAAAAATTAATTTCTCATTATGTGTAAAAATAAATAATTTCCAGGGGAGATATTAAATTTAATTTTCAGAGCCTTTGTGTCACGACTTTTGTTGATCATTGGAAAATGAAGTAAATTTCTGCAACAAAATTAATGTCAAGACTCGCGGGCTTTTTATATAAATTTTGCATTCATTGTCTTTCCTTTCTTTGATTATTTTATAACAAGAAATTTCATTTAATGGCGAGAATAGCGCTGACACGGAGGTTATGTTAATATTTATTACTGTAAGTTTACCCTACATGCAGAATAATTAATTATTTTAATTGTATACAGTTTTGGGGGGAATTGTGCCGTATTTTGGATTGTGTGAGTTTCTCATTAAACATTTTATGTAACTGTAATTTTACGTAAATCACTCCAGAAATATTTAATAAATAATGTACATACAGATAGTAAATAAACGTATATAACAAAATAATTTAAATATAGGCTAAATCTGGCAGCAGCGCTTTTTAGAAAGCAGTAGTGCATGAGGTGTGCCATTGTTTATTAAGCTATTTTTCCTTTTCTTTTAACGGGTTTGAATACAAAGTGTGGAGGACAACGAAGAATTATTTTTTTCTCGATTTGGCACGGGCGCGCAGGATGTTGTACGGCGCGAGTGTCGCTATGAATAATGCAGCAGTAGGGCAGACGCAAAATTGCAGCAATAAAAACAGCACGCGACGTTCAGCATGGGGTGAATTGGGGCTCCAGAACCCCTCACCCGCTGGGGAATGCGGATTTCGGACGCTCATATTCTGCTCTCCCCTCGGCTCTCGTCTTTGTTCCTTGATGTTGCATGGACTGCAGAACTACGTGCAACACTGAGCAATAGTTTCTAGATAGAGCAATAGTTTCTAGATAAAATATTAATACTAATGACTCCCAGTCAGATATCTTCGTTTTAAGACGTATAGCTATTGATTTTTTCTGTAATTGAATTAGGATAACTGTGTGTTAATAATAAGAGTATTGCTGTTCGGAGATTCCATGATCTAAGATGAAGAAGTCAGGCGTTTCGAACAGTACAAAAACTGTTCACCTTCAGGGAAGAAGGAATAGCAATCGGAGTACACTAATCCTTAAAGGTACCACATAAACGTACTAAACGTTGTCCATTCCAGAGAGAAAGACATGGAGGCCTTTCAAGTGATGTGGTTAAATTGTAGGGTTCACATCATGCCTGATTGGAGCCATGGAGCAAGTATGAGCGGAAAAACTGCATTCGTTAAATTTTCAAGACCAGCTATTCTTAAAGACTGGACTGTATTCCTGAAAAATGGGTCTGAACGTGAGGATTATGCAACAGTGCGTCAGATTACTGCAGTTCTTCATCAGGGATAATTTAAAATGATCTCTGAACGCACCGTTGGCCGTACGCCGCATCGAATGAGGTGTGGAAGTTAAATATATGTTCAAACACCTCTGATGTCTGCAGTTAACCAGAGAAAACGTCTCCAATTTTCATAGGATATGAAATAATGCAGTCCAATGCATCACGTATCCAGATGCATCAAGCAGATGGCAGAGTGAGAATGCACGGGACCGAGAAGGATGAGTGGAATCCTCCAATTTGATGGGGCTTGTTTACTTGGCATGATCTGAGTCCTTTAATTCGCGTGGACCAACCTTAAGTATCATTGTTGATGAAGTTCATCCTGTCATGCCGATGGCGTATCACAATGGAGATGTCTACCTCTACCAATCCTATTGTGCAGGAGTGGTTTCAGTAACATGAGGAGGCTTTACCTTCCTTACTCGTCCCCCACATTCACTATATCTCAATCCAATTGTGAGACGAAGTTGGACGGAGCTAGAGCCACAGCCATCAAATTAACGCAACTGGACAGTGTCGTTCATCAGATTCCTCACATCACCTTTCAACATCTCGTGGAGTCAATTCTAATACTTTTGAATAATTTGTTGTACAATAGAGAGAAATAAACAAAAAGTCATACCAATTTTCCTTATATTTGACATCTGGATGAAGGAACAAAGATTGTCGAAACGTGCGTAATAAGTTTTCAAGTCAGTTACTGTTTTTTTTTCAGGTTATTTTATGAATTGGAATATATTTTGTTCAAAATAATTGATCTCTGATAACTTTTTAAGTACATAACAAGTTCACTAATAAGCCTCTCGCTTCACGCAGTGAAGGAATAAAATTTGTTTGGAATCGGATCCTTTGGAAACGCGAATGCAACAGTGAAGTTTCGAAACAGTGGGATAAATGACGAGACATAGGATTTACTGACATCAACGACAGCGTCATGCATACGAGACACACACAAAAAAATCCAAAATAGTGTTCCTGTAACCTAAAAACTATTTTATGCATTGTTCTACGCGGTTACTGTATTCAACTCGATTCATCGAGTGTATGAGCTATTGAATCGGACATGAAAAATAATCAGCGCGTTACCGCAGTTGATCAGGAATAGCCCTGTACGTAGGATTAATTAATCAAGCTACAGTCTATGAATTGGAAACCACTGCTTTCACCATGAATTATGGAAGAATGTGTAGATCTTGAACCAGGACAATGTGGAAGTCCGCAATTCGTAATCAGTCAAGCAATTTTTGGCCAGGAATATAATAGCCCTTGAACACCTTTAATATTCTCTTGATTTATCACTGTGAGATTTCTTCCTCTTCCCCAAACTCATGTCGGCACAAAAATGAACTAATTTTTAATTAATGGAAGAATTACAAGCGAAAAAGGCGGAGCTCCTGCGCAACCACACGGAAAACGATATACAGAAATATGAAAGGAAAACATGTAAAAGTGTGTTGTGCCAATGGAGTTGATCTATGACCAGCACTAATTGTACATAATAAGCAAATTAATAGTATCAGTCTCTTCATTTTTGATTTGGATTGTTTTGAAATGTTTCCACGTCAGGAAGGTGTGAACTTTCGACTTGAAGATTAGGTTTTAATCTTCATATCTCTCTGCTTCGGAAGTGGAAGCATCCCGGACGTACAAACGGAAGCTTCGATTTCCTTCAGATGACGCAGAATCAGATGTCTTCGTGACGCCGGAATGTGTTGCGCATATTCGTGACGGAACTCCGTAATAGCCGCAGATAAGCTTCCTCGTTACCGACGGCCGGATTCTCCAAAATTTATAAGAAAAAGAGCCGTGCATTATTACGTACGTCATTATCGGCCATTTAACGTGCAGCACTTCACAGAGGCCGGTTAAGCCATTTGGCCATTCTCAATTATCCCAAGAGCTGCTTACCACAAAACTCCTGCTCTTGCAATTAATTTCGTAGCTTCCATAGTCTTTCTATAACCTTTTATTTACAATGTAAAGAATTCTTATTCATAGCAGACTGGGCTTCGGCTTAGATCAAACAAATATCGACATCTAAAGATGGCGTGAATAAGGGTTGCCTTAATGCATATGCAAATCATTTACTAATTAATTTTGTGACAGATATAGTGGCTGAAGTGCAATATGCAATTTTCAGAAAGAACAATCTGACACAAACGTTTAATGGATTCTTCTTTTTTTTATCTAGGTGAGGTTGGGAATTACGAGGATGGTCTGAAAAGTTTCCTCAACGTGAAGATGGCAGCACTTAGAAATAAAAGCTAGTGAATTTCGTTGTTAATCTGTTTGCAGTAACTTACCAAAGTTTTAGCCATTTTGGACGCGCAGTTGTTATGTAACAGTCGTTTGAGTGAGTTGATGTGAGTGTTTTTGTGTAAATGGAGAAAATCGAGTATCGAGCTGTCATTAAATATTTGTTTTTGAAAGGCAATACGCCTACACAAATCAAAGATGAGTTGGATTCTGTGTATGGGGACACTGCACTATCATTTACCACAGTGAAATTTTGGGCAGCCTGAATTTAAACGTGGCCGTAAGAGCTTGGGAGACGATGAACGTTGGGGACGTCCAAAAACTGCAACTACCGACGAAAACATCGCCAAAGTTCACCAAATGGTGAATTAAAGTGAGAGAGATAGCAGAGGTCACGAGAACGTGTTTGTCACATATTAAATCAACATTTACTAATTAAATTTTTAGCTTAGATTTATTTGTAGCCGTTTAAACTATATCGCGATTCAGTATATTATCATTCATGCAAACTATTATATCACCCAGAAAATAGGCACACGCAAGATTACATTACCAGTGTGGTATATTAAGATTCCTTATGTGGACTTCGGTTTTTATGCTTCACTTAGTATCTAAATGGATATCTCATATTCTCAAACCTTTTACCTGCTTTCACCTATCGATAGCCTTGAAGGTAGTGATCAAACTAAACGACTGGCTTGCATTTATCTTTAACACGATCCTACAGTTTGTTTTGAGTTTATCGGCCATAGATTTCTATCACGAGCAATTGCATACTCGCTACAAAAATTTTTAGTCAGATTAGTAGAAGGTATTATTTCTTGTCTACGTCAACAACTGATTAACCCATTTAATCTACATTGTTCCGAGACGTAAAAAAGATTCGAGTAACCCGAATTGTATTAAGGATGTGACGCATTCAAACAGCTTTGTCGTATATATGTATATATTTTATTCAATGTACAAACGTTTGCCAAAGAAAAGACTTGCCAAACTTTCATTGAAATATTTATAATTTATGAAGTACAAATATTTAATAAGTATTAAGATCACTTAGATCTTGATAATGACTTAGGCTATGTTGGTAATGAAAGTCCAAATCAACTATTTATAAACTGATAAACAAATTAATTAGGTTAAATAGAAAATAGGATATTTCTGGGGAGAAATAAAGTTATCTTATCCTTAAATTGACTTTGGTTATTATATAATTGTTTAATTCTTTGTTGCAGTTCGTTAAAGATAGAAATGGTAGAATAATGGACACCATTCTGTGCTATTGACAATGATTTACATTTTTTTAAAATATATTGTTTGTTTTTTGTGTCGAAGTCATGGATATCAAAACTGTTAATATAGAAGTGCCTATTTGAAATAAATAAAATTAGTAGTGAGTAAATGTATTGCCAGAACAAAGTGAAAATACCCAATTTCTTCATGACATCCGTGAAGTAACATTGTTTGGACGATACGTTGTTCAATTGCCCAAGATTGTACCACTGTCATCAAAAAGTAAGGTGAAATTGTCATTTAAAACTCCCGGGTATTAGGAAGGCAGGTAAATTTTTCCCCCTATGTTGGTAGGAGTGTATATAATATTTGACAAGCGTCTGTTTGTTAAAAGGTTTAATTATGTCCGAGTTACACGAATTTTTGTAAACAACCAAAAGTGAATTTTTCGATTTTTGCAATGGGCGATTTTGTTGAGCAAAGAACTTGCATCAAATTTTGTTGCGGAACGAATATTCTTGTGCGGACACGGTTGAAAATGTTGCGGAAGGCCTTTGGTGATCAAACTATGGCACAAAAAAACGTTTATAAGGGATACGAGTTCCAAGAGGGCCGAGAACGCGTTGAAGACGAACCGCGCTCCACGTCCAAAAAATCAAAGATTTGGTGCTTGAAAATCGTCGATGAACAATTATAGATCTCGCTGATAGTGTTGGAATATCATTCGGCTCAGTCCAAACCATTTTGAAGAATGTTTTGTGTCTCAAAAGCGTCAAGTCTCGATTGGTGCCAAAATCGCTCAATTTTGTGGAAAAAAAGCGTCGCGTTGATGTGTGTGAAACTTTGCTGTCTGACTATCAGGACCACTTGAAATGCATCATTACTGGAGACGAGACTTGGATTTACGCATACGACCCTGAAACCACCGACCAATCCAGCGAATATCGTGCAAAAGGTGAAGCAAGACCGAAAAGACCACGGCGAAGTCAATCGAAAATCAAGGTCATGTTGACAGTTTTCTTTGATTATCGTGGTGTGGTGCACTATGAATTCCTTCCGCCGGGCCAAACTGTCAACAAAGAATATTATTTGAGCGTTATGCGTCGTTTGCGTGAAGCTATTCGTCGGAAACGGCATGAATTATGGGCGAACAACTCTTGGTTCCTTCATCACGATAATGCACCATGTCATATTGCATTGGTTCTTCGCGAATTTTTTTGTCAAAAACTCGACTCATATCGTTCCGCAACCACCGTATTCGCCTGATTTGGCTCCGTGCGACTTCTGGCTATTCAGCAAACTCAAAAGGCCAATGCGGGGACACCGTTTTGACACGATTGAGGAGATCAAAACCGAATCGAAGAAGGTCTTGAAGGCTATACCGGAAAAAGATTATTCCGACTGTTTCGAAGTCTGGAAAAAGTGCGTTTTATAGGACGGGTATTACTTTGAAGGGTATGAAATTGATTTGGAAGAATAAATAAAGAATTTATATTTGATAAATAAATTCACCTTACATTTTGTTCACAGTGGTAGTTCTATATGACAAAACATATTTACAGTTTCGTAAGTATGCAATGATGACAAATGGCATTAAGATATTCCAATCTAAATATTCAATACTGTCTTATGTTTACATTTCTAAATATTGTAAACAATTGTTCATATCGGATAACTTTCTGGCAATGTTAACTTGAGTCAGGAGTCATAACTATAGTCTGTTTTGAATTATATGACCGATGGCGGTTGGTTCCCGAATTTGAATCAAGCAAATACAACGCTTGAAGTAATGCTTGGCTGTCGATCAATAGCGGTGTTATTCTACTGTTTTCAGTGATCTTGATGTGTGTCGTAAGATCAGTGACTCATTTCTCGCGGACACGCTAGGAGGCTTCTAATTTAAAACGGACTATACGTGCAGTTAATAAACATTGAATATTGCATTCAAAAATTTCAAGATTATTTCCGAATTAAGATTGGAAACATTATACATGGAAGCCTTTGTTTACAGCCACATAAGTCTCTTCTGTGTGAAAGTCCTTTCCGAGAAGAACAAAGCTCTGGAAAGTGTGCTGATATATGTTTACAGAGCTTCTTAATCTTTCCTATACATGTTGCAGATAGCTTTCATAAATCCAGCCGGCAGTTGCACTAAGCTGGCAAGACTCGGCAAACACTTTATCTGTGCCAAGAATGAAAGGAAGTCGCTTCTATAATGTGCAACTAGCAGGCGGCTCACGTGCACCTTAACACTTTAAACGACTACACGTAAAATCATTTAGAGGTTAGATTCCCTCACGTTAAGTATGTTAAAATATTAAACCAAGTGCTTTAGTGGCCATTATTACTCTTTTCACACATTTATCTCCCACGCACATTCACCATTCTGCTTGTAACCAGATTCTCTTCTGGTTCATATTGTTCTTCTACTTGATTAGAATTAGAAATAATTGTACACAATTGTTGAGGAATATGCTAATAACATTGCTTCGTGAATCTTCTCCATTTCTAGTTTTCTATTTTTACAGTGCATATCATGTATATAAAATACAGGTTTTTTTTTTCGTATCGTTTTGGTTATAGTAAAGTAACTGACCAAAATACAACTAAACAACGTTTCGTCTTAATTTATGGCTTCATTAGGCGTTCAATGGATTCGCAGCATTATGAATTGAAAATTCAAATAAAAAATATATTTAAATGAGTTTTGACAATTATATTTATAAACTTATATAAAATTCATTTAATACACAATTTTTATACCCTGCCTAATTCTTTAATTAATTGTAATGAACATTTAGTTAAAAGCGCGCTATTTCGGACAGAAGCCGTTGTTTGTCCACATGGCGGACTCGGTTGGTGGACTCGGACCGTCTCGGTGAAAAGAACCGATAAAATATTTTAAGCAGGCTGACAGCACCAACTTATTAGGCGTGAAGAAGCTTACATATATTGAACCGACAGACATGGATAATTAAAAACATGTGCCGGAGGAGTTTTGGAGATTTTAAGAGAGCGAAATCGGCAGCACGAGCTTGAGCGGCCGGTGATCAGACTCGGAAACGTCCAGCGAGTCCTGATACAATTGTGGTGGTGCTCACAAACCACCTGCCGCCATCGAGATGTACTCGGGTGTCCCAGAACGAGCGTCGGACACTTCCAGCGCATCCAGTCAGCACCAGCTGGAACCACAGCGGCTCGGTATCGGTTGAATGAAATACAAGTCCATATGTCCTCCATTTATACTGTTAATCAATAAATTAAAGTTATTAATAGTTTCAATTATTGCCATGTTGAGGTTCATCCTACAAAATCCCTGACAGAGACAGACAGACAGAGAGTTCTTTTTAATTATGATTTTTTTGTATAAATTCAATATTATGTGACTCAGTTTTTATTAGTAAATTATTATAATAAGTAAATTAATGCTTTTATTTAAGAAACCCCACCCAATATAAAACTCCGTTAAATAAAAGTATTAGATAATAAGAGCCAGAAGTTTATGTAATTTAAATAAATCTCAGTCATGCTTTATCTGCATTTCCTGTTGTAGCCAAAATGATCTTATTAACGTCTTTTAAGATTGACACACAATTGAGCCAATATAATTTATCCAGGCAACTGAACAGTGCAGCCTACATATATTAGTTCCTCTAATTTTTTAAATTCAAGTTCCTTTAGTTGTGGAAATAGTAATCATAGACAGAATTTCTTTTTGTTTCAGAACGTCGTATAAATAATACGATGGTTATTGTACGTTTTGCTTCATGCTCCTTAGCATTGCTATTAATTTTAATTCATACAAATTCCTCATTTTTTAAGAATGAAGTATGTTAATATTTAAGATCTTAAGAAGAAATCAAAAAGCATGTTTCTGAAAACATCAATTCACCCATTTTTGTCACCCTTAACATTCAATAATTCCAATTAATTGAAGTGTGTATGTAGATAGATACAAATTTACGTTTGATAAGCGTTGTTTACAAAAAGTCGATATATATATATATATATATATATATTTTTGGGTGTATACAGGCTATGTATAGGGTAATCCACATAGTGGCAACTCCCCTCTTATAGCATAGGAAAGGGATTTGAAAGGGGGGATGCGGAAGGGTGGAGGAAGGTAGCCAAGGGTTAACTAGGGCCCCCGGGCTAAAGTTTAAGGATCCTACCCGGCATTTGCCTAAAGTAATGCAGGACAAACCCTATAAAAACCTGCATCAGGTAGGTCGGGCATTTGGTACTTGTCCCACGCCATTCCGATGGCGGGAGAGGGATAAATGTCTTTTAGTTTATTAGTCTATTACACTTCTTCCGTCTGAGGGTTTCTTCCAGAATGTTATGAACTACAACTATATAACACCCGTGAGTCACGTTGTTTTCGCTTATCAGACATGACCTTGTTCATATCCTCTGACATATATACTGTTGTCACTTTGGCTTTGCAAAGCACTTGGATAAAGAATATAAACATAAAGGAACATAGCTCGTAATTGGATAAGAACGGTTTAGTTTATATGGCCAATTAGAGGACTTGTTTGTGGATTGGGCGACGTATTTTGTCGGCCCCTTCCGCAATCCTGATCACTGAACGAGCAGGTATAAAGTTTCCCAATCAGTCTTGGTTTGAACATTAAGTGAATGTAATAAAATTTAATGTATAACATTTCTGAAACTTATCTGGATTTATTATTTCTATCTCTATCTATAACATGGAAACTGTTACAATTGGTAATGAATCGTTTAATAAATATGCTTGGAAATGATACAAATATTTTAACAGTTATATTTATTTGACGTCTTTAATGAAAACATGAACCTCTTAAGTTATAAATTAATCAACAATTAAAATTTTTAAACGTTATAACATAAAAAACATTCTCAAAGTTTCATCCCTAATTTATTAGGACCTCTTCAGGTGCTGTAAAGTTAATTAAATGATCTAATTTCAACATCAGTGTTTCTAAAAATTCCAACAACATTTTACAAACATGATAATTCATAATACAATCAATTAAAAATTTATTGAACGTTTCTTACAATTAATTAAATGAATTGTAATGTTTGTTCCACTGATTCGGCCATTAATGATACTAATAATTTAAATAGAATTTATGATTCCCTATTGTTCTAATCCATTTAATGTATTTAAAATAATTTTATTTCCATTGTTTCTTTAAATTAACAAGACTCTCTACAGCTGTAAACATAGCAAATTTTTTTCCTGCAATGTGTGGGAAATTGTAAATAAATTTGTTAAAACACTAGTATAAACCTGCTAAAAACGATTAAAAATAACAAACCGAAGCGGTCCTGATATTGTCTCTGTTGACTGTTCTGATGTTCGCTGACTTTGACAGACATAGAGTTAATGGTCACCCAATTTCCACCATAGATATTGACAATATGGTCCAAATTTTTAAGAGTTATAACCCCAAGTTACAGTTCACCGTTGAAACCGAGTCGATACGTGACTTAATTTTCTTGAGGTCACTCTTACAGTTAAGAATTCCAAACTCTTGACCGATTGATACAAAAAAGTGACTTTTCGGGACGTGTCCTTCATTACTTCTCAAGTCATCCCAAAAACCAAAAGAAGCTACAATCTGCTGGACAGGGTAACACTACTATTCTCAGAACTTGACCATCGTCACCAACATTCTCACAGAGAATGGTTCTTTTATTAAATTCAACATTACTAATAGACTCAAACACCTTTCATATACCCCTATTGCCAAACCCCGTACTGTTCCCAAAGTCAAGATCATTTTTTCGTACCACAGGGGATTACACATAAAAATCTCCAAAGAGTTACACCACTATAATATTGGTATTATTTATAGAACCACCAATTCACTTTCGAGTTTTATCAAGATCAGCAAAGAGCAGTTTCAAACTGAGGACATGAATTTTGTAGTTACAAAACCAGCTACAATGATTGTAATTCTGTTTACATTGGCCAGACCAAAAGGGCTCTAAAAAGGAGGATTAAAGAGCACATATCGAATAATAAGTTATCTAATGACAAGCATTGTGTGATTACGAAACACATATATTTAAAACAACACAATATGAATCCTTGACGTTGAACGCATTAATTATATAAGACTAATTTCGGAAATGGTTCACATCAAAATTCACAAACGGAATGCTCTTAATATTTAAATTGAAACTGACTCTGGACAAATATATATATACGAGCAGAAAGAAGTTTCGCGGTTTCTTGATTATGTACAGAAAAATAAATCCACTTACATTGCCTTTGTAGACCTGGAAATGGTATTTAATAATGTTGTATGGCAAGAGATGTTCATAGTGCTGTAGAAAGCAGGTCTAAAATACGTTAATAGATATTTTCTCTGTAACATTGCTTTGATAAGTTCTCTACTACTTTGTTCCTTTAACCTATTCCGACATATTTCTGCTGTTCTTTCACTTTCGCTATCTTTGGTTTGTCATAGTCTCAGAAGAAATAATCGAATTATTTCCCATTTCTACAGCTTTTCTTGTTTCCGTCCTTATCTTTCTCTGATTAACGCACACAAATTTTCATCAATTTGGCTATTTTTCCATTTTTCAATGAAAAAATTGTTTGACTCAACTTATTAAAATGTACCTTTACACTGTTTTTTAATTTCCATAATTAAACAGCCAAATAATTCAACTAATCTAATATATATATATATTGTAATGATCTAACGGGACTCCTTATTAATTTGCCCCACGTTGTGGTAGCCAAAATGTAATAATAAAACGGGTGTCAAAATAAAAAAATTTAATTTTTATTTACAACAAACAATTTATTCATCAAAATTTAGCAATTTATACAATTTAAAATTATAAAAAGGATCTCATTCTCTCATGGGTCTTTACTGGGTTTGATAACGGACAGAACATTTAACTTAATCAAAGAACCCAACATTTATCTTTAAATTAAAAAGAAATATTTATTCGTCTATACATAGACGAAATTAATTATTGACAAACTTACTCCACAAGGTTGATTCTAAATTTAAAGAGTTTATTTTATTAACACAAAAGAAAAGAACGATATCTGACTGTATCTTTAAATTTGGTTTACACATATTAATACCATGAAATTTCAACTTACGATTACTCAGGAAAATTTGGCTCGTTCGTACACACACACTTTATATACGGGACGTTTTAAACACTGACTCTAACACACACTGTTGGTTTGACGAAAGCTGGTTCTCCGTTCGTGAAGAACATATCACTTGCTCGTGGTGAAACTACTCGACGCTGGATGCAGTGTCCTGGTCTCCTACCATCGAAGACAGTGGTCTAATTTTGATATTACAACAGATTAGACTTCATACAAAAATGTTTATCGTTGAATATTTTTCTATTTCTCTCGCAGGCTGCAAAATTTCTCCATTCTCGGTGCTCGCCGTACGCCTCTCCCACTCTAACTCACTTCTCGATGATTGCAGTACGGCTCTCTAACTCTAACTAACTTTTTCAAAAGCCGCTCTTGCTTATATATCCCAGTTCCTTCCTTTTTCCTTTGTTCCAAAACTACGTCGCAACTGCCCGATGACAGTTTCCTCCATTATCCCGAGATTTACATTCTGCAGCTGCAGTTCCTTAGTTAGCAAATATCTAGCCACTCTGTATTGTCCCAAAGCCGACAATCGAGACAGGTCTAATTTGTCTTTGCACCCTCAATTACTTTGGACTTGTCTTCTCACCCCCGCACGCACGTGCGCTGTTCTAAATTCTCCAGACCGCCCAAACTGCATCCTCAATCCTAAGTAAACAACATTACAAACTGTTCTTTAAACTGTCCAGGCCATTAATCAGAAACAATGCCTGCCTTAACAGATTTATCTTGCGCCCGCATGTGCCTTGCTCTGACTCCTCTATACCAATCCTAAGTACACAACATTACAACTTCCTCTTACGGCCAAGACCATTAATCTGAAACAATGCCTTTCCTTCAAGGCATTACAATATATATATATATATATATCCTTAATAAAACTCAAGTTCCGAATAAAATCTGATTGTAACAGAGATAATTTGGCTTTTCTTTTTTTATCGAGGGCACTAAATCGAGGTCCACAAAGAAACGTTGAATCTGTTTTTATTCATGTGAGGACTGTTCTTTGACCATAATGTTCATAATCGTCACCCAAAAATCTTCAGACTAATCCGAATTGTGTAGAGCCAATGTGTGGACCAGTTGTGTGAAATAAAAAAAAATATTTGTTCAGACTGCGAAGACGTGGTATTGAGGCTGATAAAAACGACTGAGCGTATCTGACCGTCAATCTGCGCCTTATATATTTTTTTCTGACGAATGTGGCGACTGTACATTGAGAGAAACGTTTCAAGACCAGGTTTGAGCGGCTGCAGACGTGACGTTTGTCTGACAAGAAATACTCTGGAAAGCAAAAATTTCCAGTATGTGCTACGAAGGATATACGGAACCGCTCTGGCTGTCAGCGAATGAGAGCAGAGAATTAGACAAACGTTGCCACATCGTCTATAATGAATGGTAATAAACCCTTACTGCAGCTGACTGAACAATATTAAGTGACAACGTTGCACGAATTTGATTCGTTTGTGCTAGGAAGAGCTTCAAGGTCAAATCAGCTCCAATTTGGAAAGCACTATAGTTTCGTTTCATAAAGATGTTAATAACGGATTGGTCCGAAGCGATCAGCGAGAACTTCAGTAGAGCCTTCTAACCAGACGGACCGTCTGTGTGCTCGACTGTCTCAGCTGCAACAGTGCGCGAACTCTGCAGAATTAGGTCATCGAAACGTAAACCTTAATCATCATGAGCAAAGTCCTTCAACGCGGCATATGAACTAACAAAGTTGTGTCCCGATAAGCCAAATGAAATATTGCAGTGCGAACTCCAGACGGCGATAAAATGGTGACCTCTATCACCAGCAGACTTGCGCCACGGAGCACCGCCAAGGACGCCCACGCAATTACACGAAGCTTCTGTTTCTTTCTGCTGATATTCGCGATATTAGGCTGTTGCGAATGTCTGGTGAGACGCGCTCAACGAGACAATGGGGACTTTGTGTGGCGCCTTGAGCGCAATTATGCCCTATTTCCCAACTCCAAGGAGTCAGTTCTTCTCAGAAGTGCGGAAATGAGTCGACAACGAGATTTCCTGGCACAAGCACGGATAAAACACACACAGAGATCCTTTCTAATTTACAGCCAAATTGCTTCTTAAAACACAGTAGCCGTGTTTCTTAAAGTGATTTTAGATAGGAATGAACCTTAATAATATTCTGCGCACATATCTAGGCTCCGACTCGCATTTTGAGTTCAGCCTTGAGACAACCCATTACACCATCACATTGAACCAACCGCCACTCACCTGAAAGTAACACATTACGTTACTTAGTCGTAGATTTCATTAATGGAACGTCAAGAAAAGCTGTTAAGAACTAAGTTCAACATCACGACGAGTATTTTTTTTAACTAGAAGGATGGTATTTGCTAAACGCAACTACGCATTTTAGTATCTAACGTTAGTATCTACGTTCACATGATATAAATTTACTATCCAATTAACTATCTCTGCATTTATATGTGATGATTTCAGATGTACGCTTTTCAACGGTATTTCCTGCATCACATTTAGGCGAATTGCCGTGTAGGTTCCTCAAAATTCTAGCCCGGCGATGATTCAAACCTTCTCGCTCAGCGGTCAAGATTGAGAAAGGGATGATTGAGGAAGGGACTGTCGTACGCTCACTGCACGGCCACTCAAAATACGGCGCCATTCATCCGATTGCGATGAAACTTGTGTGCAAGATTTATCTTGGTGCTTCGAAGCGTTAGTCAAATCCCAAGGGGTGAACGGGGGGTGAAATTTAAAAACAAGCTAAAACTGCCGTTTTTATCGTCTAATAAATAGTTTTCATGGTCGATAAGATAAATAGTCCCTTTCCAGATGTTTTTAGTGTATAATTTCAACAGCATTACAGATTGGGGAGGTAGCTGGTCAACGGGTCTTATATCAAAGTAATGAGTAAACAACGGAGACTGGTGTTGAATCTGTGCTTATGGAAATCACTGAGTTTAAGTCGGACATTAACCATACTCGTTAAGATCTATTTCAGTTCCTAGGAGTGGGGCTGGAAAGGGGGTGAAACAAATTTCCGTGTACAATCTTAAATACGTAGACCCAATTTCTACCAAACTTTATACACATGTTACTTACGATCGTGGAACAAACACTGAGGGGTTTGGACACATCTACTGCTTCTAGACGAGGGTTTTCATTTAATAAATATTCGTAAACGGCCATTATTAACGTTGAATAAAACGTTTTCGGGGTAGCTTAGTGTCTAATTTCAACTTCAAAAGGTAAGGGACTGGTATTGTTGACGATTCATGCGCTGTAGGAATCAGTTAAATTCTCACATTAACCGTGATGGTTAATGAAATTTCATGCTCCTCGTCGTGGAGGTTGCCAAAACGTTACTCCTCCTAAGGTACAGGGTTTCATTTATTTGATTATCTTAGGGTACCAGCTATTCTTTTCTCTCTGTGCGGTTATTGATTGTATTCTTTACTCATTTCAGGTACCGGGAGAATTTTTAGCCTTTATTATGTTAGCGAATAATTTTTACTTTTAATCTGACGGGATTTTTTAGAAAGACCTATTTTATGTAGGAGGAGAATTCCCGAGCTGTTAAAGTGCCGTCATTCATCATCCTAACTTTTTTGAAGTTAGATGCCGAGGGGTTAGGTCGGGGAGGAGAACGTAAACGGGAAAATGTTTCAAACACTGTCGTTATTGATGTTAGTTAACTGAAATATTTACCAAGACGTTAATGTAAATAAATACCCGGGCTACGTCGGGCACTCAGCTTGAACACAATAATTTCTTTGCTCGCGGTGTAACTCTGTTAGCTAGTTAAAAATTATTGTTGAAAACAACTTAAAATATTACGCATTAATTAAATGAAGGTGTTGGTTTAAATAAAGGAAAACAAAGACGAGGTAGGAAATAAAATGAATAAATATTCATAAAATATGATGGCAATAAACTATTTGATAGATAGATCAGTAAATTGACGTTACATTTATACGGAACTTCACGGGATGATTATCTAAATCTTCTAGAAACTAGAAAATAATAATTTATAAATGTTGTAATGGGTTATTATTCTTGTACGGTAATTCACAAATTATGAAATTACAAATTTATAATGCATCCTCCTTGTCGGGTATGGAATTTGTAACGTTGTAGCAATTATAACATAATCGGAGACAATGTTATTTAATGGCTGTAATTTTTCTTCAGATTATGTTGTAACAAGCTGTACATATGAAGAAGCTGTATTCGACGAAGTATACAAAAAGTCTTCGGTGCAAAAAATTTGAAGATCAAAATGTTGTTTAATTACATTAGTATTTTTATCCAATTTCCTTTATATTATAAATCATTTTTTGCTTTATTACCTAAATTTTTCAGGTATTCTTCTAAGTGTACATACACGTGTTTAAAAAAATTAAAGAAAACGGTTTATTCTTTACTTTTCTTATGTAAACAAAGAGCTTCCGTTTTTGCAAAGGTTCTGTTTGTGAATTTAATTATTATATAATTTTTAACGTAACTTCACCAAAATTGAAACGTAATAGACCCGATTTTGGACTACAATTGTTAAGTACTATGAAAAAAAAAGCATTGTTATTACTGTCGTATTACAACTTATAGCTCAAAAATACAGTGGACATGAGAAATAATAAATACCTATGAAACTATTTGAATACACTTGCTAATGTCCAATAGCTAACAACAATTATTATTTGGATTTTTGTGCTTCTTTCGTTTTAAATAAAGTTTTTGTTTTTTTCGTGTTATGAACAGAGATGACCAGGTTTCTCATCATTCTTCCTGTAGTCGAGCTCCTGAATAAGGACCCTGACAGACTCAGCCGTTATTAAGAAATGAAAAAGAAAACTGCGAACATGTATTTAATAGAATATTCCGGAACCAGTGGGAGGTACACAACGTACCTTGTTTGTGGAACTGATTGGTTTGTGCATTTACCACAGGTCCGCTGAGGAGCTTAGCACACTGTCGCTAATGGCGACCTTGTGGAGAATTAACCCTGGCAAGTGGCGGTCTTTTCCAGTTAGGGAAGTGTTCCAAGAATTTAGCTTACCTGATAACGTTGCACAAATGGGCAATTTCCATTCGTGTCATGGACAATGATATTTATGTGTTAGAACACAAATTTTATAATAATAATATATATATATATTGTAATAATTAAAAAAAATGATGGGCTTTTAAATGAACAATTATAAACTTTAAAACAAACAAAATTTTATTTAGCAATACTTGAAACAATTATACAATTTTAAAAACATATCTCAATCTCTCAAAGGTCTTAACTGGGTTTGATAACGGCAGAACATTTAAACATTCTCAAAGAACACAAAATTTAGATTTAATTTTAAAGGAAATATTTATTCGTCTAGACATAGACGAAATTAATTACCGACGAACTTATACTACAAGATGGATTTTAAATTTAAACAGTTTATTTTATCAACACTAAAGAACGATATCTGACATTATCTTTTAAGTCGGTTTACAAAAATCATTTTACTTTTCTCTTGCTACTTACGGCTGCCCAGGATACTTTCACCTTTCAAACACAGTGGTGGGGTTTTCACAGCTTCTATTAAATTCACAGATTCTACTAAATACTGTTGGTTTGAAAAAGAAAGTTTGTGGTATCTCGACGACTTTACTCTGCTCTGCTTCGATGACGACTGGTTTACTGTAAATTTAACGAGTCCTCTCTCCTATGCTTTGGCTGCGACTTTAAGCCCTGAAATCTTTCGACGACGACTCTTCTTAAACAATGTCTCTCTTAATCACATCCTCCTGCCTCGGTGATCGCAGCACAACTGCCCCTCAGAAGTTTATCTCCTCCCTTATATACTCCCTGTCTCTTACTTTTTCCATTGTTCGAAAACTTCGTCGCAAATGCCAGTTGACAGATTCTTCCATTATTACACGATTTATATCATGCAGATGCAGTTCCGTGGCTAACTACTCCGTCATGTCAAGCCGACTATCGAGACAGGACCCGCAATCACTCTGGTTGTCTTTTCCACCCCCATACGCACGTGCACGGTTTCTCAAGACCACACACCCCGCACTCCCAAGACGAAGAAAGACTTAAACCTAAATAAACACGTTACATAATGCCCCTCCAACAGTCCAGACTATCAATCAGAAACAATGCCTCACTTAACAGGCATTACAATGTATATATATATATATATATATATATATATATATATATATATTTGCAAGGTTAAATAAAATAAAAGATTATAGAAAATTAACAAATAAAATAATTTATTATTTATTAATTTTTGTGGCTTCCAAAAGTTTAAACAATTACAATCAAATCAGAATATCTTCTCTCAAGGTTATCACTGCGTTTGATAATTAACAGAAAAGTGATTTATAAACCGATTAACAATTCAAACATAAAAATTCACCTAAAACAATATGACGATAAATGAAATGAAAGAAAGCTAAGTGTAAAGAAATTGAACTTGAACGAAATCTGACTATTACCTTTGTAATTATCGTTTACAAAATTTTATATCAAAGTTTTGGTTACTCACGTAATGTCCGACTGGTACCTGCTTTTTCTTTTGTAGCTTAAAAACTGCACTAAAAAAATGCAAATCTTTACACTCATTCTAACATCCTCGCAGATTTTACACACGCGGTCGAAGTGCACGTTCTCAGCTATCAGGAATCTCGGTTGTTGTCTCTTCTTCCTGATCAGCTAGCCAATACCGGATGCATCAATGCGAAGATTGTTCAATTTGTGAAGCAAACTCCTGCTTCCACACAGGGACTCGTGATTTGTAGTTTATATTTGCAGGCTTTACTTATCATATCAGAGTCCAACCTCTAACTAATTTCTTCTCGTCGCAGATTTTAAGCTTTTTGTTTCTCCTTGCTCGACTAAGGCTCGGAGCAGAACTTACTGTTTTATTTCTACCACATATCTCAGTGAATATTTTTTTTTAATGTTTCACCTCTCGTCGCCGACCGTAGACTCTAAATTTTCGTATGCAGATTTGCTTGTCTATCCTTTATGGACCCCGTCTCCGTACAGACTGAATTCCTTTCGCGCGCGCAGTCACCATTTCGGCTTTTCAACAAAGGAAAATAACTCGCCGCTCATTGTCGCTTTGGGAGCTCATACCGCTACAATTCAATTTATTCGCTACAATTAAAATTATAACTAATCAATTTAATGGCCTAATTAACTATTAAAATTAGCTCAGAGAAGAAACTGATTCGACCCTAACACATTTCATTTAACCGGCATGAATA
The DNA here is from genome assembly GCA_037074705.1 of Zhengitettix transpicula. Taxonomy (NCBI): domain Eukaryota; kingdom Metazoa; phylum Arthropoda; class Insecta; order Orthoptera; family Tetrigidae; genus Zhengitettix; species Zhengitettix transpicula. The sequence continues at coordinate 78,396,183 of CM073594.1, read as the reverse complement.
GCGTCACTGTTTGGAACATTTACACATTTACGTTCCCCTCCCCTCCCCGACAGAAGTCTTAAGGGTGTCGTGCGATTTCCGCACGTGGCATGAGCGGACAACCTTCCCCCGGGCCCTTCCACAATCCTGACCGCTGAGCGTTCAGGTATACTCTACCGGAAAGGCAACTTTATTCCGTAAAGTATCAGTCTTGTTTTTAACGTTAAGTGAATGTACTACAAGTTTAATGAATAACATTTCTGAAATTTATCTGGATTTATAATTTCTATCTCTATCCATAATATGGAAACTATTCTAATAGGTAGTGATTCGTTTAATAAATATGCTTAGAAATGATCAATTACGATACAAATCTTTAAAAGTTACATTTATCTGACGTCCTTAAAGAAATGAAAACATCAACCTGTTTAGTTATAAATTTATTAAGAATTTAAATTTTTAAACAGTATAATGGCAAAAACATTCTCAATGTTTAATAATTTATTAGGACCTCTTCAGGAGTTGTAATGTCAATTAAATTATCTATTTTAAAAAACCGTGTTTCTAAAAATTCCAACAAAGAAAGGTTTTTCAAAGAACAGCTAAGGGTAAAGTAAAAAAACACTAAATTTTATTAATTTATAATACAATTAATTAAACATGTTGTGGTAATTAAAAATATGTAATTATTTAATAAACAAAATTTTACGATTTTCATTATCAGCGGCGTGAATATGAGGCCATTTCATTGTAGCTTAAGGAGTGTCAACAAGAATATGGAGCCTATAATGCTTGATTGCTAAAGTTGCATTGTTGCCTCAGGGCCCTGGGATGTACAGAGCTTGAGATGTAATTCAGAGTTGCTTGGACCAGGAAGGCGAAAGGTGTTTTTTGTGGAGTCCCTGATTCAAAGTTCCTGTTATCATAATTGAGCAAGTGTAATTAGGCAGCAACGACATATTGTTTTAAAGTCCCGGGTTTTGGAATTACGAGTCGACAGTCTGAAATATTTCGTCTATTGGCATATTCATGCTATCACGTTATCAACAATTAAGAGCAGGAAGTTCTTTGTGTTTGAAAACTACAACATCCATTAAATTCAGTAAAATATGGCCTTTGTGCGTTGTGTTTAACAAAAATCGAGTGAGATCGAGCCCAGACGAACAGCTAAGGGTAAAGTAAACAAACAAGAAATTTTATTAATTGTAAACCTAATATGTAAATAATAATTATCGTCAGAATGCGTATTTCAATAATTATTAAAGTCAGGAATTTTTTGCATTGTAAGGTTTTTAATTGTCATTTTGTAACAATCTTTATTGGAGGCCCAATAAGCACATTACCAACTTGTAAAATTTTAATTGAGATAAGAATTTGTTTTTATTAAATTAATTTTGTGTTATATTTTGAATTCTTCTTTTCATTTAAAATCCTATCATTTTAACTTTTAATTTGTTTATAACGTAAGGCTTATCTTCACTTTAAAATTAATTTTAAAAATTGAGAATATTAAATTTTGTGCTCTAACGTTAAGTTTAACTTTTTTTGTATTTATTACAATTTTGGCGCCTCAACGTGGGGCAAATTAAAATGAAATTTAATAAAATAATTGTGCTTATTACAATGTATTGAACATTACTTACAATTAATTACACGAAATGTAGTGGACATAAATTTCTTAGATGCGATTTTCCCACGCATTGCAGGCGAAAATTCTGTTATGTTTACATCGGTGGGCCGGGAGGGGGGAGGTTGTCCGCTCGTGCCACGTGCGCTCAAAATACGACGCCATAAAAAATACAACCGCTGCATTAAGGGAGTCAATACTATTACATTTTTAAGGAATCACAAATACTCTCGGTATCTTAAAGGGGTCAAAAAATTGCTTCCGGCACATTAACAAAGTGAAAAATATGATCACTAACTTAATAAAGTCCAATAATACTCCTCTTATCTGAAAGGAGTAAAACTGAATAGCGACTCGCTATACTAAGAAAATCAAAATACATCCGGTAACTTTTTGTCAACCACGTCCACTTCGACGACCATAAAATTTCCTTAACAGCCATTGTTGATGCCAGAATAAAACTCAGGGACTTCTATAACCCAGGAATAAACATCAACTTTGGTCTTTTTGCATTATTTTTTATTTCAACTCCTTCCATCACCACCCGTACGGTAAGTGTGCTTCCCTCCCTTGCCTTTTGGAATTGAAATTAGACACTTAAAACTTCTAGAATGACGCTATCAAATTAAGAAATCCTGAAAACGTTTTATTCGACGTTATTAATAGTCGCTTTCGATTATGTTTTAATGCCCCCCCTCCAGCCCCCCCTAGGTGTGTCTTAACCCCTCAGTGTTTGTTCCATGATCGTGAGTAACATGTTTCTAAATTTTGGTAGAACGCGTTTAAGATCGTGCGCGGAAAATTGAGTTACGGTCCCTACCTCCCCCACTCCTGTATGTTAAATGTCAAAATTATACTCAGTGACTTCCATAACCTCGGACTGTGTAAGCGAAAAAAATTTTCACTCCCTTACATCCAGACCTTGGGGCTGAACTGCAACTTAAATGACAATCAATTACTTTAATTCTCATATTCTCTATGTTATAACCCCTGAATTTTATTTTGCGTTATTTTGTTATGTTGTTTCGCGTTATTTTCATGTGGTGGTCCTGCCTTCCCTCGTTGTAAGGGGTTGAAATTGTAGACTAAAAACATCTGGAGAGAATCCATTGTCCCCATCGACCCCGAAATTATTTATTTGGTGCTAAAAACGACCGTTTTAGCTTTATTTTATATTTCACCCTCGTTCATCCCTTGAAAGTTTCCTAACGCTTCGAAAGGTCGACGGAAATCTTTGCGGGTGTGTGCGAAACTCAACAAAATTTCTTTTCTAGCACCTGAGTGATTTAGGGGACACACACAGACAGACAGACATACACAAACACACACACGCATATGTATATATATATGAATGTCGTAATAAGCTACCGAAGAATTTGAAAGAAACATTCATTCTCCTGGCCTGTACCAGGTTGAACAAACGCTAGATCAATGAACGTTTCCAATTTGCAATGCACAACTGAAAAACATACATAAGGACTTCATTTTTTATTGGTACAGTACTGACACCTGTATTCAGTGCCTCATAATTTCAGTTACTGTTACATTAATTTCTCTACCGCGCTGTAACACTCCCACTTTTGTTACGCTGCCATTTGTGTAACATTTTCGGGTGTTAATAAAAAAATTACTGCAATCATAAATATTATTAAATTATTCACCGTTTAATTTTAGAAATTTAGTACGAAGTTATTATAATTCCGTTTATAGTTGTGAGCATGAAATGTGAGATTGAATGTTTATTGGCAAGGCATATGGTACCAAATTTCTGTGCAGTTAATATTTTAAAATTATGATCTATTACAAGGTGGACAATGCTACCTTTGTTCTGTGTTACCTGGACTGTAGCGCTGATTACTTCTTCTTGACTCCAGATCAAAAGCCTGCGCAGTTTCTATTATTGGAAACTGGAAACCATCTATTGTTTCAGCTTTCTCCTTTCAAATAACTTTTAGGTTCCCCTGACTTTTCTCAAATTCAATCCAACGATAGTTAAGTTTCACCTCTACTAACGCGCGAGAATGGTGTCGATTCCGCCGTTACGGAGGTCGCTGAGTTGACCATAACGGTTAAATCGAAATTCAGCTCCCATCGGCAAGGATAGACGGGGTAATATTGGCACAAAATGGCCTACATAATTGTCGAATCCATATTTTTCGCTGACGCTCCAGATACCAGTTTATTGGAGTTATATATAAAATATTTCTGAATGAATTCCCTTTCCTGTCTCATTTCAATTAATACACGGCCAATACCCGACAAGAACCTGTTACCTAATAAAAACTGACTTTTACCATGTTCAGTGTCCAATACATATCTTATTGCACTCTGACGGTTTTCAAGGCCTAAAATTAATTAATTAACTTGTGACAATAAACGGAGCAGTATCCGTTACTTTACAAGATGCAATGATTTTCACAGCAGCAATTTATTTTAATTATTGGAAACAAACGAAGACGTATTTCATAATGTTGACACGTACGTAACAATACGAAAACAGAAATAATTTTGATAAGTTTAAGACCCCACAGTTATGGAAAGTATCAAAATTCTGTGTTGTTACCAGCAACAAACCAAGGTGATTACCCTCACAAGTACGGTGCCCATCCGTAATAAAGACATCTGCTTCATATTAAGAATAATGTACTCATTTATAATATTTTGTTTGAAATATGAAGATAAGAAATATCTGTGCGGTCCTTTAATTATCTTTTACTATTATTTTTTACTACGAAAATCTTAATTTGTTGTTGCGCAATAAAGCTGGCTGCTTCCACCAATAATATTGTTGCATACATTATTCATTTTTCCAAAGAAAACGGATGGTAACTGATCACGGCTATATTTTTTTGTAGATTGATTCGTCTAATAGCCAGAAAGTCGGAGTGTGCCTCAGCTAACAGGAAATAATTAGATATGTGGACGAGATCCTCTCTACGGCTAACTTACGTAACAAACGCTCAAATTGGCTTTGGAGGACTTGCTGAAAGCAAAGTAAGTAATGTCGACGTTCTGTGAACCTGTCAATGTCAATGTGAAATGAACGAAAAGTCAATATTAATACATGCAATTGCTAATATGACAGAAAAAGTTTAAGGTCTACCATTTCAATAAATGCATTGACATTGAAATCTATGCAAAAAGAAAAACACTAAGTTTTGTCCTTAATTTATGGCTTTTTAAGATGAACATAATAATTCTTCATATAGATGAGACCTTAATAATCAATTTTAATGATTAAAATTTCTCCCAATGACGTTTAATTAGAAGTAAATATATTTTAACATGTGTTGAGCATTAAGTTTAATTCTTTCTCGTTTACTTCACAATTGATCATTTTTCACCATTTTCGTCCATAAAACATCAGTTTAAAAATTTCTGATCAATCGGGCATTCTTTCACATCTTTGAAGAATTCTCCGGATATGTGTGTGGTGTATTCTGGAAAACCTGCATTAAATGGGGTGTGTGGATATGGGTAATCCTTCCTTTAAAGTAGAAAAGGAGTCTACCAATATTATAGCGAACCAGTTAGTCGTTGTCCGGCTCCATTTATGAGTATACGTAAAGCGCGGCACCAACAATGGGATATGCGACAAGTTGCGCGGCAGTCAGATAAGTCTAGAAGCGGTTTATTTAGGGTCGATAACAACAGTGAGAGTGAAAGTAAACAGAAGCCACATAAATTATGTGTGTAATACTGGAAATGTATTGTGAGGGACAAATTAATACAGTCAACCTTTTATTTTCGTTGACTTTAACTTTAGACGGTTTCGGTTTGCGTCGATTTTTTTTAATTGCTGCTAATTTACAATCTGTTCACTCGAAACAATTAGTAAATAATGTACAAGTTATGTGTAGCGCGATAGTTTTATATTTGTTATATATATATATATATATATATATATTATTTTAATGTAATTAGATATTAGCAAGGCTTGAGAGCTTGGCAAGCTGGAATTTGACCACGTGCCGTCGTGGCGGGTAGATAATCCGTTCGGTCTGGACGTAGGCACGTAGGAAGTTGACTCTCGGCGGCTATCTGGACTGTGGGAAACGTCTCTCCAAAAACCCAGAAATTAAATTAACACGTGACTAGCGGAACCAATCACATTTTTTGGTTCAGGAAAGATCGATCCAAAATTGGTCGAGAAAATCGATATTTCACATCCAGTGAAGGGGCTGTAAAGAAAGTGTAGAGAAGACTCCTCGACGAACCGTCGACAGGGACGGTCGTACAGCCCCAAACGTACATCATCCAGAGGACTGCTAGAGAACGAGGGTGCCACATGACCACGGCCAGAGATGTCTCAATCCTTGACGCGCCTGGGGGAATTGCCGTAAACCACGGTTTAACTTAGAATTAAGGGATCCGTTTGTTTTTCCCGGCTAACTGAACACGCATAATTTTTATTTTCTCCATGTTCAGTTCAATAATTAATAAGCCCTGGAAACTATCCCTATATTTCATCATACTCATTTATAATATGTATATAATGCACTATCGTCCAGCATGTTCACTGATTGCTGATTTGGATGGTTGCTCAATCTCTTCTGGTTCCTGTTACTTTGTTCGGTGATAACAGCTGCTATAGTTGAGATTTACAAATCTTTTATACAGTTTTGTTTGATACGAACCACTGTGCGTTTCGTAAGTACCTTAACGTTTCTGTTTCGAATCTTCTTAGAATCTCTATGTTGGATTTGCTGGCTGTGTTCCATAGTTGCATGCCGTATGTATATATTGGCTTCATTATAGCTTTGTACAGTAGTATATTGTTGTATAAGGAGAGCTTAGACCTTTTATTAATCAGCCGTGATAATTTGATTACTTTCAGTTGTGATTCTTTCCTTTTTATTTCGTTATGTGATTTCCAGGTTAGACGGCTATCTAAATATAGGCCTAGATAAGTTACTAGTGTTGTTTCTGGGAGTTCTGTCGAGTTTAGTTTTACTTTTGGGCATAGGTCTTTTCGATGTGAAAAAGTAATTTGTGTTTCCAGACTCTCTCCATTGCTTCGGCCAATCTTGCTGAGTAAATTGTTTCTCAGTGTTTTCTGGAGTTTTTTTTACTCATTGCTTATTATGTAAACTGAGCGATTTTACAAGTTTAAAATTGTAATTTCTAAACAATAAGCCAGATGCTTACTTTAAAGCTTCTTCGTGGGACCAAAGATAGCAACATAGGCCAGGAACACAATCGAATTGAAGAAATAAATTATACTTAAGTATTAGAGAGGAAACTTGATTGCTGAAATCGGCCGAATGTGATATAATGAAAAATGAAGAAATGAAGAGAAGCGAGAGACGTTAATTTGCAATAGAAATAAAGACCGCAAACAATATAAGAAGTTGAACTGTTATTATTAATTTGGATCACTGAAAAACAGGTTCTAGAGCGATTTTATTTCGGAGGCCATCAAGCAGTTTCATTCAGATCTCATTAAAATATTACCTGGGACGAATGCTTATGTACATAATGATTTTAAGACCAGAAGAAGCTGAACCGAAAAGTTGATGAGTAATCACAGAGAAGAACTCACCACCGAAGGTCTCCAAGTCCTTCAGCTACAACTAAAAAGGACGGAAGACGAGACCGTTGCTCCAGATGAAGCGGCAAGGAAGATTGTGCCGTCTTCCGAGGTTTTTAAACCGTCTTGTCAATGTAGAGTAGGGTACAAAAACATCATCCAGACAAAGCTGATGCAGGTTGTGTGTGCAAAAGTTTCAATTTCCGGTAAATTTTGAAAAGGTGTCGGAAATAGACCTCTTTGGATAACTTTTTCGTACTACTTGGGTCCTCTGAGTCTGGAGCTGGTCCTAGTATTGGACAAAAAGAGAAGTGATTTAATTCCTTAATTCTCTAATATGTTTTTTTTTACGTATTTTTGAGTGTCGAGGACGAATGAATTGGATTTACATTTACATATGTTAATAATTGCATCGGTTTTCGTCTAACGCGTTCTGACGTTTATTCAACGATAACCGAGGTATGACTGTAGTTTTTTTTTTGCAAATTGTTTGAATGATATGAAATAAATAAGAAGGATAAATTTTGTAAATTGTATTGTGGAATATTAAAGTACGAAAGGTAGTTATAACACGGAACGAAAGCGCAACACTTACCGTTCGTCGAAAAAAAAGCTACCAGAGATCAGTTGTACTGGTTCAGTGTGCCCTTTCCCTGTCTATTATTGAAAACTGCAAATAGATAACTGTGAGTAACGACTGGCGTTACGGTTGAATTTATTTTTATTCCAAGACCAAGGAAATATTTTTGATGTTCCACTTTCTGACTCACGGGTATTGATCATCTCTGGTTAAATTTGGAACTACACGTATTTTTAATCATCCGTGGCAAGCGTGCCCAGATCATTGGGATGCATCGCAATAGACACAGCCACGTTTTGTGTTTCGTATTCCAAGTGCAGCGAATGTCGTTAAGTCGCCCGTCTGGAAGACAAATGTCCGGGTTTCCCGCTGATGAGGCAGATGAAAGCGTCCTCTAAAGCTCGCCACGGCTATCTCCGCCACAACCGTAAGTAATCCACTGATTACCTATCGTAAAAGAAATGTAGTAGTACTTAATCACCGTTCTCCTTAAGACTTTTATGATGTTGACCTGAGCATGGCGTTGCCTTCTACCCCAAGTGCATTTTTATGGCCCTACTGTTAAAAGGGAGGGCTATCTTTTGATTGAGCTGCAAGTAAATCAAGGCAATTTGGGATTCTTGTTCAGACCTCACGCTAGGGTTGAGGAGGCTTGAGTTAAAATAAAATTATTTAATTGGTTAATTTAGAAAAAATATGATGGGCCCATTGTATTTTACTTAATACAACTATAGAATACAACTCGTGATATGTGATAGAATAATAAAAACATGTAGATACTAGACATAATTATAGAATAATAATAAGGAAGATAGCCAAATACAGACAAAATAAATGATAATATAAGTACCACACAACGTTTCTGAGATCCTTACGTCGTGTGTTATTTATATTATAACTTATTTTGTCTGTTTTGGCTACCTTTCTTATTATTAATTTTCAATCCAATTTTAGAATTACGAGGGCAGTTCCAGATCCAATCAGACTTAAAAAAATATATTTTTGTATTTCTATATACGAGGGTTGTTCGATAAATCTGGTAAACGTTTATAAAAGAGCGGGAAATTTTTCACTTTTGCGCCATTGTTAGTAAACATGATCCTTTCAAAGAAATTCTTAAAGTTTTAAACATATACCAGTCGTAGTTTATTGTCGGCAGCCTTCTGTAGTGTTAGATGTGTAGTCAGGTGAAGACAAAAGAAAAATAAATTCAGGCTGTCATTAAATACATTCATTTGAAGTTCATGCGGACTCTGCACCAGCATTATAGACAATTTATTTCTGGATTAATGAGCTTAAATAATGAGGTCGCAACAGAACAGAAGATAAAACTCGCTTCCATTGCCCACTCAGGAAAACATCGAAAAAGTTCACAATATCGTAATGGAAGATCAAAGACTAAAAGTGCGTGAGGAAGCTGATGCCGTAGGCTTCTCAACTGAGCGACTGCAATTGCTTTGTCTTCGGAAGTGTTGTTGCTGTAGGGTTTGGAGAATTCGAAATCGTGCATTGACGGACGGATGCCAGGAGTTGTTTTCTGTGAAATGTGGGTGTGGAGGAGATAAATGTTTCCATCCAAATAATTTTCGTGTCCTGTCTCGATTGTTGGCCTCAACATGACTGAATTGTTGCAGAATCAGTGAAACAATGACATTTTCGACCAAGTTTTCTAATTATGAAAAAAGTAAAAAGAATGGGAGCCTATAATGGAGGGAACTTAAATACGAAAACTAAAGGAGTTGAAGTGTATTCACGATGTTTATGAGCAAGATATGGGAAGCTTCTTAAAGTACGACGGCAGAGATTGGCAATATGGCGCACGTTTGAATTTAACAGACCTGCACAGCTCGTAATAAAATGAGTCAGTCTAGTCGATGCGCTACTGAGGGACAGTTGTTGGTGATGAGCTCCGCTCATGGTGCAGTTGCATAATGCAAAAAGGTCACGAAGCACAAAAGCTGTGAGGAGCGAGAATTACGTGTCACATCTTCCAGTACACAAGTGGGCAGCCAGTACGTCGCAAAAATCCCGGAGGCCGACGCCTTAGCCAGTGGTCAACCCCTGAGTCGACTCCATGCAGTGATCCTGACTAGATCTCGCTGCAGTTAACCCGTTCTGCCAGATTCTGCGAGATTCGGAGGCGTCAGTACGTTGGTTACGAGAGCTACAGCAGACGAACAGAACACAGAAATAGCAGTACGTATTTGATAACGGGCAGCTCATCTCTTCTACGTAATCCACAGGTGCCTGAGATAAAACCTTTTCATGCTTAATTTTAATAAACTTATATAAAATTTCTTTAATGGTCAATAATTTTTTGATTTAACGTAAAAACCCAGCCCAATAAAAATTTCTTTACAATTCATCCTCATTAAAAAAAACTGGCCGTGAAAAAGCTTTGCATGCGATGGGTGCCACGACTGTTGACATTGGACCAATAAGGGATTCGACAAAACATTTCAACGCTGAATCTAGCAACGTTTAGGCGTAACCCACCAGACTTATTGCGCGGATTCGGAACCGTCGATGAAACTTTAATCCATCACTACACCCCAGAGACAAAAAAATACTATCTTTTTCGCCAAATGCGACCATTTATTATTGATTTCATCACTCAAACGCTGCAATAAGTTCGCATAACACTCACCGTTAATTGATTTTGCTTTTTGAAGATAATTAGAGAAAAGTATTCCACTCGCACCCAAACAACTGACGCCATGACATTGCCAGCTGATAGAACTGTCTTCGCCTTCTTTGGAGCCTTTCAGTCGATTGATCTGACTGTTCCTTCGTTTCTGGTGTGAAGTGTTGTACTCATTTTTCCTCCATGCTTATGAATCGAGGCACAAACTCGGCTTTATTGTTGTGAAACCTCACGATTCTGTTTTGGTTCTATTAGAAGCAAACGCTGTTCTCTCATGAGTACAGCTTTCTCATGTCCAAATTTTAAATTCTTACATTACTAACTCGCGAATTTTCTGTCGACGATTGTCAAAGATTATGTCAACTACGATTAATACACGTCAACTGTAATGTGAAATAATCGTGTAATAATTTCTTTAATTTATATAATGTCTTTTTTTTGTAAATCATGTACGAGGGTACTTCAGTAAGTAATACCTAATATTTTTTCTCCTTAAATAAGTTAGTTATGTGAAAATTTAGAATTTGGCGCGATTCCTCAACCATTCTTCCTAAGTCAACGGGTGGCACGCTTGCACCCTCTTGCAAAATGGCTGACATTGACGTACGTTGTAGACAGCATTCTGTGATTGAATGTAAGACTGAAAATGTGTATAGTGATACACTGTTTGATGTCAGCACTTTTGGGCGATGGATTCGTCGCTGTAACGAAGCTGAAAAGAAATACTCCGCTGATGAAAAGAGAAGCTGGGTACTGCAGTGACTCCACTGCAGTGGAATACGTGCCCTTGTTAAAAGGTGGACAAAAACTGTGGAAAAGGACGGAGACTATATTGAAAAGTGAAAACTGCATTTATTAATGTTGTGTAAAATGTTTGAATTGTTTCGACAAATAAATGAAAAAAAAGGAGACATTACTTATTGAATCAGACTCGTATTTTAATAAGTGAAATAAGAAATGTATCATATAAATTTGGCCAAACTAGAATATTGTATGGAAATAACTCTTTATTATTATTATGTACATGAAATTATAAAATCTGTTGTATAAGATGTACCTACAAGTTAAACTGTAAATTTAACATACTAATCTGTTCTATTTAGGGAATTAATATGCGTTAGGTTGGGTGGATTTATGAATTCGTTAACACGTGTTACGTGCCATTAATGAGCATAGTTTTACATGCTCTTACACATAGGCTGTTACTACTTATGTTATTATTGCTCAAAGGTAGAGAATTAATTATATTATATATATTAGATGTTATATTTCGTGAATATTATATATATTTTTTCTTTAAATGTGAGCCGCCCTTTATCTTTAGGAACGTACGATTTCTAGAATTATTTTCGTGGAGGTATGCACAGCTTACAAACAGGCTCATATTACGAATATTAGAATTTCTGAAATGAATTCCAAGAGTTCTGCTATCTTTACCACTAAATATTCGCATCGCTCGATGGTGTAGTTTAAACTTTTCAGAAGGGTGAGAAGAAAGCCCCCATTCGTAATAGCATAGTAAAAGCGAAAACATGCATATCGTATTATTTTTCTGACTAAAGCTTCCACTTATTTTTAATCTATTTAGTTTACTTTATTAATTACTAGCTGGGTGCCCGGCGTTGCCTGTGTACTTATTTATATAAAACCGAAAAAGTATTTAATTCTATATTAATCTTAAGTCAGAAGTGATTTAACCTAAATCTAACTGTTCCGTACATTGTTTAGACCGATGGTGCATTAATTGAAAAGCTATAAAATACATTGAATTTTATTGCATCATTCGCAACAAACATACCTCCAAATTTCTTCTTAAATATACTCCTTGAGTACTGCAGGATATAATTGTCCCTCAGTCTTCGGACATTACCAAAGATTAAATTGATGAAATTCTTAGCTAGATTCACAATGTAAACAAATGGTCACCATATTAGTCACTAATATGGCACGAAAATCAAATTACATTCTGCAAAGATCATAAAGTATTCGTATTGTTTTTTTATTATCATTCGATGGACTATTGATGGATAAAATTATACTTTTGAGTCAATGAAAATATTTCTGCTTTATTACATTAAGGAAAAAGTAACTATTTCGATTAACATGTTTAAATAATTTCCATCGCCGTTCAACCCCGCCAATGGGGGTTAAACGCCAAGTTGAATGTCATAATTAAAATAGGTGACATCCATAGCCTCAATTCAGACTCCAAACTCTAATGTGATTGCGAAATTTTTATGTAATGCCACTACACCCTAAACCCTTAAGGGTGCACCACTCACAAACCAGAAAGACGTGGAAATTATACACAGATTTGATTAATTCCGTTGATATTGAATTATATTCATTCGATCCAAAAATCGGCCGGTTAACATGTTCAAAGTTTGTAGCTCCGTCTCCTCCCCCGAACCCCGCTAATCCCCGTCAACATCCCCCCTCAAACACCCCGCCCGTTGACCAGATTGTCATAATTTAACTCAGCGACATCCGTAACCCAGATTTGACTCGAATATCGGTTGTTTTTGCGTTAATTTTATAAAACGCCCCTTCACTCCTAAAGGTCCACCGCTTCCCATGACAAAAGGGGTTGAAATCATACACAAATAACATCAATAGAAATACATGTATTATAATTAACCATGAAAAATATTTATTCAACGCAAATATCTGCCGTGTTTACATGTTCCAAATTTACCACCCCATCCGCCCCCGCCTAAAAATATTTATCCGACTCAAATATCAGCTGTTTTGACATGTTTTAGTATTTCCACACCCGTCCACACCCACCCCTAAGCGTGCTCCCTTATTATGCTGATAAAGGTTGAAATTTTACACACACAACATCAGTAGAAATACAATCAATCTAATTAACCCTTGAAAATATTCTACGCTAATAACCGCCGTGATTGCATGTTTCCAAATGTCCACCCCTAACCACCCAAATCCTGGGGATTAAATGAGCAAATTGGTTGTCATAATTAAACTCGGCGACATCCATAACCTTGGTTTTGACTCCAATCTCGGTTGTCTTCCCGTTATTTCCTTGTAACGCCCTTCCATACCCACCCTAAGGGTTCTCCTTAACCATGCTCTAAGGGGTTAAAATTATACAAATTGCTAGAAACATTATCAACTCTTTGACCCCTAAAAATATTTATCCGAATCAAATATCGGTTGTCGTTGGATGTTAGAATATTTAATCCCCAACCTTTAAGCGTTCTCCCCTCTCACGCTGAAAGGGGTTGAAATTTTACAAACAACATCGGTAGAAATACTATCAACGTCAATGACCCTGACATTTATTTATTCCACGTTAATATCGAAGATTTAATACGTTTTAAAAATTCCACCCCGTCCGTGCCCGTCCCTGGGGTTTAAAGAGAATGTCATAATCAAATTCAGTGACATACATAACCCTGAATTTGACTCCAATCTTGATTGCTTTTGCGTTATTTTTATGTAATGCCACTCCACCCCAAACCCGTAAAGGGAGCTCCCCTCCCAATCCCGAAAGGGGTTGAAATTAAACACGGAGAACATGTACAGAAATTTTATTAATTTCATTTTTTCCAGAAATATATTTATTCGATGCACAAAACTGCCGGTAAACATGTTTTTAAATTTCTAACCCCCGACCACCTCTGCCCAACTCCTCTCACCCCTCGCCTGTTGTGGATATTATCACAAATTAACTCAGCGACATCCATTACCTTCGATTTGACTCGGATCTCGGTTATTTTTCGGATATTTTTATGTAACTGAACGACATCAACATTCAACATCTAATCTGATCTCTGTACTTTTTTACTATCCAAATGGGATAGTATATAGAATTTCATAAATGTTTATCTAAATCAGATGATTTTTGGACATAGTAAACATTAATTTAGATTCCAAATTTGGGAAGAGCCTTTGAAATTCACATATGTAATTTTTTACAATTCTAAGCTACAATGCAAAGTAAACAATTGAAAGCATAACTTTGAGCTGGAAAAATTATTTATATATAAGTTTTGGAAGTCTTTTAAGTAAAATACATTAATAAATTATATATACCATATACAGATTTATGTTGCCTGAATGTTAATCAGCTGATCATTTCTATCCAAATGAGTTAATAATTGTGACTATGACACATTTGAAACAACTTAATTTCTAAAACGATAAATTTACATCTGTTTTAAAAGTATTATCCAATTGCAGACAAATGTATATCATCACTTCTTTTTGACAGTATTTGGCTATAAAACCTACTTCATAAAAATGAGGATATGAGCCTATATCTAATATATATATGTATATATATATATATATATTTATTGAACAATATATGTATATATGTATATATCATATTTCTAAAATGAAAATTTTATCTTCTGTTTTATAAATTAATAATAAGAATATAGAGTAATGTATATCATCACTTCTTTTGTGTAAAACATACTCCGGTACATTTGTGGTATACAACCAAAACCGTTATGAATATAACCAATTTACTCCAGATAACTGAAAGGAGTCAAAGTACTCTTTGGTGGATTCTACTCTCTGATGTTGGTAGCATTGTATAAGGAATGCAATACATTACGGTATGCGTCAACTCTCAAATAGAAAATATTAATGATATTGCACAAAATTTATATTTAACAGTTCTCACTTGGAATTACTCCCTTAGACTTTAAACATTTATAATCAAATATGTGAAATTATAATGATACATACATAACAATTTTTTTTTCATGAATTTCACTTTAAGAATACGTCACTTTCTGCAGATTTAAAATCTATCAAATTATAATGATTGAGAAGTATTAGGGATTGTGTTTTCCATCATTCTTAGTTTCCTCCGGTGCATGTAGAAATATATAATATAGATAGATATACATACACTATTTAAAACAATTATTAAATTTGTAGACATATAATTTTTCCATCTGAAATTAAACTATTTGGTGGTTTTAGCAATCTGCAGTTGGTAGCATTGTATAAAATTAATGCAAAACATTACGAAATACGCTGTCTTAAATAAAAAAATATCAATTTTGAACATTTAAGTATTGTTTTTATCATAATTCTATGTATCTTCCAGTGCGTATTGCAAGATATAATTGGGAAACATATTGGTCCCTGATCCCGTTAAATATTCCACATCAAAAGTCAAGTTATTTAAAAGAAAATTAATGCCATGGATTGTATAACCTTTCATAATAAATTATATTTATCACTCGATGTAGTATTGGTAGATTTAATTATACTTATTATTCAATCAAAATATTTTTGCTCAGCTTCATTTCTCAGAAATTGATCATCTATAACGTCGTTCGCAAAAATGGAAAACAAATATTGCTATCCTAACCTCAAATTTTTGTTTCACGACACAAATTGCACGCAATAATTTGTTTACATTTATACAAATTTATAGAAATACGTTGCGTAAAGTATAATTAATTGTACTTTTAATTCAATTAAAATGTTCCTATTTCTGTACATACCTTTGACTGATAGTGCATTAATTGAATAACGACCATAAAAACTTTCGGAGTTCCGTACGTCATTTTCAATACTTTTATAGTTACAAACATATAATTCAGCAGTCGTACCTCAGACAAATCTTATTATCTTCTGAAATATTATACAGGATACAATAGTACGTTATATTATGAAATTTTATAAATCTCGACCGACACACATTTGAATGTATTATAAGGCGCCATATTGGCTTTATCAAAGATAGCGGGATAATTAACTATTCCAAATTAACTTTGCGCAAGTAAAGTGTTTCGTATTGTTTTTTATTACTAATCGATGGAGTATTACTGAAAAAAAACTATACTTTTTATTCAATAAAAATATTTCTGCTTGATTTCATTACGAAATACAGAACTATATTTAGGATGCGTCAATGTCTTGAAAACTTATGACGTCATCGTCTCGCGCAGTAATTTAACACTAATTCGTAACTTAATTCAATTATAATTATTTCCACGTTTATTCTAGGGGTTTCTCACTCCCACAGTACCGGTTCTCGATTTTGGCAGAATATATATACCAATTTTTGTTGCATTCTGTCCACGCGATAAAATTTGTATAAAGAACAACGTAAATACAAACATACATACATACAAATATACTCCCTTTTTTATTATATAGAAGATTTGTCATTAGCACTCATAACATGAAATATGTAAAACTAATGCGAGGGAAATGTACTTAATCATATAACAAATTAAATAATAGTGTTTGTTTAAATTATAATTTTGTAATACATTGTTTCTCAATTTATTTGTTTATGTAACGTATACACCTGGAGAGGTCCCAATCAGGAACGAAACGTCGTCTTTAATATTTATATTAATATATTATATAATATATATTATATATTAATATTTAACATTTATTATGTCTTATATTGAACACTTAATTTTTTTGCTTACTAATAGGCTGCTATTTTTATTATTTAATTGAAATATGAAGTAAGACTGCTGTAATTGTCATATTACATAAATCTTTTCTTTTTGTCAAAAAAAGACAAACTAGGAGTACAATTAAAATATTTTAAAATAATAGAAACAGTTAAATCCAAATAATAATACAATCAAAAACCACTAAATTACGAGACAAGTTGGATTATTTAAATTATTATTACAAAGGAATAAAAACCATTGTTTTCGCCATCATTAACTCACCTGTCACTTTTTTTCAGTCAGCTGAGAGTAAAGACAAGATAATTATATTAAATAATGGATCACATTTTTGTTGCTGCGTGATTAAATTCCCTTTCAAAGTAGTGATTAGTGGAACACAAGTCTTCTTCTAATTTGGCCATTTCACTGACTGGTCAACAATCTATTGGTAGACGTTTAAAAAGAAAAATAATAAAAGCAAGTCCACTGTGTATAAAATTCACTTCAGTTAGAATAGTAAAATACGTAATGTAAGAACTTAATATTGAAGAAAGAACAGTAGGGAAAGCTTTCGATCAAGGACGGAAAAATCTCAACCGGACCGGGAATCGAACCCGAGGTGAAGTTGTATAACGTTTTTGAGATTGATACATATTTCTGTTGCAAAAAAAAAATAACTTATTACGACTTTTCTGTTAAGCTCAGTTAGAATTCAAGGCATTCCAGGAAATGATAGCTTTAAAGGAAAGTCTAAGATTTCCTGTTCCGTAGATAAGCCCTCGTAAACAAACAAGTTTCCTGCATACCTAAAGATTTAAAATGACTCAGAAATTTTAAAAGGAATTGCCAATGTTCCTTGCATATTTCACTAAACTATTTCATAGTCTGAAGACTGCTGTAGAGAATGACTGCAGAAACGTCGAGTTTATATAGAAATATGAACCTGGTGCTTAACCGTCAGTAACCAGTTACACCCGGAAAGTTTAAATTCATTAATTAATTCATAATATGCAATAATTAAATTCAAAATTTCAGAGAAGGTCCAAATTAAGTCATATTTCTATGTTTGTATTACCTCAAAGATTCAGTGTGGCAGTTGGAGTTGATTAAAACTAGATAATTAACAAAGGATTCATAGTCAGCATCTTTAAAATTTAATCAATTTCTTTATTTTCATGGATGCTCATTTTTAAAGTTTATCGTTTCGAAATCTTAAAAATTATTAGGTATAGAAAATTGCAATGCTATGACATATGTCTAGAATTGGTCCCGGGTGCTTTAAACGGTCTATTTTAATGTGATAAGTCATGGTGACAAGGAGATATATTCACAGCAGTGATATTTTATATTCTACTTATTGTTAAAGGTTTTTTCAAGTGTTCCTTTGTTTGAATAAAGAGGAAGTATAGACGAGTAAAGGGAGGAACTACAAAGGAAAACGGATATATATCAAACAAAATATATATTACGGAGAAACAAGTTACAAAAACAAGATAGGTTTATTGAGTGAAGTTGATAATGACCAAATAATAATCGTTCTGAAGACGAAGTGGACTGAGGTTTTTCTTCTTTTCTTCCTCTTTAGTCAGATAATAGAATACCGTAAAAGATTATATAACAATGTTACCTCAACCAGAAGTCAACAAATTTTAAAACTATGTAATGTACTTACGGGCCATGGATGTCGTGGATGGAAGAGGCTGATGAAAGTAGACGTGTAGGGAACTGGAAATTGAATTTGAAAAATGAATATGATATTTTTATGCTTGAAAATAAATGAGAAAACAGTTGAAAAAGTTGAGATAGCTGACGTTATACGATTACACTGATTCAATTAGGTGCATACAGTGATAGTGTCGATTATGTACAAAAATAATAAATGTGGATAAGAAATATATTCTCCTTCTTTAGGTTGGCTTGCAGAATTCTCCTCTTCTGCCTTCCTCATCATTCCCACGTATGTAGTGCATCCCATATCATTTTTAATCAGCTGCAGGTATGACGTCCTTGATCGTCTCTGGCGATTTCTTCCCTCAATAGCTCCTTCTGCTATCGATCCAATGCTATTCTTGTGTCTTAAGACGTGTCTTAACGAGTTTGTCTATTCTTTTTTGTAAATGCTACCAGAGGGATCTGTTTTCTTGTATCTCTTCATTGGTAGCTGTCTCTTCAGCTGATCATCATCCTTCTGAAGCACCAAATCTCTAGAGCCTCTAGCCGTATTCTCTCTTGTTTTCCTATTGTACAAGATTCACATCTCCAAATAAATGATTTATTTACAAAGTTCTTCCTCAACTTAAATTGTGAGAAGAGCAACAGGCCGAAATTGCATTTCTTTCCGGCTTGTACCATCCCTTGTGATTCTACTTCCCAAATAGTTAAATTCCTCTATCAACCTCTTCTCTTCTCTTCCAATTCTTATTCTTAAAGGTTTGCATTCTTCCTTAGTACTGCATACCATTACTTTAGTCTTTCGCTTGTTTATTCTCTTACCGTATTGATCACAGAAGATTGAATGAGGAACTTCGTCTCCGCGACCACAGCAATATCATCTGCGTCACTCAGCATGTCTATCTTCTGTCCATTAATTTTTGATCCCCATCTCAGCAGTGTCACAAATTTGATCCATAGCTTGTTGAATCTAAGCATTTAATCTAAGAGCACCTCCTTGTCTCACGCCTTTTCTAATTTTTGCTTCTTGTTCCTGATGAAAATTTCTAATCAGAGCCACTTTGTTTTTATAGAATCAGTGAATCATTCGCATATTTTAGACTCACTTTCTTCAGCACTCTGAACATCTCTTTCCAGATAACATTATCAAATGCTTTTTCTACGTCTACAAAGGCAATGTAGGTTGATTTATTTTTCTATATTTGCTTTTCGATAAGAAGCCTCTTCTGAACCCAAACTGATCTTCACTTAGTATATCCTCAATTCTTCTCAGAATTCTTCTTATTACGATTTCTGATACATGTGATATTAGGCTTAAGGTTCGATATAGGTGTTAATAAATATTGCTGTTATTATTCTAAATATTCAATTTCCTTTTCGCGAGAATAATGTAATTATCCTTATATGAGCGGTCACGCTTATTACATTTTAAATGAACGCAGATCGATAACTGCAGCCGTTAAGAAGATATAGCGGTTTTTCTGTTTTTGTCAACTTTTGCTCTTATTCTTAAAAATCTTCGTGTTTTCGCGAGAATTAGGTATCTATCCCCAAAGAAAAGGCCACGCTGAACACAATGGTGTTGACTGAATATCGATAACTGTAGCCGTTTAAGAGATATAGTTGTATTTCTGTTTTTTTTAAAAAAAACTGCCCTTATTCTTCCCAAATCTTCGTCTTTTCGCGAGAATTAGGTATCTATCCCCATAGAAGCGGTTACGCAGAACACAATTGTGTTGACCGCAGATCGATAACTGCAGTTGTTTAGAAGGGGTAGATTTTATACTAAAATTTTATACTAAAATTTTATACTAAAATTTTATACTAAAATTTTATACTGAAATTTTATACTAAAATTTTATCATTGTTTTCGACTATTATTTACATCGGTATACGTCTTAATCCTAGAAGTAAACCTTACAAAGGAAAATTTTAATATTTAAAAAACAATTTAATGCTTGCAAGAATATGTTTAAAAAAAGTGGCATTCTGATACGCGTTCATGGTTATAGTACCAATAAGTAATGATTGTATACTGAAATTTATTATTTTTTCTTTCGATTATTTTCACAATGTTATACGTCTTGATGCCAGAAGAAAACCTTTCGAGAGTAAATTTTAATATTCAAAAAAAAATTAAATGCGCGCTAGAATATGTTTAAAAAAAGTAGCGTTTTCATTGCTGTCCGTGGTAATGGTACTAATAGGGGTAGATTATATATATTATATATATATATATATATATATATGTATTTCTGGTATCTCTCCTGTGTTATAGATGATCCTACCAATTTTCATCAGCGTCATTTTAATGCAGTTCTGCAGGAATGTCATCAATACCTTTGTTCTCAAATTCTTCTTACAAAATGTCGTCTAATTCCTCTTCTTTTCCTATTACATCCTCCGATAAAAAGGGTTCAGTTAAGGTTCTAGGCTCGGTGAAGAGAAACTCTTGATCTACACCTCCCCGTGGTAGAGAGGGGACAATGGTCAATTAAAGTGACGGCTAACGTAGGTATGGACCGAAGGATGACCGTAGGCGAGGCACCGTCTTGTCCTGGAAATGAGAAACCATTTCCGAAGGCGGAAGAACCAATTGAAGGTCAACGGCATAGGGTTTGGTAGGTAAAGGGAAACCACCAGATTAAACATCCACGGATATCCCAATGCTTCAGCAGTAAACCACGCCAGTATCATCTGTAAAATTTTCCGAAGATGAAATAATCGGGGCGAGGAACTGCAAAAGATACAGACAAAACGAAGAAATATATTTTCTTCTATCTCATCTTATTTTCACTTCAAAGTTTTCGTCGTCATTTCTTTAATTTATATTATCTGTTGACATATCGGTTGAATCCTGTATTCCTAATAAAATATTTGCCATTTACTTTTTGACATTGCTAAGCCTAATTTGTAAACGTCATCATGGAAATTTGTATCTAAACTGAGTATGGAGTCACGGACTGATGTAAGGTATTAATTTAACCGTGTGTAGTTTTCTCGTAGGTTGTGAATTTTATGAATGGAGAGTCGTTCATTGAAGAGTCAGCGTGCGTTCCACGAAGCGAAGACGTGAGTCATACGGTTGAGGAATTCCTTTCCGCCTCCAGGCTCCAGGTAGCCATGGCGACGGACCACTTCCGTGAGACGTGACTCATCCACCCCGATCTCTTGGGACACCTGACCGTATTACAGGTTGGCTGTTATCGATCGACGGGGGACGAGCTACTAAACACGCTCACAAAAGGTTACCTGAGGACCCGTAACGGACCCCTGACCTCATATCAGGCGAACGCTCGAGTTCTCTGAATAGGATAAAAAGACGCGTAGAAGAAATCTTTACGAGTTAAGCTTCACTCGAGGACACTCACTTGACTGTCCAAAACATTTTGGAGAGTAGCTGACGAACTATTTTGATAACGATGAAGAGCCTTATTAGTTCATTATTTTTTTTCTGGTTAAAATGTACGAAACGTTTAATTTTTTAGATGGAATGCTGCTCGTCAGACCAATTCTTGAGCAACATGACGATGTATTTTGCAATATTTAGAGAGTGGAAAAGACGCAACACTTGCATAAGATTAAGTATAAGTAAAAAGGGATGTGTAACTTTGTAGTAAATGGGCTGAAAGGGTGTGAACACACGATATTCTGGAAGAATTAAATAACGAATAATATCAACGTATTTATCCAAGTTAGAAAAAATCAAATTCAAAAGTAACAGAATCTCCGCCCCTATTGCGACTTACCCCCAAAGCGTTTGTTTCCCGTTCGAAAGGAACATGTGCAAAAAAAAATTGGTCGAAATTGCTCCACGCGTTTAGATTTGTATGCGGAACACACACATACAGTCAATTATATTTATTAGAAAATTAAATTCCCGTTATATTCTTACTTGTGTTTAATATTTTCCTTATGCGATTCCTAACTCTGGTTATATAATTACTGTTCGTCAATATTTCTGTAAAACAAGGCGTTACTAATCTGAAGGTGGACGAGAAACATCCATGAAGTAAAACGCGTGATTTAATGTGTGTATATATTGATATTAGTAGTTAACGTTAAAACAATGGATTTCTATATTCTATATTAATTTAATGACAACTAATAATTTAATAGTTTTAATTTAACGACTGTTTTGAATTAATAAAAACAATTTGTGACCTTATACAGACTATAGACACTTTTTATTTGTTATATTTGACGACGTTTCGTTACCCTTTTGTATCTTCTTCAGGTACTAACCAAATTAACACAATAAAACTAAATAACGCTGTTAAATTCACACAGTCTTGTTACCGTCACGTGATGCCCTTTCAAAACTATGTAAATTTAACAGCGTGTTTCGTTTTATTGTGTTGATTTGGTCAATACCTGAAGAAGATACAAAATGATATCGAAACGTCGTCATAATAAAAATATAAAAAGCGTCCGTATAAAGTCATAAATTGTTTTTATTAATGTAATTCAATATTTATCACATAATTAGCGCCCAACGTTGGGTACTTTGGGTAAATCTTCTTCTTCTATATATATAAAAATGAATTGCTGTTCGTTAGTCTCACTAAAACTCGAGAACGGCTGAACGCATTTATCTTATCTTAGTCTTGAAATGTTCGTGGAGGTCTAGGGAAGGTTTAAAAGGCGAGAAAAAATCGAATAATTTCCGGGAAAACCCTAAAAACAGCCCTTTTCTATTTCCCATACAAACGTTTTCTAAATAAAATACAAATCTACACCAGTCGAGCAATTTTCACCAAATTTCGTACACGTGTTCTTTGCGACCAGGAAACAAACACTGTCGGGGTGAGACGCGTCTTCCACCCCCAGAAGCGGGGGTGGAAATATTTAAACATACTAAAACAGCCGATATTTGAGGCGGATAAATATTTTGAGGGGTCAAAGATATTGATAGTGTTTCTACCAATGTTATCTGAATACAATTTTCATCCCCTACGCCCTGTGAAAAGGACACCCTTCGGGTTTGGGGTGGAGATGCTTTACAGTAAAATAACGCGAATACAACCGAGATTGGAGTAATATCAAAGGTTATGGAAGTCACTGTGTTTAGTTACGACATTCAAATTGGCATTTACCCCTCAGATGCAGGGGTAGCGGGGTGCAAATTTTGGAACATGCAAACACGGCAGATATTTGCGTTGAAGAAATATTTTTCAGAGTTAATTATAATGATTAGGGTTCGAGTAGCGTTACATAAAAATTGCGCAAAAGCAGCCGAAATTGGAGTCATATCGGGGGTTATAGATAAATGACATCTCGGGCAACGCCGGGCACCCAACTAGTATTTATATATATTTTTTGAAATTCGTAATTTAATTAATTTTTTAAATCTTAACTTAATATAAAATCCTAAACGAATGAAATATTAGATAAAAATAAGAATAGTAAAGTATGGATTTAATGATAATAATAAAGTTCCGTTAAAACCTCTTTCGTCAAAGGAATGAATTGACGTCGTGCTATTACATATACTGGCTACAAATTGCCTAGTTACTAATGTTAAAAAATGGTGAATTACATAGAACGCGTTCAACTGTCTCTATAAATAAAAACAATTGATGACCTTATACCGACACTTTTTATTTTTTATATAATGACGAGTTTCAAAACTGTGTGAATTTAATAACTTGTTTCGTTTAGTTGTGCTAGTTTGTGTTAATTTAGTTAATTTAGTAAATATATATGAAGAAAATACAAAAAGGTATCGAAACATCGTCATAATATATAAAAAAAGTGTCTGTATAAGTTCATCAATTGTTTTTATTAATTCAAAACAGACGTTAAATTAAATCATTTGTCTCTCTAAATGTTTGAAAATGAATTTTCTTCTTCCCCCACTATTGAATATGACTGAGGAAGCCAACGACTGTAAAGTTGTGAAATATTTCGTAAACGGAAGTACTGTAGGTCCCGAGTGAAGTCGAATACGCGGTTAACTGTATTGCAAGTAGTTTCATCATCAGCTGGACTTTGCTCGTTGTTCCTCGAATTTTGTGGACGGCAACTTACGTTAGCTCACTAGGGCAATTGTATAGTCAGTCTCGTTTGCGGAGTGGTCAGGACGATTTTACCTCCAGCGTTGCTCTGCCCAGTGCCCACACCTTACAATTCTTGGCTAATCTCCTACCGACACGTGTTTTAGATACCGGTTTTACATGCCTAACGGCTGCTGTTCGAGGTCTCTGATCTTGCATGCCCCTACGTTCTCTGCGCCCTTCTAGAAACGGTTCCAGCTCTCGTTACTACCATTACCAATTAACTTTTACTCTACGTAATGAAACATAAACAGAATATAGACATTTTTAATTTCAAGCTTTATGAGAATATAAAATAAATTCATGTTGTGGGATTTTATATATGCGAGTCTATTGTAAATTCAGAACAATATTATTAACAGAATTCCTTCAGAATTTTTACGAGTTCTGTAGTTTTTTTAAAAAATGAGAAATCGAGTCAAACGTAAAGATTCTAGTATACGTATTACATATGACCCGCAGAATTAACAGATAATTTACTGTAAATGTTATGTTCAAAATAAATCAATTCCTCTGTATTTAAGTAATACGATTACACTGAAGTTTCAGGCAAACGACGTCTTGAGAACGATAAGTTCCATAAATTTATTCCATTAAGTTATCCATAAATTATGGTCTAATTTTTTTCTTCTGGTAAAGCTTAATATTTCTAGACGACACTGTGTTATTGGGTTTAATTTGGTGATTCTACGTTTATATCCTTACCTTCCTGCACCGTGACCTAGAATTAGGAAATGCTTCTAAGGCGAGTGAGTGCGTAATTCAATAAAAATACAGCAATTGAAACATTACTTTTGGAATGTAAAATTTTTTTTTGAAAGATTTCTGATGTTTTTGGGATTATTGCCCAGGATTTTGGGATTGAAGCGGCCTCGGTCCCAAGTTTTTAAATTCCGTTTTTTTTAGCAACAGGCTACATGAGGGTAATCCACGTCGTGGCAACTTTAATAGCATACGAAGGGATTTGAAAGGGGGATGCGGAAGGGTAGAGGAAGGTAGCCAAGGGTTAACTAGGGCCCCCGGGCTCTAGTTTAAGGGCCCTATCCGGCAATCGCCTAAAAGAGATGCAGGACAAACCCTAGAGAACCTGCATCAGGTAGGTCGGGCATTGGGTACTTGTCTCACGACCTTCTGATGGCGGGTGAATGGTTGACTGTGGGGACGGAGCATTCCAGTCTCCGTGCCTTGACCAGTTTTGGAGGCAGCTGGCCGACTGTTCCAATGCGAATAGAGGACAACTCTTACCGTACGCCCCGGTCTACGAACAGGCCGAGGTGCCTCGGCTTGTGTTGTATCTTCATAAGCGATTTAGAGTTAACGTCCAACCAGTAAGAGAAACGCAGAAAGTGGAGACGTTTCGGTAATAGACCTACTTGGTTTGCTTAATTTTCTTAAATTGTTTCTACTGTCATTATTTTCTCTTGTATCTGCACTGGGAAAACCCGAATATTTTTAATATACACTTATTAATCTAATCTAAAATCCAATAAAGCGTATTCATGCTTCGATGTTTAGGTTTTACTTAAAGCTATTTCTTTTTTCTTTCTTTAGTAAATTTTTCTTTTCTACTTTAGAATTAATCAACATTTTATACTGATATAAAATTTCGAGTAGCTTATATCTTAAACCGTAAAATGAAGGAACATAATATATATATATATATATATATATATATATATATATTGTAATATACAACTGTTAAGCTTTAATTAATTTAATGAATTTACCTCACGTGAAGCGCCATTTATGTAATTGAAGGCATTTTATGAAATGAATACATCCAAATTAACAAACAAAATATTTATTTATTTTGTGGCAAGAAAAGATGATTACAAACACAAAATTTAAGATCTCGTTCTCTCAGGGCTTCTACTGGGTTTGATAATGGACACAAAAAATTGATTTAAAAATCTTATTAACAAACAGTTCACATTTACCTAAACAATATGTTGATAGAAATAAATTAAAAAGAAAAGAAATTAACTTTGATTGACAATTAAAAGAGAACTAAATCTGACTCTATCCTTTAATTACGTTTACAATTAATCATTAGTTTTGGTTTTGTTACTTACATCTGTCCAGCTGGTACCAGCATTCTTTTTGGTTTCGAAAGTACACTATTGCAAAATTATACACTGATTCTAAAAGTCGACTCACAGATTTTACACTATTGAAGTCAAAACTGATAGGCTCACAGGAACTCGGATGATCCTCCTGAATGTCAGCTATCTGATGTCTGCTTGCCTTCCTTGGCTGGATATAGACGTAAACTCTCCTAGACTTTCCTGGCTGACTGTATACGTAAAAACTGCTCGCTTTCTTCCCTGGCTGGCTATCGACGTAAACTGGTTTTACTTAGCGATATTTACGAGGTAATACTTCCGTGAATGTTTTTACTTTGTCTTCAATTCACAACTTTGTTTAATAATTCTGCTCTAGTATTATTTGAACCGTCCTCTGAAATGTCCCGCCACCAACTAACAGTTTATTACTTGTTCTGCTCCTCACGATGTTTTTCCGCGAACTGACTCCTAGTTCTCCCGAGCTTTAGCGCGCATTAGCCATTTTGACTTTTCGACAAAGCAAAGTGAGCTCGCTTTTCTATTGTCGCTTTGTCCGATCAGATCGCTATAATGGATTTCTCATACAATTCAAATTTTATGTCCAAACAATTATTGAGCTAATTAATTGGCATTACAATATATTACATGAAGATTCCTGAAAGTATTCCAGTTGACTGGCTGTAAATTAGTTCCTTCAATTGTTCTAAGAGGACATGATACTGGATTAGAAAATAGAAATTATATCGGGAATTAGTAGAGAGTGAAGGCTTTTCTTGTGAATTTGTACCTATCTCAGTTCTGGAGTTTCAACCCGTGCAAATGTTTTATTCAACTATGTTTCGACGGCAAGCTCCGTCATCGTCGTCAACTTAACGAATTAAAACATTTGGAGCATTAATTGTAAAATACGGCTTTGTCGAGTGTCGTACAAAAAAGTTCATAATGAAGAATATTGGAAATTAATAGCCGCTTGTGTGAGTTCGAACACCTGAAAAAAATTAATTAGACTGAGTGGTGCCGCTGGTTAGATGCACAGAAACTACATGTAGTTCTAGGAAAGCTGTTGCTTCAGTTTTGATGTGTTGACCACACACACGCTCTGGTTTTCCGCTCTGGAGGGGGTCGTTTGGAAAACACTTTAACGACACCTGTTTCTTAACCAGCGCATGAAGTTGCGTCAAGTCAAAGGCTCGTTAATCTCTCCTCATCGCAAACCCGTTGCATTCATTGCACCACGTCGCCAAACTCCTTATCACTCACAAATTACACTTGTTTCGCCAGTGATAATTTACGATAAAGGCCGATAAAGAATCGCTTTCCAAGTGAATAAAATAAATGAAAATACACACGTTGTTATCGAGAGAAATTAATCTGGTCAAGAAACTTCACAAAGACCAAATTCTAAAGTAATATATTCTTTAAGAATTTTAAGAATTGAATTTGAGACTTTTCGTGCAATAAAGTAAATAAAGAACCACATTCCTGAAATTCCTGTTGCCAAGAAATTGTGTATGTCCTTGATATAATCAGGTAAACCTTCAGATTGACGATAGTCTTCGGCGGAATCGTTATATCGACCTATTTTCCGGAAAGCTTAACTCCGCGTTCTATAGTCGGCTCCACGAAAATGTAATATCAAGTTGAAGTAGCTAATCACCCCTCGGGTTTTGCCAGATTGCGTACCCCATTACTACCCGTTAACATACAGTCATCGCGCGTGTAAGTTATTGGACACAACGTTCTGCGACGTAGCATGAATAGTCCTTGGTATTACATTTTCGTGGCACAGAGTGTAGTTCGTAATAATTGTTAATGCAGCATGTCGGCCTCAACAAAGTGGAAAAGATTTATCATTACTCCAGCAAGTCCTGCGGAAGAATTTTGAGAGAAATGAGCAAATGTACAAACTCCAAGTATATTATTCACCAAAGACTGAAGAGAACATTGTAAAGCTCTCTTAATACGCTTAGGTACGTTTCCCTGACTTTTCATGTTAGAAGTTGTGTGGGACGTAATTTTAGTCAATTTCTAACCAACGGAAAAATATCATCAACACGGCACCAGTATTTATCTTCATTTTTTACAACAGTATATCGGAAGATAAAAAAATTGAACAAAATAGATTAATAAAACAAAGCTTGTAAAAGTCTTTATGCTACTCTGTTCCTGAATTTATCAATGGATCTGTAACCAAAGTCCATTTTCTTGCAATATCACTGTTGTATATACTAGACATTTTGGTACATAACTAATTACCGTTATGCTTTCTTTTGTTTCATAACATTCATCGGCGATACCTTCTGGCACTCAATCCGTCCGGATTCATATAAAAACGTAGTGTTAATTGTGATGTTTAATTTATTTTACAATCATTTTCATTCTACCAACTAAGTTTCATATAATTTTCTATGCAAATTTTCCGGTCATGGGACAAACTTTGAGGGATGGTACATCTTACTGAATTAATACATTTATTTTATAGGAATGTTTCGTCCAGTAATCTCAATCTAAAGTTACGCGTTGAGGCACGTACACAAAAAATGAGACGTGAAAAGAGAAACTTTTTATAAATTAAAAAAATAATAAATTCTATGCGGTTAAGTACCTGGCTCAGATTTTTATATAAACTTGACGTTGATACTCAATCGCGAAGAATCTACACCGGGAAAGTTTACATTAATTATTATTTTTTATATATTTATGTAATTGTGTAACGTGTAATTCTACATTTTATGATGGTTAATTCTCAAATCATTAATATTTTTACTAGTACGTATTGAATTTTTTTATCAGTACTGTAAATATTGTACCCTTAGTATAGTTAACGAATTATTACTTTTGTTATTATTAATATATAGTTCTTTTACTTATGTTGGAAAGGGAAATTTCTTTTCCCGAATTTTAGAATTTTTATGTTTACTTCTAACTATTTATAATTGTAGAATCGAATTTGTGTATTGTTTTTTATGTAATGACGTATCCTATTTCCTCATACGAGGACTAATGGAATAAATCAAATCAAATACCGCGATCGCCAGATTTATCGAGCATGGATTACTACGTATGGGACTCCAGTTGATGACTTCCTTGCTCAATTTATATCAAACTTAATTCGATTTTGACAACACCTCTATTTTAGACGGAGAACCACATTACTGTTAAATATTAATTTCTGAAATGTTGTATATAAAAAAGCAACATAAAACTGTTAATAAAAAAGAAAGCAGTTAGTACCCGAAGAATGGAAAAATAAATTTACCACATTATGTGACCAATACCCTGGGCATAACCAAATATTTACTGATGGATCAAAAAACGATAATGGAACTGGAAGTGCATTTTATTCATCCG
Organism: Zhengitettix transpicula; assembly: GCA_037074705.1. Taxonomy (NCBI): domain Eukaryota; kingdom Metazoa; phylum Arthropoda; class Insecta; order Orthoptera; family Tetrigidae; genus Zhengitettix; species Zhengitettix transpicula. The sequence goes on along the minus strand of CM073594.1, from coordinate 78,366,281 downwards.
ACTCCACATCCATCACAACACTCAACCCGATATCCTCCATTAACACGGCTGAAATCTACCCCATACTTGCCATCCAACAACAAAAAACATATAATTCTTACCGATTCACTGACTGCTATTCAAGAAATCACTAAAAAAGATACATCATCTGAATTACCACTGCTAATCCAAGAAGTATACCACAAAATTAATAAAAATGGCAAAACAGTCATTGTAGTATGGATTCCAGCTCATCAATGAATCCATGGGACCTGAAGGCCAAGCTTGCCACACATCCAGGCACAGAGCCACCCCCAAGACCAACAAACAGCGATAAAGATGTGTGGAAAAGAGCCCAAAGTAAACTCCAACACCAGTGGAACAACAAATGGAGAGGAATTAAAGCTAGCAATATCCACCAAAAAATCAAAGAATTTCAAGCAATAAAAATCGACCCCACAGCCACCCGAAGAGACCAGGTAGTAATATCAAGAATCAGAACTGAACATTCAAAGATGACACACCTCCACATCATCAACAATAGCCCTCCACCTTATTGTGAGCTATGCAAGTCCCCAATAGTTATTAAACATATAATAAGTGAATGTTCAAAATACGATCAAGAAAGAAAACAGCTACTGGACAGTAAAAACATCAGTGAAGAGCTTCACTCAACAGAATACCAAAGACTAATAATTAAATACCTGAAAATGATTAATCTTTACTGTTAAATATAAATAACCTATAATAATTAATGTAAAATAAATAAGTAGTCGCTAATGACCTAGAAGTTGATGCGACTTAAAATAAAATAAATATTTTAAAATAACTGTTAATATTAAGCATGGCACAGAAAGTATTGTTTTATTTTAAGTTCTATGGCCCTTATGAATGCATCTTTGAGTTTAGTTCTTACGTTTAATTTCCAGTCTTTAGTTAGAAAAAGACACCAAACCGCGTCGAAACGTTCGACACTTTAAAATTTCGTAGTTATTATTTCTCTATTTATCAGAACGAACAACACATTCGTTCATTGGAGAACACCCAACTATGGTTTCAGGTGATTAAAAATGTGTTAAATGTTTCACGCATGTCGGATCGAGCTTATTTGTGGAATTAGACTTAGGAAGTTATCACGCGATTGATGAATTCCGAGAGTGAAATGTATGAAGTAGATGTGTCTGAGGTTGAGCAGATAACTTAATCCAATTCTCATGTTCCTCGTCGACACGAAGCACAACATTGTCGCTAAATTTCCAATCCTTATCTGTATTTCGATTCGTATCGCGAATATTGTTTTAATTGCTTCTTGGACGCATAGGCACACGCGACGTAATTCTGGTGCAATTGTTGAGGATCCACGAGTCTGGGTCGGGATCGACGACATGCAGATGTCGTAGCATCCGCACCAAGTGAGTCAGACCGCAAGCGCACAAACACTTCCTAAGCTTCTTTATCTGCCCCTGGGTTCGGGCCAAGGCTCCGAAACTAGTTCGCGTGCTGCGTGCGGAGTGGAATCGCTTTTTGTGTTGGCGTAGGCCCAGGATGAGTCACTGGAAAGTGGCGCACCTGTTCCAACAGGTAGAATCCTGCTGCGGCCTGGGAGAAACTACTCGACGAGCTTGCTGTAAAGATTCCATTAGAACCGCGATTCTAAAATGAAAAATGAAATTATTTCTCATAGGAACGTCACTCTACTGATATAATGGCGCAAAACAGAAAGAATATTTTATACCACTGTGAACAAAACGTAAGGTGAATTTATTTATAAAATATAAATTCTTTATTTATTCTTCCAAATCAATTTCATCCCCTTAAAAGTAATCCCCGTCCGACAAAACGAATTTTTTCCAACGCTTTTTCCAGTCCTCGAGACAGTCGGAATAGTCTTTTTCCGGCATAGCCTTCAAGACCTTCTTCGATTCGGTTTTTATCTCCTCAATCGTGTCAAAACGGCGTCCGCGCATTGGCCTTTTGAGTTTTCTGAATAGCCAGAAGTCACACGGAGCCATATCAGGCGAATACGGTGGTTGCGGAACGATATGAGTCGAGTTTTTGGCAAAAAAGTCGCGAAGAACCAATGCAGTATGACATGGTGCATTGTCGTGATTAAGGAACCAAGAGTTTTTCGCCCATAATTCCGGCCGTTTCAGACGAATAGCTTCACGCAATTGACGCATAACGCTCAAATAATATTCTTTGTTGACAGTTTGGCCCGGCGGAAGGAATTCATAGTGCACCACACCACGATAATCAAAGAAAACTGTCAACATGACCTTGATTTTCGATCGACTTTGCCGTGGTCTTTTCGGTCTTGGTTCACCTTTTGCACGATATTCGCTGGATTAGTCGGTGGTTTCAGGGTCGTAGGCGTAAATCCAAGTCTAGTCTCCAGTAATGATGCATTTCAAGTGGTCCTGATGGTCAGACAGCAAAGTTTCACACACATCAACGCGACGCTTATTTTTTTAAAAAAAATTGAGCGATTTTGTCATCAATCGAGACTTGACGCGTTTGAGACTCAAAACATTCTTCAACATGGTTTGGGCTGAGCCAAATGATATTTCAAGACTATCAGCGAGATCTCTAATTTTACACCTACGATTTTCAAGCACCAAATCTTTGATTTTTTGGACGTCGGTAGACGTTGATGGTCGTCCAGAGCGCGGTTCGTCTTCAACGCGTTCTCGGCCCTCTTTGCACTCGTTGTACCTCTTATAAACGTTTTTTTGTGCCATAATTTGATCACCAAAGGCCTTCCGCTACATTTTCAACGTGTCCGCACAAGAATATTCGTTCCGCAAACCAAATTTGATGCAAGTTCTTTGCTCAACAAAATCACCGTATTGCAAAAATCCATAAATTCCCCTTTTGTTGTTTACAAAAACACGGGTAACTCGGAGATAATTAAACCTTTTAACAAACAGACGCTTGGCAAATATTATAGACAGTCTTACCAACCTAGAAAAAAATTACCTGCCTTCCTAATACCCGGGAATTTTAAATGACAATTTCACCTTACTTTTTTATCACAGTGGTATATTCACAAAAAAAAATAAACGTTCTGCTACGAACCAAAACATATATTGCCAACGTACAGCAGTTGTACACGATATAACAGAATTAAAATTATTCTTCTTCTAAAAATAAAACAGGGAAGTTGCCACCACTTCGATTACCCTCATGTAACCTGTTAATCTAAAAAATTTTTAACGTAATTTGATTTAGATGTAGCTTCATTTATTAAATGCATTAGTCCCATATTGAGAAAATATGACACGTCAAAATTACAACTATAAATATACAGCTCATGGGCTGGTACAGCTTAAAAAACATACCATAGGAATGTATGGACTGACACACGGAGGCACGAACCCAAAAAATTAGACGTGAATAAAAATTATTTAATTTAGTCGGCATTCATCCTAGTAACGTTTGAACGTATACAGTTAAAATCTTCGTTAACATAGCCTTACATCTCGAGAGGAAAACCATAAGGTTAATATTTACAATTATATGTTTAGTGATGGGATTGTGTTTTCAAGATAACAGTTTAAAATTAGATTTATACACTTTAATTTTTCTATCTAAAGGTCTTTCTGTTTGGCCCATATAACAAAAGTAAGAATTAGAACAATTTTATGCGCAACATTGGTAGTGGAAATCTTATTAACAGGATCTTTGCGTTCTAAGATGGATCCAGAAAAAGAATATTTCGTTGAAACGTTCGGCACTTTAAAATTTTTTTAATTAATGTTTCTCTATTTTAAGTTGTTTCACGGAATAAACTGACCATTGCGTATGAGTTAATTTTTTGTACTTATTCTTCAGAAATTTATTTAATTCTTCTTTTTTTTTAGGGTTACAGGCTACATGAGGGTAATCCACATGGTGGCAACTCTCCTTTAATAGCATAGGCAGGGATTTGAAAGGGGGAATGCAGATGGGTAGAGGAAGGTAGCCAAGGGTTAACTACGGCCCCCGGGATATAGTTTAAGGATCCTACCCGGTATTCGCCTAAAAGTAATGCAGGGAAAACCCTAGAAAAACCTGCATCAGGTAGGTCGGGCATTGGGTACTTGTCCCACGCCCTTTTGTTAGCGGGAGAAGAGTTTGCTGTGGGGTCGCAGCATTCAATTCTCCGTACCTCGACCAGTTTAGGAGGCAGCTGGCCGACTGTTCCAATGGGAACAGAGAACAACTCTTACCGTATGCCAAAGGTCTGTGACCCCGGAACATACAGCTCTCAAAACAGGCCGAGGTGCCTCGGCTTGTGGGAACCAATCATTCCACCTCTGTGTGTTATTTATGTATCGTGTAACGAGGAGTCCCATTTCCTCTTTTAAGTGGATAATTTTAATCTAAATCATTTTACATTCACCGTGTTTCCGCCAAATATGAAATGTAGGAAAACAGTGTTTCTAAGACCAAGAATGTAGGAAAGATTTAAATTGATTTAAAATTATTTGTATTACTGATATGTGCAATACACTTCCAAGTATTTGATTCCTTTTCAAAATTATATATCGATCTGTTTTAGAACGTAGCAAAGCATCACTAAACCGTTCCGAGGCAAATTTATTTTTATAATTACATTTCTCTGACTTTTTTAATTGATGAAATAACATCAGCCAATTAATGCGAATTTTATTAAGCTCAATTTAAAACATTTAAAAATGCGACGTTTCGTCCGTTAGTTTTGGACCATAATCAGGTTTAAAATTAAAATAAAATATTTACGTATCATTCGAATAAAATATTTTTATTTTGTGGAAAGCATTCACATCTCTGAAAATCAATTCATCAATCCTCACGTAATTAAATATTACAAAATTTTATTTTATTCATATTTTATACCTGAGGTGGTCCCAAAATTTACGGGACAAAACTTGTGATGCGACATTCGTTCGGAAAATGACCAGCCTGAAAGACAAATAGGTCTAGAAAGGCACACACGGCGAATTGTGTGGATCATTGGGGTCGCATTCTGTAAAGTTCCAACCAAGTTTCTTAAATGGTTTGATTTATTATAAGGAGCAGGACTAGAATAATAATTATTATTTGCCAGGTTTTTGTCCTCAATTTATTGGTCAACCATATTTTCAGAAGCTTTTGACACCAATAATGTTGAAACTAGGTTTAATTACTGTATTCTTCAGATTTCCGATTAGAATTGGGTGAATTTGTTGTATTTATTGTATTGTATATGCATGTATTGGTTAATGTTTCGGATAAATTCTGAAGGTCATTGATGGTTGTGTATAATTATTATTATTGTTTGATTTTTGTATTCAAGATAAGTTAAAAAAAGGATTACGTGCAAAATGAGTATTCCAGCAAATATAGATTAACCTTCAGAGCTATAAAAGTGGAGTTCCATATTTTCCAACTGTGAAGAAGTTGTGAACTTAATTAACACTCATGCGAACCTTTATGTGGGATTGTGAGTGAGCAGGACGTTAAGCAACAGCTTTATTCAAGGTAAAAAGGCGTAGAAATCCACAATGCAGTTTTAGAAGAACATCCACTGAAGATAGACTATCTTTCCGAAATTACAAACAAATCGTCTCATAATTTGCGTATGAAAAATACTGTCCACGCGATGGCTGCCGCGTTTTTAGCACTGGTCAAAAACGCCCTTGAACGATACGGAAAGACTGTTTGATAGCACTGGATCGTTTTTTAAAGACTACATGAAAAATTCAAAGTTATACCAGAGAATCGGAGCATTTGTAGTAAGCCGTAAGGACCAAATGTTTACATTTGGCCAATGAAAAAGCTAATTTCACCACTACAAAGCAGCCGCTGTCAAGTCTTCAGTTGTTGCTGCTAAACTCCACGAATTTATTCCACGTGAACCATACACGCCGGAAAATGATTCCATAATCTATAGAAAGAGATTTTTATTCGAATGTAAAAGTTTTTAATGAGACTTTTTGCGAAGTTTGAGGAATAGAAAAGTCAAGTATAGAAACAGACAAGTTGAGAAAGAATTCGGGAGAGATTGCTTGAGAAACGACTTTGTGAGAGGTAGGACCAAAGTAACAGACGAAGTGGAGCGTAGGTCTACTATTATTAGTCTGAAATGGCAGTGGGCAGCAGAGTGGACAAAGAAAGTTGTAAACTGGAACCCACGACACCATAGGTGATCAAGAGGAAGGCCATTTCATATATGGAGAAGGACATCGAGAGGACGGCAGATTCGAACTGTCTGATCTAGAAGACAATGTATATGTCCCGTGCAAGTGGAAGTTTGGGAGACTATACTCTGAATCATCGGTAGAAATAATTGATAATATACTGAATATCACCATCTCGACGCTTAATTTAGGATGAAATATAATTTCTATGCTCATTTGTGGTCACTGAGAAGACATAACACCTTGCTCGTTCCATTAGTTTAATACAATTTGAACATAAGTTTAGACTATCTCTATGTATAAAGCCATCTGTTTTGAGAGGTGTATGTTCCGGGGTCGCAGACCTTGGGCATACGGTAAGAGTTGTTCGCTATTCCCATTGGAATAGTCAGCCAGCTGCCTCCTAAACTGGTCGAGACACGGAGAAGGGAATGCTGCGTCCCCACAGCTATCGGAAGGGCGTGGGACAAGTACCCAATGCCCGACCTACCTGATGCAGGTTTTTCTAGGGTCTTCCCTGCATTACTTTTAGGCGAATGCCGGGTAGGATCCTTAAACCATAGCCCGGGGGCCCTAGTAACCCTTGACTACCTTCCTCTACCCTTCCGCATCCCCCCTTTCAAATCCCTTCCTATGCTATTAAAGGGGAGTTGCCACCATGTGGAATACCCTATACATGGCCTGTCTACACCCAAAAAATATATATATATCAACTTTTTGTAAACAACGCTTATCAAACGTAAATTTGTATCTATCTACATACACACTTCAATTAATTGGAATTATTGAATGTTAAGGGTGACAAAAATGGGTGAATTGATGTTTTCAGAAACATGTAGCCTGTTGCCCTAAAAAAACAATTGGAATGGTCGGCCAGCTGCCTCCTAAACCGGTCAAGGCACGACGAGGGGAAAGCTGCGACCGCACAGCTGACCCCTCTTTCGCCATCGGAAGGGCGTGGGACAAGTACCCAATGCCCGACCTACCTGGTGCAGGTTTTTCTAGGGTTTTCCTTGCATCACTTTAAGGCGAATTGCCGGGTAGGATCCTTAAACCATAGCTCGGGAGCTCTAGTTAACCCTTGGTTAGCTTAGTCTACCCTTGCGCATACCCCTTTTCAAATCCCTTCCTATGCTATTAAAGGGGAGTTGCCACCATGTGGAATACCCTCATGTAGCCTGTTACTCTAAAAACAAGAAAAAATTACATCTGTAACGTTGGATCAATTATACGTACAATACTGACTAATACTGTTACATATATATCAGCAAAGGCGAACGGCTTAATTACAAAAACATTCTTTTCGGAGAAGAAACTGGATATTTATGGGTCGTGTGTAGTTGCCATTACATGGTGGAATGTACATACATAAAGATTATGGGTGTAGAGAAAATATTTAACCTTTATATAGCACCACTTTTTACAATTTGCTTAATTTCATACAATTATCAATTTTTTTCAACTTTTTATCGTTTAATATTCGTTCTTTATATGTTATCTGATATTAGGCTGACACAAATAATTATATTGGTGCCTTATCAGTGACGCTACCGAGATTACAACCTTCTCAGACAAAACCACTGCTTGGCGCCTGCTCGGAACAATTACTTTCCTGTCTCGATTAGGATGAAAATATATATATGTACTTCTGTAGCACAAAATCAGGCTTGACGGACCACCCACGTAGGCCGATGGGCACAATCAGCTGAACCTCAGCCCCCTACTGCTTCTTCCAGAATTAATTATTCTGTTGGTGACAGACGAAACTTTGACTATGTCTGGTGCCCCGATCTGTAAAATTATTGTCCTTTTTTTATGACAGACGCTGCTTACCGTATCATATATATATTTCTGAATTTTAACATATTGGTAAAAAACTGATTCATAGGTAATATTTATGGGTGCTACATAAAGTTTATGTAGAGCAGTGCTGTCCTACCCTTTTACTACTAGGGGCGCACCTGAACGTTATGAACGGTCCCATACTACTTTTACTACTGCTATTGCTAGCAATACTACTGCTATTGCTAGCAATACTACTGCTATTGCTAGCAATACTACTGCTATTGCTAGCAATACTACTGCTATTGCTAGCAATACTACTGCTACTGCTGCTGCTACTTACTACTGCTGATAGTACTGCTACTACTACGACTGCTACTACTACTATGCCAGTAATGCTACCGTTACTGCTGCTATTACTGGTACTTATACTATACTACTGCTAGTAGTACTACCACTACTACTGCTGATAATACTACTACTATGACTACTGCTACTACTACTACTACTACTACTACTATTATTAACAGTAATAATAAGGAAAATACTAAAAATGCTTCTCTCCTTCTCCCAATTTCTCATTATCTCTTCTCCTATAGGCAATGCAACACTCGTTAATTTATTCACTAGGTATTCCAACACCATTGTCAACATACTTTAAAACCGGAGTAGCATAACGAATATAAATAAAACTGGCATTTGACTGATAACTTCTCCCATGTAGCAGAAGAAGAACCTAGTATAGGATAAAAACTTACAAACGACACCATCAAAATCACAAAGGACACTCGTTGTAAAATGGTCAGGCGTATAAAAGAAGAAAAAATCATCTATCTACGATATATATCAAACATGAAGGTACATACGAACTGCTAATGCAACATATTCACCATTTGATCACAGTTGACAATATTCGAAGTGAATTGGAAACGGTCCGGAACATAAACAACGTTAAAGAAGATATCCAATGAACCTCTATAATTATTCTTCGGAGATTTGGAACCATAACAATTTTTCTAACCAATAGTTTACTTTCCATACTAAAATAACATCATCAGATAATATTTATGGATGTTATATAAAGTTAATGTAGAGCAGTGCTTTCCTAGGGTCGCATCTGAACGGTAAGAACGGCCTCGGACTACTACTACTGCTTGTGCTACTACTGCTGCTACTACTGCTGCTACTACTACGGCTGCTACTACTACTACTACTACTACTACTACTACTACTACTACTGATAGTGCTACTACTGCTGCTGCTGCTGCTGCTACTGTCACTGCTACTACTACTACTGCTCCTAGAAAATACAATAACATCATCTAATGCACACACGCTGCCAATTCTACGGATAATCCAAAATTTATCGTTCCATGGTTTCATCTGTATTAAGTGCGATACAATACAAAAATCGGCAATAAATCGAGAGACACACACATTTAGTGTGTCACCAAGATCACCATGCCTACTACAAATAATGTTCAGAACTCAGAGAATCAGTGGCTTCCAGAAACAGGCCATACAGCCAACGACCACCACCACCAAACCTAAATCCTGGCCCATCAATGGTATAAATCAAATCAAACATTGTCGCTCCACAATTATCAACAGACATATACAAAAAAATTCAAGCAAAAACCATCATTTATCAGCGTTTTAAATTAATTTATAAATATGTTTTCACGGTCAATCAACAACATAGCGCCATACTGAGTCGATTAATGATCAAGTTACTGGCAGAACAATTCATGAATGTACTCCGACTCGAAGCCTGGAATGTCAACATTTATCTCAACCATTAGCACCAAATTTGAATGAACTTCACTGATCTAACATAATTTAGTATCCCAATTCTACTCCTCACCTTCAGCCCACAGTTGCTCTACGATAGTTACTCGAAATATTCTATTACGGTTTGTCGAGATGTAAAATAGACCAAATTCGTGTAACATGTGTAATGTAAATGCCAAGCCTTGGAAATTTAACGTATCAGCAACGATTACAGAGTCGTTTCCCGGACCCTAGGTAATAGATTCCTATCTGGTAGAAACTGGTATGCCGTATCTACGGTTAACCTCGGCGAAACTGATTGGACTGCGTTTAAGTCTAATTTAGACGAATACATGAATCCTCATGTGCGAATGAAATCTCCAGAAGCCTAGAAACTTGCAATCCACTCTCCAATCTGAACCAAAACCATCGGCCATCACTTCAAATCCGACAGTTCATTCCCTAGACACATTTACACTATATTACGTACAGCTTTGCTTAATTCTCTGTACAGGTGTAGAAGTTATTTAAATTAAAAAATAATTAAAAATAAATCATAACTTGAAAAATACGGATTTGACAATGAAGTTTCTTCCATAATGGAATGCGAGTAAACACATTATTGGCGTCAGTTAAAAGTAGCGAATAATGATCGTAAACGCACTAAACGTGGGAAGGACATGTTATTGGTGTATTGACGATGCTGTTTGTCCCCCAACCCTCGTGCTGAACCTGTCCTGGTATCGTATTGTCCCTGACGACATGTGGTCATCGTAACAGATGTTCCCTTTGGCAGCCCTTACAAGTTCGTGTGCGTGCAAACTAAGATCAGCGGATGTGCTGTAGTGAGGATTGCAACACCGTAAATGTAATTACCATATTGCATACATCATTCCTTCAAGCTGTCGTTACCGGATGCAGAAAATTGCAGGCGAGTACAATTATAATTCAGAATTATTTCGTATGTATATTTTCTTATTACTGAAAGTGTCTAAATTTCAAACTTAATTAACTGTGTGTAATTAGTTGAGAAATGCCATCTCAGATTAGGATAAATCCGCAGCTCGCTGCTTTTACGGGCTGGTCGCCAAAATCGCATTCCTTCATGGATCTAGCCACTCTCTTGATTGCTATTTAATTAAACTGACTACTGATGATTTTTTAATACCGTTACAGGAGTCAGCTCTCCCATTCAGAAGCTTCTGCCAGACTCCTTAATAGTTAGTTTTGTACCCTCTCGCAAAAGCTTGCCCAGGCAGTTTCGTCCCTCAATCACAATAGCACGGCCAACCACCGCCCCTACATAATTTCTTAAATATGCGTATAACAACATTCAGACGTGAATTTGTTTTTGCGTGCCAGAGAAAATAAAATTATATATACTTCATATTTAATTAAACTTCTGTGGAGGAACGAGTCACAACACAACTCTTCAATACAAACCAAGTGGTTGTACTAAATATATGTGTTACTGGGAACATATGAAATAAATTGTAAACTAAAGGAAGATTAGTTAATGTTTAATGTAATGCCAATTAATTAGGACATTAATTGGTTTCAATAAAATTTAAATGGTTTGAGAAATCCATTATAGCGGCAGGAGCTTCCAAAACAACCATGTTACTTTGTCGGAAAGTCTAAAATGGCGTATGCGCGCTAAAACTCGGGACTAAGATAGTTAGTTCGTGACTAGAATTTAACAGAGTTAGTGGCGGGACATTACAGAGAACGGAACGAATAATACTAGAGCAGAGACTAGCCGTTGTTTAATGCATTATTATTAAACAAAGTTTTGAGTTGAAGACAAAGTAAAACATTCACGGAAGCATTACATCGAAACTTGCTAAGTAAAAGCAGTTTAATGTTTGTAGTCAGCCAGGAAAGGAAGTCAGCAGTTCACGTCCATAGCCAGTCAGAAATAGTAAAGTTGCACTTTAAGTCCAAAGCGGTAAAAGACTAGAAAATCTACAAACCACAGAATTCATATAAGGCAAGCAGAATTCACCTAATGCAAGCAGTCAACAAATAGCTGACAAAAAGGAGGATCATCCGAGTTCCTGACATCCTATCAATTTTGACTAGAATCAGTGTAAAATCTCGACATAGTGTATTTTCTAAACCAAAAAGGGAATGCTGGAAACAAGCTGGACAGATGTGAGTAACAAAATACAAAATAATGATTTATGTAAACGTAATTAAAAGATACAAGTCATTGTTAATCAGAGTTAATCTCTTTACTTTTTAATTTCGTTCTATTTAAATTGTCAAGTTATTTCTTTTCTTTTAGTCGACGTATTGTTTAGGTAAATGTGATTTGTTTGTTAATAAGATTTTTAAATCAAATTGTTGTCTCCTTTATCAAAATATTTAATTATAAAAATTATTAAAATAAATATTTTGTTTGTTAATTTCGATCTTTTCATTTAATAAATGCCTTCCATTTAATCATTACATTTTGACGTTTCACGTGAGGTAAACTCTTGAAAAATTCATTTAAATTCAAATTAAATAATTAACGCCTTATTGTTATTTATTACAATAATGGCGCCCAACGTGGGAATAGAATTCTTCAAATTAATTAAATTAAATTAAAGCCTATTAATTGTGTATATTACAATATGTGATACTGGGAACATATGAAATAAATTGTAAACTAAAGGAAGATTAGTTAATGTTTACATAGTACCTTATCAATTAGATTACATTTATTTCTGGTCTTTTTATGTTTGCGTTCATACAGTTGAAGTCCATCATGCAGACTATATATATCTTTATATAAATATGACTGTCTTTCTGTGTGTCCTCTATGCGCTCCTAAACCATTAATCAGAATGGGAAGAAACTTTGGTGAGTCGTGCGAACCCCCGTGAAGGTTTCAGTCGGTCTTTCGAAGCGATAGGAAACTTCCAAGGGGTGAACGGCCAATATTAGCGTCGATTAATTACTTTTTGGGTTTTATGTAATTAATAGTTTGTATCCAGATGTTTTAATGTACAATTTCACCCCTTAAAGCACCAATAAAGGATGAGGTGGAGGAGCGTTACATAAACTAAACGCGAACGACCGAAATTGCTGTCAGATCCAGGGTTATAGATGTAAATGAGTTTAATTCTGACATTTACTATGTCAATTATGTTATAGTTCAGCCTCTAGGAGTGGAGGTAGAAGGGTTGAAACAAATTTCCATTTACAATCTTAAATGCGTAGACAAATTACTACCAAAACTTTATACTTACGATCCAGGAACAAACACTGAGGTGTTAAGACACACCTGCCGCCTCTAGGGGTGGGGTTGAATGGGGTGGAATTTAAAAACATTTCTAAACGGCCATTATTATCGAATAAAACGTTTCAGGGTTCGCTTAATTTGATAGTGTCATTCTAGAATGTTTAAGTGTATAATGTCAACTCCGAAGGGCAATATACGGAAGCAGTACTATGTTTCGGGTAGTGGTGGAAGGGTTTTACATAAAAATAATGCAAAAATCCTATATTATTGTTGATTCCGGGGTTATAGGAGCCGCTGAGTTTGAATCTCCCATTAATCATGATGGTTGATGAAATTTTGTGTTGTTCTCATGGAGGGGGACACGGTCCAGAAAATGTTACCCGAAGTAGTTTTGACTCTCTTAAGTTACTGGGAATTTTTTTTATTTTCTTAGGGCACGAGCTATATTTTGGTCTCTATGTATTTGAAGGTTATATTTCTTTAAGGAACTTGAGTAGTTTTAGTCTTTATTAAGTTAGCGAGTATTTTTTACTGTTTTAATTGGTCGTGATTTTTTAGACACTTTTAATTATGTACTAAGAGAGTGTCCGAAAACAGTCAGTCATCATCGTTGTTTGTTTGTAGTTAGATGCTGTGGGGTTGGAACGGGGAGGGGAATGTAAATGGGTAAATGTTCCAAACACTGGCGCTATTGATGCTGGTTAAATTATATGATTACAAAGAGGTTACTGTCGAATCAATTCGTATTCCGGATTAATTAAAGAAATACTAGGACAACGCCGAGCACTCATATAGTATATACATATAATATTTATTTATTTTCTTTCATTAAACCTATCCGAAAGTTAAAAATAAAAAAATATGAGAGTATGAATAAGTTTATCATATAAATACTTGTTTCAGTTTTTCTGATAGTTTTATGTCATCTAAAACTTTTATTTTATTGTGTATCATTTTAAGACGCTGATTAAATAATGTAATTTTCAAATTATGATTTTCTTTAAGAAAATAAATTCATTGCTTTCATATGCTAAATACATGTAACTGTGAGGAATTGCTTTAATGTTACGCCCCAGCCAAATGAAGCTGGAATTTCATATATCATGAGGTTTGCACAAAGATTGTCTTACCATAGTAGAATAAAAATCTCAAGGTCGAGAGACAAGATGTGTCAACATCATGTGCCATTGCAATACACTAGTTTGTAATAATATTCCAATAAATAGTTGATGAGGGCGCGGGGAATGTTTGTGAGAGTACTCAGTCAGCACTTTTGATATCTGGTAAAAATTACTTTTGTTGTCCTTAAAAAATTGCTATAAGTATCCTGTAAAGCTTTTGAGTGCCCTTTAATTAAAGATTATTATTAATCTTCGATATCACGTTTTAGGAATTTTAATAAAGTTCAATAGCCGAATAAAATACGAATAAAATTGTATCCATGTATTCCAGTTAACGAGTTTCAAAACATACTTCCTCTTCTTCAATTCGTAGGACTACTTTTCAAATGTAGAAATTCCTAAAGTTGAGTTTTAATTTTTTATTAGGATCCTTTTTCTTGTTATCATACACAAAGGTAGGCGGTTGTTAAAGATATTATTTTCTCACTTAATTAATTACAATTAATTTAGTGTATGTTCCGCATACAAATCTACACACATGTGGAAAATTTGACCAAAATTCGTTGACGTGTTTCTTTCGAACCGGCAAGAAACACTGTGGGGTGTTGGACACGGTCACGATCGTCAGGGCAGGGGTTGAAATTTTCAATAATGGCCAAAAGCCCGATATTTACGTTGGATACATACTTTTCGGGGTCAATGAGATTGATAGTGTTTCTCCTTGTGTATAACTGTAACCTCTTTCGGCATGGGAGGGGCGTATATTTGGGGTGGGGGTGGTGGGGTGTTACATACAAATAATAAACAACCTATATTGGAGTCAAATCCGGTGATATGGATGTCACTGAATTTAATTCAGTGCAACGGGTAACGCCGAGAACCCAGCTAGTTTGTTAAAAAGTGTAGGAAGCTTAATTATCTTAGAGGAAAACTTTCTGTCTTCAGTGTGACAGTCGGAAAGTGGAAGACTGACGTTACAGGATTTATTAAACGTTAGCTTAACGTTTTGTTAGTGTATTTTAAACAACTTTCTCGGGGATCTTTTACAGATCTGAAAATTGTTGCAGGAATAAATGATCCGACATATATTGTTTTACTTCTGGCAAAATTATTGACATTTGTTTTAATAATATCGTTAATTTTCCATAGCTGATTTAATAATTAACCTTCAGTTTTCTGCAATTCTTGTAAATTTGCTGAGCCAATGCATATTAAATACATACACAGGAATCTCTAAGTGAAATCTAGAGTATTATAGTATAAAATATGAAAAATAATGACTATACATATAATTAATGTAACATGGCCATAGGTCAGAAATGTATTATATCAATTTACATATAAGAGCCAAAACGTTTCTTCCCTATGATCAAGGACCTCATCAGTTGCGAATTGAACGGATAGCATCCATTAAACAGAGAAATTTAGGACTTTATGTTGTTGGAAGGAATCTAAATTGTTCTGTTTAATGGATTCTATCCATTTAATTCATTACTTAGATACAATTTAAGAGGTCCGTGATCATAGGGAAGACACGTTGTGTCTTTTATGTAAATTTATATAATAAATTATATTAATTATATTTATACATCATGTTATTCAGAAGATAATGAATGTATATATTCTGTTTGTAATTTTTTAAGGTCGTCTTTACGTATGTAGGGAAAACTGTCGCGTGTGCTATCAGGGTCAGGTTCAACGAGAACTTTCGTGTTTGCGTGGGTGGATTGCATTCTTGGTGCTGCGCTAGGTCATGGAAACTGGGGACGGCGAAAGCTGCGATTAGATCTGCAGCACCATAATTAAAATCCTGCCTCCACATCCGCATGGGCGTGTTCGTACGAATTATTAGCACAGACAAACCTGATGCGCGCCGCGAACGGAAGATAAACAATCGGCCGAGTTAGTTAAAATGAAGGAAAGCGCCGCTGCCAAAGATGCCGTTGCCTTAAAAATCATAAATAATTGTTAGCTTTCTTTCATCGTCGTGAATCCATGATTTGAAATCTCGTGTGATGTCCATGTCATTTCATAAGAGTGCAAAGACTCGTAGAGTCGTTGGTGGGTCAATTCACGAATTGTATTTTTATAAAATCCTAAAATATGGGAATAAAAAACTTACCTAGTTCATGTTACCATTTACCGTAATTTAGCATACTGAATCATTAATTAAATGGTTTGATGTTTCCAAAAGTAAGCGCCGATCCAGTAGATATAGACCTATTCATAGTGCAAGTGTATTTAACAACATAGGATGATGAGATTGATATATTTGACCGAGAAGGAACAGATATGGTAAATACCATTATTATGGGAAATTTCAACAGTGTTTTGGGAGAAGAATGTGAACCAAAGATTGTTAGAGCGAGTGGTTTAGGAATAGTAAATGGCAGAAGGACGATACTGATTGATTTCTGCCAGCAATAGAAATTGGTGGTAACCAACGCTGGCTGGAAAAGACCAGGAGATGTCAAACGATACCTGATTGATTCTATCCTCATCATGGAACGATTTCATGCCACTGTTAAGGACGTCAAGACACTGCAAAATTCTGGAACAGAATCAGAATCAGAATTCGAAAACCATGGTGGAATTTAGAAAAATTAAGAAGGTAGTGGTGTAATACCAGGGTCGTTAATTTGGTCAACTGACGATCTAAATGACAGCATCGAAATCGGGTGGAATAATATAAAGAATCTTCTTACAGATACACTGAACAACAATGTGGGAAAAATAGAGAGGCAAAATAGACCTTGGATAACATATTCTGGAAAAGATGGAAGAAAAACGCAAACACACACAAAAAACATGCACAGGAGACTAACCAGTTAACTACGATAGGAAACTGACAAAGCAAAAGAAAAGTACCTTAAAGAAACGAGGAGGTCTTAAATTGATGTATCTGAAGATGATAGAGATGAAACAAATTAATAAGAATATTTGGAGTAGGGGAAGTTCATCACAAAGAAAGTTTTTTTTAAGTATGAAAAGAATACATACAAGACCTCTATGATTATAAAAACCACCCGCAAGACATTGTGTTGGAAGAAGGAAGAAGAACTAAGGAATAAATGAATATGAGAAGGGATCTAACACATTGAAGGGTGAAGCAGAAGTTATTAAAGGCAAGGAGATGAAAAAAGTATCTGAAAATTATGACATACAAGGGTATTGTACTCTACGACTTACACTAAAACTGAAAACTATATTTGCAATCCATAGCATTAATTACCTGGAATTGGCAACCGAAGGCAAATAAAAAGTTTACAGATAGGATTAAAGGTACTGATAAGGCGTCTCACCATTTTCATCATTGGTATCGTGCTCACGGCGAGCGTGCGATAAGCGACCATGTAGACAGGGCCACTAATCCTCCCATCCCTCTCCCACTTTCCTCCACTTCCCGTCTTCCTTCCTATTAGTCTTGAAGTGCAGTGTGAGACCCATATATTAAGTATTTGAATTACATAAATTGTAAGATATTTGATCATGTAATTTCTGCATTAATTTTTGAAAGAGTAACGCTTTCCTATAAGGCGGAAAAGTTAAGAAATTAAGTTGAAGAAATTGGCTATCAAAAAACATACAAATATTTAAAAAATTTGAATTAAGAGTAAAACATCTTTCTGTCTAGAGACAGACAGTCGGCAATCTGCGTCTTTATTCTGTTCGGCTCACTTTCACTTCACGCCCGTTTCACTCTCCTCTATCCCAAAGTAAATGGAATACACGAAATAATGTTATTACTTGTGTCAACAAATTTAAAGTGTAATACACGTGAAAGACTTATAAAATGTTAATTAAATGTTCACGTAAGCATTTGAAAGACCACAAATGAAAATACTATGCAAATATTTATATCGAGTAGAGTAGTTGCCTGTAGTGTATTTCTCGGGATGTAAGGTTGAGTGACTCGGTCGGAATGAATCATGGTTCTTTAATCTTCTTTGGTGGCCGAGGCACTCCTAAATGGCTCAGGTGAACGTAATGTTCTTAGAAAAGAAAAGCCGGCTATAAAAGGTGAATGGCCTGATGGAATTTCTCCAGACGGGATTCCAACTAGGCGCCGACTCTGAAATTACGTAAAATTCTTCATTTCAATTACGACTAAACGTCTAAGACATCTTGGGATGTATAAATTAAATTTTTCTGAATCGTATAGTTTTGTACTTGAAATATTGGTTCCATCTTGTTATGAAATGAATTCTGACGGTTTATCTTAATACAACGTTCAGCGACCTCGTGTGGTGGTGGTCAGTATCTCTGGATATTTCAGGTTTTATTATTTAATATGATTATCTTTTCCAATACAAATATCAGTAGCTTAATTATTAAATCAGCAGATTACCTTCATATCGTCTGACTATTTGGTCTTTTTTTAATGAAATGATGTGAGTCTGTATAGTTTAAATTAAGAATTGAGAGAAAGCTTTGACGAGCTCGATCTATAGAGGCCTTAAAATTAAATTGAAGTAAAGTATTGTAACGCGTGTATTTTGGTTTAGTTTTGTTTTGTCTCGGAAGTGTTGTTTGCTGTGGTTTGGAGAATTCAAAATCGTACACGTGCGTGCGGGTGGAGGAGATAAATATTTCCATCCAAGTAATTTTCGTGTCCTGTCTTGATTGTTGGCCTCAATACGACAGAATAGTTGTCCGTTGTTGACTACGGAACTGCAGCTGCGTGCTATAACTCTTGTAACAATGGAAGAATCAGTGAAACTGACATTTCGACGAAGTTTTCTAATAATGAAAAAAGTAAAAGAATAAGAGGCATTAATAGAGGGAACGGAGATAAGCTTTTGAAACTGGACAGTTGTTCTGCGCTCACCGCAGCTGGTGGATGTGATTATGAGAGGCGTTATATTGCGTTACGTGTATACGTTTTAAGTGTCACCGATCTACAAATCTCATGAGTTCTGCTGTAAACTTTTCCAGGTTGTTGTCTCTGATACAGTCCGAGGCAGAATCGTCGTGAGAAAGGGGCCACAATTTGTTAGTGAAGAGTTCATGGAAGCCACACAATTTAGTACAACGGCTTGCCAGCAATCAATCCCGGAGGCCGACGCCTTAGCCAATGGTCAACACCTGAGTCGACGCCTTGCAGTGGTCCTGACTTAAGTCATCACTGCACTTAACCCGTTCTGCCGGCTGTGAGATACGAAGACGTCGGTACGAGAGCTACAGCAAGCAACACAACACAATAGCAGTACGTATTTGGTACGGGCAGCAGATCTCATCTATGTAAAAAACCACTGGTGCCTGAGATAAGAGTTTTTCATGCTTAACTGTAATAAACTTATATAAAAATTTCTTTAAAGATCAAATATTTTTTGATTTAACGTAAAATCCCAGCCCACAAAAATAATTCTTTACAGTATCAGGATTGAAAAAAATTCGACCGGATCACTTACCGGGTTCTACCAACTGAACTATGAGTGACGACTCCAGATCTAACATGCTATTGACCAGATGTTGATCCTCAGATTAACAATATAGAGTTAAAGAAACCTAAGTGATGAATCCAGAACAACATTAATATAATAAGACATTTTATTAACCAATTACTATCCAAATGATTTCATGAACAAAAAAGATACGTAAAGATTGGCCTTTATTAATAACTTTTCTAATGTAGTTGGAGACTTTGAAATCCTAATGTGTAGGAATTTCTTTGACCTATCGACACTTAGAATTCCTTGGATGTCAGTTTTGGGAACTGTGAAATGAATTGGAAGTTTCTTCATATCCTTAATCAAAAACCGAATTTTCTACCGATTAATTTTGTAAGTATGGTGGTGAGAGATGGAAAAAAATCAAGCATGTGGCTGGAAGTATTAGTTTCTCATCAGGATCCCTTGGAACAAGCCTGGAAACTGAGCAATAATTTTTTGAAGCATTATTTGATTAATAAGCCGCTTAAAACAGCCGCTAAGTATTTTTTTGTACAAGTTTTACAGACAAATATGGCCTAAAAGACAGAAAGCGTTTATTTAGGTTTCACAACGTGACAATTTTTCTGTAAAAATAAATAATGTTGATTAGATTACCTCAAACTCCTAATTTCCATCGCCAGGCAACACCAGATATCAACATGGCAGAAGTCGCGGGAGCTATCTCAACTAAATTAACGTCGTAACCATGAGGTATGAAAGTTTGCCTTTTTATTAAATCAACATGTATTTATACTTTATTATTATTATTTTATTTTTTATTTTTTAGGGTAACAGGCTACATGAGGGTAATCCACATGGTGGCAACTCCCTTTTAATAGAATGGGAAGGGATTTGAAAGGGGGGATGCGGAAGGGTAGAGGAAGGTAGCCAAGGCTTAACTAGGGCCCCTGGGCTATAGTTTAAGGATCCTACCCGGCATTCGCCTAAAAGTAATGCAGGGAAAATCCTAGAAAAACCTGCATCAGGTAGGTCGGGCATTGGGTACTTGTCCCACGCTCTTCCGATAGCGGGAGAGGAGTTTGCTGTGGGGACGCAGCATTCCATTCTCCGTACCTCGACCAGTTTAGGAGGCAGCTGGACGACTGTTCCAATGGGAACAGCGAACAACTCTTACCGTATGCCCAAGGTCTGTGAACCCGGAACATACACCTCTCAATACAGGCCGAGGTGCCTCGGCTTGTGGGAACCTTAGTTCAAAAATGGAGTGAGGAAAAGGCATCCCCAAAGGTAGCCCCTTCCTGTCTCTCTTACAGTAAATTTAATTGTCTCAAAACTTTTTCGATTTAGTAACAAAACTTTGAGATGTCAATGTAATTATTGCATATTGTAATACCATTAATGTTATGATGCAACTAAAATAAAAATAGAAATAAAACTTGCTAGTAACAATTATCACTAAAACTTAATTTCAAAATACAAAGCGTTTAATTTTATTACATGTTAAAATATGTCGCCCAGGAATGTGCATACTGTTTTGAAATACGAAAAATTGAGTTCTGTTTTTTTAAATGCCTGTAAAAGTAGTTTTATTTATTAAATCAATTTCTAATCAAATAAAAGTTGCACACGCCCTTCCCTCCTGCTTCTGTATCCTGTTTCCGAACACGTGGACACTGAAATATATTGATGTTTAGATATTTGACAGCAGTATAGTGCCGCCGCCAAGGCGAATATTAGCCATGTTTTACAGCGGAAAGTAGGCCAAGAACTCAAGCACGCGCCTGTTCCGTCCCGGATGGCTGCTAAATTAAATAAGACACGTGGCTCGTCCTATTCTACGTGCACCACAATTTCCCTCAAACGGATTCCTGAAAATACCGTCGAGTTTTTCTAGATCATCCAGATTAAACTCTTTTTCTATCATTGAACATTCTTTATGATATTAAACAGTACAATCTCTTTGTAACACAATTTATTGTTATATATATTGTAATATACTAATTGTGAATATTATAAATTAATTAATTTGATATACGTTGAGGAGGATTCCATTTGGAAATTATTAAATTCATTATTAATTCACAGACGATCTCCACAGACTCCCGTGACCACAAACCCACTCTTTCTACTAGCAGTAGCGCTAAATGTTGGTTTAGAATTAATAATAGTCTGGTTTCACATGCAATGAAATAGTCTCCAACTGCCTATATTGTAATAATCAAAAATTTAGAACATTTAATTAAATATGATTTTTGAAGAATTCGAGCCCCACGTTGTGGTAGCCATTATGTAATAAACAACAATTGAGCTTTAATTAATTTGCCCAACGTTGTGGAAGCCAAAATGTAATAATCAACCGGTTGGGTTTAATTAAATAAAAGAATTAATAAAATTTAATACATAAAATCATTTATTTATTTCCACTTTGTAAATTTAACTCAAAAACAATTACAATTTAAAGTGTTAATTTCTCAGGGCCTTCACTGGGTTTGATAATGGACACAACAAATTGATTTAAAAATCTTATTAACAAACAGTTCACATTTACCTAAACAATACGTCGATAGAAATATATTAAAAAGAAAAGAAATCAACTTTTCTGACAATTAAAAGAGAACGAAATCTGTCTCTATCATTTAATTACGTTTACAATTAATCATTAGCTTTTGTTTTGTTATTTACATCTGTCCAGCTGGTACCAGCATTCCTTTTGGTTTCGGAAGTACACTATTGCAAAATTATACACTGATTCTAAAAGTCGACTCACAGATTTTACACTATTGAAGTCAAAATTGATAGGCTCACAGGAACTCGGATGATCCTCCTTTTTGTCAGCTATCTAATGTCTGCTTGGCTTATACGAATCCTATGATTCATAGATTTGTTATCTTTTACCGGTTTGGACCTAAACTGACTTCCTTTCCTGGCTGGCTACAGACGTAAAACTGCACTCCTTTCCTGGCTGCTGATAGACGTAAAACTGCTAACTTAGCGATATTTACGGGGTAATACTTCCGTGAATGTTTTTACTTTGTCTTAAATTCACAACTTTGTTTAATAACACTTTAACGACGGCTAGTCTCTGCTCTGGCATTATTTGTTCCGTCCTCCGAAATGTCCCGCCACCAACTAACAGTTATATTACTTGTTCTGCTTCTCACGATGTTTTTCAGCGAACTGAACTCCTAGTGCTCCCGAGTTTGAGCGCGCATACGCCATTTAAGACTTTTCGACAAAGCAAGTGAGTTCGCTTTTCCATTGTCGCTTTGTTCGATCACATCGCTATAATGGATTTCTCAAACAATTCAAATTTTATGTCGAAACAATTAATGGCCTAACTAATTGGCATTACAATATATATATATATATATATATATATATATATAGTAATATTCCATAATTTTAAAAAGTTACAAGCCCCAATAATATATATATATATATATATATATATATATATATATATTATCAATAATATTTTAAAATGGAACAATGGAAGGAAATCTACATTATACAAACTATTATAAAGACAACAAATTTGATTTTCGTTGAATTTATATTTTGTATTTTTAAGTAAATGTCTCGTATTTTATGAGAATCTAAATTTCAGCTTATAGGGCCTCTAATAAATACAGCAATTTTCAATGTTTCACCACGTTACTAAAGAAAAATGAATTTAAATTTACAAAAACAAATTTTCTACTAACAACAAACCTATAGATACTTGTAAATTCTGATTTAAATCTGGCGGTAAACGATATTTACGTAAAGGTTTACAGAAGAAATTTTTTTTTACATACCATTTATTTATGCTCTAGTTTGTACGCATGTGATTAATTAATTTTTATAGCACTGATTTTATTATGTCTCACTTTGCAAAACTTTTGGCGCCTTTCTACTTTTCAGTAACACTCAATTTTTTTAGCATATTTAATAAAAAATGATGATATTCAGCTTTGCTGAATTCGACCACCACAGCCTCTCGCCATGCTGCCAGATTACACCTGACTGACCGTTTCGCACAACATACTGCCTTCTGACTGTACTGCATGTCTCCCAAACACACACTCACTCTCTTAATGACTGCTGGTTAAAAGTTCTGACCGTCTTATATACATTTTCGTCGATACACCTAGCAACCGTTATTGTCTCTGCATTCTCGCGCCAAACAATGCTGTTCTTTCCAAAGTTCTAGCCTCAAAGTTACGCCGCCAATAATTAAAGAAACAATTTATTAATATTTCATTACATATTTGTAATCTCTTCAATATATATACTGCAATTGGAAAGTATTGACAATCAAGGTAGAGATCGTAGTACGGTGAACCTTTAAGTACAAGTTTAAATTTAATGACTGCGCCAGTGAAACTATACGTATTAATCAACTTTATTTTTCTAACGCAGATCAAGCCTACTTATTTTGATATCGTGGAATTCATTGAAGGATGTGGTGACGGTTTTTGTTTTTCTACGCTGACATTACCATGTTCGATGTTTGAACGGGGAGGCCGTAGCTCGAAGTTTGCTTCGAATGAGTGCGTAGTCTGCCACACTTCTAATGTGGAGTGCTTCTAATTCAGTGTAGCCTGTTTCGTGTTACAGTTTCCATTACACTAATTGGCGACAAGTTTATAGCGCCGGGCCAAGCTCGCTGTTGCGGGATAAAAACATGGAATGCTCCGTCTACAGCTCTCAGTAAACAAGACGAAACTTTCGCTTCTGCTTTTTTTTACTTTTCGTTTAGAATTTTTCCGGTTGTGATAGTGCCCAAGGTTTTCTGGGGAACTAATTAGGTTAATAAACGCAGACAATGAGCGTTTTTATGACCGGAAGGAAGATACAAAAGGGTCCAGGAATTCGTATGAACGTGAATGGATTGACGATGAGACTACAAAATCTCAGACTCAGAGAATTTCCCTATTAAACACAGCTCTTTAGATTTTACTTGTCTTCTTCAAACCTCCAAACGGGCCGTACGAATCATATCTGGTGTGGATTGGAATGCCAGTTGCAAGCATTTGTTTCGTAAACTTGGAATTTGAAATTCGCCTTGTACGTAGATTCTAAAAATTTTAAAGTTTGTTTGGAGAAACATAAATTTAATTGCCCTAAACGGTACAAATCATTCAAACAACACTAGAAATCGCTCTCAACTCCGCATTGAACAACTTTTTGAATCGAGCATTCGGTAATCCTGGATAAATCTATACAGTAGTCTTCAGGACGAAATAAAAACTTTAAATATACAAATATATTTTTTAAGAGATGTACCACTGTTATCAAAAAGTAAGGTGAAATTGTCATTTAAAACTTCCGGGTATTAAGAAGGCAGGTAATTTTTTTTTCCTAGGTTGGTGGGACTGTCTATAATATTTTCCAAGCCTCTGTTTGTTAAAAGGTTAAATTATCTCAGAGTTACACGTGTTTTTGTAAACTACCAAAAGTGAATTTTTCGATTTTTGCAATGGGTGATTTTGTTGAGCAAAGAACTTGCATCAAATTTTGTTTGCGTAACGCGTATTCATGTGCGGACACATTTAAAATGTTGCGGAAGGCCTTTGGTGATCAAACTATGGCAGAACAAAACGTTTATAAGTGGTACAACGAGTTCAAAGAGGGCCGAGAACGCGTTGAAGACGAACCGCGCTCTGGACGACCATCAACGTCTACCAACGAGGGCCACGTCCAAAAAATCAAAGATTTGGTGCTTGAAAATATTCGATAGGCAATTAGAGATCTCGCTGATAGTGTTGGAATATCATTTGGCTCAGCCCAAACCATTTTGAAGAATGTTTTGTGTCTCAAACGCGTCAAGTCTCGATTGCTGCCAAAATCGCTCCATTCTTTGGAAAAGACGCGTCGCGTTGATGTTTGTGAAACTTTGCTGTCTGACTATCAGGACCACTTGAAATGCATCATTACTGGAGACGAGACTTGGATTTACGCATACGATCCTGAAATCACAGACCAATCCAGCGAATATCGTGCAAATGGTGAAGCAAGACCGAAAAGACCACGGCAAAGTCGATCGAAAATCAACGTCATGTTGACAGTTTTCTTTGATTATCGTGGTGTGGTGCACTATGAATTCCTTCCGCCGGGCCAAACTGTCAACAAAGAATATTATTTGAGCGTTATGCGTCGTTTGCGTGAAGCTATTCGTCTGAAACGGCCGGAATTATGGGCGAACAACTCTTGGTTCCTTCATCACGATAATGCGCCATGTCATACTGCATTGGTTCTTCGCGACTTTTTTGCCCAAAACTCGACTTATATCGTTCCGCAACCACCGTATTCGCCTGATTTGGCTCCGTGAGACTTCAGGCTATTCAGCAAAGTCAAAAGGCCAATGCGGGGACGCCGTTTAGACACGATTGAGGAGTTAAAAACCGAATCGAAGAAGGTCTTGAAGGCTATACCGGAAAAGGACTATTCCGACTGTTTCGAGGACTGGAAAAAGCGTTGAAAAAAGTGCATTTTATCGGACGGGGATTACTTTGGAAGAATAAATAAAGAATTTTATAAATAAATTCACCTTACTTTTTGTTCACAGTGGTAGATAGGAAGGACAGATTAAATCCTCTTTAATGATTAAGTTTGCCGATATCCTATCAAGTTCTCCTATTATAATCTTAATCTGTTGACTGCCGTAGACACTTTGTCGTCGAACCCTCCGTAACTTGTTCGGAAACGATGCTGGATGAAATTGACGGGCTGATCGACGAAGTGGTAACCATGTTGTGGGCTAGACTTGACCTAGCCACTTCTTTTGTTATTAAAAATGAGTTACAGACAAATTTTGCAATGTAAATGCCAGGAGAGACCTTCCTCCAAGCTCTTGTTCTGTCAAACTCCTCTCCCGGGCTGCCAGTTCTTCGTCCTCTCTTTTCAAACAACTGGAAGCTCCCTTCCAATACAATAGTAGGCCTGTCCATATTTGACCTCACGCTTTCCTAACCGTAGAACCACGGACCACTTGCTGATAAACGAGTTGAGTCCTTTATAGAAGCTTTCAACATGTTAAGTAGTGTGATGAAAGAAATGTGCATTTCCGTCCAAGTGTTATGTTTTCTGATTTCGAACATTATAATAGAAGCTATGACGAATTTGTGGCCCCTAAGTGCGGTCCAAACATGCAAATTTCTGTTAACTCGGAGCTGGTGGAGGAAGATTCAAGCTCTAGGACTAGCAACGGACTATCGGAAAAACAAGCTGGTCTGTTTTCAAATTATCTATTGGTCGTACCGAACTTGATGCCGGGGCAAGTTGTGGAGTGTTTTATTGAAGGTTTTATGGCCGTAAAGCCTCTTCTGTTATTATTTAGTGGAAAATTACAGCGACTAAAATTCTAAATTTCCTCCAACCCTGTGGGTGACATTTACAGCCAACCTAGAACCGACAACCAACGCACTTTTGAACGAACAGTTAAATATTTTTGACATAGTTAATGTTTTCAAAATGTTGGACATGATTGGATGATAAGCAGCTTTGTAAATAAAATTATGAACAATATACGCTTCTGTGTAACAGGATGGTCAGATAAGAAATTCAGAAAAACGTGGTTTGTGGCAGAAATTACATTTTAACTTATGATACATGATATAAATACTTCTAAGAAACTCATAGAATAATTTTTTTCGTAATGTAAATGTGAATTATAACCATTAAACTCAGTTAAGAATTCATCAATAGAAGTGTAAGTAATAATACAAAAAATATCATCAACATATTGTAGTCACTACCAATATATGTAATGAAATAATTTTATAAAATATTTAATATTTGTCTAGTCAGCGTAATATTGTGGCCCGCGTGTTGTAGACAACAGTAAGCGTTACGTAAGAATGTGGAGTGATTCAGGCGGAATTATTGTCGGCAATGTTTAATGTTGAAAGCTGTAAAGAAAAGCACAGTCTGCGATACTAACTGACCAGAGAAGCTTGGTCATAGTCTTAGATACGGGTGGGTCGGGAAAAGTTTTTGTGCGTGGGAGTCAGACAGTGAAGTCTGCTTATTAGTATTACTTATAAACCATGTTAATGAGTCAGCAAGTAAAATACAGTTATTAACATTGTTGGCGTTAGAGATTGAAGAAGACTTGTGCAAATTGTAGTTTACAACTGATTTAATTGGTACAATTTATCGTGACATGAATCGAACTGATATTTGGAAAGTGTAATTCCTATTTCCTTGCTGTCGACATTATTACTGTTCGCCGAAATATTTGGAAATCAACAGAAGTTTGCCTGTGATGTGTTAGGCATTCAATCGCATCTGCTGATTTAGGTAGTATAGAAAGTGTGATAGGTGAAAAGCCATTAAATAATTTGTGATGTAAACTCAAAAGATAAAATAATTGGTGAAGTGAAAGATTAGCGTGATACGAGAGCTGCTCCGATGGCTGGTATGTACTGTAGCGCGACAGTTTTATTATTGGTATACATATTTAGATAGATTTTATTTTAATTTAATTAGATATTAGCAAGAATTGAAAGATTGACAAGTTGGTATTTGATCAGGCGCCGCCGTGACGGAGAGATAATCCCTAAGGTCTGGTCTTAGGAACGTAGGATGTCGACCCTCGGAAGTTACCTGAATTAATGTAGTGGTAGGTTTATTTAATGATAAAGTAAAGGGATATTTTGCAGAATTTAATAATCATTTAATGAACATGAGAAAATAAAATAAAACAAATACAAATTATGCGTGTTCACCTAGCCGGGCAAAACAATCGGATCCCTTAATCCCAAGTTAAACTATGGTTTACGGTAATTTCCCCAGGCGCGTCGAGGATTGAGACACTTGACAGTTACCTCGCGTTGATCTCTGGCCGTGATCATGTGGAACCCTCGATCTCTCCGAGTCCTCTAGAAAACTGCACGTTTGGGGCTGTACGTCCATTCCTGGCGACGGTTCGTCGAGGAGTCCCTCTACACTTTCTTTACAGCCCCTTCGCTGGATGTGAAATATTGATGGTCTCGATCATCTTTGGATCGATCTTTCCTGAACCAAGAAATGTGATTGGTTCAAACAGTCACGTGTTAATTCATTTTCTGGGATTTTTGGAGAAACGTTTTCCACGGTGCGACAGTCCAGGTAACTACCGAGGGTCAACAGCATACGTGCCTAAGACAAGACCTTAGGGATTATCTCTCCATCACGGCGGCGGCTGGTCAAATTCCAACTTGCCAAGCTCTTAATATCTAATTAATATCTAATATCTAATTAATTTAAAATAAAATCTATATATATATATATATACCAATAATAAAACTATCGCGCTTAAGTCCAAAAATGTATTGTAAACCTGATATAACATTCCTTACCGTTAGATTTCTTCAGATTTATTTTCTAAATTAGGTTATTTCATTGCGGGTTACTATTACTGTTAGAAGCCCGATAAGGGACCCTGAAGGTTTAAAGAATCTCATTAAAGCCGTGGCATTTATGTATAAAGTTTGTATGTAAAAACTAATCAAATTTAAATTGTTAAAAATGTTTCTGTATTTAAAATTTGATTTGTTAATAGTTATTTCATTTGCGATATCATCAATAGAAAATAGTTCCTTTTAATCAACAGTTAAATAAATTCGATTCTCCTGCATAGATTATCACAATAATTGGCACCACATCGTTGTGGTTTTGATTATCTTCTCATTTATTTGTTTACCACAATATCTATGATAAGTAGCAGGTTTGAAGCTTTTCAAGACAACACTTCTATATGTCTCTCATTACTGACTCAGCTAGAACCGGAGATAATGATGAACCCATAGGTAGTTCAAGGATCTGGTGATAAAATTTGTTTTGGAAAGTGTAACATGTGGAATGAAGTACAAGGTTCATTTCAGTCCAATAAATAGGTGTAAGATCTTCATGAGTTTTAGACTGTTAATAACCAAATAGAAAAGAAATTACATCAAGAAATAGGAGAATATCTTTATCAGGAATGTGTAAATTTTTAATCTAAGGAATTCGTGGCCTAAAAATGAGTTTCTAAAGAAAAAAAATTAGAGGAGGGTTGACATACCAAACAAAGTACTGACGATTAAACGATTAAATTTGTATGATCTTAATACGTTTCAGTTCACTTGTAAAGGTGTTTCTGGGATCACAATCCAATGGCAAATAGAAAAAATTGTAAATGACTAAGTACTGTTGGTTAATCTCAATCCAAAAAATAATGTTAACAGGATGGAACAGAGGCGAAAAGGCCGGGATAAACCAAATTAAAGGTCTTCAAAATAAGTGAATCACAGCAGAAGTTCTAAAAGGTTGATTGACCTAAACAAGGAGGATTGGCTAAAGTGTGACGCCAATTAGCTTTGGTCGTTCAGGATGGCAGTTAAATAATTATGTTTGAAGGGTTGTTCTTACCCATTTGAGAAAAGACAAAATGATATGAAATAGAAAACAGAATAAAAAATAAAATGGGGGACATTGTTTCGGAGAGAAATCTACATCATACATGTTGATGGCAGTTTAAATTGATATCCTGTATTAAATTAACTTTACCATCATTATAGGAGGGCTGAAATACCACACAAATTACTGGCGATTAAACGATTAAATTTCTACGATATTAATAAGTTTCAGTTCACTTGTAAAGGCATTTATGGGATCGAAATCCATATATCTGTGAATTAAAGCCAAGTAAAGCGTTACTGTTAGACTATTTGAACCTTTCAAAAATGAAACGAAATGTTTGCAGCAAAGGTACTTATGGATCCTCGCTGGTTTTTTCCTTTGTTACGGCACTATAATTAATCATAAAAGTAATTTTTTTTGGGTGTAGACAGGCTATGTATAGGGTAATCCACATAGTGGCAACTCCCCACTTATAGCATAGGAAAGGGATTTGAAAGGGGGGATGCGAAAGGCTGCAGGAAGGTAGCAAAGGGTTAACTAGGGCCCCGGGCTATGGTTTAAGGATCCTACCCGGCATTTCGCCTAAAGTGGTGCAGGGAAAACCCTAGAAAAATCTGCATCAGGTAGGTCGGGCATTTGGTACTTGTCCCACGCCCTTCCGATGGCGGGAGAGGGGTTTGCTGTGGGGTCGTAGCTTACCCCTCGCCATGCCTTGGCCAGTTTAGGAGGCAGCTGGCCGACTATTAGATTTTTTTTTTTGGGTGTAGATAGGCTATGTATAGGGTAATCCACATAGTGGCAACTCCCCTCTTATAGCATAGGAAAGGGATTTGAAAGGGGGGATGCGGTAGGGTGTAGGAAGGTAGCCAAGGGTTACTAGGGCCCCCGGGCTATATTTTAAGGATCCTACCCGGCATTCGCCTAAAAGTAATGCAGGACAAACCCTATAAAAAACCTGCATCGGGTAGGTCGGGCATTTGGTACTTGCCCCACGCCCTTCCGATGACGGGAGAGGAGTTTGCTGTGGGGACGCAGCTTACCCCTCGCCATGCCTTGGCCTGTTTAGATCCTGTATTAATAAATAAATAGTGTCAATCATTGTGTTACAACTGAAAGAAATTCAATTTAATAATACCAACTTTATACAATGCACCTCTACACTTGTGGTGCAGATGCCACAGCCAATTTTCGTTTTTATAAACATGCATTCTTTTTTCTATAATACCAATACCTTGACCGCATACGAATGTTGCACCTTTCATTGAAATTACATAAGTAATATGAATATCGTTACGTGTTTACGTTGGTAAGCTTGATGAAGTGCTGTTGTTGAGTGGAAAGAGACATTTGGGAATAATGCCAGCTGCTAAAAAACTATTCAAAACCTATTGATCTTGCATCTACATCGTTCTTTTATGTGGCCTTGAAAATTGTGTTGGTGAAGGAGATAGAAAATCGAAGTCTCATCTGCCAATGCTTTCTAGAAACGTATTTCGACTAATTGATTTATGTTCCCGAACGGATAATTACAGCTTAGGTGAGGACGAAAGTACATATTTGATGTTGGGAAATTAACGAAAACACGTTATGTTAATTCAAGAACAAAGTTAGTGACAGCTTTCGATTACAATCTTAAAACGGTTAACTGGTATTAACACTGGCACTTCGTAAGATAAATGTCGTAGTGTTTGGACTGGCTATCCAACATTCAATATCCACCATATTCATGAAACAATTCCTGCAGCATCTTTAAAATATTAAAGAAATGACTTGCAATGTGTAATATTGCTGTCGAGAATGCGTTAACATTTTAATAGGTAATTGTTTTAATTAATTCAGTTGGTAATCGGTTGAGTAAATAGGATACGTCATAAATAAAAATTACAAATAGCTAACTATGTTGTATTCTAAACAGGTTGCTATATTATATTACAAGTAGGTAACTATGATATCTTACAAATCCGTAATTAATTTATATTACAAATAATTAACTATGTTATATTACAAATAGGCAAATATATTATATTTTTATTTTTCTTTGTTGTTCGGAAGACTACAAACACCTCTTACCGTTATTTGCATACAGCAGTTAGTATAATACATTTAATTTATATACAAAACATTTTTTATCTTTAATTATCTTAGAAAAATATTTTCTGGCAATAAAATCAATAGAAATTAATTAGAATTAATATCACAAGCGAAACATCTAAATTAATTAGAAAATATAGATTTAATCTACAGGGCAAAACTGTATCACAAAAATCTATAAATATAATTGTAGTAAAGAATCATTTTTTTGGGCTGGGTTTTTACGTTAAATCAAAAATTATTGACCATTAAAATTTTTTTTATATAAGTTTATTCAGTTAAGCATGAAAAACTCTTATCTTAGGCACCTGTGGTTTTTACATAGAAGAGATCTGCTGTCTGTACCAAATACGTACTGCTATTCTGTGCTGTGTTGCCTGCTGTAGCTCTCGTACCGACGTCTCCGTATCTCACAGCCGGCAGAACGGGTTAAGTGCAGTGATGACTTTAGTCTGGACCATTGCAAGGCGTCGACTCAAGGGTTGACCACTGGCTAAGGCGTTGGCCTCCGGGATTGATTGCTGGCAAGCCGTCGTACTAAATTGTGTCGCTTCGATGAACTCTTCACTAACAAATTGTGGCCCCTTTCTCACGACGATTCTGCCTCGGACTATATCAGGGACAACAACTTGGAAAAGTTTACAGCAGAACTCATTAGATTTGTAGATCGGTGACACTTAAAACGTATACACGTAACGCAATACGGAGCCTCTCATAATCACATCCACCAGCTGCGGTGAGCGCAGAACAACTGTCCAGTTTCAAAAGCTTATCTCCGTTCCCCCTATTGCCTCTAATGCCTCTCATTCTTTTACTTTTTTCATTATTAGAAAACTTGGTCGAAATGTCAGTTTCACTGATTCTTCCATTGTTACAAGAGTTATAGCACGCAGCTGCAGTTCCGTAGTCAACAATGGCCAACTATTCTGTCATGTGTAGGCCAACAATCGAGACAGGACACGAAAATTACTTGGATGGAAATATTTATCTCCTCCACCCCCACGCACGTGCACGATTTCGAATTCTCCAAACCACAGCAAACAACACTTCCGAGACAAAGCAAAACTAAACCAAAATACACGCGTTACAATGTATTGAAGGTCAGATATTAATTTCTGTATGTAAAATTTTTTTTATCTCCCCCACACGGTTAGTATACTACATTTAATTTATTTAGAAAACATTTTTAATTTTTAATTATTCATCTTAGAAAAGGTTATATTTACCCCTTAAAGGAAATTGATTATTTATAGTTTATGTATCAAATAATAGTCTTTAATTTATCGTTTTATCACCAGTTTAGTGCAGGAATGTACAAAATGACGAAGAGATAAAGCCAGGGTCGTGTCTTCGGCAATTTTTTTGATGTTTTCTCCGATGTATTCGTCGCCTGTATTATATTACAAATAGGTAACTGTGTTATATAACAAATACGTAAGTAAGTTATCTTGCAAATCGGTAATTAAATTGTATTAAAAATTGGTAATTATCTTATATTGCAAATATTTTATATTAACCAAGATCATAAAAAAATTATGTAAATTCATATTAACATTTAATTATTTAAATAAAAATAAAACGATCACTGAAGAAAATAAATGACAACTACTCAGATAAATACCGAAACATATAGAACAACACAAAGCACTTCGCACGGTAAGAAGCACGACAGGGAATTCAGTTCTCAGAGATGAATGATGAGAAATGTCAACTTCCGTGATAACTCTTACCCCTATATGAAAAAAACGCAGAATACAGCAGAAAAAATTAAACAGAAAGTATACAAGTTATGAAATGCAGAACTTTTGACGGAAAAAGGATTTCGTCTATTACGGGTAACGATCAAAAAACTCCTGTATTGAACAAAACAAGACTTTAAATGAAATATTCTTACAATGACTCACACAATCCTTTTAGTTATGATTATTCCTTACCTCTAGATCTATAGACCTTGTAAAGTTTTACTCAATAAAATATTAGCTTTCCTTGAAGGAAGGGGTAAATACCTGTATTTTAATGGATTTAATCATATTACATTCGTAGCGATGAGGAAATTTCTTCGAATCAAGCAATAGTTCACTTCCAAAGCTGAGAATATTAAAAGAAAGACCAGAAATCAATTCTAGAATTTACGAGTAATAATAAGTATGACTTCGTACACGAGCAATGTTTTTGAAATTTCATCAGATTGAAACTTCACTCAAACCTTGGACAGTCCATTACAAATTTGTGTAAACTGATGTTCGGACCCATCAGTTATCTGTAGAAATTGATTGACGGGGAAAGATGATGTAACGAATGGAATAGAAAGTATTGTTGCACGTGTCTTCGACGTGTGGTTTCAGCCACAGCCTAATTCGTTGTCCTTTGAGATTTATAATTGAGGAATAATATTGTGTAATAGTAACAAGTTTTCTTCGATAATTCAATATTTTCTCGAGCAGTGATAATGCTGAGACCTGTTTCCGTGAACTTAACCTTATTTTCAATAGTGAAAAATTCTGAGGAATTTGACTACTTCCTTTTCCAAGCATTAGGCTGCGATTGAGCAGCTGATATGAAATCACCTTTTTGCGATCTCGTCCCTACGCTTTGTTCTGCAGTCAGGTACGGTGCTGACTAGACGAAATCAACTTATCATTCGGGTCATGAGATCACTGGGCGTCACCGCGTAATGAGAAGTCAATGTAGTTATGCAACTGACTCAGCATTGGAACAGCTCAGGGCCGTCAGGATTATTATTGATTTAAATATTATGATTTAGAGATTTGTCGCCGTGTTGGGACTTCGGCGTCTTTGACTAAAATTACATCAAGATTGGCTGTACTGAGAGTCGGTAAAGTTAAATATAATTACTTGAACGTGGCCAAGAAATGCTACTACCATTACGAAATAGAACCACAGTTCAAAGTTTCCTAATAAAATAATTACCGTTTTACTAAAATACGTAAACTGTATATGTACTGCAGAAAAAAGAGGATTATTAAATTATTTTATAATAGGTAAATAGCTGTATTGACGTGAGATAAACAATGGCCTCTTGCAGGGGCCAGCAGACATAATCATGAAATATTTAAACCTAAATCAGTTACGTAACAGTTGTCTATGGAACTAAATAGTACTTATACCTCAAGTGCGGTGTGTTAGGATGAAGAATAGAGATTTAGATAATGAATTTCAGAATAAGCAGGAAATTTATTAGAGATGTGTTTTAGAGCCAATTTATTGTTAAAAATATTCAGAACCAGATGCATAAGCATGGAAATTTAGGGTTAACGCGAACGTCTCGTGGTAATGAGAGGATGAAACTCAGTCGTAGCCAACGCACTGACTCGCTGGGTCGGAAGTTAACGTATCTAGACGATGGGTTATCAGGTTAACCAACAAAATTTTACTTTTCGGAAATAACATTCGTTCAAAAATAGGGATTTATATAACTGAAATAGATGATAAAATCTTATCTTCAGCAATAAAGCATTCAATGAATTTTTGTTATTTTTTCATAGAATATTTCTTATGAAATATATTTCAGACTTACTTAACATGTTGTAACAAGCGTGTTTCTACGCGATTAATTTTTTTTCTAGTTCAATATGTGAGAATCAGATTTGTGACAGCGCTTGACGAAAGGAATTCCCAGGTATGTAGAACAGCCGCCAATGCGGCGGAACAGACGGTTCGGGACATGTTCGCAGGAGAGAAAGGGATATTAGAACCCAGGCTTGTACTCACCGTATGGAAAACAACCAAACATTAACCTCGAATAAACGACACCTATGTAAAAAATTTAGCGCAAACCATTGCTCGGATACATTGCGAGAGTGAGGGGAAGTGAAGATCTGGGGCCGAATGAAAATGATGTATATATGAACTGAATATTTGACGCGTGGAATAAAACGCCCGAGGTTTTGAAAATGCCTGTAGATAACAGTTGACGAAAAGTTAATGTGTAGATGGCACAGAGGTAGTGTGTACAGGTCCGATGAAGTTGACGTGTAGATGAAGTAGAGGAAATTTGAGATTCTATTCTATTGTATTTATTTAATCTACAAATGTCCGATGGTAGATACATCAAATTACAATAAATTAAATTACAAGAAATAAATATAATTATTTTAAATAAATGAACTAGACGTTCAAACATTATTTCAATTATAAATATATTATATAAATGACAAGCATTCCTGAGAAATAAAAATGTTATTTTGAAAAAAATAATGAGAGTGCCATAAAAAATTATTCAAAATACGTAAAGAAAAATTAAAGTTGCACAAAAAAAAGGTAGAAGTCAGATTTCGTTCGTTTTTTTTTCATTTATTTTCTTTCATTTCGTTTATTTTCATATTGTATTAAGTTAGCTTCAATGAGTTTGAATTTTTAATGTTAGTTTATTAAATTGGATTGTTCTGAATATCAAACCCAGCAATGACCCTGAGATAAACAGAATTTCGACGTATTTGATTGTAAAATATAAAGTTGTATTTTTCCTAGAACACCACGAATTGAAAAAAAATATTCGTTTGTTAACTTGAAGAAATTCGGCGTATAAAGTAGGGATTTTAAAGAATAAATTTTTAAATCTTAATAATTTTGTTAATTAATTCTTTTAATTAAGACCACCTTTTAATTATTACATAAATTTGCTTCCACAACGTGGGGAAAATTTAATTCATTAACTACTTTTTAATTATTACAATATAGAGTAGCGTACAACTGTTACTGAAGCAAAAGCCCCACGTTGGAGTGTCAATTTAAGTAGTATGCCTCAGCTTTCATGAGAATATAAATTTCAGGCCAGCTTATAAATATAGGGATTTTCAATTTTCACCCATTTGGACTTTATTTACAGTATCAAATTTACTGCCAAAAATCTAACAACAAAAACTAAACAAATCTGATAAAACTGTAGAAGTATCTGACAAAGTTATAGAAATCTGGCGGTAAACAATATTTACGTAAAGGGTTACAAAATAAAGTTTTTACGTACCCTTTTATTACGAGCTGTCAGGTACCTGTTTGTGCACTCGTGATTATTTTAATTTTTGTAGAACAATATTTTTATTGACAGGCCATGGCAATGCTTTTATACTTTTCACACTTCGTCGTAACACTTTACAACAATTTCGGCGCCTTTCTACTTTACTGTCGTACGTATCATAACACTCGGTTTTGCTGTGGAAAATCCCTTTAATACATTAGCTGATATATTCCGCTTATACTTTGCTGAATTCGGCCACCATTGGCCGGTTCTCCACAACACACACACTGCTCGAAACTCCCCGAACACATATGACTGACTGATTGACTCAATGGCTGTCTCTCTGATTCCTCTCGTCAGACCCTCAAACACACACTGAATGTTTTTCGACAATAACCCATAGCATCCATTATAGTCTCTGCTTTCTTGCGCCAAACAATACTGTTCTTTACAATGCACGAGTTTCAAAGTTACGCCGCCAATAATTAAATAAATCATTTAAACAAAACTTTTTATTACACATAGATAATCTTTACAATATGAAAATTCAGTTTTTTCCGTAACCTTTAGTCGAATGTTCGAATTTCACAACACGTATTTCCAGTAATGTCAATATAAATACTCTACCAAAATTCGAGTCTGCAGTTCTGTATACAGACAGTAGAATTACTCTGTATAAATGTAAAAGAAAATTCCAGGAGCTAATAAGGAACTACTTAGTGATTGCGTTTGTGTGTATGTGTGCGGTTTTTTAGAGTAACAAGCTACATAAAGGTAATCCACGTCGTGGCAACTCCTCTTTAATAGCATAGGAAGGGATTTGAAAGGCTGGATGAGGAACGGTAGAGGAAGGTAGTCAAGGGTTAACTACGGCCCCCGGGATATATAATTTAAGGGTCCTACCCGGCATTCGCCTAAAAGTGATGCAGGACAAACCCTAAAAAACCTGCATCATATAGGTGGGGCATTTGGTACTTACTCGAAGCCTTGGTTACAGCATTGATTTGTCAATTCACCTGCTCTTTTGAAGTCTCTGTAAGGCAGTTGTTTAGGTTCGGGTGATTGGATCCATTAGTGGGCCCAGCCAACTGAAGCACAATTAGTGACTTGCAAGAACTGGCCAATTACGAACCCTTAAGTGAAAGTATCACAGACCTTCGTTTATTCTTCTGATCTCTTCTTCGTCAGCTACTGAATGTCGAAGGAAATCATACGCGAAACCAATACAGGCTTAATTTATTTTCTGAAGGTCTTTGAACAGATTACATATTATTCTAGAATGATTCATTGTGGTATCTAAAATCACAAGTCATGTTAATTAATCGGTAAAAACGTTCAAATTATCTCAATTGTTTATTGGTTAATGAAAATTATAAAAACGGAGGAAGTCCTTTCCGGGTTCCTTGCAAATATTTATGACAAAGAAAATTTAGCAAATACTATTTCTCATAATTATTGTAAATATAGGCATCATTAAAGTGAAAAATTGCAAATTGTTGATATTATAATGAAATTATAAATTTAATAACTATTATACGTTATATCATTCATACGTAAATCTGGATTAAATTTCTAAAATGCGTACAATGGAACAAGAAGATATTGATGGAAAAGTTCTGTCCGAAAGTCGGTCTCATAATTCGTCATAATTTTGTAACTGCACTCCTTCATGTTATGTACAATCTGGTGTCTATTACGCCCTCTTGTTATTCCTCCCTGTAACACTCCTTCTAGTGCTCATTGTTTAATTTCCTATAAATTAATTATCCATTGTTATTACCCATATTTCTCCATTATTCTCCTTTATTCAATCTCATAACTTAATCTTGTTCTTTCACAATTTTTTTTTAAATCGAACAGTTTTACCTTACTTCATCGATTCTACTTTTACTACTTCTCCCATGTTTACGATTAAACACTTATTTGAAGGGCAAAACGCCTAAAGTTATCAAAGCTGATTTAGGTTCACAAAACGTCTGCACTAACGTTGAAAACCGTTTATAATTCAGCGAATGCGTTTCTTTTTCTTTCAATAACTTCCTGTAATTCTTATAAAACCCCGCTTCTGCTATCTTGTGATTATTTGTAGGCGTATATATTTGAATTATTACTATTACATTACAACTTCCTATCATTATATCTTTCTGTATATATTTAAACTTCAGCAGTTTGCATATTGCTACAAAAATTATTTAAACACCTCAGCTACCATTCATTATTAAATACTAGCTGGGTGCCCGGAATGTCATAATTAAACTCAGCGACATCCATAACCCCGGATTCAATTCCAATCTCGGTTGTTTTTTCCGTATTTGATGTAACACCCCTCCAACTCCATCCCATGCCGAAAACGGTTGAAATTGCACACAAAAATATCTGGAGAAACGCTATCGATCTCATTCGCCCCAAAAAACTTTCTTTCAATGAATAATATATCGGCCGTTTGGGCACGTTTAAAAAGTTTCCACCCCAGTGAGACGCATTTACGCCCATAGTGTTTGTTTCCGATTTGAAAACAATAAGTATAAGAAATTTGGTCAAATTTCATACCTGGGAGTAGATTTGTATGTATACATACTTGCACATCAACACTCCGTTTTATTTATTAGAAGATAAATATTATATTCTTTATTAAAAACAATTAATTACTTAATTACTTAACACCTAAAACTTTATAGTGGAACTTTCCGAGCTGTAACATTATAGACCATGTGGTCCCAATAAAATTTCAGTAAGACTGGCTGTCACGATTCGTCAGTCTGATCATTCCAGAAACCTATTTATAACATCTGAAGATAATGGAAATGAGATTATAATAAAAATAATCTGTTTCCATGGCCGATGTCACGTCAGTTCATTTACGTGAATTTTTGAGTATCCTAATGATACAAAATATAATATAATATATATATATATATATATTGTAATATACAAAAATACAAACAAATATGTCAAAACTTTGTAGCCAAATAATGTTGTATACACAAGATTAATTAAATAAACAAGGAATGAAATTGAAATTAAGCCAATAGTTTTGAAAGATAACAAAAATGATTTATTTGACAAATTTGAATTTCGTTGAATTTACATTTCAGTTTGTACGTAAATGCCTCAACTTTTATGAGAGTCTAACTTTCAGGGCCGCTTATCGGGCCTCTAATAAAGACACTAAATATAAATTTAAATTTATAATAAAATATTTTATACCAATAACAAAATTATTAGAAATCTGAAAAGTTATATAAATCTGGCGGTAAACGATATTTACGTAAAGGTTTACAGAAGAAAGTTTTTTTTACATACCATTTATTTACAGCTGCCCTCGTTTGTGCACACATGATAATTAATTTTTTATAGAAAACACTATTTCACTGACAGACCGTAGCACTGATTTTATTCTCTTCTCACTTTCCAACACTTTGCGCGCCTTTCTACTTCGCTGAATTCGTATTGTTACACTCAGTTTGCCGTGAAGATCTTTAATATAAAATGTGACGATGGTTTAGCCTATACTTTACTAAATTCGGCCACCTTTGAGTGACTGTTTCTCTCTCTGATTGTATTGTACTTTGACTGTTTCGTCAAGACCTCCAAAAACACACTCTGCTCTCTGAATATCTGAGTTCTCCGCAGGCTCCCAAACACACTCTTTTTCTGAATATCTGAGTAACTGTCGACGCTAATTTTCTGAGTGTATTATATAAGCTTTCTCGACAAAAATTGGTAGTCTCTGCATTCTCGCGCCAAACAATGCTGTGGCCTCATTGTTACGCCGCCATTAATTAACGAAACAATTGATTAATATTTCATTACATATCTCTAGAATATATATAGTGAAACTTATTTTCCAGAGAGGGAATGAAATAGATAGGTTTGACCAATAGAATTTCTTCATGAGCCTGTCTATGATTTCTTAGTACTCCTCCGTTCATGAGGTATTGACGTGGATAACAATAATCACAGGTTAAGGATACTTAACGTTTATTACGGTTGCTTTGAAAAGAATTACGAGCTATTTGCTCAGTGACTAATTATTTCATGTCTGTATGAAACAACTAATGGCTGTTTCAAATGTGTATAAACTGAAGGTGTCCATAAAGTTATCAATAAATGAAGGTATACACTTTTAATGTCTAAATGCTTTTAATGTTCAGGCATTATTGCGGCAATAACGGATTTTACTATATTTTACAAGCAAACCTGTCATTTTTTAATTGAATACAGACTTTATTTAAAACAAGATAGTAACAGCGATCAAAATAATACATTTTGAAAACGTTATAATGGTTTCACGTTTATATGTTATAATTTGTTATTTGTATACTAACGTCACTACTGTAAAAACACTGCTGTAAAGCATTGTTTGCAACAACAATTTTATTTTTCACTAATAATTGTTCATCGAATTATTTCTACCCTCGGCGTTCCATGTTTAATTTAAAAATAATTTAGAATTCCACCGAGGGAAGACGAGTCGGTAATAATCCATATTTATAGAATACCGCTACGGTACAGTATAGTTAATTGGAGGTTCTGATTTAGACCGAAAGCGTTTTATTATTATCCACTTCCTTCAGAATTATTATTTCTTCAAATTAATCAAATGATTACTTTTTTTTAAAAAAACTTCCCCTTTCTCAATGTTGGAATAAACTTTACAATTCCCAAGTCTCGATTTATTTCTCTCAATTTCGCGTGTGGTATGAACGCTACGGTAACATTAAATGTACCATTAACAAGTAGATAACATCCTTCGGTCAGAGAATGCGAGGAACTGCATGAAACCAGAATATTATATACTGTAAAGTTTTCATGGTTCTGGGTCTTTTGAGATTAAAATGATTTTTGATATTATGGGAATTAATTTGATTTATTTGTAAAAAATGAAAGTAGTAATTTTTAGCAAGAAATTTTCTCAGCTTGATTTCGTGGACAGATAAGTGGTATGACATACAATCCTTAATTAAATATCTTGGCATTGCCGCAACACCAGCCTAAGAATAAAGTCCACGGTCAACAGACATGTCAACATTTTGGGTCGTAGACACCGGCCAATGTGCACGGTGGATGGGGAAGTCACTCTTCGTTGTGCGTCTGGTTACTATTTTTATAAAAGAACCAATCATATAAAACTACTGCATGCCTAATTACAGTACTACGATAATTAGCAGATCGAAGTGTTTGAAACACTGAGGTAACACGTAAATTATTATTGACATTATGTTTTCCAAATATCACTCTTATTTTTCTAAGAATGATAGTTA
Source organism: Zhengitettix transpicula (assembly GCA_037074705.1). Classification (NCBI taxonomy): domain Eukaryota; kingdom Metazoa; phylum Arthropoda; class Insecta; order Orthoptera; family Tetrigidae; genus Zhengitettix; species Zhengitettix transpicula. The sequence goes on along the minus strand of CM073594.1, from coordinate 78,324,169 downwards.
AACACTGTTATAAACAGTAAAGTGTGAGGTCTTGATGAATTTTGAAATTAGGAGTCAATTACCCAGCGCGCAATAATAATAAATTGCAATTTCACATGCAATTTGCGATAAAATGTGAAAGTCTCTGAAGCAATGGCGGCTGGAGCATATATGCTGATTTAAGAATATATATTTTTTAAATTTTAAGAACCATCATAATAATAGTATTTTAACGGTGCTAATTTATGCTTTGATATTGAACACTTTAAACCTTTCGGTGCACTCGCTTCCGCTAATGCAGCCAGCTGGCCATGTCTGTGCTATGGTACGTTTACGTCTGACAGTTGCTGCACGATATTTTATGTCAGACAAAAATCGTGGTAATGTTAACAGTGAAGAATTTATGTTTTTACTCTCAGCTATATGTGTCGACATCTACACCAACAGATGTAAACACTGATTATTTGCAAGTTCAAACTCGTCTGACAGATATCGAGGAAGTTGACTGCTCCTCTACTTTTATCACTGTACAATAAGTGTCGAGTCGAGTATAAACAAAAAAAACATGGTTGATAAAAGTGATAATAATGAAAAAGAGTGGTGAAAAGTTGAAGTTGAAGAATTAATAAATATATATTTTAGTAAAAGTGAAGTATGAGGCGTTACTTAAAAAAGTTATAAATACAGAGAGAAAAACACAACGCCATACCGGAAATGGCGAAAGAATTTAGTATAAGTTAATAAGCAATCTTTTCGAAATCAACTGGTTTTATTTTTACAAAATTCGAAATCTGCGCCGGATCCTCAGAGATCAATTGAGTGTAGGCACCGTACTTTTCAAGTTTCAGAATACACTCGCGAACCCAAACAGAACGTTTTTTCTTCTTTTCTTTTGACATCACAATAATTACACAGGTCTCGACTTTACGTTTCGAAGATTCCATGGGGAAAAAATTAAGTGTGTACGACAGTGTATGCGTAGAATGAAAGATATACACGACAGGAGACATTTATATGTGTAAACGGGTTGTACATTTATATAAATTTAAATTTTGGGGAACAGTCATATACATATCCATGACAAATTTCTAGTAACATCTATCAGAATGTAAACAGTCTGTCAGATTATTATCTCTGAAACTTGACATATATTTACGGAGAAAAGTGCCAGATGTAAACGTACCTCGGTACTGTCGGCTGTAGAACAAGATTTCTGTCTTTAGTAATAAATGCGCATGCGCAGTATTCCGTTTCGGCCCCCCTGAACCAGCCGTAAAGATCAACAAAGTTCCTCATAAAGGTTGATACGGCGATTGTTATAGGACAAGCGTGCGTAAGACGCACACAGGACTTTGGCGGAAAACATTCAGTGCGTTTTAAGAGCCAGAGCAGAGTGTTTGGAGGGCCTGACCAGTATGGTAGTCATGGAGAGATTGTTTTGGGGCCCTGACCGGAGTGGTTACGTCAGTCTGTTGTGGCGGATCGGCCAGCGGTGGTCGCATTCAGCGTATGTATTAAAGGAAACAGTAAAGTGTTGAGGCGGCGTATTAAGTGAAACAGTAAAGTAGAAAAGCGGCGAAATTTTTGTGAAGTGAGACTATATAGGAATAAGTGTTATGGCTTGTAAAGTAAATATTTTTATTTATAATTAAAACAACTGAGGAGTGCACAAACCGGTACCAGAGCAGCTCTGAATAAAAATGGTGTGTAGAAACGATATCCACATAAAAGTTTACAAAATTGCATTTACCGACAGATTTCTGCAGATTTGTCAGATTTCGCAATTTTTGTTGTTAGATTTTTTTATAAAATTTTGTTATTGTAAATTAAATTTGTATTTCTCTTTTGTGACTATTGGTGACAATTGCAAATCACTATCTTTGTTAGAGGCCTTGTAAGCGGCCATGAAGTTTTTGATTCTCATTAAATCTGAGGCATTTGTTAAAAACAAAAAAAATGTATAAAATTCAATGTAAGTCGAAATTGTAATTAACCAATGTTTTGTTATCTCGTTACGATAATTTTGTTAATTTCAAAGTAAAATCCTGATAACTTTCATGAATAGTTTTTGAATATTACATAATTTGGCCTCGACGTTTCTTAAGAAAGTTATTTAAATATTTCATTTAAAGTGAATGCCTCATAATTTGACTCTCTAACGTGGTGGCTTAATTTGTACTTTGTTTATTTTGTATATTAGTTTATTTCGCACTCCGACGTGGAGCTTGTAATTTTAATTGATTTTGTGTACCACAATACGCTCAAGAAATTCGTGTATTTTAGGTAGCATTAAAAAACAATCACAATCAAAGGGTCTACTAAAGAAAAAACCATTTGAAGAGCATCATAGTGCGAAAATCTTAACACGAACCTGCATACAAAATTTCCATCAGGCGTGGCTATTTTTTTTAGGGTAACAGGCTACACGAGGGTAATCCACATACTGGCAACTCCCCTTTAATAGCATAGGAAGGGATTTGAAAGGGGGGATGCGGAAGGGTAGAGGAAGGTAGCCAACGGTTAACTAGGGCCCCCGGGCTATGTTTTAAGGATCTTACCCGGCATTCGCCTAAAAGTAATGCAGGGAAAACCCTAGAAAAACCTGCATCAGGTAGGTCGGGCATTGGGTACTTGTCCCACGCCCTTCCGATAGCGGGAGAGGAGTTTGCTGTGGGGACGCAGCAATCCCTTCTTCGTGCCTCGACCAGTTTAGGAGGCAGCTGGCCGACTGTTCCAATGGGAATAGCGGACAACTCTTACCGTATGCCCAAGGTCTGTGACCCTGGAAATTACACCTCTCAGAACAGGCCGAGGGAACCTTAGTTCAAAAACGGAGAGGAAAAGGCATCCCCAAAGGTAGCCCCTTCGTATCTCTCCAACAAGGTTCTGCCTGCGAGAGAACATCCCTCGCAGGTATTGCCTGCGAGAGAATAGCCCTCGCAGACCTACTACTGCGGGGTTAACTAGGGCCCCCGGGCTGTGGTTTAAGGATCCTACCCGGCAATTCACCTAAAAGTGATGTACTTACGTGTTAGAAATGCGGGTGAATTTGGTGCTCAATAATTACATTTTTAAAATTTAGACACTTTTGGAAACTATGTAGACGGAATTAGTAATGTATCATATTTTTGGTAGGGTCAGAGTATTTCTAACACGATCGCTGTTGTAGTAAGATTATTTTACACATTAAACGTTTTATTGTTTTGCTTATGATGAGTTTATGAAGTTATGCGCTACATCATGAGCCGTCACTGGTGTAAAAAATTTACGTTTTATAAAAAGGGTAGAATATACTCAGATGGCTTTAATTGAAATAGCCGAGAAATTTTATGAGGAAATAAAAACTTTTCTGCAGAAAAGTTGGGAACTGAGTAACGAGTTCACATAATTCTCTGTAATATTTGAGAATTTTTAAAAAATAAAACGTAAGTAGCCGATGTAAAGTAAAATCGTGTCTTTAAAAGTTCGTGACATGTGAGGAAGGATGTTTGTTGGGCGTAACTTACACTGTTGCACGTAACGGTGTTTGGTTCGATTCCGTTAGAGTCGTTTACGTTGGGGTGAAAGCGAGTTAGCGTCTGTGGCTTCACAGAATCTTCAAATAGCTACGCTGTTTTCTCTTTCACGGAAACACCTCGCAGCTCGCTTCCAACGCAAAATGCAGAATTTTTTTTTTGTAGAACCTATTTTAAGTTAGCTGGCTCTATCATTGATAATCGTTGACATTCACATTCACATTATATCATTTTTTGTATATAAAAAGCATTATTCTATGACAAAAAAAATATTTTCCACTGATGCCAACATGGCTTATTAATAAAGATTTTATTACCGTGATATAATCAATTACATGTTATCAATAAAGGTGGAACTTGTATTTACACTGGTATTGGCGTTGAAGTGAGCGAAATACTTCATTGATTGTTAGAGGTTTTGATTTTATTAGGCGTAGTTAAACATAGCAAATGTTCCTTCCCATTTATTCCAACACATTTTCTATTACATTATTTTCGTTATTTCTCAGTTGGGCTTTACAGCCAGTGTTAAACGTCGAGACGGAATTATGAAATAGAATAATCAAATATTAGAATAATTTTTGTGACGTTTATCACATTCTTTACTCGTAAAGAATATGTGAATAACATTTACAAATAAGTTGCCTAGTTGGTTTTAAGCTACAAGTAAAACTTCAGAGATATATTGGATATTGTAGCGTTGAAGAATATTCCCCAAATTAATTCAAGATTAATTTTATTATTTCTTGTGGACCCAGAGTTGAGCTGTGGCTTTTTGTAAATTCCGGCCATAAAATTTGGCGCCGAGGTGACGGAACGCCGAGGAGAAACTGCGGCTTCTGGGATGTTGACCTGACCACAATCACTGAAGGTCAACCATTTCAGCGGGCGATAGGAAGCCAGCAAACATGTGAAACCAACGCAGATTGAATGAAATCAAACAGGTGAAGAGGTTTCCACCCTCTGGTGGGAAGCTAAGAGAGTCGAGCTGGAAGGTGGACAAGCGAGAAAACAGGACATTTCCGCTCTATAATTCTAAGAATGAGTGAAACTTGGAGTGAAACGTAGGAGTTTAGATCTACAACTTGGAGTGTAACGTAAAATTCGCATGTGCAACTTGGAGAAGGGAAAAAAGGCTCGACCGACGGAAGAAGAACCTGTCTAGAGATGCTAAGAATGATAGCGCCGACGAGGAAAAGTAAAGAAGGAAGCGCCCAAAAATTTCTGTGAAAATTTTCCGGTTAGCCTGGGGAAGCCGACTACAAAAAATGAACAGGTGTGTTTTTCTGTGTGCCTCATAAATAATTGAGATATCTGCCGCACGTATATGCCCTCACATACGACCCCTTTTCCTTTTGGTTTATGTTCAGAGTCTCATAAAAATCGCCTTAGCGTTACCCATTTAACGTATCAGAAATTTATTTCAATGTATAAAACTAAGTTATCTAAATTTTAAACTAAAGAGTGAGTAAATTTTAATTTCCTTGATGAACTGAAAACGGATCCCGTTGAAAAACCCGTAATAAACCCATAATTATAAATTAAATTAAATTTAAAGCCAATTAAATTTTAATTTTTCATATAAAATTAACTCCTCCAGTATTATATTACAATATATATATCAACACTTTTTAATGTATGTTTTAATCAAATTTTTTCTTTAATATTATTGTCGCTGCAATAATTCAGAGAATGTAAAGGTTCCTAAGCAATTATTGTCGGAAAAACGTATGTAAGACGCTCAGAACTTTGGCGGAAACATTAAGAGTGGATATGGAGCCTTAACGGAGTATGATTTGGAGCCCGACCAGGGTGGTCAGGGGCAAAAGTGTCTGTTGGTCATCTAATACGAGTCTGCTTGTGAGTGCAAACGATAATGCTTTGAAGCTTAACCAATCTAAATAAATAGAACGACGTAAAGTTTGTGATCAGTTGTTAGAAAGGCGCCGGAATTTTGTGATACGAAACCATATTGCAATTAGTGTTATCCCCTGTTAATTATATAATATTTTCTTTAAAATAAAATAACTGTGGAGTGCACAATACGGTACCAGAGCAGCTCTAAATATAATGGTATGTAGAAACATTATTTTGTAAATATAATTTACCGTCAGATTTCTCTAATTTTTTATGTTAGATTATTTTATACAATTTTGTTATTGTAAATTTAATTAATATTTTTCTTTTGTTAATTTTGGTGATAATTGTCGGGTCTGAGACTATGTTAAAGCTGTGGCAATTTGTTAAAAACATAAATGTATACAAAAAATAAAAATGCATCGAAATTGGAATAAATAATTTTTTTAATATCTTTAAAATTTTGTTGTTGTTTAGAGTCAAGGTTAAAACCTGTTAATTTTCTTCCTATTTAAAATTTTTGAATACCACATAATTTAGCCGCAACGTTTTTGCTTTAATTTTCGCTTTAATATATATATATAGTAATACCAATTAACCAGGCTATTAATTGTTTTTAATATAATTTAATTGTTGGCGGTACGGGTGCTAAAGACGACAATCGGTGCGATTGTCTTGTATTCTTGTATTTCTTTGTTAACAATGGAGACTGGAGACCGCGCGCTTAGAAAAGTAAGTCGAGCCTGGGTCGAGAAAGGATACATAAAAGAGTCTGCGAGAGATACAACACAGTAAAGTTTGATAATCTAAAAGTATGAATAGGGCTATGCAGGAAGTCCAACGGCGATATATAATAGTTTACATAAAACGCACGTAAACAGTTTGACGGAGAGACTCATAAAATAGCAATTTAGAAGCATAAGTTTTTCTTCACAAACTGAACTAATTTTCGCATAGAGAGACTTCAAGGAGATGTACGTCCGAGGGCTGACTGAGGGTGGGCTAATCCAGGTTCCAGGATAGCAGAGATCCAGAGCAACTACCGTGTGTTCAAAATCTAAAGTGTAGAATCAGTGAATAATGACCTGTTTAGTGGGTTTTGACTTCAAGCTACAAGAGTCCGAACTGGTACCAGAAGCAGTGTCGTGAGTACAAAACGAGTATAATGACTGTAAACGATAATTAAAGGGTGTAGTCAGATTTAGTTCGCGTTTTTATTTTCATTCGTTGTCTTTTACTTTTGTATTTAATATTGTATTCCGTTAACTTCAATGAGTTTGGATTGTTAGTATTTTAGTTCATTGCATTTGTTCTTCCTATCAAACCCAGTGGTGACCCTGAGATAAAGAGAAATTCAACGTCGTTGATTGTAAAAATATAAAGCTGTGTTTTCATAGAAAGCCACGAATTAATCAAATAAAACTGAAATATTTGTTTGTTAAATTGACGGAATTGGGCGTGATTTAATGATCAACAATAAATTTTTAAATACATAATAATTTTGTTAATTATTCCTATTAATTAAGACCACCTTTTTAATCATAACATAAATTGGCGTCTTCAACGTGTGTCTAACTATCATTCAAATTTTAATTAACTTTTTTTGTTTAAGAATTTCTATTTAATTAAAGACTTTTTTAATCATTACATAAATGGCTTCCTAAACGTAGGGAAAATTTAGTTCATCCCCTTTTTAATTATTACAATATATATATATATATATATATATATATATAATTAAAATATTGTAATATATATAACGACCATTGTGTCCGAAATGCATTATCGTGATACATCCCCGTTTTATGGTTACATTTAATAAAACACATTGTCATGTTCTCGTGTTATTCATTTAAGAACGCAATATCCCGGTTCTTCCAGTACCACCATCGGACGATAACTTTCGGTTATTGAGTCCGCCACTCCGTTGATTGCTTGAAAGTCATTAGTTCATTCATGCAGGTTAATGGGCAATACATATCGTTTTATTACCAGCTAGACTGAAAACGCAGACGACCAGGTAGTAAGTATCTAGTTTTTAAACCGTGAAGGTGTTTAATTATTTGATTTATTCATAGCTTCTTCCTTGAGATCCTCAATACTGCAATTATATCGATTGCCTGAACTAGCCGTCAACACGTGATTAAAGGAATCATTTTGTTAGCAGCTCAAGAACTACATTCATTTTATTTTTATACTCCTCAGAAGACTGATTGGTGGAACTGTTAATATTTTTGTTAGTGTAAGTGAAGTCACTGATGATAAAATTCATTATTTATCCGAAAAAGTTCCAAATTGGCCTTCAAAGCAGATGCAAAGTGCCGAGCATCGTGAATCCTCCGGAAATTTCAAAATAATATTTTGTTTTAATTATATAAAGCCGTGCCGATGGGGAGGGGGACCAGAGTTGGTCAGAAATAGCTTTACCGCTTAGACCAATTGGGTAAAGGGGGCGACGTTTATGCCAAGTGGGGGAAAGTCGTATAAAAAGCGAGAGAAGTTAAGCCTTTTTTCCTAATCTAGGACATGTTGTGATGTGAAAAATTGTTGTTGACAAGTATAATAACACACAAGGCAAAAAGTTGATGACTCTCTCTAGCTCTTTCCTAGAAAGATTGGCAGCAATAAGGAAATATTGATTTCGGGACCGGAAGACTACATTCCCCAAGGAATAGCAAACCCCGCTATTTAATCTTTCGTTGCATTTCGTACAAAATGGAGTTTAATTGATTTTTTCTTTTCTAAAGTCGCAGATTTTTCTTAAAAAAATTGAGATGGAATTATTTTTCATTAAAATGTTGTCTCGCACTTTGCTTAGATAAATAAATTCATTAATTAATATGTTAAAATAAATTTGGAATTTAAGAACAAATTGTTATTAAATTCATATTTGTATTGTTTTGACACACCGTTAAAAATAACACCACACCACTCGTTCTCAGTATTTTTTGTTGTTCTCAGTCAAACAAGGATTTATTTCTACTTATGCAGTGGTAACGAAATCCTGTTTAACTAGATCTGCATTTTTGTTAGTGGTTCTAACACGTCCCACACACATTCAAGGGCGTATGCTGTGGATGCGACTCAGATATATTTTCGCATTCCGGAAACTGGCGAGTTTACAACCATTTCTGGGCGCGGAAGACTGTTGTAAAGGTCAAGGCTAGTCCTCAGAGCATCTAGTGCGCACTTCTTCAGACGAGGACGAGCTACTGAGGTCCACGACGTATGATTCGTGAGATGCATCACAATCCACGAGCTGCAGTCGAGTGTGGAAAAATACCGGCTCAGAACGTTCCACAATTTGAAGGTGGAAGACATAAAATTTAATGCATTAGGACTTTTTTTTTAGATCTGATTAGCATATTGAACAAATCGCTTTTATTAATGAAATGTTCGTAAATTAATTTCATTGATTATAAAAATACCTGCGTATTTAATCACCTTTTATCGTAAGTATGACAAGAAAAGACTGATCATTCAGGACTGAAGGAAAAGGGAATACAACGTAGTTTCCGAAGTAGCCGCCGAAACCGTTTTCAAAGACGTATATAAGAACTATAATCAAAAATAATATTACATTGCTGGTTCATGGTACTTTCAGCAAAATATAATGTGATATGTAGTTGTTTTTATTTCTTTAAATTTCAAACAGCATATTTCTCAAAAGGAACATTAGGCAAAGTGAATTTTAAACTCGATTATATTTTTATTATCGTGGTGTTATCAGGGAATTAGCGAATAAATGTTTTTTTTTAGTGTGACAGGCCACATGAAGGTAACTCCCCTTTATTAGCATAGGAAGGGACTTAAAAAAGGGGTTGCGGAGGGGCAGCACAAGGTTTCCAAGTTTTTATTAATCTAATAAATATTTGAGATAAAATAAAACAATTTTGAACTTCACCAAACTCGAAACGGAATTAGACTTCACCTTTGTAACTCCTTTCTAAACGGGCTGTTAGCAATATTTGTAATGCATCGTAGTGGAAATATTCGAACATCTCATGTTATTTCATTCTGTTTGTGGATCTCCTATAAAATGAAGCGCACCGAATACCTTATAAGAGAACGACGACTTTCCTAATTTATGTAATAATTAAATGGAAATGGAAAATGAAAAGATCGAAATTAACAAACAAAATATTTAAGTATTTTGTGGCAACAAAAGATGATTACAAACATTAGTTTTGGTTTTGTTACTTACATCTGTCCAGCTGGTACTAGCATTCTTTTTGGTTTCGGATGTACACTATGGCAAACTTTTACACTGATTCTAAAATGTCGACTCACAGATTTTACACTATTAAAGCCAAAATTGATAGGCTCACAGGAACTCGGATGATCCTCCTGAATGTCAGCTATATGATGTCTGCTTGCCTTACCGGAACCCTATGATTCGTATATTTATTAGTCTTTTACTGAATTGGACGTAAACTGCAACGTATCTTCTTGACGATTTTATTTAACTGTTTATTCTTTCGGAGCGAACTAACTTTTCTTTAGCTCCTGGCTGTAGACTTAAACTGCTCTTACTTTTCAATTATTTACGCTGCAATACTTGCGGCGTGAATGTTTTCTTCGTATTAATTTACAACTTTAACTAGTTATACATTGACGATGTCTAGTCTCTGTTCAAATTATATTTCTTTTTCTGCTCCTCATAATGTCTTTCAGCCATCAGCTCCTAACAATCTTTCTCCGCTAACTAACAGTTATATTACTTGTTCTGCTCCTCACGATGTTTTTCCGCGAACTGACTTCTAGTTCTCTCGAGTTTTAGCGCCATTTTTGACTTTTCGACAAAGCAAGTGAGCTCGCTTTTCCATTGTCGCTTTGTTCGATCAGACCTCTATAATGAATTTCTCAAACAATTCAAATTTTACGTCCAAACAATTAATGGCCTAATTAATTGGCATTACAATTTATTGGAATTAAAGGTATTTTTTATTGTTCAACATTTCAGAGATTATAAATTTTTGACAGTCAAATATATGATTATGTATTGTAATGAATACACTGAAATTAAACAAATGAATTGCCCCACGTTATGGAAGCCAAAATGTAATGAGTAATATAAAGGCTTAATAAAAAAATTATTTAATGATACAATTAATTTGCCCTACGTTGGCACGCCAAAATTTAATAATCAATTCAAATTAACAAACACTATTTTATTTATAATTTGTTGGGCCTTCTAAATAAAGCAAAACTTTTATAAGACAATTTACTTTATTCAATAGAAATTTCTAACATTTTATATGAGATTAATTACACTTAACGTTTCAATGTTTAGAGATTTTATAAATCTTTCTCAGGGTCATTTATCTGGGCCTGCTAAGTAAAGAAACATTTATATTTATAGAATTTACGTTGCACAATTATATAATTTACAAACTAAAAGTTAAACAATCAAAATAAAACGAGAAAGCGAAATTTGACGAATACCTTTAATTTAAATTGATTTCTACTTACAAATTATTTGGCTGATACCAGACTAAGATCTCCTGGGATCTGGCACACAATTTACACTAAAAAGGCCATGAATCACTGACCCCACACTTTATTGTACAAAACACGGTCGTAGTTTTGAAACTTCTCCTATGGGAACAGGAAATGCTTCTCCTCCGGATTCTTAGTTAGACAGATTGTTGCTAAAATGTCTTTATGTGGAAACTGATGGTGGTCTCGGTACTCGTAGCAAATTTTTAATGTGGCGTGGATTATCAGGTTACTCTTTGCAGTATTATCAAGTATTTCGCTGTCCAAAATTTATACTTCAATTCTAAAACTGGTAATTTTCTCAGTTGGATTTAGAAAGAAGCCTGCGAAAGAATTCTCTCGCAGGTGAACCTTCCCAGAGAGCTCTGGAGGAAGCTACCTTTGGGAATGCCTTCACATCTCTCTGGTTTTTGAAATTCCCATGTTCCCATGTGCCGAGGCACCTCGGCCTTTTTTGAGAGGTGCACCACTGTGAACAAAAAGTAAGGTGAATTTATTTCTAAAATATAAATTCTTTATTTAATCTTCCAAATCAATTTCATCCCCTTCAAAGTAATCCCCGTCCGATTAAACGCACTTTCTTCAACGCTTTTTCCAGTCCTCGAAACAGTCGGAACAGTCTTTTTCCGGTATAGCCTTTAAGACCTGCTTCGATTCGATTTTTATCTCCTCAATCGTGTCAAAACGGCGTCTTTGCATTGGCCTTTTGAGTTTGCTGAATAGCCGGAAGTCGCACGGAGCCAAATCAGGCGAATACGGTGGTTGCGGAACAATATGAGTCGAGTTTTTGGCAAAAAAGTCGCGAAGAGACAATGCAATATGACATGGTGCATTATCGTGATGAAGGAACCATAATTCCGGCCGTTTTTAGAAGAATAGCTTCACGCAAACGACGCATAACGCTCAACTAATATTCTTTGTTGACAGTTTGGCCCGGAGGAAGGAATTCATAGTGCACCACACCACGATAATCAAAGAAAACTGTCAACATGACCTTGATTTTCCATTGACTTTGCCGTGGTCTTTCGGTCTTGCTTCACCTTTTGCTCGATATTCGCTTGATGTGACGGTGATTTCAGGGTCGTATGCGTAAATCCAAGTCTCGTCTCCAGTATTGATGCATGTCAAGTGGTCCTGATAGTCAGACAGCAAAGTTTAATCAACGCGACGCTTTTTTTTAAAAAAATTGAGCGATTTTTGCACCAATCGAGACTTGACTCGTTTGAGACACGAAACATTCTTCAAAATGGTTTGGGCTGAGCCAAATGATATTCGAACACTATCAGCGAGATCTCTAATTGTCCATCTACGGTTTTCAAGCACCAAATCTTTGATTTTTTGGACGTGGCCCTCGTTGGTAGACGTTGATGGTCGTCCAGAGTGCGGTTCGTCTTCAACGCGTTCTCGGCCCTCTTTGAACTCGTTGTACCACTTATAAACGCTTTTTTGTGCCATAGTTTGATCACCAAAGGCCTTCCGCGACATTTTCAACGTGTCCACACAAGAATATTCGTTCCGCAAACAAAATTAGATGCAAGTTCTTTGCTCAACGTAATCACCCTTCGCAAAAATCGAAAAATTCACTTTTGGTTCTTTACAAAAACGCGTGTAACTCGTTAACTAATTAAACTTTTTAACAAAAAGACGCTTGGCAAATATTATAGACTGTCCTACCAACTTAGGAAGAAAAAATTTACCTGCCTTCCTACTACCCGGGAGTTTTAAATGACAATTTCACCTTACTTTTTTATCACAGTGGTATGTTCTGGGGTCGCAGACCTTGGGAATACGGTAAGAGTTGTCCTCTATTCCTATTGGAATAGTCGACCAGCTGCCTCCGAAATTGGTCAAGACACAGCTAATCCCTCTGCCGCCATCGGAAGGGCGTGGGACACGTACCAGATGCCCGACCTACCTGATGCAGGTTTTTCTAGGGTTTTCCCTTCATCACTTTTAGGCGAATTGCCGGATAGGATTCTTAAACCATAGCCCCAGGGCCCTAGTTAACCACTGGCTACCTTCCTTTACCCTTCCGCATCCCCCCTTTCAAAACCCTTTCCTTTGCTACAAGAGGGGAGTTGCCACTATGCGGATTACCCTATACATAGCCTGTCTACACCTAAAAAAAATAAGTTGGATTTATACGTTGGTCACGCAGTTTGTTGTCTGCAATAAATTACGACTTCTTCACCTGCCTACAACATACGACCGAATGCCGTTCCAGAAAGTTGCTCTCGGTTCACGACAAAGTTAGCCTACACATTGTTGTGTTTTGAAAATTGGTACCGATAAACAATCCATCATAACTATTCAATTATTAAAATCAATAATGGCCCCTTTAATTAGTATTACAGTATATTCTTGTAATTTGTATATCTAAAAAATTATATTGCGTTCTTCTATTCCAGTAATCAAAGGTCTTTAAGTCTGGCCGATGTAACACAAGGCAATACTTTTCTAATTAATTTTATAATTTACGTTATGTTGATCGGAACTTTTATAAACTTGGACGTAGGATGATGAGATGAACAAATAATATGTGCATCATCATATTATTTAAAAGAAACTGTGAAATGTCGTCTAGAAGAAACAAAAGAAGAAAATGGTTAGGCTTGGTGATTTTTTTTTGAGGAAACACATTGATTGTACGCTGATAATTTTGTTTATGAACTTAAATGGATAATAGTTAGATAAGAGAATATTAATTACAAATTGTTGTTAACTGAAACACAGTAACCGCTATTCTCCTGACTACTCTGTTCAAAACAATTGAAACGTTGTGTATAAATAACCCGGTTAGAAATCCGGTAATGTTTTACTCACTGAATAATTACTTATGTATACCTATCAGTTAATTCGATAAACACTTATCAGTTGAATAAAACATTATTTCGTAAATAACAAGGTAATTAAGAGTGTTTTTACACTAATGTTGAAAAGCGATGCTTTTCTTATGAAACTCCGTTTTTTAAATTGTAATTATCTGATTAAACGTACAGAGTTTTTCAGATGGATAACTTAGATTCTTTATATAAAAAATATATATCATTAACATGACATACTTTTGACACTAACTTGGAAAAATGGTTTTAGTTGGTCACGGTAATACCTGATGTAGGCTCTCTAGGATTTGTCCTGCATCAATTTTAGGTGATCCTTAAACCGTAACCCGGGGACCATAATTAATCCTTGGCTCATCTACCCTGTGTTTCAAATCCCTTCCTATGTTATTAAAGGGGAGTTGCCACCACGTGGACTACCTTTTCTTAGAGTACCAGCTATATTTTGGTCTGAATTTACTTAACTGTTGCATTTCTTTACTCCTTTAAGGTATCTGGAATAGTTTTAAACTATATTAAGTACTCGAGTAATGTTTACTGTTTTAATTCGTCGGGAGTAAGAGACCCTTTTATTTTATGTATTGGGAGAATTCTCGAACACTGTCAGTCATCGCAGTGGTTTATTTGACGTTAGATGCAGAAAGGTTAGTTCGTGTAGAGGAATGTAAATGGGTAAATGTTCCACTGGCCCTATTGGTGCCTGTTAAATGAAATTTTTACGAATAAATTAGTTATTTTTGTGTAACGCCCTTCCACGCCCATCCCTAATGGTGCTCAATTTCAATACAGAAAGGGGTAGAAACACTATCAATGTCATTGAACCCCCGAAAAATATTTATGCGACGCAAATATCAGCCGTTTTAGGATGTTTGAAAATATACACACCCGCCCGTGACTTACCCCCCCTCAGTTTTTCTTTCCGGTTCTAATGGAACACGTGTTCAAAATTTTGCGAACCATGCTCCACGGGCGTAGATTTGTATACAGAACATACACAATTTTACGGGTAGCAAAAAACTTAAACCGGCAAGTTTAATGTTACAACTAAACTCAGCGACATCCATAACCCAGAATTTGACTCCAATCTCGGTTGTTTTAGCTTTTTATGTAACGCCGCTCCACCCCCACCCCTAACGGTGCTCTCCTCGTATGCCGAATGGGGCGAAATTATAAACATATATCATCTGTAGAAATTATATCAATCTCGTTGACACGGAAAATTTTATTCGACGAAAATATTTCGTGTTTAACATGTTTGATAAGTCAACCCCAGTCATCCTAGTCCCTAAACATCAAGTTGAACGTCATAATTAAACTCAGCGACGTCAATAGTCCCGGATATGACTTCAATCTTGGTTGTTTTTGCGTTATTTTTGTGTAACGCCCCTCCTCCCCCCACCCTTAAGGGTGCTCCTCTCTAATACAGAAAGGGGTTGAAATTATATACAATAAACCTGGGAAACTCTGATTGACCTAGTAAAGCATTTATTTCACGAAAATATAGGCTATTTTAGCATGTTTGAAAATTTCCACTACAGTCCACCCTCAATACTGTGGGTTGTTGACGTACCTTATACCCACAATGTTTGTTTCCGGTTCTAAAGGACCACGTGTACGCAATCTGGTCTTATTGTCTTCTTAATTATTAGATTATATTTTAACACAGACTTATGATATTTTAATATAAGAATATTATTGGAAAATAGAATATTCTACATATAGTAGTGAGAGAAATTCAGCATGTAATATTTAACACACTTCATGACATTGTGCGAATAAATTACATATGGAGGCTGATGAAATAATGCAGAATCTACGCAGTACTCGAAATTATTCAAATTTTTCCAGTATTTTACGTGTTAACACAAATTACCTAAGTTAGTCTTTCGAAGAGAATGTGTTTCCCGAAAACTTTATATTGTTAAAATATTCCTTTTACGTTTAGGTCCTTTCTCTATTTGGACTTGTTAGAATGAAACCGACTAGCCCAATCCACAACTTAATTAATTAAATACAAAACTATTGAGTTCGTGGTTTGTTCGTGTGTCGTCAAACTGTCGGTGATACGAGAATATTGCCATTTATCATCTTTAAGTCTGTGCCTAATTGGGATCCCCTACTCCTTCTGAAACCTTGTGGAACCAGTGAGAGGCACTTAATGTTTCAAACTGACCTCCAACCTGACGAAGGCCAGCTTATTACGTCATTATTTTAGCGCTGCACTCAGCTCGTTTCACAAACTAGAGAAACCAGAAGTCAGGCAGCAATGACGTGAGAACAGAGGGGATGATCAACATCGTCAGCTGTTTCTGTACCGTGTTTTTAGCGGCTGTGTTGGTAGTCAGCAAGGTAAAATAGTTCCTTGTAGGAAAGGACCAACACTTCCAAACACTTTCCCTATTTAAAGCACGACGTTTCTCCAACACACATAATTTATATTATTATGTGCGGTTTGACCATGTGATTTTGGCCTAAAAGGCGAAATAGTTAGGAAATTAAGTTTATATATTTTCTGTTTAAGTACTAAATGCAACATTCTGTAGTAATATAGGTATTTACTCACTGAATATTGAAGTAAAATTTAATACTTTTTCTTCTTATTTCCACAAATGATCCACAACAATATGATTTAACCCCTGAATCGACAGTAATATTGGTCTTTTTCGCATTTTTTTTACGTAAATCCCTTCTACCACTACCCATACTGTAAGGGTGCTTCCCTCCCTTACCTTTGGGTGTTGAACTTACACACTTAAAAATTCTATAACGACACTGTCAAACTATGCGACCCCGGAAACTTTTTTTATTCGCCGCCGAAATGGCCGTTTAGGAATGTTTTTAAATTCAACCCCCTACCCCTAGAGGCGGTAAGCGTGTCTTAACCCCTCGGTGTTTGTTCCTGGATCGTAAGTAACATGGGTTTAAAGTTTGATATAAATTGGTATACGAAATTAAGATTGTAAACGGAAATTGGTTTCAGCCCCTTACACCCCCACTCATAGGGGATGAACTACATCTTAAAAAGGATGGTAAATGTCAGAATTAAACTCAGTGGGTTCCATAACCCTGGATTTGACCCAAATCTCGGTTCTTTCGTGTTATTTTTATGTAACGCCTCTCCACCCCCTCCCTTATTGGTGCTTTAAGAGGTTGACATTATACTCTAAAAACATCTGGATAGAAAGTATTAATCACGTATGCCCGACAAGTAATTAAACGATGCTAATGTAGGACGTTTTAGCATGTTTTTAAATTTATTTCCCGTTCACCCTTTGGGAGTTGCCTAACGCTTCGAAAGTCCGACAGAAAACTTCGCGGGGGTGCGCACAACAATCTACCAAAGTTTCATCGCAATCCGATGAATGATTTAAGAGTGCATAGGGGACACACAGACAGACAGACATTAATTTTTCTATATATATTGAGAGAGACTGCTTCGATTTTGAGGCGTCGGCATTGCGAACTGAATATTGTTCTAACTTTCTCTATTACTGGGACTTTGTTTAATAAAAATTGATATACTCCATCTTCAAGTGCATCTCAATAACAGTAGTATACTTTGTAATTAATCAGATGCAAAGAATCAATAATAGAGCTTTTAATTTCAGAGGAATGTTGAATAAAAATTTTTCGTGAAAATTCGGAAAAATGAATTTTTAAGGATCTGGTGATGAAAATAAGAGTTTGACGGCCACATAGACCAGTCACGTTAATGCAAAAAACAAGTAACACAAGAAATTAACGATCCGTATAACAGTTAAAAAAAACAGGAATTAATTTTATAGTTTCAAGATTTATAGTTGTGATCCTTATCAATACTATTGCCAGGCTGAAGAGATGTAGCCAGTTACAACAGTTTACAAAGAATATGAATACAAGATATAAATTAACAAAGGTTATGTAATAATCTATCTATCTATCTATCTATCTATCTATCTATCTATCTATCTATATATATATATATATATATATATATATATATATATATTGTAATAATGAAAATAGGCGTTAATTAAATTAATAGAAAATGATCAATAAAATTATTAATATTTAAAAATTTTATTTTTATTTTTTATTTCTTAAAACTGCACATTTTTAGCCCTATCTTTGTACGCCGGTCTTCGATCAAAATTTACAAAACTTTACTTTACTTATTTACAATTTAATTTGTTCTAGTGAATACACTTCAATATTTACAATCCAATATGTTGAAAATCTCTTAATCTCAGGGTCATCACTGGGTTTGATGATTAGGATACAATAAAAGAAGAATTTGACTAATTAACAATTCAAAATATTATTTGCTTAAAATTAAAACAATAAGTCGATCAGTGAAAGAAAACTAGTAGAAAGCGAACGAACGAACGAAATCTGACTCTTTCTTTTAATTAGCGTTTACAATATTATCATAGTTTTGGGTTTGTTACTTACGTACTGTTCGTCTGGTACCAGCATTCTTTGTTTCCCCTACTCAACACGATAAATGCCAATCGTTATTTACACAGATTCTAGTTCTCACAGAATTTACACGCTCACCGGCGAATAGAACGCAGACAAATTTCCGGAGCCTTGGATGAACCTCTCCTTGGTCAGTTATCGGATGTCGTCTTCCCCTTAGTGTAAACTTGTTCGAATTTGCCTTATTACTGGAACTGATGATTTGCAGATTCTTTGTAGAATTATACTGTTATTTTTATTGATTTGAAATAGACTGCAAGGTTTCTCGGTGAAAATTTTGTTATAATGTGCCTCCTTTCCAGGCTGACTGTAGACGTAAACTGCCCCAGACTTTCGTGCGCGCAAACGCCATTTCGACTTTTCGACAAAGCAGCCATTGATGCTTTGTTCGATCAGGCCGCTACAATGGATTTATCAAACAATTCAAATTTTATGTCCAAACAATTACTGGCCTAATTAATTTGCTTTACAATATATATATATATATATATATATATATATATATATATATATATATATATATTGTAATAACCACACAGGGTATAAAATAAAAAAATATATATAAGCTTGATTTTAACAAACAAATTTATTAACACAAGAAGAAATTACAAATGAATTTACTATTTTCACATTATAATATGAAAACCTTGCTCTCATGGGTCTGTACTGGGTTTGACAACGGACAGAATCAAACTATTAAAAAGACCCAACATTTATGTTTTTAAATTAAACAAAAGTACCTACTAAATTTATTAATAAACTTAACCTATAGCTTGCTTCTAACTTTATTATCAAAAGAAGAGAACGAGATCTGACTAGTTTCCTTTAATAACGTTTACATCTGTTAATATTGTACATTCCAACTTACGGTTTTTCAGGTTTACTTCGACTCGTTCTTTAGACACACACTTTATAGTCTTGACATTCACTCACTGACTCTAACACAATATCACTGGTTCGCCGATATCTGGTTCTCCATATCCAGTGAAATATTCCAGGTGTTCGTTGTGCCACTCCTTGACGTCGTTTGCTGCATGCAGGTCGCCTACCATCGAAGACAGGTCAAATTCTCGTACTCATACAGATAGAGCTTCTGTATGTTAAAAATGTTCATAGCTGTTTTAGTTTTGCTGACTGTCTCTATCTCCTCTCCCACGCTAATTGTCTCTATCTAACTGTCTAACTGTCCAACTCTTCGCTGCGTCCTCCGTCTTTCTCCCGTGCTAACTGCCAACTCTCTACTGTCCAACTTTTCGCTGCGTCCTCCGTCTTTCTCCCGTGCTAACTGCCAACTCTCTACTGTCCAACTCTTCGCTGCGTCCTCCGTCTTTCTCCCGTGCTAACTGCCAACTGTCTGTACAATACGTGATTTCCCCTATATATACCCCTAGCCTCCTTGTTTTTCACTTGCTGCAAAATTACTTCGCAACGGCGCGATGACAGAATCCCATTACTCTAATTTACGTTCCGGCCACTGGAGTCCATCCGCCTTCCGAACCCCGACAATCGTGACAGGTCCAATTTGTCTTTGGACCTCTCCGCTCACAAGTGCGCGATACTAATTTCTCCAAATCCTAGGTCAGCAAGTGCCTGGACCCTCATCATCCCAAGCAATTGCGCCATTATACACGCTCGCAGCTGCTGTACCTCGCCCCCGCAATTACTCAGGACTTGTCAGCTGCTCTCTTTTGTCCGACTCGCACAAAATCTTTTCTTGCAAGTCCCAAGCACTTGTCAGGTCATGCGTCAGAGACAAAAGCCTGCTCTAACATAGCCCCTTTGGGAACATCTGTTCGCCCACGTTCTGCCCTACGAATTCTTCACGCCGTTTCCTAAATCAATAGGCTACTGGACCCGCAATCCCTCTTTAGACCTAATTGTTGCATCGTCACACTCTGTCTACAAATTACGGCTTCCTCTCTGCCGCTCACCAGCACTCATCCCAAACAAATGTCTTACCGCTCCGTCTTGTCACCTCGTGACAAGACCCGCGGTCCCTTTTCCCTCGCATTCTCTTCACATCACGTGCGCTGCCTTCAATCCAATGCATTATATTATATGCATTACAATATATATAAATGTATTGTTTTACATTTAAAGAAAATTTGTTGGTCTTAATTTCTACGATTAACCTTTTATTAAAATTAGCTTCCTTATCTAGAATAATAGTACTATAAAAATTAAAAGAATGATTAAGATAAAAAGGCTTCTTTTACGTTTCGAGCGCTATCGCTGCCATCGTATTTTTTACACCACCCGGGTGATAACCTGAGAAGTATTTGTTATATCAGTTTACTTCGTCAGGTTTAGTCATGTAGAAACTTACAGGCGCCTAAATTAATTAATTTACTTGTCGTTTGATCTTTGTTACCTTACGCCATTATCCACAAATGTGACTGGACGTTTCTCTAGAGCCAAAGCACCGAATTAGTGATAAAATATGGGATGTTTCACGTTACGACGTTGATAAAATCGAGTGTAATTTCACTAACGAGATTTTGGACAGGCTGTTTCTGTACTTGTTTTGTGAACGTTATCGTCCTTGGCTGCTTCGCCTTACGACGGTACCTCATTTCACGCTGTTGAAACACGACTTGCGTAAAAAGGATTTTACAAGAAAAGGTCCTGTCCGTAGACAAGTGAAATTTGGAAGCTCTGTACATCTGAAACACGAATTGGCGTGAAAACAGTTCGTAGAAGAGTATAACATCTGTAACAACCACGGCTCCTGCTTGTTACACAACGACCCTGTCAGAATTGGGCTGCCATTGACATAGCTTAAGTAAACTGGTAGTATTATTCTGAAATTTAAAAAATATATATTTCGTTATTATGATCTCCTTATGGAGGTGTCCTTGTCACTTAAAATCGATCATAAAAATTGAGGCTATTACGTAGCTTCGATTTATTTGTTACATAGCGTCTTGTTAATTTAATCTGCATTTATGAGCTTCTTAAAATTTTGTTAAATGTTCCAGCCATATTGAAGTTCTGTCACCAACGTTCTGCGTAGGTAGCCAGTTTGAACTACTTGTTAGAACCTGCGCATGTGGGAAACGTATGATTAGTCCAACAAACACAACTGTTACAAAATATCAATGAGAAATGTTACCTATAAAAATGAATTTCCTTATGACGAACGTTAAAGATACAGGGCGTTATTAGTATATTTATTACAGAAAATCGTCGAGTCGAATCCACAGAACAGTTCAAGTGATTGAACGACCTCATAAAATTATTAATTCTTCTTAAAATCTGGCCGTTTTAATTTTAGGCGCTTGCAAGTTTCTACATGACTAAACCTGACGAAGTAAACTGATGTATTTATCATGTTATTATTTCGTATAAGTAGTGATTACATAACTCTGGAATTTTTAAATCTGTTAATTCTTTGTTAAGAAACATAAAGATTGTCTACATACTTTGGGTATTCCATCACGTCGTTTATCAAATTAGTCTCCATAAATTGCTCATTTTGTTATATTGGCCGATATTAAACGATCTTTGTTAGCTACAATCAAGGAATATAAAAACAATGTAAATTTTCCACCTTACAAACATTATTCGATTTCAAAACATCGTTTGTATACTAAAGATCGAATTTTATTAACAAAGACTTCTCGGGTTATCACTCGGGTGGTGTAAAAAAGACGATGGCAGCGACAGCGCTCGAAACGTATAAGAAGCCTTTGTTAATTATCTTAATCATTCTTTCAATTTTTATAGTACTATTATTCTAGATAAGGAAGCTAATATTAATAAAAGGTTAATCGTAGAAATGTTACATATTAAGGCCAAAATATTTTCTTTAAGTGTAAAACAATGCATTTTAAACTGTATTTATAGATTATTACATAATCTTTGTTAATTTTTATCTTGTATTCATATTCTTTGTAAACTGTTATAATTTTTGTTATATCTCTTCAGCCTGGCAATAGTATTGATAAGGATCACAACTATAAATCTTGAAACTATAAAATTAATTTGTTTTTTAACTGATATACGGGTTTTACCATTAACGTGACTGATTTTATGTGGCCGTCAAACTCTTTAGTTTCATCACCAGATCCTTAAAAATTCCTTTTCCGAATTTTCACGAAAAATTTTTATTCAACATTCCTCTGAAATTGAAAGCTTTATTATCGATTATTTGAATCTGATTACGCATAGTTACTCTTGTCTATAATTTTTTTTGTGGTTTGTCCGATTTACATCATTAAAATTCATCACGTTTCTCTGAAGCATTATATTTTGAGCGTTTTACTCTGATCATTCTCATATTAATTAATTATTTTTTGTTGTTCTGTAAAAGTGTTGAATGTGTATTTTTATTAATTTTGAGCCGTTTTTAGTTCTCAGGTAACGCAATAATAAAACCAATATTACCATTAAAAGTTTTATTTAAAATAGGAACTAATACAGTGAACTAATTCCAAATAAACTTCGTACTCATGATCAAAATATTTCTGTTTACATCTTGTCATAATGCGAACATGTTTCTGTCGTGCAGTAACGCCTCCGTCGTGCGAGGCAACGTCGTCTGTGACGTCACGGTCCCTGCGCGCACAGGAATATTTAACTCAAAATCTCAATTTATCAAATTATTTCCACTAAAATTCTTTCCACATATGATTTTGGATTCTCATATCCTCTCAGTGCTTTTTTCCGTATTTTTAAGATTATGTGTACAAACTTTTGTTGAAATTTGTCCACGCGTAGATCTGTAAAGCGACAATCCAAACAAACATACAAATATACATCCCTTTTTTTATTGTATAAATATATTAACAAATTTATTTTCCTTGCGCGACCAATTGTTCTTTGCTTCTAAAATCCTCTGTTCTCTCGCAGGCAGAACATTTCTGGAGAGACGGTGAGGGCTACATTTGAGGATGGCGTGTTTGAACAGTCGGCCAGCTGCCTCCTAAACCAGCCAAGGCACGGATAGGGGAAAGCTGCGACCCCACAGCTAACCCCTCTCCCACCATCGGAAGGGCGTGGGACAAGTACCAAATTCCCGACCTACCTGGTGCAGGTTTTCAATGGTTTGACCTGCAATTATTTTAGGTGAATGCCGGGTGGGATCCTTAAACCATAGCCCGAGACCCCTAGTTAACCCTTGGCTACCTCGCCTTTCCGCATCCCCCATGTCAAATCCCTTCCTATGCTATTAAAGAGGAGTTGCCACCATGTGGATTACCCTCAAGTAGCCTGTTACCCTAAAAAACAATCATATCCCTTCAATAGTTCCGTCACTCCAGGAATATTGAAGGGATTTTTCTTTTAGGGTAACACGCTACATGAGGGTAATCCACATGGTGGCAACACCCCTTCAATAGCATAGGAAGGGATTTGAAATGGGGGGTGCGGAAGGGTAGAGGAAGGTAGCCAAGAGTTAACTAGGGCCCCCGGGCTATGATTTAAGGATCCTACCTGGCAATTCGCCTTAAAGTGATGAAGGGAAAACCCTAGAAAAACCTGCATCAGGTAGGTCGGGCATTGGGAACTTGTCCCACGCCCTTCCGATAGCGGGAGAGGAGTTTGCTGTGGGGACGCAGCATTCCCTTCTCCGTGCCTCGACCAGTTTAGGAGGCAGCTGGCCGACTGTTCAAATGGGAACAGCGAACAACTCTTACCGTATGCCCAGGCCTATATCACTTCGAGGTGTAATGCTTTGCCTGCAAGAGGTGGCTTATCTGTGTGAAAATTTAAATGGCTTACGTTTTAATCTTCCTCTACCCTTCCGCATTCCCCCTTTCAAATCCCTTCCTATGCTTATAAAGGGGAGTTTCCTCATGTAACCTGTTACTGTAAAAAATTCCCCTAAAGCTTCTCCTGTCATCGGAAGGACGTGGGAGAAGTACCAAAACCCCGAGTTACTTGATGCAAGTTTTTCTAGGTTTTTTCCTGCGTATCTTTTTGGTGAATTACCAGTTTCGATCCTTAAAACACAGCCTGGAAGCCCTAGCCACCTTGCCCTATCTTTCCGCATCCTATTTCAGTTCTTTACTATGCTATGAGGGGAGGTGACAGACATTGGAGCCGTCTATACATAGTCTGTCTTTTCACACTCCTATAATATTTTAAGTAAACACATTAAGGCTTAAATAAAATTGTAGATTCTCAGATTCAATATTTAAATAAAATCATTTTAAAGCATCCATCCGGAATAAACGGAATTATTTGGCCTTTACATCCTGATGGTCATATTCGTCGGTGTGACAATGAAGAATTCGTTACCAACCATGACCAATGGAATGCACGACCGTGCTTATCAGACTTTCGTGACTATGGTTTGGTCCGTTGCGTCATAGTCGAGGTTCTGGTAGCCTCCCACAGGCCAAGTTCACAAGGTGGGAAGGTCGCTCGCTTACGCCATCGACGCAAATACAAAAGCCAGATCTGTGACGTCGTGACGGCGTTCACCACTCACAGGTGACGTCATGTTCAGTCTAGGACTTGTTTTGATTCCGCGAGCCAGTTCTCATTGTGTCGGAGCCAAGTTTCGTTCCTTCGCGGCTTTGAATTCGTCGCGTGGGATCGGATCCAAAATACTCACTCATATCACCAACGACTTTGACAAATTGATTCTCCGTCGCCTGAAATGAATTTCGTATATACGTGACTCAAAAAATGTATTACTGCGATACTTTAATGTTACGATCTAGCAAACAATAGTGCTAGAAAAAAAAAATTGTAATAAACAACTGTTAACGATTAATTTGCCCCACGTTGGTGAAGCCATAAATGTAATAAACAACTGGAAGGCTTTAATTAAATGAATCAATTAACAAAAAAATTAATTAAAAATCAATAATTATCCACATGTTGCAGACGTCGAATTTATAATGATTAAAAAGGTGGTCTTAAATCATAGGAATAATTAACAGCATTTACTAAGCTTTAAAAGAAATTTATTATTGTTGATAAATTTACAATGTACAAAACCTATTTTTCATGCCGAATTTCATGCATTTAAAACAAATACTTTAATTTTTATTTATTAATTCGTGGCATTTATGAACATACAGTTCTTATATCATTACAATGAAATACGTCGCAACTCTTATCTCAGGGCCATAACTGGGTTTGATAATTAGAAATAAATTAATGTATAAACTGACAATTAACAATTCAAATATAAAAAGTTAACCTAAAACAATATGAAAATGAGTGAAAAGAAAACTGAACGAAATGAAAACTGAACGAAATGAAAACTGAACGAAATCTGACTATACCTTTTTAATTATCGTTTACAAATTTGTATCAAAGTTTTGTTACTCACGGAACGTCTGTCTGGTACCAGATCTCTCTCTTGTAGCTTGAAAACTACCACACTAAAGAGCCATTTTTGCACAGACTCTACACTTCATTGAAAATTTTAATACACACGTTTAAAATACTCGTCCTCTGCTATCTGGAGCCTCGGATGAGCCGCCCCCTTTGGTCAACTAGTGGATTCCGGTCTCCTCTATGCGATAATTGTTCAATCAGCGTGAAACAACCAGTTGCTTCACCGTGTGCAAATTATTATATAAATCTCTCCGTAAAATATCTGCTTGCTTTCATATGGAAATACAGGATCTCGCTATTCGTACTTTATAACTGCAAACTTTACTGTTTGTTGCTCTAGGTGAACTGAACTGTATTATATTTCCCCGTCGACTTTTAACAGTTTCATCTCTGATTCGCAGATTTTAGACTCCTTCACCTTTCAATCGCCGATTCCAGACTGGCGTTGTCCAAGTGCACACTCAGTTTTCTCCGCGCTGTCTCCATTGTTGAACAAAGGAAAAACCCGCCTTCATTGTCGCCTTTACGCATTCGTACCGATAACAATTTAATTATATTAAAAACTATTAATGGCCTGTTTAATTGGTATTACAATATATTGACGGGAAATGAAATGCCACATGATTTAGTGTCTCCTATAAGCCTGAATACTCTATATGAAATTTTATAAACACATGTACATAGTTATGTTATATTTTAAATTCATATAATAATTACGATATTGTAAATTAAAATACATATTTAAATTGTGCCAATGACATACCGCTTGAAAGCCATATTCAGGAATGGATTTACAGAATTAGGAATCTCTGTAAAGTAATTTGTCATAATTAGTTTGCATAAGCTAATGAATAAGGAGGTCTTTCGTCACAAATGGCGGAACTTAGGGGGAGAAAAAGAAATTTTATAGAAATATTACAAAATCGCAACTCAAATTTATTCTTCTCTTGTTTTGTAGAAGAAGAAAAAGTAGACAGGGTATATATAGGGTAAACATGGTAGTGGACACTCCCCTCTTATAGCATAGGATAGGTTGAGAAAGTAGCCAACATTTAACTATGGCTCCCAGGCTGTAGTTTAAGGATACTAACTGGCAATTCGCCTAAAAGTGATGCAAGGAAAACCTGCATCAGGTATGTCGGGCAGTTGGTACTTGTCCCATGCCCTTCCGATTGCGGGCGAGGGGTTTGATGTGGGGACGCAGAATTCCCTACTCCATGCCTCAACCATTTTAGGAGGCAGCTGGCCGACTGATCTAATAAGAATAACAGACGACTCTTACCGTATAACCAAGGTCTGTGACCCCGAAACATACACCTGTCAGAACAGGCCGAGGTGCCTCGGCTTGTGGGAACCTTAGGTCAAAAACGGAGAGAGGAAAAGGCATCCCGAAAAATAGCCCCTTCCGTCTCCCCTACAAGGTTCTACCTCCTACCTCAAGTCTTGATTTCCTTGATTTCAGATGAATGGTGCCCGAGTCCTAATGGCCACGCGAAAGTAAATAAAGTGCCAGGAAGGAGAGTAGTTGTGAAGGCATTGCTGACGTTTTAAAATAAATGAACTAGTCAATTAAATCAGAATAATTTGAATATGACACAATTAAATTGGATAATTGAACGGAAGAAACATTGACTCAAATTTGGGGGACCTCATCAAGTACGGTATTAATAAAACATAAAAAGGAGACCTCTTTGGATCAAGTAGGTTTCAACCAGGTCAGTAAGAGCTTTTGTGGTATTCCAAAGAACTCATTTAAGCCTCATTTTTTATTCAGATAGTACCTGAATTGGATTCCAAAGTTAGATCGAAATGTTGAACTCCTTTTAAATTAATTTTATATTATGTAATTCTCTAATTCAATTTCATTAATTATTCTCACTTTATTGGCTAATTTATTTATTTCATTTGTACTTAACGTCAGAAATATTAATTTAGTACTCATATTTGTTGTTGGTCTCTGTCAAGGCTGTGGAAATAAAGTCGCAAGGAAGAAGTTATAACTTGAACTCTTCAGACCTGTTCGTTTCAATCGCCGACCACTGAAGGGGCACGACGTGCAAGAATCTCTCAAATGTATATAAAATGAGTTAAATCAAAATTTATTTCGAGCTATTTAAGAAATACAGAGGGGCCCAAAAAAATGTATCCACTGGTTAACAGTCCATAACTTGCAAACTTATTGACGAAGTTGTCTCATTTTTGGTAGTGTATTAGTTTGTAGTTCCGCCAATCGCCACATAAACGTTGCATTGCGATTTTTTTTGTCAGAGTTCAGTCGCCAGGTAGTTAGTGTTTTATTGTTAATGTACCTGTTACTCGAGTAAACATGGCTGGCGTAAGGCTTACATTTGATGAAAGGAAGTCTGTTTTAAAGTGGTATTTTAAGTACGAAAACATTAATGAGGTTCAACGGCAATGGCGAAATGTGTATCAAACAGAGCCACCGACACGTTTAACGATTCGTCGCATTCGAGACAAATTTGAAGCCGAATGCTGTGTTAAAGATGTACACAAACAACGATCTGGACGACACGTAACAGTAACAAGTCCCATCACCCGCTCACCACAGAAGTCTGTGTGTCCGTGAAACTGGAGTAAGTCGCTCAAGTGTTCAGCAAAGTGGAAGTGCTACATCCCAAGATTGGTACACGCAATGAACGAGGACGATTCAGATGGAGTACAGCGAGTGGTTTAATAACATGGTGCGCAACGATGAAGAGCTTGCAGAGATGATAGTGTGGTCTGATGAGGCGCAGTTCAAACTCAATGGTACAGTAAATCGCCACAATTGCTTCTACTGGGTCGCCGAAAATCCAAACGTCCATGTAGACAAAGCCAGGAGTAAATGTGTGGTGTGGGTTGTCTTACCGGGGCCATTCTTCTTTGACGGTACAGTTACCGGTGAGTTGTACATCTCTTTTACCTGCCATCCAAGACTTGTATGGAGACGAAAGATTTTACTTTCAACAAGATGGTGCCCCAGCCCACTACCACAATCGTGTTAGGGCTTATCTCGACGAAAATCTACCAGGAAGATGGATAGGCCGTAGAGGTGCTGTAGGGTATCCACCACGTTCCCTCTGAACTTTTACCAGTGGGGAACACTAAAGGACGTCGTTTATCGACAAAAGCCACGCACATTGGATGAACTTGGAGAATCCATCGTACTTTCATGTGCAAATATCCAACTGAACACGTTGCAGTCAGTAGTTCGTGCTGCAGTTCGGCGACATAGTTTGTGTGTGGATGTTAATGGTGACCATTTCGAACACCTACAGTGATATCTTTAAGTTGGACTTGAATAGCTACACTTTCACCAAAAATGAGACAACTCCGTCAATTAGTTTGCAAGTTATGGACGGTTAACCAGTGGATACATTTTTTTGGGCCCCTCTGTATTTCATTTTTTCCCACAAACCATCGCAAACTCCTAACCATTTTCGTGTATTTGTGCAATAGACGGAAGCGTTTCTGTGATAAGAACATTACGTTGATTCATTTGAAGGCCAACAAATTATAATGATTCAAACAATGATCTCTTCACATTTCCGTCTAATAACTTTCCTTGAATCTAATTAATGGAAAAACCAAGACAGCCGACTCATTCACATTTTAGTCCAAGAAGCTCCACTATTCTTTTTCCAGGCGATTATCTCGAAAGTGACTTTGAATGCACAATTATTTGTTGTATCACCTGAATAATGACATATAGATGTCGTAAATGTGTGTCCAAAGGTTGTATTGCATCCCTGCGGGGGCGGAAGCATCATTCGAGTCCCACGGCTGTTTTTCCCCCCTTCAGCGTCTTACGACGTCTCACGACGCTCAGATTTCAAGCATGGCAGACGCAGGTGGTGCTAGAAATGCGAATAATTTCCGCCGGCTGCTCGTAGCGGTTCTTCCAAGAACTTGGGACCAGCAAAAACGCCGAGGATGCGCACGCAAAAACTGCAGGGCAACCGAGAATCTGGGTCGAACGCGATAAGCCGAAGCTTGCGTGGATAAAATATTACGCACTTCCTAACCGGGTTGAATATTAATTAATAAACGTCTCGATTGCGTGTTTTGCCATCGTCGTCAGGTTGATTGCGGTTACTTGCGTTGTAATTATTTGCGGTTATAGGATTTAATTAAATGACTGGATTACTTATGATACAAGTATTTGAGGATCCACAATTTAATTTTCTATATATATCTGAGCGTTATATATAAATCGTAATATATAATTATTTGAAAGTGGCTAATAACCATATAAATATTATATTAATTATAAAATATGTATAAATCGTTATATATAATTATTTGATGGTCGCTTATCATAATATAACTAATGAAGACGGGATTATGTATCTAGGAATTTACATACATATCTGTGTATTTGTCTAATAATATAAAAGACTGTTGTATTTTACTCTCAATATTAAGAATGATGAAATCCTTCAATCACAGTCACACATAAAATTTATTTTAATGTTTTTCACATTAAAATGTCAGGATTTAAAAGTGTACGTCAGGAGCTTTCTGTTACTTTGATATTCATCTGTAAAATTATTTAATACAACATTATATTAATTTATGTGTATTCCTATGTTAATAAATTATGTCACGGAGATTATATTATACTAAGCATACCTGATAATTTAATTAAATCCTCAGCTTTTAACGTAAATAGCGTATAATAAATTTTCTATGTGACTGTGATTGAAGGGTTTTATCATGCATAATATTAACAAATATCTGTTTATAATTCTTCAGCAGTATAAGGAGCAATATATTCGATTTTTTTTTACATAAATATTCTAATATATGAGTACTTTATAAAGGTTTGTTTTAATTTATTCAACACTTGAGCTCAGACACGTAATAACATCAAATGCGTGAAAACATGTATGTCCAGTGCCATATGTTGTATAGCCATTTAATAAATATTAACATTAGAAATCGTTATATATAATTATTTGAAAGTCGCTTATAATTCAAAATCCGCCAAAACCCTCACAAAGTATGAGCAATAAAAAAAATTAAATAACGAATAAAAAATAATAATGAAATTGGTGTATTGTAACTAAAAATGAAAATAAAGAAAGTTTGTTCTATCATGTACGAGCTGGTTGCCAGACGATTCCCGGGTTGTCGTAATTAAATTCAACGATATTCATAAATCTGCATTTAACTCACTTCTCGGTTGATTTTGCGTTATTCTTATGTAATGCCCATCCACCCCAATCCCTAAGGGTGCTCCCCTCCTATGTCGAAATGTTTTGAAATTATACTAAAAAATGTCTGGATAAACGCTAATTTACTCATGAACGCCTGAAAAAAATTATTTAGGCAAAAATATCGGCCGTTTTAATTTACGAAAAATTCTACCTCCTGTTCACCTCCGCCGCTTGGGTTGAACGGCAACTAGAATGCCATAATTAAACTCAGCGACACCCATAACCTCGGATTCGACTCCAATATCGGTTACTTTTGTGTAACGCCTCTCCACTCCTCTTTAAGGGTGTTCACGTCCAATAGAGGAAAATTGTGTATAACACAAACAACATCGGAAGAAACATTATCAATCTCATTGTCCGCGAAAAATATTTATCCGACTGAAATATCGGGATAGTAGTTAGTTCTTATCCCCACAGGGTTTGTTTCTGGTTCGAAAGGAACGCGTGTACGAAATGGGGTCAAATTTGATCCACCGGTGTAGATTTGTATGCGGAACATACACATACATAAACACACAGACGTACAGATTACCGTAGACGTACACGAAGGACAGAAAAATAATTAACTATTTTAATTTGGTCAGTACAGGATTTATAAATCATAAAAACCATTATTTTACTACATGAAGATAGATTAAATAGAAATTAAGCAGTCATCCACACTTCGATTATAATTAATATTGTTTTGAGACTTTAATCGATATAAATAATAATATTATTATCATGTATATAAAGAAGTTATTTTTTAAATTTCGATATACTTCCTACAGAATGTATTTCGGTATGTACAAGCACTGGTGCAATTAAGGAGATACAACTGAATTATAACATTGAAACAACATAGTACCATAAAATAAAATATGGATTTAAATCTACTTGTGAATGAAACTTTCCTCGTAGTTGGACAATTTACTTAAGTGATTTTTTTTTCTAAATCTTAGAATATATATAATTTTGTACTTAAGTTTCAGAACACTTTGTGTTTGTCAGGTTATAATAATTTATTTTGAGTGTATCTTTTCAGTGACTGTTCATACCCGCATAATTTACTTCTTCCGCAGCTGTTTCCGGGACTAGCCAAACAGCATTCCAGGCTGAGGAACTATTATAACATTCCCCTATAGAGAAAATTGCCACGTATGAGAAGAAATAACTTTTCAATACGTACATAAAATTAAAAAAAATATTTTTATGTCGAATACAGTATTTATTTTATGAAAAATAATTTTGTAACAATTAGTGCTTAATATTTGTGGGCGTTTTGAAATAATTCTACGGATGTTATGCATTGGTAGAATCAAAATACAAGGGAGCACCTAAAACAACTTCAGTTCTGAAGACACATTAGATTCCGTAAACAAAGGACTAATAATTTTCTTTAACGCGATTTTCTGCATCCGTATTCGTACAACATACTACTAATTAATACGTCCTACAATTTTATTTGACTGACACACGTAATTACTTTCTCCCTTATTACAATGTTTAACTATTGCATAAATGTCCTGGCATTTGCCCCAATAACGTCTTTTAATTATTTTTTTTTAGGGTAACAGACTACATGAGAGTAATCCACATAGTGGCAACTCCCCTTTAATAGAAAAGGAAGGGATTTGAAAGGGGGGGATGCGGAAGGGTAGAGAAAGGTAGCAAAGGATTAATTACGGCCCTCGGGCTATGATTTAAGGATCCTACCCGGCAATTCACCTAAAAGTGATGCAGGAAAAACCCTAGAAAAATCTGCATCTGGTAGGTCGGGCATTTGGTACTTGTCCCACGCCCTTCCGATGGCGGCAGAGGGGTTTGCTGTGGGGTCGCAGCTTTCCCCTCGCCGTGCCTTGACCAGTTTAGGAGGCACGCTGGCCGAATATTCCATTAGGAATAGTGGACAACTCTTACCGTATGCCCAAGGTCTGCGACCCGGGAACATACACCTCTCAAAACAGGCCGAGGTGCCTTGGCACATGGGAACCTTAGTACAAAAAACAAGCGAGATGTGAAGGCATCCGCAAAGGTATCCTCCGCCAGAGCTCTCTGGGAAGGTTTACCTGCAAGAGAATTCTCTCGCAGGCTTCCTTGTGATGGCAGCCAATTTTATTTTTTGGGTGTAGACAGGCTATGTTTCAGATTCCAAGGAAGCCTGCGAGAGGATTTCGCGCAGGTGAACCTTCCCAGAGAGCTCTGGCGGGGGCTACCTTTGGGGATGCTCTCACATCTCTCTGGTTTTTTTTTGAATTAAGGTTCCCACATGCCGAGGCACCTCGGTCTGTTTTGAGAGGTGTATGTTCCGGGGTCGCAGACTTTGGGCATACGGCAAGAGTTGTCCGCTATTCCCATTGGAATAGTCGGCCAGCTGCCTCCTAAACTGGCCAAGGCATGGCGAGGGGTAAGCTGCGTCCCCACAGCAAACCCCTCTCCCGCTATCGGAAGGGCGTGGGACAAGTACCCAATGCCCGACCTACCCGATGCAGGTTTTTCTAAGGTTTTCCCTGCATTCCTTTAGGCGAATGCCGGGTAGGATCCTTAAAATACAGCCCGGGGGCCCTAGTTAACCCTTGGCTACCTTCCTCTACCCTTCCGCATCCCCCCTTTCTAATCCCTTCCTATGCTATTAAAGGGGAGTTGCCCTAAGTGGATTACCCTCAAGTAGCCTGTTGCCCTAAAAAAAAAACAAAAAAAAACAGGCTATGTTTACATAGAAGGGAAGGAAGCCTGCGAGAGGATTTCTCGCAGGTGAACCTTCCCAGAGAGCTCTGGCGGGGGCTACCTTTGGGGATGCTCTCACATCTCTCTGGTTTTTCTTTTTGAACTAAGGTTCCCACATGCCGAGGCACCTCGGTCTGTTTTGAGAGGTGTATGTTCCGGGGTCGCAGACCTTGGGCATACGGCAAGAGTTGTCCGCTATTCCTATTGGAATAGTCGGCCAGCTGCCTCCTTAACAGGCCAAGGCATGGCGAGGGGTAAGCTGCGTCCCCACAGCAAACTCCTCTCCCGCTATCGGAAGGGCGTGGGACAAGTACCCAATGCCCGACCTACCCGATGCAGGTTTTTCTAAGGTTTTCCCTGCATTCCTTTAGGCGAATGCCGGGTAGGATCCTTAAAATATAGCCCGGGGGCCCTAGTTAACCCTTGGCTACCTTCCTCTACCCTTCCGCATCCTCCCTTTCAAATCCCTTCCTATGCTATTAAAGGGGAGTTGCCCTAAGTGGATTACCCTCATGTAGCCTATTGCCCTAAAAAAAAAAAAAAACAGGCTATGTTTTGGGTAATCCATATGGTGGCAACTCCGTTTTAATAGCATAAGAAGGGATTTTAATGGGGGGAAGTGGAAGTGTAGTGGAAGGTAGCCAAGGATTAATTACGGCCCTCGGGCTATGGTTTAAGGATCCTACGCGGCAATTCGCCTAAAACTGATGCAGGGAAACCCTAGAAAAACCTGCATCAAGTAGGTCGGGCATTTGGTACTTGTCCCACGCCCTTCCGATGGCGGCGGGCGAGGGGTTTGTTGCGGGGTCGCAGCTTACCCCTCGGCATGCCTTGGCCAGTTTAGGAGGCAACTGGTCTGAAACTGAATAAATGAACGGAACGCGAGGTTTCAACGTCGAATCAGAAAATTAGGGTTTCTCTACTAGTTATTTGACGTTATATTTGTCTATTGGAATAGTCGGCCAGCTGCCTCCTAAACAGGCCAAGGCATGGCGAGGGGTAAGCTGCGTCCCCACAGCAAACTCCTCTCCCGTCATCGGAAGGGCGTGGGACAAGTACCAAATGCCCGACCTACCCGATGCAGGTTTTCCTAGGGTTTTCCCTGCATTTCTTTAGGCGAATGCCGGGTAGGATCCTTAAACCATAGCCCGGGGGCCCTAGTAACCCTTGGCTACCTTCCTCTACCCTTCCGCATCCCCCCTTTCTAATCCCTTCCTATGCTATTAAAGGGGAGTTGCCCAATGTCAATCACCCTCATGTAGCCTGTTGCCCTAAAAAATAAAAAAAATAAAAATGGATTATTCTCCGGGGTAAGGCCTGCGAGGGTTATTCTCTCGCAGGCAGAACCTTTTAGGAGAGTTACGAAGGGGCTACCTTTGGGTACGCCTTTTCCTCTCCGTTTTTGAACTAAGGTTCCCACAAGCCGAGGCACCTCGGCCTGTTCTGAGAGGTGTATGTTCCGGGGTCGCAGACCTTGGGCATACGGTAAGAGTTGTTTTCTATTCCCATTGGAATAGTCGGCCAGCTGCCTCCTAAACTGGTCGAGGCACGAAGAAGGGAGTGCTGCGTCCCCACAGCAAACTCCTCTCCCGCTATCGGAAGGGCGTGGGAGTACCCAATGCCCAACCTACCCGATGCAGGTTTTCCTAGGGTTTTCCCTGCATTTCTTTAGGCGAATGCCGGGTAGGATCCTTAAACTATAGCCCGGGGGCCCTAGTAACCCTTGGCTACCTTCCTCCACCATTCCGCATCCCCCCCTTTCAAATCCCTTCCTATGCTATTAAAGGAGAGTTGCCCAAAGTGGATCACCCTCATGTAGCCTGTTGCCCTAAAAAAATGGAATATTTTCACATATGACACGAAACAACAGTGCTTTCTTTTGTAAGAAAACTATGAGAGTTAATTTCGGAATCCATTGCTCTGTGAAGTAGAAGAAAAGTGCAAAATACCTTAAATCACGATTATTTGTTATGTAATTATATTATATTCTTTGTAGCTGCCACATTACGAGTGATGCATAATGTACCCGAACCCTTTATTTCGTGTTTTGATCGTCGTCGTAACTTTCAGCGTATATAAATATTTATTCAAAAAATCTTTTGAAACGAAATCTCAATCTCATTTACTGTAGTATTAATTTCTTTAAAGTGCCTAATTGCTAAACTTACTTTGTAATTATTATATATATTATATCCTATATGTAAATGACGTAGAGGAAGTTTCAGTTACATAATGCTTTCTGGTGATTATTATATGGCACAGAAACCCACTCAAGTGGGCAGACATCTTTTGCTTCCAAGAAATATCAGAGACGGCGCTTTGGCAACCTGCCGACTATTTATTAGAAACTCGAATAACTCTAGCATATTGCTTGCATCTCAGGAAATGGTTTGAATTCCTCTTTAGAAGCTCAGTTCGATAGGTTACTCCCACCTCGACAGGCTACCATTTAAAATAATGGTCCCCTAGTTCTATTATTAATTGTAATTGTAATTGTAATAAAAAATTATGTGTTACGTATAACTAGACGGTCTCGCATTAACTTTTAAAAAGGTTTCAATTTGAGACTAATATTTACCTAGTCTATGGGAAATAAGTTCAAGAAAATTTTTAATGACAAAAAAAATCAATGAAACTTTTTGCCATTTTTCTAAATATAACGACAATTTTATAAATAAAGAGTAAAACGGCCAATTTATCAGAAAAAAAGTATTAATCAAACAAATAAAAAAATTATATTAATATGTTTCGTTGACAACTTTAAGATTTCATTAGGTAATGTACCTAAAAAAGTAAAATTTATCAAATAAAATGTCAATCTACAATAAATAACAGACTTGAATAAAACACACATACCTTCAGTTGCCTTTTCGATTAAATTCTTACAATAAAATATATTTGTTAATAAAATTAATTTCCAATTGTCTACGAATGCTGTTCTCTCGCAGGCAGAACCTTGTAGGAGAGACACGAAGGGGCTACCTATGGGGATGCCTTTTCTTATCCGTTTTTGAACTAAGGTTCCCACAAGCCGAGGCACCTCGGCCTGTTCTGAGAGGTGTATGTTCCGGGGGCAAAGACCTTGTGCATACGGTAAGAGTTGTCCGCTATTCCCATTGGAATAGTCGGCCAGCTGCCTCCTAAACTGGTCGAGGCACGGAGAAGGAATGCTGCGTCCACACAGCAAACTTCTCTCACGCTATCGGAAGGGCTTGGGACAAGTACCCAATGCCCGACCTACCTGATTCAGGTTTTTCTAAGGTTTTCCCTGCATTTCTTTAGCCGAATGCCAGGTAGGATCCTTAAAATATAGCCCAAGGGTCCTAGTTAAGCCTTGGCTACCTTCCTCTACCCTTCCGTATCCCCCCTTTCAAATCCCTTCCTCTGCTATTAAAGGGGAGTTGCCCAACGTGGATTACCCTCCTGTAACCTGTTGCCCTAAAAAATAAAAACAATAAAAATTAAATTAATTTGTGGTAATATATGAATTAGAGTTCTCAAGGAAAATCCAAAAAGCAAAATATGGCAATGGGACACAAAATATCTCCAAAAAGATTTTAGAAATAATAGATTTGGAATTTTTTCCCCAAAATGTCACCAGCTATTACTGTTAATAAAACGCTTTATAACACTTTTGTGTTAGTAATATGTACCAAAATAGTTTTAAGGAATAAGTGCTGAATTTCTTATTTTTGGAAAATATTAACCGGCATTTCAAACACAACTATCTGGGCGCCCGACGTTCCCCGGGTTGTCATAACTAAACTCAGCGATATCCATATCGCCGGATTTGACGTTGAAATCGGTCGTTTTTGCGTTATTATTACGTAACGCGATTCTTAAATTTTCTCCCACCCCATGCCGAAATGGGTAGATAGATAGATAAATAGATTTATTCACCATTAGGCCTCTAATGAGGAAGTAGGATTCGTCACAAATGTACAATAGATAAAACACATGTAAACAGAATTAATATACATAGGTTACACACACACTCAAAATTAAAAAAAAAGTTCATATCTGTTCACATTTTTCTAGTCACCACAATCATACACAATCTTTAAGAAACACACACACAACACTTATCACTTCCTGGTATTCATCTCCTGTCGCTAGGAACGGAGGGATGTCGTCATGGATATTTACTAAAACAGAAAGCAGAGGCAGGAGAACAGAACCAAAAGGGGAAAACTGGACAAACTATTTACATATTTATAGAATATTCGGCAGTTTTGTAGGCAAGGCAGTTCAACGAATGTGAGACCGATTCAACAACAACGGGAGAAACACTATAAATCTCATTGGCCCTGTAAAATATTTATTCGACGCAAATACCGACCGTTTGAGCATATTTTAGAATTTAAACACCCGTCTACCCCCACCCGCGGGGTTGTTAGTCGTGTCTGACCCCCACAGTGTTAGTTTCCGGATCGAAAGGAACACGCGTACTAAATTTGGTCAAATTTGCTCCACGGGAGTAGAATTTTATGCGGGACATACTTAAAAACGGTCTATTTTATTTTTTTAGATAATTGTCATTATCTGACATTAATCTTGCAATAAATAAACTTGCCATAATTGACAAAAAAAATTAAACGATCGACAAAGCAACTAATTGAACGAAAATATAATATCACGACGTTTTGTCCCTAATTTAGGTTTTTATCAGGTGAAAATTTAATTGATGGAAAAGACATATACGAGACCTTAATTATTAATTTAATACGAAGAAAATTCGTTATTGTACTGGAGAACTATGAACAGTTTGATACGATGTACAGATCTTCCATTAATATGTTACACAAATAAATATTTTATAAATAATTTTTGAGACAAATTTAAAAGTCTTCCCTACCTACTAGTAACTGAATTTTTTTTGTCAATTATTATATTTATTTATGGTCATTTTTTGCATAATTGTTACTTTTGATCGACTTTCTTGGACTAAATTTTAACCGTCAGAGACAGAATTATTCCTATGGATGTAAGATAATAATGGAGTCTTAATACCTGGTTAAAAAAATTACTGATAATTACTATAATATTTGGCATAATTTATTCCAATTGCACCAGACTGCTGAGATGAATAATCTCCCCTAAATTTATAAGAAGTCACGGTAGTGAACGTAGATGCTGGTGTCATATACATGTTTCGGCAACACAACGAACAAAGGGATTAAGGGGCGACGGGGAAACGATACCCCCATAACAGTTGAACCGGTTCCTCAAAGGGCAATTGCCAGCAACAGCTGCCAAAGGCCACATTCTTGCGGTAATCACACTTCAATTCCACCAGCGCTTTCAATTTGTGGGTCAGCTTTCCACCTCTTTCCGGAACTCTTCTACGACTACTTTCATCCCTATCGCCGGAATTTCCTTTTACTCACCTACGTCGGAACTGGAAACAAAACTTTAAAGCAGGGAATTAAAAATATTTTACACGAGAACATTATTTTTGAATTGTAAATTTTAAATTTAACAACTTAATATTCAGATTTATTAAATTTCAATTTTGACTTTCTTTTCTTGAATTTAACACATCTATATAATAAAAAAGGATGTATATTTGTATGTATGTATGTATGTATTTACGTTGTTCTTTATACAAATTTTATCGCGTGGACAGAATGCAACAAAAATTGGTATACGTATTCTGCCAAAATCGAGAACCGATACTGTGGGGGTGACAAACCCATAGCATAAAGGTGGAAAGAATTATAATTAAAAAATGTGATCATATTGTGTTAAATTATTCCGCGTCAAGAAATTATGATGTCACAGCACGCTCCAGAGAGACGTTACTACGCGACGATACTGCACAACAAAGTAAATAATTTCTTTTTTCGTAGTGAAATAAAGCAGAAATATTTTGAATGAATAAAAAGTAATATTTTATCCAGCAAGGCACCATCGAATGGCAATAAAAACAATACGAAAGATTATGCGATCAGTGGAACTAATTTTCTTTTAAGGAACTTGACTTTTAAATGACTGACATGGGATAAATATGGCACGTACCAACGATTTTGCCCAATTTTTTATGTACTGGAGGAGACAAAAATGACGGTAAAATCAATACCTAATAATCATTATAATTTAATAGATTGTTAATGTGCTAAAACTGACGAATTATTTCAAGCGAGACTCTTGAAACATTTTGGTTACATGTGTATATCATTATATTTGGTCGTGAATGTAAAGAATGAATACCCATGCAACGCTGGGCATCCAGCTACTTATAAATAAAATCTGATCTAATTTTTGACATTACTGGTGAATTATAAATTATTATTTTCCATTTTTCAAAACTTACCTAAAGCATCTCAACTATTTAACATTTTAATATGTAACAACTTAGATGTAAATAAATCACAGGCATAGTGTTATAAATTTCATATTTAATATATTACCTTATGAAGTCATAAAATTGTGGACGAAACGTCGTTCGAACAATACATTTTCCTTGTTGCCGTTTCCATGATTATTTAAATTTATAATTTTTTCGCTACGAATAAATTCATAAATTTTAGCAGTAAAATTAATTAAACTTTCTTTTCGAACTCTCATTGCTTTTTTTTGGAACTCTTGTTTATTTATTTGCTTTATTTCACGGAACAGTCGGCCGGCTGCCTCCGAAACTGGTCGAGGAACGGAGAAGGGAATTCTGCGTCCCCACATCAAACTCCTCTCCCGCTATCGGAAGGGCGTGGGACAAGTACCAAATGCCTGACCTACCTGATGCAGGTTTTTCTAGGGTTGTCCCTGCATCACTTTAAGGCGAATGCCGGGTAGGATCCTTAAACTATAGCCCGGGGGCCCTAGTTATCCCTTGGCTACCTTCCTCTACCCTTCCGCATCTCCCCTTTCAAATCCCTTCCTATGCTATTAAAGGGGAGTTGCCACCATGTGGATTACCCTCATGTAGCCTGTTACCCTAAAAAAAACACGATATTATGAAGTGCGTTTATTTATATGAACTGGGGTAACATTTCCTTTTATTTTCCCGGTGCCCCTAACTTATATTTTTTCTGTAATAAAATACATTTGCCGGAGATAATAAATTATAATTCATATTTAAATACGTATTTTTTATAAATTAAACAGAAAAAAATGTGATTCTGAGAAATAAATGTAAAAGGAATCAAAAAAAATTATTGTGATAATCTTTCCTAGAAATTATTTTTCAACCGCTACACGCTACCTAAAAGACCCGTTATCAATGTACTGTTATCGGGTATTACATATTAATGTAAAAAGGAAATGAAGTATAGCAAATATTCGGTACATATTTTATATATATATATATATATATATATATATATATATATATATATATGATTCGATTTTATACTTTCTTGAATATATATAGTTTTCCGAAATTCATGAGCGAGGGTTATGAGGAATGCGAATACACATTTGTATCATTCGATTATTAAAAGTTGCGTGTGGAAATGAATTTCAAGTGTTGATGAATTTTTCCAATAAAATAGTGTTATCTGCAATGAACTTCATACTTTCCTTTACACGCACTGTGAATAACGATTTACTTTATCATCTTCTTTACTCAACCGTGGTAAAATAAGTTTAAGTACCGTAGCGAATCTCGGGTATTACATCCGAAGATGTAAAAATAGGAGCGTACGTCTGCCAATGTCGCGTTTTATATATTAATATCAGATTGATAATTATAATTTTGTGCCATGTTAATATTAAAATAAATGAATCAATTTAACGTAAGTCAGAAAAATTTAAGAATTGACAATGCAATAGAAATATATAATCACGACGTTTCGTTCCTAATTTGAGACTTCTTCAGGTGTACATTAATTGTAATTGCCTTTTGTAACGAAAATCTAAACTTCTAATACACACACACACACACACACACACATATATATATATATATATATATATATATGTATATGTATATATATTGTAATAAACAATAATGGAAGTTTTATTTAATTTTAATTTAAAGACTTTGCCTCACGTTGAAGCGCCAATGTAATAATCAAATAGTAGGTCGTTTATTAAATAAAATAATAATAAAAAATTAACAAACAATATATTTTTATTTTATTTTGTGGCAATAAAAGATAATTACAACACAAAATTTGAGATCTGGTTCTCTCAGGGGCTTGACTGGGTTTGATAATGAACACAACAAATTGATTTAAAATCTCATTAACAAAACAGTTTACAATTTACCTAAACAATAAGTCGATAGAATGAAAGAAATTAAAAGTAACGAAAATAATTCTGATACAATTTAAAAGGGAACGGAATCTGACTTTATCCTTTAATTTGAGTTTCCAACGAATCATTTGTTTTATTTTTGTTACTTACATACTGTCCAGCTGGTATTAGCATTCTTTTTGGCTTCGGAAGTACACTATTGCAAAATTATACACTGATTCTAAATATCGACTCACAGATTTTACACTATTGAAGTCAAAATTAATAGGCTCCCAGGAACTCGGATGATCCTCCTAAATGTCAGCTATCTGATGTCTGCTTGCCTTACAGGAATCTTATGCTACGTAGATTTATTATTCTTTTACTGAATTGGACTTAAACTGAAACGTAGCTCCTTGAAGATTTATTTTAACTGTTTACTCTTTCGGATCGAACTAACTTTTCTTTAGCTCCTTGCTGTAGACGTAAAAAAACTAACATCCTTTCCTGGCTGGCTATAGACGTAAACTGCCGACTTCCTTTCCTGGCTGGCTATAGACGTAAACTGCCGACTTCCTTTCCTGGCTGGCTATAGACGTCAACTTATAGACTTTCATTCGCGCAAACGCCATTTTGACTTTTCAACAAAAGCGGCTGAACTCGCTTTTCCATTGTTGCTTTGTTCGATCAGACCGCTATAATGGATTTATCAAACAATTCAAATTTTATGCCCAAACAATTAATGGCCTAATTAATTGGAATTACAATATATATATATATATATATATATATATATATATATATATATATATATATTAACAATTAGTATGCTCCAGATAAGGGCTGACGTCGTGATAATATATTTTTATTGTATTAATGACTTTGTCAATAAATTTTTTCTGTCTCATGGCCACTTTATTAATTGTAATATCATATATATTACTTGAAT
This sequence comes from Zhengitettix transpicula, assembly GCA_037074705.1. Classification (NCBI taxonomy): domain Eukaryota; kingdom Metazoa; phylum Arthropoda; class Insecta; order Orthoptera; family Tetrigidae; genus Zhengitettix; species Zhengitettix transpicula. Next base: position 78,281,679 of record CM073594.1, on the reverse strand, counting down.
GCAACTTTTAAAGGAGCTTCGGTTGTTTTATTTTTTCCTCCACTAAGAATTTAGTTAAAGATTGTATTTCTTTATTCCTTTAAGGTACCGGGCGTAGTTTTAGACTTTATTCAGTTAGCGAGTGTTTTTTTTTACTGTTTTAATTCGTCCTTATTTTTAGACACTTTTATTTTATGTAGTAGGTGAATTCCCGAATACTGCCAGTCATCATCTTTGTTTATTTGAAGTTAGATGCCGAAGGGTTAGGTCGGGAAGGGGAACATAAATGGGTAAATGTTCCAAAACACTTGCGCTATTGATGGTTCAATAAACAAGAGGTTAGTGTCGCATCAATTCCTCTCCGGGCTAATTTAAATAAATACCCGGGCAACGTCGAACACTCCGCTAGTTAGAGATAAAATTTAATTTTGATATTTTAAAAGCTAAATTCTAGCTGTATTTCGTGTGCTCCTCGGCGTGTGTTAGACGAGACGAGCAAATTTGTTCCACGGGGGAGGGAGAATTCATATTTGGCGACCTCGGCGGCGACGAAGTGGGATGAGCCTCGCAGCTGGCGGTTTCATTAACTCGACTAATTGTGTGTGAAGCGACGTTGCCAGAGCTCCGTTGCCACGTCTCGTCTCCGGCTCGCCCGCATCGATGACGTCTCGTGACGTCACAAGTGGGGTCGCCGGGCGTGAGAAGGAAGGAAGGAAGCTGGTCTCCTTGACTCCTACACGTCTCGCTGACTACGTGGTCGTAGGTGTCTTCGGTCTCGCCTAATTCTCAACGCGTCGGCGAACCCAAGCCGCTTTCTTCTGCAGGGCCTCACAGGGCTTTTCCCAGAAATATTCTTTATTATCAACTCTGTGATTCATGCAGCAAATATCGTCATTGAAGAATTACCAACACAAATATATAAAGAAATTAAATGCTTCCTTTAGCACAGCTCTGCAGGTATCGTATTCCGTCCTTTTGATTGAAGAATTATTAACAATTCCCTCTTAATTTAGTTGATCTCTGTGTTTAAGCACACGCTTCCCCAAGATAACTCACGCTTAGGGAAAAATGGCGGCTATGCGTTTCGTTTGTTTCAGAACGACGAATTTTGTTTGTACGTCTTTGGAGGAATATGTCCTGTCGCTGCATAACATTTTCTTTAAATATTTTTTTAGTTAACCAAAAATATTGCAATAGAATCCTCATTCTCAACTATGAAATCTACTTGAAAGAGTACAATTGTAATTCAAAAGAATTTAATATGAATGTTATCTGACGGATTCATAAATTCAAAGACGAACAAATGATTGAGACTCTGCATTGAGTTGTAATTTTTTTTATTCCTCTGAATATCACTTTTGCCAAGAATGACGAAAAACGATCTGGCATTATTAGAAAATTATAAAGAAATAAACACCTTGAAAGGAAACTTATTATATAATAATTTGCAAAAAAAATTAAATTTACGACGACTTATCCTCTTCTAGAACCTCGTCATGTATGACCAAATTTTTTATTTTTCCTCTTGGATTGTTTACAGAATTATTAATAATTGCCTGACTTGATGATGTTCTAAAAGAGGACGAAACGTCTTAAATTTAATATTTTTTTGCAATGAAATTTCTGATAACTTTTCTGACTCCAGGCAATTCATTTATTTATAATAATGTTATCATTAAGAATGTCGACGATATGCTCCACAATTAATTATTAAAAACTGCACAACTGGATCTTTAATGAATAAATAAAAAATTATTTAATAAATCAATAAATAAACAATGCAGCCAACTTGCCGCAACAATTTATTTATTAATTATACCAAAACATAGTTTCAATACAACGTCACGTCTACAATTTTTTTTTCGTGTAACCAAGTAATATAACTAAATAGAAAATTTTTATATGATAAATTAGAAGAAATATTTGCATTTATATATGTATGCATATATTTGTGCATTCATTCAAAATTGTAAGACCGTATAATTTATATTTATATTATTTATTTAACTAAATGTTGGACAATTTACATTTCTTATTTATCATGTAAATTTTGCTACTTAGGTATATTACCCGATTAACTGAAAAAGTCCCAAAATTGTGGACGAAACGTTGTATTGTATCTTGTTTTAGTTTTTTATTAACTATAAATTTTTCTGACACATTATCTATATTGCTTATTTAATTATTAAATGATAATTGTCGGATAATACGATATATTGTATCTTAATTAAGTTTACGTTTGCTGATTTCTGCATTATATATATCACACTATTTTTTATTTATTTGCTTGTTGTTTCCATCGCAATTAGAATAACTAAAACTGAGCATTGATAATTTACCAAATCGTTGTTAGGGAACTAGGCTTCAGTTTTCACCGCAAAATAAAGTAATACATCTTTTATAATTGTGAGTGGTCATTCTGATTGTGATGATTTTTGAAAACATTGAGATTTATGTGAATAATTAGGTGCGTGTCTTTGTCGGAAGGCATAGTCACAAATATTTTTAATACGAATTAAAAACACACTATGGACAGTAATATTTATGAGTCTCATTTAATAAGAAAATATAAAAATTATTTGTATAAAATATTGTAGAATTTCGTAAAATCGTATTTCATCAACTGGTCTTGTATTTTACTTCTAAACTGCAACTAGGAAACTAATGAAGTGAAAGTGGAAACTTATGAAAATAAGGAATGAATCGAACGCATTTTAAATAGACACAGAATGAATATTGTGATAGGAGAACAAGACTACATTTTGAAATTGATTTTTATGCAAGTAATTTTCATGAGGCTTTTGGGACCTGTTCATTGAATTTTTATTAGTAGTCATTCAATAAAAATTTGGCATATAATGTCATTAAAAGTTGATGTAGTAATCTATACATTTAATTTAGGTCGCGTTTATATTGTTTATTAATATTTTACATTTTTATGTTACGTAATTATCTAATTTAATTGAGTTAAAATATAATTACTCTCACTTTACTAAATGGTTTATTTATAAAAATTAGTTTTCCACACACGAGATAAAATGAGCTTATTTGGGTGGGAAAGAACAAGTATATTTTATTTTAAAAAATATTTTACTCTTAATCGCTTCAGGATTGTTTTTAAATCGTGGGAACTACACAGTTGTAGTTTTGTATACATGCATACGTTGGCAGTTCAATAAGAGAGCGTTTTTACGAGATGTGGTAGGAGGACGTAGGAACGAGTTGCGTGGGCTTCGATTTCACTCGCAAGTTCTTACTTGAGTTCGCGAATCTCGCGTAAAAGTCGAGATTTCGTTACATTTACGTTCCTGCAAACGAGAATAAGGTCGTGTTATCGGACTGTTATTTCGTCATTCCGCAGTACTAATAAAGGACTCCGAAAGAAGTCGTGTAGTAACAAACGTATATGAAAAATCTTTGGTTTCCATGGATGCCAAAAATGTTGAAGCCGAGGTAAAATGTTTTCACGGTTCAGTTCATTGTGAATTTTGTCACGTTATGTTTTACGTAGATAAAATTAATTACCAATTAAAGAACTAGGTCGTAGTACATCTCCTTAACCTTTTAGTCGACTTGATTTAATCGAAATTTTATCAAACTTTAAGTAAATGAACAGACTTTTCTTCCTACATGATTAACTCTTCTTTATTCGTTGAATGAAATTCAATATATTAGTATATGAAGTTCATTGAACTGTATTTTCTTTCAGACAATTGTTTCTCCTTTAAACCTTGGCGTAATAATATTTAAAAATAAGAATTTTCAGTTCGAAATACAGCATCTTTGCTTTGTATCGAGCTAATTATCAAATTTTCTTACATTTATCTTCAATTGTTTCCGGCAACGGAGACTTAATCGATATTAACAAGTTTCTAACGCATTTATCGTTCGTTATAAACTGATAATCGATTGAAAATTGTGTCTCATCAACAAAATTAATTGAAAACCCTATTTAATGGTGATTTGACGTTAAGTTTTCGTGCAGGCTATCGCGTGGTGTCACCAAGCGGCCGTTGCATTCACTAAAATAGTCGCCAGGCTCGACGTCTAAAAAACTTTTAACATACTTCACAAATTTATCTTCGGTCGCCATCTTTGAAACTTAATCGAACAGGGATGAAACATCGTGTTTTTGTAAATATTAAATTTGAAAATAATTTTTTTCTAACTATGAAGCTGTTATTTTTAATATTTATTTAATTGCAGTAGCTTAGTGATTTAGTAAAAATACAATTCAAATTTCTAAGATTGTGTTGATACAACAAACGAACGAAAATACATACCACTAGTGTTAAGAGAGACATAAAAAATTTAACCATGAAATTTCAACTATTTAACATAATTTCCATCATATTAGTATTAATTATACGCAACTGAATACAACAAATGTATTATTATTATTTCTGCTTCAGAAATAGTTTTATTTCGCAATTTTTGGCAGATATTAACATTTAATTAACTTGTGTGATGAAGTTTAAGAATCAACCTTCTGTATTAGTGAATAATATTACTGGTACGATATCGAACTAATAGAACATACACGATGAATCACTATTCTGATTTTTTTTATATATACCCTCGAAGCTACACGTGACGAGTACCAGCTACGTTCATGAATGAAGTTTTATTTCGAAATACCACTGTGTCCTCACGTTATGACTCATTACACTCACTACTGCAAAGTAATGTCTTTTTATCTGAGTCAGTGTTGTTAAATGTTTACTACTCCATTCTCCGCTCGTTTCATATTCAGAAAAAAAATGATGTCAGCTTGCACACGATGAATTGTTGAAACAAACCGTAGTTACCACCTACCTTGCAATTGTTCTTTTTGGAAAGATCAGCACGTTTTCGATAACTAGCAGCCACTTTACGTTCCGCAATACTAAATTGAAAATTACCTGACATTCTTAAGGAATAATATCAGTATTAATAGCAATATACTCGTAAGTAATAAAAATAAAGTTTAATGGATAATAAAAAAAATTCACTTAAAATTTTAATTTATAGAGAAAATCAGGGGTTTATAAAAATTTAATTACATTTAACGAATAGATATTAATCTTATAATTAAAATAAAATGTAAAAGTAAATCAAATATGCATATATAGAAATTATAAAACTATATAACAAGATATTCGCTAGCCAAAACGTAGATGAGTCTCATGTAGCCTGTTTCTCAAAAATAAAAAAATCAGTCTGTCAAATCAGTTAGTCAAGCAGGTTCAGTGAGTTCGTGAACCGTACGTAATATTAGAGTGAAATTTATTGTCATCTTATTACATTTGTCAATACCCACAGCTCGTAACAATATTAATATTGATACTGCAGTTTAGGGCTTTTTATCTTAAAAATCAAATTATTAGGTTATGTCCTTCGATGTTGCGCGGTCTGCATTTAATTTACGAAATGCGAAGGTGTTATTATTTTTTAAATTTACAAAAGCATAGTGCTTGTGTAATCACATGGATGACTGACACCATTTTTTAACTCGAAAGCTAACGCTTCGTAAGATTGCAGAGGAAACTGAAGAAACATGTAAAACAAATGAGGGCATATTTCGCCGTGAAACATTAATTTTTTGACTGCTGTGGCGTAGAGGCCAGAGTGACTGACTCTGCACCTGTTTTCGTACCTAGAAACTCCCATCAATTCGTTCCCGGGCAAATATAAAAGCGACAGAGTACGAAATCGCTAATGGCCTTAGCTGTTCACGCGAATATAAATAAAATATTAATTAATTTGTCATGATATATGAATTTCAAATTCAATAATTTCCTGTATTATGATTTAAATTATAGGTGAAAAATTTAATCTTAACCTCCAAGATTTATATGTAAAACATCATTAGGTAGGATATTACATTTTATAAAATTCATCAAGAACTCTCATTAAATACAATGCAATATATTGTGAATATATTGTAATGATTAAAAAGGTGGTCTTAATTAATAGGAATAATTAACAAAATTATTATCTATTTAAAATTTTATTGTTGATAATTTTACATTATATACCCTGATTTGCACGCCGAATTCCAGCAATTTAACAAACAAATATTTCAATTTTATTTTATTCATACAGCTTCTTATTTTTACTATCAACGACGTTGAACTTCTCTTTTTCTCAGGGTCACCACTGGGTTTGATAGGAAGAACAAATACAATCTAAAACATTAACAATCCAAACTCATTGAAGTTAACGGAATACAATATTAAATACAAAAGTAAAAGAAAACGAATGAAAAGGAAAACGCGAACGAAATCTGACTATACCCTTTAATTATCGTTTACAGTCATTAATAATTGTTTTGTACTCACGACAGTGCTACTGGTACCAGTTCGGACTCTTGTAGCTTGAAGTCAACACACACTAAACAGGCCATTATACACTGATTCTACTCATTAAATTTTGAACACACTGTAGTTTCTCTGGATCTCTGCTATCCTGGAACCTGGATTAGCCCACCCTCAGCCAGTTGCCGGACGTAGATCTTCTTAAAGTCTCTCTATGCGAAAATCAGTTCAGTTTGTGAAGCAAAACTTCTGCTTCTAAATTACGATTTTATGAGTCTCTCCGTCAAAACTGTATACTTGCGTTTTATGTTAACTATTATATCTCGCCGTTGGACATCCTAGACAGCCCTATTCATAATTCTATATCCGCAGTCTTTTACTGTTTTTTTATTTCTCTATGTAGACCGAACTGCCATGTCCCAGTTCTCGACGTAGACTTTTTCGTATCGCGTCTCGCTGTAGACTGAGTTCTCTAAGCGCACGGTCTCCAGTCTCCATTGTTAACAAAGAAAGACTCGCTGCAATTGTTGTATTTAAGCACCCGTACCGCCAACAATTAAATTATATTAAAAACAATTAATAGCCTGTTTAATTGGTATTACAATATTATTTTTGCGAAGGAAATTCTTCAATTTGAAATTCAGGATTATAAACACTTTCATTAACCTTGAAAAGCAGAGGAGACCTTATACACAAAATTGTTTCAAATACAATATGCTAGATTAAGCATTCTGCACTCAAAATTAAGAAGTAATTTTTTTTAACGTTCATTAAAAACAAGGTTAAATGTACAGACAAAAAATATAAAAAGTCAAAATTATTCTGTTTAGTCAAAACACATTTAATTAAAGAATCATAAAATCGTGTAATGTAGCAATTTTGGACGAAGCGAGGAACTATTTCTTCAGGGTTAATGAGTGAAGTGTTATATATTAGATCATATAAAACGACCATCAATATAAAAAATGACACTAAAATTTCAACAGAACTTTTGAAACTTTGCTTTTGTAATTCTTTAATTTATATATTGTTATAAATTGTTCCACTGTAAACCGTAATGTTACTGAGTTTTCACTGGTCGTTCTCGTTTAAATTGTGTATTTCGTCCACAAAACGACCCTGACTATCACAGTTTTTAAGTCCACCAAAAATTATATTATTAAGTTATCTGCCAAATGTTTAATAAAAAATTTATTTTAATTACTTTGTATAATTCCAATTAAAAATATTTTTTCTGGCGTTAAATGGCTATTTATTAATTAATTTGACAGACTATCGGGTCAACAATATCAGCGCTACCTGGACAATGAAGAGAGAAATATACGATTATGGATTCTGACCATGACTCGTTTCTTAGGAATATTCATAAGAGATTCGTATTATATTGATTATATCGGTGGAATGCTTGACGGATATTACGTGCTGAAACAACCAGAAAACACTGTTTCCTGGTTGATACAATTATTATTTCGGGCATTTAAATACTTCATTGTATGTACTCTGTGTAGTTGTGAATATGACTGAATTATTGCGAATTCTCGTCCTTGGTGCGGCACCGTGGGAAAGTATTAAGTATATATATTCCATAGAGCCGTATCCTTCTTAGAAGCGATTACTTTTGTGGCCCATGCCCTGTGGTGAGGCCTTGATTCGAAGGCGTGGTACGAGTTTTACTGTTCCATTTCTATACTTCTCTACTTGAGATTTCTCCAGACGTAGGCATCGAATCGCAGGAATTCACGTCGAATCTATAGGATAGGGGATGAATTAACAACTGCACTGGGACGAAAGTTCAATGTTGGATGTTGGATGAATCTTTTAAAATAAATAAGAATATTTTGACTTGTCTGTTTGGTAATGGGAGTGACCCCAAAAAGATGAATAATTCTAGTGTGGTCCTCATTATAGTGACAAATGAATGTTGTTCAACATCAACAGCTCTCTGAATTTTTAATTTTACTGACTACTCAGTAAAGAAATGTGTGAATGTCCCGAGCACTTATTTAAGGTTGAAACCACTCATACTATCATACAATCTGAAATTATTCAGTGAATAAAATCAGGCCATTAAGAAACCTTAAACAAAAGTGAGGTGAATTTATTTATAAAATATAAATTCTTTATTTATTCTTCCAAATCAATTTCATCCCCTTCAAAGTAATCCCCGTCCGATAAAACGCACTTTTTCCAACGCTTTTTCCAGTCCTCAAAACAATCGGAATAGCCTTTTTCCGGTATAGCCTTCAAGACATTCTCGATTCGGTTTTTATCTCCTCAATCGTCTCAAAACGACGTCCCCGCATTGACCTTTTGAGTTTGCTGAATAGCCAGAAGACGCACGGAGCCAAATCAGGCGAATACGGTGGTTGCGGAACGATATCAGTCTAGTTTTTGGCAAAAAAGGCGCGAAGAGCCAATGCAGTATGACATGGTGCATTATCGTGATGAAGGAACCAACAGTTGTTCGCCCATAATTCCGGCCGTTTCATTCGAATTGCTTCACGAAAAACGACGCATAACGCTCAAATAATATTCTTTGTTGAGAGTTTGGCCCGGCGGAAGGAATTCATAGTGCACCACACCACGATAATCAAAGAAAACTGTCAACATGACCTTGATTTTGTATCGACTTTGCCGTGGTCTTTTCGGTCTTACTTCACCTTTTGCACGATATTCGCTGGATTGCTCGGTGGTTTCAGGGTCGAATGCGTAAATCCAAGTCTCGTCTCCAGTAATGATGCATTTCAAGTGGTCCTGATGGTCAGACAGCAAAGTTTCACACACATCAACGCTACGCTTTTTTTTTCCAAAAAATTGAGAGATTTTGGCACCAATCGAGACTTGACGCGTTTGAGACTGAAAACATTCTTTAAAATGGTTTGGGCTGAGCCAAATGATATTCCAACACTATCAGCGAGATCTATAATTGTCCATCGACGATTTTTAAGCACCATATCTTTGATATTTTGGACGTGGCCCTCGTTGATGGTCGTCCAGAGAGCGGTTCGTCTTCAACGCGTTCTCGGCACTTATAATCGTTGTTTTGTGCCATAGTTTGATCACCAAAGGACTTCCGCAACATTTTTAACGTGTCCGCACAAGAATATTCGTTCCTCAAACAAAATTTGATGCAATTTCTTTGTTCAACAAAATCACCCATTGCAAAATTCGAACAATTCACTTTTGGTTGTTTACAAAAACACGTGTAACTTGAAGATAATTAAACCTTTTAACAAACAGACGCTTGGCAAATATTATAGACAGTCCTACCAACCTAGGAAAAAAAATTTACCTGCCTTCCTAATACCCGGGTGTTTTAAATGACAATTTCACCTTACTTTTTGATCTAAAATTATTTAGTTAATAAAATCAGTCCATGAAGACACCTTAATACGTTAAAACACAATTTCAGAAACAGTTAACGTTTAAATAAAAATGTCTTAATTGAATCTAAGATTAATTTTTAATGGAGTCAGTCTCGCATTCCTTAGTTCATGGAAAATTTACTTAATAATAAGTTAAATAGCCAAATACAGACAAAAGAAATGATATTAATACCACACGTTTCTGGAAACCTTTCTTCACAAGAGCCTAGAGCGACAAAACGGCGTAGTCGAGAAACTCAAAACATACAATACGTGTTTTTAGCTTTTATTAGCACCTGAAGAAAGAAACAAGGTTTCCAGAAACGTTGTGTTGTATTTATATCACCACTTCGTTTGTCTGTGTTTGTCTACTGTATGTTATTATTAATTTTCAAAACTGACGTATATTTTTCATTTTAATAATTTACCGCAGCCAAGATTCAATTAAGTAACTAGTACATTTTTACTTATGCCCTCATTTTTTTTTCAAACTTTACATTTAATTAGCAACACTCATTTTCCACTTATTCGCAATGAGATAAATATTCATTGTTTAATTTCACAGAGCCGTTCCGAGTGAGAACGGGTGAACAGGTTTAAAATAGCAGTGCCCTTTATAGCACCAATGAATAATTATACGCATTTTACAGTTCTCAATCTCGAAGCTGGAAAACATTAGGCATCCGAAAAGACCAAGTTTTACAATGTAAAGAATACAATTAGAGCAACGTTTCGTCTATAATTTTGGATCTCATCAGGAATAGAATGAAAAAAAAAGAAGATTTAATGATTCGTTAATAAATTCTTATAAATTGATTGTATACACTTCTAAATGTTTTAGTGGGTAGGTTATAAAAATATGTAATATGATATAAAAGAATTTTGAATAACGACTGTTTTACCATTATATTTACTTATTGTGTTATTATAGTCACATGAATGTAGCGTATACTATCGTAATTGGAGTTGCTCTAACGCAATTAATTACCTCTTACGGTTCGCAATACAAATCTGTTTGTTAAAATTCAACAGATGTTTATCAATAAACAATTATCATCGTGTTAACATTCTCTTTTCCCTCCAGAACGGTCACTGAATTTTATTTCATTTCACAGAGTCGTGTAAGAATGACAACGTCATTCTAATCGTTACGTAACATTGCGTAACTGTATTTATGATTCTTCTCACAACAGCGAAAATTCACTTGAACTGGGTACGTAAAATACTCATTTCTTTTCAAAAGAAACCGACGAAAGTATTTGGATTGATAAAGAAGTTTCTGCAAAGCATGAAAGTTTGCTACGTAAATAAAAAATCTGTGTTAAACGATGATATTGATCACTTACCACGTAAAGGAAAATAATACCAAATTCACGAAAATTTATTGTCAGTTTTCTAAAGAGACTCGTTTATTGGCTGATATAGAATTGAGAGGAAAATACGTGAATCTGTGTTTTTTTTTCAAGCCATTCATTTATAGATTTGAGAGGAAAATATTTTTGCCGTTAAAAATATGAGGCTCAAAAAATCATTTGAGGTATGTCTGGTTGTAATGATCGAGTTTTCAAACATTTTTTTTTAGCCGTATTGAGCTGAATGTATATTTTTGTTGCCTGGTGTGACCGGCCATTTTCCGGATATGAAAGTGTCTTGCCTTATAGGGCCGTGCGCAGTCGAGGTCGTCATTGACGTCACTCGCACGTCACTGCGGTGACGACGTGACCGTGACGCACAGGCGCTCCCCCGCTCCGGGAAATGACGTCAATGCGGTGAGCTCACGCGTTACGTCACCTTCGACGAATGCACACGCCGTCATCCTTATTACGGAGTCCCCGTGACGTAACGGACGTTCTCTCTGGGAATCTCTGACCTACGTTTCCCTGTTTATATTACGCGTTTCCGGTATTTTTCAATCGCTTACGGTCTACTTATGCAATTGCACCGAACCTTAATTAAATATACTTGATATTAAACCCGGGTACCAGTCATTTAGCACTACTTTTGCATTATATTTCACTTCCAGATCTTACAAACGGGAAAAAAATGATTAGATGTACTCTTAATAAATTGTGGAGTTAGTGAGAAATCCACTTAATGAGACACTTAAATAACTTTGATCAGGGTCTACATAACGACAGAAAAATTCAGCATTTTTCACTCATTTCAACTATTCGTTAGTAAAGAATTACGTGTGGAGTGGTTCATTGATTTCTACATCGCCCAAAAGAATCTCTATTCCGTTAGATGTGTTTACGATTAAAATATACAAAACACACACACACACACACAGATATATATATATTGTAATATTTTATAAATTATGTTTTATAATCTTTTACAATAATTCAAGATATGAATGTGGCGTTTTTAAATGAAATGAACTATTACGTGAAAACTATTAAACAAGGTTTATCAACAATTTTAAAACAAGTATTCAAATTACAAAAATATTTGGGATCTCAGGGTCTTGAACTGGGTTTGATAAATGGCAGAATTTATATAATCAAAATCACAAAAATTACATTTACTTTATATGGGAATCAATGCGTCTGAACTTAGACGAAATTTGTTTCTGAAGAAGTAATACTAAAGATTGAATTTTAACAATTTCAATTTTTATCAAGAAATAAAGAATGATCTGAATAATCATTTTATCGATAATTAAAGAACGATCTGACGTTTATCTTTTAAACGTGGTTTACAATGATGTTAAAGTTTTCTTTCTACTTACGGCAGCCCAGGTCTCATTTTAACTTTTCGTGCACAATTTTGGGGATGTCACTGATTCTAAGTACTCACAGACTCTAAATATTCACAGACTCTAATTAGCGTAGTTTGTTAGTTGGTTTAGAATAAATTTGTCGATTCTCGATAATTTACTGCAAACTGGGTTCGTAGATCTCGTGAGTCATGTTGAAAATGCCACTCACTGGTTTTGTCTGTAGACTGAAGATTGATTTAGTTTCTGCAATTTGATATAACCGCGTACATATTACTGGAACACATTCTCTCGTTCTTTAAATTAGACCTTTTTTATTCTCACTGCTGACTGACTAAATTGTTCAACTTTTCGTGTATTAGAATTTTGTGGTCTTTACACCTCGCCGTTCATTGCCTGACTGTTCTTTCTTTTCGTCTGTTCTATTTGCTGTCTGCTGCCCGACTGTTCGTTCGTCTCGTAAATTTTGAGCACGTAAAACCTTCTCGACCGATCAACAATGCTTTCTTTGCCTTGCCGGTTTGTTGCGGCGTCCGCTATATCCACCAATAATGAGTCCTCTACAATTCAACTTTTCAATTAGAACAATGCCTTAATTACCAATTACTAAATTATATATATTGTAATAATCAAATAATGGTTTTTTTAAATGAAAAATTATAGACTTTACAACAAACAAAATTTATTAAACAAAACTTGAAACAATGATACAATTTAATAAAAAAAACATATCTCAATCTCTCAAAGGTCTTTACTGGGTTTGATAACGGCAGAACATTTAAACATAATCAAAGAAACAAAAATTTACATTTAATTTAAAAGGAAATATTTATTCGTCTAGACATAGACGAAATTGATTATCGACGAACTTATTCTACAAGATTGATTTTAAATTTAAAAAGTTTATTTTATTAACACAAAAGAAAAGAACGATATCTGACTTCATCTTTTAATTCGGTTTACATCTATGAATACCATGAAATTTCAACTTACGATTACTCAGGAAAATTTGGCTCGTTCGTACACACACACTTTACATACTGGCCGTTTTAAACACTGATTCTAACACACACTGTTGGTTTGACAAAAGTTGGTTCTCCGTTCGTGAAGGACATATCACTTGCTCGTTCTGAAGATTACTAGGCGCTGGATGCATTGTCCTGGTCTCCTACAATCGAAAACAGTGGTCTAATTTGAGGATAGAATAGATTAGACTTCAGCATACTAATTGTTTATCGATGAATATTTGGCTATTTCTCTCACAGACTGCAACTTATAACACATTCTCCTCCCTTAACCGATGTCTCTCTTAGTCATATTCTCCAGCTTCGGTGATCGCCGAATAACTCTCTCACGGACCGTCTCTTGAACACATCCACTATCTTCGGTGGTCGCAGAATAACTCCATCACGTCCACCAGCTTTGGTGATCGCCTCACGACTAACTTCACTAAGTAACTTCTCTCAAAAGCTTATCTCCCGCTTATATACCCCCAGTCTTTTCCTTTTTCCATTGTTCCAAAACTTCGTCGCAAATGCCCTTTGACAGTTTCTTCCATTAGCCCGAGATTTATATTATGCATCTGCAGTTCCTTAGTCAGCAAATGGCTAACTACTCTGTCATTTCCGAAAGCCGACAGTCGAGACAGGACTATTTATCTTTTTGCACCCTCACACACTCAGCTTTTCAAAACGAAGAAGTACTCAGTCCTACTCAGTCCTAAATAAACACGTTACAAAACTTGCCCTTTCAACAGTCCAAACCATTAATCAGAAACAATGCCTCCCTTAACAAGTATTACATTGTGCCCCAGATTTAGGCCACACGCACGTGCACGGTTCCGAATTCTCAAGACCAGTCCTAAATAAACACATTACAAAACTTGCCCTTTCAATAGTCCAAACCATTAATCAGAAACAATGTCTGTTCCGAATTCTCAAAACCAGTCCTAAATAAACACATTACAAAACTTGCCCCTCCCACAGTCCAGATTATCCATCCGAAACAATGCCTCACTTACCAGGCATTACAATATATATTGTAGTATTTCAAATAAACTCATTGAAACGTGTCACATGTTGTAGCAATAATTTGTAGTATTTAAAGATAAATGAGAAGCAAATTAAAAATTAATTGACATTAAAAATAATTATGTAAAAATTGTAGCTACATAAGTATCCAAATAACAGACAAAAATAAGTGATAAATAAAAAAACAATACGCTTCCGCAATCTTTGTTGCTTTCGTCAGTAATTTTAGTGTTAACATTAGAGCATTTTTGATATAATTCTGGAATTGTACCAGTTTCAACATTTTAAATCTTAGTACTTTGCCAATAAAATAAACTTTTCGAATTGATCATCTGTTCGGAGACTACAGATTTTTTTTATAGTTGGGAAGTTTGATATTAGACATATGTTCCTTTATACCGGTATAATGTGATCGTTTTGTTTGTCCTATGTAGCAGGAAATACAATCAGAGCAAGAGATTTTGTAAACTACACAATGTTTGCTATAGGTGTCAAGTGGGACTCTGTAGTTTTTTTCTCAAAAAAATTTTTTTTAGGGTAACAGGCTACAGAGGGTAATCCACATGGTGGCAACTCACCTTTAATAGCATAGGAAGAGATCTGAAAGGGGGGTGCGGAAGGGTTAACTAGGGCCTCCGGGCTATAGTTTAAGGATCCTACCCGGCATACGCCTAAAAGTAATGCAGGGAAAACCCTAGTAAAACCTGCATCAGGTAGGTCGGGCATTGGGTACTGGTCCCACGCCCTTCCGATAGCGGGAGAGGAGTTTGCTGTGGTAACGAATCATTCCCTTCTTCGCGTCTCGACCAGTTTAGGAGGCAACTGGCCGACTATTCCAATAAAAATATGGACGAACGTATGATGTAAAAATTTGTGGTAAGTGATTATGAGAGAAACAAGTAGGATATTGGATGTATTAATCACTTATTTTTCTTCGTTATTTGGCAACTCAATTGTCTAATTATAATATATTTTACTAGTGCACGTACTTTTTTATTTCAGTATTGTAATGTATGTTTATGACTAATTATATTTCCTCAATTAGTTTCCTTTCCATAATAGGTGTTACCCAGCTTGACTTTTTCACGTCACTGACCTGTATCTAAATACACAAATTTTCTACTTTTTCTTTTGTATTGTCTGTTGCGTAGTATTTGTACTATAGACCGTTGAAGGGAAGCAGAGGATCGTGCATCCACTGCTCGTCAATTTGTATGCAGAGTCCGACAGCGAAGGAATTCCTTATGGGCTCAAGTGATGCATTACCATAATTTCCTGGTCTGTACTCAGTATCCTGTTGTCCAGGATTGGATTCCGACAGATCTTCCTCACGAGAGCACGAGTAGATTCCTTGTCCAGTGAAGTGTACAATTCCGCATTCACGTTTTAATTGATTCATACACTTATACACTCAAATTGTTGTTAACAGTATTAAAAATCTCTTTTCTAGAGCAGTACATTGTAATCCTCGAAAAATGGGATACGTATACAATTTGGAAAAGATGAAGAACAACAGAAATTTATAATTTTTCTTGATAAAACAATTACCAATATTACAATTAAATAAACGATCTTGAGTTTGATTTATTAACTAAACATAAACATACCAATATTTCGACAGTTTTTTAGACTTCTTTAGTTTTAATAATTTATGTATAAAGCAAGTAAAAAATTAGAGGCAAGGTTTGCAACAGGCGAGGCATTACTCAAAACACTCCTGGGAAACTGTCCTTGGGTCACATATCCTTCTTAGAAAAATGATAAAATTGAAAATTAAACGTCAGCTCGAACACGAGTGTTGAGTATTTATTAAAGGAACAGATTATAGCGTAAAATAACACATTTTTTACTCTAAAAGGGTTTATTTATTCAGTTAATTAGACTATAGTCTGTTTTAAATTATAAGGCCGAAGAAGCTTAGATTCCTTGAATAAACGACTTGAGTATTTATTAATGGAACAGATTATAGCGTAAAATAACACATTTTTTACCCTAAAAGGATTTATTTATTCAGTTAATTAGACTATAGTCTGTTTTAAATTATAAGGCCGAAGAAGCTTAGATTCCTTGAATAAACGACTTGAGTATTTATTAATGGAACTGATTATAGCGTAAAATAACACATTTTTTACTCTAAAAGGGTTTATTTATTCAGTTAATTAGACTATAGTCTGTTTTAAATTATAAGGCCGAAGAAGCTTAGATTCCTTGAATAAACGACTTGAGTATTTATTAATGGAACAGATTATAGCGTAAAATAACACATTTTTTACTCTAAAAGGGTTTATTTATTCAGTTAATTAGACTATAGTCTGTTTTAAATTAGAAGGCTGAAGAAGCTTAGTTTCCTTGCATCAACGACTCACAAAGCTCACATAATGCAGCGTTGCCAAACAATAGCTGTGCTATTCTACCGTTTTGAGCGAGCTGTATAAGTCGCGTGTCGTACGTGGCATAAGCGCCCCCTCCACGCGGACACGCCACGAGACTTCTAATTTAAAACGGACTATAGTGATAGTTATCGTAGGTAATAAATTGAATTTATTCATAGTAATGTATTCCTTGTGGATAATACGGCGTCACGATTATCGACATTATTTGGAGTATTTATATATTATTCTAGATCTTAACTTAAAATGAATCGTAAAATTTAATTTGTTCGGAAAGTGTTTCGAGAATGTCTAGAATTTTTTTTATCTGTTCTGATGCAGAACCGGAGGTGACTAAACTATGTCGGTTTTCTGGAAGTTGTGAGTCCGTGCAGTCGCACTCTTCAAGGCTGAACTGGCCTCGAAGATTCTTTCTACAATGGGCGGCGGCTTCCGAATTCACTTTTGCGTGGCACTAAATCAAATTATTTCGGTTCAAATCCTCCCACTTTCTACTGGTACGGTGGTACTGATTACAAAAATACCATTAAGTTAGTTAATTTCGTCTTGAAAAAGAACTACATTAATCTTAGATATTTAGAAGATGTGTGATCTGACTTTTGGTGCTTTCCTTTCAACTTGTTAAATCTGTCGATTAGTGGGAATTGTGTTATATTTCCACACAAAATTTTGTAGTGTTCAGCACTCGCACGGTCATTCGATCTCTTCCACAATGTTTTATTGTTGCCTCCGACCAGCATTCAGACAAACGTATTACACTAGTTTTCATTTTTACCAAGTTGAGTAGTTACGCCTCAAGATAATCCTCGTCTTTCTTACCATCGTCTTCACGACGCGAGTCTGCACAGGATCGCCTTCAAAGTCGAAGATGTGTTCTCACCTCTGGTTTTATTTTTTCTTCGGCGTCACCACGTTCATGCACTTATTTTGAGCTCTATTGTGACTGGAAAAGTCATTTTTCCTCTCCGTTTTTGAACTAAGGTTCCCACAAGCCGAGGCACCTTGGCCTGTTCTGAGAGGTGTATGTTCCGGGGTCACAGACCTTGGGTATACGGTAAGAGTTGTCCGCTATTCCCATTGGAATAGTCGGCCAGCTGCCTCCTAAACTGGTCGAGGCACGGAGAAGGAAATGCTGCGTCCCCACAGGAAAATCCTCTCCTGCTATCGGAAGGGCGTGGGACAAGTACCCAATGCCCGACCTACCTGATGCAGGTTTTTCTAGGGTTTGTCCTGCATTTCTTTAGGCAAATGCCAGGTAGGATCCTTAAAATATAGCCCAGGGGCTCTATTTAACCCTTGGCTACCTTCCTCTACCCTTCCACATGCCCCCTTTCAAATCCTTTCCTATGCTATTAAAGGGAGTTGCCACCTTGTGGATTACCCTCATGTAGCCTGTTACCTAAAAAAAATTGAGCTCTATTGTGACTGGAAATGAATTGTGGGTGGCTCATTACACGCCTGAGTCAAAAATACGATGGTCACAGTGGCGTCATATCTGCCAAAAAGTTCGAAACCACAACTTAGAGCAAAAAAATTATGGCCTCAGTGTTTTGGTAATGAAAAGACATTGTTTGGGTTGAATTTCTGCTTCAAGGTGAAACAATCAATGCATAGCGATATTGTAAACCCTAAAACAACTCGAAAGGGTCATTAAAAACAAAAACGAGGGTAATGCTGAGGAGGGGAGTGTGCTTGTTGCACGGCAACTCCCGTCCTCACACAGCCTTAGCCACCAAGGCGCTCTTGGAATCATTTTGTTGGGATGTCACCACCCTCCGTATTTCCCTGACCTGACTACTTAGGATTATCATCTTTTCACCTCCCTTGAGGTACACATGGATGGAATTCAATTTTTAACTGACGAGCAGGTGCAGAAATATAGTCTCAAGTGAGAGAAGGAGCTGGCGGGAGAGTTCTTCGAGGAGGGTGTAAAGAAGCTTGTGCCACGGTTCACCACATGCATAGAGCGGGACGGCGATTATGTGGTAAAACACTCAACATGTGTATCAACACTATCCTTAAATATTTTTCAAATAAACTATTTCTTAAAATATTGTAATAATCAAAAATGACGTTAATTAAATTAAATTTTCCCCACGTTGTGGACCATTATGTAATAATTAAAATATAACCTTTAATTTGCCCCACGTTGTGAAAACCAATTTGTAAGAATTAATAAGTTGACGTTTATTAAATGAAATAATCAACATGAATTTAAAACATATAATTATTTATTTCCACTTTGTTGCTTTAACTCACAAACAATTACAATTCAAAATTTTATATCTCAGGGTCTCTACTGGCTTTGATAATGGACACAACAAGTTGTTTCAAAAAACTAATTAACACACAGTTTATAATTCACCCAGACAATATGTCGATAGGAAGAAATTAAAAGAAAAGAAATTAACTCTGATTGACAATTAAAGTAGAACGAAATCTGACATCTATCCTTTAATTGCGTTTACATAAATCATTATTTTTGTATTTTGTTACTCACATCTGTCCAGCTGGTTCCAGCATTCCCTTTTGTTTTCGGGAGTACACTATTGCAAATTTTTTACACTTATTCTAATATCGGCTCAGAGGTTTTACACTCTTTAAGTCAACCTTGATAGGCTCCCAGGAACTCGGATGATCCTCCTTTTTGTCAGCTATCTGGTGACCGCTTGCCTTATATGAATCCTGTAATTCATAGATTTGCTAGTCTTTTTACCGCTTGGGACTTAAACTGCAACTTTACTTTTCCTGGCTGGCTACAGACGTACAAACTGCACTCCTTCCCTGGCTGCTGATAGACGTAAAAACTGTTAACTTAGCGATATTTACGTGATAATACTTCCGTGAATGTTTTTATTTTGTCTTAAATTTACAACTTTGTTTAATGATACATTAAACGACGGCTAGTCTCTGCTCTAGTATCATTTGTTCCTACCTCCGAAATGTCCCGTCACCAACAACTATCGTAGTCTCGAGTTTTAGCGCGCATACGCCATTTCTGACTTTCCGACTAAGTAACATAGCTCGACTCCATTGTCGCTTTGGAAGCTCCTGCCGCTACAATTAAATTTTATGTCCAAACAATTAATGCCCTATTAATTGGCATTACAATATATAAAAATCCAGTACACTTACTTCATGAACATTCCTCGTACTGTAACGTTGCCAGATAAAGTCTCGGTGTTTTTTTCATTTTAAACAACTGTTCGGCGTCCTGGTTATAATTCGTCCAAGATGATCAGGACGCTGACAATCAACGTTGGAATAATTATTAAACTTCTCCACGCTGTCTCACTTTGTGTTCCTTTCGACGGAGGAATCCAGGAAAGTATTATTTTTAATTGTGTAAACGTTTGCTGGATATTTCATGCAGGTGGTCGGTCACTTCATGGCGATGCAACAAGAAGAGTTGACACTTGGCATCCGCAGTTTGTGTTTCCTGCGACCTTGGAGGTATGAGTCACCTGCACACTGTGGTGCGTGCGGAAGTGCGTGTTTCAGTGCGTCACAGGAACCCTTTCCTTCGTTATCGTGCAATCGGAACTGCCGCTTTCTCCACGCGAAAACATCTCATGAGCATTTCGTCTGATAGTCGCGGAACCACATAACGCGAACGTCTATCGATATTTCGCAAGAAACTACATCCAGTCGTGGCTTGGCGGAAATACTATTCCCTTCAATAACCTGCAAACTGTAGAATTTTCAACGCCAACAGAAACTTTTTATTTAACATAATATAGAACCAATATTAGGTTTAAATTTTTTTTTCCGATTTTTTTTCCGGTAACTATTTGGGATATGTTGAGCCAGATAATTTATATTTTTCGGAAGAAGATGAAGTCTCCAGTTAAGGAGATGACAAGCAAGGAGCAACAGTTATCACCGCCTACATTAACAAGTATTAACAAACATTAAGGGGTCAGCAATTGATTAATATAGAATTTCTAGAGTTTGTCTAGAAATTTTTTTCACATACCGACACGTATAAACGAAATTACAATAAACGAGGAAAGTTAAAAAACTAACTGTATATTCAAATTGGTAACATCAATTTTAATAAAAAAAATTAATTGAATGATTATTTCATAATTCAAAACAGTTTCTTAAGGTTATATTGTCCTAGAAGTTTTGAGACGTAAGGGTATATAATTTTTTTTAGGGTAATAGGCTACATGAGGGTAATCCACATAGTGGCAACTCCCCTTTAATAGCATAGGAAGAGATTTGAAAGGGAGGATGCGGAAGGGTAGAGGAAGGTAGCCAAGGGTTAACTACGGCCCCCGGGCTATGGTTTAAGGATCCTACCCGGCAATTCGCCTAAAAGTGATGAAGGGAAAACGCTAGAAAAACCTGCATCAGATAGGTCGGGCATTGGGTACTTGTCCCACGCCCTACTGATAGCGGGACAGGAGTTTGCTGAGGGGACGCAGCATTCCCTTCTCTGTGCCTCGACCAGTTTAGGAGGCAGATACTTTTTTTTTGGGCGGGGGGGGGGGGGTGTAGACAGGCTATGTATAGGGTAATCCACATCCTATAGCATAGGAAAGGGATTTGATTTTGATTGTTTAAATGAAATGTTTCCAATGAGGTCAGTGTCGCATTAATTTGCTCTCCGGGATAATTTTATCAAATATCGCCGGTTACTCAAATTAAGATGAAATAATTTAAAACTCCTCGAAGCCACTGAACTATTTACTTTAAAGAAGCATCCGTTAATCTTTATTCGCTCAGGACGGAAGTGTTTATAAATATTTCAGCTTTGATGTTTCCTTCGAATATTTGCAATACGCAACTTGCAACTTTCTTGCACGATTATGATTAATTAACTGCGTTTGAAACGATATTTCGATTTATATAAAAGTTCTGAGAAATTCTTGTGCTGTTGGATCCATGAAGTATATTCTCCAATAGTGTAAATAGTTCAAAGGTTTCAGGAAACTAGTTGCTATGGAATTTTTCAAAGAAACCATCTTTAATGTCAACCCGAGTGAAATATTGCACATCTTCAAAGCGCGTCCGATTGGATGGGAGGCGTTAAATCTCTCGCGGGAGAAAATGGCGGGTCTCTGCTGTCAATGTCGCAACAGCGCGAGCTTCTAAGTGGCAGTAAATATAGTAAACAATGACCGTACACACAGCACGCTCTCTGACTGCCAAACGCGTTTCCTTTGCGGCTTGAGACGCGAAGGCCGTTAAGACTGATGGCGGTTGGCAGGCCTGCTTGCACAAGACCAGTACTCCCCAAGGACGCTTCGTCCATCTGCGATCGCACTCACTAAAGCTTTGGCCCAAATACAACCAGCCTCAGAGAAATCACTACAGTCACTTGAATTTTCTGCAGCAGTGACTAACTCGTATAGAAACACGACCGGTTGACGAATCACGTGAGATTGCGGTGAATTGACATTACGTTCTGAATTTGCATTAAATTACACACTAATGTATTCTGTTGTCGTTCTTCCTAGAAGGACGCGGGAGAGATCAGTATTTGAGCATGAAACAGGACAACATTCGATATGATTTTAAGGAACGTAGCGGCAAAGATGGTCCAAAAGTATTGCTAAAGTTATAATCAATACGAGAAGCAGCAATTAGAATAGGGATTAGGTAGTTTCTGGTTTTAGAAATTTCATGAATGTAGTCGCGGCCAGGAAATCAGACGAGTATCTATTTCGTTGCCAATCAGGACTGGAAAAGCGAGCGAAGGTCATCCCGGACCGGAAAAGGCAACGTTCATATTCCTGAAAATTTCATTATTGAACCCCCTTCCTCCCCCGAAATAACAATAGGACAAAAACTTTGGTCCCTATAATTTCCTGACCGCGACAATTAATAGGAAAGGGAAATGGCAACGTTCATATTCATTAAAAATTCATTATTGAACCCCCTCCCCCTAAATAACAGTAGGACAAAAACTTTGGTCCCTATAATTTCCTGACCGCGACAATAAACAGGAAACGGAAATGGCAATGTTCATATTCCTGAAAAATTCATTATTGAACCCCCTTCCCCCGAAATAACAATAGGATAAAAACTTTGGTCACTATAATTTCCTGACCGCGATAATAAATAGGAAACGGAAATGGCAACGTTCATATTCATGAAAAATTCATTATTCAACCCCCCCCCCCTCTTCCCCAGAAATAACAATAGGACAAGAACATTGGTCCCTAAAATTTCCTGACCGGGACTATAAATAGGAAACAGAAATGGCAACGTTCATATTCCTAAAAATTTCATTATTAAACCCCTCCCCCTTCCCCCGAAATAACAGTAGGACAAAAACTTTGGTCCCTATAATTTCCTGACCGCGAAAATAAATAGGAAACGTATTGTGTCCTGTATGAAGCTTACATACACACGGAACTGACTTCAAGGGTCGTGAAATAATTAACTAAAGTGACTTTTTTTAATACAAACAAAGATCACAGCTATAAAATCAATCAGAGAAAACAAAGATCAGATGTGGAAAATATTTCCTCAGGAAAAAAATAATAAAGGAGTCCGCAGAGATGGGGCACGGAAGTGCTTTACATGCAAAAACAAATAATAGTTATGTCTATTACTGGATTATCGATGTCGCTGAGTCCATTTTTGACTCTATTAGGGTACCAGGAATATTTTTCACATTCATGATGATGGTCAATTTGTACGTGTAGGGTTAGGAGGAGGCCGATAAATAATTGTAATACGAAATAAACCGAGATTGGTGTCGAATCCGGGGTTATGGATATCAGTACACTTGCCGGTTAAGTTTGGTTCAGCTCCTAGAAGAAGGGGTGGACGAGGGGGAAACAAAGTGCTGCGTACAATAGTTAATGGTTGGAGCAATTTCTACTAAACGTTGAAACATGTTACTAACTATCGAGTCACATGCACTTGGTTATTTTTGACTCTCTTAACGTACCACGGGTAATTTTGACCATCTTAAGAAACCTGGAGCGTTTCAGACTCTATTAGGGCACCGGACATATTTTTGACCTTCTCAGACCGAGACTGTTATGACTCTCTTAAGGTTAAGGAATTAGTTTTGACTAGTAGAACCCTGGGAGTGATTTGACCGTCTGAAGACACCCAAAGTTATTTTGACTTTATTAAGGTACAGGAAGTATTTTTGACACTGTTTAGGTACAGAAAGTAATTTTGACTGTCTCAGAGTAGTGGGGGGGGGGGGGGAATTTTGACCATCTAGATATACTCGAACTATTTATTACAATGTACAGGGAGGATTTTTGTCTGCCTTAAAGGTTCGAGATAATTTTTGACTTTATGAGGCTACTTGAATATCATTTTTACATTTCGGAAATTTTTTGACTTTCTTAATTCCTGCTTTTTATTCTATCTTAATTATATATAACATTTGGACTCTCTTAGAGTACCAGGAGTATATTTGTCTTTCATACGTAACGAGAGAATTTTTTACACTATTACGACACAGGGAGAATTTTTGACTGTCTTAACGTACCACGGGTAAGTTTGACCCTCTTAAGAGACCGGGAGCGTTTCATACTCTTTTAGGTCACCGGAAATATTTTTGGCCTTTGGAGACGGAGAGTTTTATGACTATCTTAAGGTTAACGAATTATTTTTGACTAGTAGATTCCTGGGAGTGTTTTGATTCTCTGATGACACCCAAAGTTATTTTGACTCTATTATGGTACCGGAAGTATTTTTGACACTGTTGAGGTACAGAAAGTAATTTTGACTGTTTTAGTGTAGTGGGGGGAATTTTGACCCTCCAGACATACTCGAACTATTTATTACAATCTCAATATACAGGGAGTATTTTTGTCTGGCTTAAAGGTTCGGGATAATTTTTTACTTTATGAGGGTACTTGAATATCCGGGAATTTTTTGACTTTCTTAATTCCTGCTTTATTTACTATCTTAATCATATATAATATTTGGACTCTCGTAGAGTACCAGGAGTATATTTATCTTTCATACGTAACGAGAGAATTTTTTACACTGTTAGGGTACAGGGAGAATTTTTGACTCTCTTTACATACCGGGAGTAATTTTGAGCCTCCGGTTAAATTCGTACCTGAAGAGAGTCAAAATTACTTCGCTGGAGTAGTTTTGTCTCTCTAAAGGTACCCTGATTTTTTGCATTCAAAGTACCGGAAGTATTTTTGACTTTATTAGGACTCGGAAATCCTTCTAACAAATATTATCAATCAAATAAAATTCGCATGAAAGGAAAACAAAATATAAATGTTAACAAATATATTTTTAAGAACGATTTCACTAAAACTGTGATATAAAGCCACCGAAATTGAAACTGAAATATGTTATAATAACATATAAAACGTCTGTGTTTGAGTTCATCACCTGGTTTGTGCAGATTTATTTTAACACTTAAAAGTGTCGGTTATTTCTTTATCTAATGAAACATGTCGTACTCGTACACTTTCGAATCAAATATTAATTTATGAGATGATTTTTCTAACATTAACTTTATAGTTTCTATTGTTTTTCACAAATATAAATTTATATTCATGTTCTTAATACGTGTTGAAATTATTTTTGTTTCTCTTTTTTTAAAAGAAGTGTAGTGTACTGGATGAAATGGATGCTCTTGCCCTAATTAATGAATATTCTTAACTTACACAAATATAATTATAATTTTTTTAATAAAAAAATTGGTATCTTTGGCTAAATTAACTCAATATTTTCTTGATATATTCCGTCAATATTTACCGTAAAAAAAGTATAATTACAATTATTTTAAGGGCAGAAAACTTATAAGAAAGAAAAGTTTTGTTCACGTAGGAACGAAGAAAATTTGAAAAATGTATAAAAAAACTTGTTAACTTGGTCTATCGATTTATAATCGTTAATTTCGTTGAACGTTTCACACTTATTAATTGTCAGTTTTACGACGTTGAAATATAATTATCGTCTTCAAAATATAACGAAAAGAGGTCCGGCCGTCGTCCTGCTCAGTAGAGATTGCGTCGACATTGTAAAAACTCCCGTACACGTGGCGTCGAGTCCGTAACGGTTTCTACTCATCACAACACTCTAAACAAGTTAATCTTAAAAGACTTCTCACGTCGTTCCTTACGACGCTGTGCATAAATATTGAAACCTTCATATCTGAAGAACGCAGCAGATATTTTGTAACTTTACTGTAGCATATAAAACGGACCAACGATATGTAAGTAACGTGGTTTACATATTTTTATTACGAAAAGACAAAATATATCCACACTCAACGTGAGATGTATTCTCCTGTTTATATCAAAGGATTTTTTTTATAGATTCCGTCCGTTTATTTGAGCTTTAACTTGAGCTTGAATTACTCACAACAGCTTTTTAGTGGTTAACTGAATTACTATCAGTGAAAGCGGTCGGCTCATCTACTATATGCTTTCCTGTCACGAAGGTGGGGAGACCTGGAGCTGGATACGACTGGAAATAATTTCTCCTTACTAACAAGGCTGGCCGAGGGTCAGCACGAGCTAATCAGTTCCTTCTTCTACATTAAGCGGAGTGTGCATGTCCCTAAGATTAAAGTATGGTCTGCTATATTAATAATAATAATATATATTTTTTAATTCCTTAGAATGGAGTGATTTTTATTTTCACACACAAAATACTATCTGGCCGTTGTAGCTGAAATAAATGGAGTAAGGTTTTTATTCAATATCAAACTGCCGTGCACCATTAGAAGCAAAACATTTAGAGACCCTAAAGCACTTCTCGTATCCTAAAAGTGTTAAAAAAACATTAATAATGTGAAAAATAGCCAAATACAGACGACAGAAGTGATTATATTAATATCACACACCGATTCTGGAAACCTTGTTACTTTATTCAGGTCTTAAGAAAACTAATAATTGTGCAGTTGTGTCGTTCCAGGCTCTCGCGTTTTTTTTTAGTTTTTTTTAGCACATGAAGAAAGGTTTCCAGAAACGTTGTGTTGTGTGTATATCATAAATTCTTTTGTATGCATTTGTCTATTTTTCTCATTATTAATTTTCATAACAGACGTAAATTTGACCTTTAAAGAACATTGCCGTTGCCTAAGAGAGAGAAACATACACTCGACAATCTGAGAAAGGCGAAATCTCTTCCGGTTCCTTAAGAGATCTGAGAACAGTCGTGGTAACTGTTAAGTTTTAATATTAAGACTGAAAAAGAAGTTTAGAAACCATGTAAAAAATAAATATTTTAAAATTAAAATACAATAATAGGATTTACCTACGGTAATCGTCGATGTAATTATGCTGTCAATAGGCTTTTTTTAATTAAGATTTTTAATAATTTATTACATAGAATAATAATGAAGAATATATAATGGAAATAAGAGTGACAATTTCAATTTATAGATGCTGCTAGCTGAGTGTTAATATTTAATGTGATAAAAACTTTCACAGGGAGTTTTTGGACGTACCCATTGAATGAATTTATTTATGGTAATAATCACTTTCACAGGTAAGCTTTTGTGTTTGGCTATCTGGGCCAGGAGTCTTATACTATGACTGTATGAAAGTCGAACAATTCGATATTAATATTTTTAACATTCCAATTACAAATATTTACTTCAATTGTTTTTCGACTTATTAACCAATTCCATTGCATCTCAACGTGTAATTAACTTACTAATAATCCTTTAATTACGAATAACCTTCATTCTACACTTCCCTCATTTACTAAGTGTATCCGACGTCCATTCCCGATTAAACGGCTCTAAGTCTCCAATATCGCCCACGTACAAAGCTAACTGCAACCTGTTCTGTCTCTCACTATCTCCCGACGTAGTAGCTGTCACTTCTAACTCCATTTCACGTTCTTTCTCTCTCTCTATTTCATCTCTTCTCTCACTAAGTTAATTCTGATCCGATTCAAGGTGATTTTGAAACTCAAATCTCTCAACTCGAAAATGAAATTTAATGACCTCAGTCTCGTTCCTTGAGCGTTGCCAGAAAAATCAAACCTCGTGCCAATTTAACTGCACTGGAAACAAATGTTTTTGTCAGAATGCTTTGGCAAACGATTTTCCCGTGTTAACGCGTGGTATCCCAGACATGACGTACAAGATTTTGGGAATAAATGTTCCCTTTTTATCCTCTTCAATAACACTGAAAGTTATTGGAATATATAGATTTTATTTTAATTTAATTAGATATTAGCAAGGGTTGAGAACTTGGAGAAGTTGGAATTTGACCAGGCGCCGCCGTGACGGAGAGATAATCCCTAAGGTCTGGTCTTAGACAAGTAGGCTGTTGACCCTCGGAAGTTACCTGGACTGTCACACCGTGGGAAAAGGTTCACCAAAAATACCAGAAATTGAATTAACACGTGACTGCCTGAACCAATCACATTTCTTGGTTTAGGGAAGATCGATCCAAAGATGATCGAGACGATCGATATTTCACATCCAGCGAAGGGGCTGTAAAGAAAGTGTAGAGGGACTCCTCGACGAACCGTCGCCAGGAACGGACGTACAGCCCCAAACTTGTAGTTTTCCAGAGGACTCGGAGAGATCGAGGATGCCACATGATCACGGCCAGAGATCAACGCGAGGTAACTGCCAAGTGTCTCAATCCTTGACGCGCATGGGGGAATTACCGTAGACCATGGTTTAACTTTCGATTAAGGGATCCGATTATTTTGCCCGGCTAACTGAACACGCATAATTTATATTTATTTTATTTTATTTTTCTCATGTTCAGTTAAATGATTATTAAATTCTGTAAAATATCCCTTTACTTCATCATTTAAAAAAACCTACGACTACAAAGTGAAGCATAGATTATACGGAGGCTCAAAGAGACAAAATTGAAAATTTTAGAAGAGTGGCTCATTAAGATTTAATGAACACAAATATGAAAAATGGAAAATAAGGAGTAAATGTGGAAGGTATCTTCGAAACAGGTAAAAACGAATCGCAGCAATCTGTAATATCTAGCGTGGAGTTTAAGAAATTGACGCAGCTTGCAGTTAAATAAGTATAAAATTGAGGTTCCTTGGTGGCTGAAGCAGAAGGATATCAAGGGCTACACGTTTTCTTTAAAGCCTTTGCAGGTCAAAAGCTTTGGCAAGAAATTCGAAATAGAACGAGAGGACCTACGGGAAGACTGACCACATGTTCAAATTAAACATCAGACAGCAAGAAACAGATGTTGGAAAATACTTTTTTTAGGGTAACAGGCTACATGAGGGTAATCCACATGGTGGCAACTCCCCTTCAATAACATAGGAAGGGATTTGAAAAGGAGGATGCGGAAGGCTAGAGGAAGGTAGCCAAGGGTTAACTAGGGGCCCCCGGGCTATGGTTTAAGGATCCTACCCGGCATTTCGCCTAAAAGTGATGCAGGGAAAACCCTATAAAAACCTGCATTAGGTAGGTCGGGCATTTGGTACTTGTCCCACGCCATTCCGATGCCGGGAGAGGGGTTAGCTAGTTGGAAAATATTCATTTATAAATAGGACAATAAATAACTGGAACAATTTGCCTGTAAGAGGTTTCGGAGAAAGTCCTCTAAAGGAAAGAAAATTTAAACTTAATCTGAAATCTCTATTCAATATGGAGTAGTGTAGTGAAGTGATAGTGCTGCGTTATAAACTAAAAAGGAAAAATGGAAACATTCCTTGTCTCATTAGGTAGTTAAACAGTTAAGTAAACTCAATTTCCAGATATCTTTCCAGTTTTCTTCTTTTCATGGCAGTACAATATTAATTCCTTCTTTCAAAATTAACCTTGAATTAATATAATGTTATCTACATGTATTTATAGTTAAAATAATTTCCCTAAACCTAGCTTATATTTTATAATGATTATTTTAATTTACTCTCTTTTCCCTTATTGTATCTTCCCTTATTTAATTTGTAATTAAATTGTAATGTCATGCATCTACCACCGGGTATATAGTGAATATAGGGTAGTGTAGTGAAGTTATGGTGCTCTGTTATAAACTATAAAGAAAAACTGGTAACATTCGTTGTCACCTGAGGTAGTTAAATAGTTAAGTAAACTCTATTTCCCCACTTTTCTTTTTTTCAGGCCAGTAAAATATTAATTCATTCTTTAATTTTTTCAGAATTAACCTTTATTTCATATAATGTTATATACATGTATTTATGTTTGTAATAGTTTCCTTATACCTAGCTTGTATTTATAATTATGTTAATTTTCTCTATTTTCCCTTATTATAACTTCCCTTATTTGATTTGTGAATCAATTGTAATTTCATGCATCTACTACCGGGAAATATTCCCATTGGTAGATTAAATATACATGTAGGATAAAAAAACAAGATTTTTGCTCACGGAGGTTTCTTTTGTCATAGTTCCTGGGCTAAAAGTGCATACACAGTATATTATTGTATTATAATCTTTAGCAATATTTATCAGTTTCACTATCGTTTTAGATTCACGACTAATTTCCCACTCTCACTTTTTTATGTAATAAATGACAGAATAGACGCGTGTTATTACGATATGTGTCGTTTATAAATGAATGTGATATTGTGGCGGATATAAAATGATTCAGTGGTGGCAAGTCAAGAAGGTTGCGGGGAAGCTGCGACTGCATCATTTCCGCGCTGCGATGAGCGCACAGGAAATCGTCATTTAGAAGCATCTGGAACGGAACACACTCGTAAAATGAGGACCATAAAGTTTATTTAGACTCGAGTAAACTGCTTCGAGTAGAAACAATAATTGGGCGCGCGGCAAATTAGTGAGCTCTTGACACACTTAAATTAGTTTGTCACGAAAATGTCACTCAAAGTTTCAGCAACGGGACGGTCACATGATTCGACTTTTACACATTTAGTTTAATAAAAATCTTCAAGGCGAACAGTCAATCTAATAAAAATAATAAAACTATCGTTGAAGAAAATTTTTCTTGATATCAGAAATTGTTAATAGATAACCGACGAATAATAATTTTTCCTTCTCGTGAAACATAAAGCTATAAATGTACTTATGTTAAATACACCCATGAAAATATGTATGTATGCGTGTGTGTATCAAAAATCTAATAGTAGGGAATAGTATACAAATATCACTGAACATAAGAAGAAATTTTACTCATCATGTGCAAATCATACTTATTTTAATCATAACTGACAATATTATTTATAATAATATCCACAAAAAATGTATAATTTTCTCATGAATGTTACTGGTGTCGTCTTAGTGATACTTTCCTCATGGAATGACATCTAAATAATACTTTATTTATTCTTTCAAATCAATTTCATCCCCTTCAAAGTAATCCACGTCCGACAAAACGCACGTTTTCCAACGCTTTTTCCAGACCTCGAAACAGTCAGAATAGTGTTTTTCTGGTATAGCCATCAAGACCTTCTTCCATTCGGTTTTTATCTCCTCAATCGTGTCAAAACGGCGTCCCCGCATAGGCCTTTTGAGTTTGCTGAATAGCCAGAAGTCGCACGCAGCCAAATCAGGCGAATACGGTGGTTGCGGAACGATATGGGTCGAGTTTTTGGCAAAAACGTCGCGAAGAACCAATGCAGTATGACATGGTGCATTGTCGTGATGAAGGAACCAAGAGTTGTTCGTCCATAATTCCGGCCGTTTCAGAAGAATAGCGTCACGCAAACGACGCATAACGCTCAAATAATATTCTTTGTTGACAGTTTGGCCCGGCGGAAGGAATTCATAGTGTACCACACCACGATAATCAAAGAAAACTGTCAACATGACCTTGATTATCGATCGACTTTGCCGTGGTCTTTTCGGTCTTGCTTCACCTTTTGCACGATATTCGCTGGATTGGTCGCTGGTTTCAGGGTCGTATGCGTAAATCCAAGTCTCGTCTCCAGTAATGATTCATTTCAAGTTGACCTGATTGTCAGACAGAAAAGTTTCACACACATCAACGCGACGCTTTTTTTCCCAACAAATTGAGCGATTTTGGCACCAATCGAGACTTGACGCGTTTGAGACACAAAACATTCTTCACTTGTTTGAGTGTTAGATCTCTTTCAACTGACCCAACAAAGGGTCCAATAAACATGGTCAAATTCCAAGAAATCACTGTTTTACCGTTTCCTAAACAACCAATCATGGTAACCTCCAGTGACCACTTTTCCCATCACTCAACTCACAGCTTGGGCTACCATTGTCTTACCGGATTCTATTTACAGATTCTATTTTTCTTCTACAGCTACAAATCTACTTCAAAACCGGTCGGATTACACAGAAACTGTTTCAAACACGACTTTGAAACGTCATCTCTCGAGCCGTTTTGGAATTGAGTCAACTATCGCAGCGCCCATCGCTCACTCAATATTATGAAACTGTTAATGAGATTTCTAAGAGCTAAAAAGAAATCGCGCAAGAAGCTTAAGACGACGGTATTTTATCACAATACCTGACAATTTTAAAATATAAATGTCCAATGCTCGTTGATGTCTATCTCACTGAAATAAGTAACACCGATCCCTTCATATGATTTTCATCTCATTACATTTAAATAAATTCATTTTAGCATACACCAATGTTGGTATTAATATAATATATTATTTATTACTGGCATGGAAACATCCGTTAAATATACTGTCACAGATTCATGTGGGGTGATTAATAATTTGATATAGTACCTTTGTTGGAAAGCTAATTGTGATATTAAATACAGGTTGGAATTAACATAATAATTAATGACTTGAATATAATTTATTTTTATGAGCTTGAAAAAATCGTAACAAAAAATAGAATAATACAAAAACAAATATTATATCTAACTTAACTTTTGAATGTCTCATTTTCTCGGCATAACAATAAGACAGACGGTTTTGAACTTTTCAGTTGCACAGGCAGGGAATCATGTGGGAGCTGGTCAATTTAATCGAAGGTGGATCTATTCTGAAGAGATGGAAGAGGCTACCTTCGGTGATGCCATCTTCTCTCTCTGGTCTTCGACTGAGGTTCTCACAAGCCGAGGCACCTCGGCCAGTTTTGACAGGTGCATGTTCCTGGGTCGCAGTCCTTGGGCATACGGTAAGAATTCCTATTGGAATAGTCGGCTAACTGCCTCCTAAACTGGTCGAGGCATGGAGAAGGGAATGCTGCGTCCTCACAGTAAATCCCGATACCGTTATCGGAAGGGCGTGGGACAAGTACGTACCTGATGCAAGTTTTCCTAAGGTTTGCCCTGAAAACTACAGACCAGAGACTATATAGTTAACCTATGACTACCTTAGGCCTCAGGCATGATACAAGCGGCGAGCCGTGAGCGTCTGGTAGCAGATAGACTGAGCGACTCTGCTCAGTTTTATGTCCCAATATAATGCAGTGGGTTTTGTGAGGTCTGCTGTCTACAACAAGCAGCTGTGGGAGGGCGACACCGCCTGCCCCTCAGTGGTCGACGCTCGTCGCTGAGCCCCGACATTCTCTCACCGCCCATTGTCAAAGAACTCGTGCAATGCTTTATACGTTTAAACACGGGAGAATATCATTATGTAATTCAATAATTTATTATGTATTTATTATATTTTTTAAAAGGGGAAGGAAGCAAAATTTGTTAAATTTTTGTAGTAAAAAAATAATATCAAGATACTATGCAATCTCCGCCACAACGATTTTCGAGTCGTACTGAGTCTTGACATTTTAACAGAGTAAACACCAATAAAGTCCGCCAAATTTCGCTTACATGATTTATTGAACCTACGTCAATGCCAACGGCTTGTTACCTACATGATGTATGTATTTCCTCAATTCTCTATGTATCTAACTATGTATCCGGTTTGATTTATTTATACAAGTGTTTCTTTACTTGTGTATATTAATTCAGACGTTAAATTAATATTATATATATAATATTTATTGTAATATACATAATAAAAGTCGTTTAATAAATGAAAATAATTTATAAATTTACAAACAAAAGATTTACTGTGGCAATAACTCAAATAATTACAAAATTTATAATATTGAATTTCTCAGGGTCTTTACTGGGTTTGATAATGGACAAATCGATAATATTTATACTCTTATCAACAACAAATTACAATTAAAAGAAAAAGAAGTATACTCGTCTATTAAACTAGAACATTTAAAATGAGAACAAGATTAAAAGTTAAAAGATTGACTCTGATTAACAATTTTAATCAAAAGAAGAGAACGAAATCTGACGGCTATCTTTTAATTACGTTTATATAATTAATTGTTTCATAAATTGTTACTCACGTCTGCCCAGCATTCCATCGTACCTTAATTTTCGAGAACACTATTGTGGGGTTTTACACTGCTTCTAAACTCACAGATTCTAAATCAAAATTTTTTTATATGTCGTCAGGAACTCGGATGATTCTCCTTTCGTCATCTGTCGGTTGACCACTCGCATTAGGTGAATTCAGCGCTTTGTCGCTTGGGTAGTCTTTATTGTTCCGGACTTAAACCGAAACTTTTGCTATTTCTAGCCGGCTATGGACACAAAAACTGCTTTTTGTTGTTTGCAGGTTTCGACGTTATACTTTGTCCTGCTAATTGCCAACCCGGTTGAATTCTCCTTCCAAAACTGTTATACCTTGACGAGGTTTTTCCGGGAACAGTCTCTCAACAAATCTCCCTGCGAGCTGTACTCCTCGATATCTTAATGCAAAACTGTCCTTCACCAAACCTTCCTGCCAACTGAACTGTCGTCTCGCAATTTTAGCGCGGATACGCCATTTTGACTGACTTTCCGACAAAAGAACAGTGCTTGGCTTTTCTATTGTTGTTTCAAAGCTCTTGCCGCTACAAAGGATTTCTGAAACAATTTATATTTTCAATTTCACAATTAATGCCTTAATTAATTGGCATTACATTATATTAATATGTATTTTATACATATTTATTTGTATTTCAATTATATTAATTTGTATTTCAAAACATGACGATGGTTCTTACACATTCCGAAACCTTGTATGTATATTGACGTAGGTTAAATAAATAATTTTAAAGGCCGAGGTAATATTTTCGTTACGCAATTACGGCATTCAGCTTCCAGCAGATTGCAATAAAACAAAATTCTCTTTCATGCAAAATTAATACCCGCCAATAATTTTTTTATTATATTATATAAAGTTATATGTCAGTTTAGTTACATTTGTTGATAAACAGACAATTGAAAAAATAATTTATTAAGTAATTATTAAATTACGACATGTTTTGATCGCAATGCTATAACGTAGTAAAAGCCTGAAGAAGATCCACGTGACGACCAAAACATGTCGCAATTTAATAGTTAATTAAAAAATTAATTTTTGGAATTTCTGTTATTGGATTTTTGTCATCAAATATTTATTATATGGAAAAATATAAGGGAAAAAAAATTTGTTTTCGTTTCTCTATAAAAAATATTACTTTTTAAATTAAGTATCCCTGTCACAACTATCTTTGGCTTGGAGTGATCAAATTAATACGTGAATGGAGTGTTGAAATAGTTTTAGAAAGTAACAACATGCGGTTTAGGATTTTCCCCAAAGATGCTAAAAGGCCCAGGAAATGTTTTTATGGAATAATTACTGATTGCTTTTATCGGGACAGAAGTAGCACGATGGCAGAAAGAAACTTTCTTGGTTTGGAAAAATTATCCTTGAATCTATTTTGGAACTACCCTCGGCACTGACCTGCTTGCGGATATAAAACTGTATTGAATTCCTTAAAAGGGGATTTTTATTTATTAATAAAAACGTGTTTAATCTTTTCTTAAATCCTTAAACAGATGTTGGTACTCTCCGTCATGCCTTCTATGAGGTGAACGTCATAGTTACTCTTGCCTTTCTGTAAAACGCGTTTTCATAAATACTTCTTGTTTTCACTCAACACCTCAGGTAACGACATCATGACGGCGACTGCAGTAAGTTGACGCTCAGCAGCTCTGTATCGTACCCGACCCCGCTCATCGCTTTGCCTCCCTGACTCTCCCCCTCTCAAACGCTTAGCACTCGCCGCTGCTGTCGTGCCCGAGGCCTACTCTCCTTTCCACATCGCCCCTTTCACGTTTTCCATCCTATAAGATGGCCAGACAACTCGGCACACACACTTTTTAATTTCAGACAAGATTTTGGCAGCAGACGAGTTACAGAATCGAGAACCGCTCTTCACCTGATGAATCCCGGATCCTTCAGGTTGTTTCTCGACAACACTGGTACTTCATAGTTTTATGCCTTAGCATTTTACTTGTCCATATTTACCATCATGCGTCTCATCTGCAGGAGCTTCAACGAACATTAAGCTTTTTGATAAATATAACCAATAAAGCTTTAAAACTACCTCACGCCAAAGAGCAATAAAAAGCCTACTTGGGCAAAGACCAGTTTATTGCTGATTGTAGGAAACCCGCACGGCTAATATTTCTGGCGAGAATTGCACGGAAGAAGCTCATCCACTCTTCGCGTATGTATGAACGTTTACTTGTAGATAAAGACTTAATTAGTTTTTGTGCGGTGGGAAACGCCGTTTTCCCAGGCTGTAAGCCATAACTCGAACCAGCCCTCAGCTGGAAGCTCTATCTGCGTTTTTCGTTCATCCTGAATTCGCCACACCAGATGCGTTCCCGCTAACATAAACACGTTCCACACAACTTCCCAAGCGAATTTTCACTTAGGCAGAGGCACAAACGTGCATAAAAACTGTAATTTTGTGAAGTATGAGCACTGTTACGATCTTTACATATTTGTATGTATAGTATTTTGTACCGATGTGATGAATCCCGGTGGCAGTTTGGAAGAAATATATGAACAATTGTGTAAACAAATAAATTATCCAATTTGAAAATTAATACGTCTTAGAAATTTCCCGACCTACCCGATGCAAGTTTGTCTAGGGTTTTCCCTGAATCACTTTTAGGCAAATTGCTGGGTAGGATCCTTATACCATAATCCGAGACCCCTAGTTAAACCCTTGGATTACTTGCTCTACCTTTCTGCATCCCCCCTTTCACTCCCTTTCCTATGCTATAAGAGGGGAGTTGCCACTATGTGGATTACCCTATACATAGCCTGTCTACACCTTGTTCTTCTGCTAGCATTGATATATTTTATTATCCCCGATATTTGACGTAGGTAATTATGGCGCAAGTATTTGACCCGTCCAGAATTCA
Source organism: Zhengitettix transpicula (assembly GCA_037074705.1). Taxonomy (NCBI): domain Eukaryota; kingdom Metazoa; phylum Arthropoda; class Insecta; order Orthoptera; family Tetrigidae; genus Zhengitettix; species Zhengitettix transpicula. The sequence continues at coordinate 78,244,835 of CM073594.1, read as the reverse complement.
AATTTTTTCAATTAATTGAGTGCAAGTACCCAATATAACAGAAAAATGCAATAAGACACTATGAAAAATTAAGGTGCCACATTATTTATGGAGTAAATGGTTTGTTGATTATTATCAATACAGAGATGATTTATGACAGTGTCTCGTTTGAGCTTATGGAGGAGAGTGAGATTGCGTATAAGATCGTCGAAGTATATATATATATTTATATTGTAATGAACAACAAGTTAATGATTAATTTGCCCCAAGTTGAAGGCGCCACTTTATGTTATGATCAACTGGATTTAATTAAATTATAGGAATAATTAACAACAGTGATTGAGCTTAAAAGGAATTTATTATTGTTGATAAATTTTACAATGTACAAAACCTATTTTTCATGCCGAATATCATCCATTTAAAACAAATACTTTAATTTTAATTTATTAATTCGTCGAATCTCTTATCTCAGGGCCACCACTGGGTTTGATAATTAGGACAAAATCAACGTATAAACTGCCAATTAACAATTCAATATTTAAAAAAATTAACCTAAAACAATATGAAAATAAGTGGAAAGAAAGCTGAACGAAATATGACTCTACCCTTTTAATTATCGTTTAAAATTTATATCAAAGTTTTGGTTACTCACGGACCGTCTGTCTGGTACCAGATCTCTCTCTTGTATCTTGATAACGAACACCCTAAAAAGCCATTTTTTTATTACACTGACTCTACTTCATTGCAATTTTAATACACACGCTTTAATTTCTCGTCGTCAGCTATCAGGAACCACGGATGAGCCTCCCCTTTCTGGTCAACTAGCGGACACCGGATTCCTCAATGCGAAAATCGTTCCATCAGCGTGAAGCAACCTTTTGCTTCCCACGTTTGAAACTTGTAATGAAAATCTCTCCGTTCAACTATTTGCTTGCTTCCATACAGAAACTCGCGATTTGCAATTATATTTGCATACTTTACTGTTTGATACTGTATTATATCTCTCGTACTCAAATTTTAGCCTCCTTCGCATATTGTCGCTTTGGAAGCTCCTTCCGCTACAATTCAATTTATAACATAACAATGGCCTAATTAATTGGCATTATAATATATATATATAATGTAATGCCAATTAATTAACACATTAATTGCAAATTTGAAAATATAAATTGTTTGAGAAATATATTCTTACGGCGGTACCGAACACAAAACAACAATGTAGCAGAGCAGTGTTTCTTTGTCGGAAGAAGAACTGCGCGCTCAAAATTGCGAGACGGTTATTCAGTTGGCTGGAAGGTTTGGTCAAGTACAGGTCGTATTAATATAGACGAGATATTCTTGTAAAAAAGTAAAGTTAAGTAGAAGCAGTGAGCAGTCAGACACGACAGAAGTTGATCGAGTTGAAATAGACAAGACAATTTCAAATATTCAAAGAAAATTTGCAGAGAAACATCGAGAATTACCAATCAACAGCTTTGATTGGTCCCTGAACATTTTTCTCAAGACGAAATATTCATTTGAGTAGAACTACGAAACCTGCTATGCACAAACAGTTTCGGTGAACATAGCCAGGCAGGGATTGGCAGGAGTCAACTGAGTGAGGGAGAGACGAAGAGGAGGTTCCTGGTTCCTGATTTTGATATAAAAATATTAATTTTAGAATCAGTGAGTTTTAGTAGAAGCTGTGCAAAAACTCGTCATAGTGCTTCGTAAGTCACAAGATATCCTGGAATGCTGCCGTGAGTACCAATATAAAACAATTAATTATGTAAACCGGATTAAAAGATAGTCGTCAGATTTTGTTCTCTTCCTTTGATAATTTTTTTTAAGTAGAATCCATCTTTTTAGTTTATTTGTGTCGACAAGTAAATTTTGTCTTTATTAATTGACGAGTAAATCTTTTTATTGAAATTTGTGTTGATAAGATTTCTAAATAAATGATTAGCCATTATCAAACCCAGTAATGACCCTGAGATAAATTCCATTTGTAATTATTTGTGTAATTGTTTAAAGTATTAAAAATAAAGCTATTGTTTGTAAAAGTAATTTAAATTCTTTCATTTATTTAACGCCTTCTATTTTGAATATTACAATATATATATATATATATATATATATATATATATTGTAATGCATATAATATGATGCATTGGATTAAAAACAGCGCACATGTCGTAAAGAGAATGCGTGGGAAAAGTAACCGCGGATCCTGTCACGAGGTGACAAGACGGAGCGGTAAGACATTTATCTAGGATGAGTGCTGGTGAGCGGCAGAGAGGAAGCCGTAATTTGTAGAGACAGTGTGACGGTGCGGCAATTAGGTCCAAAGAGTGATTGCGGGTCCAGAAGCTTATTGATTTGGGAAACGGCGTGAAGAATTAGTAACGCAGAACGTGGGCGAGCAGATGTTCCCAAAGTGGCTATGTTAGAGCAGATTATTGTCTCTGAAGAATGACCTGACAAGTGGCGTCGTTTGCTTGGGACTTGGAAGAAAAGATTTTGTGCGAGTCGGACAAAAGAGAGCAGCCGACAAGTCCTGAGTAATTGCGGGGGCGAGGTACTGCAGCTGTGGGCATGTCGAATGGCGCAATTGCTTGGGATGATGAGGGTCCAGGCACTTGTTGACTTAGGATCTGGAGAAATTAGTATCGCGCAATTGTGAGCGGAGAGGTCCAAAGACAAATTGGACCTGTCACGATTGTCGGGTTCAGGAAGGCGGAAGGAATCCAGTGGCCGGGTAATGGGATTCTGTCACCGCGCCGTTGCGACGAAACTTTGCAACAAGAGAAAAACAAGGAGGCTGGTGGTATATATAGGGGAAATAACCTATTGTGTGGACAGTTGGCAGTTAGCATGGGAGAGAGGCGGAGGACGAAGCGAAGAGTTGGACAGTTGGACAGTTGGACAGTTGGAGTTAACGTGGGAGAGGAGACAGACACAGTTAGCGGGGGAAAGGAACGAGAGACGGTTAGCGAGAGTCAGCATCAGTCAGCAAAACCATAACAGCTATAAACATTTTTAAAATACAGAAGCTCTATCTGTATGAGTAGGAGAATTGGACCTGTTTTCGATGGTAGGCGAGCTGGATGCAGCAACGACGTCAAGGGGTGTCACGGTGAACCAGTGATATTGTGTTAGAGTCAGTGAGTGAATGTCAAGACTATAAAGTGAGTGTCTTAAGAACGAGTCGAAGTAAACCTGAGAAACCGTAAGTTGGAATGCATAATATTAACAGATGTAAACGTTATTAAAGGATAACAGTCAGATGTCGTTCTCTTCTTTTGATAATAAAGTTAGAAGCAATCTATAGGTTAAGTTCATTAATAAATTTAGTAAATACTTTTGTTTAATTTAAAACTTAAATGTTGGTTTTTTTAATAGTTCGATTCTGTTTGTTGTCAAACCCAGTAGAGACCCATGAGAGCAAGAGTTTCTTATTATTATGGTAAAATATTAAATTCAATTGTAAATTCTGCTTGTGTTAATAAATTTGTTTGTTAAAATAAAAGCATATATATATTTTTTTTATTTATGACCCTGTGTGGTTATTACAATATATTGGGAAACAGTCAAACCAATCCTGACAAAGCAGGCCACATGTCCGTATAGGCTTGTGTAGCTTTAAAATAATCCACCAATTGTAAATGGTAATTTTCATTGAATTAGTAACCACATAATTTTATTTGCAAAACACAGATTTCCGTGCACAAATGAAGCTGTTGAAGCACCGACGCTCAACTGGATCCACCCGGCCTTACTTTAATATTTAGAACATTTGTTTCGTCTCTATCGTGAGCTGCGCGTAGCGAAATTTAATAGGTTACGATTCGGATCTTCACGCTGCAAACAATTGCTTTCGCAGAGAGGTTACCATTATCTGGGCCACACACTCGGCCGTATTTGCATACAATGAGGCAGCCTTGAACCCGTGCTATTTCCAGAGTCTCCTTTCATCTCGCCGCTGAAAGGAAGTACACATCGTAGTGAAGATAAGTAGAAGGCGGCAGAAGATTCGAGTGTTTAGACACCTTGGGCGCTCAGGATTACCATAACACACGCGCTTTACCTTCCAAATCGATGGTCCGACACACAAAAATAAAATATGAGAGAAATTTATAGTTCCTTTCAAAATACAGTGTAGGGAGAAAACAAATACACATGATTAATAATAGTAATACAATACTACAACACTCTTATGGTAATTACGAACTTTTAAAATTTTGTTTCGTTGAATGATAAAATCTAAGTGTGCATGAATACGTGAACCAGATTTAAATTGAATGACCATTATTTGATAAATGGTCGATGGGAGGATAAAATAACCCATCTCAACCCGAAAAAAAAGACCTCTACAGCATCAGAACCACTCAATTTATTTTCTAAACTAAAAATGAAAATTCTAACGTGATGGTTATTTTTACAATTTATTTTTCTACATTTATTTATGATTTTCTAATTACTTACCCGTTTAGATGTCTTTATTCTAAAATATATTTGAAATTTATAATATTAGTCAGACAAACTATTTGCCTATGTGGCGTCTCCCATTTAATATCATAGGAACGGATTTGAAAATAGGAATTAGGAAGGGAGAGAAAGGGTTAGCAAGGAAAACCCCTTAGAAACATGCATTAGGTAGGTCGTTCTCTTGGTACGCGTTTCACGCCCTTCCGATGACTGGGGTGGGAAAGCAGTATTTCCTCCTCCATGCCTCGATCACTTCAGGAAGGTGTTTGTCGACTGTTCCAAAAATAATCTGAGATTTATAAGAAACTACAACGTCATTGTTTAGATTTAAACACATATTACTTATTAACACCTCTTTGTTGCAAAATGATTTTTTTAGGGTAACAGGCTACATGAGAGTAATCCACATAGTGGCAACTCCCCTTTAATACCTAGGAAGGGATTTGAAAGGGGGGATGCGGAAGTGTAGAGGAAGGTAGCCAAGGGTTAACTTGGGCCCCCGGGCTATAGTTTAAGGATCTTACCCGGCATTCGCCTAAAAGTAATGCTGGGAAAACCCTAGAAAAACCTGCATCAGGTAGGTCGGGCATTGGGTACTTGTCCCACGCCCTTCCGGTAGCTGGAGAAGAGTAGGCTGTGGGGTCGCAGCATTCCCTTTTCCGTACCTCGACAAGTTTAGGAGGCAGCTGGCTGACTGTTCCAATGGGAACAGACAACAACTCTTACCGTATGCCCAAGGTCTGTGCCACCGTAATATACACGTCTCAAAACAGGCCGAGGTGCTTCTTGGAGCAACGCCACTATCGTAAAAAACAGTCATCAGGAAAGTATTTTTATCATACTTCGTACTCATTATCTCTTAACTTTTGTGGATGATTTTTTAATGTACAACATATTCTGAAGTGAACACAATATATTTCAATGCGCCAGTCAATGTTTTCGGAATAGTTTTTACACTGCCAAGTTGCCGAAACAAAGGATTGTGATGAACTGAGCTCCGGCTTACCCCCACTACGCATGGACCACTGTGCATTTTATGTCCACACGTCTTTGACCACTTCCATTACAAATAATCTGAAATCACATAACTTCAATAATAATTTTGATAACATTAAACGGAACAAATGATTTCTCGAAACCCTTCAACAGTTGAATAAACGATTATATAAATTAAACTGTCTGAAAATTTTTTAATATTATAATGAAAGTATGGAAGAAAATGTAAAAACAACCTCACAATCGGTGGACCTTTTCAAGTAAACAAAATGTAACTGAATTTTTTGGCCATACTTTTATTATAATATTATCAATATAAGATTATTAAAAAATAATGTTAATATTAAAATCCATGTAAGTCCTTTAACATTTGATTAAAGTTCTTATTTGTCATTAACTAAAGAGGTCCCAATTTAAGGGCGAAGCTTTTTTAATATAATAATATTATATGATTAAGTTATAATATTTCCTGACTTGTATATTACTAATATTATTTTATTATACTTTAAGAATAGAGGATAATTTTCTAATTACTCAAAAAAATATTTGCAATGCATCAACCGTCCAAATAACATCTGATGTTTCTGTCTATTTTGTAGTGTGTTTGAAGGAGGAGAATAGGAGGGTTACTATGTATTAAAAACATTTTAATTACACACTTATTTAATAAATGTATTGTATAACTCTTTTCTAGATTAGTTTATTTTCCCCTGGAACAGATTTCGTTCATTTATATACTGTCGAATAATAAAGAGTAACGCTTGCGTGTGCGTGATCTTGTTTGGAAAAAAATAAAAGGACTTGCGACGAGTTCAAGGGCGAAGATCTCCGCGGCTCCTTGTTGAATCTGGGACGAGGAGTGAGAGATTCAGCCACACCTACGAATCCTTTATACGGAGCTGAAGTTGCCTATACGCCCGTCTTGCATCACATTCGTTATGAGCACGTCTCGCAGGCTGACCACACACAAAAATAATGGTCGACGAAACAACGGCAGCCTGTGATTGAGTCAAACAAATACACTGATAACTTTTAGTAGACAAGGCAATTCGGCATTATTTCGTAACACCCAATAAATTTACTTACTGTTTGTAATAAAAATTAGCCATGTACTCGTCAAGTTCAATACCCAAAAGTACGAGATCCTGATCCACCGACGTGACGATGCCGACCACGTGGGCGTGGATCTTGTGTGAGTGTTTCCGTACCGACAAACTCCCACAAATTAGATCTGCGTCAGTGAAAATGCAACAATGTTGATGTGGATGACGTCGTGGACACGTCTTGTAGTTTCTAAGCCGACCGACAAGCGCTTGATCTCCTAGACGGCCATATTTATGAAGACGTCACTGAATGAAGACGGTGATAGAGCACCCGAATCTCATCAACGTCACACGACATTAACCGTTCAGACTCCTGACAAGTTATCACACAACATGAGAACTTCCATTATGTCTGTTCTAACTCAAGCTTCATAGCGTGAGACAGATAATAATAATCTCTGACGAATAATTCTCACAGATACAAATCAGACAACCGAAGACATCAAGAATTGCTCACTAAAATTGCGGACTCAACTTTTGGGGATTCACGGACCACATGTTCTTCTGATTTCAGAATGCGGCTGTTCAGTTGGCATTACACAGTCATTTTGAGTACGACCTTCATCCCAAAAGATTTTATTTATGTATAGCATAATTACAATATATATTACTTACAAATGAGTAATAAGTAAATTATATATTGTAATACCAATTAAACAAGCCATTAATTGTTTTAATATAATTAAATTGTTAGAGGTACGAATGCGTAAAGGCGACAATGAAGGCGGTTTTTTTCCTTTTTTTAACAATGGAGACCGCGCGCTTAGAGAACTGAGTATGCGCTTAGAGAACGGCAGTCTGGAATCGGCGATGAAAGGTGAAGGAGTCTAAAATCTGCGTACGAGAGACGAAACAGTTAAAAGTCGACGGGAAGATATAATACAGTTCAGTTCACCTTGAGCAACAACCGGTAAAGTGTGCAGATATAAAGTACAAATGGCGAGATCCTGTATTTTTACATGAAAGCAAGCAAATATTTTTACGGAGAGATTTACATAATAATTTGCACACGGTGAGGCAAATGGTTTCTTCACGCTAATTGAACAATTTTCGCATAGAGGAGGCCGGCATCCACTAGCTGACCAAAGGGGGCGGCTCATCCGAGGTTCCAGATAGCAGAGTACAAGTATTTCAATCGTGTGTATAAAAAAATTTCAATGAAGTGTAGAGTCCGTGTAAAAATGGCTTTTTAGTGTGGTAGTTTTCAAGATACAAGAGAGAGATCTGGTACCAGACAGACATTCCGTGAGTAACAAAACTTTTATACAAATTTGTAAACGATAATTAATAAGGTATAGTCAGTTTTCGTTTCATTTAGTTTTCTTCTGTTTCACTTATCTTCATATTGTTTTAAGATTAATTTTTATATTTGAATTGTTAATTGTCAGTTTATTCATTTCTTTTGTTCTAATTATCAAACCCAGTAGTGACCCTGAAATATAGAGATCCGACGTATTGGATTGTAATGATATAAGAACTTATTTTCATAAATGCCACTAATTGATAATTAAAAAATTAAAGTATTTGTTATTAACTGGATGAAATTCGGCGTCCAAAATAGATCTTATAGAATGTAAATTTATCAACAATAAATTTTCAAATATAAATAAATTTTTGTTAATTGATTCATTAATTAACCTTAACAAGTTGTTTATTACATTTATGGCTTCACCAACGTGGGGCAAATTAATCGTTAACCTGTTGTTTATTAAATAAATGGCGCCCAACGTGGGGCTCGATTTTTGATAAGGAAATAATAATTAATAATAACTATCGAAACCTGACCATAACCAAAGTATTGGTGCAAGATAGGATATTTTGGTTAGGATGTGCATGTAATATTTTGGAATAAAGTTTATGTGTGAAATTTAGGGGATTTTATGATAAAGTAAATAATTAATTGTGCATAGTAAGGACTATATTAGGTTTATGTTGCTAAGAAATATAAAGATATTGATAAATAAAAAAGAGGTAAAAATAGATCATAGAACAAGGGAAGACGATAAAATTAGAAATAAAATGGCGCCCAACGTGAGGAAAATTAATCGTTAACCTGTTGTTTATTACAATATATTTATACGTGTCATGATGGGATCCAGCCATCTCTATTCTCACTGATAATTCATTAGTTTTGATTAGGTCGTAATCCGAGGTCCAGTGACCAAATCCGCTTGGGTCTTGTGATTAGTGGTTAGTTTTCCCGTTGTTTACAATATCGTTTCCATGATCTTCTGACTTGGGCTTGTATTCTCTTGCCAGTCTCTGGATTTCGTTGGTTACGTTTGGAAATTTTAATTCACTATTGAAAGAAACGTTACTGACGTCCCATGGTGAATCCGCCGGCATGCGCAAATATCTGAAGTATCTTGGAGGCAGATGCCTTTACACATCCCCACAGTTGGATCCGGTAGGTCCATATGGGCTTCAACGTTATCTTGTACAACAGTATATTGTTTGTTAATAATTGTTGGGATCCTTTTCCAATTAACCATAACAATTGTTTTACTTTTAAATGTAGTTGAATGCAAAGTATTTGTATTTAAATTTAATTTTAATTCATCATATTTACAATTTATTGAGATCATAGATACATCCTTCCCACTCGTGTTCAAATTTATTTAAACCCATTCCCGTGAGTGGCGCTGTCTTAGCATGTCTTCAAGATGGCTGCTGCACCTAACATTCTAATAATTATTATGCCGTGAGAACGCCTTAGTGCGAAACACCCACAAGGTGTTGAAAAAGGTTGAAAGTTGGTGAAACAAGGTTTGAAGGTGATGAATCCACAGTGAACTCTGCCAAACAGTGATGGTCCATGCGGTATACAGGCCCTAGGTCCAAGATGGCGTAAGGGATGGGGATTAATAAAAATTCAATCGTAAGGGATGTATCTGTACACTGAAAAAATAGGAAATGTAATTTTCAAATCAATGTTGTGCATTAATTATTGACTGACCATCGTATCGCCGAAATCAGCCACCTGTGTGTTACGAATTGACTCATAGTTTTAATCCTGCTTTAGTTACATCTTATGAATTCAAAAAATATATATAAATGATTGTCTCTAAAAAAATTAAGACTTGCTTCATTTTCTACACGAGTTGCTTCATGAAGACGGCTGCTGATCCCAGCTTGTATATTTGTTTTTAGAATTTCAACAGCCGCACGTGGAACACGTTCGTATAGGTTAACTGTAGTCCAAAGCCGTAGTATGTCCTCTGTGTTTCCTGCAGTGGACCATTACTGTCCCCTGAGGAACCCTTCTTTCCGGATGCTCGTTCTTTATGGCGACACGTCTCGTCGGCTGAATGGTGAGATTATGTAAATGCAAGAGACTTGTAATCTCTGCATATCTAATACAATTTACGAGCATCCTTCGTAGCCTTCATTTTAACTCTTTTCTATAGTGGAGCATGGGCTCACTACGAATTCCATTTGCTTCAGCCAAATGTACTTGTAAAATCCAGTTTTGCAAAATTTATAGCAGAGCTTGTTAGTCAGTGAGATTATTATCATAAAAAATACCTTTTCACTATATTTTGACATAATCGTTTAACTTATTTCCTTAATTCATGTAATATTGAAATAAAAGTAAAGTTACTTCAAGACAAGAACAGTCAACTTGGTTCAATTCGGCAATTGTTGATAATTAGTATTTCAGTTGACAAACTATAATTTTTACTCAATTCATACATTATAACAAAAAATTCGTGAATAAACTAAAAAGTAGTGGATAATTCTGTCATTAGTAAAACATCGTTGAAATATTTAGATTTATTTACCTTTTAAGTTAATTACTTTTAAAAGCAATTGTGTCTTCTATAATTATCAAGTAGATATATTAATTTATCAACAGCATTAAATTGATAGATCTATTTGAGAATTATGGCGTTAGTATCATATTTAGATCTTTTAAACATCTAGATTTACGTAATAATATCAAAGAGAAAATTAATATTCTAGAAAACATGATGGATGATTACAAAATGAATTGTACTAATTGCAATACCTGTTATATACGTCAAACAAAGAGATCGTTAAAACACGTATTAATGAAAAAAAAATATAGTCAAATAATTATATATATATATATATTGTAATAAACAACCGGGTTACTCTTTTAATTCGCCCCACGTTGTGGTGCCAAAATGTTATAATCAACCGGACGTCATAATAAAAAAAGTATATTTTAACAAACAACAAATTTTATTTATCAGAATTTACAATTATACAATTTAATATTGTAAAAAGATCTCTTTCTCTCATAGGTCTTTACTGGGTTTGATAACGGACAGAACACTTAAATAATCAATGAGCCCAACATTTATCTTTAGTTAAACAGAAATATTTAATCGTCTAGACATCGACGAAACTTATTAACGAACTTAGAATTACCAGATTGATTCTAAATTTAAAAGAGTTTATTTTATTAACAAAAAGAAGAGAACGGTATCTGACTGTATCTTTTAATTCATTTTACACATATTAATTCCATAAATTTCAACTTACGATTACTCAGGAACATTTGGCTCGTTCATTACACACACACTTTATAGACTGAACGTTTACACACTGAATCTAACACATATTATTGGTTCGACGATAGCAGATTCTCCATACTCGGTGAAGGACATCCCACTTGCTCGTGGTGAAACTACTCGACGCTGGATGCTGTGTCCTGGTCTCCTACCATCGAAGACAGTGGTCAAAATTTGATATTTCAACAGATTGAACTTCTGCATACAAAAATGTTTATCGTTCAATAATTTTGCTATTTCTCTCGCAGGCTGCAAATTTTCTCCATACTCAGTGCTCGCCGTACGCCTCCACAACCAACATCCAACTCCAAGACTCAACTTTTCACCTCCTAGCTCCACACTCAACTAACTTCCAAAATCTTATCTTCTCTTTATATATAACCGGCCCTTCTCTCTTCTTTTGTCCCCAAAACTACGTTGCAACTGCTCGTTGACAGTTTCTCCATTAACCCGAGATTTACATTCTGCAGCTACTGTTCCTTAGCTAGCAAAATATCTAGCCGCTCTGTCTTGTCACATCGAGACAGGACCCGTAATTACTTTGCACTTGTATCCTCATCCTCCCGCATTCACACGTGCGCTGTTCTAAAATTCTTCAGACCACCCAACTGCACCCTCATCCTAAGTCAACACGCCAATGGTTCAGCCCATTAATCAGACACAATACCTTTCATAAACAGATTTATCTTGCAACAGGCCACCCGCGCATGTGCCTTGCCCTGACTCCTTCATACTGATCCTAAGTACACATTGCCACTTCCTGTGACGGCCAAGACCATTAATCCGAAACAATGCATTCCCTCAATGCATTACAATATATATAATTAAAAGGCAATTAATAGTTAATAATTCTAAACTGTTGAACTCGAATTGTTACCGGCAAACATACACAAAGAGACACCAGAATGGATGATAATAAAACAGGCAGTTTATTGTTTAGACATGGCGCGCGTGAGTTGGTAAAGTTGACTGAGAGTGGTCGTGTCAGTCGAGACAATTTTAAATATTTAAAAAGTAAAGTTAAATAGCAGTCAGCAATAGGAAGCGACAGGATTTGGTCGTGACCTAACAAAATGAGACATTTTGAAAAAAGTAAAGTTGGACGATATTCACGCAGTTGATGACTCAGAAAGATTTCTGAAAAGTGTTACAAGTTTCGACGAATAATCTTTAAGGCCTACGAGGAGGTATTTCGGTATCACAGTGAGTAATTAATGGTAAAGTTCGTCTACGAGCTGCCGCCAATATTGCAAATCAAAAGTGAACTGTAAATTCAGTGTAAGAATGGCCTGTTTTTTATTATTTTTAATTGAGAGTATGTGTCTATGAAAGGATCCAATTGCCCAGGTACCAAGGTACTAAGGAAAAGTTAAAAATTATTTAAATAATTTTGTAAACGTTAGATTAAAGATAACATCGTCAGAATTCGAAATTTTTTGGTAAAATTTGTAAAATATTAATTTGTAATTTGATTTTTTGAAAAGGGAGTAAAATATTCTTTATTTAAAGGCCCAGAAAGGGACCTGAGGTCAAGAGAAAATTTATTTGTTTGTATGAAATAAATGTAAAAGGTCGGCGAGTAATTATTTTATAATTTTGAATTATTTTGAATAATAATAAATCAATTGTTTGGTCAGTTTCAATAAATATTCTTAATCATGCTCCATTATAATATTAATTTAATTTTAAATGGTTTTCATTTCGATTATTACATTTATGACGCATAAACGTGGGGCAAGAGTCATTGCTTCTAAGCACTGATGTACGTTAAACCATACCGCAAAAGTACCCGTACCTCACTTCGTGACCAGGGTTCCATTGGAAGGACTTCATCTATCACTGCTAATAAATAACTGGGCCTATAGACTTTTAGCTGTGCGAGTATGAACATGCCTGAACATGTCACAACAAGCAGCCTTACGCAAATTTTTGTTTCGTCATATTGCGAAACTTTCCTAGAACCCTTTGTGTAACAGTATAACGGCGGCATACCAAGGATAGAATACAGAACCACTGATAATAACTGAAAGAATAAAAATCGTGCCAATTTTTTTTAAAAAAATATTGCGGGTGTCTGCAATAACATATAGTAATATTAATTAGAGGCCAGTAATGATTTCAATAATTGGATTGTTAGCGGTACCAATTCTTCAAAGACAACAATGCGACGGTGGGCTTTGATCAGGCCGCGAAGGTTTTTTCTGAAACAGTCTGTCTGTTATCGTAGGAGGGAGCGGAAGGAAAATATGGAGAGAACGAACGGCGTGTTCTAAGTACAAAATTCAACCGTTTTTTAGGGTAACAGACTACTTGAGGTTAATTCACATGGTGGAAATTCCCCTTTAATAGCATAGGAAGGGATTTGAAAGGGGGGATGCGGAAGGGTAGAGAAAGATAGCCACGGGTTAACAAGGGCTCCCGGGCTATATTTTAAGGATCCTACCCAGCATTCGCCTAAACGTAATGCAGGGAAAACCCTAGAAAAACCTGCATCAGGTAGGTCGGGTATTGGGTACTTGTCCCACGCCCTTCCGATAGCGGGAGAAGAGTTTGCTGTGAGGTCGCAGCATTCCCTTCTCCGTACCTCGACCAGTTTAGGAGGCAGCTGGCCGACTGTTCCGATTGGAACAGCGAACAACTCTTACCGTATGCCCAAGGTCTGTGACCCCAGAACATACACCTCTCAAAACAGGGTGAGTTGCCTCGGCCTGTGGGATCCTTAGTTCAAGAACGGAGAGAGGAAAAGGCATTCTCAAAGGTAGCCCCTTCCTGTCTCTCCTACAAATTTCTGCCTGCGAGAGAACATCCCTCGCAGGTACTCTCTCCAAAATTCAACCGAGAAAGTTACAAGTTTTTAAATCCAAGTATAAAGTTTGGACAGTGAGGTACTTTGTAAAAAACTGCAAAGAGTAATCAAATATTTGCGCCACATTAAGATTCGTACGAGTACTGAGATCAACATTTTCCACATAAAGACAATGTGTAACAATATGTCTGGCTGATGATCCGGAGGTGCAGCAGATCCAGTTCCCGGAGGAAAATTCAATAACTACGACCGTGTGTTTGACAATCAAGTGTAGAGTCAGTGATTCATGGCCCTTTTAGTGTAAATTGCGTCCCCGAGCCAAAGAAACTAAGTCTGGTACCAGCCGAACATTTTGTAAGTAGAAACCAAGTTAATTAAGTTTGTAAACGATAGTTAAAGGTGTTCATCAGATTTCGTTCGTCACCTTTTGGTTTTCATTGTTAATTTCTTAATTTAAATCCTATGATTGTTAACTTTAAATATAAATGTATTCTTTACTTCGAAGACCCAACTAATTCTAAATAAAATATTTGTTCGGTAATTTATAACTATTAATTTTGGCGTGAGAATGTAGGGCAAAATAATTGTAACATTAATTAAATAATTATTACAATATATAAATAAAAGGTTTGTTTGTTTAACTGGAACTTTTGGTGTCACAATTTAAATATAAATGGAATAATGAATTGGTGTGCTAAAACTCTGAAAACTGAAACGAGAACGATGTGGATATCTGTTTTACATTTTTCTTTGGTTGCCTGTGCTTTGTTGGTAAATACTCACGTTCCACACAGAGGCACGTGATCTGAGAGCAGAACACCGAGTTTTAGGTGGAACGCTATTGAGAGCTTCGAAAAGGAATAGCTGTTATGGTAAAGAATAGATGCCTACTTGCTCCTTTATCTATTCCTAGAAGTAATAGTAACTATCACGTGCTTCCTCCATTCACAATGGACAGGTGTTCTCGGAATGCGCAACAGCTCTTAATGAGGTGACAGAAAAGAAAAGGAATAGAACTCTCTGATCGCTTTCAAGGTCCGTAATGAAACACGATTGATCAAGATTAAGATGGTTGAGAAAACGCGTGCTGTCACGAATTGCAGCAGTACGATCTACCACAACGAGGTGAACTGACTGTAAATGATTCAGATATTGGTGGTGTAGTATTATTAAATAGAATACAAAGGATTTAGTTGAACGTCTCGCAATAATTCTTATTCGTTTCGCTGATAATGTTAGTATTTATCCCAATAAATAATGATGATATAATTAATTAGTCTTATCAGGTCCAAATACTTAATAAATATGAATATGAGGACATTAATAAAATACTAATGGTGTACAGATTTATGATCAACATAGATCAATGAATCTTTTGTAAAATATTCTTGTAAGGATGGTTTTGTTAAAATAATTATTATTATTGACAAACGTCTTTTTGGAAGGAAACCCAAGCTCACTATTTTAAAATTTTTCGTCTCAATCATTAAGCCATTGGGTTGAAAGTTACAGGAATTTCTTCTCCAATGTATTATAAATATGTATCTGCTTGGGGATATCGTCACAGCGAGCTCTGGCGGAGGCTACCTTTGCGGATGCATTCACATCTCTCTGGTTTTTTGATCGAAGGTTCCCACATGCCGAGGCACCTCAGCCTGTTTTGAGAGGTGTATGTTCCGGGGTCGCAGACCTTGGGCATACGGTAAGAGCTGTCCTCTATTCCTATTGGAATAATCGGCCAGCTGCCACCTAAACTGGCCCAGAAACGGCGAGGGGAAAGCTGCGACCCCACAGAAAATCCCTCTCCCGCTATCGGAAGGGAGTGGGACAAGTATCCAATGCCCGACCTACCTGATGCAGGTTTTTCAAGGGTTTTCCCTGCATCACTTTAAGGCGAATGCCGAGTAGGATCCTTAAACCATAGCCCGGGATCCCTAGTTAACCCTTGGCTACCTTCCTCTACCCTTCTGCATCCCCCCTTACAAATTCCTTCCTATGCTATTAAAGGGGAGTTGCCCAATGTAGATCACCCTCATGTAGCTTGTTGCCCTAAAAAAAAAAAAAAAGGGATGCCTGTGGGGACCACAAAGAAAGCCTGCGAGAGGATTCTCTCGCAGGTAACCCGCGACGGATATTCTCTCGCAGGTCGAACTTTTTAGGAGAGATACGAAGGGGGTGCCTTTTCCTCTCTATTTTTGAACTAAGGTTCCCACACGCCGAGGCACCTCGGCGTGTTTTGAGAGGTGTATGTTCCGGGGTCACAGACCTTGGGCAAGAGTTGTCGGCTATTCCCATTGGAATAGTCAGCCAGCTGCCTCCTAAACTGTGCGAGGCACGGAGAAGACAATGCTGCGTCCTCACAGTAAACTCCGCTCCCGCGTGGGACAAGTACGTAAAGCCCGACCTACCTGATGCAGGGTTTCTAGGGTTTTCCCTGCATTTCTTTAGGCGATTGCCGGGTAGGATCCTTAAACCGTATTCCGGGGGCCCTAGTTAACCCTCTACCCTTCCGCATACCCCTTTTAAATCCCTTCCTATGCTATTAAAGGGGAGTTGCCCAATGTGGATCACCCTCATGTAGCCTGTTGCCCTAAAAAAAAAGGATGCGTTTTGGAAGGAGGGTCTGCGAGGGCTATTCTCTCGCAGGCAGTACCTTCGAGGGATGATCTCTCGCAGGCAGAACCTTATAGGAGAGACAGGAAGGGGTTACCTTTGGGGATGTCTTTTCCTCTCTCCGTTTTTGAACTAAGGTTCCCACAAGCCGAGGCACGTCGGCCCGTTTTGAGACGTGTATGATCCGGGGTCACAGACCTTGGGCATACGGTAAGAGTTGTTCCCTGTACCCATTGGATCAGACGGCCAGCTGCCTCCTAAATTGGTCGAGGCACGGAGAAGGGAATGCTGCGACCCCACAGAAAACTCTTCTCCAGCTATCGAAAGGGCGTTGGACAAGTATCCAATGCCCGACCTATCTGATGCAGTTTTTTCTAGGGTTTTCCCTGCATTACTTTTAGGCGAATGCTGGGTAGGATCCTTAAAATATAGCCCAAGGGTCCTAGTTAACCCTTAGCTACCTTCCTCTACCCTTCTACATCCCCCGTTTCAAATCCCTTCCTATGCTATTAAAGGGGAGTTGCCACCATGTGGATTACCCTCATGTAGTCTGTTGCCCTAAAAAAATATAAGCTCTCATTTGTGATTTTATTGCAAAGTAAACCTACATGTATCGAAAAATATTTTGTCAAAATTTTACAGGAAAAAACAAATGTAAGTCCAAATTTTAACTAGCAGCAGAGTATTTAAGAAAATTTTGAATTGAAAAAAAAATAACGGCAATTAATATTGACAAGAATCAGAAAAAGGAATTGACTCAAACGAAGAAACTTTATTGATCTTTCTAGGCCATGTGGTTCGTTCTGTATGTATAACGAGATGAATACTGAGAAGACGACGGCAGTGAACGTCATCCAAACGTCGCAAATACAATTGTTTACTCGGTTAGAAGTCCGATAACACTTTAATTCAGGTTAAAAAAGTTTGGATGATCGTAGCTTCTTGTTTGATGGTCTTAAATAAACAAAATTTGATAAAAGTCAATATAAGTACATCTTCTGGCTATTAATGCCGTTTCCGCTGTGAAACTGAATCCAAATTGTTCTTCGAAGAAATATGTTGGAATCGTCACTTTCACAACGGAAACGATATCAATAGCCTGAATATGGCGGCAGAGCAAGTCATCGAAACGTTGAAAAGGCGAGGAGATTTTTCTTTTTTCTATCTGCAGGAAAATACTTCGATGTTTAAAAAGTTGTGTTTTGTTATAAACTTTATTTTAAAGGTTTGCTTACAAAATAGATTAAATGGAAGGGCCATTTTTATTTATAAAATCGTAAATATGAATATAAAATTTTAATTAATTTAAAATGTTTGTATTTTGATTCGTTAAAGTTTATTGGCTGCAGCTTCATACACAGCATTTGCATACGATTCCCAGGACGTCATTTCCTGGACAACCTCGCTGACCTTTATGTATTCTTTACTACCTGGGTATATTCCTCGGGAAATCATAGACGTCTTTACGTTGTTACTTGTCGAATGGTAAATGTATCGATTAAAGGTACCGTTTTGGGAATTGTACAATTTCTTCTCGCGAATGAAGTCTTCAATGTCCTTTACAAGCGTCTCGTACTGTGCGATCAAGCTGTACCTTTGTTGTTTTACAGCGCGCAATTCCTGGTTGCAGGTTTGGATCTCATTTTCTAAATATTGTATCCTTTTAGTGATTTCCAAATTTTGACCCGCATTATTTAAGTCTTTTTTCGTAGGGAAAAGATTTGACCTTAAATCAAGGTTTCTGTTTTCCAAATCCCGAACCAGTTCAATTTCTTTCAAACATTCCCTGTACTTATGCTTATAAGCTTTGGATATTTCCTTCAGCCGACGGGTAATTAGCTTACATTGCTTGTAAGTGTCTTTCTTTCTTTCGCACTCTATGTCTTTCAATAGTTTGTTCAGATCAGTGTAAATATCTTGCAGTTCAGACATGTCCTGTTGGAGTTCCGATGATTCTTCCAATATTTTTGCATCAATCAGGTTACATTCCGCGAATTTCTCCGCGTAATGGTTCTGAATCTCGATCAACGTTTCCTTTCTCTTACGTTCCATAACTTTTTTAACTTTCTTCTTGTTGATAACTTCTTGCTTTCGTTTAATAAGAGCTCGTTTCTTGTTCGCTTTTACGCTGTCGGGAGAAATTACACAACCCACGCAATTATAATCATTCCCACCACCTTTGAACGTGATTTGTTCAGGTCTCAACACCACTGTGGCCTTACCAGCTACGTGTCCATTCGCTACTGTTCTCAATGTAACGTGAGAAACGCGTTCGGTCGATTCGTTCGTAATGTTGACAACACCCACTATAGGATTCGGATCGCAAGCTGCTACAGTCTTGGAAATAAAGATCCTCGGAGACCAGTTCGATATGAGATTGAGAGAAGCGTAAGTGATAGAACATTGTATGTTTTCACATTTGTGCTCGACGTTAGCCTCCAGAATTACAATTCTGTTGACGCAGCTGTCTTCAGCCCGTGGATGGACAATACGACAGAAAAGCGGACCGCGAAAATCATCATCATACAACACAACAGCACAAACAGACACACGCAAACAGTTCGAAGTCTTTGCGACAATTTCTTCCATTTTAAACTCTTCATTTTCTGCAACTCTACTGCAGATTTTAAATGATCCAGTGTTTGACTTTGACATGCTTCCGGAGTTATTCGGTTTCGAATCAGACTTTTTAGGTGGCATTTTATAATCATTCTTGGGTGTAACGTAGTCAATTTCCGGTTGTTCCTTAGTTTGAACCCCAACACTTCCGAGTAAATCGTCACACGCTACACCCTTTTGATCATCCATTTCTGAGTTTAATTCTATGGTTTTACTACGTTTGAAACAGACGCTAATGTCTTCTGAGACAGATTCATCAGATGTATCATAACTTGTTTGTGAGGTACTTTCAAACAATTTTATACCGCAACTTTTCTCTACTTTTACATGCTGACCCGTTAGAACCAATTCTCTACAATCGACGGCCAACGATGTCGATATTTTCTCGCGATTCGGTGACAAAATAATATTTTCCTTCACGTTTGCTTTGATATTTTTGTTCCTGTTGATCCATTCTTCTTGAGGAACGACTTTGAGCGAAATGACTATGACGATTGACGGTTTGGATCCATCAGCCCCAGAAGGAATCGCGCCAGTTCTCGACGAAAGTATATAACTCCTCTTCTCTACTTTTATAAAGCTGTCCGAATTCCACGAGGAATTTCTCAGGATGTCATACACGTTGAACTTTACGTGCCCGATTCTATCCTCCCCGATCATAAGACTCAGAATGATCGTAGGAAAGATCTCGAAGTACTGCTGGAAGACTTCAAAGCTGCCTCTGAAGTAGAGACCCCATCGATCCTCGCCTTCAGAACAGTTCGTGATGTTACTGAACGACGCAACAGGAACCACAAGGCCCAGGAATTCGTAACTGAACTGGAAGTCGGGACCCTTCATTGGTAGTCCGTGTAACAACACTAGATCCAGATTCAGGGCGCTCTTGATGCAGATTGAAAATCGGAAAAGCTGCGGATCGTCTGATCTCGGTGACATAGTGAACAAACCTTCATCTGTATCCCAGTTTAGTGCGACAGGACTGTGCAGTCGGAACGTTTGCTTTTCAGGAATTGAATCGGCCAACGACACAGGCTGAAAGTCTCCAGCAACACTGCTTCCCTTGAATCTTTCTAACCTGAGGTTCATCAACAGCTGCGGTTTCCCCCGCCGACCCCCGAGCAAAGTTCTCCAGGAGTAAGAAAACCTCTTTGAGCTTTGATCGATCAGATTCTGTGACTCTCTAAGGCTGACATTAATGAAGCCTATGCGAGACCTCGTTACTCCCGAATACTGCATTTCCACCTTCACGTTGCACGTTCTCAGACGATCTAACGATGACATGGCTTTGGTCCACATAAAGAGAAGATCCGCAGATGAAAGGGTCATATCGGCTCTGCAAGGTGCGGACTCTAGGTTCGATCCTTGAAGGCTGCAGTAAACGATGTATGGCGTTGCACCTAAAAACCCCAGTCCGCGAACTTCCTTGATGTGCAGGACGACGTTCAGCTTCTCTGGTTCTTCGTCTTCCATATTTGTGGTACAAAATGCATTAGTTTTTATAAGACCGCAGTTTATCAACTTCAATTTAAAATAAATTATAAAATAATAAACTTAATCACCATCGCGTACTTTATTTGAGTAAAAAGATATAAAATGTAAACGGCGTATATAATAAAAAAAATTCTGGACGCTATTAAAAATGCGCTAAAAGAGCGTGGAGTGAACAATAATGTAAGTACTTCTATGGTATGCATTTCGCAGAGATAAATACTGCTCCAAGGATATTAATGTTTCTGAAAGTAGTTAGCATCTTGTCTTCTGTGAAATTGTAAATACTGAGATGTAGAAACATTCCAGTGTGTCGGTGATGTGTTCACAGGTAAATAAATACATTATAAAAACAATTGTGTAAATAAATACCAATTACGTTGGTGTGTAATTAATTAACTAAGAAATTTTTGTATAATTTTCGTAAATACGCATTTTGAAAATTTGATATTCTAAAATTTAGTTTTAATATGCATTCTTGAATTGAATTTACATGCAGATCAAGTTCATAAAAACAAATAATATTATTCACGAAGTAATTTAAGGGTAATTTAACCTATTCTTGATATTTCATATATGATTGAAAATATGGATCAGTAAATACTTAAATCGGTATCAAGTTTCTTGGATTCAGGTTTTAAAGTTCAAATCAAACCATAACACTTGTCACAAATCACCAATTAATTTTATATTTTACTGTACATCAGCAGGAGCTCTTCGGCATTGTCATTCATATTCATCAGTTATAATAAAATTATTATAACTGTCATAAAATGCAATATTTACCTGCTGTGACATTAAGCAATTAAAAATGCTTATCATTCATAACGCGTGACGTATCTTTACTTGTTAAACTGCAAACTGCATAATTACAAAACGTAAATAAAACGTATAAAACTACTAATTATATTCAAATGTTTATCTTTCATGATGGTTGCTCATTTAAGGAAAAATAATTTCTCATGGTGATTCTTTCAAGCGGAATGACGTAATTTAACAGGCAATTTATCCACGCTCATATGTTAAACGGCTGCTTAAGAGTTCGTACTGTAGTTAAGTTTATCTTGTTGCACCGCAGAATATAAAATTTCAGTAATTTATTATCCACTCGTAAAATTTATGAATCCATCTTGAAGTTGAGATGTATGAGGTAATGACACTCCAACTTGCAATTCATAAGAGAATCATTGCCTCATTTGTCCCTGAGTGTAATAAAATCCTCCTCAATAACCATGTAATCACTTCGGCGATCATCCCTGAGGCAACTTGAAATAACCATGAGCATTCTGCGCGACTTAATTCTAAATGCTTTAGGTGACAGCGTCTATTCTCTTTAAATCAGAACCATGAACCATTAACAACGTTCGCTCACTAATTAAAAATATCAGCAAATAAAGAACAAGGAGTTGACAAACTTGCATTCCATATTGTTATTAATTGGAGATAACACTATCAGAATCAAACCAATACAAGAAGACTCATCAGAAGATAACCATCTTTTAAAATATAGCCATTTCCATTACATGATTTTTTACTTTTACGTAAATATTAACAGAGCTTTGCGTTTAAAGATTTTTAGTACGTTCTAGTCTTTAGATTTCTAGTAAAACCTTTCTTGGAAGATAACACTTAATTTTACAGTATATTTAAAACAAAGAAATAAAAACTTATTAAATCAGTGGAAATAAAAAATTTGAAATTTAACATTTTCTGACAATTTATAAATTAAAATAATTTATTTGCAATTAAATCAGAAAATATTTATTAATGAATATTATATCATATTATATCGATTTTTCCGTTTCTCGTGATCTGAACGTCATATACCTCAACAAGGTGTCATTTCTAATGGAAACAGCCACGCTGAAGACGACTCCGCAGTTTTTAGATCGCTATCGACTACGGTTTACGAGTTATATCGATTTTTCAGTTTCTCGTAATCTGCACGTCATATGCCTCAACAAGGTGTCATTTCTAATGGAAACAGCCACGCTGAAGACGACTCCGCAGTTTTTAGATCGCTATCGACTACGGTTTACGAGTTATATCGATTTTTCTGTTTCTCGTAATCTGTACGTCATATGCCTCAACAACAGAATAACAGAAGCAAATTTTTCATTTTAAAATATTTATTAAATTTCTTGCAGGTGTTCCTTGCGAACCGGAAACAAAAACTGTGGAGTTACTTGCATCCCCCCTTTCAGATCACTTCCTATGCTATTAAAGGGGAGTTGCCCAACGTGGATTACCCTCATGTAGCCTGTTGCCCTAAAAAAAAGTAGGATCCTTAAGATGAAATCTGCGAGGGCTATTCTGTCGCAGGCAATACCTGCGAGGGATGTTCTCTCGCAGGCAGAACCTTGTAGGAGAGATACGAAGGGGTATCCTTTGGGGATGCCTTTTCCTCTCCGTTTTTGAACTAAGGTTACCACAAGCCGAGGCACCTCGGCCTGTTCTGAGAGGTGTATGTTCCGGGGTCACAGACCTTGGGCATACGGTAAAAGTTGTCCGCTACTCCTATTGGAATAGTCGGCCAGCTGCCTCCTAAACCGGTCAAGGCACGACGAGGGGAAAGCTGTAACCGCACAGCAATTTTTAACTCTCCCGCCATCGGAAGGGTGTGGGACAAGTACCAAATGCCCGACCCACCTGATGCAGGTTTTTCTAGTGTTTTCCCTGCATCACTTTTAGGCGAATGCCGGGTAGGATTCTTAAACTATAGCCCGGGGACCCTAGTTAACCGTTGGCTACCTTCCACTACCCTTCCGCATCCCCCCTTTCAGATCCGTTCCTATGCTATTAAAGGGCAGTTGCCACCATGTGGATTACCGTCATATAGCCTGTTACCCTACAAAAAAAACACGAATTGCCGGGTAGGATCCTTAAACAATAGCCCGGGGGCCCTAGTTAACCCTTGGCTACCTTCCTCTACCCTTCCGCATCCCCCTTTAAAATCCCTTCCTATGCTACTAAAGGGGAGTTGTCCCATGTGGATTACCTTCATGTAGCCTTTTACCCTTAAAAAAACACGAATTCCGCCATAAGGGAAATTTTCAAACATGCAAAAACGGCCGATATTTGAGTCGAATAAATATATTTCGGAGTCAATGAGATTTATAGTGTTTCTCCCGATGTTGGTTCTTAGCACACCGGGAGAATTTTTAACGCACTTAAGGACTCGAAACTAATTTTGACTCTTTTCTGACTCTTTTAAAATATTGCAATAATTCTATTTCTTTTAATTTACTGGGAGTTTTCTACTCTCTTCAGTAACATGAAGAAAATTAAACTCGTTAGGACTCCGGGATTATAATTAACTCTCTTAAAGTAGTGCCTCTATATTTTGACTCTATTACGGAATCGAGTATATTTCTCAAGAGTATTTTTGATTATATTTGGTATCGGAAGTGTTTAAGATTCTCGAAAGGCACTGATGTGTTATGATATAATTAGCATTCCCTCTGCATAGGATTAGGGCTAAATCACTTCTTGACTACTAGACTAATGTTGAACTAAATACTTTTTCAGGCCTACATAAATGAATACCCGGGCAATGTAGACCATCCCGGAAGTTCATAACAATTTAAACAAAAATGGCATGATGCTTCCGACGCTTTTAGTCTCAACCTTTGAAAATCTACCAGCGAGATTCATTCTACGTGACTGTAGTAAATGCCATACCATATATATTACAGTAATTTATCAGACAAGTAATATGATACTGTTGTGAGTTCCGTGGTTACGGAATAAAGACTGCAGTAGCGTAAGAACGCGACTCAGTGATTTTGGGTGACGTTATGAAATACGATTGCAATACATAATCTGTATCTTTGTTTGGGCAATTTGGTGAGAATTCACCGCCACAGTTCTAACAACTAACAGTGGCTGCTGTCAGACAGTATTTTATACTGTCGCATTAATTAGTCTGTTTCCTGGTCGACCATTTTTATTAAGAAAAACAACATGTATACGTGTTTTCTGGAAGAAAGAAATATGGATTTTCCAAGGATTAGAACAACTTCAATTGAAATCCGTAGGTGGCATTGGTAGGCAGTAGTTCGTAGGTAGTAATTGGTAAATCATAGTAGTAGGCAGTGCTCAGTGTCAAGAGGAAGTTTGCTTTTTAGGAAATGGTTAGTAGACTGCTAATAGGTTGTTTACGGTATAATCATCATTATTTGAAAGATATCGCCCAATCAAGGGAAAATTACAGTGCAAATAAGTATATATATTTAGCGAGTCATTGGTTGGGCCTGATTCTCTATATATATATTGTAATAAGCAACTTTAATTATTGAATTAAATTAATAAATTAAATGATTCTGCCTCACGTTGGCACGCCATAAATGTAACACACAAAAAAAAATTACGTATTAATTAGCCCACGTTGATGCGCCAAAAATGTAATAAACAAAAGTAAATTAATTTAAATCGAATCGCCCCACGTTGAACGCCATTTTATGTAATATACAACCTTTATTTATTTAATTAAATGAAAGAATTTAAATGATTCTGTCTCACGTTGGCACAAATTATGTAATAAACAAATTTTAATTAATTAAGCGGATGAATTAATTATTAACTATTTATTTATAATGAAAGGATGTTAAAATGATTATAGGGTTTAAATTTCAGAACAATTGATTTATTTAAATTAATGGTAACAAATTTTCTTGTTGTAATCATTTTACATTAATGTTCTTACTATTATACAAACTCCTTTACTCCTGTCTCAGGGTCATTAATTGGACCTTTTAAACAAAGAACAATACCTTTTCCTACTATCAAAATTAACAAACAAAATTTACAACATTCAAAACTTTATTAGAATTAAAACAACAAAATGAAATAGAAACCGAAATCTGACGATCTATCCTTATTTAACTTTTGCATAGCAATAAATTTTATAAAGTTTGTATCTACTTACAGTTTGTACCGGTACCAGGCATTTGTTTGGAATCTATGATACACTTTACACTATTTACACGTAACAGGCCATCGTTTCACTGAATTTAATTTGTTTTAAGTCATTTTCCAAAGCTTTTGTATCATCCACCAGACACAATTGTTCCGTAAAATACTGCCGACCTTTGCTTTAAGTCTCTCTCTCTCTCTCTCTCTCTCTCTCTCTCTCTCTCTCTCTCTCTCTCTCTCGCTCTCTCTCTCTCTCTCTCTCTCGCTCGCTCTCTCTCTCTCTCTCGCTCTCTCTCCAGCGAAGATTGTAGCTCTGGTTCTGATTACGGGGACATCAGAATGTTGTCAACTGCTTCTCCAAAGTTCTACCAATACCTGCTGACCAATTGTTTATATATATAATTGTCTCTATGAGCCCGTTTTTTGTGACACATCGACTTCTTCGGCCACTATCCAGATAATATAACTTCAGTTTTGAGCACACGATTCGGATAATAATATACCAAGTGAAGTCAAGTAATTTGGTTTACCCCTACTTACATATAGTCCCACCACGGTTCAAGAACGTGTTCACAAAAAAAATGTAATAAAATATAATTTTAAAACTTTCGTGTTTCATGTAAGACTTCATCAGGCATTGGAGTAATTTAGGGCGTGGAGTATTATAAATAATTTGTATAAAATGCCAATTTCTTACAATAATACGTTCTAAAAATTCATACAGATATTAATGAAAGAACTGGGCAATGTTCAAAATTAATTTATAATATTCGAAGTTCTGAATTGCTCTAATGTACACCGGATGAAGGACGAAACGTGTGAATTTATAGTTTTATCAACTGATTTATAAACAATACGTTTGGCTTATGACAAATTTATTTTTTTAAAAGCCAAATTAAAATGTCAGATAATTATAATTAAATGAATAGATGAATTCAGACAAAAAGAGTGATGATATAAATACCACACAACGTGTCTGGGATCCTTGTACCTTTCGTCAGGTGCGAGGAAGAGCCCAGAGCGACACAACGAGACTCGTCAGTTGACAAAACTGTAAAGCGACGAAAACGCAACGACAATGGGAGAGCCGAAGGGTTAGTGTAACAATAAGGGAGCAACGACAATGGGAAAAAGAAGGTTCAGCGTAATAATAAAGGGTTAAATTGAATTATTAAGTTTCATTGCGTCTGTTTGTACATAAATAGCTGTGATGTTTGATTTAATGTGAAGCATCTCTGAAATGAGTCTGGAATTGTGCCTGGTGTCAATGTAAAAATCTTAGCATTTTGCCAATCAAATGTATGTTTAGAATTGGTGACAGCTACATCAAACAGTGTATTGTTTACAAAATCCTTTCCTCTGATTGTAATTCCTGCTACATAGGGCAAAGAAAACGTTCCCTTAATACACGTATCAAGGAACATATGTCTAATATCAAACTTCCTGCAGTCTGCAAACATATCATCAATTCGAAACATACATTTGATTGGCAAAATGCTAAGATCTTAAACATTGACACCAGGTACACTTCCAGACTCATTTCAGAGATTCTTTACATTAAATCAAACATCACAGGTATTAATGTACAAACAGACACTATGAAACTCAATAATTGCTATAATCTCTTAGTATTACGCTAAACCTTCCGCTTTCCCATTGTTGCGTTTTCGAAGCTTTTGAGTTTTGTCAACTGACGAGTGCAGTTGTGTCGCTCTAGGCTCTTCTTCGCACCCGAGGAAAGGGACAAGGATCGCAGAAACGTTGTGTGGTATTTATATTATCACTTTTTTGTCTGAATTGGCTATCTTTCTAATTAATTATTTTCAATCAGACGTAATTTTTTCATTCTAATTATTATTAATGTTGTCGAAAGAGTACAAATCCGGTGTTGACCTACGAATTATGCCCAGTACTCTGTGTCCACTGAAAACGTATATGTAAGGCTTCCTTGAACTTTAATCTACGTTTATGTATGAGTTTTTTTATTATATTTACCGTATACTCTAGTATTTGATATCTGACAGGTAAGATTTATTATCTAATGTTTCAAATTTTCCCCTAACAGTCCGTAGATAATAGCGACTACATGAAGGAATAGCCTCCGAAACTTCTAACGAATTTCCTTCTACGTTAAGTGCAATTTGAACGAACGGAACATGACATTGGCGATACGGCCTTTAATGAAAGCAATTAGAAGAACATGTTTGCCTGTGACCAATGAGAGAGTCTGCGCGGCAAATTGAGGGAAGATGCGCCCACCCATCGGGCAGACATTTCCCACACGGTATCGCACTTGCATTTGCATAACCGGCCCTCAGCTGCCGCGCCTTGCCTCCAGTCGTGTCCTCGTCACACTTCTACCTGCTTCGTACCGTAAACTGGTCAAATTCGTCAATTTATATTTCCGTACTTCCATCTTGCCATTCAAATTTATCTACACTACAACTGAGTTCACGTTTAAGTAAATTTATGATATTCTAAATTCAATTTAATTTCTGATACTATAATTCTAATTATTGTTTTTGTTATTGAAGGACTATGACCGATTAGGACCGGAAGCTACCAATAAAATATACGTATTTTATAACAAGTGACTGTATTAAGGTTCTTTATAACTTTTCAATAATTAAAATGATTAAATCTGATATAGAATAATAATTCTTTTCCCTTCTATCATTTAAAATTTAATTCAAGATAACTGATTTCTGGATGAAGTTTTCTCGGGATTCCAATCGGGTAGCGTAGTTAAGTTTCACTTCACCTGAAGAAGATGGTGGTGCAAGCCATCGAAACGTTGTATTTACTTAACTACGCTACCCGGTTGGAATCCCGAGAAAACTTCCTCCAGCAACTACACAGTGAAAACCTACGTTCCTTATTTAGCTGATTTCTGATTATGTTTTTCTTATACCAACAATTACATTGTACATTCACTTCCAGGTCACCAAAATTGGGATTCACCTCCTATCTTTAGATTCTTAAAATTATATATTGTAATGCCAATTAAACTGGCAATTAATTGTTTTTAATATAATTAAATTGTTAGCGGTACGAATGCGTAAAGGCGACAATGAAGGTGGGTTTTTCCTTTGTTCAACAATGGAGACCGCGCGCGGAGAAAACTCAGTATGCACTTGGAGAACGCGAGTCTGCTGCGAGAAACGGAACAGTTCAGTTCACGTGGGGAACTGAAAAACGTAAAAGTCTGATGATCTAAAAGTCTGGAATCGGTGATTGAAAGTTGAAGGAGTCAAAAATCTGCGTGCGAGATATGAATCTGTTAAAAGTCGACGGGGAGATAATATGGTTAAGCTCACCTAGAGCAACAAACAATAAAGTTTGCAGATATAAAGTACGAATGGCGAGATCCTGTATGTCTACATGAAAGCAAGCAAATATTTTCCGGAGAGATTTATTTAATAATTCGCACACGGTGAAGTAAATGATTGCTTCACTCTGATTGAACAATTATCGCTTAGAGGGGACCGGCATCCACTAGCAGACCAAAGCGGGCGGCTCATCCGAGGTTCCAATTGCAGAGGACGAGCATTTTAATCGTGTGTATTAAAATTTTCAATGAAGTGTAGAGTCTGTGTAAAAATGCTTTTTTAGTGTGGTAGTTTTCAAGATACAAGAGAGAGATCTTGTACCAGACAGACGTTCCGTGAGTAACAATACTTTTATACAAATTTGTAAACGATAATATAAAGGTATAGTCAGTTTTCGTTTCGTTCAGTTTTCTTTTCACTTATTTTCATATTGTTTTAGATTAACTTTTTACATTTGAATTGTTAATTATCAGTTTATACATTGATTTTGTTCTAATAATCAAACCCAGTTATGGCCCTGAGATAAGAGATTCGACGAATTTGATTGTAATGATATAAGAACTCTATGTTCATAAATGCCACGAATTAATAAACGAAAATTAAAGTATTTGTTTTAATTGGATGAAATTCGGCATGAAAATAGGTCTTGTAGATTGTAAATTTATCAACAATAATTAATTTCCTATCAGTTGTTAATTACAATATATTGGAATGACTAATTTAATTTTTATTTCATTTACTGAAATTCTTCCTGATTTACCAGTCTAAAATTTAACTGTTGTACTTGGTCTGCCCTGGAACAAATTATATAGCTGTGTAGCTAATCTGATGTCGTCCAGACAATATTTAAGAACATGTATAGTATAATGGAGTTCTGAATAATCTTCAAGATATCTATGAATTTTCGCGTAATTACCTCGGTCTCGGGCTCATGATAGTCGAGATATTTCCAGAACGTTGAGTTGAATTAATATTATACTGAATTTCTATAATGTTTAATTTATAATTTGTATACTGTACTTATGCTTTTACACTGCGGAAAGGGTTTTAGAGGGTTGGGAAAGAAATTCGAGGGCAATTTCGAGTAAATTGTTAGCTGAAGATTATTTTAAAAGGATTATGTGGCAACACAAATTTTTTCTTTGAAACCTTAAGAATAAATATCGCAATAGTTTTTTTCCGTTGCTGCCGTCGCTAATAGTTTTTTTTAAAAGTAACAGGCTACATGACGGTAATCCCCTTTAATAGCATAGGAAGGGATTTGAAAGGGGGCATGCGGAAGGGTAGAGGAAGGTAGCCAAGGGTTAACTAGGGCCCTCGGGCTATGGTTTAAGGATCCTACCCGGCAATTCGCCTAAACGTGATGCAGGGAAAATCCTAGATAAACCTGGACCAGGTAGGTCGGTCATTGGGTACTTGTTCCACGACCTTTCGATGGCGGTAGAGGGGTTAGTTGTGGGGTCGCAGTTTGTCCCTCTCCGTGCCTGGACCAGTTTAGGAGGCAGCTGGCCGACTATTCCAATAGGAATAGCGGACAACTCTTACGGTATGCCGAAGGTCTGCGTCCCCGGAACATACACCTCTCAAAACAGGCCGAGGTGCCTCGGCATGTGCGAACCTTAGTTCAAAAAACCAGAGAGATGTGAAGGCGTCCCCAAACGTAGCCTCCGCCAGAGCTGTCTGTAATAATTATGTTTCTTTCCAGGGAGTTTTGAAAAGAAAAAGAAGTAGCTGCGAGATTTAAAAATTTATACGATTTCGCATCTTTCCAAGAACCACACTTGTATTTTTTTTACTGTTGGTGAGCAGTATGGTAATTTTTTTATATTTTGCGCAAGAAATAAAGTTATATAAAACTTGAATATTTCGTTTACATCCAAATTGTACTACAATACGCACCCTACAACATAGAATTATAATTAATCTCTATATAATAACAATTTATTTGAAAGTGAACTTACGTGTTAGTTTGGGAGATTAAATTGGAGTATAGTGGGATGGTGATTGGTTAATATTACAGATATATAGAGACAAAGCTTATATCTGAGGTTAAGTTAATTAAGGCATGTGGATGGCAAAATATCGACCGGATCGGGAATCGAATATAAAATTTCGACCGGATTCGATTACTGATCCGGTCGACATTTTTCCATCGACGTACCTTTTTTTACAGTTAATTGTATTATATATTAACAAGCTTCACAGTTTGGGATTTGACCAGGCGCCAGAGTGACGGGGAGATCATCCTTGAAGCCTGGGCAGAAGCACGTAGCGACGGACATCTAGATTTTACTTGAGATGGGGGCCCGTGATAACGCGACGTCTCCTAAAAGTCATTGGCTGGATCAATATTATTTCTTGGTCCAGGAAGATCGTCCAAAAAGGTCGATAAGATCCTCACTGCAAGGTATTGTGCAGTGAGATTCTTCTACAAGCTATTGTTAGAGGCTGACTGATTCTTGAACGTGTCTTCGTCTGACTGATGCGCCTAGAGAGGGATTGGGGTATCGACGTCCCTGGTTAATCTTGAAATTAAGAGATCAGATGATTTCTCCGGCTACAGATAATTTGTGTATATCCAGGTAAATATTTTTCCTTCATCCCATTCAATATTTAGATATACTTAAACGTTCCCGTTTTTAGCAGTATAAAACCCTTCCTTCTATAGGAGATTGTGTTGTGCCGCTGCCATTCGCAGCTTAATAACGTACATCAAGTGGAGACTTTCTGCGAAAAGGTTCGACACGTGCTAAACCCCGGGCAATATATTCGATCACAATTTCAATCTGATTTCGATTCTTAATTTCGTAAAATACGTTTATAAAAATATTAATTGCCCATTTCTGTTTTTAAATGGTCACAGAATATTTCCAGTCAAACGCCACAGTAAAGTCCCTTGATGTATGAAATAAGATTATAGTAAACAATACCAAAGGTTTCGTAATCATTATAATTTGAATGTATTGTTGTTAATCTATATAATAAAAAAGGATGTATATTTGTATGTATGTATGTATGTTTGTATTTACGGTAATCTTAATAGAAATTTTATCGCGTGGACAGAATGCAACAAAAATTGGTATACGTATTCTTCAAAATACGAGAAACGGTACTGTGAGGGTGAGAAACGCCTAGCATACATGTGGAAAGAATTATAATTAAAAACCGTGATCATTAAATATTAAATTACTGCGCGCCAAGAGACAATGACGTCACGCGAGAGAAAGACGTTACTACGCAACGAACAAAGGAAATATTTCCTTTATTAGGAATTAAATAAAGCAGAAATATTTTCTTTAAATAAAAAGTATAATTTTATACAGCAATACTCCATCGAATGTAATAAAGAAGAATAGGAATTACTTTACCATCCTTGCGGAAAATGTAAGTTAATTTTCGCGCTATATTAGTTGTGAGTCTAGCTAACAATTTCATCAATGTAATATTTCGTAATGTTTGAAGACTGAGTGACAATTGACAATTATATCCTGAAATACTCAAGGAATATATTTAAGTATTCAATTAAATACTTTTTCGAGTTTATATAAATAAGTACACGAGCAACGCCGGGCACCCGGCTAGTAACTAATAACAATTTATGCAAATAATAAATTAATGTAGTCGTTATGGATTAAAATTATAAAGTTTTGTTAGTACAGGATAAATAGTCAATTTTAATCAGTTAGTTACATCATGCTTAATTGTAACCATGACATTGTAGCGTCTCCGGTAAGGATTCGCAGAAAATATTGCAAAATTATCACGATAAGGTGGCGGTGGCAGGATCCCGCGGTTTCCACAGTTAAAGTGCTCTCAGACATGCGAACACAGCAACAGATATTTCTACTACTGAACAGAAAAGAGACGAAATAAATCTGTAACTACAGACATTTAAAAATCATTATTGAAGACTTGGCCAAATAGGCGTGGGTGAGAATTGTATTGAATATAAATATTATTCTATTCATATTGTTCGGGAAACAGCAATCAATCGTAAGAGAAAAAGGTCCAAATCTTTTACAAATCAACCCACAAATAATTGAGAGTGTTTATGAGCTGATTAATATTGGAAATAACGTCGCATGGTCGTAGAAAATATTTTACACTAGAATTTTATGTTTCTTGACTATGGGTCTATATTAAACGTTTCATATCACGAAGAACTGATGAGGTTAGAAACATCTGGACCGCACCGTGAGAACAGGTATTAAGAAAAACAATTGTATTAATATATTTTAAATCGCTTACATTTTAGTAATACGGTTCATATTAGTTAAGAGATTAAAACTAAGCGACAACATTTTTAGAGACATTTTATATATGCTCAAAAATTTACTATATATTTACAAATTCATATTTCATGAATTATTTGCA
This sequence comes from Zhengitettix transpicula, assembly GCA_037074705.1. Taxonomy (NCBI): domain Eukaryota; kingdom Metazoa; phylum Arthropoda; class Insecta; order Orthoptera; family Tetrigidae; genus Zhengitettix; species Zhengitettix transpicula. Next base: position 78,211,609 of record CM073594.1, on the reverse strand, counting down.
CAATATTTTTGCTATTTTTGTTGTCTGCTTTATTACCTAAATGCAAAATTCGACGTCCATGACTCGCACTATGTTACGACATCCACTAAAGATGATGGTTGCAAGACCGTTGACATCAAAAAGTCCGTCGTTAATTGAATAAGTGAATATGAATTATAAATCAGTGGGAAAATTGTTCCTGGAAACAACGCTGCTCTTCACAATGTATACGTTCGCAGTTAATGGTTTTGATAATAAGCAGACATTTGAAGCATTTTAAGCAGATGATGAATTGTGCCTGAGTGGCAGTTCTTAATGTGGAACACTCTAGATGTAAGGTTAATCGTTGGCTTAATTCTATACTACTTGTCTTATACGTTTCCCGGGCTTCATGATTCAAACATCTCCATTAATAAAATTTGATTGACACGTTCATTAACTACGTTTTATGCTACCTCTAAATGGCCTGCTGATACATTCACCAAACTTTCACTTTCAATCATGCTACCTAATGCTAAATAATTCTGGTTGACAAGATTGCAGTCGATGATTAACTCTTTCATTAACTTTTGCATTTAATCCAATGAATTAATATAACTTTAAATTATTTTTTAATTCGTTTCTATGTGGTTATTGTCACTCATAATTGCTTATAAGAAATGCTTATTAAACTGCAAACTAGATAGCGTTAAAATTAACTATTCTTTTTAATAAGTAGTTTAGTATGATCTCGTATTACAAAGAATAAGAGGTTTCTTCAATTATTCAAATAAATTAAAATTAAAAGCTCTTGTGTACAAAAGTAAGATAAATTAATTGGGGTTATTCTATTTCATTATTTATGTATTTAAATTTATTTTACGAAAGCAAATATCATGGCCAATTAATATTCTCGACTTGAGTCTGGCGAGTGCCAATGCTTGTTTCTCTGATACTTAGAGAAACGAAATAAAGCCCCGATGCGGCATCCCTTTGTACAGATTCAAATATTGTGAGTGTCTGTTCTCGAGATTTTAGCACGTTCAGACAAGACGTTCAACCATAAATTAAGATATTGAGGTTTATGGAGGCTCAAATCTGATTCTTATTGGGTAAAAACTGTAGAATTCAAGATCCTGTGGGGGAAATTTCGAAAAAACGACGTGTGAAGGGAACTTGGAGAGAAAGCAGAAGTTCGTTTTTAGTTATGGGAGAGTGAAATTTGGAGCAAGCGGAAGTTAGCTTTCAGTTAGTGCTGAGATGCTATTGCGAAGTAAGTTACTTGGACAGGTTGGTTTTAGTGTGCAGTTCGTGAGCTTTGGAGTGGAAGACAGTTTTCGAGGAACTTATGAAGAAGCTGAGCCGTGAGGACAAAGTTAGTTTTCAAGTTCCGGATGGTGATTAGAGTTTGGAGAGTGAGTTTTTGAGGAAATTATGGAGCTGTCCCGCTGACAACAACCTGTAGGTCAGCTGGGTGACCATTTAGGCCTGCCGCACACTGCAAGCGACGCGACGAGTCATTTTGTCGGACTACGACTCGAGGAAGAAAATACATGGGCTCCTTATGGAGGGACGCACACCGGGCGAAACTGTCGCGTGCGACACGGCGCGACGGTCTGCGACGGTTTGAGACAGTCCGCGACCGTCGCCTCGTGACAGCCAGACACCTCGACTCATGTCTCGTCGTGTCGGACGCTGACAGATGGAATTATGACTCGTCGCATTGCCTGGCGAGTCAAACAACACTGCGCATGCGCCCAGCACATAACCTAACCTTGTCTTTGCCCCCAAATATTCATTTCTGTATTGGTGTTTACTCGACAAAGAAAGGCGAAAATGGATATATATATATATATATATATATATATATATATATGAGTGTGTGTGTATTGAGTTGAATTCATTTGCTGCTATAGATAATATTTTGTAATGAACGAAGCACGCGTCTTGTTGATAAATTATATTGAGCGAATATGTGAAAGAAAGAGACAGTTTATATTATTATTATTATTATTCTGTACCTACATTATTTATTTAAATATTATTTTGTTGTAATGACCAGTCGTTGTAACACAGTTTTTACAATAAATATAATATTTTCTTCACAAACCTCTAATAGACTAAATGAAACTATGCTGCCATAGTTGGAATTAAATAAATCCATGTATCTGTTTCGAATACCATAGGCAGGATTGGTTCCTCTGAAAACTGTTTGAGAAGGATCAATGTCATCTTCCTCTTTTTCTCTAATCGTGTTGTGAAGAACGCAACAGGCAACAATGATTATTTTTGCTTTTTCTGCATTTTCCAGCATCGCATTTTCGAGAACCCGGAATTTCTTTGTTGACATCCCAACACCAAAGAGTCGGCAATATAGTCGAGGAAGAAGACGTGCCTGCAGCTGTAGCTATTTAGTAGAGAACACACAATCATCAAGTTCTCTTGATTCCAGACCCCCAACTAAAGAAAGAAAAAAAAACTGCAGCAGAAATGTTGGCAGTGCCAATGCAAAAGTTCCTAGAATCTAGGTGCACTGAACCCGATTCACCTATGATGCATTTTTTTAAAGGGCTGCTGCAAGACATTGAAAAATTCTCAATAAGACGGCAAAGAACTTTTAAAGTAAAATTATTAGAATTAGTTAATAATCTTGCAGACAAGGAAGAGGCATGAAAATGAAAAATAGTGTCTTGCTTTCTTATTTTTTTCACCAATCAAATAAATAAGAAAATCGAAACTTTTGGAGCTTTCATCCTCGTGAAATTGTAAAATTTGTTTGCGTCCACTCGTAATACATTAAGAAACACGTTTATACTTCTTTTAGTATTAATTGGGTGTAACCATAAATCTCGAGAACTTTTGTCTTCTTCCAACAACATATAACAATAAATAATAACAGCTATTTCGTCGTCACGCTCAATCTTCACTGATATTAAATGAGTTTGGTTGCTAGACGCAGCTCGAAACAGTCTGAAACCGTCTCAGACAGCCTCAAACATTTTGTCGGCGACGATTTTGCCTCGAGTCATTTTGCTTCCGACGTTTTGACTCGAGTCATTTTGCTTCAGACAGCTTGCGACGTTTTGACTCGAGGCAAATCATCGCCGACAGTTTCGTCGCTTCCAGTGTGCGGCCTGCCTTACGAGGAAATACGACGGATTGCAGCGGTCGCCAGAGCCATCTGCCAAGTCTTGACCTGCCAGATATGCAAGTGGTAATGAACCGGAAAATAATCCCATCAAAGCCGGATCGTTAAAGCCATATGACGACCGTGTTTTGGCCCATCAACCACACAGAGTCAGATATTGTCTGTTTTCTTTTTCATGTATGCAAAACAGCTGTGGGTATTTAATTGGTAAGGGGAGGAGGAAGTTAATGTAATTTTTATGTGTTAATAAAATATTAATTATTAATTATTGTGATTAATTTCTCCCTCTGAAATATAATTAAATATTTTCAGTGTTAAACGACTACTTAATTGTCTATATATTTTAAAAAATGACTAAATAAAATCTTATTATCCGTATAAAAACATTACAATGCATGCAAAATTATTTTCATATAACGTTCTATTGCACTTTATAATAAGAAAACAAAGAATCTGATTACTTTCTTTTATTCTGATTTTTGATTATATTTCAACACAGGTCCTGAAATGCATAATTACAGATTTGTCTGAACTTCTATGAATGTTATTGCATGACGACATGCCTTGTTATCTGGACTAAAACGCGAGATTCTAGTTACAATTGTTACAGTAGGAAACTCAATGCGAAGAAGAGCATGTGCCTGCATTCAGTCAAAAGGAAATCACTTTGGAGCGCTCGGTTCACATATAAAATGCTCAACTAGTCAGTTGAACTTCGTATAAACCGATTAGATAACTTTGTAATTATATATTTACGGGCCCATGCTGTAATACACTATGTTTCTTCTCTCAATATGAGGAATACATTCCTAAAATTTTGCAGTCGAGTTCTGTTACGCCCTATATTAATTAACAACTATTAAGGACAGGTGTAATTAACCTTACGCATTTTTATCTAAGTTATTGTATTACTCGACGACTACTGCAGAAATTCTTTTACCTGGTAATCCGTACCATATTTATGATTTTAAAATGTTTATTCTATATTATAATACATTAGTACTGAACACTGTAAACACGAACCTGGATCCGTTTCGACTGACAAGTGATTTTTTCGTACGTCTGTAAAGAAATTGTTTGTGATGTTAACAAACTTAATAATATCAGAAAAGTTAACGGTCCTTGTGGCGCTCAGAGCATTTCCTATCAATTCTTCACTCTTGGGTAGTAAAGTGGCTCTTTGTCAACACTCGTTTTCCTTATTTAGATATATAAAGTTCAATCTTTCTTCCCGAGGTCACCATATCGCATGCTAAGAGGCAGAGCCCTAGAAACCAGCTTCCAAACAAATCGCTTAGATTTCGCATCCACTGTAAAACCAACTTACTGGCCAACAGACCAGTCAAAACTCCCAGACTGATAAGATTTCTTCGTAACCAAGGGAATTAGCCAAGCACACACAAAAGTCGAAGAACTATATGATCTTTCGTCTGATCACTCACCTGTATTCCTCACCATAAGTACAAACATAATCGACAGAAGCAGACCACCGCAACTATGCAACCAACGAACGGACTGAGACAATTTTAGAGAGATATTAGATAAAAACATCTCACTTAACACCCCAGCCAACTAAACGAGGATATCCAATATATCCAATATATTAATATATTAATAATAAAATAATGGAGAAAAGAAGATTGAGAAGAGAGTGGCACAATAGACGGTACCCTGAGGAAAAACGCCAATATAATGTATGTTCCAGAGAACTAAAAATACTCCTACAAGACTTCAGGAACTCCTCCTTCCAAGAGTACCTAGAGGAATTAACCGCAACAGAACAAAGCTAATACTCGTTATGGAAAGCTACGAGAAGACTCAGTCAACCTGTGAAGCCAGTACCACCACTTCGCAAAGCGGACGGATCATGGGCGAAAAACGATGTTGACAAAGCTGAAGTATTCGCCAACCATCTTAAAGAAGTCTTTGAACCACTGCCGGTAGCTCCTGGTATAGTCGAAGAAGAAATAGAACACTACCTTGAGGCCCCGTTACATCTCTCGCTCCCTATTAAAAACTTCAAAATGAGAGATATAAAAACAGCGATACACAAACTACCAGCAAAGAAATCCCCTGGATACGACCTCATTACAGGCCGCATACTAAAAAACTACCGAACAATGGCCTCAAGTCACTAACATTTATATTTAACGCTATTCTAAGAACTGGACACTTTCCGACACAGTGGAAAGTCGCGAAAATCATCCTAATACACAAGCCCGGCAAACCACCAAACCTCGCTGAGTCATATAGACCTATAAGCCTAAACTGTTTGAAAGACTGTTACTCAAAAGGCTAATCCGTATCATAGAAGACAAACATCTCATTCCTGATCACCAATTCGGCTTCAGGGCTGCACACTCTACTATAGAACAGGTTCACCGTGTGGTGGACATTATTAACGCATCCTTCAAGGCAAAAAAGTACTGTAGTACAGTATTTATCGACGTCAGTCAAGCATTTCATAATGTTTGGCACAAAGGGCTACTATATAAGCTAAAGAAGTGGCTACCGGGCAACTTCTACCTCATATGAAAATCATATTTGCATGGCAGACTATTCCAAGTAAAGTACGAAGATGCACTAACCGACCTCAACCCTATAAATTCTGGAGTGTCCCAAGGCAGCGTCCTGGGGCCGATCTTATATCAACTATACACAGATGACCTACCAACATGCGAAAGAGCTACAATATCTACATATGCAGATGATACTGTGATATTAGCCTCAGAGGATGATCCAGTCAGTGCATCCACGCAGCTACAAAATAACCTCAATAACATCCATGATTGTTTAAAAAGATGGCGCACAAAAATAAATTAAACAAAATCGGTACACGTCACTTTTACCAGACGGGATATATACTCACCAAGAATACTCAATGGACAGCCGGTACCACAGTCTGACTCAGTAAAATACCTGGGAATGCATCTCGACAAGGGTCTCACATGGAAGACTCACATATTGGAGAAAAGACTACAATTAAACATCTCTGGCTACTGGGTAGAATATCAAAACTTTACCTCGATAACAAACTCCTAATATACAACACCATCTTCAAGCCCGTCTGGATGTTTGGCATCCAGCTTTGGGTAGCGGCATCATCCACCAACAAGTGCTTCCAACAATCACCAACGCACAATATTACATAACGAATGCAGACATACATAGTGACCTAAAAGTGAAATTGTAAAAAACAGTGTAAGATACATAAAAAGACTTGAGTTACACCCCAACCAACTTGCAAATAACTTACTAGACAGTAGTAAACACAACCGCAGGCTTAAAAGAAACTACACTCTGGACCTGCCTTACCGCTTCTAGCTGAGAACACTAACTGGAAATAATCTAAATAGTAACAACACCCAAACTGCAACAGAAGACGTATTAATGTATGCGTCTTCTGTACAACCCACACTCATACACAATATTAATTTGCTTTTATTATCAGAAGATCGTAAATAGTTATTAATAAAATAAAAACCATATCGCATTGAGTTCGTTTGTCAGTAAGTGTAAAGTATTTCCCAGCAAAATGTATTTACGAACGCATTTAATTTTGTAAGTGTGGTTATTATTCTTGTGTATTCTTGTACCATTTTCCTCACACAACCTCTCTTTCTGTCTATAAAAATTAATAAAAGTACAGTTTGAAACCAGACTCACATTATTCGCAATTCAGTTATTTTTCACTGACGTTAAAGCGGTTATTCATTAATTGTTTCAATATATAATTTTTAATTATCGTTTGGCACAATGTTTTCTTGCTTATTTTCCGATACACGATCGACTACAAACAATCACTGCTTGTAACCGGTGTTCTGAAGGGTTACGCGCATTGTGCAGCTACTAGTCGTGCCATTGAAAAATCAGTCATTATGAATGATTCTCGAGAAGACCACGAGTGTTTGTTACGGATCGTTTTTCCAAAAATTACGCTCTATGACCTAAAATAGCTCTCCAATGCACGGGTGAGTAGATTGTGTTCCAAGAAATTCGAAGCTACATCAGCCTGAGGGACGTCAGAGGGCATTAAGGGCCGAGGAAGCATTTAGTGAAGTTGGAACCGGATGAGATCAGCAATGTCAGGAGCAGCTCAGCGGCGTATTTTAAAAATATCCTTTAACTCAACCATTAATGTTTATATTATATAAATAGTGAAAGAATTAAACCATAATAATCTGTATTTTCGTCCTATCTTGTTCAAACCTTGTCCGATCGATTTGAAAATCTGTGGATTTGGTTTTCAGGTGAAACGTCTTTTAATTTAAATTCAATTTTGTTCTGCAGTTAGCCCAGAAAAATCTTAAATAAATTCATTTATAGCTTACTATTTAACGTGACTTTTCCTGGACCTCTTATCTGAAAATTCTTAAAAAATCAGCTTTAAACAACACACACTACAGGCAAATAGAAAGTGAATATTCGAAAAGAAATGGCTGACGTTAAACGGGAAATATTCTCATAATTTTTTTTTAAGAATCCTTGTATGCGAACGTTTACGTTTGTATAATACTAAATTTGTCTCCGATATATTTAGTTCATTTTAATACTGAATGAATAACATATGCTCTATTTCTGTAGCACAAAATGGCATTTGTTTTTTTAGTTTTTCAAATTTTAAGAGCCGATTTTCAGTGAGATAATTAAACTCGTGGGTTTACAATAAAATAAGTGGAAAATTTCTACGTATAGCAATCAGAGATTCTGTTAGGAAGAAACAAATAGTATTTTTTTAATAATTAAATTAAATTTCATAGAAAGCTAGATTTCAATAGCATGGAACTTAGATTCAATATGAAAAATACCTGAAGGCAGAGTAAATGAATAATTTTATTTCCGACGTTAATTAGTTTAATTGGAATCTCAAGGTTTTGTCGTCGTTAATTAAGGTGTTTGAAGAAATACGTACACCGCTACGACTGTAGGAGAATAGGTCAATCACAAAATACGAACTCATTGAGGCGTAGGTGCTTGATTAGTTATAGCAACTATGTCTTCAGAGATGAACTCATACATTTCGTCATTCAATAATTGCCATTTGCTCATCATGAAATAAAATAAAAATATAAATGATTCTGACAAGGCACTTGTCACGGAAGTTCAATACATATTCTTAGAAAACTATTTCTGCGAGATACATAACGTAAGTCTGGATAATAGAAAAATATGTAATTATAATATTATTCTACAAATATTTACATTTTAAATATAAAATATTAAAATAATTTTTATAACGTCAGTTAGTCATTTATAAATATATTTTTAAAAATCTTCTAAATCTTAAAGAAAAAATTAATAAGTTTACCCCAATGTTTTTAATAAGTCAGCAATTTAAATGAAAAACTAACTCTTTATTATTACATTTTTAATTTAGAATTAAATAAGTTATAAATTTAATATTGTTGAAAAATTGTGCACTGATAATTTTGCGTCATTTTGAAAATTTGAAAATTAATGATTCGCGTTAAAAATATATTAATTTATAATTTATTTAATTTACGTATTTATAAAATTACAATATATACGAGATCCTTGTTGAAATGCAAATGATTTCTGATAAAGTTTTATTTATACAAATCAATATTGCGAACTGACGAAATCTCCGCAAAATTCTTATTAAAAGATGTAAAAATCAAGAATTAGTTTTTCATTTAAATTTATGGCTCATTAAAACGTCTGGGTAAATTAGAAAAATTAATTTACCAGTAATAAGGCTATTAATTTTTCTTCCAGATTATAAAATTTATATTAAAAAATTAAATTTTGTACTACTAGTTTCTGACATTATTGTGACTCTTTTCAGATGAGACAAGGTGCAACTTAGTGGTGGATAATATAATATATTAACTTTTTTCTTAATATATTTCCCTTTTCACGTATGTATTTATCTAATCTGTTTTCTCATTTTTAATTTGGCTTGTTTTATATTCGTATTTATTATTTTTTATTTTCTCTTATTTGTGTTTTTATTTGTTTATATGCGTTGTTTTTACTTTCTTTGTACTTAATAGTTGTCTTTTATTGTTGTATGTATGTATTAATTCTTTGACTTGCTCTATTTCCTCAGTGTAGGACTAATAAAATCAATAAATAAATTTAAATCTTATCGGCAATAATTATGTACTAAGAATTATACTCCCATTTCATATTCGGAAACATTCTCCAATTTAAGGATTGTTTGCAGCTAATATTAATTTTGAAGGTCATAAATGAATAATGGGAACCGTAGTTGATAACGTCCACTCGCTGGTATGTGGAATTTCAGCAGGCCATGAGTAATGTTGATATGTACTAGACGTTCAGAGCGTTGGATCGCGTAATTGGACGGAGTGTCCCCGCGAACACAAAGTGGTCTGTGTTCGGGCCTTCTCAAAGCTCTCTCTTGTCTCTATTTTATGCCCCATAACGCTCCAAATTGTGAGGAACTCGCTACGTATTAGTTGGTGAGTTAGTCAGCTGAGTCAGCCCTACGTTTGCGCTCTCTTTTCCTCTCCCCATGAAATAGGGAGAAATTGGTGCTGCGGAGGAGATAAGGAACCGGACAAGATCTGTTTTGCCGCGTCTCTTATAATAGGCGCCGAGGTCAGCTCAAATTAGACTGTCCAGAATCCTGAACAAGGAGCCCTTGTCCATCGTCTCTGTGGGAGGCCAGCAAACTTCCTGGCGTTCGGAACTCTCAAACAAACCGGTCTTCTCTTAGTTCCTTTAACAGAGTGATAAACACCATCAGTTTTCTCTCACGATCAAGCAAAAGGTCTATTAGATACTTTATTGTGTATAAACACTTCCAGAACCTTAATTCCTATTTATGAAGCTGCTAAAATTCTATGGTCGGTGAACAATTTCTTAACAGCTGTGGTCACGGTTCCAATGGAAATTCGATGACCCAATTGAAACGCTTCATACTTAACCTTAGATGAGTCTGAACATTGGCGTGTTTATGTTAAGGTTTATCCTTTGAAAGTAATAATTAAAACGCCTATACTTCAAAGTTTTCCAAAAATATTCGAAAAGAGAAAAATCATGAAATTTCTCGACTTAGTAAGGAAATTTAGAATTAAGATTTGTTATTGTTTTCATTACTCCTCAACAAATAATAATTACACGAGTATGAAAATAAATAAATAATATAAATAAACCAAAATTATATGATACATAGAGAGGAAAATCAATATCAATGAATAACATAATTTGAGTTAACCAACAAATTCATTACTAAGATACTAAAAAATAATTAAGGATATTAATCATTAAGAAAACAAATCAGAAAACTAGGATATGTTATTAACATTGAATTTATTAAAACTATATAAAGTCAAGGTTGAAGTTTTAGATGAAAGTCACAACAGTCATGAATTGGCCTCATATTATCTGGAATAATAACATCTTATTTCGGAATAACATTGTAACTTCTTAATGTAGTTATTAACCCATCAACGACGGGTACTGACAGCTAGTTCTGTAATTACATGAGAAACTCTATGATTTTTGGAATGTTTTCCTTTTTCAACTTCAGTCCCATTCGGCCGACAGTTTACCGTTAGTATCAATGGAAAAGAACTGTAAAACTAATACTTGAATTAGTGACAGTATGACATCATAGAAGACATTAACCATAATTGTATCCGTCTATAGTCTGTTTTAAATTAGAAGACCGGTGGCGATTAGTTCCCTTGAATCAACCAATCACATCGCTTGAAATAAAGTAGCGTTGCCGAACAATACCGGCGTTATTTGACTGTTTTCAAGTTAGATGTGTCTTGCGTGGCATCACACGGCCACGCCAAGAGACTTCTAATTTAATACGGACTATAGTAAGCACCAAACTTCCTCTGAATCCAGAGAACAATACTTTTGAGAACACAAAATAATTAAATGTTCGTAATCAGTGCGCGATATAAGTGTTGAGTTGTACTCGATCTGTCTGTATACTTCCTGCTCATGTTTAGGTTTGTGTGTTTAATATGCCGCCATGGATTACAACGGATGGTCAGATTTCTCGTCGTCTTGACCTGAGAAAAAGTTCTGCCGTTTCAGTGTTGTCTTTGAACTTCCTGGCCATTTTATTCTCTATCTTGAAAATATAGTTATTAATTTGTACGAATAATTTTTGTCTTCCGATTTCTTTTGTATTTACGTATTCAATAATTTAATAGATAAGGGTATTAACACGAGATAAATTGAATCAGGCCTGAAAATTTATGAAACTGGACTAGTGTTTCATTTGATTTTATAATACAAACGTTTGAAAAATATTAATACGCACCAGGAATTTCTCATAGACGCAAGTAATTACGACGACTGGGAAAGTAATTTTATAGTGTAATTAATTTATTTTCCTTTTCAAGAAATACTGAATAGAAAATGTCTTCGTGTTTCGGCAGAGATGAAATAAAGATGATTCTTGGCTGTTTGTCCTCGAGAGACGTTGGGTGGAAAATGATTTTTGATCCGGTGCTGGGCGGCAGATCCGTGAAAGTGGACGGGCCAATGAACTCACACTGTGGGGGAAAGTGTACCGAATGGCTGTCAGTTCCGCTTTCGGATCCGTCTGGTCCCCCAAAATCAGCGTACCTCTGCCCTGCTCCCACCTAACACTGCAGAAAACTTCGGAACAAACCAATGCGTTATGTGCGGTTCAATAAACTCTGACATTTCAAGGGCAATCGTTGCCGGTACGACTCACTCTGAGACGACGTCGTTGGCGCCTCGTCTGCAGGATCCGTTCGCGTTGCAGTTTCTCTATTGTATGCTAATGGCGGGTCTGGGTTAGTCCCGAATGGCTGGGACAGGCCCAAGCGACACAGAAAAGCGCTCATGGTTGACAACGTGTCCCGTGTAGCTCCCTGGTCTATGGTGAAATATGGGCTATTCCCAACACGGCCATCCTCGTGTTGCTTTCTCTTCTACCGAGGTCATCAACACTTCTCTCTCACCGTGAACTCATGTTTTTGTCAAGAAAAAAAAATCAAGCTTTTTTGAGTTCAAGCGTATTTGACGAAAAACATACTGATGTCGGTAGATCCCAATTTAAGATTTTCGAAATTCATAAAAAATATGCTGGAGAAAACTGCATTTAAATAATATATGCCTTTTCTGAATTCGAACGACTTTCTCGTTTCAACCTTCTGAATTTAGTCGTGTTACTATATTCGTACAATACAATAATCGTTTATGGACTGAATATATTTTTCCCACAAAACAATCTGTTCTATTGTCTGAATTTCGGAATATACTTTTTTATTAAGTGTTTATTTTGTTGAATAACATGTAAAGTTATTGACAATGAAATAGTAGTTTCTGCAGCAGCTTTATTACAATTGGCGGAGTATAGTGGCTATGTATTTTATTTCATAGTATTTGTTAAATTATGTTTATTTTTAGATTGTGACGCGATCCGTATTCCTTGTGTCTTTGACCGTTTTATTTCTCATTCTTACATTAAGTTACTTCCGGACTTGAGGTGTGCAAGGATCATTTTAATATTTACAATATATTTTAATGGAAGATTTGTAAATGAAGAAATATCTGCCTTATCTGTAGTTTTTCTTTAAAATAAAGACGAATAAATAGGGAAATGGCTACCATCTTTGACGTATGATGGTATTGAAAGGCATGGTTATTAAAGTTAGGCTCAAACTTTCAACCACTAATCATACTATCTAATAAATATATCCATTTATGTGCGTTTTTTAAGGTAACAGGCTACATGAGGTTAATTCACATGGTGGCAACTCCCCTTAATAGCATAGGAAGGGATTTGAAAGGTGGGGTGCGGAAGGGTAGAGGAAGGGAGCCAAGGGTTAACTAGGGCCCACGGGCTATGGTTTAATGATCCTACCCGGCAATTTGCCTCAAAGTGATGCAGTGAAAATCCTAGAAAAACCTGCGTCAGGTAGGTCGGGCTTTTGGTACTTGTCCCACGCCCTTCCGATGGCGGAAGAGGGGTTTTCTGTGGGGTCGCAGCTTCCCCTCACCATGCCTTGGCCAGTTTAGGAGGCAGCTGACCGACTATTCCAAAAATTTTCATAGAGTTGTTCGCTATTCCTATTGGAAGTCTCGTCGTTTGGAAGCGTCTATCAGGGAAGTAAGGTTGCGGTGAACCCAAGAGAACTTATACAGTAGCTGGATTTGAGACGAATCGAGGGGGATACTATTTCGCCATTTGAAGGGAGAAGGTCGCAGTTTGGTGACGGTCTGGCCGGAAGTACGGCCAAGGAGTTGACGATGAACATGTTTTAAAGGGTTGATCAGCACGGATAGAGTTGGTCTTTCGAGGAGTTGAAATACGGAAGTGTGTCCGCGGTGATGTGATTAAAGTCGGCGGCAGAATATAGTTTGAGTCTGCCATTAATATTGGTTGCTGTATTTGGAACATTTTATATTAACTGGGCGAAATATCCTGCGATCCGTCAATAAGTGTGATTATTGTAACGTTGTCTGTGTTCACGTGCGAAATATCTTGGAGTCCGTAGGCTGGAACCTCAATTTTTCCGGAGCTTGTAATGGATTGAATTGGAGTTGTCTGTTGAAATGTGTGAAAGAATGTTCAATTTTATGCGCAGTCTGGCCTGTTTTTAAAATTTAAAAGGTTTTCTGAAATAATTAGATGACAGCGAAATACAGACAAAAATTAAGTGATAATATAAATAGCACACAACGTTTCTGGAAACCTTGGTCCTTTCTCCCGATGATAAGAAAACTGAAAAACAGAATAGCCTATAGCGACACAACTCACAAGTCAGTTGACAAAACTCAAAAGCAAAGAAAACCCAACGACAACGGGGATAGCGTAACAATAAGGGATCGTAGCATTTGTTGAGTTTTATAGTGTCAGTTTGTAGGTTAATTGCTGTGATGTTGGATTTAATACGAAGCATTAGAGATATAGTTCTGGAATGGTGGCTGGTGGCAACGCCTAAAAGCTTAGGATTTTGCCAATCTAATGAATGTTTAGCGACGAAACGTAGTGTAATTTTTATTAAATATATTTTGCTAACTTCAAAATGGCTGATGTTTATTTATCATGTATTCGTTTTATTAAATAAATAAATTAAATTTGTATTAACTAAATTTATGTTTTGTCATTTTCAAATCTGAAATTATATATTATATATATATATATATGATTGATTACATTTGATTACGTAGTGGAAGCCAAAATGTACTGATTATTTAAGAAGTGATTAATTAACAATTTGATTGCTCCACATTGTGGAAGCCAAAAATGTAATGCTTTAAACGGATATTAATTAAACAAATTTTTAATTAAACAATTAATTTGCAGTTTTATTAAATTGATAGTTCGTTCTGAAACAATTTATTTTATTTTAACAGGAAGGATCGAGAAATAATTACTACTTTAAATTTTACGATACCATTTATTATTTAATAAAAATTTATAGCATTTTCTCTGAGGTTAAATACATTTAAAGTTTTAATGTTTAGAAATTTGATATCTCTTCTTTCAAGGTCGTTTACCTGGGCTTGATAAGTAAATAAAAACTATTGTATTTACGTTACACAATCATAGAATTTATAAATTAAGAAATTAACAATCAAAACCAAAACGAGACGAACGAAATCTGACGAATACCTTTAACTATCGTTTACAAACTTAATTAACTTGGTTTCTACTTACAAAATCTTCGGCTGGTACCAGACTTAGATTCCTGGGATCGGGATTACAATTTATGCTAATAGGCCATAAAACACTGACTCTACACTTGATTGTCAAACACACGGTCGTAGTTATCTAATTTTCCTCCGGGAACTGGATCTTCTGCACCTCCGGATCATTAGTCAGACATATTGTTACACATTGTCTTTATGTGGAGATTGATGATGTACACGTAGGAAGTATTAATGTGGTAATAATTATTTGATTACTCTTTGCAGTTTTTTTTACAAAGTATCTCGCTGTCCAATTTTTATACTTGGATTCTAAAAAAACTTGTAACTTTCTCGGTTGAATTTATACTCTGGCCACGCTGTTCGTTCTCTGCTCCCAGATTCTGATTCTCTCACGCGACTACAACAACCGACCAACTGCTTTTAGACAGTGCTAGCGGCTCACGACAAAGCTAGCCTAGCCATTGTCGTCTTTGAAGAATTGGTACCGCTAACAATCCAATTATTAAAATCATTACTGGTCTCTTAATTAGTATTACAATATATATATATATATATATATTGTATGCGAAGCCTAACACTATCATACATATCCATCCATGTAGCGAAGTTTTTAAGCTTCACTTCGTACCATTTAGGTCATGAAGGAATTTCGTGCCTTTTAAACATTACTGCAGAAGAAAATAGTGTTGTAAAGATATGAGATGCCAGTGTTAACGGTTTCCGTTTTATAGCCGTAATACTTGTGAGCAAGACTCTGCGTCACTAAATATCATTTACGACTAGGCCTTGGCAGCGGGGCAATATTCTATTTGTACTTTATGGTTGACCCACTTCGGGTGTGGGCCAATAACTCGACCAGGTGTCTCGCAACCCTGAAACATGGACACCGAAGGACGGTACAAAAAAGGGGCAAAGAACCGGACTCCTATTGTCCCTAGGAGCGCCATTACTTCTTGTTGACGACGCCCAAAACCACTCACTGGGAGTGACACTACTTGTGTCTTCATCCATGCAGCACAACTGCCTGTCACGGTTTAGCTTAGGAATACTCAGACAGCCACGACACTAGCCAGAATATGTCTAAATACGAAGCATCGCGACGCTAATCCTCAACGTCAACCGTGTTTATTTCTTACACCTCGGAGTTTCCAGGTCATTTATTTTTGTCAATTTTAAACCCTTTAAATATTAAAAAATTATTTTTAATTGAGACTGATATGTCCCAATTTCTAATAAATAAATGCACAGATTTAAAACAGTTTCAAAGTAAACACATTTATTTCATTCATGCCTTTCATCACAATGTCACCGACGCCACTTATGTGGATATAACATCGAAAGACAATCGCAACGCCCATTTTGTTTAAGGTGTGGTTAACAAAAGTGGTTGTCCTGATTGATGGGATGTTTATGAACGATAAAGGCTTTGAAATATCTTCATTTAACGGGCAGTATAAGCTGAAAGACTAAACATAGACAATTTCATCCCAGATAATTTCTAATTTCAATAAAAAATAGATAAAGGGGCTGATTGTCAGGTGTTTCCTAGTCACAAATGATACAAATGTGAACCTTCAGCATTCTACATTGTTTCAATGTCAACGGCAAAGCTTGACTTCAGCTTTGGAAAAACTTTGGAGAAGAAAGAGATTAAGCCGGTATTTACGAAGAAACAGCTGCAGTTGAAGAAATTGTTACCGTTGGCATCGGCGACGGTGACGTTCAGGTGGTTATAGTGTACAAAAATGAGATAAATTAATTGCGATTATTTAATTTTATTATTTATGTATTTTAATTTAATTTTACGAAATAAGTATTTAATATTCTAGGCTTGAGTCTGCCGAGGGTCAATGCTCGCTTCTCAGGTACTCAGAGAAAAGAAAACAGCCCCAACGCGGCATTCCTTTGTACATATTAAAATATTGTGAGTGTCTGGCCTAGGGTAATTTTTATCACGAGATTTTACCACGAGCAGACAAGACGCTCCACCAGATTGGCACCATCGCAAACGTGTCTTCCCACTGGCAATTTTCACCCCGTAAGGGGAGTGGCCAATTAAAATACTGAGATGTGTGGAGGCAGAAATCAAATTCCTATTGGATAAATACAGTAGAATGCTGAGGGAGAAAATTTCGAAAAACCGAGGTTTGAAGGGAGGAAGCGGACGTACGTTAGTATTTAGTTTATGGAGAGTGAATTTTGGAGTGGAGGTATTTTACTTTTTAGATGCTGTAAGTTAGTCTATTCAGAGATGTTAAAAGTTAGTTTTGGAGCAGGAGTTAGTGAAATTGGGGAAGTTATGAAGAAGTTGGGTTTTGGAGGGGTAGCTAGTTTTCTGGGTTCCGCTGAGAATGTTTTGGAGTGGAGAACATTTGCCTGCCAACGAGAACCTGTGGGTAACCATTTCCAGGAAATTGCAGCGGCCTCCACGGCCACCTGCCAGACCTGGAAATGGTGATGTACCCCAAGATAATCCCATTAAAGTTGTTTCATTAAATCCATATGACCACCGTACTTTGCCCCACGAACCCCTGCCAAAAATTGTCTCTGTTTTGTATGTAAAATAGTCATGGGTATTTCAAGATAAGTAGGAATTTAATATTTTTAATTTGTACATAAAATATAAATGATCAATATTGTAATTATTTTTACCCTGAAATAAAATCAAATATTTTCAAAGATACTTAATGATAAATTTAAATAACTTAAAAATTTGCACTAAAAACACTCTATCCATACATTACAAGCTAGTAGATGAACATTGTAATGAGCTGAAGAACGTATTATTATGATTGACTCTACAACCTATTGAGGGCCATGTTCTACTAGGACGACTAGCAGACTGTCAATTTTCATTACACATTCTGGAATTAGGGGTGGCACGCGGTCTCCTGCAGCCGTAACTTTGAAGAGGAAATAAATTACCTAAAAGTGGAGTATTCATCAGAGGATGAACAGGTTCTGTGTATCGTAATGATAAACCTAAGCTTGGCCTTGTAAAAAGAGCCCTGGTTCGTTTTCACAGAAACAAAGAAAACTCATCAGGTGAACATTTGAGTAATTTAGGACTTGGAGTATTACAATGCAAGTCATCCCATTAGTATCCGCAAAAAATTACATCATATAAATTAATTTATAGTTTTTTTTCAGCCAGAATTTTTTCTTAAACAAATTTACTCCAATGTACTACTGATGAAGTCCTAAATTATTGACGGAACGTTGTTCAATTACATTTTTATCTATTGTTTGTTCAATTTTTAATTTTTTTCTGACTTACGGCCACTTAATTGCTTTTAAAGTTAAAATGTCACATAATTAAAGTCATAATACAAGACATTAGTATTCATAAATGTGACAAATCTGAAAGGAAGTATTGAAATAAAATAACTGAGGGTTTAAGAAACGAAAAACATGCGATATCTTAAACGTGTGAACCGAAATACAGAAAACCTCGTGGTTTCCTTGTACTTGATATATAAAAACGAAGGTGAAATACACGTTTACCAACTACACAGGTCTGGGTCAATTTTTTTTCTATGTAATAAAGGTTGCTTCTTATGTATTCTAGGGTGGTGAGTTCTGGAAAAATCAAAAAAAATCCACCACGTAATATTTTGAAGAAGAAAACCCGATTGCCTAGATTAAGGAGCACGACAAAAGAATGGATTGATTAGTATTTTTTCTTCCATTATAACTTATTCCAAAGCCAGGATTTATTCTAAAACCTATAAACAAAGATACAAATTAAGATAAGAAACTCTTAGCAGGAAAATGACTCAGTGTGTGAATCATGGAACGTGAGGAGAACGGAGACAAAACTCAAGCCAGCCGTGACAAAACTCATCACTGGATACGAAAGAGTGGCCATGAAAAACACTAAAGGTAGGAGAAACAAAAACGTCCATTTTGAGTCTTTGGTGCACCCTAAAATAATGTTTTGGAATGAGGAAGCAGTTTGTCAAGACGTTGCCAAAAGATGGTGATACTTTGAGGTACCCAACCAGGAAGTTTCCTGGTCGGTCCGAAGCAAAGCTCAAGGATGTTGTTTCTGTCGGTCCTGACATTCGAAAGATTATGAAAACTTTGAAAGCATAATGGAAGTCGTTGATAAAGCAGCATCGAATTTCTTCAAACAATGACGGGGGAACAAGAAAGATCTTAACTTTGTGAGAATCGTAGACAACATACGGATGCTCAATGAGTTTAAAACTTCTTGAGCTCACATCTGGAACATTTTCCTGAAAATCTTGGTGCAGTGAGTGAAGAGCAGGGAGAGAGGTTTCACCAGGACATAAAGGAAGCCAAGGACGGTGGAATGTAAATATGATGGCCGACTACTGTTGAACGCTGCACATGCGGCGCACAATATGAAAAGCTCGAAACGAAGCTTCGAGGGAAAAAATGTACTTATTATAAAGATTCTTAAAACTATTTATATACGCCATTTTTATTACATTAAAATAAATGATTAAATAAAATTATGTTTTAATATATTGTAATGATTAATTGAAAGATATAATTAATAAAAATTTTAACAAAAGATTGTTTAATTAATATTACAATTAATTTGTCCTACGTTGCCACGCCGAAATTTAATTTAACAAACAAATATTTTATTTATAATTTGTTGGGCCTTCTAAATAAAACAAGACATTTATAAGACAATTTACTTTATTTAATATAAATTTACGACATTTGCTCTTTGGTTAAATACATTTAAAATCTCAAAGTTTAGCAATTTGATAACACTGCTCTCAGGGTCGTTAACTTGGGCTTGATAAGTAAAGAACAATCAAAGAATTTATAAATTAAGTAATTAACAATCCAAAACCAAAAATGAGACGAACGAAATCTGACGAATACCTTTAACTATCGTTTACAAACTTAATTAATTTGGTTTTTACTTACAAAATGTCCTGCTGGTAACAGACTTAGTTTCGGGGCTCGGGCACACAATTTACTCTAAAAAATGCCATGAATCACTGATGGTCAAACACACGGTCGTAGCCAGACATATTGTTACTCAATGTCTTTATGAGGAAAATGTTGATTTCAGTACGAGTAGGAATCTTAATGTGGCGCTAAATATTTGATTATACTTTGCAGGTTTTTTTTACAAAGTATCTCGCTGTCCAGGCTTTATACTTGGATTTAAAACTTATAACTCTCTCGGTTGAATTTTAAACTTTGGCCACGCTGTTCGTTCTCTCAATGTTACGACTTCTCCCTCCTACGATTTCAGCCAGACTGGCCTCCTCTCCCGACGACAATTTCAGACAGACTGCTTTCAGACAAACCCGCGGTTCACAACAATGCTGGCCTACCCATAGTCGTCTTTTGAATAATTTATGCCGCTAACAATCCAATTATTTAATAAATTACTGGCCTCAAATTAGTATTACAATATATTATTTTCCTATACGTTTTCATCATTTTGCATAAATTTTAATTTCCATTTTGGGGGCGAACCTTACGTCATAGCGGGAAAATCATAGCATTTTTTAATTTCTCGCATCAAAAGCTATAGGTAACACCAAAAATGGTAGGAAAAATAAGTGTCAATTTGCAGGCCTTTGTTATTTCTGAACTTGACTTGATCCTCGTGAAATATGACCGGGAATGAAGTTTGTGTGTCTACCTGACGACTGCGATGATGATAATCGCGGAAACGTTTTCTTGTAACAAAAAAAATTTCCGGTTGATAAACCCAGAGTAATTGATTAAATAGTACGTTCATTAATTAACTTTGGAATTGAAATTTTGTGGCAACCGTGTCGGGTTTTCCAATGCCCAGATCGGTTTTAAGTAAAGGATGTAAATAAACGAGTAAAAGATAAGACGAGACAGGCCAAAGCTGATAGAAATTACGAAACAAGAGAAATTGAACGATGAAACAAAAAGGTATCGTAATGAGAAGATAACTCTGTTCTTTTTCATGGTAGAAGGCATAAGCATGACAGTTCGTACAGTCTTGTTGAGTTTGACCTACTCGGTTCAGTTCAGTCCTCTACGTACTTAAAACCGATCTAGGCAATGGAAAACCCTACAATATCTACTAATTTCAGACAATCTGTATGATTGTGATACAATATTGCGAATCGCATTATTTTAAGGGGAAAAATACAGGAAAGGTTTACAAGAGTTATATTGAAGTTTTCTTTGTCAGTACTTTTGGTGAAAGACTGTCATGAAGTGGCGCGCCTGCGAACACGGATAATTTGTGACCGTGGAACTTTGCCAATGTCACGGACGTCAACACTAAATTTCGTAGGGAAATTAAGTCTCCTTAATGCCCCTTACTTAGATCCACCTCACATATGAGGTGACGCCCACGAGAATATCGTTATAAAGTTAACGGTTTATAAGTGAAAGACGACCTCGATAATCTGTCTCGGTGATTGAGAACAAACGATTTATCAATGGTGCGAATCTTTGCCAGAACATAAAAATATTAATTTTGAGTCCGGAGCCTTTACAGTATTTTTTTTTTAAAAAAACATAGCTGTGTTTTTAAATAAATGCATGTGTTTAACTTAGGTCACATGTTTTATGTCATCAGCATTACGAAGGTGGTCTGAAAAGTTTCCGACCCAACAATGATAGAATATATTTTTTTGTGAATTTTTAATTTTTTCAACATAGTCTCCTTGTAACTCTCCACACTTCTCCTAGCGATGCTCCCATCTCTGTAACCCGTCCAAAAAGTACTCGGCGTTTTTCTCTGCAAAATAAGTGTTCACGAAGGTGATTGCCTCTTCATTTGACGAAAATCTCTGTCCTCCGAGCGCAATTTTTAGATGAAGGAACAAGAAGAAGTCGCTTGGGGGTAGATCTGGATGGTCAAGCAGTTCAAACCGTAATTCGTGGATTTTCGCCATGGCAACCGCTGAGGTGTGAGACGGTGCGTTGTCTTGGTGAAACAGGAATTTCTTTTTCTGCAAATTTGGCCGTTTCTGCCTTCAGCTTGTCAAGTAATGATGCTCCTCTAACGGTTTATCCTTTTTGAAGATAATAGATTAAAATAACTCCATGACTATCCCAAAAAAAACAGTCGCCATCACTTTCCCAGCCGAAAAAACAGTTGTTGCTTTTTTTAGAACCGGTTCCCCCTTTGCAGTCCACTCTTTGGACTGTATTTTAGTTTCGGGCGTATAATGATGTATCCAAGTTTCATCTATAGTAATTAACTTCGCCAACAGAGCGTTGGAAATGTTCATTCGAACATGTTTTTGGTCTAACGTGAGCAAACGCGGCACCCAACGCGTGGACAGCTTTCTCATGCCTAAATGTTGGTTTAATACGTGACAAACACGTTCTCATGACCTCTGCTATCTCTCTCACTTTAATTCGGCGGTCGTGTAGCACCATTTGATGAACTTTGGCGATCGTTTCGTCGGTAGTTGCAGTTTTTGGACGTCCCCAACGTTCATCGTCTCCCAAGCTCTTACGACCACGTTTAAATTCATCTGCCAAAAATTTCACTGTGGTTAATGATGGTGCAGTGTCCCCATACAGAGAATCCAACTCATCTTTCATTTGTGTAGGCGTATTGCCTTTCAAAAACAAATAATTAATAACAGCTCGATACTCGATTTTTTCTAAAAATTTTTTTTTAGGGAAACAGGCTACATGAGGGTAATTCACTTTGGGCAACTCCCCTTTAATAGCATAGGAAGGGATTTGAAAGGGGGGATGCGGAAGGGTAGAGGAAGGTAGCCAAGGGTTAACTAGGGCCCCCGGGCTATATTTTAAGGATCCTACCTGGCATTCGCCTAAAGAAATGCAGGGAAAACCCTAGAAAAACCTGCATCAGGTAGGTCGGGCATTTGGTACTTGTCCCTCGCCCATCCGATAGCGGGAGAGGAGTTTGCTGTGGGGACGCAGCATTCCCTTCTCCGTGCCTCGACCTGTTTAGGAGTCAGCTGGCCGACTATTCCAATGGGAATAGCGAACAACTCTTACCGTATGCCCAAGGTCTGTGACCCCGGAACATACACCTCTCAAAACAGGCCGACGTGCCTCGGCTTGTGGGAACGTTAGTTCAAAAACGGAGAGGAAAAGGCATACCCAAAGGTAGCCCCTTCGTATCTCTATTAAAAGGTTCTACCTGCGAGAGAATATCCGTCGCAGGTACTGCCTGCGAGAGAATAGCCCTCGCAGGCCTTTCTCCACTCGATTTTCTCACATCAACTCACTCAACGACATAGACTGTTACATAAAAACTGCGCGTCCAAAATGACTGAAACTTTGGAGAGTAACTGTCAACAGATGAACAACGAAATTCACTAGCTTTTATTTACTATGGCTGCCATCTTCACTTTGAGGTCGGAAACTTTTCAGACCACCCTCGTAAATATTTTAACGTGGATGTGGTATATTGGAGCGCAAAGTATAATTCGTGTCCCTGACCGGTCACAGCCCAATATTTACACGAATATAATGTATTTTTTTCTGTAATACCATACATAAATATAATAAAATGCCAAGTAGGTAGTTAATTGTGGCTGAATACAAATGAGTTGACCTACGTACGTTGTAAAGGCTGAAACAAAAAGGATGGTGATCTATATACGAGGGTGGATCTAAAATTAATGCCACCGGTGTCATAAAAATTTTAATAATGAACATGTAACAACGGAATTAGTATAAATCAGAGCCTGAATTGTCCTCTACACAACACTATCGTTCATCATAGTCACCATGCATTTGTAGACATTTGCTCCATCGTTGAACCGAGGCAACAAAACCAGTTTGGAAAAAATTTGGGTTCTGCTTCTTGACTCTTGTTTAAAAGCTGTTTCAACCTCATTCAAGCGATTGAATCTGAAACTTCGTAGGTCCAGACGGATAGAAGTCAGAGAAAACGTTATGATGAAGTGATTGGAGGAGATTACGACGATACTGCTGCAGTGTGCATCTGAAGGAATAATTGCTGACTTGAGATATCAGAAATTGGGTGCTAAGTTGGTGCCCAAACAATTGTCTGTCGATAATACGAGGAGGCGAAGAGCTTCTGGACGCATTTGAAGCGGATCAACAGGACTTTTGGTCACCGGAGATGCGACCTGAGCGTTCCTCTATGACCCTGAGATTAAAGCGTAAACCTAAGGAATGGCGCCGCAGTGTTCCTCTAATGCCAAAATTATTGCAGACTACCGGATCAGTGGAGAAGTTTATGGCAACAGTGTTTTGGGGGACACAAATCCCTGAATTTTCCCTAACTGGTTTCCATGCCTGGGTCCAACCATGACTCAAATGCGTACAAATGCACAGTGAGTATGTTGAAGGTAGTGTTTTGTTGAGTACAGTTCAGGCTGAGATCTGTACTAATTACATTATGGTCATTATTAAATTTTACATGACACAGGAGGCATTACTTTTTGATCCACCCGTCGTGTAGACTTATATATAATTTTTACTAAAATAAATTTTAGTAGTGTTTATAAATAATTATAAATTAGTCTCCAAGCACCATATTTCTATTATCAGTTTAAAAAATTCTTTAGTTCCTATTTTAAATAATTTATTTGCTCCCTTATGTTAGACTGTACATGTTCCCACAGCAAACTCCTCTCCCGCTATCGGAAGGGCGTGGGACAAGTAACCAATGTCCGACCTATCTGATGCAGGTTTTTCTAGGGTTTTTCCTGCATTACTTTTAGGCGAATGCCGGGTAGGATCCTTAAACTATAGCCCTAGTTAACCCTTGGCTACCCTCCTCTACCCTTCCGCACCCCCCCTTTCAAATCCCTTCCTATGCTATTAAAGGGGAGTTATCACTATGTGGATTACCCTCATGTAGCCTGTTACCCTAAAAATAATTATGCCCGACACTAATATTAAATTAGGATATTTGTACAGTATATTTCTTAATTTTCCGTATGCGTCTTCTCGCAAATTCGTGCCTTGACAAAACCCGTGAACAAACTCTTTTGGCTTTACTTGGTTCGTTTCCTGATTACTGTAACAGTTGAGTACTTAACTCTTTAGTTCCCTTAAATGTGAAATTTTCTTAAGCACAATTATGTTAAATATAATCCGATCTGCATTGTTTCAGAACAATACTTTCCTGTTGATGTTATAAATTTCTATGGTGTTGACGGTACGTTACCTAAATATAGATTCGTTCTTCACAAACCGTGGCAGTTTTATATACTATGCCTATTGTTATATTCACTTTATTACTTTAATTAGCCATATACGCTAGTTATTATTTCTTTCTCAGAAGCAGGATCCTTCCTTGTTGTTGCCACTTCACTATTCACTACAATAGGACGAAATGGGGAGTGTTGCGGGGGCAGAAAGGGAGTACAAGGGAGCCAACAGGTTAACATTTATTAATTTGAATTTTATTTGCCAGTCCGGACATTGCGGGGTTTTCCAGAAATTTTGTTTTAATTTAAAGTGATTCTCTTGGGTCAAATAATATGAAGTTTTCTGCTCCCCTAAGTGCTAGAAGTATTGATTCCTTTCTGAGCGCACTAATTGATTTCCCCTCCTAAATGCCACATCACGTAGGGAACCCTTTCAGAATAAATAAAGGGCTTCCCAATCATCGAATTCAATAGAGTACGTTGGTGAATCATAAACTATTTCTTTTTTTTTAATAAATGAATTTGCCATGATCGGTTATCGAACAATTTAATAAGAAGTTACGGCTCATTCTGGATCCCACAACGCTTTAGGCATTGATGCAATAATATCATTTTAAACTTCGCGGATGAATACGAAAATAAAATTCTGGAAAGCCATGGAAAATAATCGATAACGTTTCTCAAATAAAGAATAAAATTCGATTTTATTTTCCCGCTGAGAAAGAGAAAAAGGCTTTTGTACCTGAAGTCGAGCTTTAGTATTGTTTGATCGATACACAAGTAGGCCGAACCCCGAAAGCCGGACAGTCTGCGAGGGCTATTCTCTCGCAGGCAGAACTTTGTAGGAGAGACAGGATGGAGCTACCTTTGGGATGCCTTTTCCTCTCTCCGTTTTTGAACTACGGTTCCCACAAGCCGAGGCACGTCGGTCTGTTTTGAGAGGTGTATGTGCCGAAGTCACAGACCTTGGGCATACGGTAAGAGTTCTTCGCTGTTCCCATTGGAACAGTCGGCCAGCTGCTTCCTAAACTGGTCGAGGCACGGAGAATTGAATGCTGCGTCCCCACAGCAAACTCCTTTCTCCCTATCTGAAGGGTGTGGGACAAGTACCAAATGCCCGACCTACCTGATGCAGGTTTTTCTAGGGTTTTCCCTGCATTACTTTTAGGCGAATACCGGGTAGGATCCTTAAACTATAGCCCGGGTACCCTAGTTAACTCTTGGCTACCTTCCTCTACCCTTCCGCATCCCCCCTTTCAAATTCCGTCCGATGCTATTAAAGGGGAGTTTCCACCATGTGGATTATCCTCATGTAGCCTGTTACTCTGAAAAAAAATAATTTTACATTTAATCGAACTGTACTCGACTTTGCTTCAGTAAATGTTGTTCTTTGTCATGCCCGGAAATACCGAAACCAAAAACATGTTTTGAAAAAACAAAACTGTAATTGTTATATTCTAAACATTTAAGGAGCAACGAGTGATTTCATAGGTAAGAGAACATCCATATTTAAGGAAATATTTGTTCATTAAGAAATTTTACGGGGAATATATTTATGAAACTATTTAAAGTGCAACCATTAATATGTTATTAGAAATCATGAAATAATTTCTATGAGGAGAAATACGGTAATTACGTTACTCTTTTAAAAGGGTTGATATATTATAACGTTTAACTAGGAAAACTTACATTTTTTTATTTAGAGTAACAGGCTGTACGAGGGTATTCCACGTGGTGGCAACTCCCCTTTTAATAGAATAGGAAGGGTAGAGGAAGGGAGCCAAGGGTTAACTAGGGCCTCCGGTGTGTAGTTTAAGGATCCTACCCGGCATTCGATTAAAAAAGATGAAGCGCAAACTCTAGAAAACCAGTATTGGGAACTTGTCCCACGACCTTCCGATGGCGGGTGAGGTGTTTGCTGTGGGGACGACGCTGTATTCACTTCTCTGGGCCACTTTAGGAGGCAGTTGGCCGACTGTTCCCATGGTAACATAGAACATCTTTGTCTACCACCCCGGCACATTCAACTCTCAAAAGAGACCGAGGTGCCTCAGCATGTGAGAACCTTAGTTCAAAGTTTAACAGTGAGAGGAGAAGGTATACGAAAAGGTAGCCTCTTCCAGAGGTCTCTAGGATTATCTTTTTACGGTAACAGGCTACATGAAGGTAATCCTCATGCTGGCAACTCCCTTATAATAGGATGGGAAGTGATTTTAATGGGGGGAAGTGGAAGAATAGAGGAAGGTAGCCAAGGGTTAATTAGGGTTCCCGGGCTATGGTTTAACGATCCTACCCGCCAATTCGCCTAAAAGTGATGCAAGGAAAACCCTAGAAAAACGTGCTTCAGGTTGGCCGGGCATTTGGTACTTGTCCCACGCCCTTCCAATGGCGCGAGAGGGGTTTGCTGTGGGGTCGCAGCTTTCCCCTCGCCGTGCCTCGACCAGTTTAGGAGGCAGCCAGTCGACTATTCCAATAGGAATAGCGGACAACTCATACCGTATGACCAAGGTCTGTGATCCCGGAACATACACCTCTCAAAACAGGCTGAGGTGCCTCGGCATGTGGGAACCTTAGTTCAAAAAACCAGGGAGAAGTTTTTTTTTGGCGTAGACAGGCTATGTATAGGGTAATTCACATTGTGGAAACTCTCCTCTTATTGCATAGGAAAGGGATTTGAAAGGGGGAATGCGGATAGGTAGAGGAAGGCAGCCAATGGTTAACTAGGGTCCCCTGGTATTGGTTTAAGGATCCTACCCGGCAATTCGCCTAAAATGATGCAGGCAAAACCCTAAAAAAACCTGCTTCAGGTAGGTCGGGTATTTGGTACTTGCCCCACGCCCTTCCGATGGCGGGAGAGGGGTTAGCTGTGGGATCGCAGCTTTCCGCTCGTCGTGCCTTGACCGTTTTAGGAGGCAGCTGGCCGATTATTCCAATAGGAATAGTGGACAACTCTTACCGTATGCCCAAGGTCTGCGACTCTTGAACATACACGTATCAAAACAGGCTGTGGTGCCATGGCATGTGGGAACCTTAATTGGTGAAAATTTGTAATTAAATTTTTATTGGCTGATTAATGACTGCAAGAACAGGTGCTAAACGTTTGACGGAAAACGAGTATTTTATTTGAAATTTTTCTTTCGTAGAACAAACTAGTTGTATTCAGATTCTTTTCAATGACAGCATGCGTTGCCTTTGCATAAATACAGGAAAATATGTTTGATATTTACAAACTATCATATTATTTTCCGGACTAATCTCTAGAAACAAATTATTAATTGTAAACCAGTTTCGGAGAACAGGATGATATGACATTTACATGTATATTTTACACTTCGACGAATGATGATTCTTATTCATTTAAACGCAGAAATCAATGGAGTTTTTTTTCATTTTTAAACTGAAAGATAAGAATTTTCATGCGTTTAAACAGATAAAAAATAAATGAAGGAGTGTGTGACGGTATGCGTACAAACAGAAAAATATAATTGAGTGAAATACATTGGAGTTTGAAAGCCAGGAGCTGCTTTGAAGATTCAAGTGGCTCAGTAGTGGAACAAGCGGAAAGGAAACTAAAGGTTTCAAAATGTAACGGTTCTATATATCATTTGGATGATAATAAAAACTCTGTACTCTATGTAAACGATATTAAATAATATACGGGTCGCTAATGACCACGATGTCGATGCGACCATCAATAAATGAATAAAGAAACTCTCTGCGGAGCTGGGCTTCGTTCAATGGAATTAATAAGCATTTCATGTGTGAATGGAAAGGGGTAAAAAAGGTTTTTCTTTACGTAATGAATTTTACGTTTCCAGACAGCGTCTGAACTTCCATGTTCCAAGCTGGTAGCAGAAAAGGCGTCGGTCCCGTAATATGTTAATGATATACAGATCATCTCATATCCTTGTCATTGTTTTGATTTCGTTGTCTGGTGAATAGCCAATAACTTACTTCCCCGAGCGGATGACAGAAACTGATAATTATGTGATGCATTTAACTTTTGGAAGCAAAGTAAATTACCAATACGACGTGAAATGATTCAAGATCAGAATGAAACATTATTCAAGGTAAAGCAAGTCACAAATAAGGAAACTACAATATTATAAAAAATCTTTTATTGAAAATGAGCAATACAAATATTAATTTACAAACTGTTTTAAATTAGAAGACCGATGGTGGATAGTTCTCGCGAATCAACTAATCACAACTCTTGAAATAAAACTGCGTTGCCTAACAATAGTGAAGTATTCAACTGAGGAGACTTTTAATTATAAACAGGTTCAAGCATTAAAGCTGTATAATACGTCTGTCTGAAAATATTTAATAAGAAAGATAGTCAATTCAGACAAAAAAAGTTATAATATAAATACCACACAACGTTTCTGGGATCCTTGTGTCTTTCCTCAGGTGCGAAGAAGAGCCTAGAGCGACACAACTGCACTCGCCAGTTGACAAAACTCAAAAGCGACTAAAACGTAACGACAATTGGAAAGCGGAAGGTTTACGGTAATCATAAGGGATCATAGCACTTCTTGAGTTTCATAGTGTCTGTTTGTACATTAATAGCTGTGATGTTTGCTTTAATGTGAAGCATCTCTGTAATGAGTCTGGACTTGAACCTGGTGTCAATGTCTAAAATATTAGCATTTTGCCAATCAAATGTATGTTTAGAAGTGATGATATGTTTGGAGACATTGTTTATCAAAGGGAAGTTTGATATCAGACGTATCTTCCTTGATACGTGTATTAAGGAAACGTTTAGTTTGCCCTATGTAGCAAGCAAGAGATTTTGTAAACAACAAGTTTCCTGTAGGTGGCAAGTGGGTCCTTGTGGTTTTTAATGAAGTGGGAAAGGGTATTAGTGAATCTGTAGATGATGGATATTTGATATTCTTTGAACTTTTCCATCACCATTTATTCAAAGTGCATGACATGAGATGATGGAGATCGTGTTCACAGAATGTTCGATGAACATGTAACTTGTCACTTTACTTATATTCATTTCATCACAACTGAAAGTTATAGAATTTCCTTTTCCTCTCTCCGTATTTGAACTAAGGTTCCCCCAAGCCGAGGCACCTCGGCCTGTTTTGAGAGGTGTATGTTCCGGGGTCACAGACCTTGGGTAAGAGTTGTTCTCTATTCCCACTGGAACAGTCGACCAGCTGCCTCCTAAACTGGTCAAGGTACGGAGAAGGGAATGCTTCGACCCCACAGCAAACTCTTCTCCCGCTATCGGAAGGGCGTGGGACAAGTACCCAATGCCAGACCTACCTGATGCAGGTTTTCCTAGGGTTTTCCCTGCATTACTTTTAGGCGAATGCCGGGTTGGAGCCTTAAACTATAGCCAGGGGGCCCTAGTTAACCCTTGGCTACCTTCCTTTACCCTTCCGCATCCCCTCTTTCAAATCCCTTCCTATGCTATTAAAGGGGACTTGCCACTATGTGGATTACCCTCATGTAGCCTGTTACCCTAAAAAAATGAGGAAATTTATAATTTAGCCTTCGTTTGGAAAAGAAAACACGAGAGACTGAAAACAGAAAATATTACATTTTCAAATTTTACACTTGGTGTTTTAAATCGTAAAAATTGCTGTTTTTAATATTTCAAACTTAAAAAAAATACGCTGAAACTGTAAAACGTCACATAATATCTTAATATTCGTTTATACCATCTGTTCCTTCGTTCTAGAAAAAAAAAATTAAAATAATTCAAATGTTTAGCATTTGTGTGGTTTGCTCATAAAGCGAATATATTACAGTAAAATACAGTTAGTATTGAGTTAACTAACGGCAAAGAAAGAACGAAAAGGTTAAACAATTATTTTATTTCCGTTTTATGGAAAAGTAATGGCCAATATAACGTCGTGGACACGGTGCCAAGACTTAGGAATTGAAACTAACGTTGTAAGAACTGTAAGGATGATGAAATTTCATAATTCACGCGGTGTTGATGATATTTATTAATGACGATATTATTAAAGTTAGCGGTGAGGTAGTTGTTTCGTAAACCGTAAGATCGTTTAACATCTCTATTAATAATTCGACACCTCAAAAAGACGGGAAGTCCTAGATTGTTGTTCCAATTTTCAAAGGAGGTGACAAAAGCTGCGATTCAAATTATAGACAGGTTAGTCTTACGTTAGTGATCACGTCTATATCACGTTCTATATCCGTAGAGGACTGGAATAGAAAGAGTGGTTCTACACAGGACAACATGGACTTGGGCAAGTTTTTTTCCCTTAAGAGTCAAGAGATCACTTTATTCCAAGAACTATCCGACGAAATAGACAAAGATGGGATAATAGATGCTAACATAATAGATTTCGTTGAGAAATATGACGTCGCTCCACACGACATTTTAATAGAGAAATTAGATTTTATAAAAATATTTTATTTCTGAACAGTCACGTTACATTTTAACCTGTAAGCTAATGTGGTAGCTTTAACATGTTATTTACATATTACACCTGATATCATGATGAGATCCTCTCCGGCGAAGAGAACTCCTAAATCTTGTCTACAGATGTGCTGGCCATTTTTTTTCAGACTTCTTATTACACCATTTTCTAATAGTAGTTGTAATAATGGATTTAGATGTGATTTGAGATTTTCGTAATGACTAGCACTCTTTTGATGGCCGGAAGTCTCCATAAGTCTGTCTGGTACAAGATCTCTCTCCTGTATCTTGAAAACCACCACACTAAAAGGCCATTTTTACACAGGCTCTACACTTAATTGAAATTTTTAATACACACGATTGAAATCCTCGTCCTCTGCTATCTGGATGAGCCGCCCCCTTTGGTCAGCTAGTGGATGCAGGTTTCCTCTATGCGAAAATTGATCAATCAGAGTGAAGCAACCATTTGCTTCACCGTGTGCAAATGTAAATCTGTCCGTAAAAAAATTTGCTTGCTTTCATGTAAAAATACCGGATCTCGCCATTTGTACTTTATATCTGCAGACTTTACTGTTTGTTGCTCTAGGTGAACTGAACTGTATTATATCTCCCCGTCGACTTTTAACTGTTTCATCCTCGTACATAGATTTTAGACTCTTTCACCTTTCATCGCCGATTCCAGGCTGCCGTTCTCCAAGCGCATACTCAGTTCCATTGTTAAACAAAGGAAAAATCCGGCTTTATTGTCGCCTTTAAGCATTCGTAACAAATTTAATTATATTAAAACATTTAAGGGCTTGTTTAATTGGCATTACAGTATACATATTTTATTTTAATGTAGTTAGATATTGGCAAGGGTTGAGAGCTTGGCAAGTTGGAATTTGATCAGGCGCCGCCGTGGCGGATAGATAATCCGTTCGGTCTGGACATAGACATGTAGGATGTTGGCTCTCGGAGAATACCTGGACTGTCACTGGGAAACGTCTCTCCACAAACCCCAGAATTTAAATTAACACGCGACTACCTGAACCAATCACTTTTATTGGTTCAGGAAAGTTCGATCCAAAGATGATCGAGACCATCGATATTTTACATGCACCGAAGGAGCTTTAACATGTTATTTTCATATTATTCATGATATCATGATGAGATCCCCTCCGGCGAAGAGAACTCCTAAATCTTGTCTACAGATGTGCTGGCCTTTTTTTCAGTCTTCTTATTACACCATTTTCTAATAGTAGTTGTAATAATGGATTTTGATGTGATTTGAGCTTTTCGTAATGACTAACACTCTTTTGATGGCCGGTAGTCTCCATAACAGTGGGTATTTTTAAGTGAATGTGTATTTTCTCATTTTATATGTACCAGGGAGCATTAACGATGGACTTTTTGCAGTATTTGACTTACTGGCACATCCCCATAATTCTATCCCGTGTAGCGCGATAGTTTTATAATTTGTATATATATTTTATTTTAATGTATTTAGATATTAGAAAGGGTTGAGAGCTTGGCAAGTTGGAATTTGACCAGGCGCCGCCGTGGCGGATAGATAATCCGTTCGGTCTGGACATACACACGTAGGGTGTTGACTCTCGGAGGCTACCTGGACTGTCACTGGGAAACGTCTCTCCACAAACCCCAGAATTTAAATTAACACGCGACTGCCCGTACCAATCACTTTTATTGGTTCAGGAAAGATCGATCCAAAGATGATCGAGACCTTCGATATTTTACATGCACCAAAGGGGTTATGAAGAAAGTGTAGAGAGACTCCTCGACGAACCGTCGCCAGGGACGGACGTACAGACCCAGACTTGCATCATCCAGAGGACTCAGAGAGAACGAGGGAGCCACATGATCACGGCCAGAGATAACAACGAAAGGTAACTGCCAAGTGTCTCAATCCTTGACGCGTCTGGGGGAATTACCGTAAACCATGGTTTAACTTTAGATTAAGGAATCCGATTTTTTTTTGCCTAGCTACCTGAACTCGCATAATTTGTATTAATTTTCTTTTATTATTTTCATGTTTAGATAAATAATTAATAAATTCTGGAAAATATCCCTTCATTTTATCATTTAATAAACCTACCACTACACCCGTATCTCCATATTGGTATAATTATGGCTTTGTAAAGTAGAAATTTATTTTCTATGGAGAGGTGAGACTTGCGTCCTAACAACCAGTACACTTCTTTTTGTTTAATAGTTTACTTTTCTTGGTTATGTGTATTTTCTAATTAAGTTTGATATCGAGAAGTAGACCCAAATATTTCACAGAGAGTGATTTAGGAATCTCTGTTTTGTTTATATAGATTGATGGATACTTGCTGATATAATATAAACGTCACATGAGACGACTTTTTTTTCATTTATATTTATTCTCCATTTCTGCAGCCGTACTTAAAGTAAGTTCGTATATTTTTGTATGAGTGATGAAGTATGAGAGGTTATAATAACTGAACCATCTGCAAACTTTTTTAGAACAATATTTTCGACCGTTGGGAGATCAGAGGTGAACAACAAATACAACAAGGGGCCTAGGACTCTGCCCTGAGGAACTCCTGCATTAATAGGATGAACAGATGAGACGTCTTGGTTCACTCTTGGACGGAATTTGCGGTTGATTAAGAATGGTTCCAACAATTTCAAGAACATTATTTTATATAGTAAAGTGGACAATAATCTTTATTTTCGAAGGGTCTATTAATGTAGTTTGTTACTCGGGGCACTGCTGAGTTGTAGAATGACTCCGTCGGAAGCCAAACTGATAATGTGGAATCCAGTCGTCAGTGAAGTCGGGATCAATTCTTGAAAGCAATAATTTTTCGACAAGTTTTAAAACTGTTGAGAGCAGACTAATGTGGGAATTTAGGATCTTGGCTCTGCTTTGGAAAATCTCAACGGGCGAACTCATTGGTAGACACGTCATTAGAACAAAGTTTAACTTCGGGGGTGCCTCAAGGATCAGTAATCGGGCTTTTATTGTTCCTGATATACATTAATGATCTACCATTTAAAGTAAGGTTAAAAATTATACATTTTGCTGATGATCGTATCGTCTATAGAGAGATCAATAAAGCTTCACCTGAAAGCGAATTACAAAACGACTTAGTTGCACTTAGTAGGGCTGAAGTAAGTAAAATCTATATAAATAGTGAAAACAAACCAAATCAATTACATTTAATAAATATCGGGCAAATATTTCATTGGGTTACAATATTAATGGGAGGAAATACCTCAAGTAAACAGCTGCAAATATTTAGGAATAAAGATTGTATTTAAACGTCTGTTTATATTTAACAAATAATGCAATTTTTTTTACCAAGACTAGACAATATTTTTTTCATGTACGACAACGTTTCGGTACGTGTTTGTACCTTCATCAGGTCTTTTCTGCGGAAAAATTTTACAAAATAAATTTGTATTATCAAGAAGCCAAAGTTGTTGAACAAAAAATTCATTCTTGATAATACAAATGTATTTTGTCCAATTTCTCCGCAGGAAAGATCTGATGAAGGTACAAACACGTACCGAAACGTTGTCGTAAATAAAATATTGTCAAGTATTGGTCAAAAATCTGCATTATTTATTTAGGAATAATTTTGAACTCAAATCTCGGGCGGGAAGAACAATTAAATACTGCCACTTGAAAATCCTGGAAATACATTTTGTAATGAGAATATTTTTTTAAAAAAGGAGCGATAAATCAAAATAACTTGCTTATAAATCTGTGGTTCGTCCCATATGGTGCGAGCTGTCGGGATCCTTATAGAAAACGCCACATAGAAGGCCTACAAAAAATACAGATGGGACCAGCAAAATTTGTAATACGAGGACTTGGTCACTGGTGAGAAAATATAGAGAAATTAGAGTGAGAATCTCAACCAGACGAAAGAAAGATAGGATTTGTGCTCTATTTAAATCATACACGGGAAACAACTACTTATGGGATAAGATCGAAAAACCAACTCACATTGGCAGAGGTGATCACAAAGTTTAAATCAAAAACGAGATTGCAATAACAGACGTAGGGAAATTATCATTCCTAAACTGATGCATAGGCGATTGGAACAATTTCCCTGGAGCAGTGTTTGAGGAGAATCTTCCAATAAGGTTTAAGTATAATTTAAATATATTCGTGAAGTGTGTTTTTATTACTATTTTCCTTCTAAAAATGTGTATTATGTCTATATTTTCCTTTAGAGCTGAAAGTTGGGACAAATTTTCAAGTCTTATTTTATTTTTTTGAATTTTATTTTCTTATTTCAAATTAGTTTTATTCATTTAATTGTTATACTTTTGTTTATATTGTAATAATAAAAATTGAAAGGTTAATTAAATTAAAAGATTATGAAAAATTAACAAACAAAATAATTATTTATTCAATTATGGCTTCCAAAAGTTAAAACAATTACAATCAAATTAAGATCTCTTCTCTCAGGGTCTCCACTGGGTTTGATAATTAACAGAAAATTGATTTACAATTCAGTTTAAAATTTACCTAAATACAATATTTCGATAAAATGAAAGAAAGCTAAATGTAAAGAGATTAAACTTGAACGAAATGAAAAGTGAACGAAATCTGACTCTACCCTTTTAGTTATCATTTACAAATATTATTATCAAAGTTTTGGTTACTCACATAATGTCCGACTGGTACCAGCATTCTTTTGTAGCTTCAAAACTACACTTTAAATGCAAAATTTTACACTCATTCTAATTTCTTCACAAATTTTACACATACGCAGTCGAAATGCACGTACTCAGCTCTCAGGAACCTCGGATGATCCTCATGATCATGGTCAGCTATTGGATGTCGGTCTCCATCAATGCAAACTTGTTTAATTTTTATAATGAAGCAATCTTTTCTTCACCGTTGGCTAGTTATTAGAAAATCTCTCTGTCCAACTATCTGCTTGCTTACAGGAACTCACGATTTGCAGATTTTAGACTTTTACTGTTCTATTTATCTACTTGGATCGAACTGCTATGTATCTCGGTGAAGATTTGTTTTAATGTCTCTCCTCTCGTGGCTGACCGTAGACGTAGACTAACTTTACTTTTGCGCGCGCAATCGCCATTTCGGCTCTTCAACAAAGCAACAGAGCTCAGCGCTATTGTCACTTTGGTAGCTCATACCGCTATAATTCAAATTATTCACTGCAATCCAAATTATAACCAAACAATTAATGGCCTAATTAACTATTGCTACAATATATTTGTTATAAACTGCCGCCGAGGTCTATCCCAATAACGGCTAATAATATACGTACATTATTTTACCAAGTTCCTAATGATTACATGTATACAGAAATTTTCAACGATCAGTTTGTGCTGATTTCAGTGAATCGTAAGAGTTTGTTAATTTGCCACGCCATTGTTTAAATCAAACTCTGCAGAGGTGCCGTAGGGTAATTTACTTCGATATAAACAGAAACCGACGTCGTACATCGGATAGAGTTTCACTGTGAGATAACGGCCTCGCCTCCGATGCGGTTTCTGTGTTAGAAAGCACTAACAGCGGGAGGTGAAACCCCACACAAAGTGACGGGAACTTCCACGAAGGAAGTTTAAATCACCTGTGTGCAAGGTTGCTTAGGCCTTGTGCAAACAGACATTACAATTATAATGAAGTAACACTTGTAGACCGGAGTGAAGCTTTTTGATCTAGAGAAGCGGCGTTAAAATAATATGTACAGATGAAATAATTATCGTACAAGAAACTTGAAGTGTTGCCAAGAAGCATCTGTATAAAGTATTACAAAAAAAAATAGATGCCATCGAATTTCTACTTAAACTTATAAATGTCATTAGTAAAAATCATTAAAGTTGCTCCTCTGTTTAAGAAATAATCCGCATTCGACGTATCAAATTATAGGTATACTTCGCCGATTCCTTATATCCATACTCCAGAAATATTACATTGTAGTCTTAGCAATGGTAATTATTAGTATATTTAGCGCCACGAAAATGTAATATCAAGGCCGTGGACGTTGCCAGAATAATAAGCACGAGCGACTAACTGGATTAACAAGTAGATAGATAGATAGATAGATTTATTCACCATTAGCCCTCTAAAGAGGAAATAGGATTCGTCACAAATGTACAGTAGATAAATTGCATATAAACTTATAATACACAAAAACACACACAAAAATTCATATCTGTTTATATTAGTCTAGTCACTACAATCATACACACTATTTTTAGGAAACACGCACAGGACACAAATCACTTCCTGGTATTAATCTCCTGTCGCTAGGTACGGAGGGATGTCGTCATAGATATTTACTAAAACAGAAAGCAGAGGCAGGAAAACAGAACCAAAAGGGGAAAACTGGACAAACTATTTACATATTTATAGCATATTCGGCAATTTTGTAGGCAAGGCAGTTCAACGAATGTGAGACCGATTCAAAAATTCGTGTACGGAGTAATAGGTTCCATTGACAAGGTAAGTTTTACACTCCTTTACGAATAAGTTGTAGTTGTTGATGTTCTTTACATGATCAGGAAGGCTGTTAAATAGTGCGATACCGGAATAATGAAGGGGATGCACATTCCGGCAACACCGCTGGATGTCGTGCGGATAGGTTAGGTCCTTGACTTTGATATTACGTTTTCGTGGCTCCAACTATAGTATTAATTAATTGTAAAAATTGTTTATAATTAAGGGGTCAATTTTTCAGATATGTAATTGTAAACTTTTAAATGATATCAAAATTAGGTTTCAGTTTCTAATAATTATTTATAATTTCATGTAATTTCGTATTAATAGTTGACTCCTGCAATTATTTATAAATTAATTAATTTATCTTAATAAATAAGCTTGATATTGAGTATAAGTGGCCGTAGTGGACTAACTAAGAACTCGTCTTAACTCTATAAATTCCCTGCGTCCGCTGCGGATTTCCTCGAGCTGAATTACTCGCCCACCATCACGTTTCACGAGATGTCACTTAAGGTATCTCGTTTTCTAGGGCCAAATTCATTAGAATTTCTTGCGATATTATTTCTATTCAACTAAACTTTGGCAATGTGATTTTATATACTGTAATTACATAATTAAATAACTTTGTAGGAACACGTTTTGTATTGAGAACTGTATATCGTGATCCTAATACGAACATAAATTATTACCCCAAATAACATTCGTATTACTAAAAATTTATTTAGTAAATAGTTCTCCTGTGACTATAGTAGCATTCAATATATACTCGCGTGAACTATAATCATATCCCGAATCTTACAGGTGTCGAATTATTACATTTTAACACTTTTTACCCAAAATAATAAGCTGCATTTAGTATGAAACGCACCCTCATGAATAGTCTTTGTGCCTAGTTAAAAATAATTGTACAATACAAGCAAAGGTCTACGATATCTACCGGTTTCAATCATGTTTTGCTTTGTTTCTGAAAGCGAATTACTCCAAAGATTCATGTAGGGTAAAATTCTCTCTGAAGCGCTCCGCTCTTTGAGCGACATCCCCTCCAGCTCTGAGCGCCAGCTCACAGCTCGCTCAGGAGCGTAGCGTTTCATCTCCGTTCTTTGAGCGTCTCTTCGTAAGAAGTGGGAGTCAAATAGCTATCTCCCATCATCAAGCGGCTCCAAACCATCTCTGCTATAAATGTTAAGAATATTTTAAGTGACTTGACACACAAAATTTGAAGATAAGTAAGCTCTATTTAGAAACCAAGTTGACATGAATTCTTCCAATACTCAGCACGCGTCTAAGAGTTGAACGAATGATTTAAATTGTAAAGTTGTTTAATGGAACTCAACATTTTATGTAGAATTACTTTAATTTCTTCAATTTAATTTAATAAGACAAATTTATTTCATTTAATCTTTATAAACCATTCATTCATATATACTAAGAACGCATTGTAAAAATAAATTAAAATATTAAAGGGTGTCAATACATAACCAACTAGCTTCAAGATGACAATTGAAATTGTTTAGAAATGTAATAAGAGACAACAGCGGGATTTGCTTAAGTAAACTTCGCCCGGTGTCATCAGGAAATGGCGAGCGATGTACCTTTTCTCTCATCTCCTACTGAGCACATTTCAGATGAAGCACTTGCCAAACTTGTTCTTCTCTTCTCCAATCTTCCAGTCAGTTTCCTCTGCAGTCTCCTTGAAAACTGGCCGCATTCAGCGTTTATTTGATAAGAAGGTCTGTAATCCTCAAACCCACTTGAATGAGCATAACAGCATCATACTGTAGGGTCCATCACAACATTTGCCATTACAACATCCAGTCGCCCCTTGCTAAACTTCATCTACGTTGACACTTTTCAGCTACTTAAACCACCCCCTGCGTGGTCGAAACAAAAAATGCTGCCCCTCCCAAGAATCCAAAAGAAACTTCTTGTTCCATTGGTGCGCACTTTGCATCTGATGTTAAGGCCAATATGGAAATTTTATAGTCCAAATATTATAAATGAGGTACATGATCACGCCACTAAATAAGTTTTTCACAACTTACACATAAAATTACGATTCTCTTGAACGTTTGGTACGTACATTACCTTTTTTTCCTCATTTCAATCTATATTCTGAGGACGTGTTGAACAAATTTTAAAACTTTTAAAGTAAATTTCGATGAATTTATTTAATATATTTGTATATTAGAGTATATAAATAAAAAGTAATGAATAAGGCCAAAGATTTATGAAAAGAAAATATAATTGATGAATGAGAATAAAAGCAAAATACAAAGAGAACTAGTAACGTTGGTTCAAAAGTCTAGTGGGAAATGTCTGTAAATGAAACTTTAAAGAAACACTTCCTTATGAGTTCAATTATTCATATAAAGCATAAAGCAGCACATAATTGGAAGTATCTTCAATAATGTGTTACACAATACAAGTTGTGTACTTTCTGTCTTTCGCAGAATATAAATTGGCACAGAGTAAAATAATTACAATCGAATAGAAGAAGATTATTGAAGATTAGTTTTTATTTTCACGCCTTGATACCCATGCCTGGAGAAGAGAGAGACCTTGAATAATGTATTCTATGGCCACCAATGAGAACCGTTGGCTTAATTTAAAACCGCGATAAAAAAGAAGTGATCTCCAGACTTGCTTATTTACATTCCTCAGGCTCTTACTGTTTCAACCATTAAATACGTCTGGCCCTCTATAACTGTTACGTTCTTCAATAAGTCAGATATGATTGTCTTTTAATGATAGAAATTCTACATTACACATACAATGCAATCTTTGTTCCTTTCAATCTCACTTTACCTTTGTCGTCGATCTCTTCTATAAATGAGTTGACGTTTCATTCACACTTAGCTCCAGCTATTCCTTGTATCAAAATTATTCTCCGTCCTCCGAATTTTCTTGTTTCCATTCTCTCCCCCTCCTCTGGTCAACTCACTATCCAAAAGGTTTCTTGTGACCGTTTCTTAATCTTGCCGATAACCTAACTTTATTTTCGCTTACTAATGAGGATGCAAAGTACATAAAAATTCACATTTATAATAACAATTATTTGCTGAATACGCGATATATTCAAATAATGCCAAATTTATAATTATATACGATTGGGGGGGGGGGCGGTAATAAGCGTCATGAGGATAATCCACGTGGTGGAAACTCCCCTTTAACACCATAGGAAGGGAATTGAAAGGGAGGATGCGGGCTCCTGGGCTATGGTTTAAGGATCCTGCTCAGAATTCGCCTACAAGTAATGCAGGACAAACCCTAGAAAACCTGCATAAGGTAGGTCAGTCATTGGGTACTTGTCCCACGCCCTTCCGATGGCGGGATGCCTCGACCAGTTTAGGAG
Source organism: Zhengitettix transpicula (assembly GCA_037074705.1). NCBI lineage: Eukaryota > Metazoa > Arthropoda > Insecta > Orthoptera > Tetrigidae > Zhengitettix > Zhengitettix transpicula. The sequence goes on along the minus strand of CM073594.1, from coordinate 78,170,563 downwards.
GCAGCTGATCGACTATTCCAATAGGAATAGCGGACAACTCTTACCGAATGCCCAAGGTCTGTGACCCCGGAACATACACCTCCAAAAACAGGCCTCGGCATGTGGGATCCTTAGTTCAAAAAACCAGATAGAGGAGAAGTCATCCCCAAAGGTAGCCTCCTCCAGAGTTCTCTGGGAAGGTTCACCTGCGAGAGAATGATCTCACTGGCTTCCCGTAGGATTCCTTAACTAACTCCGGTGACGTATAAATGAAACTGCAAGTTGAAATAATATTACTGTTTTTTTTGTTAACAATTGAGGCGGGAATCAGGTGAATATCTGAAAGGTGGAGAATTTTTATCTAATATATAGTCATTAACATGAACAGATATCTGTTTTATTTAATGTGGTGCCAAACAGTCCCAATTTCATGTTTCTAGAGGCAACTTTAATTTTATTGTTCATAGCTATCCGAAATAAGGTAACAGAATTGATGGAGCCACCGTGTTGCTGGATTGAAATGCCTTAGTAATATCCATTGCCGAAGGACATATAGGGGCAACTGTAAAATATATTTGAAGGGAAGATGAGAGTAATTGATGCGTCATGAAGTAGAAGAAGGTGTAGACAGGCTACATGAGGGTAATCCACATAGTGGCAACTCCCCTCTTACAGCATAGGAAAGGGACTGAAAGGGGGGATGTGGAAAGGTAGGGTAAGGTAGTCATGGGTTAACTAGATCCCCCGGTCTGAAGTTTAATGATCCTACATGGCATTTCTCCTAAATGTGATGCAGGGAAAACCGTAGAATAGCCTGCATCAGGTAGGTCAGGTACTTGTTTTTTATTAGGGCAACAGGCAACATGAGGGTGATCCACATTGGGCAACTCCCCTTCCCTTTAATAGCATAGGAAGGGATTTGAAAGGGGGGATGCGGAAGGGTAGAGGAAGGTAGCCAAGGGTTACTAGGGCCCCCGGGCTGTATGTTAAGGATCCTACCCGGCATTCGCCTAAAGAAATGCAGGGAAAACCCTAGGAAAACCTGCATCGGGTAGGTCGGGCATTGGGTGCTTGTCCCACGCCCTTCCTATAGCGGGAGAGAGGAGTTTGCTGTGGGGACGCAGCATTCTCTTCTCCGTGCCTCGACCAGTTTAGGAGGCAGTTGGCCGACTATTCCAATGGGAATAGCGAACAACTCTTACCGTATACCCAAGGTCTGTGACCCCGGAACATACACCTCTCAGAACAGGCCGAGGTGCCTTGGCTTGTGGGAACCTTAGTTCAAAAACGGAGAGGAAAAGTCATACCGAAAGGTAGCCCCTTCGCATCTCTCCTAAAAGGTTCCGCCTGTGAGAGAACATCCCTCTGAGGGTCTCCAGTCAACCGGGTACTTGTCTCAAGCCCTTCCTCCTCTAGAGCTCTCTGGGAAGGTCCACCTGCGAGAGAATGCTCTCGTAGGCTTCCATTGCTAAATGCGTCATATTTAAGCGCCAGACAGTTAATACAGCTTAGTTACGAACTTGGTAGAGAGTTAATGAACCATAGTTACGAACTTGGAGCAGTTAGTAAGTTGAAACTGAGATAATGTTCGACGACGAAAAGGCTGGTAGAGAAAGAAGTTGCCCTCCTTTCCAGGAGCAGGAGGAGACTGGATTTCAGGACAGACGACAGATTTGCTAGTTATGCTGGAGAGAGTGAGGAATCTAATCCATGACCTCCGCTTGTTACGTCTGAACTACCGAGATCAACTCGGTGGAGAACTTTCCCCATCAACTATATAGACCTGAACAGTGGCTCACCTACAATCCTGGGTTCCATTCCCAGTCGGATAGAGATTTAATTCACTGCAATAACCTTGCGTGCTGAGCTTCAATTCGAAGTATTTCTTCTGTTCTTGTATAAAAAAATTGCTGAACCACAGCCATATGATTTACAATTGTTACTATTATCACTTCATTATCATAGACATAAAAGACAATTTCTTGACTGAAATATTACTGTAATATAATGTACGCTGTGAGAAATATAAGTCTCACAAAGTGAACGAGTTCGAGCTTATCAGCGTTGCGCTAACCATTTACTCAGGTAAATATTTGAAGGTACAGTATGTTGCACATAGTTTTACTACCTTCAGTTCTGTTGCCAGAGTGTTAGTGACTTCATACAGAGCCATGAATTCAAATTTAGTTCGACCTTAATTCATCATAAAATCGAAAGATTATCTGTCGGATATACCTTTCACGTGTTGTAATGGATATATATTGTAATAAACAACTGGATGACGATTAATTTTCCCCACGTTGGTGAAGCCATAAATGTAATAAACACCTTGATAGGGTTAATTTAAATGAATCAATTAACAAAAAAAATAATTAAAATTTGGATAATTAGCCACACGTTGAAGACGTCAAATCTCTAATGATTAAAAAGGTGGTCTTAAATCATAGGAATAATTAACAACATTTATTTTAACATTTAAATTAAAAATTTATTGTTGTTGATAAATTTACAGTGTATAAGACTTATTTTGCACGCCGAATTACATCCAGTTAACAACAAACACTTTAATTTTCATTTATTAATTCGTGGCATTTATGAAAATACAGTGCTGATATCATTACAATCAAATACGTCGAATCTCTTATCTCAGGGTCATAACTGGGTTTGATAATTAGAACAAAATCAATGTATAAATTGACAATTAACAATATAAATATAAAAAGTTAAACTAAAACAATATTAAAATAACTGAAAAGAAAACTGAACGAATTCTGTCTATACCTTTTTAATTATCGTTTACAAATTTGTATCAAAGTTTTGTTACCCACGGAACGTCTGTCTGGTACCAGATCTCTCTTTTAGCTTGACAACTACCACACTAAAAGGCCATTTTTACACTGACTCTACACTTCATTGAAAATTTTAATACACACGATTAAAATACTCGTCCTCTGCTATCTGGAACCTCGGATGAGTCGCCACCTTTGGTCAACTCGTGGATTACGGTCTCCTCTTTGCGAAAACTGTTCAATCAGCGTGAAGCAACCATTTGCTTTACCGTTTACAACTTATTATGTAAATCTCTCCGTAAAAATGTTTGCTTGCTTTCATGTAAAAATACAGGATCTCGCCATTCGTACTTTATAACTGCAAACTGTACTGTTTGTTGCTCTAGGTAAACTGAACTGTCGACTTTTACCAGTTTCATCTCTCGTACTCAGATTTTTGACTCCTTCACCTTTCAATCGCCGATTCCAGTCTGGCGTTCTCAAGTGCAGACTGAGTTTTCTCCTCGCGCGGTCTCCATTTATGAACAAAGGAAAAACTCGCCTTCAATGTCGCCTTTACGCATTCGTACCGCTAACAATTTAACTATATTAAAAACAATTAATGGCCTGTTTAATTGGCATTACAATATATATATATAAATATATATTTATATATATATATATATATATATATATATATATATATATATGTAAAGTTCCGGACTTAAAATTTGTCTCATCGCCTACAATTGTAGTATTGGAAATTTTGGAACGTTTTACAAGCGTTTTTGTCCGAGGCTGTGAACACCAGGTCAAGAGGCGCCAGGTAGTCGCTAATGTGACAAAGTCTGCCGTCGTCGCGGTCAGAGACTATAAATTCGACCCTACTATTATTTAGCGTAAGAAAAAAAAACTGGTGGCTAAAAGTTAATGTGAGTGGGCGGGGGCGAAAACAAAACAAATGATTGACTTGGTGAAAATCGTAAAGCTGTAGGGATTTTCAATGAGTTGCGTCAAAAGAAGAACCGTAGTAAGTCTTAATCGTTATTACTATTTATCAGTTGTCAATTGTTTTAAGTATTATGATGGATGGTCACTATTATTTTGGTGCTGGGGAAATATTTTTGGAAGTGGCGACTGGACGTTGGAGAAAGGCTGGTAGTTCAACCTACAGTTCTTCACAGTTCATTTTCCTTTTGAAGCTTACCTCTCTCGTTTGCAGAGCAGCTTGTTATGGCGTCGAGACTAGTATTATTTTTCCACTGCTCATATTTAGACCAAGCTCATGACTAGCCTATGGTTAAAATTCTAATAGCTTCGTTCTTATTGTGGTATGATCGTGTCCCTCGTTTTATAAATCTTGGAGTTAAAATTTTCAACTTGGCATTAACACAGGATACAAAGTGCGCACAAAATGGAACGAGAATTTGCATTCGTAAGCAATACAGTACGCCGGGAAAGTGGATTCGGAAGGACAGGTTTTTATTTGTCTCGACCACGCAGCGGGTGGTCAGAGAGGAGCTGAAAAGGGTCAACACAGATGGTGCAGTTGCTTGGGCACAACAAGGAAGCTGTTTGTAGAAACGGACTGGACAGTCGAAGAGAGAGGATTAAAGTTTCGCAACGTGCGTCTGGCTGCAGGCGAAATATGCTGTTATTATCATCCAGATGTTTGAGGGTTGCAGAGCTTCAAGTCAAATAGGTTCTGAAGGCGACGAATCAGCATGCAGAGAAAAGTGTTGATGATTGCCTGGGTGATTAAGGAAGAGGACATTTAATATTCTCTTAATGAGGATTTTCCGTAGGAGAAACGCTGCTTGCCATTTCCCGATGACTGAACTTTACGTCAGTAAATCCCGCGGTTGTCTTATTGCATTTATTTAAAAACATTTCAATTATCATTTTCTTTCTAGTTTGTTTCGCATTCCACCCTGAAATTTTTCTACGATGCATAATATTTTGGCATAATTAAAATTAACATCGAACAAGTAAATTTTGTGTTACTAAATTCAAATAAATTATACCAATCCAAATTTAATAATAAATTAAAGTAATTATTCATGAAATTGAGAGTTAATAACCATTATGTTAACTCAAAGAGTCATACAAAAAAATTGAAGCACCAATTTACAGATTATATATTTCTGTAATTGCTTCTTAAGAATAAAATATAGCAAACTTTTGTTTTAAAGCAATTTATTTATTTCAAATAGGAACAATTACAGTATTATCAGAGTAGTTTCACTTGACTGTCCATCAAATCGCGTTCCCCTCTAACATGATGAAACACATCTCAGATTAAGTAAAAATTTTTCATCTGTAGTCTCAGATCCAGATGGTGACCCTAAAACGTGTTACATCAATATTGATCAATTAGCTCTTATTAAAACACGATCTTGTTGTAGATTAAAGAGATCGAAAACATTTCTCATTATATTCTAATTGTTTTTACCCATATATCATTTCAATTCCGTTGGTAAGTGCTGAAAATATGTATTTAGAAGAGAAATATCCAATCAATTTTTCCTCCAAAATTGCGCAATTCCGCCTGTAGATTCGTCGAATATTGACCGTTTCTGAGAATGAACTCCTAGCAGACTTCCAGTCTGGACGTGGCGACGCTTCAGGTCGATCCGGGTTTGAGCCCGGCCGTCGGGCGCCTGCGAGTGATCAATGACTGTCTGGAGTTACGAACCAAAACAGGCTTCCATATCATATAACTCGCCGGATAATTACAGGCACGCTATTAGGATTTATATCCAGTCTCGCGCATGTAGCTATATTACGAAAACTGATAGCAGCTTGCGTTGCCGAGGCCCGACTTCAAACAATCCGTGATAAAAAAAAACGATGGGCCCATGTGGGAACGTTCTTGAGCCTAAGGGACAATTAAAAAAATATATTCGTAATCTTGAATTATGTTGCTTTGTGTAATTGAACATATATTTTAAAAGACGATGTACAACACTTACTTGGTATGAAAATAATCAATACGATTGATCCGTATTTTAATGATAACAATTATTAAAATATAGTCTTGCTATTCAAAAGTTGATGTAACAATCTGTAAATGTGTAACTGAATTTTCCTTGATTAATTTGTTATAGACTTGTAAATATCAAAGATTAGATGAGAAACTACAAAATGTTAGATTAATTACTGGTATAGCACGTTGAGTTTTTTGGCATAATTTTATATCATGGAATTCATTATTACAGTATTGACATGAATCCATTTATATTATATTATTTGTATATCATAAACATAAATGCAGGAACTTTAAGCATTTAATCTTAAAGTAAAATGATCTAGAAAACAGTAGACGAAACATCCAAGCTTGAAAATTCATGACTGTTGATCATGATCAGTTGATCCCGATTACAGTCCGTGCTCCTTCCTCGGCTGCATACCTTCTCCTGGCACTTCCTCGGTTCATTCCCAGCTGCTATAATGCTATTCACTGATTTACCGATTCGTTATCACCGCTCATTATTTATACTGTCCAGGCCTATTGTCCCTGTCGTGCAGCTGTCGCTCCCTCCCCTATCGTATTTCTTGTCCTTTCACCACGCATTTTCGACCTGTATCCCTCACTCTCCAGGGTTTGGATAATCCTTAGAGTAGTACAATTACATTTTCCATCGACTACATTGACTGTCATGTCTTAAAGAGTCACCATATACATGTAGAGAAACTATAGAGGTCAGGTTTACAAGAACATGAAAGCTTCTCGGGCAGGAAAATTTCGTATAGAATTCAGTGATACAACGAAATCTTTTTGAGTACTTGGACAGTTCAAATTTTCCAGAAATATATGATATTGTCCGCTGATGTAACTAAAACGTTTGTAATAATCAGAACGTACCTTTCTGAGAATTTTAAGTTGTGAATATTGAGATTACTATCATTAAATAATATTATATAGACCCAATGGAGAAATCTGCCTTTATTCACAATTCCTGTCTAATTATGAACTTTTAAATTGAAATTTTGTATTGAAGCTTGGTACTACTCGTTCAATTTGACGTCTACTGTAAGAAAATATTGAGTAATTGAATGCAAAAAAGTAAAACAGTATTTTTCTGTGCGTATTAGCGGATAGCATAAAAAATTGCTGAAGTTAATAGTGTTTTATTTATATGCTTCATCTTCATTTTCCATGCATACGTATTAGAAGCGTCTTATATATGTATATGGCCAACAGCGATTGGGATCGTTCCCAGTGGCTGTCAGAAGGTGTTATTACTTTACAAACGATGTTACTGCAGTCTTTGGATTAATATAAATTTATATTCATAAAGAAAATGTTATTAATTCAAAGACAATACAGTTATCCGTAGTCGACAACGCATGTGTGTTTTAATTTTCTTTAAAACCGCACTCTTAATTCTAGATTTGACACATTGTCACAATGTGTAATGGATTGAGAAAATATAAAAATTCATTGTAACTTGATCAGCTTCTTTTGAGCTCATCAGGCAGTAGCCATTTTATTTATATAGATAGATAAAAAAATAAAAATTAATTAACAGAAATATAAAGCAGTAGCCAAATCAACAGACAAAATGAGGTGTTCAAAGAAATACCCCACAACTTTCTGCAAACTTGTTGCTTTCCTCAGGTGTAGATAATACGTTACTACTGAAATATACGCAGCACCACTCAGGCAACCTAAACCGCATAGATATTGATCTTATTCGTCGCCTAAGTGACGCTGCCTGAATATCAGAAGCACTGGCGTATCGTCTACACTTGAGGAAAGCAACAATGTTTACAGAAAATATGTGTAATTTTTATTCATGTAATTTTGGCTGTTTAATTCGTTAGTTGTTACAGATAGCTATCTTAATTCAGTTCGTTTTTAATGTTGTTATTCGTAGCTTATGATAGCATAAACAGACTCCATGGTGGTTTTTGATTGGTGCTTCCTCGCCAGTGATGTAGCTGGGCTCTGCTTGGCTACTGAGAAAGAAAATATTAAGATGCAAACCATATTAATATTTAGTTTTGATTTTCCTGCAATCTTCAGTTAGTAGAAATACAAATATGAAAATTTATTGAAATATTTTTAAACATTCAAGCAAATAGAGTCTTACTTATCTATAAGTACACTTATTCCAGGAACCTTCTTTCTTTCTATTTAAGTAGTGGCACAAGAATGTGATGATATCTTATATGTTTTTATTGTAAATATAATGAATGCGTAACAGAACATTTATAAGGATTCCAACGATTTATTAGAAATTAACGATTTTCTCTTTTTGAAAATGTTTAATTAACCTTTGAAACATTCCAATTACTCAATAATATTACTATAGTAATATTGTTGATATATAAACAATCTGCGATCATTTTTTTGTATAATAATGTCATTTGTGTTGCCGTGTTAATACGAAAACTAATTCTAGTAATTTATTCCTACGGCTATTTCTGATAAATTGAATATTACACGTGTACGGGTGACCGGTTTATTTTTCTTTCGACAACATTTTGTTGTTCAAAGTTATGGATATACATTTTACCTACTAATGGATGCATTGTTACGCACATAGTACAAGTGATAAACTGAACGTTTCACGTATTTCTGTTTTCATTCCGAATACATATGAGGAAGTAAGACCAGAATATAACGTTTAAATTGCAAATTAATCAATATTTCCTGTAAATAAATTGTTCTTGAAATTCCTTCGTGTACTAGAACGCACTCAACACTTAATCATCAATGAAATAAAGTTTTCCATAATTTATTTAAAAAAAAGTTGTATCTTCTATATAATAGAAAAGGATGTATATTTGTTTGTATGCATTTACGTTAATCTCCATACAGATTTAAACGAGTGGACAGATTGCAACAAAACGTAATATGTATATTCTTAAAAACACGGGAAAAAGTACTGCAGATACCCCAAAAATAAAGGTAGAAAGAATTATAATTAAAAAATATAATTATTTTGTGTTAAAGTACTGCGCGCGAAAAGACCGTGACGTCACAGCACACGATTACGCGCGAGGGAGACGTTACTGCTCAATAAAAAATAGTTTGTGTTAATAATTAAATTAACAAGGAATATTTTGATTGAATAAAAAGTATAACTGTATTCGGGTTACATCGAATGATGGACAACACAATACGAATGGTTATACGATCCGTGGAACTAATTTTCGTTTAGTTGAGATCGCTTTTTAAATAACTTGCCTTTTGAATAGCTGACATGGCTTATTTAACGGAGCAACGTACCAAGATTCGGCTTTTGTCCAATATATCATGCTATTCGGACTGGAGAAGACACAGGTCTACCACTGTGATCAAAAAGTAACTCCCGGTTATTAGGAAGGCAGGTAATTTTTTTTCCAATGTTGGTAGGTCTGTCTATAATATTTGACAAGCGTCTGTTTGTTAAAAGGTTTAATTATCTCCGAGTTACTCGTGTTTCTGTAAACAACCAAAAGTGAATTTTTCGATTTTTACAATGAGTGATTTTGTTGTGCAAAGAACTTGCATCAAATTTTCTTTGCGGAACGAATATTCTTATGCGGACACGTTGAAAATGTTGCGGAAGGCCTTTGGTGATTAAACTATGGCACAATAAAAACGTTTATAAGTGGTACAACGAGTTCAAAGAGGGCCGAGAACGCGTTGAAGACGAACCGCGCTCTGGACGACCATCAACGTCTGCCGACGAGGGCCACGTCCAAAAAATCAAAGATTTGGTGCTTGAAAATCGTCGATGTACAATTAGAGATCTCGCTGATAGTGTTGGAATATCATTTGGCTCAGCCCAAACCATTTTGAAGAATGTTTTGTGTCTGAAACGCGTCAAGTCTTGATTGGTGCCAAAATCGCTCAATTTTTTGGAAAAAAAGCGTCGCGTTGATGTGTGTGAAACTTTGCTGTCTGACTATCAGGACCACTTGAAATGCATCATTACTGGAGACGAGACTTGGACTTACGCATACGACCCTGAAACCACCGACCAATCCAGCGAATGTGGTGCAAAAGGTGAAGCAAGACCGAAAAGTCCACTGCAAAGTCGATCGAAAATCAAGGTCATGTTGACAGTTTTCTTTGATTTGCCAAAAACTCGACTCATATCGTTCCGCATCCACCGCATTCAGCTGATTTGGCTCCGTGACTTCTGGCTATTCAGCAAACTCAAAAGGCCAATGCGGGGACGCCGTTTTGACACGATTGAGGAGATAAAAACCGAATCGAAGAAGGTCTTGAAGGCTATACCGCAAAAAGACTATTCCGACTGTTTCGAGAACTGGAAAAATCGTTGGAAAAAGTGCGTTTTATCGGACGGGGATTACTTTGAAGGGGATGAAATTGATTTGGAAGAATAAATAAAGAATTTATATTTTATAAATATATTCACCTTACTTTATGTTCAAAGTGGTATATTAAAGTAATCTTAATGAAATACGAAGGTATGTTTGTCGATTGTAAACACAGGTATCAATGCTACCAACAGCACATTACAAAATCCACCAAAGATTATCTTGACTCCTTTAAGTTACGTGGAATATTCGACCCCATAAAGGTACCTGGAGTATTTTTTACACACTTATAGTACCAGAAGTATTCTTGACAGAAAAAACTGTGCACTCCAGGAGGCGGGGTGGTCGGGGTTGGTACGTTTAAAAGGATTGATGTGCATAAATAACCATAAACAGTCTGCAAGTTTTTAATTTTATTAAACAATTGATTGGAAGCTTTCAACTATTTTGTTATAATCATCCTGAATGAACAATCAAACGTTAGTACTTACATAAAATCATCAAACTAATAATACATTTCGAAACCAGCATAATCAACCTTCCTGTCGTATAAGGTCCGTTCTTAAACTGCTCCATTAGGTGGTTCAGTGTGTATAATAACATCTGAAATCGATACTATAAAATCGATTTATCATGTTCGTAGTTGGTATTTACCTAAACATATATAATTATACACACATGTAAACATATACACATCAACATAGATCCATTAAAATCTTATAATTGGTTACATTATATTTTATTATTATTTTTGGATGCTCTGCTTATCAATATTTTAAGTATCTCTGTGTACTGTTTTTCTATGTTAAACCTTCATTTCTATTATTAACAATTTTAGATTAATATAAATTGCTTCTGCTATTAAAAGTTTTATTTTATGAATATTATTATGTAATATTTTAATATTATTAAAATCGAATTCATGGTTAGTCAATTTTGTGTGTGTGTTGCTTTTAGCTGTCGGTTTTAATGTTAGTTTATATGCATTCTAGTTTTAATGTTTGTTGTGGTGTAACCTATATATGTTTTTAGGCAATTGAGACAACGGATGCTGTATATACTGTTCTGTCTTGTCCTTAGCCTTAGTTAGTATATTTTGTATATGGTTAACTGGTTTAACGGTTAATCTAACATCATTAATATCGTTTTTCCTAAAGGTATCTATGATTTTAAAAGTCAATTTCTAAGAATGTACGTAAATCTGTTGTTGTTTGTCAAAGTGTACTAGAGGAGTCGTAGTTATTTCCGGTAATTTGTAATTATCTGTGGTGTTTACAACGTCCGTATTATTTATCGATACTGGTTTAAAATAAAATTAAATTAAAAACTTGGAGACTGTTTATAGTTATTTCTGCACATCAACGTCAATGTACTTTTGTATTTTTTGTATTTTCTTGTAATAAAGTTTATTTTTTACATTAAGTAATGAGGGACGAGGCTAATCATTACAATATATATATATATATATATATATATATATATATATATATATGGGCGTTGTCCTCTTCAAGGGTAGAGGAACATTTCTAATTATCGTCGTCAAATTGAAAAATCAATTAAAACCCCGATTTGGGAATCGCAGCCAAGTCCAGGCTGGTTCACGTGATTCCATTTCGAATTCATAACAGTAATTAACTCACTAAAATTCGGTTTCATCAAAGATCTGAATGACCTACTAACTTAACGTTGTTTGGTGGTTCGCACCCGCTCCGACATTTGAATATTGTAATTGAGCCCGAGGAACGGCGGCTGTCAGGTGCGCTTGTGTACATACCTAGCTTTTAGCACCTGCACTTCTTGTGACACTCAATGTTTCGTGGCGAAACAAAGGATCTCCATTGTGTTGTGAATTTATATGAAGTGTAAAACATTGAACAAAGGAGGCGTGTGCAAACGCTCGACCAGCGACAAATTAGGAATAATTCTCCACGATTAATACAGAAGCCACTTAGGGGCAATTAGCTTGTTTACTGCTTCTTCCTCCATTATCAACATAAACAGGCAGATGTTTTAAGAATAAAAATAGTACGTACCTAACCTACATTTTCTTTTACCCAAAAAACTTGTAATTCAATTAGAAATAACCGCAGGCTTCCATAATCGTAATCGCAAACTTCAATTCCAATATTTCTCAAAATAAATCAATCAAATATATCCAGAAATAGTTGAAAGGATAATGAGGAATTTTTTATGCATAATAATCGCAAGAGCTGTCTTAAGGCTTTCATAGCTCAAAGGCTTATTGTAAATAAATGATGAGTGTTATTACAGAATAGCTGGGTGTTCGGTGTTGTCATAATTAAACTCAGCGATATCTATAACCCCGGATTTGACTCCAATTTCGATGATTTTTCGCGTTTTTTCTATGTAACGCCCTTCCACCCCACCCCTAAAGGTGCTCCACTCCCATGCCGAAAGGGCTTGAAATTACACACCAAAATATCTGGAGGAAAGCTATCTCATTCACTCCGAAATAATTTTATCAACGAAAATATCGGTCGTATTATGAGGTTTGAAAATTTCAACCCCAGATCCTGGGGGTTAAACTGCAGTTGAATGTCATAATTAAACAATATCCTTTTAAACAATATGGTAAAAGTTTTGGTCTTTACAGCTCGCTGTTCTATGCCTGACTGCCTGTTCGTCTCGTAGATTTTTGAGCGCGTAGAATCTCAACAATGTTTTTCTTTGCCTCGCCGAATTGTTGCGGCGTACGCTCTATATCCTCTAATAATGAGTCCTCTACAATCCAACTTTCCAATTAGAACAATGAATAATTTGATTGTATAAAATTCACCCATTTATCAAACCCAGATAAAGACCCTGAGATCCCAAATATTATTCTGTATTTAAAATTGTTAATAAAATTGTTTGTAGGTTTTCACGTAATAGTTCTTTTTATTTAAATTCAGCCATTTCTAGAATTTGTAATAATTATTACAATATATATATAAACACTAGCAGATTTCCCGGCGTTTCCCGTGTAATTATTTATGTAAACCCGAACCTGTATTTAATTCTACATTACTGTTTAGTCAAGAAGTGATTTTACTTATCTTGCCGAGAGAATGTTAATTTTATCAACACTCCAACCTCGTTGTTATAAAATGCATTGAATTTTGTTGCAGCAATGCCAACAAACATACCTTCGTATTTCTTCCTAAATATACTCCTCGAGTTTTGCAGTATTAATAATTAACAAAGATCGTTTAGTCTGGCCTATATAACAATATCAGATATTATTGCAACTAATTTTATAAACAACATTATGGGAGTCTCAAATATTAAGGCAAAAAAATATGACAAATATTTAACAAAGATCGTTTAGTCCGGCCAATATAACAATATCAGATAATATTGCAACTAATTTTATAAACAACATTATGGGAATCACAAATATTACGACAAATTTTAACAAAATATGACAAATAATTAAAAGTTTTAAAAATTATATAAAAATTAAATTTTTAAATAACATTCTAAATTTTGTAGATCAACAATCATAATATGGTAAAACAATAGAATTCTTAGTAGTAATTAAACAGTATGATGACAGTAAAAAAGTTTTGTCATCAAAATAGAGGATCATTGCATTTTACTGATTAATTCGACTAACTAGATTTAATGAAACCAATTAAAAGTTAAAATACGGTTCTGGAGGATTATAGAACCATCTAAAAAATTCAGTAGCCAATATTTTTCCAATTCATAAGTGAAATTAATATTTGAAGAGTAATTTTTGAATGCAACCATTAATTCATCCAATTTATCAGAAGGCGTAAAACAAAATATGTCGTCATTGTACCTATAATAAGTTATAAATTTAAAAGTAAGTTTTTTCAAGACAAGAATTTTCTAAGTCGCTCATTACTGTATCTGCCTAATATAAAATAAAGAAACCAGAAATTTTATGACAATAAATGTAAATAAAGTAGAATTTAAGATAAATTAACACCAATTTCCAACACTCTTTATTTATTGGCATTACAAGTGTCAGATATCTTTGAAATTTCAATTTGTAAAGCTTTGTTTCCGTAGACTAGTTAGTATTATTCAGTTAATTTCACTTTTGGATTTTACAACCTGAAATTGAATGAATAAGTATAAATGAAACAGCTCCAAGAAGGTGGTAACGGATCAGATGGCGTGTAACCTATTTCCAAAGATTCCACAGCTGGTAGAAATGGAGGTTTGTGAAATAATATTCTTGAAAGCCATATATAAAGATTGTAAAGTGTTTATCGCTTCAGTGGAGCTGCGATACCTTTGATTCTGTAATTGTCATTCTGGCAGAGAAATGTGAGCGTTTGCCAGCCGGCATTGCGCAACCTCGCAGCTGGCTTCGTGTTCCTGTTCCATAACAATGCTAGAACACCTGACAACACATCTCCGCAAACATACGAGAAGACGAGCTCGGCAGCGGAAACATGACTTCTCCTCGCCAACGTAATTACATCCTTTCAACTGGCCCACGACCCGTAATATTATTCATAAATCGTTGGGAAACTAAAAACGTTGCGTAGGGCATCAGACAACTTTCCGTTTTCCAGGTATTAAGCTGCAGACACTTGAGTTGTAAACTCAGACTCAAGAATAAATATGGTCTGTTGACGACGAGTTGCACGAACGCTACGAACCTAAAAAGAGTATTACGGTCAAGTCTCAGTCTTTCTTACTTAACATAATTATTTACCTTAGGGAAGTTTTACTTTGGTATTAACATGCCTCTGAATTAAACTCATGGATTACGAGGAGGACGAAACGGCGTTGTTAATGTAATGTTTTTTGTTGTTGCAATAAGCATTTTAATTGCATTTCTGACTCAAGGTCATCTATTTATTTGCTAGACGAGTGCTCGGCGTTGTTTGTGTATTTCTTTAAATTAAACCGAAGTAGGAATTGATTCGAGACTGACCCCTGGACCAATAGCGCCAGTGTTATAAAATTTACCAATTTACGTTCCCCTACCCGACCTAACCCCTCGGTTTCTACCTTCAAAGAAACCACGACGATGACTGACAGTATTCGGGAATTCTCATACTACATAAAATAAATTAGTCTAAAAATAACAACAAATTAAAACAGTAAAAAATACTTGGTAACTTAGTAAAGTGTAAAAATACTCGCAGTACCTTAAAGGAGTAAAGAAATGCAACCTTCAACTAAATAGAGACCAAAATATAGCTAGCCCATAAGATAGTTTAACCGGTATATTATATGGTGAAAACTACTCCGGGTAAGCTTTATAAACGTCGTGTCCTCCTCCACGTAGAGGAACATAAAAATTTCATCAACCAGCATAATTAATGCGAGAATTAAACTCAGCGACTCCTATAACCCCGGAATTTACAGTAATCTCCGTCTTTTTTGCATTATTTTTACGTAAAGTCCTTCTACCTCCACGTTTACAGTAAGGATTCTTCCCTCCATTGCCCATTGCAGTTTAAATTAGACATGTAAAGATTATAGAATGACACTATTAAATTAAGCAAACCCGGAAACGTTTTATTTGATGTTTTTAAATTTCACCCCCACGCCTACAGACGGTATGTGTGTCTTAACCCATCAGTGATTGTTCCTGGATCGTAAGTAACATGTGTATAAAGTTTGATAGAAATTGGTCTACGAATTTAATATTGTAAACGGAAATTTGTTTCACCATCTTCCACCACCACTACCAGGGCCTGAACTGCATTTTAACCAGAATGGTAAATGTCAGAATTAAACTCAGTGACTTCCATAACTCCAGGTCCAACGACAGTGTGTTGTGTACTCATTACTTTATGTAACGACTTTTCACCCACATCCTCCCCAACCCCCACACTTAGAGGCTGATTTACAACTTAACTGCCATAATGAATGTCAGAATTAAACTAATTGAATTCTACAACCCTGGATTTGACACAAATGTCGTTTGTTTTGCGTTATTTTCATGTAACGTACCTCCACCCCCTCCAATATTTGTGCTTTAAGGTGTTGAAATTATACACTATAAACATCTGGATAGAAAGTATTAATCACATATACCCAGAAAAGTAAATAACCGACATTAATAAATGCCGTTTAAACATGTTTTTAAATTTGACCCCCGTTCATCTCTTGGGAGTTGTCTAACGCTTCGAAAATCTCACACACCTTTGCGGGGTTGCACACAACAACTCACCAAAGTTTCATTGCAATGTAATGAATGGTTTAGGAGAGTGTAGGGGACACACACACAAACAGACATTCATTTTTATATATTGTAATACCAATTAAACAGGTTATTAATTGTTTTTAATATAATTTAATTGATGGTGGTACGGGTGCTTAAAGGCGACAATCGCAGCGGGTCTTTCTTTGTTAACAATGGAGACTGGAGACCGCGCGCTTAGAGAACTCAGTCTACAGCGAGACGCGAGACGAAAAAGTCTACGTCGAGAACTGGGACATGGCAGTTCGGTCTACATAGAGAAATAAAAAACAGTAAAAGTCTGCGGATATAGAATTATGAATAGGGCTATCTAGGAAGTCCAACAGGGAGATAATAGTTGACATAAAACGCAAGTAAACACTTTTGTTGGAAAGACTTATAAAATTGCAATTTAGAAGCAGAAGTTTTGCTTCACAAACTGAACTAATTTTAGCTAGAGAGACTTTGAGGAGACCTACGTCCGGCAACTAACTGGGAGTCGGCTAATCCAGGTTCCAGGATAGCAGAGATCCAGAGCAACTACCATGTGTTCAAAATTTAATGAGTAGAATCAGTGTATAATGGCCTGTTTAGTGGGTGTTGACTTCAAGCTGCAAGAGTCCGAACTGGTACCAGTAGCACTGTCGTGAGTACAAAACAATTATTAATGACTGTAAACGATAATTAAAGGGTATAGTCATATTTCGTTCGCGTTTTTCTTTTCATATGTTTTCTTTTACTTTTTGTATTTAATATTGTATTGCGTTAACTTCAGTGAGTTTGGATTGTTAATATTTTAGTTCATTGTATGTGTTCTTCCTATATTTATAATGTGTAATTATCAACAATAAAATTTTAAATACATAATAATTTTGTTAATTATTACTATTAATTGAGACCACCTTTTTAATCATTACATAACTTGGCTTCATGAACGTGTGGCTACCTATCATTTAAATTTTAATTAATTTTTTGTTTAATAATTTCTAATAGTTAAAGACTTGTATTAATTATTACAATATAGAGAGATATTATTATAATAAAGACAGATATTTTTTCATAATTCCCGAGGCACTGGCGATAAAACGATAACACTAAATACTATTTTGTTCTGAGTGTATTATTTGAGACATGAACTAATATCGTTATCACCACTTTTCTTAAGTTATAAATATAAACTTTTGTAAGATGAATAATTATACAGAAACAATGATTTGTTTTTTAATTAAATGTATGATACTAACCGCTGTATGTAAATAACGGTAATCGGTGTTTGTATTCTTCTGAACAATCATGATAAAAATATGATGCTTGACTTAAAGTATCGTAGCCATTATATTTTGATCTTAAACTAAAAATTGACCCTAGACTATTTATGTGATAACTATGGAAATTTATCACCTAGATATATCAAAATGTCATTAAATTCTTCTAATAAATTAATTAAATCTATGATATATCTGGAGAGCTACCACGTGAAAACCTGCCTATAGCAAGAACGCTCTGATACAACATAAATTGTTAACTTTATAAATAAAATATTTACACTCTTACATCAAACATGTAATACATAACTTCATAGACAAACTACAGGAATTTACGATGCAAATTAAACACATTTAAAATTTTAACCAGTCAACTAAAACAATAGTGATTTAGCATAACTGCTTTTAAAATGTCCCCCGACCTCCAAGTAACTAATTGTATACGTTTACAGTCGCGAAGGTGACAACTGTATTTTGAAGAAAAATTTATTGTAGTCAGCACTGGAATGAGCATGAATGTTTAACGACACATTACGTAAAAATAATTTCGAGGAATTACGAGTTGATGTTATGAAAACAAAATTGGTTCGTTTTTGTGTGTGTCTGTCTGATATTTTTAATTTATGTTCATTTCGTAACTAGGACTGTCAAAATGGAATACTTTATTAAATAATTTCCAGAAATTAATTACAATACACTGAGCAGTATGAGTGGATTCTTAATGCGTGATTTTAAGACTCGAATTCAGGACGTGCAAAGAAGTAATAAAGAAATTTAGAGCAGCACTGCGAACAAATAAGAATAAAGTTATGGAATATATGCGTCGTTTTTGGTAACCAATAACTACAAACCCAGCATAAAAATAGTTTTAGGGATACCTGGAAATTTGTATCTTTTTAACATAATATTTGGGTTACACCTAGAATTTTTTTTTTTAGGTTTAACTTGCTTCCAAACGTCTTATTGCAAAGCTGTTTTTATTTTCATTGGTTCCTTTTGTGAGTGATTTCTCTGCCCCAGGGATATCCGAAGCAACGCCTGAAATTACAAAGCTCAAGTCCGAGTCGGTGCTTATTTCAGCCACTCCTAGGAAATTATTCCCCCCTCCCCTCCCCAATCATCCTACCCCCACAAAAATATTTGCATTAATTTTGGTTATACTCTACTCGTGGACTCGGTTCACATCAGCTTGCTGCGGGAGTATCCGTTACATTCTAAAATATTTACGTTGTTTCAGCTACATGTGATATTATTAAAGGGTCTTGAAAAGTGCAGATTAATAACGTTATTCCTTGATTTTCTTTCTAAATATTCAGCTCGAATTGTAAAATTCTGATATTATTTAATATGATAACGGCTGTATTTGGCTTCACAGATATACGACAGTCGACGAAATAATATATTATTTCACATATAGCCGGTTTGTAAAAGCTGCTGCTGGTTATAATTTTAATTTCACAATGACAGCGAAAATAAAAATTTTAAAATTATTATACTTATATTCCGACTATTTAGTATAAATTATAAGTAATTGAATTCAGATATTTAATAAAAAAAAATTGTCACTAATTTTCTGTGTAAGCGGAGAACGACTCTACCAAAATTTTGTAAAACGTTGAAGAGTTCGCCAGTTAGCGACAAAACGTAGTGTAATTTCGATTAAACATATTTTACTGGCTTCATAAGTCTGTTCCTTGTTTATAAAAAAACTTTTTATCTATTTTTTGTACTACTTTTATTAAACAGTACCTACTTCATTTAGTTTATTGCAGCGTTTCTCCTGATGCTTACTTTTCACGTTTACCTTGACTCACTTATGTTTCCTAGTCATTGAGTAAGGTTCGAATAGAGAATATACTTTTACGTTGACGTCCTTTATTTTTCAAATGCTGTTTCTGTTGTCACAATTAAACTATTAACTATTTTACGGTATATGACGTTGTGTTTCTTTAAGAAAGCGAATTCAGTTATTGACAAATTAAAAACTGTTCTCAAGAGGTGGAAGCAAAAATGTTTTATTTAATCATCCACATCTTACTCCTTATTCAGCACCTCAGCAAACATTTCAAGAGCTTATGCCCTTCCTAAAATACACAAACCTGCCATCTTTATAGAATAATTATTGCTTCTACAGGCAGTCCCTTACACAACATTTCCTCCGACATTCATAACATGTTTTCTAAAGCCCTCAATGAAGAAAACAATTATTCCGTTAAAAATTCTTACCAATCTAATAAACAAAACACAGTGTTCGTATATATATATATATATATATATATATATATATATATATATATATATATATATATATTGTAATGCCAATTAAACAGGCCAATTAATCGTTTTTAATATAATTAAATTGTTGCTTCACGCTGTTTGAACATTTTTCGCATAGAGGAGACCGGAATCCACTAGTTGGCCAAAGGGGGCGGCTCATCCGAGGTTCCAGGTAGCAGAGGACGAGTATTTTAATCGTGTGTATTAAAAATTTCAATGAAGTAGAGTCAGTGTAAAAATAGCCTTTTAGTGTGGTAGTTTTCAAACTGTCTGGTGCCAGACAGACATTCCGTGAGTAACAAAACTTTGATACAAATTTGTAAACGATAATTAAAAAGGTATAGTCATATTTCGTTCAGTTTTTTTTTCAATTATTTTCATATTGTTTTAGGTTAACTTTTTATATTTGAATTGTTAATTGTCAGTTTATACATTGATTTTGTTCTAATTTTCAAACCTAGTTATGACCCTGAGATAGGAGATTCGACGTATTTGATTTTAATGATATAAGAACTGTATGTTCATAAATGCCACGAATTAAAAAAAAACAAATTAAAGTATTTGTTTTTAACTGGATGAAATTAGGCATGAAAAATAGGTCTTGTACATTGTAAATTTATCAACAATAATACATTTCTTTTAAAGCTTAGTAAATGTTGTTAATTATTTCTATGATTAAAGACAACATTTTTAATCATTATATATTCAACGTCTTTAACGTGTGGCTAATTATTCAAATTTTAATTAATTTTTTGTGAATTGATTAATTTAATTAAAGCCTTCCAGTTGTTTATTACAATGTGTGTGTGTGTGTGTGTGTTCCTTATACAAATCTACACCGGTGGAGAAAATGTCACCAAATTTCGTACACGTGTTCTTTGCGACCAGAAAACAAACACTGTCGGACTGAGTTTAATGATGACAATAAAATCACTATTTAACCCACAGGGGTGGGACTACACAGGGGTATAATTCTTCTAACATGTTAAATGGTCAATATTTGCGTGGAATAAATTTTTTTTTAGGTCAAAGACGTTTATAATATATCTGCCGGTGTTGTTTGTAAAATTTCAACCCCTTTAGGCATGATAAAATCAAGCACCTCAACATCCCTCATGACCACTTGATGTCGTTTCCTTATTCAACTCTATTCCCAATGATTTAGTCATTAACAGTTTCAAAAACATATGGCCCATTTTCAGTCAATATAACAAAAATTCCTCTTCATGAAATTTTATGCATTATAAATCTAATCCTGAATTCCACTTAATTCCGGTTTAATCAGGTTCACTATCATCAAATCAAAGGTTCTCCCGTGGGAAACCCCCGGAGTCCTTTTTTTGCTGAGATAGTCATGAGAGATTTATCTTTCTCTACTTCCTGTCCAACCTCTTTGCTGCATCAGATATGTAGATGACATTTTCTGTTAGTTAATATCTCTCAAATCAACCTTATACTCAATACTTTCAGCAATTATCACCCCAACTTACAATTCAACCATGAACTTGAATTTAGACATTCTCTTAATTTCCTTGATGTCACTGTATCCATTCACAATCACCAATTGGATCAGAAAACCTACATACTTTGGACGTGTTCTCCATTATCTTTCTGATCATCCTCCAAACCAAAAGAGAGCAATGGTATACAATCTTGTAGACAGAGCTATATTACTTTATAACTCCTAGTTCCATCAACACAACTTAAATATTTTCCAAAACATTTTAATCTCCAATGAGTACCCTTTAAATTTTACTATTAAACACATAAACAGAAGGTTGAACAAAATACAATATTCAACTGTCAATCGTCCCCAAAAATATCAAGCCAAATTTTTTCTCGTACTCCCTTATTAAAAGTTTCTACATCACAATTTTTTCCAAATATTCAAAGAATATCAAATATCCATAATTTACAGATCAACTAAATACTCTTTGCTACTTGATTACAAACCACAAGGACCCACTTGACACCTACAGCAAACATGGTGTTGTTTACAAAATGTCTTGCTGTAATTGTAATTCCTGCTACATAGGGCAAACTAAACGTTCCCATAATACACGTATCAAGGGACATATGTCTAATATCAAACTTCTCATTGATAAACAATCTGTAGTATCATCAATTCTAAACATACATTTGATTGGCAAAATGCTAAGATTTTAGAAATGAACACCACGTACAATTCCAGAGTCATTTCAGCGTTACTTCACATTAAATCAAACATCACCGCTATTAATGTACAAACAGACACTATGAAACTCAATAATTGCTACGATCCGCTATTATTACGCTAAACCTTCTGTTTTACATTGTCGTTGCTCCCTTATTGTAACGCTAAACCTTCGGCTCTCCAATTGTTGAGTTTTCGTCGCCTGTGAGTTTTGTCAACTGACAAGTGCAGTTGTGTCGCTCTAGGCTCTACTTCGCCACCGGAGGAAAGGGGCAAGGATCCCAGAAACGTTGTGTGGTATTTATATTATCACTTTGTTGCCTGAATTGGCCATCTATCTTATTAAATATTTTCAATCAGACGTAATTTTGTTAATTTTATTGTAATCAGTTAACAAAAAATACTAATAATAACCTCAGTTTCATACAATGTTCATTTTATGGTAGCTTAATGAGCACGGATTAAAATAAAAACAAAATACTGCAATTTTTTTTAATATGAATCAGCGGAGAAATTATGATTCAGTTATGTAAGTTCAATAAATTTGGAATAGCCATAGGCTGCATTCTTTCTTTTTACCTTCTCTTTGATATAAATGTTTTAAATTAATTGTTGATCAATTTTTAACTTTTAAGCACACTGTTGTCTAATTTGGCATTACACGAACTTTTAATAATGCGAAAAAACACCATTCTACCAGTCAGAAATATTTATTATCAAAATTTGAAACATTATTTTTTAACAAGCACAACGTTTCATCCGTAAATGGAACCTCTTCAGGTGTACAGTTTCAATTGAATTCACTTATCCTAAAGAATTTTGAGAAAACGTGATCAATTTTAAAACAATTATGTATTATTATCAAAATAAATAACATTTTACGAACGAAAGCAACGTTTCATCCCTGATTAGGGACTTCTTCACGTTTACAGTATCAATTTAGTGATGTAAATATTTTAAGAGAACTAAATGTTACGCACGTGAGAAATTGAATTGGAATTGTGCACTTGAAGAGGTTTAAATTATGGATGAATTGTTGAGTTTCTTAAATTTAGTGCTGTATATTATGATAATAAATTGACTGATATATATAATTGTATTAAGAATTATAGTGTGTGTATAATTAATTAAATTATGCAGAGATAATTATATTAGAAATTGTCACGTGTGTATGATTTTGTTTTCTTAATCATTTTTAGAATTCTGAATGGAGTCCCTAAGTAGGGATGAAACATTGTGTTGGTTAAAAATGTTGTAAATCTATATAATAAAAAAGGATGTATATTTGTATGTATGTACGTATGTATGTATGTATTTACGTTGTTCTTTATACAAATTTTATCGCGTGGACAGAATGCAACAAAAATTGGTACACATATTCTTCAAAATACGAGAAACGGTACTGTGAGGGTGAGAAACGCCTAGCATACATGTGGAAAGAATTATAATTAAAAACCGTGATCATTAAATATTAAATTACTGCGCGCCAAGAGACAATGACGTCACGCGAGAGAGAGACGTTACTACGCAACGAACAAAGGAAATATTTCCTTTATTAGGAATGAAATAAAGCAGAAATATGTTCTTTAAATAAAAAGTATAATTTTATACAGCAATACTCCATCGAATGTAATAAAGAAGAATACGAATTACTTTACCATCCTTACGGAAAAAGTAAGTTAATTTTCGCGCTATATTAGTTGTGAGTCTAGCTAACAATTTCATCAATGTAATATTTCGTAATGTATGAAGACTGAGTGACAATTGACAATTATATCCTGAAATACTCAAGGAATATATTTAAGTATTCAATTAAATACTTTTTCGAGTTTATATAAATAAGTACACGAGCAACGCCGGGCACCCAGCTAGTCTATATAATAAAATTTTCTGACTAATATGCTCGTGTTTTTCAGATTTATTTAAAAAGTAGTCAGATTAATATAATTCTGAATTTTTAGTAATGTTTGTGTAATTTAAGATATTTATGCAACCCTTTTGGAATTCGAATATAATTTTTAAAACGCCTTCCGGGTATTAATTTCTTAAAATCTATATCCACGACGGAGCTTGATGCCCCTCGGGACTGCATTCACGATATTAATGTGTGAGGAATCCTTGAAAGATATACGAAACTACAAACCGGCCATCGTTAAGTGCCACGAGGAAAATGAATTCAAGGTTCTTGGTACGTCTCCTGTCACGGAGAAAAGTTAACAGCTCCACGCGATTAAAAACGACGTAGTATTTCAACCGCAACCGTGTTAATAATATTGTTTCGAGATAAATCATTGTGATCGACGGGTGTTAAATTACTAATGTTGGGAACAATGCTTTGTGAGTACATAAAATGTTGTCCAGGTGCATTATTACTCTGTTAAAGAACACATCTACGTTTTTGTATTTTATTTGACGTATAGAACACACCCAATTTCATATTTTCATGTTGTCTCCTGTGTCCTAACAGACAGAAAACAAACCTGTTTATTTTTGTGTTAGTGTTGCCACAGCTCCAATACGTGTTAGTTGTGAAGGAAGGTAAGTGTTCAGTGTTCCCCAAGGTTGAACTAAGATAGCGCGTGTGGGAATGCACGTTCGCAATGCTCACAGAAGACACGAACACTCCATCATACCTTTACTATAAATACGACTGAAAATTATTTAACATGCACTCAAGTCTACGTAAACCTCGATATTCAATATCGTAAGCGGTATTTACACTAAATCAATTATAATAATTTTTTTCCTAGTGCGTAATTCATTTGTTTGAATACTTCAATTATTATATTATACCCTTAGTAACGTTAAAGAATTATTATTACTAGCTGAGTGCCCGGCGTTGCCCGGGTAATTATTTAAGTTAACCCGAAGTAGGAATTGATTTCACATCGTCAGATTTCGGATTCACGTTCATTTTGCTGTTTAAAATCTAATTAGTTTGAATGTTGTACATTTTCTTTGTTAATTTGAATGTAAGAAAAGGTTTGGTCTTTATTTAAAATTAAAATAACAATAAACAACCCTGAGACGAGAGTAGATAAGTTTGTAAAATAGTAGGAGCACGAATCACCAATCACAGCAAGAAAATTTGTTATTATTACTATAAATAAATTAATAGTTTTCTGCGGGTTTAAATTATGTATTTTTTTAGGTAACAGGCTACATGAGGGTAATCCGCGTTGGGAAACTCCCCTTTAATAGCATAGGAAGGGATTTGAAAGGGGGGATGTGGTAGGGTAGAGGAAGGTAGCCAAGGGTTAACTAGGGTCCCCGGGCTATATTTTAGGATCCTACCAGGCATTCGCCTAAAGAAATGCAGGGAAAACCCTAGAAAAACCTGCTTCGGGTAGGTCGGGCATTGGGTACTTGTCCCACGCCCTTCCGATAGCGGGAGAGGAGTTTGCTGTGGGGTCTCAGCATTCCCTTCTCCGTGCCTCGACCAGTTTAGGAGGCAGCTGGCCGACTATTCCAATTGGAATAGTTATGCCCAAGGTATGTGACCACGGAACATACACCTCTCAGAACAGGCCGAGGTGCCTCGGCTTGTGGGAACCTTAGTTCAAAAACGGAGAGGAAAAGGCATCCCCAAAGGTAGCCCCTTCGTATCTCTCTTACAAGGTTCTGCCTCCGAGAGAACATCCCTCGCATGTACTGCCTGCGAGAGATTAACCCTCGCAGACCTTCTTTTAAATTATGTAATTATTTAACATCCTTTCATTTTAATTTAATAAATAAATTTCATCCATTAATTAACCATAAGAATTTAATTTCCTTTGAGTATCACGTGCCAACGCTAGGCAAATTAATTGTTATTCATGAATTATTTTAATTATTACATTTTGGCTTCAACGTGAGGCAAAATAATTTTACTTATAAATCAAATTTTGTATATTACAATATATATTTGCATTAAAAATTATCACATATGTAAGATTTTATTTCTTTAACTTTTTTAAATAACTGATTTTAATTGTAATTTTAATCAGGGATGAAGCGTTGTGTTTTTTATAATATTTTTAATAGTTAGTTCTTATTATGTTCTAAATTTTTTATCATTTAGTTTATATATAGGTGGTGGTGGATATAAAAAAAATGCAAGAGAGACGGATATTATTGTCGATTCTGGGGTTGTAGGAGTAACCGAGTTAAAATTTCATCAAGCACCATGCGAGAATTAATTTTCCGCTACTTTGAGGTGGACGCGGGTGAGAAAAGGTTAATCGGAGACGTTTTGACACCCTTAAGATACCGTGTAATTTTTTTTATTTTCTTATTGGATCCTTCATACTTTGGTCTCTATTTAGTTAAGGTTGTATTTCTAGGCTCCTTTAATGTATCTGGAATAACAATAACACTTTATTAAGCTATGGAGTATTATTTACTCATTTAATTCGTCGTGATTTTTCAGAAACTTTTATTTGATGTAGTAAAATAATTCCCGAATACCGTCGGTCATCATCCTGGTTTATTTGAAGTTAGATGCCGAGGGATTAGGTCGGGGAGGGGACCGCAAATGGGTAAATTTGATAACACTGGCGCTATTGGATCTGGTTAAATGAATTTTATACTAAGAGGTTAGTGTGAAATCAATTCCTACTCCGGGTAATTTAAATAATTACCAGCTAGTAATAACAATAATTCTTTAACGTTACTGAGGGTATAATATAATAATTGCGGTATTCAAACAAATGAAATACGCACTAGGTAAAAAAATTATTATTTAGAGAATTAACTATCACAAATCATAAAATGTGGAATTACACATCTCATGAGAATAAACATAAAACCTGACACACGAACACTATGAAGAAATACAAACAACAAGTCACTTCACGAAACTGAACGACAGGGAATTGCAAATTCTAGGCCGTACATGACACAAACAAAGAAAAAAGCAGAGAAGCCCAAACACAGAGTAAGAAAGTTATGAAATAAGTATTTTGCAGTATAAACAAAATTATTATTATTATTACTAATTATTATGGGGATTACAGAAACTCCTGTACTGAGTAAAACACCGGCGGCGTTCAGTTCAATATTCTTACACTTATTCCCATGACTCTTTTAGTTTACGTCAGCAGGAAGACTATTGTATATAACTATCCCAGAATAGTGAATACTTCTCTGGAAAAGAGCAAGGCGAATTTTACTCTCATAATCGTGACATTCATATTTCACTTTTTTAAAATTTCGTGAATAAACACACTGGGTAGAGATAATATTCGCAAAATTTTGAAAAAAAGGTTTGCAACTAGATCTATAATCCATATTAGATGGTACGCTTTTGAAACTTGAACATTTAAATGCTAAGAACCAATTCCTTGTTTTTTTGCAAATAAGAATCCCATTTTGCACATTATATAGTGAAATTATGCATGATATGCAGGTTAAGCAGTTGTATCACAGAAGAACATTACGCAAATTATTTCAAGATTACTAATATTTGAGTAAAAACGCCTGTGTTCCCTGTACCGAACTGCGGCAATAAAAGTTGGGGCCGAGGTGACGGGGCGCCGAGGAGACACCGTGCCTTCAGACAAAGGCGGCGAATTATGGGAGAACCCTGCCTCAGGTGTATTGACCTGACCAAAATCCCCGAAGGTCAACCCTTCCAACAGGCGAGAGTAAGCCCGCGAAAGTGTAAAACCGACGGAGATTGGCTGAAATCAAACACGTGAAAAAGTTTTCTGCTCTCTGGTGGGGAACGAAGAGAGTCGAGCTCGAAGGTGGTCAAAAAGTGAGGAAATAAGTCAATTCCCATCAAATAACTCGGAGAACGAGGAAGTCTGTGAAACTTGGAGTGGAATGTAGTAGTTTAGATCTACAGCTTAGAGTTCGCATTTACAACGTGGAGAAGGAAAATAGGCCCGACCGACGGAAGAAGAAGCCGTCTAGAGATGCTAAGAATTGTTACGGCGACGAGGAAGTATGAAGGAGGAAGCTGCCACATTTTCCAGTCAAGATTTTCCGGTTAGCCTGAAGGAAACCGAGTTCAAAAGATCACAGGTGTGTTTCTGTCTGCGACGTAAATAATTGAGAATTCTGCCCTCACATGCGACCCATTTTCTTTTTGTTTTATGTTCAGAGTCACATAAAATCGCCCATTTAACGTATCAGAAATTTATTTTAATATTGAATGTAGTTAAAGTAAATTCCCTAAAATTTAAACTCTAGAGTGAATAAATTTTAATTATCTTGATGGAACTGAAAAGGACCCTGTTGAATTTGTGTTAACACTTAATTCTAAATAAATTAAATTTAAAGCCAATCAAATTTTATTCTCATGTAAAAGTAACCGCGTCCCTCCTATATTATACGGTGAATATGAGAAATTAACTTTAGTGAGACAAATGCTGAATCCAATTTACCATGAATAATATTGAATCTGACGTTTCCATATGCTGCAATACGATAACGAAAATGAGGTTGTAAAGATGATTGATGTGAATGAATGGACAGGAATAGTCCGAATTCAAAGAATGCACGAAATACTGACTGTTCCGTGAAAGTAGCGACGTGAAAGTGTAATTAGAAGAGGGCCACTCTATCAATCACCATGTATATATTTACTAAGATGGTCATTAGTTTAAATTGTGTATCGTATTTTGTATAAAAAGAAATTCAAGTAATGTTATTGGCTGCATGATGGCGTGTAAAAAGTGCCAGGTGCTCCTCACAGGCTTGAGTTGTAGAGTGCTTCAAGTGACTCAGACCCGCGCAGGTCGCGACCGCAAAGATTGGACACAATTGCTGGCTTATGAGACAGACACGTGCTGCTATCGGACTTCCAACACTTCAATAACATTCAAAGAAGAGCCCGAGCTAGCATTACTACCCACTGAAAATATGCCATCTTCTGCGTTACTTATCAGTAACCTTTGTCATGCCTACTACCGGGCACAATTATGTCTATTTAATTTTTTAAAAAGTTTTAATCGAATCCTAAAACATTTGATCAATAATACCCCGTGGGATCAGTTAACCTTCCACTGAAACAAGCGCCGTTTAGCTGTACGTTACACTTTATCCTCCAATAAAACATATTCATGAGGAGTCCGTAAATAATTAATTACATTACAAATATTTTTTTCACAAAAGATAATAAAATTCCACAATCCATTGACCATGTGTGGCCTACAAATAAACTAAAACAAAGATATAACAAAACTTATTCGAAAAGACAGTCATAACTGTTTCTGCCATTACGCGTATCGATTTTAGGATTAATAGATTAACAACTAGATTTAATGTGCAACATTTTAAAAATTAATATTTTATTTTTAAAATATTCCACTAAAAACTGTAGTTATTTTAAGTTGGCATGATTACTGATAACTTAATGTTTCCCACAAGCTGGTTTTAAATTAGAAATATGTTCTTCCAGACGAATCTTTAATGTCATTTTAGTTTGTCCTATCTAACAAGCATTACAGCCTTTACAGAAAATTTTGTATATTACATTATTCTTATCTAAATAAAAAATAAAAATTATCTGACCTTTCAACTTTTCAATGTAATTTGCCATTATTTAATTTATTAATACCGTTTTTGATGTTCTTGATGGAAATTTTATAATCCCAGGACAAAAGTCTTTTAATAAATTAAATTTTAAAATTTATGTTTTATTTTTAATTTTCTAATGATTTTATTTCTTACTGAATGGCCTTCAAATTTTATTATTCTCAATAACATATTCATGATAACAAAATAAACCTGTCTAGTACAAGAATCTACCCATGTGAAACGTGGACAGTTGGATTCCTTTTACATTTCAAATCTTAAGTGAGCTGATGGAACGAGAAAACTCAACACATAATTTGTTATTATGAATATATGGTATTTAGGTAACCCTTAAGGTAATTTAAAAATCGTTTAAAGACCCCCTGGTCACTCAATGAATAAACGGCCCTGAGTCAGAAAATTATTTATTAACGAAAAATTAAATATAGAGACGTTTCGTCCTTATTTGTAGGACCTCTTCAGGTTTAGTAATTTCATATATAAATCATACAAAAAAATTAGAGGCAAGGTTTTGCTGCATTTCATGTTGTAACCGAAATCCTTGCCTCAAAACATTTTTAATTATTCGTTAATAAAAAATTTACTTACTCAAGAATGTTTATTTATTTATTACTAACATTATAAATGTCAGATATTTTTTCCATCATTAAAGACTAATGTTTGTTACATAGGACAAACAAAAATGGCATTAGAAACTCGCCTGATTGGAATAATATTTTGTTATCATGAATATATGTTATTTAGGTAACCCATAAGATAACTAAAAAATCATTTAAAAACCCCAGTTCACTCAATGAATAAACGGCCCTGAGTCAGAAAATTGTTTATTAACGAAAAATTGAATATAGCGACGTTTCATCCTTATTTGTAGGACTTCTTCAGGTTTAGTAATTTCATATATAAATCATACAAAAAAATTAGAGGCAAGGTTTTGCTGCATTTCATGTTGTAACCGAAATCCTTGCCTCAAAACATTTTTAATTATTCGTTAATAAAAAATTTACTTACTCAAGAATGTTTATTTATTTATTACTAACATTATAAATGTCAGATATTTTTTCCATCATTAAAGACTAATGTTTGTTACATAGGACAAACAAAAATGGCATTAGAAACTCGCCTGATTGGAATAATATTTTGTTATCATGAATATATGTTATTTAGGTAACCCATAAGATAACTAAAAAATCATTTAAAAACCCCAGTTCACTCAATGAATAAACGGCCCTGAGTCAGAAAATTGTTTATTAACGAAAAATTGAATATAGCGACGTTTCATCCTTATTTGTAGGACTTCTTCAGGTTTAGTAATTTCATATATAAATCATACAAAAAAAATAGCGGCAAGGTTTTGCTGCATTTCCTGTTGTAACCGAAATCCTTGCCTCAAAAGTTTTTAAATTTTTCGTTAATAAAAAATTTACTTACTCAAGAATGTTTATTTATTTATTAATAACATTATAAATGTCAGATATTTTTTTCCATCATTAAAGACTAATGTTTGTTACATAGGACAAACCAAAAGGGCATTAGAAACTCGCCTGATTGGAATAATGATGGAAGCAGGTTTTGTGAGTACACTAACGAGACGATTACACCCAGGTTATGTTAACGCAGAAATGTAACGTACATGGTTGCCAGGTGTATCATTATTACTTAATCGCGTTAGTGGCAGAAAATTGTACGAGCACGCGACTCTCGAGGCTGCTTATCTTCATACACCACGACTTTCAAGAGTTATATTCTATGAATATTAATTGAAACGATCATAGGTATGAAAAATACTAGTAATAACCAACATAAACGTAAGTTAAAGAAATATATCAATAATAATAACCCGACTTCTTTTAAAATAAATGTTAAAAACACAATCCTATTAGTCAGAAAAAAAATGTATTTCTTAATTATCATGTTTTAAATTAAATACTGCGGTTCGTACCCGGTTGGAACCTCTTCAGCTGTACAATAACAATTACATTCAGTTATATAAAAATTAAAAAAACAATTTTACATGTCAAATATGTATAATTGTAATTTATAGTGATATAATTAATCATAAGATAAATTGGTTATATAAATGACACGTTGCTGCTTAAGGAACTTTAAGTCGACACAACTATGAAGAGTATCGTTGAATTTTAAGATATCATTGGAAATAAAATTTTATATATAACTACAAATAAATGAATGTAGGGTAATCCACATAGTGGCAACTCCCCTCTTATAGCATAGGAAGGGATTTGAAAGGGGGATGCGGAAGGGTAGAGGAAGGTAGCAAAGGGTTAGCTAGGGCCCCCGGGCTATGGTTTAAGGATCCTACCCGGCTTTCGCCTAAAAGTAATGCTGGGAAAACCCTTGAAAAACCTGCATCAGGTAGGTCGGGCATTGGGTACTTGTCCCACGCCCTTCCGATAGTGGGAGAGGAGATTGCTGTGGGGACGCAGCATTCCCTGCTCCGTGCCTCGACCAGTTTAGGAGGCAGCTGGCCGACTATTCCAATGGCAACAGCAAACAACTCTTAGCGTATGCCCAAGGTCTGTAAATCTTTACGTTTTATGTGAATACACTAAACGGCTGCAACATGTGTGAAAATCACAGGGTAGAAATTTCATAATCTAAGTTCTAACTAAAAATTATATTTAAAGTGATTATGTATGTTTAACTGTTTTTGAAAAAATATTAAGTAATCTAAATTTAACTGAAATTGTTGAAGAGATCCCAGACATGGGTGAAACGTTGTGTTTGTTAAAATATTACGTTTTAAATTAAATAATGAATATATTATATGTTATGTATAAAACATAATTCTGAAATTTTACAAGTGAATTATGACGCTTGGTTTTTTCCTAATATAACTCACAGCTCATCTACTTTTGCTTCTCATTTGACATTGAATCTTAAATTAGGCAGAACGAGTTGATAATTGACACGTACCGAGGTTAATTGACGTAAATGAATTGTGTTTATGTCTGTAATAAAAATATTCAGTGCTTTAATTATTCTGCTGTATAATCGTCACACATTCCGACAAATGAAAATACATACATAATTTCCCGTATTCTGGGTCAAAGATAAAACTTCTCATGAACGTCATTTGGTACTTAATAATTTGATGATTGATGTGACCTAAAAGTAAATTTTAAAAATATATTTGTAATAATCGATACGGTTGAAGTATACTTGACTTAATTACCGTTTTAAGTAGTGAGAAATATACCGTTGGTTAAATTATTTCGATGATATTTCATACGTAACTGTGACAGTCGAAGAAATCGTGGACAGGCAGAGAGAGTAAAAGAAATATATTGATGGTGTTTGATGTTATATGAAAATATTCCGTTGTAGAACATGATATTGCAGAGACACAAGGAAGTAATCAAGAAGTGGAAATTTGAGAACTGAGAATTATTACGTCTACCGAGGATTGAACTCTCCATATCAGTAAAAAATTGGAGGCCTATACTGATACTCCAAATTTTCTGTCCTGAACACGAAAACCTTTAGTTTTTTTGGTGTTAGGAACATAGAATATAAGTTTTTGGGTAGGATATTTCTCAGCACTGAATTTAGGAAAAAATAGAGTATGGCTGATGATTCCAAAAAATGTATATTGTAATGCCAATTAATTAGGCCATTAATTGTTTGGACGTAAAATTTGAATTGTTTGAGAAATCCATTATAGCGGTCTGATCGGACAAAGCGACAATGGAAAAGCGAGCTCACTTGCTTTGTCGAAAAGTCAAAAATGGCGTATGCGCGCTAAAACTCGAGAGAACTAGAAGTCAGTTTGCGGAAAAAACATCGAGAGGAGCAGAACAAGTAATATAACTGTTAGTTAGCGGAGAAAGATTGTTAGGAGCTGATGGCGGAAAGACATTATGAGGAGCAGAACAAGAAATATAATTTGAGCCGAGACTAGACATCGTCAATGTATAACTAGTTTAAGTTGTAAATTAATACGAAGACAACATTCACGCCGCAAGTTTTTCAGCATAAATAATTGAAAAGTAAGAGGAGTTTAAGTCTACAACAAGGAACTAAAGAAAAGTCAGTTCGCTTCGAAAGAATAAACAGTTAAAATAAATCGTAAAGGAGATACGTTGCAGTTTACGTCCAATTCAGTAAAAGACTAATAAATCGACGAATCATAGGGTTGCGGTAAGGCGAGCAGACATCAGATAGCTGACATTCAGGTGGATCATCCGAGTTCCTGTGAGCCTATCAATTGTGACTTCGATAGTGTAAAGTCTGTAAGTCGACTTTTAGAATCAGTGTATAATTTTGCAATAGTGTACTTCCGGAACCAAAAAGAATGCTGGTACCAGCTGGACACTACGTAAGTAACAAAACCAAAACTAATGATTAATTGTAAACTTTAATTAAAGGATAAAGTCAGATTTCGTTTTCTTCTAATTGTCAATTAGAGTTAATTTCTTTACTTTTAATTTCTTTCTATCGACATATTGTTTAGGTAAAATGTGAAACAATTAATAAGATTTTTAAATCAATTTGTTGTGTCCATTATCAAACCCAGTAGAGGCCCTGAGAGAGAGAAAGATCTCAAATTTTGTTGTAATTATCTTTATTGCCACAAAATAAAATAAAAATATTTTGTTTGTTAATTTTTGATTATTATTTCATTTAATTAACGCCTTCCTATTAATTATTACATAAATGGCGCTTAACGTGAGGCAAATTCATCAAAGTCATTGAGTTCATTAAATTAAATAAAGTCAAATAAATTAAAAAGACAATGGTTGTTTATTACAATATGAATCCTAATGGCTCGTCGTGGGGAATGGTCCATGATTTTTTTCGTACTTTATTTTGTCTTTGATTGTCACGTATTCAGGAAATATTAATATAATATCCTAAACTTGTTTCACGATAGCGCGAAATTCTAATAAGAGAATATTTGAGGCATGATGTAGATTCGTCTTTCCTTGCAAATGAATATTAAAAGGTGCATATTTTGGTAGACAGGTGGCGACTGTGAAGAGGTCGGACGCCACTCGGCCAAGGCAGTGTCAGAGGCCACGAGGCCCTTCACCACACACGTGCAGCAGCACATGCACTTCATTTTCAGTTGTAATTTCACACAGTTTGTCGCTAACGCGCCTCGGAGTCCGACCATAGCCGTGGTGAAACGCTTAAAGTCCAGGACGTTGCCAAGTAGTGTCCAGCTGCACCTTTCAAAGTGTCAGCAGGACCTTGACGGATCAGGGCCTTTTATCGCAATCGTCGACACTTTAGTGAGAATTTATATTTTATATTACTGATTTAACATATAGTTCCGATTCATTCTCAGACAAAAACAACTCGAAGATAGTTTGTAATCTTAATATTTTTGTAAACATGAATGCTTTGGATCAAGAAACTGACAAAGGATCAATTTTCTGTCTTCCACGTCTTTCCTCTGGGTGATACCGCTTTCCATTCGTGCTTATTTCCAGTCCATTTGGAGACGAAAACAATTAAAGACTATTTTATTAAACATTAATGCAGATTAAAAGCTTTGGATCCAGATGATGGCAGACGAAGGATCAATTTCCTCTCTTCCACGTCCTTCCTCTGAAAGATACCGCTTTCTGTTCGTGCTTCTTTCCTGGCTTCTTGTAAGGGAACACAACTGCTATAATAATGATTGCTGTTCTATTTCATAGTCTCCAGTCCGTCTTTTGCAGCTGTAGTTGCATTCAGGCTAACACCCGTGCCATTCCTATGAGAGGTACTTTCGCCACGTGAAACTGGAAATTCTTGATCTTCTCAGTTCTTAATGACCTCGCGATCTGTATAAACAACAAATTTCCCAATGTCCCATACGTAATAGCCACATCATTCAACTGAAAGTATTTTTTTATTTCATTGAACTGAAAGCCTTCATATTACTCCATTAGCGAATAAAATCTCTCAAATTTTTTTATAACGGTTCTCAGATTGTGGCAGTTACAATAAACGTATGAGATTCGGTAATATATAATATATAGCTAAATTATCTATTATCCTTTTAACCAGGTTTACTAATGGCATTCTCCAGTGTATTTTTTTCGGGCAGAGAATTTCAGTCCATGATAGATTCAGAACGTAATATTATATCTATTTAATTCCTTATTTATATTTTACGGAGAAAAATGTTTGTTTAACGAAATAATTTTTTTATGTGTCCGTTAAGCCCAGTTATAAAAATCGGATGTATCACAGGGTTCCGTAATTGACCCCTTATGGTTCGTAGGTCACTTTAATGATAAAAATGATTTTAAAAAATAAAACTTTAATCACAGGAGTGAATTTTCGCTGAACAATTTGTAATATAATGATTCTATAACAATATTTGGACAAATGAAATTATTGGGATTTTTTAATAAAATGAAAATTAATTTGCAATGAGAAATTAGGTTGTTCTCCTTTCCATCACTCATTCTATCCCATCCTATTCGATTAAAAGAAAGTGGTCACAATGTGAATTACCCTCTAGTAGCCTAAATCTAAAATAATGCATTAATACGTTTGTTAAATTAATCGTCTAACGATTACTGATTTGTTTTTTAAGAATATACTAAACTTCATGATACAAATTTATCATATTTCACTAATATGTTGATTTATAAATACTGATGTGTTTTCAGAATCGCTACTGCAGCCAAATTTCAACCTTAGAATTTCTTTAATCGAGATTGCTCTGGTGTACCTGGGGTATAAGCTTAAATGCGCCGATTTTTAGACAGAAAAATCAAATGTTTTTTCACAGAAAGCAAAACAAATTATTCAAAATACCGGCCTGGCTAGCTACTCATTTTTTTCATCTCTCGGGATATTTGTGGATAGCATGACCAAAAAAATCCTTCTCTTTCGAAGAAATCCACTCATCAAGGCATTTTCGGACGCCTTCGAATGAACCGAAGTGCAGCTCAACGAGTGTGTGACCCATTGACGAAAACAAGTGGTATTCGGAAGGGGACACGTCTTGTGAATAAGAGGCATGGCGTAGCACCTCCCAGTAGTTGATGCTTGTCATGTATTTGCTGATAATCCGGCCTTTTTCCAAGCAGAACACGGTTAAATTTGATCAGTTGTTGGTGGTTGCGGTGGGCGCTGAGAGTATTACAGTTTTCAACAGTTCACGATACCCTGCTGATCCCACCAAATGGGTCCGAAGCGCTTTGGTCTTGCAGATGACCGTTGATGGTTGGTCGGGATCAGCCCACGATTCTTTGCGTTTATGATTCTCCAAATGTATCCACTTTTCATTGAAGTCCAATGCAGGAATGACTTTTTTGTCTGTCGAGAAAGATATCGCATGAATTTCGGCGTCTCTCCATCAGTCTAGCGTTCAATTCATACGGCATCCATTTTCCGATCCTTTGAACCTTTCCCATGGCACGTAGGCGCATGGAAATGGCTGGTTGCGTACTATCCAATCGCTAGAGAAGATTTTTTTGTGATTGTGTATCGTCCTCGTCCAAAAGAGCGTGCAGTTGATGGTCCTCAACCTTCCTGGGTTGATTTTCACGCTTCTTGTCGCTCAGGTCAAAATTGCCGTCTTTGAGCCGACGAAATCAATCTCTGCACGTTGTTACCGATAAAGCACTGTCGCCATAGGCATCCACAAGCACTTACTACGATTCGGCATTTTATTTCCCCAAATTGAAGCAGAAAAGCAGCGCTTTACGCATTTTCTCTTTTTTTGGGTAAATAATTAGACACGATTACCGAAGGAAAAATGTATGTTATTGTATGAAATTGCTGATGATGTGCACTGACTATTGTAGGCAGATGACAAACTCATAAGAAGATTGTGTCCATAGTTGCTTTGATCCCATACGCCTGGTAAACGTCGAGAATTTCTTGCACTGTTTTTAAGAATATTGTTTGGATAAACCACCAATGAATATAGAAACTCGTACTGGGAATGTTTCAAGTGCGGACCAACTAATATATTTTTATGAATTTTTTTCATGTTAGTGTCCATTGGTATTTTATTATAATCCATACATATTTGTGAATTCATTGAAGAGTTGTAAGCAAATGCTATCTTTGTTCATGCGAAGTGCGTTTTGTCTGGTACAAAATTAGGGTCCTGTCGGTTGAGGAGTCGGTGCAAATTAAAGTCTCCATGTCCCCTCTATTTGTTGTCTGAACTCTTTGACAAAGAGAGTTAAGAAGGAAGGAGTTAGAGGCCACCCCTAGGGGCGCCTGCTTATTAAACCAATAAAGCCTTCCGGCACAGACCCCACACAGAACACACTTGCTCTTCAAGGCCCCACATGCTCACTAAGTGGACCTTATTTCCCGACCTCAGAGCACTTCATACCATCATCACACAAGTAATTAGTTGCGCACTTCAGCCCGCAGATATATAGTTAATTTCAAATGGGAGTCGATTTGACCTTGAAACTTTTATTTGTGCCGTCGAATCAAATTCGTGTCCATGCAGCTAAAATAAGGGTTAGTTGTCATTGATTATTGACGATGAGGCAACCTTTTTTCCATTTCTCTGCTCTCAT
Source organism: Zhengitettix transpicula (assembly GCA_037074705.1). Lineage (NCBI taxonomy): Eukaryota > Metazoa > Arthropoda > Insecta > Orthoptera > Tetrigidae > Zhengitettix > Zhengitettix transpicula. The sequence continues at coordinate 78,132,626 of CM073594.1, read as the reverse complement.
TCGCTGACTGCCAGAGCGGCTCCCATTTGAAAACCACTATAGCCTAGCTTCCGAACCTGGGGGCGGTTACTCCCTCGGGGGTAAAACAGCTATTCTGCGGGGGTTAATAAGGTTGATAATAGATAATTAATTTTATAATCATTAATTAAATCAGACAGATCAGCGGCACGTGGCTTGCGCTCTCAGGCGCTCCGTGTACATTTAATGATCTTTTGTACCACACAGGAGGGGATCCGGACGTTTGCCCGACGACAATACCCCGGTTGACATTTTCCCTACAGGACAAAATCCCGATTGCTATTCGCCCGACAGTACATGATCCCGATTCACGTTTTCCCGACATATCATTTTCCTGATGGGTCGTTATCCCGAAAGATGTGTTTTTACGAAATAAAGCATTGCGGAAGGCTTTGTTTATTAAATTATTCATTAATGCGTTGAACGAGTTCAACCAAACTTGGTACACGTATCACTTAAGATCCACGAACAACCCTTCGGAATTAAGATAACTCTAGCACCACTATGGGTGTGGCTGAAGGGGGTGGAAATTTCAATATACAAAATATGCGATAAATGCCTATGTTGGCGCCAAAACAAATAGTTTAGGGGGTCGCTAAGATTCATAATTCCACTCTCGGTGTCTTATTTCATCCCCTAAATGCAAGAGGACAGGTATGAGGTGGCGTGAAAGAGGGTGACAACTACAAATGTTGGTGTCGAATCCAGTGTTTTGGACGTCGCTGAGTTCCAGCAGGGTTAATTTAAAGTTTAACCCGTATGGGCGGAAACGGGTGATATTTATTTGATATCACCCAATATTGCTGTCAGAAGCGGTGTTATGGTTTTGTTATAGCATTCCAGCAGGGTTAACTTTAAAATACTCTACGGCCTATAAAAATAAGAAAAAATATAACATCAATAATACCGAAATGAATCATGTATTCGTCAAAGAATTTCTCTTCAAACCTTGAACACGTGAATCAATGTTAACGAAAATTTGTGCGTTAACGATTTTTATTATCTTATATTACAAGAAACAGTTAATATAGGAACAAAATAAAGGTGGATTATTGTTTTACGACCGTTCACAATTCAAGAACAAATGAACCCAAACTGCATTGTTTCGTACTTAAGTAACTTACAACATTATATAAAAATTGAATGCAGTCCTAATTACTAACAGTACACATGTAACTTATGTTCCGACATCAAACATAGGTGGGCTGAGACATGCCTTGCATCTGGGGAGAGGGGGGGGGGGTCTAAAATTGCGATGAATTTAAAGAGTGGAATACCATATTATTCAATTTCGAATAAATGATTTTACACTTCTCAGAAGGTTAATACTTTAATTTAAAATGGATGTGAGACGGAGGACATTTTATATGTATATAATAACGTAGAACATTTTATATGTATGGAGTTACTGTACATTATTTTAAAGGTCTTAAATGTACCAGGCGTATTTTTACTTTAAAGTCCAAAATGTTTGATTCCGGATGCCATAAATAAATGCAGCGACTTCCATAACGCTGGATTCGACATCAACAATGAGAGTTATTGTAATTTTTTGTAACCCCCTTTCACTCCACCTCATACCTGTCCTCTTGCCTTTAGGGGATGAAATAAGACACCGAGAGTGGAATTATGAATCTTAGCGACCCCGTAAACTATTTGTTTTGGCGTCAACATAGGCATTTATCGCGTATTTTGTCTACTGAAAATTCCACTCCCTTCTACCCCCACCCATAGGAGTGCTAAAGTTACCTTAATTCCGCAGGGTTGTTCGTGTGTCTTAAGTGATACGTGTACCAAGTTTGGTTGAACTTGTTCCACGCATTAATGAATAACTTGATTTGCAAATTCTTCTACAATATTAATATTATTTTGTAAAACGTCACCTTTCCGGAACATGACATATCGGGAAAATGTCAATCGGGATATTGTTGTCAGAAACGTGCATCGGGCAAGTGTATGTCGGGATTTTGTAATAGACCCACACAGAGGCCAAGAGGCAACGTTTTAAACAGGTTTTATGCGATCCGTCAAGAAATAGGACTGTTTTTTTTTGTAAACCAGAAACAAAAAAAGAAAAAAAGAATTTTACTCATAAATAAAAGATCAAACAACTGTCGGAACGCTGGCGTATCTTGCCGATTTTTTCAGTGATATTGACAGTCTGAATATTTCATTGGAAGGAAATATGACAATTTCTTCATATCGTAGGATAAAATTGCAAGTTTTGTCCGTAAATTGGATGTTTACTCAAATGTCTGAACAATTGGTACATGACGAACCTAAAAAAAAATACTTTTACAAATTGCGTGCTTCAATTTGCAGTAATAAAATCACTGAATCAATATTTCCCTATCATGGAAAATCGTCAGTCCAAATGGTGGATATTAAGACCATTTCCTACTGAAGATGAAATTTTCAAAGACGAAGATGCTTCAGACAACGTAGAATTTCTCAGACTACGTGACATCACGATCAAAGTGAAAAATTATGTCCTCGTTAGATTTTGGCAAAAAGTAGGTTCCGGATATCCTATTATAGCTGACAGAGCTTTAGAAACGTTAATATCATTTGATACCACTTATAGAGGTTAGAGTTGTTGGTAGAAATCATCTCAATGTGGAACATGACTTGAGATCCGCCTTAAGTGAAACTGAAATGCAAAACAATACCAAACTTCACACTGAATATCATTATTTATAAATGGTATATTGAAATGTTAAGAACATTGTGCAATTTGTTATAGGTAACTGACTTTCCCTAATAGGTCACAGGGGTAACAAGATCCGGGAATTCGTATTTCGAACGATCAACCTTTTACTCCAGAGATGGAATCTGTAAGTGGTTTTGCTAATCATCCTTGGGTATATTCCGTTGTCTTTCCTTCACGAGAACAGCAATTAAAGGAACCGTGTCATTATAGTCATGGTGGAAGGATACTTCTTGATTATAGTACAGAACCCATCCAGTTTACTACGTCGCTTGAAGCAAAGTTGATGATCAAAAGCGACAATTGACGTTTATCAGTTCCAAAATTAATGTCATACACGCTAAAATAATTAAATTAATTATACCGTGAAGAAAATTTGCAATGGATAAATGCAATCAAGGAAACATAAAAAGGATTGCTTACAAAAATTAATTTTTCCAAAATGCGATACGTAAAAGTATGAGTTGCTTCAAAATTTAGTTAAGTGCTTACACAATTTATTTACAATAAAATAATATTTATAGACTTACTGAATTTAATAAATTGAAATATAAATAAATTTAATTCAGTTTCTGTGCCAATGTAAGTGAGTACTGAATCGGAACAATCTATATAATAAAAAATTATGCATGTTTGTATGTATGTATCTATGTATTTACGTTAATTTCTATATAAATTTAAACGCGTGCAACAAAAATTGGTACACATACTCTTCAAAACTTGAGATACGGTACTGTTGGGTTGAGAAACCCCTAGCATAAATGTGGGAAGAAATATAATTAAAAAACGTGGTAAATTTGTGTTAAATTACTGCGCGCCAAGAGACGTCACGCGGAGAGAGATACGTTACTACGCGACGACCAAACGAAATAGTTATTTCTTCCGTAATGAAATAAAGCAGAAATATTTTCATTGAACTAAAAGTATAATTTTATCCAGCAAGACTCCATCGAATAATAATAAAATTAATACGAAATACTTTACAATCCTTGCGGAAAATGTGAGTTAATTTTCGTGCCATATTAAGTGACTGCAATATGGCGACATTTGTTTATATTGTGAATGTAGGTAAGAATTTCTTAAATTTAATCTTTCGTAATGGCTGAAGGCTGAGGGACAATTATATTCTGCAATACTCTAGGAGTTTATTTAAGTATTCTAGTCGTAAAGAAATTCAAAGTTATGTTTGTTAGCATTGAAAAAAATTCAATGTATTTTATATCTGTTAAATTAATGCACTATCGGTCGACAGTATGTACGGAACAAGGGAACATTTCGATTGAATTAAAAGTACAATTAATGTACTTTATGCAACGTGTCCTCTAATTTGGTATAAATATAAAAAATAAATTTGTATACCCTGTGACGTCAATGTTTTCAGGTTAGAATTAGGTCTCATTAAATTGTTTGTCAGTGATAATAAATCATCTAATTTATATTAAATAGTTTATATTATATTTGGGAAGAACGTTACAAGTATTAAATTTCAGAGCTAGTAATCATAAATGTATATAAATCACACTGTAAACAAATCACGTCAAAACGAGTTGTGTAACGTTGTAAGGACAATGCATCAAACAGAATTTTGACTCCCTTCAGTTATCTAGAGTAATCGACCGCATAAAGGTACCGGGAGAATTTTTATACACTTCATGTATCCGGAGTATACTTAACAGAAAAATTCTGTGCATCAAATGGGTGGAGTGGAAGGAGATGGAAATTTTAAAACGTGTGTAAACGGGCGATATTTGAATCGAATAATTACTTTTAGCGTTAAATGAAATTGATAGTGTTTGCCCCGATGTTCGTATATAAATTCATCGCCTTTCCGCATGGGAGGGGAGCACCCTTAGAGGTGGGGATAGAGAGGCGTTACAGAAAATAACACCAAAATAGCCTAGATTTGAGTTGAATCCGGGTTAAGGATAAGGCTGAGAGTTGAATTAAAACATCCTACTTAGCTGTTAAGTTGTATTTCAACTCCTAGGAGTGGGACGGAAGGGAAAAACAATGTTCCGCGAATAATCTTAAACACGTGGAGCAAATTTTGTACCCATGTTCCTTTTAATCCGGTTTAAAACCAAACACTGTGGGAGTAAATCACGTCTACCATTCCAGAGAACGAGGGTGGAAGGGGGATAAAATCTTAAAACGTGCATAAAATGCCGATATTTGTGTCGAATAAATTTTATTTGGGGTCAGTGCGATTGGAACTGGTTTCCCTCTGTTGTTTTTCACACTCTCAACGCACCGGGAGTATTTTGAATGCTCTTAAGGTACTACGAGAATTTTTTTATTTTTCGTGTCGGGAGGATTTATGCTTCCCCAAAGGCACCGGGCGGGGGGGGGGGGGGGGTTGTTGAACATACATAGATAGGTTAAAGCACTTCTTGACTACAGATTAATGTAGAATTAAATACTTTTTCTGGTTTATATAAATAAATACACAGGCAACGCCGGGCACCCAGCTAGTACAATATACAAATAAACACATTTGAAACCAATTTCACCAGCATAAATTTATATGTAACAAAAGTACGCCAATAAAACAGAAACCTTTTCGACCTTGATGGCATGACCATGATATAGAGAATACTCTGTAGCTCACATAAATCTTCATATATGATTGCGGTGTCAGCTCTAAATGTGAATCCGTCGCTACGACGTCGCCTCTGGTATTCGCTGATGATTCGTAATAACGTGCTGGCCCTCCGTCTATATGCTTTTCTCTGCATTTATTTGAAGTGGCTGAATGAGGTCAACGTATCAGATTCTCTCTGGGGAATTTGCATGTCAAATTAGTTCTGTGTCATCTGCATCTCAATTGTCTGAATATTCTCTCTTATTATCCTTTATGACATCACCGTCTTCCACTTTCTTTTCCTTTTACCGATCAGCCTGGTGGGTCACTCGATTCCATAGTCAGCCTGTGTCCTCAGGTTAATCAACTCTGAATACTCCAGGAGGATTTGTTTATATTTTGGTATTCTCTAAAATATTATCTGCTGATTATCGGCAAACAACGTTTTTTTTGGCTTCAACGGGAATTCATATTTCGAACGGTGAACTTTTAATCCAGAGCTGGAATCTATGTGGCTTTGCTAATCATCTTTGGGTATATTCCGTGGTCTTTCCCTCAAATTTCACGAGAACAGCAATTAAAAGTGTTAATTTAGCACATAAATCATTACAAAGTTACTGTTGTGATCCCCCACCCGACCAAAACAAAACTTAATGGGATATATTCCTGACCTTTCGTGCATAATGTTTACGAGTTCGATTACTGAGTGTTAAATGACGAGCTTAAGCATTTCAGGGAACCCAAATGGTCAAAAGCAAGGATTCGCAGCGAGGTTCAGGTCGATCATCGGAGACCATTGAGGTATAAAAATGAGCCTACAGTGGGAGGTTATTTTTTCTGTTTAAAAAAACTTTATTTAAATATTAAGAATGTTATCATCTGTTTCAATGTTAATAAATATGGTACCTATGACGTTGTGATCCACGGATCTAAAGCCGAATGCTTATCCGACGAATGCCAACGTAGGGAGATTTTGTAAGATAATATGACGTTTAAAATGTATGGTTATGCAAAACATTGGAATTGAAAATATATTGGCAATAATTACGTCAAATTGCTCAATACCACCGAGCCGTTTTTTTTACCTTTTCCTAGTCACGGAAGGATATAGTCATGTTTTAATAATTAATTAAAAAACTAGATCTGTTCAATATTATAGAATGCGGTGATTTACGATTATTATAAACTAATTTTAGGACTAATTAAAAAGGTATTAGAGAAAGTCAGCATACAGGATCGTCGCAATAAATTTTTGAATTATACATTATATTACTCTATTGACATCACAAAGTTAGTAGGAGTTTGGGAATCCCTGATCCAAAGAATGATTCAGAATTCAGATATTCAACAGCGACCCCCCCCCCCCCACAGTAGAAATAATATGATTTTACAAAGCAAACGTATATTATTTTTGATGTTGTGAACAGTGTTTTTCAGAATTCCTGTTACAGACTTCTAGGGGTTGTTAGTTGATTAATTTTTGATAAGGAAGCCATGTCTGGAAATGTACCATTTGGATGCCAAATAAGCTTGAAGATCGAATCGATTTCAAATCTCCAGCTTCACGGTACGCAGACGTGATGGGCTGAGTGCGACTGCTGATATCCTGAGTCTTGTGTTTACAATCAGTTCTGCTGAGTTGGCGTTCACACCAACTGTCATTCAGACCTTGATAAGTGCAGGAGGAGACAGTGCAGGATGGTCGATACACATTTGAAGATTACTGTACTGCTCAGTGACTGAACGATGACTGACGTGAACGGCGAATCAATAGAACTGATGGTAAACTCAGGACACGGGATATCAGCAGTCGCCCTAAGCTCGTTTTGTCTGCGTACCGTGAAGCGAGAGATTTGAAATCAATCAATCTTCATAGTTATTTTGGATACAAATGGTACATTTACAGACTCTAAAATCTGCAACAGAAATTCTGAAGCACCCAGAATATTTATGGAATTGTTTCACTTATTTACTAAATAACGAGACATATTTGACAAAATGTTCCGTGTCACTCCTTAATTATATGATTAAGGTATGAGATTTTCACGGAACATCTGCTTGCAGTCTACCTTTATTTTCAGTAAGAATATGACACTCGTGTGTGCTGGGGCGTTGACAGTCGTCCCTGTCCTCGAGGACCGTTCGTGTGTCCACGAAGGTCACTGTCTCCACCAGCTGTCACATGTCTGATAAGGCATGCCTGCTGCTGATGCGAATGTCCTTTGTTCTGCCAAGAAGTGCATGACACCAGTGACGGAAACGAGCCGCGTCAACCCCAAGATTCTTATATTAACATATTAATGATATAACTATATGTCTTAATAATCTTTCACCCTGGTTCCGCGGATATTTGTGATCGGAATCAGTAGTTTTGCTCATTTCGGTTTACCCAATGTGCTATCGTCCTTATAAATATTTTCTTATAATTCAACACATGTAAACTTTATAGTAGGCCTATATATAATTTTGTTAATAAATATTTAGTTGAAGAATTTCAATCCAATCTCTAAAGACAAAAAAATCAACGATCATCGTCCCCACTTCCCTTTGGTCAAAGCCGACACACTTTCTCTTTGTTTCCAATCCTAACAACTATTGCCAACAGTACCACAGTAATAAGGTCGGCAATGGTTTTCAGACATCCGTAACTCAAATGCATGTAAAAGTTCGTTTTTTTCACAATCATATACGTTAATGATGATTCATAGGACATTACAAGGGTCTAATAAAATATTCTGACTCTCTCTCTCTCTCTTTCTCTCTCTCTCTCTCTCTCTCTCTCTCTCTCTCTCTCTCTCTCTGTGTGTGTGTGTGTGTGTGTGTGTGTGTGTGTGTGTGTGTGAATGTTCCTCATACAAAAACACATCCGTGGAGCAAATTTGACCAAATTTCGTACTCCTGTTCCTTTATAACCGGAAGTAAACTCTGTGGGGGGTAAGACAAGCCTTTTCATCACGCTAAAACGGTCGTTATTTGCGTCAGGTAAATATTTTTTTCAAGGTCAATGAGATTGATAGTGTTTCTCCCGATATCTTATGTGTATAATTTCAATCCCTTTTGGTATCAGTGGGGAGCGCCCTTCAGAATGTTGGTGGAAGGAAGTTACATAGAAATGAAGCAAAATAAAAGAGACTGGGGTCAAATCCGTGGTTATGGATGTCGCTGAGTCGGGCCCCCAGACAATTATGAATAAAAAATAAATAAAAATTACAGCGCTATGTACTGCATGTGTCATATGAAACGTTAGATATTTTAAAATAAAATTAAGCGTGTGCGACATTGATTACTCGTGGACGTGATCTCATTTCAAAACGAATTTATTTATCATTTTTCAAATTAAACAACTTCTTGAATTCTGAACTAATAAATTAGGAAATTTTCTGTGTTTCCTATGTTTTAATCGACATAATTAAGGAGTTTATCCGAATTTCTACAGTCTTAAAGTAGGGAATTTGGTTAGTGTTTTATGTAATTTGATCAATTTTCAATTATCCAACTAAGTGTCCTTGAAAATTACGCAGATTTAGAAGACATTAATGTGTTTTTTTTCTAATGCTACATTGTAAAAATATTACATCACTTCTGATTTAGTCGTTGCTGTCTTTCTGCGTATATAACTCACGAAATTGACAAAATAGTTGAGAATTTCTCTCTTCCAAATCATATTTCCTCATAGAACTATAAATTAAGATGTTAAAGAACAAATTTCGTGTCAAGACGCTCAAGTTAATACTACGTAGGGTTGAAGCAAATTAAATTAATATATTTGAGTTAGAAATTATAGATGACCTCAGATTTGGACGAGTTATGACAATGAGTATCGATAATCTTTCGTATGCAAGAGTTTGGTGACTCTTCGGCTCTCTGGGAAAATACAACTAATTTATTTTGTAAAATTTCATTTTCACTCTCAATCATCCATATTCCTATATGTTGTACTAACTGGGTGCCCGTCCTTTATGTGGGAATCATGACAGTGACTAACTTTTGCCACAAAGAATAGTCTACAATATGTACTATTCATAGGACAGGGCCTGTGACTATATTTTTTTCCTAAACACGTTACTTATAACCAGTAACCAATAAACGGTATGATTTTTGTTTTTGTTATGTCTTGGCTCTATCTAGAAAATTATTGTATCGACGAGTCGCTTCTCTTAACGAGCTGTTTTTGTTTATTTATCAATACATTGAAAAACATTTACGATCTTCGGCAAATATTATGGCCCAAATGTTACATTAAAGATCCAATAATTTGACTATATATGTGAAAAATGATACTAATAATTTAAATATAATTTATAATACTTATTGTTAATTACTTTTATCATTTAATAAACAAATTTTTATTGAAGTATCTGGATGGAAAAATCTTGATCGATTCTGGGACCTCCGCTTTCCGGGTGGAATCTTTACCACTGAGCTACCCCCGTCGACTCAAGCACAGGTGACAAAAAATTTTCATCCCATTACACCCGATGCAGGTTCACCTATAATTTACGAAATGACAATTCTTACATTGCCTTAATGTCAGGAGCGTAATGAAGATTGCATTTTATATTAAAATTGATCAAGGGTTTTAGAATATTCAAGCATAGAGAGATTGGAAGAATTTTGCACTCGATCTGTGGTCGACACGGGTAGATCAGTTAGTAGTGGTTCAGAAAGATAAGGGAGATTCCAGGTTACATTCCTGTTCTGGTAAAATTCTTCCCACCTGATACTTTAGCTCAATATATTTTCATGGTCTCTTGAGATTGTGAAAGTTTCTCTCTATGTTTAAGTTAAAATTTTTATTGTTAACTAGCTGAGTACCTAGCGTTGTCTGCACATTTATTTAAAATTAACCCGGCGTAGGAGTTGATTCGGCACTAACCTCTTGGTAAACTTTTCACTTAACCAGCATCAATAGCGTCAGTGTTAGGAACATTTACCCACTTACATTCCCCTCCCCGACCTAACCCCTCGGCATCAAACTCCAAATAAACCACGATGTTGGCTGACGTTATTCGGATACTCTCCTACTACAAAAAATAAAAATGTCTAACATTCTCTTCCACCCCCACACCTAGGGGCTGAACTATAACGTAACTGACATAGTGAATGACAAAACTAAACTCATTGACTTCTTTAACCCTGGATTTGACACCAATCTCGGTCCTTGGGCGTTATTTTTATGTATCTCCCCTCTACACCACCACATTATTGGTGTTTTAAGAGGTTAAAAATTTGACACTAAATACATCTGAATAGAAATCAAATTGATCCCGAAAAGTAATTAATCAACGCTAATATCAGCCGTTTAAGCATGTTTTAAATGTCACCCCTTTGTGCGAGTTTAAATGTCACCTCTTTGCGAGTTTCCTAACGCTTCGAAAACCCGCTGGAAACCTTCACGAGGATGCGAACAACAACTCACCAAAGTTTCATCTCAATCGGATATATTGTTTAGGAGTTCATATATATTGTAATACTAATTAGAGGCCAGTAATGATTTTAATAATTGGATTGTTAGCGGTACCAATTATTCAAAGACAAAAATGTGTCGGCGGACTTCGTCGTGGGCTACGAGCGCTTTCTGGAACTGCAGTCTGTCTGATATGGTAGGCGGGAGAGGAAGTAAAACTTTGAGAGAACGAACAGCGTGGCCCAAGTATAAAATTCAGCCGAGAAAGTTACAAGCTTTTAAATCCAAGCATAAAGTTTGGACAGTGAGATATTTTGTAAAAAAACTGCAAAGAGTAATCAAATATTTGTGCCACATTAAGATTCCTACAAGTACTGAGATCAATATTTTCCACATAAAGACAATGTGTAACAAAATGTCTGGCTGATGATCCGGAGGTGCAACAGATCCAGTTCCCGGAGAAGAATTCAATAACTACGACCGTGTGTTTGACAATCAAGTGTAGAGTCAGTGATTCATGGCCTTTTTAGTGTAAATTGTGTGCCCGAGCCGAGGAAACTAAGTCTGGTACCAGCCGAACATTTTTGTAGAAACCAAGTTAATTAAGTTTGTAAACGATAGTTAAAAGTATTCGTCAGATTTAGTTCGTATATGTTTGGTTTTGATTGTTAATTTCTTAATTTATAAATTCTATGATTGTTCTTTACTTATCAAGCCCAGGTAAACGACTCTGAGAGAAGAGTTATCAATTTTCTAAACATTGAAACTTTAAATGTTTTTAACCTCAGAGAAAAAGTTATAGATTTCTATTACATAAATAAATGGTGTCATAAAGTTTAAAATAGTAATTATTTCTCAATCTTTTCTGTTAAAATAAAATAAACTGTTCCAGAACGAATTATCAATTTAATCAAACTGCAAATTAATTGTTTAAATAATTCAATAAAATTTTGTTTGTGAATTGATTAATCTCCTCTTTTTAATCATTCATTTAATTAATCCATCTATTCATTACAATATATACTTAAAAACCTACAGCAATACTTATGTAATTCTTTAAATATATTGTTATTCTCATTTAGGTTACAATCAAATTGAAAGCGGACCATGTCGTGGAAAGCCTACGAAAAATTTGTTTTTACAACATCAATATTTGGCAAATATTTATATAAGAAATTTGCATTGAATGGTATTTGTAAATTAAATCTATTTTTTACACTACAAATTATTTAACACACTTGTCTAAAAATACTTTTATATTTACTTCATCTTATACTCAGGGAATAAATGTTTTATTCAAGAAATGGCTTTATTCTTTTAATTTAGTTGTCGTGAAAAAAATGACGTCGCAGTTAAAACCGACTCTTGCACAACTGGGAAATCAAGTTTGAGGCGAGGAAAACATTTTAAATGGCAGGATATTTTGTTTACAGCAGGAAGAAACACTGGATTTCGTGAAGGAACATGTTTGCGAAGTACGTGCTTGGCGTACGGATTGGTCTTTATGTGAAGTAATCTCGGTCACTTAGGGAAGGACGAGATTCATATCTCAACAAACAGTCAGTAAAAACCCTCGGCAAAAAACTAAGTTGTAAATATCTGCATAATTGTTGTGAACTTTGATCTTTCGTTTTAAGGACCAATTTAAAGCTACAGTTAAGATAAGAAATCAAAGCTTTGTTCAACTGGATTTAATTTCGGACCTTAGTTCCCGAAATGGAATGCGGAATTGTCCAGAGACTAGAATGTGCTCATGAACTTTATAACTTTATAACTTTATAACTTAATCACCTCGCATAGTTCAGCCCATTGGCCACCTCTGCATCTGAAAACACAGATAAACCACACGCAGAGAGTAAATACGGGTTAATTACACCATTGTATCGTACGACTTGGGGTTATAAATCGTTCGTAAATTAAATTGTATAGATGCATTCAATTGTGCGTGCGCAGCCTGCGATAGGTGGAATACACAGCGGAAATTCCAGCAGGATAGAAATTGACGGAAAAACTTTTCAAATAACCGCACTATAGTCCGCCTTAAATGAGAAGTCTACTGGCGTGTCCGTGTTGAGGTGACAATAATATCAAGCGCTGTGATTGGTTGATTCAGGGTCACACCAATTGAGGGAAGGTATCAGCCATTGGCCTTATAATTAAAAACAGACTATACATGTAAACAGGGACATCGACCACTGTGTTACATTTATTATTATTATTATTATTAGCAAATTAACAATCAGAACTATAGAATACATGTTCCATGAATTAATGTGATGGCACAATAACGTGAGCGGATACCCATCCAATGACGTTATCCGGATTGTGAACTTATACTGCTTTCAGGTGATTCTGTAGGAAGGGTCATGTTTCAGGGTGGACGCTAGTTCGTTTGGGTGAAGTTGGAGACGCAGGAAGTGGTTGGTGCATTCTTCTTGAACGGTTGGCAATCCGAGGTCCGTATGTAAAGTTCCATTGCTGACGTACCAAGGTGCATTTACAAGCATTCTGAGTGTTTTAGATTGAAATCGTTGGATGATGTTGACGTTGGATTTGCAAGAGCAGCCCCATAGCTCAATCCCACATGTCCAAATTGATTTTATTATAGCTTTGTAAAGTAATATTTTGTTTTCAAGCGATAAACACGATTTTCTCCCCAGTGCCCAGTACATTTTTCTCAGTCGCAGGTCGGATTCCTTCCTGTTTTTTTAATATATGTTTTTTCCACGTTAGTTTCTTGTCAAAATATAGACCCAGATAGCGAACTTCGTTTGATTGTGGGATTTATATATTGTTTAGGGACACTGAAGGACATTCTGAACGGTTTAGTGTGAAGTTGACTTGAGTTATTTTCGCTTCATTGACTTTGATCCGCAATTTATTGAGCTTGAAGGAGGAATAAATGGGTTTGAAGGTTTCTGGAGGCCATGTGAGGGTCTGTATGTTGAGATAGGAGGACGGCGTCGTCATCAAAAGTGCCTATATATATGTCAGCTGTTGAGGGGATGTCGCATGTACAGAGGGGCCCAAAAAATGTATCCACTGGTTAACCGTCCATAACTTGCAAACTAATTGACGGAGTTGTCTCATTTTTGGTGAAAGTGTAGCTCTTCAAGTCCAACTTAAAGATATCACTGTAGGTGTTCGAAATGGTCACCATTAACATCCACACACAAACGATGTCGCCGAACTGCAGCACGAACTACTGACTGCAACGTGTTCAGTTGGATATTTGCACATTAAAGTACGATGGATTCTCCAAGTTCATCCAATGTGCGTGGCTTTTGTCGATAAACGACGTCCTTCAGTGTTCCCCACAGGTAAAAGTCCAGAGGGAACGTGGTGGCTACCCTACAGCACCTCTACGGCCTATCCATCTTCCTGGTAGATTTTCGTCGAGATAAGCCCTAACACGATTGTGGTAGTGGGCTGGGGCACCATCTTGTTGAAAGTAAAATCTTTCGTCTCCATACAAGTCTTGGATGGCAGGTAAAAGAGATGTACAACTCACCGGTAACTGAACCGTCAAAGAAGAATGGCCCCGGTAAGACAACCCACACCACACATTTACTCCTGGCTTTGTCTACATGGACGTTTGGATTTTCGGCGGCCCAGTAGATGCAATTGTGGCGATTTACTGTACCATTGAGTTTGAACTGTGCCTCATCAGACCACACTATCATCTCCGCAAGCTCTTCATCGTTGCGCACCAGGTTATTAAACCACTCGCTGTACTCCATCTGAATCGTCCTCGTTCATTGCGTGTACCAATCTTGGGATGTAGCACTTCCACTCTGCTGAACACTTGAGCGACTTACTCCAGTTTCACGGACACACAGACTTCTGTGGTGAGCGGGTGAATTGTAACACAAGATGGGACTTGTTACTGTTACGTGTCGTCCAGATCGTTGTTTGTGTACATCTTTAACACAGCATTCGGCTTCAAATTTGTCTCGAATGCGACGAATCGTTAAACGTGTCGGTGGCTCTGATACACATTTCGCCATTGCCGTTGAACCTCATTAATGTTTTCGTACTTAAAATACCACTTTAAAACAGACTTCCTTTCATCAAATGTAAGCCTTACGCCAGCCATTTAATCGAGTAACAGGGTACAACTAACAATAAAACACTAACTACCTGGCGACTGTACTCTGACAAAAAAAAACGCAATGCAACGTTTATGTGGCGATTGGCGGAACTACAAACTATTACACTACCAAAACTGAGACAACTTCGTCAATAAGTTTGCAAGTTATGGACTGTTAACCAGTGGATACATTTTTTTGGGCCCCTCTGTATATAATTGATAGAGTATAGGTCCCAGCACACTTCCCTGGGGTACACCGGAAGTAATTGGGTGGAGTATAGAATAGCATTGACCATATTTTATTTGGAAGAATCTGTCGGATAAGTATGACATTATAAGTAGGTAAATTTTGCTTGACAGAGATGACTATCTTGAGTATGAGCCCATCGTGCCAGACCTTGTCAAAAGCCTGCTGTATATCTATAAAAACTGATGGACAATAAGAAATTTTTGGAGAATAATTTAAATACAATGTACTTTCAACTTGTTAATGTACAAATTTAGTTTTTTCCTGTATTCCTAACTGTAGATATCTAGAGCATTCATACTAACATATTTTTTGTTCGTATATTGTTAGTTTTTAATATCTGCGTCTATTACTAATTTGAGTTCTCTACAGTACAGATTCATCATAAGTAACATAATACACAATTGAGAATCTGTTTGCAAAAAAAAGAGCAACGAACGACTTTTAAAATAAAGAGCAAGAATTCCGTTGTTTGTCTGAGGAAATAGCGCATATTTTCGGGAGAATGTTGGCAGTCGTGTGTTGAGGCCGCTACATTTAGTCGATGTGGCGGGAAAAAAATATGACGCTGTTGCGAAAATGATTTATTTTAAAACACGGGGATACACGTAGCGGGTGTGATAAATGCTGCAGACTATTTTTTACACCTGGCGCCAACTGCTCTGAATAATTTCTTAAAGAAACCAGTTAAAAAATAATAAAAATATAATGTGCGGAACTTTCCATTTGTTTTCACTGTAACTGTTCGTCGTAAATAAATGTTTATTAAATTAAAAGTTGGGTATTGTGCACCGTGTTTGAAGAAAATTGTTGAAATAAGCTGTGATCTTGAAAAACGAGAAAAAATTTGATGAGTCTGTAACCAGATACTTATATTATCCATATTATAGACGTTTCATATATTATGTTTGGACTGACTTCAATTTATATCTAGGAATGTTATGTGAATCCAATTGTTTGATTCTTATTTTGATTTTATTTCTAAATAATTTTTATTTTTTCTCTTAGTAACATAGGTTATTTTTTTCTTTCAAGGTAACAGGCTACATGAGGGTAATTCTCGTTTGGTAACTCCCCTTTAATAGCATAGAAAGGGATTTAAAAGGGAGGATGCGAAAGGGTGGAGGAAGGTAGCCAAGGGTAACCAGGGCCCCCGGGCTATGGTTTAAGGATCCTACCCGGCATTCGCCTAAAAGAAATGCAGGACAAACCCTAGAAAAACCTGCATCAGGTAGGTCGGGCATTGGGTACTTGTCCCACGCCCTTCCGATAGCGGGAGAGGAGTTTGCTGTGGGGACGCAGAATTCCCTTCCCCGTGCCTCGACCAGTTTAGGAGGCAGCTGGCTGTCTATTCCAATGGGAATAGCGGACAACTCTTACCGTATGCCCAAGGTCTGCGACCCCGGAACATACACCTCTCAAAACAGGCCGAGGTGCCTCGGCTTGTGTGAACCTTAGTTCAAAAACGGACAGGAAAAGGCATACCCAAAGGTAGCCCCTTCGTATCTCTCCTAAAAGGTTCTGCCTGCGAGAGAACATCCCTCGCAGGTTACCTGCGAGAGAATCCGCTCGCAGGCTGTTCCTTTAAGACAGGCTATTTTTTTTAGGGCAACAGGCTACATGAGGGTGATCCACTTTGTGCAACTCCCCTTTAATAGCATAGGAAGGGATTTGAAAAGGGGGGTGCGGAAGGGTAGAGGAAGGTAGCCAAGGGTTAACTAGAGCCCCCGGGCCAAATTTTAAGGATCCTACCCGGCATTCACCTAAAGAAATGCAGGGAAAACCTTAGAAAAACCTGCATCGGGTAGGTTGGGCATTGGGTACTTGTCCCACGCCCTTCCGATAGCGGGAGAGGAGTTTGCTGTGGGGACGCAGCTTACCCCTCGCCATGCCTTGGCCAGTTTAGGAGGCAGCTGGCCGACTATTCCAATAGGAATACCATTCAATCGTCTCTTATATTTTTCCTTACCTATTCTACCTTTCACTTTATCATAAACTCATATTTGTGAAAATATCAACACGATGAAGAACTCGTCCGAATTGAATAAAATTAAATATTCGAACGTCCTGTGACGATTTAAATTAAAAATCAATAAAACAATATTACATGTCGAACAACAGTATTTAGTAAGGTCCGCCCCCACCCTCCGCGTCCATCTATACAACACGCCATTGAATCAAACAGATCTTAATATTAAGTGTTATTATATTCTGACATCTTTATAAATATATTTGTCAAAAACAACAGCCTATTCGTCCGTAAAATTTATTTTCATATTTAAAACATAAATGATTGAAAAAACGTTTTATCCTTGATTGGGACCCCTTCAGGAATACAATTAGAATTCAATAAACAAAGTCCTACATACATGAAAATTTTTAATACAATTATGTATAAATATAATTTATAGAGTATTACAATTTATTATAAATTTAGATCAACAAAGAAATAGTAATAAAAATTATAAATTGTATTTAAATTATTTGTGTCATTTTTAACATTAATGTCCGAAACATTAGATGCAACATTTCTCTCCTCAATGTGGAGTAATTGAATGTGCCATTCGAAATTGTTATATAATAACAACTGAATAATTTTGGTCGTTAAATTTCAAATTTATTTTATATTTATTGATTCCAGTTCTTAGACATCGTTTCGTTTGTCCAATGTAACAAGAATTACCATCAAAACAATTAATTTTTAAATAACATTTATGTAAAGTGACTGTCTTTAATATTTTTAGCTAAATTTATATTATTGAAACTTTTAAAAATAATTGAATTGCATAATTATTAAACAAGTTAAGAACTGTTGACAAGCTGTAATGAATTTTTGTTATTCGATTGAGTTCTTCATTCAGACCATCTTCGGAAAGGTTAAACAAAATAATCGAAATATTGTGAATAAACAATTGTTTTGAATGATAAATTAGGTAAGTAAATTTTAGCCCTGTAAATAATCTCAATATTCTCGTTAACCAGTTCCCCTACTGGGTTACGAAGGATCTCACGTTCTTCGATGCGTCAAGATTCCTGCGAGTATTCGCGTGCGTGCTTAGATCTTAGCACCAGAGGTTAACTATTGTTAATCCTCCTTAAAAAAATAAAAGGCCGCTGATGGCTCTTTTCTTTCGTTCACTAGCTAAGTTCCGTACAATGACCTGGCGAGTCCGGACGCGAGATTCGAAAACAAAATAGATAATAAAAAAATAACCCCAATTAATTTGTTTCTACTACAAGAAATATTAAGTACCTTAATGACTCTTTTCGTGTTTTTTTTTCATGATTTCTATATTCTTATGAAATAAAACTCGATTAATTTGCAGCGGATGAGCATTTGATTGTCCGATACGAAAATTGATCAGCGTTTGAATATCGGGTTTCTGGTGAAAATTATAAATTCGGCAACAGGATGTTACCAAGTGTTATTGTAAGTTATGGCAGTTAATATGAGTTCTATTCCGTAAAATGAAATCGACGGTGAAAGAGAAGAGGTGTATGTGAAAACGGTGTAGGGATGTGTGCCGAATTATATTGTAATTAATATTGGATGAGGGATTAAATTTATAAAAAATATATAATTTGTTGTTTTTTTAAATTAAATTAAAATAAATTATGGGTTACAAATTTAACACGATCCTTTTTATATCATCTAAGTAATTTTGATTTACTCACTCATGAATTAAAATTTAAGATAATTCACTTTAACTATCCACATTCAAGACTCAGGGGTAATCAAACTTTAAATCAACACCAGAAATAAAATAAAAAAAAGGGGCTCAAACAAATTAATAACTCGTTAAATTGGCAAAACTCAGGGCAATTTCATGAGACCCAGAACGTTAGTAAAACAGAAGCTAAATGGGTCGTATGTGCGGCAGAAATCTCAATTAATTTCGTCGCAGTCAGAAAGCACACCCGTTTTTATCCGGTGGGTTAGAAGCTTCCCCAGGCAGGTAGACTTGTTGAGCCACCGGAAAATCTTTGCGGGAAATCTTTAATCCGTATGCTGCTTCCTCCTCTCGTTGGCGTAATAGTTCTCATCATCGATGAAGTTTAGCTATCTTCTTCTCCTCTTCCGTCGGTCGGCATTTTCTTATTTAAGTGATTTACATTCTCTCCTACTCCTTTACACTTCCCAGACTTCCTTCCTCTCCAATAGGTATATCAGAAATTTTCATTTCATTCCTACTCTTCCCCCTTCCCATACTTCCTTCTCGAAATGGTGTGTCCGAACTGCCCTTTGTCAGCGCTTCTCCACCTTCCAGTTAGAAATTTTTCCGTTCCCCACCGCAGGGTGGAAACCTGTTCACGTGGTTTAGCTAAAAAGAAACTGCGCCGGTCTTACAATTTCGAGGGCATACTCTCGCTTGTTGGAGTGGTTGACTTTTCTGGATCTTTAGAGAGGTCTTTGGCTCCTGAGCAAGCTGGTGTTGTTCGCCTCCCAATATCCGGTGCCTCTTGTCTGAAGGCACGATTTCTTCTGGACGTTTCCATCAACCCGGCGCCAACTTTTATGATCGCATTTTCCCAGCAAGCCACAGTTCGGCTCAGGCTATTTACTCAAATCAAATAAAAACTTCAATTAATTTGGGGGATGTTCTTCTGCGCTACAAAATGTCCAATGGGGTCCTACTTTGAAGGCGTCCAGCAGTAATTGATAATTTCCGGTAAATAATCGAAGTTGCATAAGTCTCGTTACTTTGTTTTGTCAATTTATCGATGCTGATTCGCAAATTGTTTCCGGATACAGAGGAGAAACCTAAAACTGTCACTTTGCTAGCCACGCAATGGAAAAGACTTCAGTATTCAGTGTCAAATAAATTCAAGTATAAATTGGATAACTCACAACTAAAACAATTAGAAAGTTTTCAGGAAAATAAACACATTACTGAACGAAGCTGAAAACAATTCCGAGTAGGAATTTCGAAGTATAGCCAAGGTCTGTTGTCGAAATGTATTTACATGCAGCAGGAAAACGTACTTAAATGAGAGCCAGACATGAGTTGTACGGTCATACATATTCTTACTTTCATGGATTTACATATTCTTGATTAATAAGGTACCTTTAAAAGGATATCAGTTCATCACTGATGAAGAGACGAACGAAATGCTTCAACATAATCCGCTTCGCCGATGAAAACACTTGAAGGTTTTCGCGATGCTGGACCGACAATGTCACGAATTATGAGGAAGAAAAGTGATGTAAAAAATGAGTCCTGTATTCTCGTGAGAAATCAGTTCGAATGCTTACTGACATACTTGTGTATATTATCAATTTTCTCGTCCCTGACCACCGTATATCGCTTGACACACTTCTTCCTGGACATTTACCAATCCGAGAGCAGACTACTCCCAAGTCACCTGCCTCATTACCATTCGTAGGTTTTACGGCTACTGGGAACCGGGGCTGGAGCTTGCGGTACATCTGTAATTAGGAGTGGCCTGAAATATTTGTGAACTGGTGTCTTTCCAGTTCAGAGGCGGTTCTGGTTGTCAGTGATATATGGCAGACTCCTTTTACGGGCCGAGTGCGAAGGCGAATGTTCCTACGTAACATTACCAACTGCTTTCGTTCCTCCCAAATGATACCCCCACATCTCGATCGTAACTACCACCTTCTCACAGTACGAAGGTTTCGAGTTATAAATATGTATATACGTTCCATTCCATAACATAATCGACAAATTATTATAAATTAATATAATCATTTACGACCAATTAAGTATTAATAAATATCAAAATAATTCGCACACTTTCGAAATAAAAAAATTATTACATTATTTTTTCTACCGTTTTCAGAAAACATAAATTATAAATTAATCGACCTATTTGATATATACAGCATTAGGATAGTACTTATATTGATTTTCAAATATGAGCCGTTCTGGCTGTCAGCGAATTATGGCAGAGAATTAGAGAAACGTTGCCACATCTTCAATAATTATTGACAAACAACCTTACTTAAGCAGTGTGGACAATAACACGAGAATAAAGAATGCAGTCTTTCTCGATGTAATGTTTGAAAAGAGTTCACCGTCATGATAACACTGTACAAACACTTTGCTAGTAGACGATCACAGTGAACGTCATCCAAACGTCGCGGCTAGATCTTTTTCTAAGGTTTAAAACCCGAGAATATTTTCTTAAGTAATATGTACGGTCGAATTTGATTCGACGGCACAAGGAAGAGCTTCAAGGTCAAACCAGTTCCCGTTTGAAAAGAACTTTAGGTCATTTAATAATTTGAATTTTGTTAACAATCACAGAGACAAATTACATAATTTTGAAAACATAATTTTATTTACAAAATTGATTGTTTAGAATGAAGATAGACAATTATATTTTATTAAATCCATTTAGTCTTTGGTTTAGGAAATTGATACGACATAAATAAAATTATAAATAATAACTACAAAAACAAACTTTTTTCTATAGAATATAACTAAAAATGCAATATAATAATTACAAATTAATTAATTAATTAATCTCACTAGTGCGTAAAATAACAATGGAGCACAGAAAATGGGTATAAAATTACTAAGAGTACAAAATATGCTTACAATTCAGATAATTATTTAACTGCAAGTAATACAATCAATGAACAAAATAAATGTAGAACTACACAGACATGCCACTTCTGGTAGATAAATTAAGAGAATTTTTTTTTTAGAGTAACAGGCAACAGAGGGTAATCCACGTGGTGGCAACTTCCCTTTAATAGCAAAGGAAGGGATTTTAAAGGAGAATTGCGGAAGGGTAGAGGAAGGTAGCCAAGGGCCCCAGGGCTGTACTTTAAGGACCCTACCCTGAATTCGCCTAAAATTGATGCAAGACAAACCCTAGAAAACGTGCATCAGGTAAGTCAGGCATTGGGTACTTGCCCCACGCCATTCTGATGGCGGGAGAGGGGTTTTCTGTGGGGACGCCGCATTCCCTTCTCCGTTCCTAGACCAGTATAAGAGGCAGCTAGCCGACTGTTCCAATGATGACAGTGAACAACTCTTATCGAATACCCAAAGTCTGTGATCCCGGGACATGCACCTCTAAAAACAGGCCGAGGTGCCTCGGCTTGAGGGAACCTCAGTTCAAATGCAGAGAGAGGAAAATGCAACCCCAAAAATAGGTCTCTCCGTCCCTCCAGAAAGGTTCACCTGCGAGATAACCTCGCAGGCTTTTAATCCAGTGAAGTCCGAACAAACAAATAAAAGCGAAAAAAACTAACGGAAGGTATACAAGTTATTAAATAGAGCATTTTATTAACCGACATATTCAATAGTTTTGCGAATAAAATAATTTAAACTATTGTGGAACGACGTAGAAATTCCTATACTAAGGGAAGCGCGCCTTTCAATAGAAATGTCTTAAACTTATTCACAAAACTCTTGTAGTTATAATTGTTCTTTACCTCTTGAAGAAGAAAAAGCCTGCTATATTGATCAGACAAAAAGATCATTTCTCGAATTTAAATTAACCAGTACAAAAACATTCTGTTCTGAATAAACTTGTTTACACAAAGAACCATACATTTAATTGGATTAATATGATTTTTTATGAAGATAGTAATTACCATCAAAGATTAATGATCTAAAACCTATTAACGTTAAGAATAATGCCTAATATTTAAATTGTAGTCTAAAATTTAGTTTTGTTATGATTTAAATCTAACTTCCTTTTTAAAAACATTTCCAGTTTTATTCTTGAGTTTGTTTGAAATTTCGTAACTACAATAAAAGTTGTTTTCTGTAAATATTGTAATATATTTCTTTCCTTTCAGGCATGTGCGTTGAGTAATAAGGTAAAATTATGTTCGTTATACTCAAATATATTATTCTTGTGTTGGGAGGAGTTGTGAACCTGTTTAATTTAAGTGTAAGTTATTCTACTAACTTTTGATTGGATCTTTAATTATTCCATTATGCTTTTTAAGTTTTTTATATGTTAAGAAGTTAAAACAGTTTTTAACACAGTTCTCCATTTTAGTTATAAATTATATTGTAACACCTGAAGAGATCCTAAATGTCAGGATAAAGAGTTGCATTATTGACAATAATTTCTGAGAGGCCAAGATGTATTCCGACACATAGTCAAGACATAAACATACAAGGTATATTAGATAAAAACAGTTGTTCGTTGTGTCATAACGAATCGTAACTACGGGAAGTGTTTGGTATTTGATCACTGCTCCCGGCCCGCTACCAATTAAAATAGTTCCGCGTGCGGCGCGGCGGACGTTTTTGCGCAGACAGTGGCGTGTTGCGCTATTAACTGGCCGGCTCGCAAATTTCAGCTCGCGAAATTGCAGGCCACGTCGCGGAACCCGATATTATCTGCGACCAGCCCCGCTCCATTAAATCAGAACCGGCAGCGGTCTTTCTCCGGCAAATACCAGCCTAGATCTGCAGCTAACCCTGTTAATCCAGTCGCCTGTGTGTACACGTGTTTTTTTCTGGGAGAAGGGAGAGGCAGTACGGTCCATTACAACCAGAAAATTCCATGATTCGTGTGACCTGTTTTACTGTGCCTTATCCTTCTCTTAGAATTACATGTGGGGTGATCAAGTACCTCAATTATAATGTTTTGGAGAATAAAATTTTCCACATTGGCCTTAATAATACAAAGTACGCTCCAAGGGGACAAGAATTTGCTTTCGTAAACAAAACGTAGCGCCGGGAAGCGGAGTTTTTTTTTGTCTTGACCACGCAGGGGGTGGTGACAAGACCTGAAAAGGGTCAGCGCATGTGTGAAAGTTGCATAGAGACAGCAGGCGAAGCTGTTCGTTGAAAACTAACCAGAGGGTGGGACACAGGAGATTGAGTTTGGCAAGATGATTCTTATTGAGGATTGCAGAGCTTCAACAAGACTGCAGAGGAAGCCGTTTGGCTGAAACTGACTGAACTATTGAGGAATATGGAGATAAAATATGCTCTAAATGAACACTTCCTTTTTTAGGCAAATGAAGAAGGGATACCGTTCGCTATTTACCAATGACACCGCCTGAAGTTCACATTAGCAAATCCCGCGCATTGCAATTCTAAAATTTTCAATTCTAACTTTCATACTAGTTTTTTTAGTAATTAATCTGGAGAAATTTCTTATTTTAAAGTGCACACTTTTCACAATCGGTTGAATAGTTTAAAATTTGGCAGTATTAAATTGTACATCCAATAAATGTGTTATTAAATTCAAGTAAATTATATTAAAAATATTAATAATAAATTAAAGTAAATATTTATAAAATTTAGAGTCTCATTAAATAACTTTCCACACGTGTGTTCTACTGCCAGTATTTCTATATTTATGTTTGACTTCAGTGCTCCAAATCATTGACCACCCTGTGATTTCCAGACTTGGTCCATTCCACCATCTACAGAGACTTAGGTAGTTCCTCCTGAAACGCGTTAAAAGAAAATTGGTAAAGCCTCTTCCATCCGGAAACCAAAACATTTTATATCAAATTAACAGAAATACAATCCAAACTGTTTTTAGAGTTAGAGACCACATGAGGGTTGTCCGCGTTGACGGTCTTCCCCATGAATAGCATAGGAAGGGATGGTTAAGTAGAGGGTGCGGAAAGTAGACCAAGTTAGCCAACGGGTTAAGTAGGGACCGGGATTCTATTTTAAGGATCGTACGTGGCATTTGCATAAAAATGATTGAGGGGAAACCTTAGAGAAACCAGCATCAAGTAGGTCGGATATTTTCTAGTTATCCCGCGCCTTTCCGATAACGGGAGCTGGGTCTGCTGTGGCGACGCAGCATTTCCTTCTCCATGCCTCGACCGGTTTGGAGGGCAACTGACCGACTGTTACAATGCCGTATGCCCAACGTCTGCTACCCCGGAACATACACCCCTCTAAACAGGACTAGGCTTATGGAAACCACATTTTAAAATCGCTGGCTCAAAGCCGGGAAGAGGGAAATCCCGAACAGGAAGTTTCTCCTTCCGAGAATAGTGAAGCTGGTTTATCCTCTGGGCTCAATACAGTTATTGTCGAGTCTTAAAGATCTCGCTTGTGCTGTTAACAAATTAATCACCATACTTTACTTGCGATTTTCATGATCAATTTCCAAAGTCATATTAATTTCTTGTCTCTGTCAAAAGTATAATTTCTCCAAAATTTAGTAATTTCATACCTCGTCGCGCACCTACGTTCAGTTATATCAACTGTTAGTAAATGTTGGTAAATATCTTACGGTTTACTGCAATGAGTCAGGGTAGAGATCCAAATTTTTCGTAGATTATAAAACCGGTCGTTGTGTCCATTAATTTTATATCGTTACTCCCAAACGCATTCCTATAATAATCTATTCATCCATTGCTATAAGGAGAATATGTTATAGTAACAGTCTTGCTGTAAACAGCAAAAGTAGACATTGTTCATGGAGATCAATTGGGAAGCTGCCATTACCTAAGGGCGAAGAAGAAGGAGATGAAAACAATACCAAGAAACGTGGCGGTAAAATTGCTTCAGAGAAGAACGTAGATTGGAAACAGATGTAAGAAAGGTTAACCGCACTGTTAAAGAAATTCTCGGGTAAGAAAAGGTCAGACAGTCGTCTGGATGTTTTGGACGCGACGGAATTATATTTATACTGTGTTGTCGATTAGTTTCTTTATTTCTGAATCAATATTGCATAGCTGAATACGTCAATATTTATATTAAATTTCCGTAATGTTGGTGTCAGTCAATTTTCTCTCTTCACAATATATATATATATATATAGTAATAGACACAAGGTTCACGATTAATTTTCCCCACTTTGGTGAAGCCATAAATGTAATAAACACCTAGTTAGGGTTAATTAATGAATCAATTAACGAAAATTTATTTACATTAAAAAATTTATTGTTGATAAATTTACATTTATAAGATCTATTTTGCACGCCGATTTTCATCCAGTTAACAACAAATACTTTAATTTTATTTATTTATTAATTCGTGGCATTTATGAAAATTCAATTCTTATATCATTACAATCAAATACGTCAGATCTCTATATCTCAGGGTCACTACTGGGTTTGATAATTAGAATAAAAGCAGTGTATAAACTGACAATTAACAATTAAAATATAAAAAGGTAACCTAAAACAATATGAATATATGTGAAACAGAAGAAAACTAAATGAAACGAAAACTGAACGAAATCTGACTATAACTTTTTAATTATCGTTTACAAATTTTCATAAAAGTTTTGTTACTCACGGAATGTCTGTCTGGTACCAGATCTCTCTCTTGTATCTTGAAAACTACCACTAATGACTAAAAAGTCATATTTACACTGACTCTACACTTCATTGAAATTTTTAATACACATGATTGAAATACTCGTCCTCTGCTATCTGGAACCTCGGATGAGCCGCCCCCTTTGGTCAGCTAGTGGATACCGGTTTCAACTATGCGAAAATTGTTCAATCAGCGTAAAGCAACCATTTGCTTCACCGTGTGCAAATTATTATGAAAATCTCTCCGTAAAAATATTTGCTCGCTATCATGTAAAAATACAGGATTTCGCCATTCTTACTTTATATCAGCAGACTTTACTGTTTGTTGCTCTAGGTGAACTGAACTGTTATTATATCTTCTCGTCGACTCTTAACTGTTTCATCTCTCGTACGCAGATTTTTAGACTCCTTCACCTTTCATCGCCGATTCCAGACTGGCGTTCTCGAAGCGCGCGGTTTTTCAGTTTCCATTGTTAAACAAATGAAAATCTCGCCTTGATTGTCGCCTTTACGCATTCGTACCGCTAACAATTAAATTATATTAAAGCAATTAATGGCCTGTTTAATTGGTATTACAATATATATATATATATATATATATATATATATATATATATATATATATAATCAATATGAATGAATGTATCTCTGTCTGTCTGTCCCCTATGCGAAGGATTTCCAAAGCGTTAAGAAAATCTCAAGGCGTGAACAAGGGTGTAATATAAAACATGCTAAAACGTACGAATAGTTTAAGGGTTAGATGAGATTAATAGCTTCTCTCCAGATGCTTGTAGTCTATAATTTCACCGCCTTACTGTATGGGAAATCAGCACCATTAAGGGAGGGGGTGAAGCGGTATTACATCAAAATAAAGCGAAACCACTTATATTGGAGTCAAACCCAACGTTATATGCGTTATATGCGTTTAGTTCTGACATTGATCATACTGTTTAAGGTGTATTTCAAAGCCCGGGGAGTGGGGGTGGAAGGGGCGACACAAATTTCCGTATACAATCTTAAACGCGTAGCAATTTCTACCGAACTTTGTTCATGTTACTTACGATCCATGAACAAACACCGAGGGATTAAGACACACCTACCACCACTAGGGTTGTGAGGTGGAGCGCGGTGGAATTTAAAAACAATCCTAAACGGTCATTATTACCACCGAATAAAACGTGTTCGAGGTCGCTGAATTTGATATTGTTATTCTAGATATTTTAAGTGTCCAATTTCAACTCCAAAAGGTGAGAGAGGGAAGTAGCCTTACCGTACGGGTGGTGGTGGTGGTGGAAGGGGTTTACATAAAAAATGTAGACCGAGATTGGTGACTTGTAAGAGTCACTCAGATTAATTCTCGCATTAACAATGATGGTTAAAAAAATTTTATGTTCCTCGCCGCGGATGTGCTTGATATATATTTATTCGGTTTTGACAGTCGTAAATTACCGGGTAAGTTTTTTATTTTCTTGGGGTGCCAGCTATATTTTCGTCTCTATTTAGTTAAAGTTTGTATATATTTCTTCCTTTAAGGTACCCGGAGTAGTTTTAGACTTAATTAAGTTAGCGGTTTTTTTTAATTTTAATTCGGCGTGATTTTTAAGTCACTCATATTACTGATTCGCTTAAGTACCGTCCGTCATCATCCTGGTTTATTTAAAGTTAGCTGTCGAGGAGTTAGGCCGTAAAGGGGGGGGGGGACATAATGTGAATGTTCCAAACACTGACGCTATTGATGTTGGTTAAATGAAATGTTTACCAATAAGTTAGCTTCGAATCAATTCCTTCTCCGGGATAAATAAATACCCGGGCAACGCCGGGCACTCGGCTACTTTCCTTATTAATTTTACAATAAAATAGGTATCCGAATCAAACTATTTGGAATAATTTTGCGTCGTCAATGGACACGATGGAATGCGTTGCAACGTTTCGAACCGCCAGAGCATGTCACCCGATACGAATTTATAATGCCATACAGGAAGCGGTAGAAAATGACGATTTAGCGACTCATCTAAAATTCAATGAACAAGTAACGTTTCGTTTAAATGGAAACCTGAAGCGACACCGTGTCCGGGTATGGACGTAAAAGCTAAATAGTAGTTGAGTTCACGAAAGTTGCAAACACTTGCGGTTTAGTAACGAGCTGAATTTGAACAATACTTCATGAATATGAGAACATGTTAATGGATCCGTTTATGAAGCAAAAGTTCCTCGACTCGACGTGGAACGAAGTTCTCTCTTCGTGCTTCTGCGTATTTACCCGTTATATTTCGACTTACCTTGTTGCAAAGCACTTCTCTTTTCTTTTGAGATTTCGTATTGCAATTTTACTGATTCACTTGCGTAATACAAATTATCGTAAATTATAATGTCTTGGGTGAAATATTTTAAATTCTGTGAATACAAAATTTTATTGTATACTGAAGAAGACTGGGGCTAAAGGAATTAAACAATTCTGAAATTGTTTCAGTTTCACTTTGGATTTTCGACAACTATCTGAAAATTGTGTTTTCACCAGTGTTGAATTTGTTAACCTTTCTTGTGTCCAAAACAAAGCATTACAATAGCTATATTAAACAATAATTATCGTTTTTCCGTGAGACGCTCCTCTGATATTTTCTCTTCTACTTTGTTGACTTCACCTATTACTTTCCCTTTGAGCTGTTCTTTCCATTTCACTCATTTTTTCTCATCTCATTCTCTGAACAGATTATCGTTATATAATTAAGTGTTGCGCCTAATGACAGATCCTTCGATTTGATCCGTAACTTCCATGTCGTGATGTTCTCTCCTCGTCACCAAATATCTTCTTTCTTCCTTATAGTTCTCTAGCATCATTCACCACGAACTACAACTCCATAGATGTAACATTCAATGACGTGAAGTAATAAAATTTTCCTTAGGATGTGCCCAATATAATTTTCCTATTTTTTTACAATCAGTAGTCTTCTCATTGGCTCCACGTTGTGGTCAAATTATGTAATATTCAAAAATAATTAATGCAACAAAGGAACAAAGTTATCAGGATTTTACCTTGAAATTAAACAAAATTATTTTAAAGAGATAACAAAAGATTATTTAATTACAATTTCGATTTTACATTGAATTTTGTACATTTTATGTTTCTTAAAAATTCCTCAGCTATAATGAGAATCAGAAACTTCAGGGCCGCATACAGGGCGTCTAATAATGATAGTGGTTTGCAATTGTCTCCAAAGTTTCAAACGAAAATACGAATTTAAACTACAATAAACAAAATTTTACAAAAAGAGTCTAGCAACAACGAAAACTTGACAAATATAGGGAAATCTACTTACATAGAGATTTAAAAGTTCAGGTTTCTACATACCATTTTTATTTAGAGCTGCTCTGGTACCTGTTTTTGCACTCCACAGTTATTTTATTTTTAAAGAAAAATATTTTATTTACAGGCACTTACACTAATAGCAAGTTCGTTTCACTTCACAAAAATTCCGACGCCTCTCTAACAGTTCCCGAACTTTACTGTTTCCTGTTTCGCTTAATATGCCGCCTCAACACTTTACTGTTTCCTTTAATACATACGCTGAATGCGACCACCACTGGCCGGTCCCACTCAACAGACTCTCGTGACCACTCTGGTCCAGACCCCCAAAAACTCTCTGCCTTGACTAAACTCGTCAGGCCCTCCAAACACTCTGCTCTGGCTACCAAAACACACCCGCTTAGTTCTGTGTGCGTACGCTTTTCGACAGTAATCCACGTAGCAACCTTTACAGTCTTCCATTCTTGCGCTAAAAAATGTTCTGGCCTCAATAATTAAACAAAAAACATCAAATAAACTGACAATATACATTGGTAATCTCCACATTATATATATATATATTGTAATAATTAAAAGGTGGTCTTAATTAAAAGAATTTATTAACAAAATTACTCAGATTTAAAAATTTATTATTTATAAGTACAAATTGTAATCCCTACTTTATACACCGAATTTCATCAAGTTAACAAACTAATATTTTATTTAATTTTTGCAATTCGTGGCATTCTAGGAAAAATACAACTTTGTATATTACAATCAAATACGTCGAAATTCTCTTTATTTCAGGGTCATTGCTGGGTTTGATATTCAGAACAATCCAATTTAATAAACTAACATTAACAATTCAAACTCATTGAAGCTAACTTAATACAATATGAAAACAAACAAAATGAAATAAACTAAATGAAAAGAAAAACGAACGAAATCTGACTTCTACCTTTAATCTTCGTTTACAGATTTTAAATAATTGTTTTGTACTCACGAATGTCTTTTTGGTACCAGGTCTGATTCTTGGAGCTTAAGGACAACACTCACTAAAAAAGCCATTATTAACTGATTCTACACATTAAATTTTTAATACACACGGTCGATGTTCTTGTTCTCTGTCACCTGGAACTTTGGATCAGCCGCCCCTCAGTCAGCTCTCGGACGTAGGTCTCCTTAATGCCTCTATGCGAAATTTAGTTCAGTCTGTGTGAAGCAAAACCTTTTACTTCCAAATTTGCGATTGTTATTAGAGTCTCTCCGTCAAAACTGTTTCCTCGCGTTTTATGTAAACTAATAGATCTCGCAGTTGGACTTCTTGGACCGTGCTATTCATACTTTTAGATCAGCATCCACATTTTACATTTTCAGTTCCCGTTTGGACTG
This sequence comes from Zhengitettix transpicula, assembly GCA_037074705.1. Taxonomy (NCBI): domain Eukaryota; kingdom Metazoa; phylum Arthropoda; class Insecta; order Orthoptera; family Tetrigidae; genus Zhengitettix; species Zhengitettix transpicula. The sequence continues at coordinate 78,101,674 of CM073594.1, read as the reverse complement.
ATCTGTTTCGCTTCTTGCCGCAGACTAACTTCCTGCTCGCGCGCATTTCCCGGCAACATTAACCGACACAGAGTCGTGATTGTTACTTTCAAAACTTTGGCTGCTAACAATCCAAATATATGTGTTCGTACATTATTTAATAAGTTTGTAGCAGTAGGAATCTGTCTGCGTTAAACGAATACAGGGATATGAATATCCACAGTTGGGTGGTTTTCATAGCTAATCAGAACCACACATCCGCGAAATTTTGTGCATACGCCATTGGTAAATCCAGCAACAGTAACGTGGATGAATGACGAAGCTTAGCTTCTGGAAGTTTCGACATTCAGAAAACAATTACAATAGATCAATCCTGTCAACCCGACTAGAGACAAAGAACGATGGTGGTGAAGGCCTGAGAGTTTATGACCGGTCTGGCTTGTGTTACCCCAGAATAAGAGCAGCCAGCCCTTGACACCCGCTGCGTGAGGGCTACTCCCTTCACCCCATCGTTGAAAACTTTTTCTAAAGCCAGCAAAGAATTAATTAGTACAGGAACACCATTTCCACCCTCTGTCGTCTGGCCACTGCGGGTGTCCTGTCCATAGAGTGATCGGATTAAGAGGGGAAAATTAAGTACCATCCTCCCAGTTTGAGCGGGAAAAAAACACCCATTTTATGCAAAAGAATATCTACGCCCATGGAGAGGAGACTTCGTCGCGAGAAACTTGTTGGAGATTATTTATGTTTAGTAAGTTACAAGACCTTGGCCAATCCTGTTTCGTGAACATTCAGATTATTAAGTCACCAGGCTTCTCCCGTGCATCCCCTTCACTTCGAGGACTTCATCACTTCACTGCGCGGACTTCAACATCTGGTCCAGCCAGCGAGGGAATCATCCAACCTCAGACCGCCACCCAAGTATGAATAAGGATTTACTACGCGAAAGGTAAAAAGTGTTCAAGCCGTATCTAGTCCCACATGTTTTTGCAATTTTGCCCACAAAATTATCTAAAATGGTGTTCATGAACTAGGACGTTGCTCATTAATATTTTAAATATTAAAATATTAATTTGTTCGTGTAATCCTTATTATACCCAAATTAATATAAACACTCACGCCCTTTACATTATAAACTATACATTTATTAGCACATTTGTCCTCTGTAGTTTTTAAATTCTTATCCAACACCACATTTCAAATGTTTTCAGGTTTATCTTCTTCCTCTTTCTCAATATCTATGTTTCTGATTCATACAAAGTTCTAGATGCAGCACTTTTCCATTTTCTTCCACAATTCTAGATTTGATTGTCTTGTGAGTTGTGTCCTTATCTTGGTGAATGCCGCTTTGACCAATGCGATATGTGACTTTATTTACTTCTTTTCATTTTCTGACATTTGTCTACATCATTTCACTTTCTCCTTTTTAATAAAGAATTTGAAAAAGACTCTGCCGTTTTATATATACATATATATTGTAATAATTAAAACAAATGGCTGAATTTAAAATAAAAAGATTATTAAGGGAAAACAATTAAACAAATTTATTAACAATTTTAAATACACAATAATATTTGGGATCTCAGGGTCTTAAACTGGGTTTGATAAATGGGTGAATATATACAATCAAATTACATTTACCTTTTTTAGAAGTTAATGCGTCTGAAACATAGACGAACTTTGTTGTGGAAGAAATAATACTACATGTAATAATACTAAATGTAATAATTAAATAATTAAAATTAAAGAACGATCTGACTTTTATCTTTTAAAAGTGGTTTACAATATGATTTTAAAGTTTTTCTACTTACGGCCGCCCAGGTCTCATTTTAGGTTTTTCGTGCACAAAATTTGGGGATATCACTGAATCTAATACTCACAGATTCTAAATGTCAACAAATTCTAATTGGCGTAGTTTTAATGTTGGTCTAACACAAAATTAGTAGATTCTCGATGCTTTGCTGCTACCTGGATTTGCAGATCTCGTGTAGTTGGAAATGTACTTCCTTGGATTGTCTATGGCCAGCAGGTTGAATTTATGCTCGGCTACCGATTACAACATTGGTTTCACTCTTTCCTTCCCGACTGAAGATTGCTTTAGTTTTCAATATTTTAGAGCATGTTTGTAACTGCTATCAAACTGTTCTATTTGCGGTCCGCTGCCCGACTGCAAAACTTTTTATAATATGTAAAGTTTTGGTCTTTACACCTCGCTGTTCTATGCCTGACTAAAACTTTTGTACAAAAACTTTGCTGGTCCTTACGCCTCGCCGTTCATTGCCTGACTGTCCGTTCGTCTCCTAGATTTTGAGCGCGTAAAATTCTCAACAATGTTTTCTTTGCTTCGCCGAATTGTTGCGGCGTCCGCTCTATATCCTCTAATAATGAGTCCTCTACAATCTAACTTTCCAATTAGAACAATGTCTTAATTACCAATTACTACAATATATATATATATATTGTGGTAATTAAAAGGCAATTAATTGATAATTAAAAACATTTTGGACTTGAATTGTTAGCGGCAAAAACAGAAATTACGCACAAGAATAGACAATAATAACAGGTCTAAAGCATTGTAGGACTGTTAACGCACTGAAGGGAACATATAAGTCAGTCGGCGATGAAGGACGGCAGAAAGCGGTCGTTATAGAAAGAGACCAGACGTTTTCAAAGTATTGAAAAGTAAAGTTGTTAAGTAGAGGCAGAGTGCAGCATTCACCCGGATATTTCTGCGCAAATATTTCGGAGTGTTCCAGATTATGCCAGATACCTGTGAACAGTCGTCGTGGAGGAATTATTTGAATTACCGCAAATTGGCATAATAGCGGAATAAGTCGTCTTCGAGATATAGCCAACACTTGCTAAACCAACAGTGAAGTGTAGAGTCAGTGAAAGAATGGCCTGTTTTTAGAAAATTGAGTGTGTGTAAGTGATGCTGAAAGAGTTAAAATTTCCCTAGTACCAGAGAAACTTTAAGTCATACCTCAATTAAATTATTATTGTAAACCCTTTGTTAAAGATAAAATCGTCAGATTTCGATTTTTTTTAAATATTGTAAATATTTGTGTATTGACTAACTTTACTGTGATTTGATTGTTTAAACAAAGTAATACCTTTCTTTATTTAAAGGCCCAGATAAAGACCCTGAGGGATAGAGTAAGAATTTTGGATTGTACGTAATAAATGTTGTTATATTTATTTATTATATGCAAAAGAATTTAAGTTACAAAATAGATTTTTATTTAATTTGTTTGTTTAATTAAATAGAATTTTATTTATTCAATTATTAACCATTCAATTATTATTGTAAACCTTTAATTAAAGATAAATTCGTCAGATTTCGAGTTTTTGAATGTTGTAAATATTTGTGTATTTGCATAACTTCACAGTGATTTGATTATTTAGAGAAAAATAAATAAATAACTTTTCTTTATTTAAAAACCCAGTTAAAGACCCTGAAAGAGAGAGTAAAAATTTTTGATTGTACATGCTAAATTTTTTAAAATTCAATAAATAACTAATTTTGTAACTTGAAATCTTTGTGCATCTAATAAATTAATGTGTTTTTTTAGTTAACTAAAAATTTAATTTAGCAACATCCTTTCATTTAAAGTTAAAGTAGTTAAATTGACGCATCAACGCGGGCTAACTGTTGTGTTTAATTGTCCTTTCATTCCCGATTACCACAAATTGACGCATCAACGTGTGGCATATTTTGATTTTGTTTACTTAATACTATTTTCATAGTTGAGTATTACAAAATTGGCACCTCAACGTGAGGCTAATCATATTTAACTGTCATTTAATTTTGTAGAAAAATTACATTTTTGGCGTCGTCAACGTGTTGCATATTTTGATTTTGTTTATTTAATTGTACGTTCATTGTTGTATACTACAATAACTATATATATATATGAAAGTGGAGTGAGAGAGGCGAGAGGGTGGAAAATTTGGCGAGCTGTAAGGAACAAGTCGGCTGATGCTACGAGATAAAGTAAGGGTCACCATTATATATATACATATACAGTAGTATATAGTAGTAAATAACATCGGTAAGTGGCCGCCCTTTGTCCGCGGGCCTTGAGAGGGAATTAATTAAAAGTGCACGTGTGCCCGAGAGGCCCCAAGAAGCCGAGGGTAGGTAATGCAGGACAAACCCTAAAAAAACCTGCATCAGGTAGGTCGGGCATTGGGTACTTGTCCCACGCCCTTCCGATAGCGGGAGAGAAGTTTTCTGTGGGGACGCAGCATTCCCTTCTCCGTGCCTCGACCAGTTTAGGAGGCAGCTGGCCGACTATTCCAATCGGAATAGCGGACAACTCTTACCGTATGCCAAAGGTCTGTGACCCCGGAACGCACACCCCTCAAAACAGGCCAAGGTGCCTCGGCATGTGGGAACCTTAGTTCAAAAAACCAGAGAGATGTGAAAGCATCCCCAAAGGTAGCCTTCGCCAGAGGTCTCTGGGAAAGTGCACCTGCGCGAGAATTCTCTCGCTTTTTTTATTATTATTTTTTTTAGGGCAACAGGCTACATGAGGGTAATCCACGTTCGGCAACTCCCCTTTAATAGCATAGGAAGGGATTTGAAAGGGGGGATGCGGACGGGTAGAGGAAGATAGCCAAGGGATAAATATAGCCCCCGGGCTATATTTTAGGATCCTACCCGGCATTCACCTAAATAAATGCAGGGATACCCTAGAAAAACCTGCATCAGGTAGGTCGGGCATTGGGCACTTGTCCCACGCCCTTCCGAAAAGGGACTTTTTTTTGCTTCGTTTGGGGGGGGGGCGGAGTAAGTATATATACTCCGCACCCGAGTGAGAGACATACAGACAGAGAGGACTGAAAGTGGGACAGAGAGGGAGGACTGAAAGTGGAGTGAGAGAGGCGAGAGGGTGGAAAATTTGGCGAGCTGTAAGGAACAAGTCGGCTGATGCTACGAGATAAAGTAAGGGTCACCATTAATGTAAAGTGCCTTCAGCCGTTAAAGATTTTTTACACAGTACGGAACTAAGCTCTGTTCATGAATAGCTACCGAGCCGCCCACATTACCTTGCAGAGAAGGAGGATTTCATAACCAAGCCGAAGCTAGTTATTGTTATTTTTTGCAGATTATATATATCTACTGGCGCCCAATCGATTTTTTTATGTATTTTTGTATTTTTATGTAATAAAGTTCTATATATATATATATATATATATATATATATGGTAATAAAGTCTAAATCATTACAATATATATTATATGCCGGAATAAATAAATGTGAGATTACGAATTTTGATCCGTATGAAAGGATGCAGCTTGAGAAGATTGGTGTTGCTAATTATTAATGCGAACAGCTTGAATCATAGTTAATTTATGTTTCAACTGGCAATTTCTTGTCTGATTACTCGCTCTTGTGTGTGCGTCAGTAATAGCTTAACGGGACAGATACTACCACATATTCATATGCTTTGGATGTCATAACTCACTTTGTATAATTATAATTATAACTTCCGTCCTACGTTAATTACATTAGTCTATATAAATTGTTTCCGAGGTAACAATTACTGTATTTCATGGCCTTCAAACATATGTAACTTAAAGTCATTCCTTGTTTGTAAAGAAACGTTCATTACACACAAGAAATTAACGACCCGTATAACAGACAGTAACAGCAGTTCATTTTGAACAAAATAATTTAAGAGTGAGTAGACTTTTTCATCTAGTGCTATGATCTTTGCCAATTCTGGAGCCAAACAGATGGGAAGTGCCAAAGTTACAACTCATTACAAAGATTAGGAATATAAGATATAAATTAACAAAGTCATAATATTTACTGTTTAAATGACAAGTGTCATGTTTTAAATTTAAATACAATTTGTCGGACTTAATATGAAACATTTCTGAGATTAAACTTTCCTTAACATTAACTTTCTTATATAGAATAACTGTACTATCAAAATTAAAACACTGATTAAGATACAAAATAATGTTTTGTAATAGGAGAATGTTTATACAGTGGAGATTAATCACAGTTAACAAAGATCGTTCGGTCTGACCGATATAACAAAATTAGCAATTATTGGAACTAATTTTAAAAACAACATTATGGAAATCCATTGTATTAAGACAATCTTTATGGTATTTAACAAAATAAGAATTAACAGATTTAAAAATTACAGACATATTTTTATTATAATTTTATTAAATTTTCTTGATAATATGGTAAAACAAAAAAATTGTACTTTTGTCGGACAACAGTTTTTTATTATTATATATGTAATTAATTCAAAGATTAATGTATTTGAAAATAAAATCCATAAGTAATTAAAGTTTTGAATGCATAGTTAAGATTATCAGTATTTTGTGATATATAATACAAGAAAAACGCTTTTTCAACACATGCCGAGGAACCTCGGCCTGTGTATGTTCCGGGGTCGCAGACATTGGGCATACGGTAAGAGTTGTCCGCTATTCCCATTGGAACAGTCGGCCAGCTGCCTCCTAAAGTGGTCGAGGCACGGGGACGGGGAAAGCTGCTACCCCACAGCTAACCCCTCTCCCGCCATCGGAAGGGCGTGGGACAAGTACCAAATGCCCGACCTACCTGATGCAGGTTTTACTAGGGTTTTCCCTGCATCACTTTTAGGCGAATTGCCGGGTAGGATCCTTAAACCATAGCCCGGGGGCCCTAGTTAACCCTTGGCTACCTTCCTCTATCTTTCCCATTCCTCCCTTTCACATCCCATCCTAAGCTATTAAAGGGGAGTTGCCACATGTGGATTACCCTCATGTAGCCTGTTACCCTAAAAAAATAGTTTGAATGAAGCTAGAAATCACTAGAAACATTATTTATTGAACTGTAAATCTGTACGTCGCCTTCTACCAGCAACTACTTACAGATCGAAATAGGTTGATTTCTCGTAATAAATCGCTGTAGATATCTTCCGACGTTTCTCAGAAATAAATCACGTGGTAATGTTAGACGGAACTGCCGTTAAGAAGGTAATAAACTTCTCACCGGACGAGTCACTCAGGGCTGTAGCTAATTTTCGGCTTCAAATGAAAATAACTGGACATTTCTTCAGCAAATAATATAATTTACAAACACGTTTTGGGATTATATAAATTTGTATGGTGTCAGAAATACTGTTTAGAAGTAAGAAACATACCAGCAACAAATGACAAACTTGTAAAATTGTTCAGTGACAACCTCAGTTTTTATACTACTGTAAAATTTTTAAAATTCTCGTATGCATAAACATTGCCAACAATATTTCGTTTTAAAGGAATATTAAGTAGTGGTTATCTGAATTTCGTTACCTTTGAATGTTATTTTGGAAAATTCGCAACTCATGTGATGAACTGAAATTCTGGAATAAATCACTACAAAATTATGAGTTCCACTATAATCTACTAAAGGACTGTAAATATTCAATGAATATATCGGGTATTTAATCTTGGTGTAAAATGTACTGAAACGTCGTTAAATTGTTAAAATATTTTTTTTATTATTTTTTTAGGGCAACAGGCTACATGAGGGTAACTCCCCTTTAATAGCATAGGAAGGGATTTAAAAGGTGGGATGCGGAAGAGTAGAAGAAGGTAGCAAGGGTTAACTACGGCCCCCGGGCTATAGTTTAAGGATCCTACCCGGCATTCGCCTAAATTTAATGCAGGACAAACCCTAGAAAAACCTGCATCAGGTAGGCCGGGCATTGAGTACTTGTCCCACACCCTTCCGATAGCGGGAGAGGAGTTTGCTGTGGGGACGCAGCATTCCCTTCTCCGTGCCTCGACCAGTTTAGGAGGCAGCTGGCCGACTATTCCAATAGGAATAGCGGACAACTCTTACCGTATGCCAAAGGTCTGTGACCCCGGAACGCCCACCCCTCAAAACAGGTCGAGGTGCCTCGGCACGTGGGAACCTTAGTTAAAATAACCAGAGAGATGTGAAGCCATCCCCAAAGGTAGCGTTCGCCAGAGCTCTCTGGGAAAGTTCACCTGCGCGAGAATTCTCTCGCTTTTTTTATTATTATTTTATTTTAGGGCAACAGGCTACATGAGGGTAATCCACGTTCGGATTAATAGCATAGGAAGGGATTTGAAAGGGGGGATGCGGACGGGTAGAGGAAGGTAGCCAAGGGTTAACTAGGGCCCCCGGGCTATATTTTAAGGATCATACCTCGCATTCGCCTAAAGAAATGCAGGGAAAACCCTAGAAAAACCTGCATCAGGTAGGTCATACGCACTGTTATTTTAGCAATAGGTATAACCTTTTCAGATAGCGAGAGAATTCTAATTGCAGAACAAATACCTGCGAGGGATGTTCTCTAGCAGACAGAACCTTGTAGTAGAGATACGAAGGGACTACCTTTGAGGCCAGCTGCCTCCTAAACTGGTCGAGGCACGGAGAAGGGAATGCTGCGTCCCCACAGCAAACTCCTCTCCCGCTATTGGAAGGGCGTGTGACAAGTGCCCAATGCCCGACCTACCTGATACAGGTTTTTCTAGGGTTTCCCTGCATTTCTTTAGGTGAATGCCGGGTAGGATCCTAAAATATAGCCCGGGGGCCCTAGTTAACCCTTGGCTACCTTCCTCTACCCGTCCGCATCCCCCCTTTCAAATCCCTTCCTATGCTATTAATCCGAACGTGGATTACCCTCATGTTGCCCTAAAAAAAAATAATTTAGACTGTAAGAAATTTCAGGGGAGGGATAACATGAAGACTAAGGAACAGCGTAGCTTCCGGCCTTCAATTCATTTCGTGCATATAAGTGGCAACTAACAGAGATAAATGAGTTGTGTAATAAGGATGCCACAGATCCGTTTCAACAGGTAAGGTCCCAGATTCCGTAATCCGGTTGAATCCGCCTCGGAGAAAGTAAAAGTATGTCAGCTAGGCCGTATTAGGACAATGATTTACTCTCGATAAACGCGAATAGGAATTTTTATCGTGATGCCGTTCAAAGTGAGGTGCACGTGCGTCAGTCTGACTCATGACAGGAAGTGCTAATAGGAAGTATCTGTCGCGTGAAACGAGAGAGGATCCGTCATTGGCAAATTTTTGAGTCCTCGTAATTACGTGCTGCGTCTGTCTCCGATGAGGGCGACGCGGATTCGGACATTTTCAAACATAGCTGCCTTCAACTAAGCACGGCTTTGCTCGTACTAAGTACCATTATATATTGTGTTATTAATTGAAATCGCATTGTTTGCCCGACACAGACTTACCCAAAACATGTTTTCCCGACAGAAAAATTCCTATTGGCGTCTTCCCGACAGGTCATTTTCCTGAAAAATGTTTTTTTGCGAAATAAAGCATTATATTAATATTTTTACAACGATTACTATGTTTATTATCTTCTTATACAGGATTATTATTGTAAATTAAGTTATTCATTAATACGTGGAACAATTTCAACCAAACTTACGATCCATGGATTTAAGGTAACCAATGGATTGGAGTTACATTTTCAAAGTATATATTGGCGACGAATAAATATTTTACGGTGTCGTTCAGATTCTTAACGTCATTCTCGATGTTTTCACCCTCTAATGGCGTAAGGACAGGTCTAGGGGTGGGGTGAAAAGTGGTGATAAAATATTGCGATGACGACCAAGATTGTTGCCCAATCCGCTGTTATGGTATACGACACGAAACTGGACTATACGAAATTATTATCACTCCCTTCCATCCCCGACCCATAGAGGTGCTTGGTTTAACTTAAATCCTCAGGGTTCGTTCCTGGATTTTAAGTGATACGTGTAGTAAGTTTGGTTGAAATTGTTCCATTCATAATTGAATAACTTAATTTACAATAATAATAATGTATAATAAGGTAACATATTAATATTAATTTTTATTTCGTAAAAGTACATATTTTGGAAAAATAACCCATCAGGAACATGACCTGTCGGGAAAACATCAATTGGGGTAATCTCCAGTCAAACGTTATTTATTCGTGTAGTTTAATTTTATTCTATGTAATATTGGAATAATATTTTTATTAATTTTAATTTTTTTAAAAATAAAATGGTTTCTCTAAGCGGAACGGGACGTTACGATATATCTTTTCTAATATGAAAGAAGTGACAATCATTACAAACCATAATGTATTACATGACTGAAAATTAATTAGTTGTAACGTTTCGACCTCCATGTAGGTTTTTATCAAACAAGGGTTAAGATAAATTCATATATTATAAGTGTCAAAGTTTATGAAAATAAAGTCGTAGAGAGTGTTCAATCAGTATTTTCTTTGTTCTTAAATGTGTTAATCTGCGTCTTTTATTGCGTAACATTTCCTAAATAATTATTTTTCATAGTTGGATTTATTATTATTAAAGTAAACGAATGTCTAAATTCTAAATAGTTTTTATTGATGTTTATAATTAGAATCTTTTAGATTTTTGTTTAACTATTGTGGCCAAATATCGTTTTGTTTAGCCAATATAAATAATTTAAAGTAAAATTTTTTACAATTAATTCTGTAACTTACGTTATAATGACGTTAAGACGATCTTTATAACCATTTTTAAATTTATTTTATGTTTATAATTATGTTAATAATTAGAATCTTTTAGATTTTTGTTTAACTGTTGTGGCCAAATATCGTTTTGTTTAGCCATTATAAATAATTTAAAGTAAACTTTTTCCAATTAATTCTGTAACTTACGTTATGATGATCAAAGCTCTTAAGATGATCTTTATAACCATTTTTAAATTTATTTACGGCATGGTTAGATTTTAAAATGATAGAAGTATCATGTTAATTATATCAATTAATCAATTTCGTACAAATAAATCCAAACTATGAAATTACAGCTAATGAACGTTTTCGTTCCCATATTTATGTCAGTATTTTGTACCAATTTTTGGGACTTTAGACCGTGTTTTGTTCTGGCGTTCCGACGTTTCGCTCGATAGCTCCGAGCATTTTCAAGGATAGGCCCAGACTCGGAATTGTCGAGCGAACGTCGGCAAGAACGCAAGGAGAAAATGCGGCCTAAAACCCCCAGAAATTGGTACAAAATACTGACAACAATTAATTTATTATCTTTCATTTGCATAATCCGGTCAATATTTTTAACCCGGTAATATTTGATTAAGTCTTATGCTAATAAATACCTTAGGATAGTAGTTGGCCATGAGGTACTGCATATTTTATAATGTCATCTTGATAAATGATGTTAGAAAAACAATATAGCTTTTTCTATTAAATTTTTAATAATTTAGATGGTCTCAAAGAAAGTTAGTAATTATGCAGGAATGGTTAGTCTTATGCTACCATCTAGTTAATTAACATAGGCTATGCCAAAGAATAGATACTTCTAAAAATGTATCCAATTATTATGTTCTATTTTATATGGAAAATTAACGTGTATTAAATAAAACTAAAACATTAAAAATTCGTCAACTTTTATTTAAATAAAAAAATAAAGAACATTCACGTGTCAACAATGAGGATCTTTCGTTATTTCGAAAAAATACTGGAACACTCGGATGAATATGTTCGAAAGATTCAGAGTAATTTTTTATATTGTTGACACGTGAATGTCCTTTATTTTTTTCCTTAAATAAAAGTTGACGAATTTTTTAATGCTTTTGTTTGATTTACGAACTGTTTATTACTCGTCTGTACTACAATAAAATTAACCTGTATGTTATAATTATTGAATACTTAAATAAATTGTAGTTGGATAATCTAGTATCGTGAATCATCGCTGGTTACGATTATGATTTACCCTCAAATTAAAATTATTTGTTAATGTCTCTCACTTTTTAGTAGTTTAAGTCGTGTCAGTCGCCCAATATTCACCTAGGTGAAAGGTGTGACTTCGATTTCCACTAAGATGGTTATATCTACAACTGAATGAGGATTTGCAGTACTTTCTCGGATGCGATTTGAAATCATCCTTCCACCTTATTGTTCGCTGCAGACTTCGTTTGCTTAGAAACCCTGCGAGGGATGTTCTCTCGCAGGCAGAACCTTGTAGGATACGAAGGAGCTACCTTTGGGGATGCCTATTCCTCTCCGTTTTTGAACTAAGATTGCCACAAGCCGAGGCACCTCCGCCTGTTCTGAGAGGTGTATGTTCCGGGGTCACAGACCTTGGGCATACGGTAAGAGTTGTCCGCTATTCCCATTGGAACAGTCGGCCAGCTGCCTCCTAAACTGGTCGAGGTACAGAGAAGGGAATGCTGCGTCCCCACAGCAAACTCCTCTCCCGCTATCGGAAGGGCGTGGGACAAGTACCCAATGCCCGACCTACCTGATACAGGTTTTTCTATGGTTTTCCCTGCATTTCTTTAGGCGAATGCCGGGTAGGATCCTAAAATATAGCCCGGGGACCCTAGTTAACCCTTGGCTACCATCCTCTACCCTTCCGCATCCCCCATTCAAATCCCTTCCTATGCTATTAGGATTACCCTCATGTAGCCTGTTGCCCTAAAAAATAATAATAATAATAATAAAAGCGAGAGAAATTTCTCGCAGATGAACCTGTCCAGAGAGCTCCGGCCAAGGCTACCTTTGGGGATGCCTTCACATCTCTCTGGTTTTTTGAACTAAGGTTCCCACATGCCGAGGCACTCGGTTTGTTTTGAGAGGTGTGCGTTCCGGGGTCACAGACCTTTGGCATACGGTATGAGTTGTCGAATAGTCGGCCAGCTGCCCCCTAAATTGGTCGAGGCACGGAGAAGGGAATGCTGCGTACCCACAGCAAAGTTCTCTCACGCTATCGGAAGGACGTGGAACAAGTACCCAATGCCCGACCTACGTATTGCAGGTTTTTCTAAGGTTTGTCCTGCATTACGTTTAGTCGAATGCCGGGTAGGATCTTTAAACTGTAGCCATGGGGCTCTAGTTATTCCTTGGCTACCTTCCACTACCCTTCCGCATTCTCCCTTTCAAATCACTTCCTATGCTATTAAAGGGGAGTTGCCCAACCTGGATTACCCTCATGTAGCCTGTTGCCCTAAAAAAAAATTCGTTTGCATGGCCCAGAAATTTTGTAGTACATCGACAAACGAGATCTAGTTTCCCTAGTACCTTCCCTTTGGCGGATTTACGTTGTCTCACACTGGATTAAGTCTCATGGATTAACATTTTTAAATCGCAAATTTCTAATACAAATTTCTTGCCCTTGCATTTCGCAACATTCCCACGATTTTCTCATTTAGTGGTCAGAGGTAGAAATCTTGTTCCAAACATTTTTCACAGACTACGTTGTGATTACACGTTTTACCAGCTGAACAAAAACGGAAAACAGTTCTCGTCTAAATGACGAAAAAAAGTTGTGAATATCGAGGACCCGTCTGTCCCTCAAAACGACGCTGGAACGCGGTGTTACGTAATAGCCGCCGGCGGGCCTTTTATCTATGTTAATGTGCATCTGCGTGCGTCGGCCTCAGTCCTGGAAGTTTCGCACTTGACGGCCACAGAATCGGACCTTTCTTCCTCGCAGAGGCTGTTACCCGCCCCCAAGCTTGCGCCCCCCACAGGCATCATCTCCCAGGGGCGGCGGAGGCAACAGCTGCGTGACCCACAAGCAACGCGAGCTGCACAGCTGACTGCGATCTAAAGCTCATTCGAAACACTTTCAGTGATCGAGCCGTGAAGAGTGACAGGCGCAGCCACGAAAGAAATTTTAACTTTTGGATAAAGTCTAAAACAACAGACGATGAATATATTTTATTGGGTTTGATTAAAACTGACTGGGCGTGGAATACTGAACCAGCGTAGATCATTAAACGATCCCGCATGGGTTTTTTGTTCAAGAACCTGTAACAACCATCGTTAATTAGTCGGGTGCCTTGTGAGCACAGAAGCTCTCGTAAATTTGTCATCAAGACGTCGACCACGCATCGCAGGTCATGGTCAGGATTCATACGACTTCACCCTCCAATAAAACAAAAGCATTTTAAACCACTAAAATTGCGGATATATCGACAACAACCGGCAAGACTTATGCAAGGAATCGAGTTCTGTAACTGACGGGGTTGTAATTGATTTCTCTAAGGCGCTTGACCTCGTTGCCCATTACATACAGAAAAAATATGCAACACATATTTTGGTTGGAATAAGGACTATATTTTGGATTTGAGAATGCTTATAAACGGTCTCAGAAGGTTATAAACATTAGCTTGCAGGTGTGTTGTGACATCTGGAGTTCCCCAGGGCAGCTTTCTAGGCCCGCTGTTTAACTTGGCCTACTTGGATAAGGGTCTAGTACAAAATCCCGACACACACTTGCCCGAAGCACGTTTTCCCAACAATATCCGGAATGACGTTTACCCGATAGGTCATATTCCTGAAAGGTGCTTTTTTACGAAATAAGGCATAATAATAATATTTTAGAACAGTTAATACGTTATTTATCTTATTATACATTAATATTATTATAAATTAAGTTAATGCATTGAACAGTTTCAACCAAATTTGGTACACTTATCACTGAAGATCCAGGAACAACATCCGTAGATTAAAGATAACTCTACCATATCTATAGGTGTGGGTGGAAGACGGTTGTAATAATAATTTGATGTCGCCAGAGATTGTTGTCGTATCCGGTGTTACGGTATTCGACACGAATTTCGGTCTATATCAAATTATTATTATACCCTATCCCTGGCGGCTAAACTTTAATTCAGCCCTGCTGGAATGCCATAAGTACACGCAACGACTATCATAACACCGGTTTCGATACCAATCTTGGTCGTTATAGAAATTTTTATCATCCTTTCACCCCACCCCTAGAGATGTCCTTGTGCCGTTAAAGGATAAATTTTTTCACATAAACATCGAGTGTTGCATTATGAATCTGAACGACCCCGTAAACTATTTATTCGTGGCTAATATATTCAGTTATCGCATATTTTGCAAATTCCACCCCCTCCCACCCCCACCTATACTGGTGATAGAAGAATCATAAATCCAAGGGATTTGTTCATGGATCTTGAGTGACGTCTACCAAATTTAGTTGAAATTGTTCTACGAATTTATGAGGAACTTAATTTACAATAATAATAATGTATAATAAGATAACTAACATTAATATGTTTTACGACATAAAGAAGGACACTTAATAGTGTGTGTGTCGGGCAAACGACCAGATCCCCTTGGATATGTATTAAAATTTAAAAAATTCGTCTATTTGGTGACTCCTCCACAATTTATCGTGAAGTCTAAGGAGAAAATTTTAAGTCAGGGCGCGTAATAATAACCTACAGATCTCAGAAACATGGACGATCAGAATTATAATTACGCTAAATACGGAAAAATGTAAAATGATTATTTTCACATAAAAACAGTTTACTTGGACCGATCTACAATGGAAGAAATTTCCACAGTAAAAAAGTTAGTGAACAAATTTTCAAATATAAATAAAAGAATAAATTAATATATGGGCTAGGACAAAAACAAATTATTAAACATAGTATTTGTTATATGACTGTCAATTTAAGCAAATTCAACCCTGTAACAATTAATACTTTTGTTATTTAATGTTTAAACAATTTTAATTACAAGCATTTAATTAAATTAAGTGGATACAAGTAATTATAAAACTTATTAATTTCGATTTTGATTTTACATCTCATTCTCTCAGGGTTGTGGTGGGTTGCTAACTGTGATCTCGAGACTAATTTCTTATATATGTTGGTTTTTAGTTATCCTTTCAAAAACTAATAACATGCTAAAATCGTCTTGGATCCTCTAATTGGAATGTTCCCTACATGGAGAGTCACCTTCGGATGATGAACGGTGCATGATCTGCGTGTTGGCAGTGGGACAGTTTACTTGCTCTCATTCCTCCCATGTAAGTATTACAGAACTTTTTACTCATTGATTAAGTACATTTACATTTAGAAACCTATTAACGATATAGAAGGTCTATTTGAAGTGCAACAAAACTTATTGGTCGGTAAGTATATGACTTGAATTAAAAATAAAATGTTAAGGGTGACAAATAATAATTTAATTTATCCGAAAATAATTATAAGAAATTATATATATTGTAATAATTAAAAAAATCTTTAATAAAAATAAATTAGTGAACAAAAAATTAATCAAAATTTGAATGATAGCAGCCACACGTTGATGAAACCAAGTTATGTAATAATTAAAAAGGTGGTCTTAATTATTAGGAATAATTAACGAAATTATTATGTACTTAAAAATTTATTGTTGATAATTATTCATCATAAGCCCTGCTTTGCACGCCGAATTCCATCAATTTAACAAACAAATAGTTCAATTTTTATTTTATTAATTCGTTGCGTTCTATGAAAATACAGCTTTATAATTTTACAATAAATTACGTTGAATTTCTCATTATCTCAGGGTCACCACTGGATTTGATAGGAAGAACAAATACAATGAACTAAAACATTAACAATCCAAACTCATTGAAGTTAACGGAATACAATATTAAATACAAAAGTAAAAGAAAACGAATGAAAAGAAAAACGCAAACGAAATCTGACTATACCCTTTAATTATCGTTTATAGTCAGTAATAATTGTTTTGTACTCACGACAGTGCTACTGGTACCAGTTCGGACTCTTGTAGCTTGAAGTCAACAGCCACTAAACAGGCCATTATACACTGATTCTACTCATTAAATTTTGAACACACGGTAATTGCTCTGGATCTCTGCTATCCTGGAACCTGGATTAGCCCACCCTCAGCCAGTTGCCGGACGTAGATCTCCTCTAAGTCTCTCAATGCAAAAATTATTTCAGTTTTTGAAGCAAAACTTCTGCTTCTAAATTGCGATTTTATGAGTTTCTCCGTCAAAACTGTTTACTTGCGTTTTATGTAAACTATTATATCTCGCCGTTGGACTTCCTAGATAGCCCTATTCATAATTCTAGATCATTAAACTTTACTGTGTT
This sequence comes from Zhengitettix transpicula, assembly GCA_037074705.1. Lineage (NCBI taxonomy): Eukaryota > Metazoa > Arthropoda > Insecta > Orthoptera > Tetrigidae > Zhengitettix > Zhengitettix transpicula. The sequence goes on along the minus strand of CM073594.1, from coordinate 78,084,812 downwards.
GTATCTCTTGCAGACTCATTTATGTATCCTTTCTCGACCCAGGCTCGACGCAGACTTCCCGCAGCCTGAGTTCTCTCTAAACGCGCGGTCTACAGTCTCCATTGTTAACAAAGAAAGACCCGCTGCGATTGTCGTCTTTAAGCACCCGTACCGCCAACAATTAAATTATATTAAAAACAATTAATAGCCTGTTTAATTGGTATTACAATATATATAATTATTCATAACGTAGCGCTATAGTTTAATGATTGGTTAATATATTTTTACATTTAATTATTTTAGATATTAGCAATAGTTGAGGATTTGGGAAGTTGGAATTTGACCAGGCGTCAGCGTGTCGGTGAAGATAATCCCTAAAGTCTGGGCAGAAGCACGATGCAGACAAACATCTGGATTTTAAGTGAGGCAAAGAGACGTTTTCCAGTGATGAAATATATTCATAGGACACGTGAAGATCGACCAAAACGGGTCGATAAGATTGAGTTCTTTGCACGAAGCTGTGAAAAATCATTCTTTAATGTGTCATCGTCTTATACCGACGATTCTTTAAGCAGACGACGGTGAGGGAGACTGGTCCACGGATGCGGCTTGATGACAGGGTATCGACGTCCATGGTAAACCCTGTGATCCAACTGTTCCTTCAGCTAGCGGAACCAAAAGAGTTGTAATTATACATGTATATATTTTGCCTCCATTCCATTAAATCTATGGAAATAAATATCCTTTAACGTTTCCTTTTGATTTTTTAACAGTATAAACCTTTCCCCGCCACAATAAATATCTGTGAGAGGAAACTAATAAATGAAAGGTAGTTTAACTTTGATCGTATGGAAGCTTACTTATGAAAATATGAATAGTGAAAATAAATGTTTTAATTAATTGCGGTTGCTGTTAACATTTGAATATTAAATGTTAAATAGAGAACAATTGTCAATAAATTGGGAAAAATATACTAAAGTTGCCATAATTACGTGTAGATATTAATGCAGGAATAAATATTTTAAAATAATATTAATAAATTGATGTAAAGACAGCACAAGATTAATAACGATAGTTTTTTGCTATGTACTGCTGTGATTTCTGACATATTTTGAGTTGGCGTTGGCAATGGACGATGTCCGAGCAACTGGCCTGAGGTACGACGTATTGGAAAAGCCCTTTGACCCGAGAAAGTAGGTTCCCAATTTATTTATGTTTGAGCCGACTCCTTTCACAAGGCCAGCTTAACGAGTTATAGCAGCATTGTGTCGTGACAACGACATCAAATGCCGAAGCCGCGATGCAAATAAGCATATTTGGAATGAGCACACTATTGTAGAAACAGCGAAGCGATATTTCACCGTCTCTAATAGGCTAATAAAACATACCTGATTTTATTAAAGAAACATACAGCAGAGATATGTTTCATTAGTAATACTGTAATTTTTATAATAACAAATAGGTTATTTTTATGGCGCGTTTTGATTTAAATTTCAGCATATTGAGCTCGATAATATATAAATCATAATTTTAGTTTAATATTTATTTTAGCTTTCGTGTTTAATTGCCTTTTTAGAAGAGAGCAGGTTCCACTCACCCATATAATTCATGACTAATAACGCATATTTCACTCAGCATTTATCGTTAATATAGAATCTTTACTTGCCAAATTGTTATTTCATTTAAATCAGAAATTATTTATCTTAAACATAAGTAATTAAAAAAAACCCTACCTACATATAAAGTTACTGAAATATTCTCTGTTGATTTTTTAGTTCATCAAACCGGACCACAAACAGACGCTATTGCTGGTATCAGGATCCCAATATTCGAAATTTCTTTCCGGTTATTCATGAATTTAATAGTTTCATAATAAATAAACAGGAAAAATTATCTATACATACATATTTGTAGGTTCGTTCTGTTGGGTGCTTAAATCAGGAATTAATATTTTAGACCTAATGAAAAATATACATGATTATACAATACAACAGACAACGCTAAATTGGAGAAAACGTCCTCATCCTATGTATAGTAAATTACGATTGATTCAGATTTAGTTACATCTTTTAGTATATATATATATATATATATATTGTAATACCAATTAAAGACGCCATTAATTGTTTTAACTAAATTGGATTGTTATCGGCGAAAATATATATCAAAAGAAACAATGTAAGGTCGAGCCATTGTTAGCGAACGCACGCTGAAAGTTCCGACCCAAACGCCAGTCGCGGACAGAAATTCATTGAGGAAAGAGTCGGCGGCTAGAGGCGAAACAGATCAGCCAGACGGGAACTGAAAACGGGAGAATGTGGTTGCAAATTTAAAAAGTATGAATAGCGCGGTCCAAGAAGACCAGCTGCGAGATCTATTAGTTTACATAAAACGCGAGGACAGTTTTTACGGAGAGACTCTAATAATAATCGCAAATTTGGAAGTAAAAGGTTTTGCTTCACACAGACTGAACTAAATTTCGCATAGAGGCATTAAGGAGACCTATGTCCTAGAGCTGACTGAGGGGCGGCTGATCCAAAGTTCCAGGTGGCAGAGAACGAGAACATCGACCGAGTGTATTGAAAATTTATTGTGTAGAATCAGTGAATAATGCCCTTTTTAGTGAGTGTTGTCCTCAAGCTCCAAGATTCAGATCTAGTACCAGAAAGACATTCGTGAGTGCAAAACGATTATTTAAAATCTGTAAACGAGAAATAAAGGTAGAAGTCAGATTTCGTTCGTTTTTCTTTTCATTTAGTTTATTTCATTTCGTTTATTTTCATATTGAATTAAGTTAGCTTCAATGAGTTTGAATTGTTAATGTTAGTTTATTAAATTGGATTGTTCGGAATATCAAGCCCAGTAATGGCCCTGAGATAAAGAGAATTTCGATGTATTTGATTGTAAAATATAAAGTTATATTTTTCCTAGAACGCCACTAATTGCAAAATTGAAATAAAATATTCGTTTGTTAACTTGATGAAATTCGGCACATAAAGTAGGGATTACAAATTGTACTTGTAAATAATAAATTTTTAAATCTTAATAATTTTATTAATTAATTCCTTTAATTAAGACCACCTTTTAATTATTACATAAATTGGCTTCCACAACGTGGGGCTAATTTAATTCATTTACTCCCTGATTATTTATTACAATATATATCGAATCGAATTTAATGTATTTAATCCGGGAAGACTTTCGGAGCCATTACAGGACTACAAGCCCTCTTCGCCAAATATATATATTTATATATATTGTTGAATGTAATAATACAAAAGGACGGCTTGTTTATTCTAATAAATAAAACAGGGTGTTTATTTGCACATGTGTATGAATTTTCCGCATTCATATCTACACCCATGGAGAAAATTTCACCAAAATTCTTACACGTGTTGTTTGCGACCGGGAAACAAACACGGGGGGGGGATGACACACGTCTACCACCCCCAGGAGCGCGGGTGTAAATATTCAAACGTGCTAAGACGGCCGATATTTAAGGATAAATATTTCCAGTCAGAGGGATTGATAGTGTTTCTACCAATGTTGTCTTTGTATAATTTCAACCCCTTACAGAATGGGAAAGGAGCACCTTTAGGGGTGGAGGTGGAGGGGCCTTACAAGAAAATAGCCCGAATACAACCGAGATTCGAATCAAATCGGGGTTATGGATGTCTCCGAGTTTATGAGAACCTGGACAAGGCGTGGGGGTGGGCGCGGCTAGGCAGGGGTAGTTTCATCATTTTTCTCTAGATGTTCTCTGTGTATAATTCAACCCCTATCGGGTTTGGAGGAGAGCACACTTAGGGGTGGGGGTGGAGTTGCATTACATAAAAATAACGCAAAAACATTCGAGGTTGTACTCTAAATCATACACAGAAAACATCTCGAGAAACATTATTAATTTAATTCACCCCGAAAAATAATTATTCGACGCAAATAGCGGCCGATTAACATATTTGGAAATTTCCACTCCCGTTCAACCCCGCCCGTAGGGGTTTAACTTCAAGTTGAATGTCATAATTAATCTCAGCGACATCCATAACCCTGGATTCAACCCCTATCGGCATGAGAGGGAATCACGCTTAGAAGTGGGGGTGGAGGGGCGTTTTATAAAAAAAACGCAAAAGAAACCGAGATTGGATTCAAATCGAGAGTTACAGATATATGACAACCCGGGCAATGCCGGACACCCAGAAAGTTTATATATATATATATATATATATTTAAAGGTGGAATATTCTGATTTTGGTGTCGTAGCATCGCGGACTGACCTGCTGTGCACAGATTTAAAAGAGAGGCACGTTTAAAAGCACGAGGACGACCAAGAAATCACACAATAACCTTGAAAGAGCTATAAAAAGTGTTTGATGAACCGGAAGCTTGGAGGAACGTGAGATACCTCGTGAAATTCAACGGTACAGGTGTTAGTAACTTTTATTTCTGTGTAATTAATTATTACTATTACTATTGATTCATTTTATATGTAATTTATCCATTGTGCATTTGTGAGGAATCCTATAACCTCATTAGAGGGCTAATGGAGAATAAATCTATCTATCTTACAGATCAGCTGGTTATGGAGTCGAAACACACTGCCACTGCTCATAGCCACAAAGTCCACGAGTACAGTGTTACGAAGAACTCATGGCTCTCTAGATTTTTGATATAAATATATATTTATATCGAAATTGGCTCCCAACACGAGTATTATATATTAATTAATTAATACAAGTGATTCATTGTAAGTTTAATTTTGCATCACACTAAATGTGAAACTGTTGGACTAGTTTCTGTCCTATGTGGTTTTTGTACTTCATGGACCCTAAGCGATAAATTTAAAAGGCAGGAGGAAAAAGTGGCGTGCGTGCAGGTGCTTCGACGACGTGGCGCCGCCTCCGCCGGCGCCGCCGCCGAAGGACTGATTTAAGCAATTGCCGAGGCCTGAGGCTCGAGGGTAAAAAACCTCGTCCAGCCCCCAGCAGGGAGCAACACTATGAAATGCCAACCAGCCTTTGCCAACTTCTCTCGGAATCATTTCAAAACGCGCCTGCCTTCCAGTTAACTGATACTTATTATGGAACTCGATTGATGGCTTAATTAAGGCTAAGCCTTTCGTAACACACATTTTATTGGCCAACCACGCGGTGAAGTGTTGCAAACTGATTCTGTATCGCCTGAATTATATTCAGAGCTAGGAACAGAATAGGTCGGCATTTGCAGGTGTCGTAATCATAGAATAATTAAATTTATCTGACGTTTTACCCAATCGTTACGCACAGGCCATTTGTATGTATATATACATAATTCTTTCATCCAAAAAGTTTTCTTTACTTGAAACTTGTCATTATATTATCAATGTATTGTTAAAAAATTGCAGGTTTTTAATAAATATTGATTTTAGCATCTTTCATGATTATAGTCTACAATTATAAATTCTAATTACAGACCGTTCTAGGGTGTTCCAGGGTGTTCAAACGATGAATGAGTAAAAATGTAGTTGTTTATGTATATTATTAAGTATCATTAATGTTTTAAAGCATTCAACTGTTGAAAACTTTTTAGTAAAACTCGTAAATAATTTTGTATACATACATATCATAAAGTAAATAATTATATTCTCAAAAAAATTAACAAAATATTCATAGTCTGTATAAATATGTTGTGAAATTTTGTCGAAGCATTCTTCACAATTTTTTTTAAGGGTAACAGGGTAATCCACGTGGTGGCAACTCCCCTTTAATAGCATAGGAAGGGATCTGAAAGGGGGGATGCGGAAGGGTAGAGGAAGGTATACAAGGGTTAACTAGGGCCCCCGGGCTATGGTTTAAGGATCCTACCCGGCAATTCGCCTAAAAGTGATGCAGGGAAAACCCTAGAAAAACCTGCATCAGGTAGGTCGGGCATTTGGTACTTATCCCACGCCCTTCCGATGGCGGGAGAGGGGTTAGCTGTGGGGTCGCAGCATTCCCCTCTCCGTGCCTTGACCAATTTAGGAGGCTGCTGGCCGACTATTCCAATAGGAATAGCAGACAACTCTTACCGTATGCCAAATGTCTGTGACCTCGGAACATACACCTCTCAAAACAGGCCGAGGTGCCTCGGCTTGTATATAATTACTGAATTTGCTCTTTTCAAACTGCTCTCCGAATTTTATCGATTTTCCGCTACAATGCTCCTTCTTTTGCTCACTATTTCATATAATACATCCACATAATGGCGGTACTCTTCCTATCTAATAGTATATTTGATTATAATTATCTTCGCTGGTCCATCTGCTATACTCAAAATCATCAACACACACATTATTTTCAGCGACTTAATAACTAAATTCCATTGCGACTCCCACATTTGTCTTGGTAGTTTATCTTCATAATTTACAAGTTGGTGTTATTCCCAGTAAGGTGTTCATATCAGTTTTACCGGATGCTTTGGCATAAATTTGCCCACAAATTGCAGACGAAAATTCTGTTACGTTTACGCAACTGTTGAGAGTATTGAATAAGAAAGATAACCAATACAGACAAGAAAAAGGGTAATATAAATACCACACAACGTTTCTGAGATCCTTGTGCCTTTCGTCAGGTGCTAAGAAGAGCCTAGAGAAACACAACTGCACTGGTCAGTTGACAAAACTCAAAAGCGACGAAACCGCAACGGCAATGGGAGAGCCGAAGGGGTGTCGTAACAATACGGGAGCAACGACAATGGTAAAACAGAAGGTTTAGCGTAATAATAAGGGATCATAGCAATTATTGAGTTTGATAGTGTCTGATTGTACATTAATAGCTGTGATGTTTGATTTAATGTGAAGCATCTCTGAAATGAGTCTGGAATTGTACCTGGTATCAATATCTAAAATCTTAGCATTTTGCCAATCAAATGTATGTTTAGAACTGTTTATATGTTTGGATACTACAGATTGTTTATCAATGGGAATATTGAGAGTATTGTTAAGTTTTACAACACGACACCGAATCGACAATTCCACATATTTCGTCAAACAATGGAAGCAACTCGTTAACTTTTCCGTCCGCAATTTAAAAATATGCGTTCTATTGGAAAGTTTCATCTACTGAAGTTTGTTAGTTGATTCAATGGAGAGGAAAATGCAATACAATATCAAAACTTCAATTATTGTATAATGTAATTTTAGTTCCAATTGCTGATGGTATTTTTACATTGTAGTGCTTCGTTGACAAGATGATAAGAATATTTCTGATCGTGTATCTATACGTTACACCAATGAATGTAGCCATTAGCGCCTTTGTAATTGAGAAGAAAGGGATCTTTGAAAGGTTGTTCCTGAGGAGGGTGGGGAGTCTGGATTGGATGTGACAGCTGGCTCACAATCTACGACGAGGGGGATTTGATAGGAGAAAGTCCATCCGTCTGGGGACACATCAAGCTACAAGGTTAACGTAACTTCGAAGCACCCTCAGGAACAACACAACTCCCGAGTTCTGTGCTGGAACGAGCCTGTGAGGACGGAAGCTGTGGCGCACATGCAGATGAGTCGGCCTTGGCTTCAATGTTGCAACTCGCCCTTGGAGGATTCTAACCTCAATACGCAACGCATCTCCTTTCCCCGTAAACTTGCGGCTCAAATCAATACTGCAGACAATTAACCTTCCCAATCAAGTAGAAAGTCTGCATGCATCTTCGTCATACAGAGCGTCAATCTCATATATATTAATCATTAACACGTCAGCGATGGAAAGGAAACAGGCCTAAAGTTAGGGCACTGTTTGAGGCTACCGTAATGTTACTTAACTTATCATGACAACAGAGAAAGAGAAATCTTATCGCCACAGCTCTGCATTTACAACTGTGAAACGTGTCGCCTTTCAAAAAATAAATTATTATACTTAAAAGTTTTAAATTTTAAGTATGTTTTGAATTAATAAAAACAATTCATGACCTTATATCGACACTTTTTATGTTTTATATTATGAAGACGTTTCGATACATTTTTGTATCCTCTTGAGGTATTTACCTACAGAGGAGGTATTTACAATTGATTAGATTTATAGTAGAACTGTACAAATTAAACAAAGACAAACTAAAGCACATACAAAAAAGTAACAAACAACTTGTGTTAATTTGGTAGGTTGTTTGTTATTTATAGTAGAACTGTACAAAGTAAACAAAGGCAAACTAAAGCACATACAAAAAACTAACAAACAACTTGTGTTAATTTGGTAAGTTGTTTGTTATTTATTTTTGTATTTATAGTATAACTGTAAAAAGGCAAACTAAAGCGCATACAAAAAACTGACAAACAACTTGTGTTAATTTGGTAAGTTGTTTGTTATTTATTTTTGTATTTGTAGTAGAACTGTACAAATTAAACAAAGGCAAAAAACTAAAGAACATACAAAAAACTAACAAACAACTTGTGTTAATTCGGTAAGTGGTTTGTTATTTATTTTTGTATTTGTAGTAGAACTGTACAAAGTAAACAAAGGCAAACTAAAGCACATACAAAAAACTAACAAACAACGTGTGTTAATTTGGTAAGATTTTGTTTTTTATTTTTGTATTTATAGTATAAGTGTACAAAGTAAACGAAGGCAAACTAAAGCACATACAAAAAACCAGCAAACAACTTGTGTTAATTTTGTAAGTTGTATGTTATTTATTTTTGAATTTATAGTAGAACTGTACAAATTAAACAAAGGCAAAAAACTAAAAACCATACAAAAAACTAAAGAACATACAAAAAACTAACAAACAACTTGTGTTAATTCGGTAAGTTGTTTGTTATTTATTTTTGTATTTATAGTAGAACTGCACAAAGTAAACAAATGCAAACTAAAGTACATACAAAAAACAAATAACAAACAACTTACCAAATTAACACAAGTTTATTATTTATTTTTGTTGTCTGTACTTTAGTTTGCCTTTGTTTTTACAGCTATTCTATAACTGTAATCAATTGTGAATACCTCCCCTGTAGCTAAATACCTGAGGAAGATACAACAAGGAATCGAACCGTCGTCATAATTGAAAACAAATAAAATGTTTCTGTATAAGTTCATCAATTGTTTTAATTAAACTTAAAAGTAAGTTACCGAAACACTTTTTAAAGAAATCGGCATAATTTACAGGATTCAATCACAATGACAACGACACCAATGATTTTTATGTATCAAAAGTACTTCAATATATTCTATGATATTTTCGTTTCGTTATTGTTTAAATGAAGACTTATTATTAACGGCGCCAAAATGATAAATATTTTTATTTAACACATTTTTAATTTATATTGATGGATTATGATATCATTTTGTCAACATCTTTACCCCAAAGGTTAGAGGCACCCAATTTATAAAAATAAACTTCTCGCACATTATTTCAATTTGAAGTTTCAGTAATTTTCCGGAATTTTCCACCGTCGTCAATAAAAACGAAAATTATTAGAACATTAAACATCTATACATTTTTATACAAAATAATTATTAGACAAACGTTTTTTTTATCATTAATGAGTAATATAAAAATATCAAATTGTAAACAATTATAATAGTCTGACTTCTTTTTAAATTAATCTGAAAAATACTAGCCTAATAGTGAGAAAAATATATTATCGAATTTAAAACATTATATTTTACAAACACAAAGTTTATTCCCTAATTGGGACTCTTCAGGGGTCCAATTTCCATTAAAATCAGTAATGTACGTGGCCATATGTTAGAAATTTATGTTAATATAATTTCATTGATTTTTTACCAAACTAGCCTGTTTTTTTGTCAAATATAGTGTTTTAAATTTGATAATATTAGTCTGGTGTTTTTCACACTTCTTTACGTATTAAATATTACATTTTAGAACAGTAAAACGTTATAAGGTTCAAAGGACATGTGAAAAATTTACATAACTCTAAATCTCGATCTACATCAAAATTTTGAGTCGTTAAATACACGATATAACCTCAGATCACATTTTATATCGATATAAGGTTATTAGAAGTGTAAATTTATGTAGAAGAGAGTTGAAAATAGTTATAATGAAACTGAGCTTTAATAATGTGACTATTTTCCGATTTTCATAAAAATTTATGGTCATTAGGATCGTACGTGTCATATTATCTTACTGGGTTTCTGAAAAATAAACCCATCTGACTGGAAAAAATGTATGTAGTCTACTCAAATTACTAAATGAAAATATTAAGTAACAAATATTTCAGACAAATTGAAGATGTGTATTTAACAGTATTATATTTGTCATGAATATTAAATGTCAAAAATATTTGAGAGCATTGTCAAATATCTAATAAATAAAATAGTCTGTTTGTGTGACAAAATTTGACAAAATTCCGTAGACTTTTTCCTTTTGAACCTGAAACAAACACTGTAGAACTAAGACACATCTACCAACACCACGGGGTTGGAAATTTTGTACGGTATCAATGAAATTGATAGTGTTTCTCCGTATGTTGTTTGTGTAAAATTTCTACCCCTTTCCCTATTGAAGGGGAGCACTCTTAAGGCTGGGGGTAGAGGGGCGTTACATAAAAAGAACGCAAAAGCAACAGAGTTTGAAGTCAAATCCGGGGTTATGCATGTCGCTGAGTTTAATTCAATCTGTTGACGGTTTCGAATACTCTTCTATTTTCTAGGAATACAACTATCACTCCTCTCCACTATCCATTGTTTTTGTTATACTAATAAAATTCTAATCAGAAATTTCGAAACATTCCTGAAATTTAATAATAATTGTAAACTATGTAAACTATGTAATTAAAATTACATGTTTATACTAAACAATATTAATTTTTTTTATAAAATTACACCAAAAGTTAAAAAATAATGTATTGTAAATATTACTTAATTTTTTAATGTGTAATGTGAATTTAGTTTGCTAAAAGTTGTTTTAATATAAATTAATAATCAGAAATGCCTCGATGTGAACGCATTTAAGAAGACGTTACTTTTGATCTGAGATAATTAAAACACCTTCAGATGTTTAAATAACAACGAGGATGAATCAGAACGCTTCTGTGTTGAAAACTTGTAAACAAATTCATGTTTGATGAATAACTTCGATTTATGATCTGTTATAAAATGAGCTTCTACCTTATTGAATTCATATATAAACCTGAACTCGTTATTTATTCGCTGTAACTCCTTATCGAAAGTTTTACGAGTTAACGATTCTGTTTGAAAATAGATGTTGAGTAAACCTGAAAATAACGGCTACGTAACTTATAAATGCATTGTTTATACCATGGTTATTTATTGTGTTTTTTAGAATATTTTTATATGCACAGTTAAGTTATATCAGGTTATTTTATTTAGTAGTTAACTTGTGCAGCGTATTGTAATTTCTAGATTTATTTGCAACAGGTCGCCCTTGACTGCCAAATACAAGACGTAATTTCAAAGAAGCAAGGAAGTAATAAAAGCAGGCTATCTTCGTAGCGAAACGATGACGACAAATCCCATACCTTAAGCAGCATTTCCATTTATGAATGTTTCTATTGCGCAGTGGACCTTGAGTTGGATCTTTTAAAGATTTTAAAATATCATAAACCCAGTTGTTAGGAAAACTTTTACGCTTAATTTTTTTAATACCGTAGTAGAACCTAATAAAATATTCGGTTATGATTTTAATGTACACGTTTAGAAAAATTTTGTCTACGCGACTTTTCCAAAATCGATTCATATCATATAATTGTTTTACACATTAGCGATTCATTCTGAGATAAACTCTAATTATATGAGAAGAGGGATATAAAATTCTACATCTCGAGGGAATGGAGGAGAATAAGAAGTCTGATCAATAAGGAATTATTATAATTATTTAAACCACATATATAATAATACGGACTGAAATAATATGTGGCACACGTTCCGTGTATAATAATTAAACAATATTTGACCTTATTAGAATATTATAAACAAATAAATGATGATGAAAAAAATATTTAACATTCAAAATATTATAAGTAGACAAGTACACGGCCTTATGCAAGAAATTTATGTTTATTAACAAAGCGTCCTTTTTTAGTACCCCTTCAGGGTTAATCAACAATTTATAACATTATTATTTATAAAGTTTTAAACAAAATATTTTAATTTTACAAATTACACAAAATTGTAAGTAAATTTTACTAATAACACGAAATTTTTATATTTTAATTAATTTAATTTTACTAATTACTCAAAATAGTAAGTAAAAAGTTACAAATTATACAAAATTGTTAGAAAAACTAAAATAATTAAAATATTTTTAATTGTTCTTTTGAAACAATATAAATACTCATGTTATTAATTTATAAATTGATGATTAAACCTCAAGAGGAACCCTAAAACGAAAGAAACGTGATTTGTTTAATGTTTTCTTAATAAACAATTATTTTCTGATATAAGGCCGTGTATTTACTTATTTAAAAAAATTAATTGCATTAAGTCAGAAAGATTATAAATTATTTTCCAATATACATATAAATATTAATTGCATGACGTTTCGTCCTCTTCATGAGGTATGACAATATTTATAATTTTAAGTATAATCCAAGTGTATATTTATCATCCCTGCTGAGGTTCTAGACGAGTACAAAACTTCGTGTATTTTTCTGTCATTAGATCATTTGTTTATTTATAAGCAACTGGCTGCCTGGCGTTGTCCGGTTTGTTATAATTAAACTCAGCGACATCCATATCCTCTGATTTTACTCCAATCTCTGTTGTGTTCACGTTTTTTCTGTAAAGTCCCTCCATTAGCTCCTTCCCTAAAGGTGTTCGCCTCCCATGTCAAAAGGGGATAAAAACAAAAAAAAAACATCGGTAGAATCACTAACAGTCTCACTGAAAAATATTTATCCGACGCAAATATTAGCCATTTTAGCATGTCTAAAAATTCTCACGTCCTTCCACTCCCACCCCAGGGGGTTGACAGGCGAAATTTGGTCAAATTTGCACCACGGGTTGTAGATTTGTATGCGGAACACATACAGACAATTTTATTTAGTGGATAATAAACCGTATTTCGTATTGTGACAAAACTGATATTACAGAAAAATTAAGAAGTTCACTGTTGATGAATCTTGGCTGGTTAATTTCTATACTGGGAATCTCAGACCGGAGATTTAAAAGTCTGGAGGGAAAGCTATAGTTGTAACAATGAAAATATTATGTGAATTCCGTGCATAATTGTGCAGACAGTCTAAACTTTTTCTGTTAATTTGTTTTCACAACATATTTTAATAGTTTATTTAGCCTAATTATATACTACTGAAAAAGGAAAAAAAACGTTTTGTACTCGATTTAAAATCTTATTGCTAAATAATTCTCATTTTGGGGCATTTTACACTTATTATATTTATATTTAATACGTCAGATAATATTTCTATTATTTTATAATTGATGGGAATTATACATTACGCATATATTTTGAGAGACGGTACATATAATTACAAAGCCGGCTTACGCACATAATATTAAGCTTGAGTGCTTGCCGGTTGTCCTAATCTATTTGTGTTCAGGAGAGGCTGGTGGTATCGCGGTCGCGTCACTTGATCATACAGTACATGCAAGAAAATTGAGTAAGGTTAATTGAGGATTGTAACACTACAACCAGGCTTTATTTCAATTTCTCTACGACACATATTTTATCGTTTTTGTAAAAATTATAGGTTGTTTTTCTGTGCCGTGATTATTGAACGATTCCGGTCCCATATTTTGATATCGCCTTGATACTGCCGCGAGATCCGGGCGAAGGAAACTGTCACACACAGTCCCTGGGAGAGACCACATGTGCAGCTCATAAGACAAAAACGGTGACGTTTAGGCGGCGCGACGGGACGGGACAAAGCGCTGGCTGATGACAGTGCGGGATCTCTCTGTGATTACGGCGTAGCGTAATACTACACGCGGAGGAAACCAGACAGAGACTTTGTCCTTCCTGCCTTATCTGCCGCAAATGTCAAGCATCTTCCTCCAGAGGCATCAGGCCTTCCACGGCCATATTATCCCATTGTCCCGTTGCGCACCACTGGATTCATCTGGATCACGTGCCTCTGGTAGAATCCGGGTGCGGTTCTTTACTGAAATAGAGACAAACTTTTTGATTTCGCAGAACTAGTAGAATTTCATGTTAACCCCACTTGAGACAAAACTGCCTTAGGAAACTGCATTCCAACAGAATTAAGTTGAAATTAGAAAAACACTAATGTGTTGGTGGGTCCCACAACAGAAAATTAATTTTAAAATAATAATTTATTAAACACGTCTCTCCCAATTTAAACTCAAAACCTTTAGAGTTTTGTCTACTGACGAGTGCAGGTGTGTCGTTCTAGGCTCTACTTAGCACCCAGACGATCCCAGAAACGTTCTGTGGTATTTATATTATCACTTATTACGTCTGTATTTGGCTATTTTACTATAACATTTCATTTTCACCCCATTCACTCTCTCAAGTATATTAAATTTGTAAACAAATCCCAATCTTTTATCACTCGATAAAATAATCATTCACTCATAAGAAAATCTGACTGAATGTGTTTTTAATATAATGATTGTGATAAGTTTTCTGGGAGAATCTTGTGAAGCGAGCCGTGCCAACGAGCATCTTACGCGTTTGCCGGAAGGTCCCTGATTCACTTAGAATGAATCACATGGTTTATCAACTGCATCCTAGGCCTACCAAGAAGGGTCCAACTTCCCTTCCTAGGAGGATTAAATTACAAACAAATTCCCTAATTGTAGTAAATAATTCGTTAAATATAAAAACGTCTCTAGTTTATAGAACTGAATCGTTCTATACATCCATATATATTGTAGTAATTAAAAGGCAATTAATAAATAAAAGCTTTGTGGACTTGAATTGTTATCGGCAAACAGTCACAAATCACATACAAGAATGGACAACAATAGGACTGTTAGCGCGCTGAGAACGTATAGAGGAGTTGGCGATCAAGAACGGCAGAAAGCGGTTGTAATAGAAAGAGACGAGACGTTTTCAAAGTATTGAAAATTAAAGTTGTTAAGTAGAGGCAGAGTACAGCATTCACCCGGAAAGATTTTGAAGTGTTCCAGTTTATGCGAAATAATTTTGAAAAGTCTACGTGGAGGAATTATTTGAATTACCGCAAATTGGCATCATTGCGGAATAAGTCGCCTTTGAGATATAGCCAACACTTTATAATCCAACAGTGAAGTGTAAAGTCAGTGAAAGGAATGGTCTGCTTTTAGAAAATTGAGTGTGTGTAAGTGTTGCTAAAAGAGTTAAAATTTCCCTGGTCCCAGAGAAACTGTAAGTCATACCTCAATTAAATTATTATTGTAAACCCTTTGTTAAAGATAAAATCGTCAGATTTCGAATTTTTTTAAAATGTTGTAAATATTTGTGTATTGACTAACTTTACAGTGATTTGATTGTTTAAACATTTTTTTAGGGCAACAGGCTACATGAGGGTAATCCACGTTGGGCAACTCCCCTTTAATAGCATAGGAAGGGATTAGAAAGGGAGGGATGCGGAAGGGTAGAGGAAGGTAGCCAAGGGTTAACTAGGGCCCCCGGGCTATATTTTAAGGATCCTACCAGGCATTCGCCTAAAGAAATGCAGGGAAAACCATAGAAAAACCTGCATCAGGTAGGTCGGGTATTGGGTACTTGTCCCACGCCCTTCCGATAGCGGGAGAGGAGTTTGCTGTGGGGACGCAGCATTCCATTCTCCGCGCCTCGACCAGTTTAGGAGGCAGCTGGCCGACTATTCCAATGGGAATAGCGGACAACTCTAACCGTATGCCCAAGGTCTGTGATCCCGGAACATGCACCTCTCACAACAGACCGAGGTGCCTCGGCTTGTGAGAACTTTAGTTCAAAAACGGAGAGGAAAAGGCAGCCCCTTCGTATCTCTCCTAAAAGGTTCTGCCTGCGAGAGAACATCCCTCGCAGGTATTGCCTGCGAGAGAATAGCCCTCGCAGACATCTCTCTGAAGTTGATTGTTTAAACAGAGTAATACCTTTCTTTATTTAAAGGCCCAGATAAAGACCCTAAGAGTAAGAAATTTGGATTGTACGTAATAAATGTTGTTAAATTAAATAAATATCTATTTTGTAACTTAAATTCTTTTGCATTTAAGAAATTAATGTGTTTGCATCCTTTCATTTAAAGTTAAAGTAGTTAAATTGATGCATTCAAGGATGGCTAACTGTTTTATTTTAATTGTAATTTCATTCTCGAATACAATATTTTTGGCTACACCAACGTGTGGCTAACTATAATAATTAATTTTTTATTGTTATACATTACAATATATATGTTGAAGATATTACCAATGTGTAATGATGTGTTTTATTTAAAATGTTTCCTTAATTATTGACGGCGTAAATTTGAGGCTGAGCGTTGTAAAGAACAGCATTGTTTGGCGCGAGAATGCAGAGACTATAATGGTTGCTACGAATTCTTGTCGGAAGAGCGTATATAAGACGCTCAAAACATTTTGTTAAAAAATAAGAAAGAACAGTCAGAGAGCAGTGTATGTGTGTGTTCGGAGGACCTTACTAGAGGAGTCAAAGTGTGTAGCAGATTGACGCTAACATTTGGTTGTGTCGAAATAAAGTTGAGGAGAAATCTATTGAAAGCTACGAGATACGACGTAATCTAAAATTCGTAGCGGTCAACAGTGATCGCTGCCATAATTAGCAATTGTGATATTGTTCCATTTATTGTATTTAAAATAATTTTATTTCCGATGTTTCTTTAAACTTAACAATACTCTGAACAGATGTAAACATATCAGAATTTGTGCTATGTGTGGGCAAATCGCATCTATGAAATGTGTATCCACTACATTTCATGTAATTAATTGTAAGTAATGTTCATAAATTTTTAATTAATTGTATTATAAATTATCATGTTTGTAAAATCTTGCTTTGTTGCTTAGAAACACGTATTTTGGAATTAAATTGAAGAAGGGACTGTTGTCCGCTCAGGGCACAGCCGCTCGGAATACGGCGCCGTACTAACTTACGAGTTATAGGGTCGATTAATTAACAAAAATGTTAGTAACTTGCTTTATTCACATTTTATTGTTAAATAACATATTATTGTATGCAAATCTCGTAGTCTTCGTCCAGTGATCGGTCGTCTAGTACAGAGACATTGGTGCAGGATCCCTTTCCGTTCCCACACACTGTTGTGCAGTGAATCCCAGCTTTACGACACCCACAACCTGTTGTACAATTACTGTCGGAGACAGGGACAACAGGTTCGTAATGGGTCGAAGATTGCCACTGATGTCCTTCTCCCAACATCAATCCGGAAGTGGTAGCTGTTGACCCAACCAATGTCAGCAATTTCATTATGCTCTTAGAACCAAATTACCGATGTTTGAAAAATACAATATGACGCATGATAGAGGAAAGAAAAGAACAAGAGCGAGAAGCGATTGTGATGACATACCACTGTGAAAAAAAGTACAGTGAATTTATTTATAAAATATATATTCTTTATTTATTTTTCCAAATCAATTTCATCCCCTTCAAAGTAATCCCCGTCCGATAAAACGCACTTTATCCAACGCTTCTTCTAGTTCTCGAGACAGTCGGAATAGTCTTTTTCCGGTATAGCCTTCAAGACCTTCTTCGATTCGGTTTTTATCTCCTCAATCGTGTCAAAACGACGTCCCCGCATTGGTCTTTTGAGTTTGCTGAATAGCCAGAAGTAGCACGGAGCCAAATCAGGCGAATACGGTGGTTGCGAAACGATATGAGTCGAATTTTTGGCAAAAAAGTCGCGAAGAACCAATGCAGTATGACATGGTGCATTATCGTGATGAAGGAACCAAGAGTTGTTCGCACATAATTCCGGTCGTTTCAGACGAATAGCTTCATGCAAACGACGCATAACGCTCAAATAATATTATTTGTTGACAGTTTGACCCGGCGGAAGGAATTCATAATGCACCACACCTCGATAACAAAGAAAACTGTCAACATGACCTTGATTTTCGATCGACTTTGCCGTGGTCTTTTCGGTCTTGCTTCACCTTTTGCACGATATTCGCTGGATTGGTCGGTGTTTACAGGGTCGTTTGCGTAAATCCAAGTCTCGTCTCCAGTAATGATGCATTTCAAGTGGTCCTGATAGTCAGACAGCAAAGTTTCACACACATCAACACGATGCTTATTTCCAAATTATTGAGCGAATTTGGCACCAATCGAGACTTGACGCGTTTGAGACACAAAACATTATTCAAAATGGTTTGGGCTGAGCCAAATGATATTCCAATACTAGCAGTGAGATCTCTAATTGTCCATCGACGATTTTCAAGCACCAATTTTTTTCTGTTTTGGACGTGGCCCTCGTCGGTAGACGTTGATGGTCGTCCAGAGCGCGGTTCGTCTTCAACGCGTTCTCGGCCCTCTTTGAAGTCGTTGTACCGCTTATAAACGTTCTCTTGTGCCATAGTTTGATCACCAAAGGCCTTCCGCAATATTTTCAACGTGTCCTCTCAAGAATATTCGTTCCGCAATCAAAATTTGATGCAAGATCATTGCCCAACAAAATCACCCATTGCAAAAATCGAAAAATTTAATTTTGGTTGTTTACAAAAACAGGTGTTACTCGGAGATAATTAAACGTTTTAACAAACAGACGCTTGGAAAATATAATAGATAGTCCTACCAACCTAGGGGAAAAAATTAACCGCCTTCCTAATACCCGAGAGTTTTAAATGGCAATTTCACCTTACTTTTCGATCACAGTGGTATGAAAGAGACACTTCTTTCCTTTTACCTTTCACTTGATCTGTAGTCCTTGACCTTAAAAGCGACTCTAAGAAAACAGGAAGGGTTGAAGGGTAGAAGACCCACCTTCCCTGCTTCATGTAGGAAAACATCACTTGCGGAGTACTGATTGGTGTCATCACCTTGACTCTGTATGCCATTTTTTATTATAGCAGCTGCAGTTCGCACCACTCTCCAGCGTTCTTTTTCTGCACTTGTTTCCCCTTTAAATACCACGATGCGTTCAAAATTTTCTGACCCACATCCCGAAAGCAAAGCTCAGTCTGGGTGATTATTAAACGATCACCATATGTCCATTTCAGCTTTTCTTTCATAGTATACACTGACGGCTTTTCACCGATAATTATACCCATGTTTACAGTCATCTTTATCATTGAGAAAACTGTAAACTTCTCCATAGCAGTTTCCACATAATTATTGACATGACGTTCTCTTTTTTCAGGGGTAAATCCCATCAGCTACCACCAAATCACGGATTGATACTTGTTGCCCCATTCGTCTCCCCGATGAGTGGCAGCATCCAAAAAATATGTTGCTCTCTGATGTGTTGTGATTGGTTATTTTAATCAGGTGACAGGGCACCCTTTTCGCCCCTTACACTTTTAGATTGGACAGTTACCCCTGGAGACGAGTAACGAAATTCATTTCTGCCAATCACGTCGCCTTAGCGTACCTTAGTGTCTTTCTTTGTTAACTTTGGCCTTGGCTCGTACCTGAGGTCTTTGACCGAGCCCCAAAACTGCCATGCACCTTAGGAATTTACCCCTAATCCGAAGAGTACCTTAAGTAAACGTCTGTCTCTCCAGCCTCAATAAAGAATAATAAATTACAATCATTATGCGGCAACTGCTATGGGAAAAACTACGCTCTATAAGGTGGATCTACCCCCCCTCCACCCCCCTTCCCCGGGGTCAATAAACTGAAATTATCTGTACTCCATCACGAGCGATAAAACATCAATTGAAAAGGAGTCCTATTTATAATAAACATTAAATTATTGATGACCTGTAAATGGTTCTTTCTGTATCTTTATACTAATTATTTAAAATGCATCACATTTTCAAAAAAAAATATTTTTATTTCTTAAGTTTATATGGTTGATCAAAATATAGGTAATATGTGTTTGTCGCCAAAGAGCGTGCAAATTTATCATTATCCTTCACCGGCTACGCGCGTCATCGCCGTTGCTTTAAGATGACATCTTGTAATCCATAATGATACAGGAAAAGAAAGTTATTTCACCTTGGAGATATTTCGGCGGAAGGTTGGAGGCCATCTTAAAAAGACGAAACAGCAAGCATAATCGTCCGCTTTTAAACAAAGTAATGTTAATGTCATAATTGGTTGTGTTAGTAAAAAAACAGTGCATAATGGTGTGTTTATGTTGCTGAAGTGTTCCGTAATGACTCATGCAAGACAGCCCTGGCTTTTTTCCCGCAATTTAATGCAGGATGTGGTAGGCGTCTGTTTACACGACTGTTTTATAGTTCGCAGACAGGCGTATCTCTAATTGTGTTACTCCGTGGGATACGGTTTCATGTATCAAAGATTTCGCCGTAAAAAAACATTAATACGACCTTAGTTTCCTGACAAATTTTAAATTATATTGGTGCTAAGCAAAGTACTGTGTGAAGTATAACCTTTATTTGAATTTTCCCTTCCGTATTAACGGTATTACAGTCAATAAAGGGACGAAAGTGTTCAAACATTTTAGAACTAAACATTATACAAAAGTCCCCTAAAGCGTTGTGTAATCACTGCTGGCATATAAAATTGATTATTCTCAAATATAATAACTTGAGAAAAAAATTACATAGAAAACAATTGAAGCATATAGTCCGTTTTAAATAAGAAGTCTCTTGGCATGTCCGCGTTGAGGGGGCTCCAGTGTCCCGTATGACATTATATTGAATTGAGAATAGCAGAATAACACCGCTATTTTCGGCAACACTGCTTTATTTCAAGCGTTGTGATTGGTTGACCCAAGGAACTAACCACCATCGGCCTTCTCATTTTAAACAGATTGTAACTTAAACGACACAAAGTGTCATCGAAACGTCCAACTATATTTAAATTATTTTATGTGTAATTAATTGTTTCTCATCGTTTTGCCATCGAGTTTGTTCGTACGTATTTCGACGTCATCGTGTTTCAGTCTATAAATCGTACGAAGACGCTCAGCCCTTTACTATACACCAGTTTGTCCAGCAGTCGAATAATACATATTTAATAATATTTATATACAAAAATAGCGCCTTGACAGTCACAGGATAAAATAAACATCCAGTTCAATATTCAAGATTAATTATATCTAAGCCAAATACTGCTCCAATAATAACAAATTTCAACAAGAAATAGATTTTAAAATTGTTGTGAATTTTTAGGATTCTATTCACCAGAATTGTTGTCGGCAAACTGTCCTGAAATACACATAAAATATTTGTTAGTCTGGAAACTGTCGTATTAATGTTTATTAATTGTTTCAGACGTAAAAATTATATGTATAATTTCCCTGTAAACTTCAAATACGACAAATCGCTAATATCAAGAAAATAGTCATATTTAGCAAATTAATGGTTTTAATTTGATTTTCATTATTCGGTGAGGACCCGTATAACTTTATTTAATTTGTATTAAATTTCAATTTAATTTATTGAGATTTTAGTCCGTCGCCCGGATTCACTGGTACATATTCTTTGTTTTCAGCAATTTGCAGATCTTTTCTAAGTAAAATAAGAAATGTCAGATATTTGTTTTTGATAAAAAGATGTTTGAGTATCGATTTTGTCTTCGTCTAAAAAACATTTCTCACTAATTTTCACGTAATTTGGAAAAAGTATTTTTGTTTCTCTTGTACTAAACAGATGCAAATTACGTGAGATTCTTGTATAATTTTAATGGCCATATTAGTCAAAAAATAAAGTTCAGCTAAATATTTATTTTAATACAAATTTATTATATAAAGTATAATTCGTCCTAAAATTAGGATCTTTTCACCTAATGGCTCCTTTATAAATAGGAGAACTTTAAAACTTAATGTTAAATTATATACATTTTGATGTAATGTTCAAGAACTACAGGTTTAATTTTAAAATGAATGCAGAATCAATAATTAAACTAATAAATGAAATTTCAGCGACTAGAAAACAAAGTATTAGCATTCAAGATTAATTACATGTAATTAAAATACTGCTCCTAGATTCTCTAGTACCAACTAACAAATATTTTTTGTGCATTTCAAGATAGTTTGCCGACAACAATTCTGGTGAATAGAATCCTAAAAATTCACAACAAATTTAAAATCTATTTCTTGTTGAAATTTTTTATTATTGGGGCAGTATTTGGCTTAGATATAATTAATCTTGAATATTGAACTGGATGTTTATTTTATCCTGTGACTGTCAAGGCGATATTTTTGTATATAAATATAAGTAAATATGTATTATTTGACTGCTGGACAAACTGGTGTATGGTAAAGGGTTGAGCGTCTTCGTACGATTTATAGACTGAAACACGATGACGTCGAGATACGTATGAACAAACTCGACGTCAAAAGTTCAGGAAAGGATTCGTCATATTGAGAGAAGAAAAAAGTTTACTATAACATGTGTCCGGAAATGCGTAATTTCAGATTTATCCGAACTCCCGTATCTGATCGGTGTCTTTGAAGTTCAACTGACTAGTTGGAGCTCTCTGTTCTCATACCAGATGAAACGTTCAAACTGACCTCTTTGCGTATGAATACATGCAGCTGATCTGCTTTGAATTGCGTTTCATAAACTCCTGGTGTAGTGCATTTTAGACCATGTAACAAGGAATGACGTCATGCACGAAAATTCATAAAAGTTTGGTTAAATCTGCAATTACCAATGTTGTAATACACTATTTTATTCTTTCAGTATGAGTAGAAAATTCCTCAAATTTTGCCGTCGAGTTTTGATACACCCTGTATATGCACTTTCGTTTAAATTAACACACTAAAACTCACGGTCCAAAGATTTTTGTTTTTTAATTTTAATGTTGCATTGTTCAGGATTAATTTGGATTTATTGTGTTATGTACATTGAACCAAGTTTCTTTTGAGAGATTTGAGAAGTTGGTGAATATCTCACAGTAGAAAGAATTGAGTGGGACGAGATTTCGGCATATAAGTTTGACCCTTAGCCTCACTGCCTACACTCTAATCAGCCTTGCTTTTTTTTAAAGCCAGGAAATAGGTCGCCTGGAAAGGAGCAATCCAAGCATGTAGCCGTCATCTTCCACACCCCGTCTGCTATTTCAAGCCCAGCCATGCGTGCCCATGCGTGGCCTCGGTATTGCGTGTACTCGTGATGTCACGCGTTTGCGTGTACGCATTCCCTGGCGGGAGTGCCGACAATTTGTCACACCTGGCAGGAGTTCGTTCAACCCTGCAGTCCTCTGTCCATTACCACTTTCTTCGCTTCACGAGTCACGCCGAGCAGGGGGGAAGGGGGGACGATTCATTTTCATCCCTGAATGCTTTTCTTTATCATGACGCCAACTGCAGATAAATATTACTTCACTGCATTTTTGACAGGAAGAAGTAAAAAAACAACGATCGTTCCCTAAAATTAAATAAACACATTCAAACGTGACACTATACCCGTCAAATGATTTTGTGCCTCTTATTACCGAAACCTATGTTTTACCACTGTGATCAAAAAGTAAGGTGAAATTGTCATTTAAAATTCCCGGGTATTAGGAAGGCAGATAATTTGTTTTCCTGGGTTGGTAGGACTGTCTATAATATTTTCCAAGCGTCTGTTTGTTAAAAGGTTTAATTATCTCCGAGTTACACGAGTTTTTGTAAACAACCAAAAGTGAATTATCGATTTTTGCAATGGGTGATTTTGTTGTGCAAAGAACTTGCATCCAATTTTGTTTGCGGAACGAATATTCTTATGTGGACACGTTGAAAATGTTGCGGAGGGCCTTTGGTGATTAAACTATGGCACAATAAAAACGTTTATAAGTGGTACAACGACTTCAAAGAGGTCCGAGAACGTGTTGAAGACGAACCGCGCTCTGGACGACCATCAACGTCTACCGACGAGGGCCACGTCCAAAAATTCAAAGATTTGGTGCTTGAAAATCGTCGATGGACAATTAGTGATCTCGCTGATAGTGTTGGAATATCATTTGGCTCAGCCCAAACCATTTTGAAGAATGTTTTGTGTCTCAAACGCGTCAAGACTCGATTGGTGCCAAAATCGCTCAATTTTTTGGAAAAAAAAAGCGTCGCGTTGATGTGTGTGAAACTTTGCTGTCTGACTATCATAACCACTTGAAATGCATCATTACTGGAGACGAGACTTGGATTTACGCATACGACCCTGAAACCACCGATCAATCCAGCGAATATCGTGCGTGTAATAGGTGATCAAGACAAAAAGACCACGTCAAATTCGATCGAAAATCAATGTCATGTTGTCAGTTTTCTTTGTTATCGTGGTGAGGTGCACTATGAATTCCTTCCGCCGGGACAAACTGTCAAAAAAGAATATTATTTGAGCGTTATGCGTCGTTTGCGTGAAGCTATTCGTCTGAAACGACCGGAATTATGTGCGAACAACTCTTGGTTCCTTCATCACGATAATGCACCATGTCATACTGCATTGGTTCTTCGCGATTTTTTTGCCAAAAACTCGAGTCATATCGTTCCGCAACCACCGTATTCGCCTGATTTGCCTCCGTGCGACTTCTGGCCATTCAGGAAACTGAAAAGGCCAATGCGGGGACGCCGTTTTGACACGATTGAGGAGGTAATAACCGAATCGAAGAAGGTCTTGAAGGCTATACCGGAAAAAGACTATTCCGACTGTTTCGAGGACTGCAAAAAGCGTTGGAAAAAGTGCGTTTTATCGGACGGAGATTACTTTGAAGGGGATGAAATTGATTTGGAAGAATAAATAAAGAATTTATATTTTATAAATAAATTCACCTTACTTTTTGTTCACAGTGGTACAACTAAAGGTATAATTACGGCCTTTACATAAGTACAAATATTTTTCGCCACCATTTTGCACCGAAGGAGTTTATTTGATTGCATCAGTTTGGAGATTCTCTCCAAAATCCAGTACATATTGCTAAATTTATACACCAAGTTCGCTCATTTCTGTAAAAATATGTATGTCTTTTGTGAAAAGTTAAATATTTGGCTTCATCCGCATTTCGAGTATGAAACGATGAACCCACCTGACCGAGAACGTTCTTCCGTACCCGCTTGACAATCGTCTCAGGTCGGACTTCTAACCCAATGAGTCTTTAATTAGCTTTTGCCGAAGAGGCATCATAGTCCTGGCCCTGAGATACATATCGGATAAAACTCTTTGTGCAAGTATTCTCTTTCATTAAGTAGTTCACATGGATCAATTTGGATTGACACTGCTACATGGTTTCTACCATAACTCAGATCCAAAAGTACTGCTATGCGACAATTAAATTGAAAATTATCTGTCATTCTTAAAGTATAACATAAATATTATGTCATAAAAGTAAAGTTGGATGAAAAATTAGCTTTTCGTCATTTAAAAATATGTCGCATCATGAAGGGCCGAAAGGAAGGTGTAAACAGAGAGAGAAAGTAAATTAGTGAGTTGAGAACCAAATAAGTACCATAAAGATTCGGGAAGAGGATAACGGAAGGGTGTCGTGCGATGTCCGCACGTGCCATGAGCTGAAAACCTGCCCCCTCCCCTGGGCATTCCCGCAAATACTGACCGCTGATCGAGCAGGTATACGGTTTCGGAAAGGCAACTTTATTCCGTAAAGAATCAGTCTTGGTTTCAACATTAAGTGAATGTAATACATGTTTAATGTATAACAATTCTGAAACATCTGGATTTATCATTCGAATTTTTATCTATAATATGGAAACCGTTCCAATTGGTAGTGATTCGTTTAATAAATATGCTTAGAAATGAACAATTAATATACAAATCTTTTTATTAATACATTTGATTAAAAATTTATTGACAATTAATTACATGAAATGTAGTGGACATAAATTTCTTAGATGCGATTTTCCCACACTTTGCAGGCGAAAGTGTTTACAGCTGTTGAGAGCATTGTTAAGTTTAAAGAAACATTTGAAATAAAATTATTTTAAATACAATAAATGGATTAGAAGAATAGGGAAACATAAATTCTATTTAAATTCTTAGTATAATTTGTTTACGTTAATGGCCGAATTATTGGAACGAAAATAAAACATTTCGTTCATCAATCTGGAATAATGTTGTCATACTTCATCGACAAGTTTTACGTAATGCTAATCGAAATTTTGCTACGTGAAATAACTAAATAATAAATGCTATGTAAGTTATGTACTTAATGTAATATTATCTAGCTCCTAGCCTCTTGTGTTTTATGGTTTGCTACGTGCGCTCAAAATACGGCGCCAACGGAAGTATTGGTTAAAGATAAAAATCATATAAAGTAACTTTGTTTGAGACAAAATGAAATGACTTGAAAGAGCCCATCAAAGGGGTGACAAGGGACACACTTGGAATGGTTCAATGAGGAATGGCTAACAGCAGTGGAAGATTTTTTTTTTTTAGGACAACAGGCTACATGAGGGTGATCCACATTGGGCAACTTCCCTTTAATAGCATAGGAAGGGATTTGAAAGGGGGGATGTGGAAGAGTAGAGGAAGATAGCCAAGGGTTAACTAGGGCCCCCGGGCTATGGTTTAAGGATCCTACCCGGCATTCGCCTAAAGAAATGCAGGGAAAACCCTAGAAAAACCTGCATCAGGTAGGTCGGGCATTGGGTACTTGTCCCACGCCCTTCCGTGGCGGGAGAGGAGTTTGGTGTGGGGACGCAGCATTCCCTTCTCCGTGCCTCGACCAGTTTAGGAGGCAGCTGGCCGACTATTCCAATGGGAATAGCGGACAACTCTTACCGTATGCCGAAGGTCTGTGACCCCGGAACATACACCTCTCAGAACAGGCCGAGGTGCCTCGGCTTGTGGGAATCTTAGTTCAAAAACGGAGAGCCTCCAGCAGTTGAAGAAAGAGCTAAGGCGCATAAAGCATATTTAGAAGAACAAACAAGAGCGAGGAATTAAGAGATTGATAACCGAAATATTACATAACGAACATATGCAGAATGAAGATGAGAAAGATCTTAAATGAGAAAATGGCTAGAATAGTAGGGGAGTTCAAGGGATATACATTGTATATACACGAGTAAAAGAGATTAAAGAAGACTTTAAGGCACTATCCAGAATTTTTAAGGATAAGGCCGGATAGTTCATCTTCTATATAATAAAATAGCGTGTATATTTGTTTGTATTTACGTTGTTCTTTATACAAATTTTATCGCGTGGACAGAATTTAACAAAAATTGGTATACATATTCTGCCAAAATCGAGAACCGGTACTGTGGGGGTGAGAAACCCCTAGAATAAACGTGGAAATAATTATAATTGAAATAAGTTACGAATTAGTGTTAAATTACTGCGCGAGACGATGACGTCATAAGTTTTCAAGACATTGACGCATCCTAAATATAGTTCTGTATTTCGTAATGAAATAAAGCAGAAATATTTTTATTTAACATAAAGTATACATGTGGAAAGAATTATAATTAAAAACCGTGATCATTAAATATTAATTTACTGCGCGCCAAGAGACAATGACGTCACGCGAGAGAAAGACGTTACTACGCAACGAACGAAGGAGATTATTAGGAATTAAATAAAGCAGAAATATTTTCTTTAAATAAAAAGTATAATTTTATGCAGCAATATTCCATCGAATGATAATAAAGAAGAATACGAATTACTTTACCATCCTTGGGGAAAATGTAAGTTAATTTTCGCGCTGTATTAGTTGTGAGTCTAGCTAACAATTTCATCAATGTAATATTTCGTAATGTATGAAGACTGAGTGACGATTATATCCTGAAATACTCAAGGAATATATTTAAGTAATCAATTAAATACTTTTTCGAGTTTATATAAATAAGTACACGAGCAACGTCGGGCACCCAGCTAGTAGGAGATAAAACAAAGACCCCTTTATGGAAGGAATATTTAAACAGCCTCTGAATCCAATAGAAACGGATGGGAAAGCACCGATCATGCAAAGGAACAACATGGAAAGAAATGACGTTGAATATCTTTGTGTATGGACATGAAGCGGGGACCCTCTCAAAGAAAGCCGTGAAAAAGTCGACTCCTTTGAAAGGAAAATCCTGAGGACAATTTACGAGCCTGTATGTGTACAAGGAGAATTAGATATAATAAAAAATTATATTCATTATATAAATATGTACATTTACCCCGTGTTAAGAGACTTGAATGGGCGGGTCATATAATGAGAACGGAAGAACATCCAGTCCCAAGGAAGGTATTCTCAAGAGATTTTGGGGGAAGGTGGCCTGTGGGAAAGCCACGAAATAGGTGGGAAGATAGAGAATGACAGGATGCAGAATATATCCTTATGATCCGAAATTGGAGAGAAGCAGCACAACATCGAGAAGCTTGGAGGCTAGCGACTGGAAAGATTTCAACGGCTATTTACAAAAATAAGAGAACAAAACAAAGACACTTAATTACTGGGGAAAGTAGGCTCAAAATACTTTGATGGGATTATTGTCGGAGTACATTACTGCTCATGGGGATCTGTCAGTTAAGTAGCCTTCTCAGGTAGATCTCGTATTTCCTGGAAGATGGTCACCCAGCTGACTTACAGGTTCTCGTCGGCAGGAATCCCCGGGCTTGTGAAGTGCAAACGTCTCTGACTAAAACTGTCTAAAACTAATCGCAAACTTAAATTGCATCTTCATATCAACTCTACATCTTCCCTACTTCCCAACTTCTCACTAATTTCTCAAAAACTGACACCTGAATAACTTCGATGGTTTACCTACAACTGACCTCTCTCAAAACTTCTAAATGCAACTAACTGACAGCTAACTTAAAAGCAACTGATTTCCTCTCCCAAACCCAAGGAACTCGTGCTTGCTTCCCTTTACACCTTGATTTGCCGAAATTTCGCCCAGAAGATCTTGAATTCTGGTGACTGTAGCCAATTGGAAGCTAATTTGTGCCCCCACAAATCTCAATATTTTCGTTAAACACACCCCCTCAAGGGTTCACATACCAAATTTCAAGGTCATGCATGGAAACACACGTCTACGACGGTGCCAATTTGACGGAGCGTATTGTCCGAACGTGTGACCAAAGATTAACCCCGCCAGAAACTCACAATATTTTAATCCTCACAAAAGGTGAGCTTCCTTTTCCGTTACAACCTGAGAAACGGGAATTGCCTGGGCGATACTGAAGCAGAGAAGTGTTCACGGTTTTTACGTAAAATAAAATGAAATATATAAATAAAAATATTAATAACCCCCAATTACATTATCGCGCCTGTGTTGTCTATACAATACACAATAGTTCTCTTTTGGTTATGAGGATAATAAGGAAGAAAATTGAGCACACGTCCTAAGGATGAAGGTTTTCTAAACCAATTGGTGGGTTCAGAAGTATTGTAAATGTGAATAGATAGAATGACATCAATTAAATTAAGAGAGACGGTTCAATTATATTAGTCAGTTAAGTGTAAATTGGGATGGAAAATTATTGAAAGTAGTGAGTATGAGGTTAATTTTTGAGGACTGAAATGAACAAAAAATGTCATATATAGCATTGGCTGAATCTCAGCAGAGTGAGGCTGAGGAGCATCTCAAGAGAGACCCTTTGACTTGATGATAGTGAACGTGATTAAGCATATAATAAGGGGAGACGAGGTTGCATAAAGTCACAATTTTTTTGTTACCTAAGATCGCCAAGAATCTAGATCACCAAACAATCTTTGGTCCTTCAATGAGTTGGAATTTGGAATGAGCTTTAAACTCATGACGCGAGCCAAATTCTTTCGTATTTCATTACATTATCGAAATTAAAAATTAAAAAAAAGCACAGTTGATAACAATTTTGTTGGCATAGATCCTTCTTCGAATCATGTTACAGATACGATCTTGCTCAACTGCCAGAGACAAACATCCAACTGTGTTTGTAACAGATAAGAGTGCAACGTCGTGATAAAAACAATCCTTACTGTAACGGCAGCTTCGTCTTTACGACCTATCCACAAATTAGTCACTATGTGAACGACCCAAAGTTTGGCTTCGCAACTCTGGTTGCGTCAACTTCAGAGCCTGTGTACTTATTTTACGAAATCGACATATATGAGTAAGACGCACGTGCGTTTCTCTACTGCAAATGGAAGCTTACAGTCAGCGTGTCTCCGCAGATATTTGATATGTTCAGCTAAGATCGTCGTACCAGTACATTTACAAGTTACAACCTAACTTCGCATACTCAACCATACTATATCTGTTAAGTATATTTGATCACAAATATGATGTATTAAACGGTAAAGTATTATCACGTGACATTGATCGATCATGAATTTTCGACGATATATGTATTGTAATTCCGCATTTCGTCACCACGTTAGTGAAACACATCAAAACAGTTTATCATCACTTAAGCTGCAAGCATTTACGACACGCACTTTTAATAGAGTGAGTTTAGAATTTTAATGCTCCAATGGTGGAAACACTATGTAAAGCGGATTTGCATCACTTCGCCATTTGACTTAACACCCGTATACAAATACGTTGATCTTCATCATACGTTAAATAGGGTGAATTACGACGATTTATACATATACATATATATATATATATATATATATATATTGTAATGCCTTGAGGGAAAGGCATTGTTTCAGAATAATGGTCTTGGCCGTCAGAGGAAGTTGTAATGTTTACTTAGGACAGGTCTGGAGAATTCGGAGCAATGGACGTGTGCGGGTGGCCTGTCGCAAGATAAATCTTTTAAGGCAAGCATTGTTTCTGATTAATGGCCTGGACAGTTCAAGGGACAGTTTGTAATATTGTGTACTTAGTATCGGTATTGAGGAGTCAGGGCAAGGCACATGTGCGGGAGCCTGTCACAAAATAAATCTGTTAAGGCAGGCATTGTTTCTGATAATGGCCTGGACAGTTGAAAAGACAAGCCTAAAGTAATTGAGGGTGCAGTTTGGGCGGTCTGGAGAATTTAGAACCGCGCACGTGTGAGTGAGGGTGAGAAGACAAGTCTAAAGTAATTGAGGGTGCAAAGACAAATTAGACCTGTCTCGATGGTCGGCTTTGGGACAAGACAGAGTGGCTAGATATTTGCTAGCTAAGGAACTGCAGCTGCAGAATGTAAATCTGTGGATAATGGAGGAAACTGTCATCGGGCAGTTGCGACGTAGTTTTGGAACAAAGGTAAACGGTAGGGACTGTGATATATAAGCGAGAGCGGCTTTTGAAAAAGTTAGTTGAGTTTTGGAGTCAGGAGGGGAGTGAGAGTTGTGGAGGCGTACGGCGAGCACCGAGAATGGAGAAATTTTGTAGCCTGCGAGAGAAATAGCAAAATTATTCAACGATAAACATTTTTGTATGCAGAAGTCTAATCTGTTGTAATATCAAAATTTGACCATTGTCTTCGATGGTAGGAGACCAGGACACTGTATCCAGTGTCGAGTAGTTCACCACGAGCAAGTGAGATGTCCTTCACGAACGGAGTACCAGCTATCGTCTAACCAACAGTGTGTGTTAGAGTCAGTGTTTAAAACGTCCAGTATATAAAGTGTGTGTGTACGAACGAGCCAAATTTTCCTGAGTAATCGTAAGTTGAAATTTCATGGTATTAATATGTGTAAACGGAATTAAAAGATACAGTCAGATATCGATCTTTTCTTTTGTGTTAATAAAATAAACTCTTTAAATTTAGAATCAATCTGGTAGAATAAGTTCGTCGATAATTAATTTCGTCTATGTACTAGACGAATAAATATTTTTTTTTAATTTAAAGATAAATGTTGGGTTCTTTGATTATTTAAATGTTCTGTCCGTTATCAAACCCAGTAAAGACCCATGAGAGATTGAGATCCTTTTTATAATATAAAAATGCATAATTGCTAATTTTTGATAAATAAATTATTTGTTGTTTATAATTTTAATATTTCATGTATTGAGCACATTATTTGTTTATTGCAATATATATATATTGTAATACTAATTAGAGGCCATTAATTATTTTAATAATTAGATAGTTATGGTGTATTGTTAGCGGTACCAATTTTGAAAGGCAACAATAGATAGGCGAGCTTTTCTGAAACAGTCGGATTGAGAGGGGTACAACGAACAGCGTGGCCGGCGTATAGATCAAGCCTAGAAGGTTACAAGATTTAGAATTTGAGTATAAAGTTTTGGACAGTGAAATACACTGTAAAACTGCAAAGAGTAACCTAATAATTAGCGCCACATTAAAATTTCTACGAGTACCGAGACCGTCATCAGTTCCACATAGAGACAATTTTGTAATAATCTGTCTAACTAATAATCCGCAAGAAGCAGCAGTTCCAGTTCCCAGACGAGAAACTCGAAAGCTACGACCGTGTTTTGTACAATCAAGTGTAGAGTCAGTGATTTCATGGCCTGTTAGTGTGAATTGTGAGCCCGAGCCCAGGAGAGTTAAGTCTGGTGCCAGCCAAATATTTTGTAAGTACAAACAAATTTAATTAAGTTTTTGGAAACGATAATTAAAGGTAAAGTCGTCAGATTTTGCTTTCTCGTTTTTGTTTTGATTGTTTAACTTCTTAGTTTGTAAATTCTATGATTGTGTAATGTAATTATAAAGGTTGTTTCTTTACTTAGAAGGCCCAGATAAATGACCCTGAGAAATGAGTTGTAAAATCTATAAAATTTAAAACTTAACATTTTTAAATGAGATTATTTAAATTTAAAGTTCACCTGAATAAAAGTAAATTGTCTTGTAAAGTTTTTAAGAATGTCGAAATTATTTCGAAATCCTTCTCTTTAAATAAAATAAATATAATTGATTCATAAACCAACTATTGAATTAAATGCATTGAAGTAATCCTTTGTTAAATAAATTTGCTTAATTAATGCCAGTTAATCATTACATTTTGGTGCCTCAACGTGGGCCGAATTAATTAAATATCATTTTAATATATATATCATTACAATATATATATATATATATATATATATATATATATATACAAATACATGTTAGTAATGAAACGAGACCCACGTTAGGGACCAAATTATGTAGTATACCAAATACATTAATAAAATATATTAACAAGTTCCACGTTCGAGTGCCAAATTATGTAATATACAAGTTCAATTAAAATTATAAGATACTCGTTGGAGAGCCAAATTATGTACTATTCAAAATAAGCAAAGAAAAATTAAGCCACCACGTTAGCGTAAAATTATTTGGTATTCGAACTTTTAAAAGGAAGAAAGATAACAGGATTTTACCTTGAAATTAAACAAAATTATTTTAAAGAGATAACAAAAGATTATTTAATTACAACTTCAATTTACATTGAATTTTGTACATATTATGTTTTTAACAAAAGCTTGAATGAGAATAAAATTTTCTTGCTCGCTTACTGGGTCTCTAATAATGGTAGTAATTTGTATTGTCACCAAAATTATAAAAGAAAATACAAATTTAATTTACAATAAACAAAATTTTATTAAAGAATCTAACGACAAAAAAACTAGTGAAATTTGACGAATATAGAGAAATATGGCTGTAAATTATATTTACATAAAAGTTTACAAAATTACGTTTCTACATACAATTTTTATTTAGAGCTGCTCTGGTACCAGTTTTTGCACTCCACAATTATTTTAATTTTAAAGAAAAATATTTAATTTACAGGCCATAACACTGGTAGCTATATCGTTTCACATCACGAAAATTCCGGCGCCTCTCTAACAACTGTTTACGAACTTTATGTTCTCGTACTAATTGTCACTCAGTTTTGCTGTAGAAGTACGTTAATGCCAAATGTGATATATTCAGCCTTTGTTAGACTTTGCTGAATTCCTAATTATTGAGTCACGAGAATCTTCGACTGGTCACCAAAACTATATTCACTCAATCATTAGTTAAAGTCCAAAGACCGACTTCTCTACGAACACTAACGTTTATCAAAGATCGAAGGCTTTCCCGGTGTAGTTTTCGCCTAGAAGATAACGGCAGTGCATCTGGTCGTCGGAACGTCGTGTTACAATCTCTGTTATTACCTGGGTGGAAACCCTTGATCTTTTTCTTCATTAACGTTTATGCTCCACACTGGCCAGGCTCCCAAAACACACTCGCCATGACTACCTCACTGGTCAGGCCCTCCAAACACACTGCCTGTTTCCGTCCAAGTTCTGTGTGCGTACCCTTTTCGACGATAATCACGTAAGAAGCCTTTACAGGGTCTGCATTCTTGCCCCACAATGACTGTTCTTTATAATTCCCTGGCCTCAAAGTTACGCCGACAATAATATTAAAGAAAAAAATTATCAAATAAATTAACAGTACACATTGGTAATCTCTACTTAATATATACTGAGTTTGTAAGATATGTGGATGAGTGAAGAATTTTAATATACGTACGAAAAATAAAAGAACGGATATTTAAGTGAAAATGTTATTGATATTGAGAAACGCAGAATGGCGTTAAAATAGTTCACTAGGACTGGTGCTTGGAAGCTAAGACACGAAGTTACAGACAGTAAATAAATGGGATCGACAAGTATTGAAGAAGTTTACCAACACTCTGGAGAATGATTTCGAAATATCTATAACAATTTATAAATGAGGTGTTTTAAGACGAGAAATTAAATCTAATAAAACACTAGTTCTTAAAATACGAATATTTATTTCTGCAATAAGAACTGTGTGTGAAGGTACAGTTTCAATTCACTATAGTAAACCTTTAGTAGGTGGGAGTATTAATTACGTGTTGTTTCTTTTTATAATGGATTACAAAATCATTGAACTGTTTCTAAACTGACGACATGATTTCAATTATTTTACAATTTTATATTATTGAAATAAATCGATATTTTATTACGTCTAAATTCCTCAGTACATCTGCAAACTAAAAAAAACATTTTCCCTTTTCGAAGGCAATGCATGAACAACGAGTAGCTGAAAGTCATCAAACATGTTGGTGAGAGCGAATGTGATCCTTGAGTTCGTTATTTGCGGAAGCCTTCAAGCTGTTTAAATATTTGCTTTTCGAGGCCAGTGTGTTTTTCTCGGGTCCTACCGAAATGTTTTCATGGGGAAAAAAAATAACAAACGGTGCAGAAATAATAAAGTGAAAAGAAAAAAATATGTAATTTTCTTAAAGAGTTTCGTATGAATATTCAAATGCAAAATTAAATTTATTCAACATCTTATCGGCTTTCTTCGACGTATCTTTGTCCGAGGTTGGTCCTTGGTGCATATAAATAGGAAGACGTATACAGAAATTGGGATGTGGAATTCATAAATACTTATAAAAATCAAGACACAGGTTTGATGCAAATAGAAACGAATTTAAACAGTAATATAATGCGAATAGTTCTTATATAACCGTATCTGTAACTTTCTAAGAACTGTTGCAATTAATAATTCATTTATAAGCCTTGTTTTTGCGCAAGAAGTTTCGAGGCGAGAATCGTTAAATATAAGCACGACTCCCAGAATCTTCAAATTAGGAGCACAACAATAATTGAGGTGTGATTTAATTACAATCTACTTAATTCCGAATCAAGTTTCTTTGGCTGTGATGTGTACGATGTAGAAAGCGATGATTGGAAGCCGGACACGGACACGGCTCCTTAGTGCCTTCTTCCTTTGTGCGATAACACTCTTGAGCAACACGGACCTTTATCTTTCACGTCACACAAGAACCTTGGACTTGAGCTGTGTGGGTTTGCTTGAATACATTTTTTTCAAGAAGATGACACATAAAATGTGACAAAAGTGAATGAATACACACAACCAAACCCAAAACTGCTGATCTCTACGGTCAGATATTTCAAAATAAATTTTCAATTCCTATTATTTACTTGACTCCAAATACCAGCATACCACAATCGATTTAGGTGAGTCAAGTAAAAGACTGAAGAAGTCTGAATAAGTGATCATGATTAAGAGTAGTGTCGAAGATTATTGACAATTGTCTTGAAACAATTGGCAAATATATTCTCTATAATAAAGGAAATTATACAAGATGGAAGAAAATCCAATATTTGGAGCTGTAGAAAAGTGTTCGTCTGATACTGCGGACAAGAGTCCAAAGGCCTTTTTCTACGGAGATGAACCTACCAAATCCAATATAATCCCTATTTGTCTATCGTACCCAGATCTGACCTTTGCCTCACTTCTGATCCAGAGTTTCTTATCGATACAAACGTTGAATTATCTCTTTTCGATCCTTCTATGATAATTAGGCCATGGAATGCACTATTGTGATAAACCATTAATAGTGTTTGTCATGAAGATAAAATAAGAGACTTTTCTCCATTTCTTTTTCATGATCAAGTGAGATATATTTGAAATTCACGGATAAAACATTATTTTTAAATATAATTTTAAACATAAACTCTACAACTGTACCGTCCTATTCAAGTTTTCTGTAAGGTAGTGTAAACGTACTTACATTATTTCACCTTTCCCTTTTCGGAACCCTTCTTGTTAACGTAATTGTGAACTAGAAACAGCCGGAAATATTGGCAGGGAAAAGAATTGTTTTTTTTTCGGGCAACAGGCTACATGAGGGCAACATTGGGCAACTCCCCTTTAATAGCATAGGAAGGGATTAGAAAGGGGGGATGCGGAAGGGTAGACGAAGGTAGCCTAGGGTTACTAGGGCCCCCGGGCTATGGTTTAAGGATCCTACCCGGCATTCGCCTAAAGAAATGCAGGGAAAACCCTAGAAAAACCTGCATCGGGTAGGTCGGGCATTGGGCACTTGTCCCACGCCCTTCCGATAGCGGGAGAGGAGTTTGCTGTGGGGACGCAGCATTCCATTCTCCGTGCCTCGACCAGTTTAGGAGGCAGTTGGCCGACTATTCCAATGGGAACAGCGAACAACTCTTACCACATGCCCAAGGTCTGCGACCCCGGAACATACACCTCTCCGAACAGACCGAGGTGCCTCGGCTTGTGGGAACCTTAGTACAAAAAACGGAGAGGAAAAGGCATACCCAACGGTAGCCCCTTCGTATCTCTCCTAAAAGGTTCTGCCGGCGAGAGAAAATCCCTCGCAGGTAACCTGCGAGAGAATCCTCTCGCAGGCTTTTTTTTTAGAATTGTTTTGTAGAATTAGTCTGCCTCCTAAACTGGTCGAGGCACGGAGAAGTGAATGCTGCGTCCCCACAGAAAACTCCTCTCCCGCTATCAGAAGGGCGTGGGACAAGTACCCAATGCCCGACCTACCTGATGCAGTTTTTTCTAGGGTTTTCCCTGCATTTCTTTAGGCGAATGCCAGGTAGGATCCTTAAAATATAACCCGGGGGCCCTAGTTAACCCTTGGCTACATTCCTCTACCCTTCCGCATCCTCCGTTTCAAATCCCTCCCTATGCTATTAAAGGGGAGTTGCCCAAAGTGGATTACCCTCATGTAGCCTTTTACCCTAAAAAAAAGTTTTGTTTAATACATTGTGTTTATTTATTTAACAGAATGTTTTACACCATCACACTGCA
The DNA here is from genome assembly GCA_037074705.1 of Zhengitettix transpicula. Classification (NCBI taxonomy): domain Eukaryota; kingdom Metazoa; phylum Arthropoda; class Insecta; order Orthoptera; family Tetrigidae; genus Zhengitettix; species Zhengitettix transpicula. Next base: position 78,047,475 of record CM073594.1, on the reverse strand, counting down.
GATATCACAACTGCTACATTGCTTTACTGCCCTTTTTCTACCTGCCCCTCAGACGAGTGTTTTTCCAAGCGACATGATCCGGCCATCCACGACATTACCAATCCTGAACACTTTTGACCAGTTTAGTCGTCAGGTGGTATGACCAAAAATACGTAACACCCTTAAGAGTTTATTTTTATGATCAGTAATTTGTTTGTTGTTGATGTCGCTTATTCGTTGCATTTATTCTTATGCAAAAGGAATCCTGAGGTGCTTTTGCGGTGGGTTTCATTACTGACGTACCAGAATGTTGGAACGTTGTACAATAGTGTTGCACAGCAGCCACCGTTACTCCATACAGGTTTCAGGATCGTTTTTGTGCACTATTATTTTATTCCTGAGGATTTGTTGGCATTCCATGTTACGAATCATGAATTTTCTTTTTTCAATGACTTGCGTTAATAAGTTTAATATCATGTTAATTGGGTTGATTAATCATATATCCTTATATTGATTAAAATGCTGATAACTGATGTTTTATGTCTGAGGATTCAGGTTTTGGTTGGTTTGGATTTACTCCGTTAGCATATGTCTGTTGATTGTTGATGATCTGGATTGTATGTTCCTGGCAGAGGCTCTATGAAATGAATATCTCATGTACTACCCCTGTGATTTTTTGACAAATTTGACTAACGTGCTACTCGTTATTTGGCAGAATTTTGTATCTTGTTGATCACCACAATTTAACACAGTTGAAAGGTTTGGAACAATAGGTTTTGTATTGACACCGCGTACACTGGAGGTTCTACTTTTATTTTGGTACGGAAGATGTTCTTGAATAATACATCTTTCTTGTGGCTCCAAATATGCGAAGAACAAAGGTTCCTTGTAGAACTTATGTTTAACACTGATTATACTTTATTCCCTGAATATGTCCTCAATTGGGATAGAATGGTAAATATGTCTAATTATAACTCTGTAGACGTGTTCTTCTTGAATTTGGTAATTTATTTTTCTTTTAGATGATTCACCGGTTCACGATATGTGTCTATTTTATGCGAAGTGATTTTTATATTGTCGTGGTCTGTCAACTCCCCTCTTATAGCATAGGAAAGGGATTGAAAGAATAGAGGAAGGTAGCCAAGGATTAACTAGGGGCCCCGAGCTGTAGTTTTAAGTATCCTACCCGGAAATTCACCTAAAAGTTAAGCTGAGATAAGTCCAGAAAAACCAACAGGTACCTGTCCCATACCTTTTTGATGACGGAAGTTGGCTTGATGTAGTGACGCAGCATTCCATTCTCCATGCCTCGACCAGTTTGGGAGCCAGATGGCCGACTACTCCATAGGTTCTACTTCTATTACCTGATATAAATTATAAATCCAATCCTTAATGTTCTTGACTCCGTATACGAAAATTTGGGTGGTTTAGGGATTTTCTTAGCTATATTCGCCGGTGCTTCTTCTATTTGTTCAACACTTTGTGATGGACAATACATTATAGCGGTAGTTTATTTTTATAGCTGGCGTTTTTTATTTGGCTGGTACATTTACGTTTCCTGAAGACTTGCCAATGGTTTTTATATTGTGATTATTGATCAATTTCTTGGTTGTTGGCGATAGATTCCATTTCTGAATGTGACGGATCTGAGGCTTGCTTCGAAGTTTATGGATTGTTGACATCAGGAAAAGTTAATAGTTGTAGGAAATAAAATTTTCGTGTCAGGAGAGGTGGTTGAACTAGTTGTTTTCTACTTTAGTACGATTGCCCCAGTGATGGCACTGTCAAGGTTGATTAGTAACGGACCAGCTGCTTACCTGGTAATTTAGTTGCTGCAGTGTATCAACACTATCAAGTAGCAATTCACAGGTGCAGCTGAACTTGTCACTTACATTCAAGTTTTTATTTACGGTTCACTGTCCTTCGTTGTCTGCACTTGCGTAGTAAACACTGGCCTCGAATACACACAAAACACGTCCGAAGCAGCTCAGTGGTGCTGCTCCGACTGTGAACAAATATAAAAACAGTCTTCTTAATGAAGAAGAGAGGAAACATTTTTCCTATAAAAAGTATATGACATTTTTACAAAAACAGTGGAAAAGTGAGCATATTAATTGCTTTAATACGCAAGGTATAAGAATAGTAAATGTGAAATTTACTGAACTTACTTCTATTACAATTGGAATATGCAACTTTACTTTCGGGGCTGATCTTGAAAAAATTAGACAGTAACAATCATCATAAAAGGTGATACATCAGATACCTTCGTCGTGATTCTCTCTGATTTGACCACATATCGTCAGGAAACGATTATATATTGTAATAAACAAAAATAAAATTTAAATAAATGAAATTTTTTCCACGTTGTGGTAGCCAATTTGTAATAGCCAACTTTTAAATATTTAAAGAAAGAAAATTTAAATTAAACAAAAATACATAAATTCAAAAAAACAAAATAATTTTATTCACACAAAATAAAATTTAAATCTCTACTTTATTTCGCCACATTTAGATAAAATTTTACCTTTTGTGGCATTTAAGAAAATTTATACCTTATATTATTATTTTTTTTACAAAGAATGAAACTCAAAATCTCAGGGTCTCCACTAGGCCTGATAGAAAGAACAAAAATCCAATTACACTTGAAAAAATTTTACAGAATATACAAATTTAATTTATTGAAGTTACTGGAAACAAAATCTGACCTTTCACCTTTAATTTACGGTTTACAAAATTATTTATTTTAAATCGCTACTTACAAGTTTTATGCTTTTGGGTTCGGGAATACACTTCACTTTAATAATGGCCACTCTGTGCATAAAATTTACACAGACATTTATACTGACACACGTTTCACAACACAACACTATCCTTTCAGTACCCAAACTCCAGACTGCAGACTTCCGACTACTCGTATGGATGTTTTGCCCGCGGCCACCAATCAATTTGTCTAGTATTATTGACAATTCCAATGCGTTTTGTCTTATTTAAAATGTTCTGGATCTCTGAACCTTCACCAAGACAGAGTTCAAATCTGGTGTTCAACCTAACACTCCTTTCTCCTTCTAGCTATGGCATCAACTTCTATGTCTTTCTCCTCTAAAATCTCTTACACAAACATTCTTCAATTCTAACAAAAACTTCTAAATTCTTCATTACTTTGGCTTTATTTACTGCCAAAACCGCCCACTTTATGCCTACATCTCTTATCGATGACCAAAACTCTGCAACCACGTCTACCTTGTTCGCTCTCTGGTTTCCAACTACTTTCATCCACGTCCTCCTTCCTTGCTCTCTGACATCCAACTACTTTTCTATCAGCTTCCCCCTCTCCAGAATATTCCTTTTTCCCACAATTTTAATTTCTCACGTTCGGACATCATCCGGCTTTCTCACGCTAAGAGAGCTACTCAATATTGTTAGATAAATATTCCCTTATCTTATAATTGGATGTCAACAAAAAACAACTGTCATCGTTCCTTTGGGGTCTTGTTCCGATGTCCGTCAGACATTAGATCTAAGAGCCGCTAAAGACCCCCAAATTTATAGTTCACCCTTTTGTGAGCCTTTATCCGCTGTCAATCATCATTTCTTATACGAGCCACCCAAGATGTCCAGTCTGAGTTGGTAAACAGATTTTAAATAATGGCCGTCCACCTCTAGTCTGTGCCGTGAAACAAATATTATGAAATTTAAAAAAAATAATGGCCTTCTTAATTAGGTATTACAATATATTCTAAATTTCAAATCTCTTAAAATTGTAGGTTAGTTTCTCCCTGAAATTAATTTATATTTATTTTATATCGTGTATTACACTGTAAAATTCCCTATAATCAATGGGACAGGGTCATTTAATTGTAACTTTACCACCGTGCTATCTTCACTGTTTTATAAACTTAAACAAATTCCAATATTCAGAAGAAATTTGAACTCGAAGACGACGTTTGTATAAGCTCATCGTCTTACTCTTGTAAATATCAGTACTCCTGATTTCCTGCTTATATTATCTCACCGAGATACGTTTTAAATAAAACAAAAGAGTCAAGAATATGAAACCCTAGCCGAGACACTGATAACTGGTTAACATACATAGATTTGTGGTCAAGGCAAGGCAACCTTCGAACATCAAACGGAAAAACCGGTGATGTTTATAGACTGAACGTCTTGCACAAGACATTGGGGGAAAAAAAAACTTGGCAAGCCAAGAGCATCGAATTATCGTAGCAATTTTCGATCGTTAAGTTTAACCCAATCTAACGTAGTTACAGCTGATTGTAAACTGTTAACATTTTTATTTTCCGTCGCCTAAATTGCTATTTCATGAGGCACCGTCTTCATGATTTACCGAACAATAAAATAGGCTGAATTTCGATACAATCCTATCCAATGGGTTAAGATGTTCCTTATATCAATTATAATACCTCGTTTAATTTCTACCTTGACGAAGTGTATTTACAATTTATTCAAGATTATATAAGGGAACGAAGATAATTGAATGAGCATTAACGAATCAAAAACAAAAGAATACATCTGCAACTTATGGTAGTTTACCTGTATTTGAATAATCCAATTATAATACATAATTCCAATTCCTGTTGGAGAAAGAAAACGATGTTTGACACATGGAGGTCTGGTAACCTCAAAATAAGAGAAAACGGTATATTTAAGCTAATATTAACTATAAAATTAATTTTCATCATACTTCTAACAAACGAGGCACTTAAATAATGAACTAAGAGTTAAATAATGGCATAAAAAGATCAATTACTTGTAAAAAAAATTCTATGTGAAAAGGTTTACTTCTGGTACTTAAAGAATCGTTCGTTCATCTCAAAATGGCTACGTTTATCTATATATACAAAAATGAATGTGTGCCTGTGTGTCCCTTATGCGTCAGTAAACCATTCATCCGATTGCGATGAAACTTTCGTGAGTTTTTGTGCACACGACCGCTTTTTCTAAGCGTTACAAAACTCACAAGGGATGAACGAGGGTGAAATTTAAAAACATGCCAAAACGGCCGATATAATTAGTTTTCGGTGTCGATGAAGTTAATAATTTCTCTCCAGATGCTTTTACTGTATCATTTCACCTCGGGAAATCAGCACCACTAAGGGATGGACGTTACATAAAAATAACGCGAAAAACAGCGGACATTGGTGTCCATTCCAGATTTATAGATCTCAATGGGTTTAATCCTGACATTCACAATGTAATTTAATCTGTAGTTCAACCCCTAGGTATGAACGGGGGGAGGAAGGGGAGTGGCTGAAAGGCCGTTAAATAAAAGTAATGAGTAAGCGAATGAGACTGGTGTTGAATCTGGGGTTATGGAATTCTGACATTTACCCTAACGGTTAAGATGTACTTCAACACCTAGAAGTGAGGGTGGATGGGGGTGAAACAAATTTCCGTATGTGTAGTATTTATATTATCACTTATTTTGTCTGTATTTCGCTCTTTCTTATTATTAAATTTCCATATACAATTTAAACGCGTAGAGAATTTTGACCACATGTCACTTACGATCCTGGAGCAAACGCCGAAGGATTTAACACACATACCACCTCTAGGGTTGGGGTGTAGGTGGTGACATTTAAAAACATTCCTAAACAGTCATCATTAACGTCGAATAAAACGTTTTTAGAGACTGTTAACCCTTTACTGCATAGTGTAGCATATATGCAGAATAACTTTTAGTATCACCCCACAGGCTTCTGTTGGTTTCTAAGAGAAGTAAATTGTGATGCAGTTAAGTAAATATGACATTTTTGGCATCGTGGATGCCATGTTAAAATATGCCTGTCCTAGCTTTCTGTGAGTAAACCATTCAGGTCAGATTTTTCTACCAGCACGAAAACTTCAGAAGATTTATTTTCTGTTTTTTATTTCAAGAAAGAAAATTTAAGCGTCATTCTCAGGGTATTCTAATCGCTCTAAAATAATAAATATCCAATTAATATCAATTATTTATCCGACCTAATTATATTTATGTTGAATATGTGTAACATCGTGAGTCAAATTAACTTTGGCCACGTTTTATATATTTTGGTTATTTTTTCGTATTCAATTCACAAAAAGAATCTTAAAAAATATAGTTTAAAATAATAGAAAAAATCATGGACTGAATAGTTAATTTTATCGTGTAATTCTAGAATTTTTAAGTGTCTAATTTCAATTCCAAAAGGCAATGGAGAGAATCAGCCTTATCGTACTTGTGGCGGTGGCGTAAAAATAATGCAAAAAAGACCGAGATTATTAATCGATTCCTGGAATATGGGAGTCGCTGAACTTAAAATTTCAATAACCACTATAGATAATCATAGAATTATGTTCCTCGACGTGGAGGTGGAAGTGGTTGAAAAAAATGTTATCAGAAGTAGTTTGAACTCTCGTAAGGTAAGGAGAGGATATATTCTTTTGTTAGGATACCAGCTATATTTTGGTCTCTGAATAGTTAAAGGTGGTATTTTTTTTCACACCTTTAAGGTACTGAGAGTATTTTTATACTTTATTAAGTTAGCGCGTATTTTTCACTTTTAATTCGACGTGACTTTTTAGACACTCTTATTTTATGTAGTAGGAAAATTCTCTGTAGTGGTTTATTAAATGATAAAGTAAAGGGATATTTTTAAGAATTTATTAATTATTTAACTGAACATGAAAAAAAAAGTACAAATTATGCGTGTTCACCTAGCCGGTCAAAACAAGCGAATCCCTTAATCACAAGTTAAACCATGGTTTACGGTAATTCCCCCAGGCGCGTTAAGGATTGAGACACTTCGCAGTTACCTCGCGTTGATCTCTGGCCGTGATCATGTGGCACCCTTGTTCTCTCCGTGTCTTCTAGATGATGCTCGTTTGGGGCTGTACGGTTCGTCGAGGAGTCTCTCTACACTTTCTTTACAGCCCCCTCGCTGGAGCCAATTTTCGATCGATCTTTACTGAACCAAGAAATGTGATTGATTCAGACAGTCACGTGTTAATTCAATTTCTGGGATTTTTGCAGAGACGTTTCCCACTGTGCGACAGTCCAGGTAACTTCCGAGGGTTAACATTCTACGTGCCTAAGTCCAGACCTTAGGGATTATCTCTCCGTCACGGCGGTGCCTGGTCAAATTCCAACTTGCCAAGCTCTCAACCTTTGCTAATATCTAATTATATTAAAATGAAGTATATATATATATATCAATAATAAAACTATCGCGCTACATAAATTCCCCCTATGAGATTGACTTACGGAGAAGCTCCTTAATGCGATCTCATACTTAACCGCGATAGATCGGATTGCTTTTCCTGGTTTTTGTTGGTTCTGAATCTAAACATAATTTCGTAAATTTTATTTGTGTTTTTTTATTTAACTTTAAACTTAACACAATGATAAATTGTTTTAAACCCTCCCTATTGTCTAGGTTTTTTTAGGATATATGGAAGGTCTTTTTTTAAAGCGTCCTTTAACATTCCAGAACAATACACTTTAAATACACAACGCCGAAACACATTATTCTCGAATACCGTCAGTAAGATGCCGAGGGGTTACGTCGTGAAGGGGAACGTAAATGGGTAAATTTTCCCAACACTGACACTATTGATGTTGGTTAAATGAAATATTTTCCAAGAGGTTAGTGTCGAATCAATTTCTAAATAAACACTCGAGAATCGCCGGGCACACAGCTCATGTGAATGTGCTGATCGTATTGTCATTTCATGAAGTCAGTTAAATATAATATACGCAGGCTCAGCGTCATTCCTTTCGTGCTTCGTGTAACAACACAGGCGTGTCTCCACTTATTAATGACCAGCACGAGAACTTATAACGTATGCCGTTTTCTAATTTAATGTTAGGAACTGTGCCGCCTGTCGAATTATTTATGCACTACTATCTCTCACAAAAAGAAGAAAAACGGTTAACAGATATAAAATTTCATAGTTGCAGGGGCTCTTATTTACTCCGATTCACAAAGATAACTCTGTGCTTCAATAATGAAAAAAAACCTGAATATAATTGGTGTAAGTCAACTTTATAATGCGGGGTAGTGTTTGTTTAAAAATTTATTTTGTTGTCCAGGGTAGATCAGAAATCGGCTTTACTTTTCCATCCATCTGAAATACTCTGTTCAAAAATAAATTGAGCTGAAACATAGTTTTGGAAAACGTGCACCAGGCAGCGAAACGGGTTTGGGTTACGATTTAGCAAATTGATTACCTCTGATCAGTCAACAATCTACTTTCTACATAGAAAATAAGGATTAGCGATTTTAATATGTAATACTCCAGTAATAAGAACTCATGCATGGTACAAGATTGAATAATTTCCGCAATAATAAATAATTATTATTATTTTTAGTATTTTCCGAATGCCCTTTCATACTGCACAGGAAAGTTGCATACATTAGAAAATTGGTGTAATGGTGTTCAATATTAACTTGTACTTTATTGCAAACATGTTCCTCCTGAAGCGGAGACAATGGTTTGCCCTAGTGCAATGAGCTAAAAATAGAGGGTATTGTTTTGCGCGTAAGCAGTGGTCGTGCTGACCGTGCGTGGACCATCCGAAGAGATCCTGGCTCAGGGCCAAGGAGGGAGACAGGGCAGTCCTCCTCGCTTTATTTAAAACCAGACCCCCCTTTGATCGCAGATCTCGGTGACGTGGCAATTTCGGGAGCCCCCGGACAAAAACCGTAATTTACAAATTAACATTTGGCTTCAGTAAACTGGATTTAGTGTTTAACGATAACAAGCAACCTTCACACCAAAAAAAACCTCCAAGTTTCTGCTCAATTTATTCACGAATCTGCGTTTGGTGTTAGATTCAATTGGAACGACCAGTTAAATCCAAAGAATTGATGAACCATAACGTGGACTGTAAACCAATCTTCACTGATCGTCGAGAGACAATAGAGAAATCTTACGCCATGTTCAAACACATTAAGAAGTATCCTGTGCTCTCCCATAAAGAAAGTCTCAATATACTCATATGAGTTAACTGCCGAGATTCTCGGCTCTTTTTCTAGGGTTTTGTAAGCCTTTTCCGTTTCCAATTGGGTCAGTCAGACGTATCGGATCCACGAGTCCGAGATGTACTTGAGTCATTTCAAGGATAAGTTAAAGAACTTCACAGAAGATAATAATACTATTTCTGATTGCGAGTCAGAGTCATTTAGTGTAATCATGTCGTATAAAAATGATCTATGAGAGACGACTCGCTACAGAAGAGAGTCAACAAAGATGATTCATGCATAAAACCCGATGTTCCCCGTGTACCAGATGGGAGCGAGATTTAGCAAGCAACTGGGCAAAGGCGTTGCTAATTAGCAAAGGTAAGGTTTGCCAGGTTAATAGCCTGCGAAAACGGGAGGATGTCCAAGCAAAGGACAAGTTTCTCAGTGTGTCAGTTCTCGGAAGAGCTGGCCACTGCACTGGGTTTCCGTGCCAGCAGAGGACGGCCAAAAGTAACTTCCCGCTATCTTATATTTACAAGCAATATCCCGGACAGGCCGAGGCTTGTCTTTGTGCAAAAACACTTGCACGGGTCGTCTGTACGCAGTTTCAATCCTTGACTGTTCCTCTGGCCACGAACGAAAAATAGTAATTTTTATTTGATGAACACTGAACATTCCAATCCAGAAATTTTGTAACAGCTTACGCCTTTCCTGGACAAAATTATTAAACCAGCACATAAAAGATTAAAATCAGAATGATAACGGCATATTATCCAGGCAGACTTACCTGAAAGTATCTTACATTATTTCTAAACGGTTCGCAAACCAACAAGCAAACTTAGATCCATCTGCTACGGGCTGAAATTTATAGCACAGATAGTGAAGTACGCCCTCTGCAAAAATAGTTCACTTCGTATATTTTTAGACTCAGAACAGTGTTACCATTTTTAAAGGTTATGTTTTAGTAGAAGCCTGACACACTTGAGAATTATGATAGTGATGAAGTGTATTAATTGCTGCATACTCTTATCCTGGCGAAGTACACGAAAAGAATTTTAATAGAATAACAACGAATGGCAAACAATAGCTAAGGCCAGACTAAAGTTGTTTGGACATGTCAAAATAATGGACGCGAATAGAACGGATACAACTGGAGAGAGAAATAAGAGGAACTAGACCTAGAGGAAGGACAAGAAGAGGTGGACAGATCAAGGAAAGAGAAAAAAGTTTCCGGACAGGAAAAGATGGAGTCTTCATTAATACCCACGAAACTGGAGATGAAACAATGAACGACCAGAAAACAGGCGACGTTTCTTTCAGTAACCAGGCACAGCATCACTGCTTGTCAAATTTGTTTCACTATAAGTAAATTTAATAGAATTTTATTTAGTTAACTTGTATCCACTTTATTTCAAGACATCGCGTGACAGACCAGAATCAATTCAAGGTAAACATAGAATCAGTCTCTAAAATGTAAAAAAAAAATATTGACATGCGCAATACACGATTATCCGGTAAAATGATCTGATATTTATTAAAATTCAAAACAGTTGTAATATATTTTAGTTGATTGACTAATTATAAAGGCCGTACGGGGATAAATTCGTATTTGTTAAACAGTGAACCAATGTTAGTTTTGTTACTTACATACGCGTGCGACACATAATGTAGGTATATATATTCATATATACATTGTAATACTCAAAAAACAATTAAATTAAATAGATGAATTGACTCACGTTGATGAAGCCAAATTGTAATAAACAATTTAAAATTAATTAATTATGAATGAATTTAAAGTAATTCTGCCTCACGTTGGCACGCCGAATTATAATGAACAGAAGAAATTAAGTAAATCAATGGTTCATTAATGGATGAATTTATTTTATTCAAATTTAAAATGAAAGAATGTTAAATAATTTACAAAATTTAAACCTCAGGAAACAATTAATTTATTTAAAGTAATAATAACCAATTTCCTTATTATGATTGATTTACATTCGTGCTCTTAGTATTTTACAAACTTATCTACTTTCATCTCAGGGTCGTTTATTTTTAAATAAAGAACAAACCTTTTCTTACATTCAAAATGACGATCAAAATTTACAACATTCAAAATAATTAGAATTAAACAGCAAAATAAAACGTGAATCCAAAATCTGATGATTTGATTCTTATTTAACGTTTACAATAAAATTTATAAAATTTCTCTCTCTCCTTACAGTTTTCTTTACTGGTACCAGGCATTCGTTTGGGCTCTTTGACACACTATACACTATGCACATATAACAGGCCATAATTTCACAGAATATAATTTGTTTCAAAATCACTGTTAAAAACATTTGTATCTTTCACCTGGAACAATTACTCCGTATAACACTGTGGACCTCTGCATTGTATCTCTCTCTCTCTCTCTCTCTCTCTCTCGCTCTCCAGCAAAAATTGTAATTCTCGTTCTGATTAAGGGTCAATCAGAATATTATCCACTCGTAGAGTAGGTCTGCGGGGGCTATTCTCTCGCAGGCAGAACCTTGTAGGAGAGACACGAAGGTGCTACCTTTGGGGACGCGTTTTCCTCTCCGTTTTTGGACTAAGGTTCCCATATGCCGAGGCACCTCGGCCTGTTTTGATAGGTGTATGTTCCGGGGTCACAGACATTGAGCATACGGTAAGAGTTGTTCTCTGTTCCCATTGGAATAGTCGGCCAGCTGCCTCCTAAACTGGTCGAGGTACGGAGAAGGGAATGCTGCGTCCCCACAGAAAACCCCTCTCCCGCCATCGGAAGGGCGTGGGACAAGTACCCAATGCCCGACCTACCCGATGCAGGTTTTTCTAGTATTTTCTCTGCATTACTTTTAGTCGAATGCCGGGTAGGATCCTTAAACTACAGCCCGGGGACCCTAGTCAACCCTTGGATATCTTCCTCTACCCTTCAGCATCCCCCCTTTCAGATCCCTTCCTATGCTATTAAAGGGGAGTTGCCACCATGTGGATTACCCTCATGTAGCCTGTTACCCTAAAAAAAAATTATTATCCACTCCTTCTCGGTGAAATTTATAACTGTCTTTACTGGTTGGAGTTCTATCCTCAGCTTAAATGAAATTTTTCCTACGACCTTTACTTGATCGAATTCTATGTCCAACCTTTACTCGATGAAATTCTGTGTGCAACTCTATTAATGAAATTCTCCCTGTTGCTGCAGTTGTGAGCCCAGGAGTTTTTAAACGCTCGCCGACAAAGGCCCGCCTGAACTTGTTTTACCCATTGCTGTGTTTATATTCTCGCCGATAACAATTTACTACAATTTCCAATTATCAATTTTCTAATTGCCTCTAATTATTATTACAACATATTCAGAATTTTTACAGTCAGGATGCTGAAAAGAAGCAATAATAATGATACGACTCTATTTACTTCAGTAATTCAATCCGAAGCCTGTGGGAACAGTTCACAGCTCTAGCAGCTGGAACCTTTCTAGAGAGACGGAAGAGACTACTTTCTGGGATGCCTTCTCCTCTCTCTGATTTAAAACTAATTATTACGGTAATGAAAACCGATATTACTATTTGAACAGTCGGTCAGCTGCCTCCTAAACTGGTCGAGGCACGGAGAGGGGATTGCTGCGCTCCACACTAAACGCCACTCCGCCATCAGAAGGGCGTGGGACGAGTACCAAGAGCACGACCTACCTGATGCAGGCTTTTCTAGTATTTGTCCTGCATCACTTTCACGCAAAAGCCGGGTAGGATCCTTAAACCAAAGCCCGGGGTCTGTACTTAGCCCTTGACTAACGTCCTCTACCCTTGAACATCCCCCCTCCCTTTTCAAATCCCTTCCTATGCTATTTCCCTCACGAAGCCTGTCACTTTAAAAATAATTACTTCAATTAAACGAACCAACAACTGCCTCTATCAAATGTTTCTTCACGGTTCTAAATTTCTCGACAACATATATAACTCACCAATATTTATTGTTAATAGATCATTAGAATAAATCAATCTGGACGTATAACTTGTCGTTAAATTTGACGATCTGATTGATATTAATTAAAATCTTAATGACAAAATATATTGGTATTTTGAACCTTACATTCATGCTATTCATACATCTCAAATTACAATATTTTGGAGGAAGTTTTCCGTGTAACTATCGTTTAAATCCCAAAATTTTGAATGTTTCAGGAATTTATTTTAAAATTTGGCGTGCAGCAAGTCCGAACTGCAGGAGTGAGTTACAGGCTGGGAGCAGCCCAGCTCCGTAGGTAAAAGGGACAGGGACTTTCATCAGCACTAAGTTTAGAGGGTGTTTCACTCTAGACGCGTCCAAGACGCCGGCGCTCGGCGTCGGACTCACAATAGCACATGGGAACTACCAACTAGCATAATTGTAATAAATAACTCACACTGCTAAAAATAAAGCAAAAAATCAATCGTTATAATTTAGTGAATTTTTTAAAAATCATACAAATTCTGAACCAACAAAAGTACAGGGAAATTATATATTTTTTAAAATAATGCTGCAAAGCAACTTGATCTTGAAAAAATTAAATAAAGAAAACTTAAATAAATAAAAATGAGTTCTACAAGTTACGTTAAATTTTGATAAAATGAAATCCCTACCCTACATTTTTACAATCGATATATTTAAAACCACTCACTGAAACAGTAAACATGAGTCTATGCTTTTAAGTGTTTTCAATACGAAAATATGAATCCAAACTCAAAAACTTAAAATGGAGATTTGTACTCAAAAAATAAATAAACAGTAGTTCATAAAACTGAAAATATTAATTTCACATGTATAATCAAGTAAAATATAGATAAACAGATTTATAAAAAAGAAATTCCACGTACAAAATAAATTACGTACTGAGAATGTTCAACTAAACTGAAGAATAGGAAATAATAATATACTACTTTCAAATAAATGCCAATGTATAAGAAATATAATAGTTATGTATCCTCAAAACCTATAATTCCATTTACGCTTCCTAAAGTGATAACGTAGAAATTTTAGAATATATATGAAACAGAACTTAATTGAGACTAGAAAATACACAAAACCTTCAGTATTCATGGGAAAGAAAAAAATCAGAATGGAGCAAGAAATTGTCAAAATATTTTAACAATAACCTAAATTAATAAACAATTCAGCAAATATGTAAGAAATCAGTCATATTTAATTAAATCAAGAACTGGTATTTTGGCTTAATTGGTTAATAAGAATTTCTGAAAATTGTTTATTTATTTATTTATAAAAAGGCAAATTATATTAAATATCTTAAATTTCATAATCGTAAAATTAGAGAATTTAATAAAACATTGAATTTGATTGACAAATTAATTATGGGAAAATATTACATTTTTCATCCATATGTACAAATTGCGGACTGTAAAATAATAATTATATCAGGGTTCATTGCAAAACAAACTAGCTTGATAATGACAATTGAATTTTTTTGGAAATCTAATAAGATACAACGCCGGTATTTGCTTACGACAAATTTAGCCGGTGTCATTCGAAAATAGCGAGTGGCGTCCCTTTGTCTCCTATAGAAAATCCTCATTCTGAGCATATTTGGTCTTCCCTTCTTCAATCGACCAGCCAGTTTTAGCTTCGTCTGCAGTCTCGTTCCAATTCTGCCACAGTCAGAGCTTATTTGATCTTAAGCTCTGAAATCCTCAATAAGACCCATTTGGATGAGCAAAACGGCGTATTTTGTCTGCATCATATCTTGAGGACTCCATCAAACTTTAGCGAAAATACATCCAGACGCAACTTTCAAAACTCAATCTCCTCTCTTTCATCAGTTTTCTACAACCGGGTAATTCTGCTGTCTCGTCCACGTCTTCATTGACCCTTTTCAATTCTTCGAACCACCCCCTGCGTGGTCGAGATACAAAAACTGTCCGTCGCAAGAATCCGCTTCCCGGCGTAGTGCCTCTTTTACGAAAGCAAATTCTTGTTCCATCCTGGTGTTAAGGGCCATATGGAAAATTTTAACCTCCAAAAACTCTTCGAACCACCCCCTGCGTGGTCGAGATAAAAAAAAACTGCCCGTCGCAAGAATCCGCTTCCAGGCGTAGTGCCTTTTTTACGAAAGCAAATTATAGCAGGAGTGTTGACACGTTGATCTTGTCCTGTGGGAACATCGTCTTGCAGTGACACGTCCCTCGTGAAATCTCTTGTGTCACTTCCCTACACCCGAACATGACAGAGACTGTTCCGATTATGGATTTATCATCAAAAATCTAACTACATGTCTCTGCTCTTCATTGCGTGACTCTTATCACTGACGGACGAACAGCACAATTATAATTTAATAGGACAATAAACTAACAACTCGGATGTGAATGGACATAAATAGTAGTGTCACATCAATTTTCCTTCATTATTTTGAATCAACAACATGATTCGTAACCACATTAATATGGAGGAAAAGATTTGCACGTTCAATGAAATGAAAGATCATTACAATTTAAAACTATTTATACCCTTCATTTTCTACGTACTACAACGAAATTTTACATATTAATAGCAAAACTGCGGTGTCTAAAAGTCTTTCAAAGATCCAGATATTTTGAAATTAATTTAATGTTTTTGTAACAATTCCAGTTTACAACATGTTAATCTCAGAAGTAAATTAATTGTTGGAAATAATATCAGCCTGCAATTATCGAACTATTTATCCCAATATCTGGTGTGGTGTAATGCTCGACGTCATCCACTCGCATTACAGAGGTCCTGGGTTTGAATCCCGGCTGGGTATTGTTGTTTGTGCTATTCATGGTCAGGAAAACTGGGATTAATGCTGAAGCAGGGTCGCTACGCTGAACAAACCATCATCATCATCATTTTGATCCATCTCCAGTTTCCCGGGTCACTATTAACGAAGCCTCTACGCCAGAAATAATTTTCCCTACTCCACTCTATTCCACTTATCTTTTTACTTGATCTGTCCACCTCCTTCTTTGGTCTTCCTCGAGGTCTAGTTCCTCTTATTTCTCTCCCCATCCATATCTTTGCTGTTTTTCGTCCACTGTTTTGGCATGTCCAAACAACTTTGGTCTGGCCTCAAAGTTCCTTTAATTCTGACTTCATCTCTTTCTTCATCATTTTTTATCCTGTTCTATCTGCATTTTTGCAAACATGTCCTCAGGAGTTTCATTTCTCTTTAGGTTGTAGCGCATGTTTCCAGGCTGTAGGCTGTTTTATACAGCGTCTGTTTGGTTCTCAGTGGCATTTGTTGGTCTCACATTAAAGTTCTCAGCTGTTGCTAGAACTAGGCTCGTTGTCTGATTCAATTTATGATTTCCGTTTGTGGCCGGTTGTCTTGAGTTAATGTTCTTCCAAGATATTTAAATTCCTCTACTTGGTTTACTGTTTCCCCATCAAGTGCGATGTTGCATTGTCTATGTTCTCTGTTACCAGTCATGATTTCGCTTACGATTAATTCAAAGGTTTTTGGTTCCACAGCTCTAATAGTTGCTTTTCCGTGTTTCCCCATATCACCACATCGTCTGCGAAAGCTTTGAACTCAATAGCAGGTTTTTGTTCGATGTTTTTCATTATTTGATCCGTGATTGTGATGTCGAATAGGGGGTGATAGCGAACTACCTTGCTGTTGTACAGTTATTGTCTTGAACCAGTTTGAATACTTACATGTACACTCTTTGTATAACATTTTTATTTTGTCTATAAGTCAATCATTTACTTCCCTGTTCCCGAAGCATTCCCATATTTTCTCTCTTTACACTGTTATAGGCTTTTTCCATATCTATGAAAAGAAGGATGAGGTGTTTATTCTTTTCCCAGTGTTTTTCCGTGAACATTCTTAGTGTAAAGATAAGATAAGACAACGAGGGTTGTCTGAAAAGTTCCGGACCTCAACGTGAAGATGGCAGCACTAGTAAATAAAAGCTAGTGAATTTCGTTGTTCATCTGTTGACAGTTACTCCCCAAAGTTTCAGCCATTTTGAACGCGCAGTTGTTATGTAACAGTCGTTTGAGTGAGTTGATGTGAGTGTTTTTGTGAAAAATGGAGAAATCTAGTATCGTGCTGTTATTAAATATTTGTTTTTGAAAGGCAATACGCCTACACAAATCAAAGATGAGTTGTATTCTGTGTATTGGGACACTGCACCATCATTTACCACAGTGAAATTTTGGGCAGCTGAATTTAAACGTGGCCGTAAGAGCCTGAGAGACGATGTACGTTGGGGACGTCCAAAAGCTACAACTACCGACGAAAACATCGCCAAAGTTCACCAAATGGTGCTACACGACCGCCAAATTAAAGTGAGACAGATAGCAGAGGTCATGAGAACGTGTTTGTCACATATTACATCAACATTTAGGGATGAGAAATCTGTCCGCGCGTTCGGTGCCGCGTTTGCTCACGTTAGACCAAAAACGTGTTCAAATGAACATTTCCAACGCTCTTTTGGCGAAGGTTAAGCGCAATAAATCCGAGTTTTGGCGCCGATTAATTACTGTAGATGGAACTTGGATACATAATTATACGCCCGAAACAAAAATACAGTCCAAACAGTGGATTGCAAAGGGGGAACCAGCTCCAAAAAAAAGCAAAACTGTTTTTTCGGCTGGGAAAGTGATGGCGACTGTTTTTGGGGATAGTCACGGATTTATTTTAATCGATTATCTTCAAAAAGGAAAACCCATTACAGGAGCATCGTTACTTGACAAGCTGAAGGCAGAAACGGCCACATTTGCAGAAAAAGAAAATCCTGTTTCACCAAGACAACGCACCGTCTCACACCTCAGCGGTTGCCATGGCGAAAATCCACGAATTACGGTTTGAACTGCTTGACCATCCAGATCTAGCCCCAAGCGACTTCATCTTGTTCCCTCATTTAAAAATTGCGCTCTGAGGACTGAGATTTTCGTCAAATGAAGAGGCAATCACCTTCGTGAACAAACGCCGAGTACTTTTTTGACGGGTTACAGAGATGGGAGAAGTGTGTAGAGTTACAAGGAGACTATGTTGAAAAATAAAAGTAAAAAAATTCCAAAAAAAAAACATTTTCTATCATTGTTGGATCGGAAACTTTTCAGACCAGCCTCGTATTGTTTTATTACTTCTAAACTACGATAGACAAATCTTTCCAAAAAAATCCGGAATGGAAGATGACAATCTGGCAGTCGTCCCGTAAATAGTGTGTAGGGTCAAGGAAAAGGAAGGAAGGGAAGTTATCCCATTCCTCAAATTCACGTAACTTTCTTAATCGTACAGTTTTTATAATACATTGTAGGTATATAATAAGTAGAAAACTTTGCATGAGATGAAATACAGGAGGATGTGAACTCAAGTTTGTTATCATTACACTATTTCAAGTAGAAGAACAACATTTATTTTTTGGCCTATTCCTGACGGCTTAAAAGCCAAGTGATGCGTGACTGTTTGAAAGAAATCACAAACAACCGGCATTTTGCGATAAACAATTTACGTATCATTCTGATTGTCAAATGTTTTGCTTGTTGTTTTCCACCTACTTTTTCGACTGATGCGTAAATACGGGAAAATATGACGAATGCAAGTGGAGACATGTTAGTTAATATAAATGACTTGTGTAAGTAAGGAAGTCTGTGACTTACAAGTGTTAGACATAAGAAGGCTATTAGTCTCCGGAGATACTGTCATCCACGGCGTTGAAAGGAACCTGTTCCCGCAACTGATGCAATGAAATCCTTCGAAACAGCCTTAACACCGCAGGACTCGAGGACCTTCCATCGACAATAAATCGCTACAGCTTTCTAACCGTCCAAATTCCTTGTGTTATTTTCCTCTAAAACTTTTACGTAATTCCTTAAATGTTCATGATTTCGTCAGTTTTCTTTGTAATCAGATGGAGCTACTAGAAATACTTGAAGTTGTCTTAAACCTGACAATTTATTTTGAGAATTCTTCTTGCAGTCAGATAACTTCCAATATAGCCAAGTTTTTATTTAACTTAAAATTATAATTTAAATTACAAATCGACGAACAAATAGAAGAATTTAAACATTACCAATTATTAAAGTTATTTTATAACAATTTGTTTATGGACGGAAAAATGTCAACTATTTTTCGTAATTATCATCCGATTTAATATCGCTCTAATTTTTTAGCTATACGATTAATTAGTTAGTATTAATTTTTGACGTTTATGTACGGGTTTTTATTCGGTTTTTTATCAAACAATTTTTAATTTATACAGGATGTAAAAAAATTCGACGGAAAAATTTCAGGAATTGGTTCCTTATATCTTGAGAACATAGGGGACCAAAAATACATAATTACAGAGTTATCCGAGCTTCCGTATCTGATCGGTTTATATGAAGTTCAACTCACTAGTTGGAGCGCTCTCTTCACGTATCAGATGAAATGTTTTGAATGAACACAGGCATTGTTTGATCATGTAATCTCGCATTTTAGTTCAGATAACAAGGCATGACGTCATGCACTGATATTTATAAAACTTCGGATTTACTCAGTAATTATGTAAGTCCGGTCCCATTTATGCATGTCCATATGTAATATGGCTTTGTATCTTCTCTCAATATGAGGAATCCATTTCTGAAATTTTGTCATCGAGTTTTTTTTGCAACCTTTAATTTTTTTCCATACATTCTTTCTTATTTATGAATTATATTTTATATCTCATTATGTATTTGTTACATTCGTCATTACAATATATATAGTATATTAAATAGTATATATATAGGATATTAATACTAATTAGAGGCAATTAGAGATTTAATAATTGGAAATTTGTAGTAAATTGTTATCGGCGAAAATATAAATACAACAATGGGTAAACATGTACATGCGAGCCTTTGTCGGCGGCGAGCGTTTTAAAACTCCGGGCTCACGACCAAGGTCGCGGACAGAAATTCATCGAGTAAGGTTTGCGGGCAGATTTTCATCGAGTAAAGAGCCGCAGGCAAGATTTTATAAGGAGTTGCGAGCAAGACATATAATTCAATAAGTAAACCCACAGTAAAAATTCAACAAGTAAAGACTGTTGCAAATTTCATCGAGAAGGAGTCGGTAACAATCTGATTGACCATTAATCAGAACGAGAAATACAATATGTCCTGGAGAGAGAGAGAGACTTAATGCAGAGGACCACAGGTGTTGTACGGAGTAATGGTTCCACTTGATAGATACAAACGTTTTGGACAGTGTTTTTAAAACAAAAATTAAATTCTGTGAAATTATGGCCTGTTATACGCGAATAGTGCATCAGAGCCCAAACGAATGCCTGGTACCAGCAAAGACACTGTAAGTAGAGACAGAAATTTTATAAAAGTTTTGTAAACGTTAAATAAGGATCAAATCGTCAGATTTCGGATTCATGTTCATTTTGTTTTTTAACTCTAATGTTGTAAAATTTGATTGTTAATTTGAATATAAAAAAAGGTTGGATCTTTATTTAAAAGGCCCAAATAAACGACCCTGAGATGAGAGTAGATAAAATCTGCAAAATAGTAAGAACACGAATGTAAATAAAACACATCAAGAAATTTTGTTATTTTACTTTGAATAAATTAATTGTTTTGTGATGTTTAAATTTTGTAAATTATTAAGCATCCTTTCATTTTTAAATTTTAATAAAATTAAGTCATTCGTAAAAACCATAATTAATTAATTATAGTTTGTTTATTACATTTTGGCGTTATCAACGGGTGGCCAACAATTTAATTCTTTTAATTATTGTTAATTATTACAATATATATATAAATATATATAATACTGTGCGGCCAATCGGCAAGCCGTTAAGACATTCTATCCTGAGGAAGGGCGCTCAGGCCCCCAAAACATTTGACGTCATTACATTTCTTGGGACACCAACTGTTGATTTAGGTTAAGTCAGTAAATATCTACGTATTTCTTTCTCTTTATTTATGTATGCACTGATGTTACTGACTTGTCCTATTTATTCATAGAGTGAAAATTGAAATATCATTGCCAACTATGGTGCGAAAAACATTGTTTACACTGTGAATCAATTAATTATTTATTTCTTATTGATCTTACAGGCAAATGCCGCACCTTTTTAAAAATAAATTAATAAACTATGGAGCTAATAAAATTAAATATTTTGTTCCCAAAGTCCACTCTGTTGTTTTTAAAATGCGACCTATTGGCCACGTGAATGTAGCTTTTCAGTTATGAATGAGTTGCATTAAAATTTATAGTCACAAGTTTATAATTTTCAAATTTTATTTCAATGGTTACAAAAAAAACACTTGCAATTAAGATGTGGCATAGATAGTTTTCGTTTGCTATAAAGGTGAGGATTATTAATGTTTGGTACTATAGTTACTTTCAAATGGGAACCGATTTGACCTTGAAGCTGTTCCTTGCGCCGACGAATCAAATTCGTGGGATGTTGTCACTTATTATGCTCCAAGCAGCTGCAGTAGGGGTTTGATACCATTCATACTTTTACGATGTGATAACGATTGTATAATTCTCTGCTCTCATTCGCTGACAGCCAAATAAACATTAGAGTACTTATGTAAGTATGTATTATGTATGGGACCTTCGAAAGAAGTCGCATTTAAACCGCCACTTAAATTCGCGTGAATTAGATTCTTATTGTCATGTACATATATTTTGGAGAGTATCCAGAAAGAATTTATTTAATTCTTTCTCAAAGCACCTCAATATCGCGTTATTTCCATTCGTTAATGGATTGAACAAGCGTTTATAATCGCTAAACGCTTCAACTTTACTTTATAAACAGATTTCCGCGCTGGTTTTACCTTAATATTCCAATTTGTGCGCAGAAGTAGTTTTAATCGTACATATGACGTTGATATATAAATCAATCAGGTTTTTCACGTGGCATTAGTCATAAAATAGGAGAAAGTTTTGGTGTAAATTTGATATTTGGTACCGAGATGTTAATTCGGTCACTCAAAAGAAATTTCAGTTTATAACGTATAACTTTGTGGAATTGTTTGAAAAATAGTTGAAAAAGACTAAAATGCAGCGTCTTTTTTTATACGAAAATTGCAGAAATATATATTTTCCTGGGAATAAATTTTATAGCAACCCTTAAATTCGTGTTCAGCAACACAAACATCATCTTAGTAGCAAATATTAGAGACACCAAAACTTCCCCGTTTTACTTGGGCTATAATCATCTACACTCCAAAAATTCTAGAAAGACTGTGGATATACCACTGTGAACAAAAAGTAAGGTGAATTTTTTTATCAAATATAAATTCTTTATTTATTCTTCCAAATCAATTTCATCCCCTTCAAAGTAATCCCCGTCCGATAAAACGCACTTTTTCCAACGCTTTTTCCAGTCCTCGAAACAGTCGGAATAGTCTTTTTCCGGTATAGCCTTCAAGACCTTCTTCGATTCGGTTTTTATCTCTTCAATCGTGTCAAAACGGCGTCCCCGCATTTGCTGAATAGCCAGAAGTCACACGGAGCCAAATCAGGCGAATACGGTGGTTGCGGAACGATATGAGTCGAGTTTTTGGCAAAAAAGTCGCGAAGAACCAATGCAGTATGACATGGTGCATTATCGTGGTGAAGGAACCAAGAGTTGTTCGCCCATAATTCCGGCCGTTTCAGACGAATAGCTTCACGAAAACGACGCATAACGCTCAAATAATATTCTTTGTTGACAGTTTGGCCCGGCGGATGTAATTCATAGTGCACCACACCACGAAAATCAAAGAAAACTGTTAACATAATCTTGATTTCCGATCGACTTTGCCGTGGTCATTTCGGTCTTGCTTCACCTTTTGCACGATATTCGCTGGATTGGTCGGTGGTTTCAGGGTCGTATCCGTAAATCCAAGTCTCGTCTCCAGTAATGATGCATTTCAAGTGGTCCTGATAGTCAGACAGCAAAGTTTCACACACATCAACGCAAAGCTTTGTTTTTCCAAAAAATTGAGCGATTTTGGCACCAATCGAGTCTTGACGTGTTTGAGACACAAAACATTCTTCAAAATGGTTTGGGCTCAGCCAAATGATATTCCAACACTATCCGCGAGATCTTTAATTGTGCATCGACAATTTTCAAGCACCAAACCTTTGATTTTTTGGACGTGGCCCTCGTCGGTAGACGTTGATGGTCGTCCAGAGTGCGGTTCGTCTTCAACGCGTTCTCGGCCCTCTTTGACTTCGTTGTACCACTTATAAAAGTTTTTTTGTGCCATAGTTTGATCACCAAAGGCCTTCCGCAACATTTTCAACGTGTCAGCACAAGAATATTCGTTCCGCAAACAAAATTTGATGCAAGTTCTTTGCTCAACGAAATCACCCATTGCAAAAATCGAAAAATTCACATTTCGTTGTTTACAAAAACACGTGTAACTCGGAGATAATTAAACCGTTTAACAAACAGACGCCTGGCAAATATTATAGAGAGTCCTACCAACCTAGGAAAAAGAATTTACCTGTGTATTTAAGACCCGGGAGTTTTAAATGACAATTTCACCTTACTTTCTGATCACAGTGGTACATTTTAGGCAGAAATTGTAAAAAAAATCTTTATATAATATAATCGAGTTTATTGACATTTAGGAATTGTTTCTAATCCAGAAGGAAGGTAAAGTTTTGATAACTCTAAAAATAAAATTTATCATGTAGTAATATTGATACTGAAGTAATTAAATAATTAAGAGCGTAGGTTTTCCTGACGTATATATTTTGTATGAAGAGTTCTCGGGGTTCCGGTCGGGTTACGTGATTTGAGCACGTTTCCATGGCTGACACCGCCATCTTCGTCAGGTGAACTGTTGTCATAACTCCGTCATAACACACACTTCCTGAATGTCGACAACAGTTCACCTGACGAAGATGGCGGTGTCAGCCATGGAAACGTTGTGCTCTAATCACGTTACCCGACCGGAAACCCGAGAACTCTTCATACTACTAAATAATTGTTCGGAACGATCACAAAACGAAACTGCGTCTGCCACCCGTTCCTTGAATCACTTCACAACCTCTACAATGAGAAATAAATTCTTCCAATTTGATTAAGAAAACTGTATTGCGACAAGAACTGTCGTAGCCCGCCCTCAGATCTTTACCAGCATATTTGTTGTTGTTTCCACACGAGCATAAAGAGTATTGCGTGCGACTAAC
Organism: Zhengitettix transpicula; assembly: GCA_037074705.1. Taxonomy (NCBI): domain Eukaryota; kingdom Metazoa; phylum Arthropoda; class Insecta; order Orthoptera; family Tetrigidae; genus Zhengitettix; species Zhengitettix transpicula. The sequence goes on along the minus strand of CM073594.1, from coordinate 78,023,433 downwards.
AGCTTCTCATGTATCCGTACTACCTAGAGACTTGTACTCCTACACTGCGGTACTTTGCATTCGTTTATAACCGTTAACAATAATCACATCACATTTCCATGCTGTTAGCACATTTGCATAATACCAAACTTGCTATCACAGGTTAATGGCACGTTAAGGACGAAACCGTTTTGCTAGGCTTGTAGAATTTAGTAGTTAGTGACGTGTCCTTCATAAAGGGAATAAAAACATTCTAAACAGTTCTTACTGTAATATATTTTCCCGCAAAAAATATTTTCTTACAATGTGTACTATTTAAAAAAAATCATATTTATTTATTCCCGTGAATTATACAATACAATATTGGAAAAGTCAATTTCAAAATGATGCTCAATTAAATTAAGCACCTCACTATTTTTATTTAAATAACTATTATTTATACAAAGCTATACACAAATATTTATTAGAGAAAGAAAAACATTACAGTTATTTAAGGGTATTAATTACACAGTATTAGGTACACATGTTTATATTAGAGCAATTTTATATATTTATAACAGGAAAAAAATACATTAGTTGCATTTACGGTTACTAATTAAATAAAATTATATTACAAAAATTTATTATGTAGATTGTATATAATTTAGTACAATTTTATGGGGCCAAGCTATTTCCTTTAACTTAGTTCTCAGCTTTCAATAGTTTTCCCATGTTTTTTTCAGTTTCACCTGGATAATATTTTCTCTTTTTCACCATTTATTAATAAATATATATTTAATAAACAGTTAACAGTTTTTTTAGGGTAACAGGCTACATGAGGGTAATCCACATAGTGGCAACTCCCCTTTAGTAGCATAGGAAGGGATCTGAAGGGAGGGATGCGGAAGGTAGCCAAGGGTTAACTAGGGGCCCCGGGATATAGTTTAAGGATCCTATCCGGCATTCGCCTAAAATTAATGCAGGGAAAACAATATAAAAACCTGTATCAGGTAGGTCTGGCATTGGGTACTTGTACCACTCCCTTCCGAAAGCGTGAGAGGAGTTTGCTGTGGGGACGCAGCATTCCCTTCTCCGTGCCACGACCAGTTTGGGAGGCAGCTGGCCGACTATTCCAATGGGAATAGCGGACAACTCTTACCGTATGCCCAAGGTCTGCGACCCCGGAACATAAACCTCTCAAAACAGGCCGAGGTGCCTCGGCTTTTTGGAACCTTAGTTCAAAAACGGAGAGGAAAAGGCATACCCAAAGGTAGCCCCTTCGTATCTCTCCTAAAAGATATGCCTGCGAGAGAACATCCCTCGCAGGCCTTGGACAACTCTTACGTTCTCCTGCGGGGGATTTTCTCTCGCAGGCAGAACCTTTTAGGAGAGATACGAAGGGGCTACCTTTGGGTAAGCCTTTTCCTCTCCGTTTTTGAACTAAGGTTCCCACAAGCCGAGGCACCTCGGCCTGTTTTGAGAGGTTTATGTTCCGGGGTCGCAGACCTTGGGCATACGGTAAGAGTTGTTCCCTATTCCCATTGTAATAGTCGGCCAGCTGCCTCCTAAACTGGTCGAGGCACGGAGAAGGGAATGCTGCGTCCCCACAGAAAACTCCTCTCCCGCTATCGGAAGGGCGTGGGACAAGTACCCATTGCCCGACCTACCTGATGCAGGTTTTTCTAGGGTTTGCCCTGCATTTCTTTAGGCGAATGCCAGGTAGGATCCTTAAAATATAGCCCGGGGGCCCTAGTTAACCCTTGGCTACATTCCTCTACCCTTCCACATCCCCCCTTTCAAATCCCTTCCTATGCTATTAAAGGGGAGTTGCCCAATGTGGATCACCCTCATGTAGCCTGTTGCCCAGAAAAAAAACATCTCTTTAATAGTATATTTTTCTTGGCTCTTTTTTTAAGGTGATACTGTCGTCTGATTTTGACCAATAAGATATTTTGTGTACCCACCAATAACGTGACCGGTTAAAGAAAAGTAAATTCGGTAGACTGTAATTTTAGTTTCATCTTTTTCAAATAGTGGATTGTAATTTAACACAACCGCACGGTTATTAATGGCTTCAAAGGACAACTATTCAGTCATTTTGCTGTGAAACGAACAGATACCCTGTTCAAAAAGTTACAATTATGTTTTATAACGTTTGTACGCCATTCAATAACGAGATAATGGATGGCAGCTTAATATTGCTAAAAAAAAAATCTTACGACAAGAAATAGTTTTATCGACGTAGTTCCAACTTCCTCCGGTAAACCAAAAAGCCCTTGACTTAGCTCTATAAGAACCTAGTAATATTAACCTCAACTGCGAATCTATGTAATTCCGAAGGCAACGTCTGCAGTCTGCTGATAAACACCGGAAAGACTCGCAGATTCGTGGTTTACACAGACATTAAAACAGACGCCAACTGAGATAACAAACTTCCACGAAGCAGACGGCGACTGTCGCAGCTAAATATAATTACATGGAAATGAGAAAATCTCCTCTCGGATTGCGGTTCAGTCAACCTATTACGTAAACGTGATTCACATAGCACGCTAAATTGCGTAATATTGGCGAAGATCGGTTTCTCGTCATTTCTATTGCCTTTAGAAACGAATAAAGTCGTTGAATAATTTAAGGGCAATCAGATAAGAGAAAAATGTTGCGGCAAGTTTCTTACTTTTAGCTTATTACCATACTGGCTCAGCAGGTGAAGGCTTCCCGGTTTGGATTTCAATTTTAGGATCTATAAATCTCTTATCAAGATAAGAATTTTTTTTTGTTGTTAATTGACTCTCGTACTATAAAATAAAAAATAAATCTTAATACGGCACTAGTCCTCAAAAATCACCCTAGTCTCGCATGTAATCGCGTTATTTTCTTGTAACGCCCCTCCACTCCAACCCCTAAGGGTACTCCTTTTTAATTCTGTAGGGATTGAAATTATACACAGATAACATCGGTACGTTAATCAGGTCATTTTTTTATATATCAGTTTTGTTTCCGAATTAGGTGACTGAGACTAAACTACAAAACCAGATACTAAACTTTTTTTTAAATAGCATTGGAAGGGATTTGAAAGGGGGGATGCGGAAGGGTAGAGGAAGGTAGCCAAGGGTTAAGTAGGGCCCCCGGGCTATGGTTTAAGGATCCTACCCGGCAATTCGCCTAAAAGTGATGCAGGGAAAACCCTAGAAAAACCTGCATCAGGTAGGTCGGGCATTTGGTACTTGTCCCACGCCCTTCTGATAGCGGGAGAGGAGTTTGCTGTTGGGTCGCAGCTTTCCCTCGCCGTGCCTTGACCGGTTTAGGAAGCAGCTGGCCGACTATTCCAAAAGGAATAGCGGAGAACTCGAGACGTACACCTTTAAAAACAGGCCGAGGTGCCTCGGCATGTGGGAACCTTAGTTCAAAAACCAGAGACATGTGAAGGCATCCCCAAAGGTAGCCTCCGCCAGAGCTCTCCTATACATAGCCTATCTACACCTTCTTCTTCTTCTTCTTCTTGGAGAATATGTGAAGTGACTGTCAGAGAGTATCTTTGGCGTTGTTATTAAAGAAGCACATAATATCTTTCATTAAAAAAAAGTATTATTGGCTTCATATTGACACGGAAATTGTGGAAATAAATAAATGTTAGTACGTTCAGTTGATTATACGTTAATTATCTTCATCTGTGGAATAAATTACTACAAGGCATTGATGCGGAATTTATAGACGATAAATCGATAGGTTTTGTGATACGTACAAACCGCAATACCGAGATAACGGGTTGGCGTTGATGTATCTGCAGCAGTGAGGGAGGAGAGGGGCTATTACTACCTCATGAGTTGTTCTTCGCTTAAAAACGAACCGTGATTGACCTGGGCTGTTCCCTGGGAAATTATTCAGCGAAAGATTCGACAAATCAGTTTAAATTATCAGTATCGTCTGTCGAGTTTTCCATCTCCTCACCTGTCGAACGAATATCATCAGGTTTTCTAACACAATTGTAAAATTAATTCAACGATTTCAATCTTTGATATTGCAAGGGAAAATCAGCACCTCGTCCCGGAGACCAAAACTGTAATTGATTTCGGCCACTTCTGTTTTTATGGCCGCTTTAATTCGCACTCTTTTGTGGGCCACGAATTTCTAAGTTCTCCTTAGGAAACCACCAAAGCTGTCGCCTGTTATTGTAAATTAATGCGTATGTAAATGAACAATATTTGGATGATAATAAGTGTTGGATGCTCGAACCTAATCACAAACTTTAAAACCGACGTCGGAAAGTAACCACTTCTAAATTGAGCTGTGATTGGAACCACTTACATGCAGAGGTTTCCGAGTCATTTACTCGTGGTCGAAAAACATTTCAAGGAAGGAAAAAAAAGTTATGATCTGATGAAGCAAACTGAAGGTCTGCGAGGGCTATTCTCTCGCAGGCAGAACCTTGTAGGAGAGATACGAAGGGGCTACCTTTGGGGATGCCTTTTCCACTCCGTTTTTCAACTAAGGTTCCCACAAGCCGACGTACCGAGGCCTGTTTTGAGATGTATATGTTCCGGGGTCACAGACCTTGGGCATACGGTAAGAGTTGTTCGCTATTCCCATTGGAATAGTCGGCCAGCTGCCTCCTAAACTGGTCGAGGCACGGAGAAGATAATTCTGCGTCCCCACAGAAAACTCCTGTCCCGCTATCGGAAGGGCGTGGGACAAGTACCCAATGTCCAATCTACCTGATGCAGGTTTTTCTAGGGTTTGTCCTGCATTTCTTTAGACGAATGCCAGGCAGGATCCTTAAAATATAGCCCAGGGGCCCTAGTTAACTCTTGGCTACCTTCCTCTACCATTCCACATCCCCCATTTCAAATCCCTTCCTATGTTATTAAAGGGGAGTTACCACCATGTGGATTACCCTCATGTAGCCTGTTACCCAAAAAATAATAATGAAGCAAACTGCACGCCACGAAATGACGTGAGACAAAGACCAAGAGCTCGACCTATCTATTTTGTTGTATGCCGGGTACGATCGTTCAACTATAACCCAGGGGTCCAAGGAACCTCCTTCCGCATCCCCATTTTTCAAAAAATGTGGTGTCAAACCAGTTCAGTAGTCTGAACTTTTTAATTTCAAGTGGACTCGCTTAAAATAGTTTTTTTTTTATTTTATTCCATGTATTTTTATTCCTTGTAACTGCCATCGTTCGCCTGGAAGTTGCTAACCGCCTGCACAGAACGCAAAATGTTAATCTACATTTCCCTACACATTCAATGTATTAAGATTACGTCGCTGAGATGTGCAACGTCGGAAATTTCCATTATCCGATCGTGTTACATCGAAACATTTCGCCTCGACGAATATTCTATTTCAACAGAGATCTGACCACTACTGCACTATATCGCCGCCATAACCGTTCGTGTTACATTCATCTGTGGCCATGTTTCTGTCTGGTGATTTATGATGGAGTAATGAGTCGCTGTTCCGTTCACACACGGCGCCGACCTCACGTGTGATGACGCAACGACACGGCTCAACGCGAAGAAGGAATCATTAATTGCACGTTTGCATAAGCAACTACAAGCTGTCCACGCGTCTTGAGAAAGGCCACAGCTCGGACAGCTACAACTAACGTCTTGTAATCAAGTCATTAATTGCCTCTATTAACCTCAAAATTTTCTCTCATAATCATTGGTCATATCTTAAGCATTCCTCGCCAATTTGGTGACCCGACACAAAAACCTAGATTCAGTCTGCTGAAAAAGATTATTCGGGAACGTAATTTACGAAAATATCCTAGCGTACTTGCCGAGGGGGAATATGTGAAAAATTAAATAATTCAAATGACTGTAATCAGATAATGTATTAGAATTAGACCATATTCCCATAGACTCTTAGCAGTATTTGAAGAGATGGAATGAGTCATGAAATGCACATTAATTATAATATTCCCCTCTTATATATTATACATTAAATAACATTTATTGGAATGTACGATATTTTTTATCGGATGTATATATTTGTTCCTTTATTCAGTTGCAGAAAAACTCAAGAGAAACTGGTCGAGTCAGTTGACAAAACTCAAAAGCGAAGGAAACGCAACGAAAATGGAAAAGCAGAAGAAGCATAATAATAATAATAAAGAATCGTAGCTATTATTGAGATTCATAGTGTCTGTTCGTAAATTAATTACTGTGATGTTTGATTTAATGTGAAGCATTTTTGAGTTACTAATCAAATTCATCATCGAATTGATACCACTGTGCACAAAAGGTAAGGTGAATGTATTTATAAAATATAAATTCTTTATTTATTCTTCCAAATTAATTTCATCTTCTTCAAAGTAATCACCCTCCGATAAAACGCACTTTTTCCAACGCTTTTTCCAGTCCTCGAAACAGTCGGAATAGTCTTTTTCCGGTATAGCCTTCAAGACCTTCTTCGATTCGGTTTTTATCTCCTCAATCGTGTCAAAACGGCGTCCCCGCATTGACCTTCTAAGTTTTCTGAATAGCCAGAAGTCGCACAGAACGATATGAGTCGAGTTTTTGGAAAATAAAGTCGCGAAGAACCAATGCAGTATGACATGGTGCATTATCGTGATGAAGGAACCAAGAGTTGTTCGCCCATAATTCCGGCCGTTTCAGACGAATAGCTTCACGAAAACGACGCATAACGCTCAGCTCAAATAATATTCTTTGTTGACAGTTTGGCCCGGCGGAAGGAATTCATAGTGCACCACACCACGATAATCAAAGAAAACTGTCAACATGTCCTTGATTTTCGATCGACTTTGCCGTGGTCTTTTCGATCTTGCTTCACCTTTTCCACGATATTTGTTGGATTGGTCGGTGGGTTCAGGGTCGTATGTGTAAATCCAAGTCTCGTCTCTAGTAATGATGCATTTCAAGTGGTCCTGATAGTCAGACAGCAAAGTTTCACACACATCAATGCGACGCTTTTTTTAACAAAAAATTGAGCGATTTCGACACCAATCGAGACTTGACGCGTTTGAGACACAAAACATTCTTCAAAATGGTTTGGGCTGAGCCAAATGATATTCCAACAGTATCAGCGAGATCTCTAATTGTCCATCGACGATTTTCAAGCACCGAATCTTTGATTCTTCGGACGTGGCCCTCGTCGGTAGACGTTGATGGTCGTCCAGAGCGCGGTTCGTCTTCAACGCGTTCTCGGCCCTCTTTGAACTCGTTGTACCACTCATAAACGATTTTTTTGTGCCATAGTTTGATCACCAAAGGCCTTCCGCAACATTTTCAACGTGTCCGCACAAGAATATTAGTTCCGCAAACAAAATATGATCCAAGTTCTTTGATCAACAAAATCACCCATAGCAAAAATCGACAAATTCACTTTTGGTTGTTTACATAAACACGTGTAACTCGGAAATAATTAAACCTTTTAACAAACAGACGCTTGGCAAATATTATAGACAGTCCTAGCAACCTAGGAAAAAAAATTATCTGCCTTCCTAATACCCAGGAGTTTTAAATGTAATTCTGAAATTCTTTAAAATGCTATCCCAAACATGTGTACGTGATTGTGGTGTTTTAGCGATCCAATGTTTGATTCGTATTATCTGTACGCGTTGCTCGTGTTTAACATTGTGCGTGGGACATTGTTTTCTCCATCCACCCCCAACTCTTAGGGGCAAAACTACTCTTAACCGGCATATATATTATCGTTCTTAAACAAAGCGACTTCCATAGTCCCGAATTCGAGACTAGTGTCTGTTGCTTTCGAGTTATTCTTATGTAACGCTCCTCCACCCCCATCCATAAAGGTGCTCCCGTTCCATGCCGAAAGTATTTTGTTTCCGCTTTGAAAGGAACACCTCTACAAAATTTAAACAAATTTCCTCCACGAGTGTATATTTGTATGCGGAACATACGCACAAACTCACAAACAAACCTATTTTATTTGTTAGAAGATAGATTAGATTAGATAAAAAGGCTTATATCATCTGTAAACAGTATAAACTTTGAAAATTGAGCCATTGTGTCCTTTTATTTACAGCAAAAAGAAAAACTGTCCCAAAATAGAATCCCATCTTTATGTTTCCTCCTACCAAATTTCACCAGATTGTGTATGTTTCAGTGTCACCCTTCGTTTATTGTCCCATGATAAAACATGTATGTCTCATTTTGTCTTAACCATAGCAAAACGGTAAATAGTCGCAGCCAGATACTTTACAATATATTCTGATTTTTTTTTCTAGTTGGGGAAGGTTGGTGGCTTTCACTTATTACGTTCTCGGGGAAGTCTGAGATAAATTCCTAATTAGTTTCTCACCGGAACAAATACGAATGGACTGGTGACAATGATTCTGTACGTAGTTGAAATATTTTCCAGGTTGCGTTTGTTTTCTGTTTACGGTTGTAGAAAGTCTGTTGATACGTTTTGTGGCAAGAACGTCGAGGAAGCAAATATTGTTTGAATTTCCCGGGACGTAAAAACAGGCTCTTGAACTTTCGCCGCTATTGCACTCCACATGCAATCATAGGAGCATACAAGTTAAAACTAATAATGCTACATCTGTCACTATCGAAATTAAAAATGGCATCCCACAAGGCTCAAGCTTAAGCGGCATACTATTCCTCATTGCGGTAAACGATATAAAAACAGCGATTACCACACCGGTTAGGATAGAAATGTTCGCAGATGATATAGTCATCCTCACCAAGGGAGCCAACCTGCACCATTCTATGTCTCTCATACAGCAATCCTTGTGTAACCTAAATGCTTGGGCTAATAATATAGGTTACCACTTCAATCCAGACAAAGTGAAAGCCATCCTGTTTACCCGTAGTAGTAAGTTAAATCCACTTCCCCTGAAGATTAATGATGTAAGCATAGACTATGTGAAACACGCCAGGATACTGGGTCTAACCTGGGATTCTAGATTAAACTTCATTGAAAATATCAGGAACCTTCAAATTGAGGTAAAAAAGCGACTCCTCATCCTGAAAGCAATTGCAGCTCACAACTGGGGTGCAAACGCGAAATTGCTTTCAACCACCTATAAGGCGATCATTTTATCAGATCTGGACTACGGCGCCCATATTTATTGCTCCGCCCAAAAATCCGCTCTCAAGAAACAAGATTTGATACAGAATGAAGCCTTCAGAGTAATTACAGGGTGTATGAGAACCACCCCGGTAGTTAGACTCCTTAACGAAGGAAAAGACATTCCTCTTACATTCCGGAGAAGAATAAGCACAATTAAGTACACAATAAAGTCCTGCAGGCAAATTCCATGAATGTGAGAGCACAATCTAGTCAACCCAACCTGAATTACGTCCCCTTCCTTTTCATAATTCATCAGCCAAACTATTTCGCAGTCTCCAGTTCACCATCCCCAACATAGATCACAATACTACATCTAATCTACCTCCATGGAAGGTTATCGACCTACAAATAGATACCTCATTGACCTTTATTCCCAAAAAGATCCTTACGGCAAGTGCTACAGCTCACCTCGATGCGCTTATAAGGAAGCATGGAAACCCTACATTGGTTTACACAAATGCCTCAAAAACGGAAGCAGGCATTACCTGTGGGGTGATTCTTCCCAACTTCAACAGGAAAATAGCCATCCATAATTCTGTTTCTAGCACCACCGGTGAAACCTTCGCCATACCAATGGCAGTTGAATACTGCCTGGAATCTTCAATCAATAGAATTATGATCCTAACAGACTCTTTGCAATCACTAAAGCAGTTACGAGACCCTAAAATAAGGAATGGCACCATCAAAGCCATCAGAGCTAACCTACATCTCTGCAGTTCGCGAGGGAAATCCGTGCAGCTTGTCTGGATCCCGGCTCATGCGGGCACCGCAGGGAACGAAGAGGTGGACGCACTGGTGCCACGGCACATGAAGCCCCAACCTGTACAGCCTCGGACATCCTAAATGAATGTACAGGAAAAGTGGAGGGTAGCTGAGAGGAGGAAATAACGGCTTCTTCCATCAAAACCTGCAAACATCAGCAGATCTGTGCCACCTCAACAACATCTCAAGAAAACAGCTAATGATAGTCTCCAGAATTAGAACTTTGCTCACCCAACTCACACACGAATATCTTTTTTTCCAGAACAGATCAGCCCACCTGTGATGTATGTGATCAAGCCCTCACCATCCAGCATATTCTATTTGAATGCACAAAATATGAGGATATACGCAGGAGGACTTTAGCCGAGTTCTCTGGAGAAGACTTCTGAATACACACCACGGTGATCAAGAGCCTCCTGGAGTTCGTCTCCTACACAAAACTGTCATCCGCTATTTGAAACGTTGTTCACAATTGTAAATTTTCTAACCTGCTGTAACTTAATTATATAAATACTTTTAGAGGGTCGCCAATAAACAACAGGTTGATGGGACCATAAATCAATAAAAAAAATAAAAAATACAAAAACAACCTTAAAATTTTTTCGTTTTAGATCAATGGAAAATTTTTTAATTTCGACATTCATACAAATCAATCAATTTACCAGTAAAAATATCTTTTTTTGTTTGATATTTACAACTGAATAACTTGTTTACGAATGTAGGAAATGAACGTGTCTGGAGGCTGTGAATTATTAAGTATTTGCATAAGAATATCTGAAAGGTGTCCTCGATGATCAGGCATTCCTGATCTGAAGCCGATGCAACATCTCTTGAGCAACAGTTGCCGTCACCGACATATAATCACCATAAATACTTCACAAATAAAGATTTTCGTGACGAAGCATTTGGCAACATTAAAAAAAAACTATACTCGTCATCAGTTGATAACTATTTCAAATAAAGCTTAAATGAAGGCTAGATTCGTTACAAAACACATTAAAATGTAACTTCAAAAATTACAAGTTGAGGAAACAGTTTTCAAATTTATTAGATAAATCAAATTAAAGAAATTAACGACCTTTTCAGACAATTTAAAATAGTTTACTTAACACTTTACCGACGCTTCAGTACTTTCATAAGGTTTCAATAAAGTTACGTTACTACAGTAACAATTTTGTTTCATGAAATATTTCAAATCACAGATTAACCGTATATATTTTTTAACATATTGTAATGATTAAAAGGTGTTTAATTAAATTGCCCCACGTTGGTGAAGCGAAAAATGTAATGATTAAAAGGTTGATTCATTAATTTGCCCCACGTTGATGAAGCCAATTATGTAATAATTAAAAAAGGTGGTCTTAATTAATAGGAATAAGTAACAAAATTATTATCTATTTAAAAATTTATTGTTGATAATTACGCATCATAAGCTCTGCTTTGCACGCCGAATCCGATCAATTTAACAAACAAATATTTCAATTTTATTTGATTAATTCGTGCCGTTCTATGAAAATACAGTTTTTTATTTTTGCAATCAACTACGTCGAATTTCTCTTTATTTCAGGGTCACCACTGGGTTTGATAGGAAGAACAAATACAATTAACTAAAACATTAACAATCCAAACTCATTGAAGTTAACGGAATACAATATTAAATACAAAAGTAAAAGAAAACGAATGAAAAGAAAAACGTAAATCTGACTATACCCTTTAATTATTATTTACAGTCATTAATAATTGTTTTGTACTCACGACAGTGCTTCTGGTACCAGTTCGGACTCTTGTAGCTTGAAGTCAACACACACTAAACAGGTCATTATACACTGATTCTACTCATTAGATTTTGAACACACATGGTAGTTGCTCTGGATATTTGCTATCCTGGAACCTGGATTAGCCGACTCTCAGTACGTCTCCTCAATGTCTCCCTATGCGAAAATTAGTTCAGTTTGTGTAGCAAAACTTCTGCTTTTAAATTGCGATTTTATAAGTCTCTCCGTCAAAAATGTTTACTTACGTTTTATGTAAACTATTATATCTCGCCGTTGGACTTCCTAGATAGCCCTAGTCATAATTCTAAATCCGCAGACTTATACTGTTCTTATTTCTCTACGTGGACCGAACTGCCATGTCCCAGTTCTCGACGCAGACTGAGTTCTCTAAGCGCACGGTCTCCAGTCTTCATTGTTAACAAAGAAAGACTCGCATCGATTGTCGTCTTTAAGCACCCGTACCGCCAACAATTAAGAGCCTGTTTAATTTGTATTACTATATATTAAAACTATAAATTTTCAACATTTTTTAAATTTAATAATAACTGTTACCAAGTAGAAAGTAAAGCAAAATTTTTTAAAAAAATAATTGTTAGTTAATATTACTTAATTTTAAAGTGTTATTAAGTTTTGATACTTCTTTGTCACTGTCTAAAAATTTTCATATTATCCCGATCAAATGAATGGTTTTCTTCTCAATTATGTACAGTGAGAACATGATGATTTAAAATTTTGTAATTCTATTTATGTTCTTTTAATATAGTTTCAACTGTACGTTTATTTTTACCTATGTTACATTTTCCAAAATTACGTTGACCACATATCTATGACACTATGTTTCTTTTTCAATTTTGTCGTTTAAAGTTTGTTATTGATTTTATAGATGACGCTAAAATTAAAATTTGTTAAAATATTTTCGTTTTTCATTTATTTTACCATAATACCATAAATCGTTTTAGAGCTATATAATCTTGATTTTTTTTATTTTCATTAGTTTTCATTTTTCCTGAACTTAATTCACATAATGACACTTGAAATCAATTTTTGTAGCTTTTAAATTTTATAAAATTTAGTATAAATATGTATTTTTAATTTGAAAAAAATTGCATTCGTTTTTACTTTCTAATTTGTCAAATTTATTATTAAATTTCAAGATTGTTGAAAAATCCGATTTCAATTTAAATATTGTATTAGAAATATATATTATAAGAAGAAATATATTCTGCTAATCTGTGATTTGAAATATGGTATGAAACAATTGTTACCGTAGTAACATAGCTTTATTGAAACCTGATGCAAGTATAAAAGCGTACTGAAACGTCGTTAAAGTGTTAAATAAAATATATTTAAATTTTCTGATGAGGTCGTTAATTCATTTAATTTAATATATTAACAAAACAGAGGAAAATAAAGATGTTATGTGTTATGTAACGTTTGGGCATAATTTTCAAACTACTTCTAAGTCATTTAATGGCTCAATTCGTTGATCTGCAAAGTTTCATGATGCGCAAGGCAACTCCATAAATATGTTAGTAACGTTACACTGGCTAAAGATATTATCGAGTATTATGTAGCCTTTAATAGGAGAAAATATAAAAGAAAGAAACTTTGTTCGTCTTCAGAGTAAGTATCAGAATTGACACTCCCGACTGAAATAAACCAAATAGATGGGCTTTGAGACTTTCTTTTATAACATTCAGTATTTTCTTTACCATTTTTTATACACCAATTAAAAAAAAACACCACAGAATTCACCTTAATATTGGAACGTCTGCTGTTGACTTTTGAGTACGAAAAAAGATACGAGCAATCATTTTCCACTTTTACGAATCGTATCTCCAATAATAGAGTTTTGAATTATTTTCAGAAAAGGAAAATGTTTAATATATAATGGCAAAACAGTCAGAAAATTGTCAATGTAATTAGTGCAATTAGAACAAAATAATAATATCAAGTCTTGTTCACTTGATGAATTCCCAAATTTCGGACGAAACGTAGTAGGAAATGATTTATTTTGTACGTGGGTGGTCTGAAAAGTTTCCGAACTAACAATGATACAAGACTTTTTTTGAAGATAATCGATTAAGATAACTCTATGAGTTTCCCAAAAAAAACAGTCTCCATTACTTTCTCAGTCGAGAAACAGATTTTGCATTTTTTTGAGTCGATTACAACTTCGCAGTCCACTGATTCATCTACAATAATTAATCGGCGCCCAAAAAATTGATTTATTGCTCCTAAACTCCGCGAAAATAACGTTCATGCGAACACTTCTTCAAACGCGGCACCCAACGCGCAGGCAGCTTTGTCATGCATAATCTAGATTCAATATATGACAACCACGTTCTTTGGACATGCTCATAGTCTCTGCTATCTCTCTCGCTTTAATTCGACTGTTGTCTAGCACCATTCGGTGAACCTGAGCGATGTTACCGTCAGTGGTTGTCCTGAACGCCCATCGTCCAAGCTGGTACGGCCACGTTTAAACAAAGCTGCCCATAACGGTTGTAAATGATGCCGCAGAGTCACCGTACACAACGTCCAACTCGTTATTGCCTTTAAAAAAAAACAAATATTTAATGACAGCTCGATACTCGTTTTTTTTTTTTCATTTTCACAAAAACACTCACATCGACTCACTCAAACGGTTGTCACACAACAACTGGTAGTCCAAAATGACTGACAATTTGGTAAGTACCTTTCAAGACATGCACAAACACAATCCCTAGTTTTTGTTGATGAGTGCTGCAATTTTCATGTTGAGGTGGGAAACTTTTCAGATCATATACTGCTGGAATTGTATTAATTATTTTGTCAATTATTAAACTTTTTCTTACCACTAAATTTATTTATTTATTATGACTTAGAAGCCAGACAAATATATGAAAAAATATCATGTTCGGATTTCATAATTTCGAAATGCACTAATCAAATGTTTTAATTTTTAGGCAAATAAATTTTTTTACAACCTTGAAGCTGAATACGTTTTCAATGAAAACGATATTAGTTTTAAGAAAACTTTGTAGTTTGTGTTTTATTCGGTATCGGTGTCGCTTAATTAACTAGACAGACTTCGGCAAGCAATTCTCGAATTTTTGTTACTAACCACCCTAATTTTTCTAAAAATACACATTTGTTCTGAAATTATATCCTCATCCGCGATTAAACATTTCCACCAAGTATTTTTCGTTTTTTTAGGGTAACAGTAATCCACATAGTGCCAACTCCCCTTTAATAGCAAAGGAAGGGATTTGAAAGGGGGATGCGGAAGGGTAGAGGAAGGTAGCCAAGGGTTAACTAGGGCCCCCGGGCTATAGTTTAAGGATCCAACCCGGCAATTCGCCTAAAAGTGATGCAGGGAAAACCCTAGAAAAATCTGCATCAGGTAGGTCGGGTATTTGGTACTTGTCCACGCCCGTCCAATGGTGGGACAAGGGTTAGCTGTGAGCTGTGGGGTCGCAGCTTTCCCCTCGCCGTGTCTTGACCGGTTTGGGCGGCAGTTGGCCGACTATTCCAATAGGAATAGCGGACAACTCTTACGGTATGCCCAAGGTCTGTGACCCCGGAACATACACCGAGGTGCCTCGGCATGTGGCAACCTTAGTTCAAAAACCAGAGAGATGTGAAGGCATCCCCAAAGGTATCCTCCTCCAGAGCTCTCTGGGAAGGTTCACCTGCGAGCGAATTCTCTCGCAGTCTTCCTCCTGCAAGTAGTTTTTTTCATGTAAGAAACTATAAATATGTCGCCAAAGAATATTGTTCATAACAATGTTTCATCCTATTTAATCTGCGTCCAAGCTTCACAGGTTTTCAATAAATAGGAATAAATATTATACCCGTCGGTTAAGATATAGAAAATCTAATTTTTCTCGTACTTTGGAGCGTCAATACGTCAGGAAAATATTCGGGTCAACACATTCTAAAGACTCACTTTGATCGTTTCCACATGCAAGTGAAAGAAAGCGGCAATGCATTAATTCCGACCTCATTAGTTCTCAGAAAAATAGATTATTCGTAAACGGAGGTAGTTTTAGCCGCATCCTCGCGCGGCAGTTTCAGGTACGTGCTGCCAACGTGTAAACACTAAGACAAAGCACGGGTAATAAAGCAAGTGGCTTCGTGGAACCTGAGAGTGATTCATTACCTCTTTCGCTACCGAAGCAAAACGACCACCTAACAGTAGATATGCACGTGGAAAATGCCGCAAATTTGAATCAACAGCGAAACAAAGGTTCAAAGACTGGCCGTGATCCTTAGCTGACGAGGCTGTTCAATTACCACCAACTGTGCTGATGAAAGGAAATTTAAGGACGGCCGGCTCGGCCATCACCACAACAATGACACTTATTCAAAGTAACATTAAAAATTGTAGAAGAAATAATAAAATTTTATGAGACTATTAACAGGAATCATTCCACTACTTTTCTGAAGAACGTTACAGTTCTTCTAAAATATTCTACTTCATCTGACGTATAACAACAAATATATAACGCCATGGAAGCCATTTTAAATTTTATTCTATTTTTTTTTAATTACAGTTTAATGATGCATTAACCTTTAGGTCATTAGCGACTTACATCTGTTAAGTTCTACATTTGTATAACAATTAAATTACTTTATACAATTCAGTTTTCATCGTAAAGTCTATGAGCTTGTTTATTGCTGCTGATGAGTTGCAAACCTCCATCATTTGTTGGGCGGCTATGTTTGATCTTCTTATCTCGCTATATTTGGGGCAGTCAAAGAGGACATGAGGAATTGTAATGGGCTCCTTGCATGAACTGCATAATGACTGCGGAGATCTGGAAATCAAGAATGAGTGAGTGAAACTGGAGTGCAATGTTCTTAATCTGGTTACAACAACCTGTTGCCTTCGAGATAGTTCTTTCGGGTGCGATATTTCTCTGATGCTGCTGACACTTCTGAGGATGACTCCAAATTCCTCTGGTTTCCCAGGTCTCCCCCAATTTTCCTCCAATTTCTTGTAGAGCCCTACTCTGCAGTCACTGCTGGTGCAGACTGGCAGGTTGCTGGATCTTCCTTGATGATCAGCTTCCACCTTCGCTAGGAGATCTGCCCTACTATGTCCGTATGCGCCGGTAGCCAGGCTGTAGTGATCCGGTTTCGGTTTTCTTGTATTTTCAATAAATTCTCTCTAATTCGATTTATGCAACCAATCTGTGCACTGTACTGGTTATTCTGTGTATTGCGTCCTTGGAGTCTGTTAAGATGATATTGTTGGCCTCCGGTGTTTCCAGACACACTTCCGTGGCCATGAAGATGGCGTATAATTCTGCTGTACTGATCGATGCATTACGGTTTTTAGCGAAAGATTTTTCTATGCCTGTCGTAACTATTGCGCACCCAACTCCATTTGAATTTTTGGACCCATCGGTATAAATGACTCTGGCAGAATTGTAATAATTGGTAATTAAGGCATTGTTTTAATTGAAAAGTTAAATTGTAGAGGACACATTATTGATAGCGGTAACCGGCGCCAGAACAGATCGACAATGAAAGGAGAGTATTGTTGAATGGTGGGGAGATGAGCTACGCGCTCAAAATTACGAGACGAAGTTACAGTTAGGCAGCAGAGAGGAGCACAGATCAAAAAGTTTTAACAGTTGGGCAGTTAGCAGAAAGGAGAACAGATTAGATCAAAAAGTTTTAACAGTAGAGCAATGAGCGGAGAGGAGAACAGATCAAAAACCAGAAAACTAAATTCATATTTGTAAACCATTAAGTAAAGGTAATTACCGTCAGATTTCGATTTTCGAAAATCGTTTATAATTTGAAGTTAACATTTTATGTTTGCATTGTAAATAATACATTGAAGTCGGTAATAGCTTCATAGAAAATCTGATTGTTAACAAATATTTTCTTTATTTAAAGGCCCAGTATTCAAGCATTATTAAAGCATCCTTTCATTTAATATTTAAATTAATACAAATTGTTGCTATAACGTAGGGATTCTTTAATGTCATTAACTGATTACCACAAATTGGCACCCCAACGTGGATTAACTGTTATTTAACTTTCTTTCATTTGTAAATATTACAAATTTGGCGCCTTAACGTGAGGCATTGTGTTTATTTTTAACATTCATTCAATTGTATTGATTACCACAAATTGGCACCCTAACGTGCGTTAACTGTGTTTATTTAACTTTCTTTCATTTGTAAACATTACAGTATATATGTTACTATTTCCAATTATGTTTTTAAATATCATGATTTTAATCGGGTGACTTTTCAAACTTTAATTTATGTGCTTAGAATGAATAGTTTTGCTAATTTATTTTACATCTCATAAAACGTTATTGAATATCAGTGCGATATAAATTAATGAAACAATTATTACATTATGAGATAGTAGATTAATATTATTGACAGTTGCGAACACCAACCTTTGTTTTACTTTCAATAGGGTGTTATTAGATTTTTATCACAATATTACCTTTCATAATTATTAATTAAAATTGATAATATGAAATGTTTATCAAAATTCTGACGTTGGTACTTTACTTATAACTTCCATAAAAAAAAACAAGATTGATTTATAGGAAAGTGGCAGAATTAAGAGGCTTTAACCGCTGACGACTACGAACTTCAGTTTTCAAAATAGCTACGCTATCTCCGTCAACAAGGATTTTTAATTTTTTGACGTATATAAACTTCCTTTGAGCCGAAAAAAATGAGCGGAAAAAGTACAGTTTTACAGTTGGGAGTTAGAAGCAAGAGGCGTGAATTAAAAGTCTAATTCACGAAAGTTTGAACAATTTTGTCAGTCAGCAGCGAGGACTAAAAGGTCTAATTTAAGGAACGAGAGAATGTGTTCCAGTCTGGCTATTACATCGAATTGCTAAAAGGAAAGCAATCTTCAGTCAACAGACAAAACCAGTGAGTTGCATTTTCAACACGACTCACGAGATCTACAAATCCAGGTTGCAGTAAATCATCGAGAACCAACCAATTCATTTTAAACCAACCGACAAACTATGTTAATTAGAGTCTGTGAGTAATTAGAATCTGTGTAAATCCCACCATTGTGCTACGAAAATTTAATGTGAATCCTGGGCTGCCGTAAGTAGAAAGAAAACCTTAAAATTATTGTAAACCGTTTTAAAAGATAAACGTCAGATCGTTCTTTAATTCTTGATAAAATGAAATTGTTTAAACTCAATCTTTTAGTATAAATTTCTTCATTAATAAATTTCGTCTATGTTTAGACGCATCGATTTCCTTATAAAGTAAATGTAAATTTTGTGTTCTTTGATTGTTTAAATTCTGCCATTATCAAACCCAGTTCAAGACCCTGAGATCCAAATTATATTTTGTATTTTGAATAATTGTTTTAAAAATTTTGTTAAAAAAATTTGTTTTGTTTGTAAAGAAAATCTTTTCATTTGTTAAGCACATTTTAATTATTACAATATCTTTGTAGTAACTGATAGACTTCAGCTTTTCAGTTTGTGTTGTGTGGGTTGTTTACTTTCAGTTTATGTAGCGATATATCGATTGGCAGTTCGTTAAGCTTCCATGATTGCCGTGGTGTTGTGGTCTATCGTTGGAAAAGTCATTCCTTCCTTTCGTAATATATCCTCTAGTGTTGTGTAGTATTCTAAATTCTTTTATGTAGATATATCTTATTTTACAACTGCTTTGGGCAAGTGTTTTCTAACGTCAGAGGGTTTCCAGGAGTGTTGCAGGGAAATTGTTCCAGCTGTCTTTAGTTTTTTTTACAAATGCGAATTGGTTCACAACTGGTACTCGTCCTTTGGTACCAATTTTCCTTCAGCGGGTCATTTCTCCCCATGTAAGTCGGACCAAGTAACCTCGCGTTTATTACTGCCCAGGGCTGATCTCCTGTCAAAGAGACAGGAAGGGACTACCTTTGGGGATGCCTTTTCCTCTCTCCGTTTTTGAACCTCACTTCCATCCCCAGCGTCATAATATTAGCGATGTACAGCAAAATTGGTGTATTTTCGGCCTGCCCTGAATGGTATTTTAAAACAAGATCAAGCGTTGGAAAGGGAATTAAATTCTCTAAAACCTTTATTCTACGACAAATTAGTTTAATACCGACCATTGTGGAGATATCATCACTAGAAATATGACACTGCTTTCTTTTCGAAAATGACGTTAATTTTCGTAAATTTGACGAACGATTTCTACCACTTCGTTCGACCGAATATCGTACTCGAGTACACCATTTGATGCAGAGTTTAATCCTCTGTAATTTATTACCCAACATTATTTTGAATAGAATGCTTCATGCTTTTACTATTAGCGAAAAACTGAAGAGGTGTAAAATTTCGTGGTTTTCAGGCCACAAACATTTTCTGATGTTTTTAGAAATGGAAGAATTTGTTTTTCACTAATGGCCACAACATATACAAGTTGGAAAATCATACAAAATACCCAACCTTTACCTGACGGAGGCCTTTTTTTCCCACAAGCCGAGGCACCTCGGCCTGTTTTGAGAGGTGTGCTTCCGGGGTCACAGACCTTGGGTATACGGTAAGAGTAACAGTCGGCCAGCTGCCTCCTAAACTGGTCGATGCACGGAGAAGGGAATGCTGCGCCCCCACAGCAAACTCTTCTCCTGCTACCGGAAGGGCGTGGGACACGTACCCAATGCCCCACCTACCTGATGCAGGTTTTTCTATGGTTTTCCCTGCATTACTTTTAGGCAAATGCCGGGTAGGATCCTTAAAGTATAGCCCGGGGGCCACAGTTAACCCTTGGCTACCTTCCGCTTCCCTTCCGCATTCCCCACCTTTCAAATCCCTTCCTAAGCTATTAAACGTGAGTTTCCACCATGTGGATTACCTTCATGTAGGCTGATGCCCTAACAAAATATATTCATGAATTTTTATTAGTAAAATAATACGATACTATTTAAGCGGGTGAGAAAATCCTCCCCGATGTAAAATATGAGACTGGCAAAGCGAGCCAAGGTCAACCCACCCCGGAAATTGCGTCGGCAGAAGTGAAAACACCGTAAAAACTCACCCGCCTCATTTCGTGGCCGAGACTGTACGGTATGGTTTCTCAGGTTTTATTTTTGGTTCCCTTCCTAGAGGAGGCAGTGTAACTCAGTTATTTTAATTTGCCTATGAATATATCGATGTTATCCCATTGCAGAGTTCACATATTTTCATTAATATAATGAATTATCACCAATTAAGTCAGAAACATTATTAAATGATTTCATTAATAAAAATTACATTTCACCTTTAATCAATTAAACTTAAGTAAAGGCAAAAAACACAATTGTTTATGACAAAATTAGGAATTCTCCAGGTTTTACAATATTATTCATAAGCAAAACAAGGGAACTAACTGTGCTGTAAAATATTTGTAGTTCCCAGATGCATCTAAAAATAATGAAAAACGTATCATTTAATTATCCAAACTAAATTAAACAAAATTTAAGAGTCAGTATAAAAACTTTCATTGAATTGAAACAGGTGCAAAACTTCTCCTAAATTTCAAAAATTAACCATTTAAGGATAATTAACATTATTTAGACGACTTCCACAATGCCCTTGAGCCAAATAAAAGCAAATATTTTCCTTTTTTTACAGTCCAAATTTCTTTTATTATTATAACAAAATTTCAGACAAAAATATGCGGGATTATTTATAGAGAAACATATAATAATAAAAAACGGATCATAAATGGAATTTAAGTTTTTGGTCTCATTTTTTAACAATACCCTTTGTTTTTAACTTAAATTGAAGCATTTTGCTAATTAATCTTTTATGTTAATTACTCTCTTAATAAAATATTTACAGGTAAATCCAACCAAGCGTAATTATTCAGGTTAACATTTTTATTCAGGAAAGAATGTTTTGTACGGGTTGACTTATTGATTGTTTAGATTTCTGGCTATATTGTCCAGACTAAACGAGCACTTAAAACTAATATATCATACATGTCCAAATTTTGGACTTTGTCTTTGGAAATTTTAACAAGTACCGTTACTGAGGGCGTTGAAGAATGTGTGTTGAATGCTGTGGAGGAATGGGAATTGTACTTATGCATTCCGTGAAGTTTTTCTTCCTGTAAACACAGAGGGTCAGTGGCTAGATTCGGCCTTGCAGAGATGCTTCCCCCATGACAGAAGCGAGCTCTCTCCAAGGACGTAGCCTTCATTACTTCCTTACGTCACCTCACCTTACTCGTAAATAGACAAACAATTTACGTACCACGCTTGTATGCGAACGCCGAAATAAACTTCTATAATTATTCATGTTGCGTAACAGTTTTATATAGCATCACACATCATCAATTCTTATGAGTTACTTTGCTACAATGCAACTTTCCCATCTAGCAAAAGAAAGAATGGATTCTCGTTCAGGTTTCACATTAGATAAGGAGTTACGGCCCGAAACATTCCGCTGCTCTACTTAACATATGTAAATGAAGTCTAGTAAAAACACCTTGTACTATTGTTAGTATTTTTATAAACAGTAAAAAGATATCAATGGTAATAATACAGTTCATTCGAACATTTGCTAAATTAAATCACAATTTATGGCTTTTTACTTAATTCCGAGGAATCACTCAATTCCGTAACATTATCGACAGGTATTAATAAAATAGTTTAGCTGGAATGTATAAACATAAAAAATTCATGCAAACGATAAATAAAAAAAAGTGATGTACCACTGTGAACAAAAAGTAAGGTGAATTTATTTATAAAACATAAATGCTTAATTTATTCTTCCAAATCAATTTCAGCCCCTTCAAAGTAATCCCCGTCCGATAATACGCACTTTTTTCAACGCATTTTCCACTCCTCGTAACAGTCGGAATAGTCTTTTTCCGGTATAGCCTTCAAGACCTTCTTCGATTCAGTTTTTATCTCCTCAATCGTGACAAAACGGCGTCCCCGCATTGGCCTTTTCAGTTTCCTGAATAGCCAGAAGTCGCACGGAACCAAATAAGGCAAATACGGTGGTTACGGAACGATATGAGTCGAGTTTTTGGCAAAAAAGAAGCGAAGAACCAATGCAGTATAACATGGGGCATTATCGTGATGAAGGAACCAAGAGTTCTCCGCCCATAATTCCGGCCGTTTCAGACGAATAGCTTCACGCAAACGACGCATAACGCTCAAATAATATTCTTTGTTGACAGTTTGGACCGTCGGAAGGAATTCATAGTGCACCACACCACGATAATCAAAGAAAACTGTCAATATGACCTTGATTTTCGATCGACTTTGCCGTGGTCTTTTCGATCACGCTTCACCTTTGGCACGATATTCGCTGGATTGGTTGGTGGTTTCAGGGTCGTATGCGTAAATCCAAGTCTCGTCTCTAGTAATGATGCATTTCAAGTGGTCCTGATAGTCTGACAGCAATGTTTCACACACATCAACGCGACGCTTTTTTTCCAAAAAATTGAGCGATTTGGCACCAATCGAGACTTGACGCGTTTGAGACACAAAACATTCTTCAAAATGGTTTGGGCTGAGCCAAATGATATCAGCGAGATCTCTAATTGTCCATCGATGATTTTCAAGCACCAAATCTTTGATTTCCTGGACGTGGCCCTCGTCGGTAGACGTTGATGGTCGTCTTCAAAGCGTTCTCGGCCCTCTTTGAACTCGTGTACCACTTATAAACATTTTTTTGTGCCATCGTTTGATCACCGAAGGCCTTCCGCAACATTTTCAACACAAGAATATTCGTTCCGGAAACAAAATTTGATGCAAGTTCTTTGCTCAACAAAATCCCCCATTGCAAAAATCAAATAATTCACATTTGGTTGTTTACAAAAACACGAATAACTCGGAGATAATTAAACCTTTTAACAAACAGACGCTTGTAAAATATTATAGATAGCCCTACCAGAGAAAAAAAATATCTGCCTTCCTAATACCCGGGGGTTTTAAATGACAATTTCACCTTACTTTTTGATCACAGTGGTAAGGCGGGTTAAATTATTCACATCGCACTTAAGTTCAACTTGATTATGAAATTTTGAAATAATTACGAAATTATTTTATTTAATGTAAGTTATTCCAATGATTATTAAATTTGTTATTTGTTTTGAAATTGAATTCTTTTAACATACCATTTTTCACTATTTTCAGATTGCTAGAGGCAGTTCTCTACAGGCGCAGAAGGTTCAGCTTGTTAATCACTGGACACTCAATCACGTCTGAATAGTTTTTATCATACGTAAATAAGGTCTACCCTTCCGCATCCCCCCTTTCAAATCCCTTCCTATGCTATTAAAGGGGAGTTGCCCAAAGTGGATTACCCTCATGTAGCCTGTTGCCCTAAAAAAACCGGGCGAATTGGTCGTTGAATAACGACGTTTCGACGGAAATCTCCGCCATCGGTATCAGGTTATTCAGCGAACAATTGGCCCGGTTTGAGACCCGAGAATTTTCTCTAGAACAGATTCACCGGGAAAGCCATCGGTCCTATAAAATTTTACACATTTCTGGAGACGTCTGGTCCCATGGGTACAAACCAGGTGTTCGTCTGGTGCGTGCTTACACCCGACAACCTAGCGCCATGGCCTAGCGAGTTCAAACTTACCAAGTTCTAAATTCAAGTATGAAACTAAAAAGAATAATATTAATTAATTACTAAACCATCGTGATACATTACGAAAGTGGAAATTTTTGGCACAATAATTTTTTCCACCTGGCCCTAATTTATAAATAGCCGTTCTTCCTTATTCTGGGATTTTAGATCAAACCTTTAGAAGAAGATTCGGCTGCTTTACGTTTTCATATCCGAGTCTGCTACTTAGCTGAATGTTAAATTTCGCATATGTTTCCAGTACAGTTTCTAAGGATTCGGTTTGATTTTAACTTTATGAAACCCAAAATGTTTTCGGTATAGATATATAACTGTAGACTGTTTTTAAAGCTATATGTATTCAGTGATTTTGTATTAGGACTGTTCCTTTCACTTTAAAATATAATTTTTCAACAGTTGAAGCCAACATCCTAGGCGAGCGGAACTGTATCGATAACCGTTAAGACTATTTTTTGCAATATAGCAGCTTGCCGGCGAGCCTATTGAATTGTATTGTGTGCAAATGTAGGTGGAGGTAGAAGAGAAACGGAAGCGGAAGTTTACAAGCCTCACGTCTGCGAATGTCTGAGCATTCTTCGGAAGTGGCAGGTGCAATAACCGACGACACCGTCTGCGAAAGTGTATAATTACTCCGGTACATCTGCCTTCAACGTCTTCATTATTAAACTGAATTCATCCTGATTCAGAAAATAAGATAATGAAACTTAGATGATTGCCAAAAGGACAAACTAATTAAGATTTACACCTGGAAAATATACATTCTCATTGAAAAGATATTTTAACTGAATCTGACAACTGCGATTTCAGCGATAAAGTTTATCGTTAAATCAAGGTTAATCACGTGAAGGGAATATTGCAAACTTGTATGACCACCAATCAAGAGCAGGGAAATCAGACGAAAACGAGTAATAATACATTAACGGTCATATATTAGTAAAATCAGTGATGACCTTATAACGATACTATATTATGACGACGTTTCGATACATTTTTGTATCTTCTTCATGTACCACTGTGATCAAAAAGTAAGGTGAAATTGTCATTTAAAACTCCCGGGTATTAGGATGGTAGGTAAATTTTTTTCCTAGGTTGGT
Source organism: Zhengitettix transpicula (assembly GCA_037074705.1). Lineage (NCBI taxonomy): Eukaryota > Metazoa > Arthropoda > Insecta > Orthoptera > Tetrigidae > Zhengitettix > Zhengitettix transpicula. The sequence goes on along the minus strand of CM073594.1, from coordinate 77,998,212 downwards.
AGGACGGTCTATAATATTTGTCAAGCGTCTGTTAGTTAAAAGGTTTAATTATCTCCGAGTTACACGTGTTTTTGTAAACAACCAAAGCGGAATTTTTCAATTTTTGCAATGGGTGATTTTGTTGAGCAAAAAATTTCATCAAATTTTGTTTGTGGAACGAATATTCTAGTACGGACACGTTGAAAAAGTTGCGGAAGGTCTTTGGTGATCAAAATATGGCACAAGAAAACGTTTATAAGTGGTACAACGAGTTCATAGAGGGCCGAGAACGCGTTGAAGACGAACCGCGCTCTGGACGACCATCAACGTCTACCGACGAGGGCCACGTCCAAGATATCAAAGATTTGGTGCTTGAAAATCGTCGCTGATAGTGTTGGAATATCATTTGGCTCAGCCCAAACCATTTTTTGTGTCTCAAACGCGTCAAGTCTCGATTGGTGCCAAAAGCGTCGCTTTGATGTGTGTGAAACTTTGCTGACTGACTATCAGGACCACTTGAAATGCATCATTACTGGAGACGAGACTTGGATTTACGCATACGACCCTGAAACCACCTACCAATCCAACGAATATCGTGCTAAAGGTGAAGCAAGACCGATAAGACCACGGCAAAGTCGATCGAAAATCAAGGTCGTGTTGACAGTTTTCTTTGATTATCGTGGTGTGGTGCACTATGAATTCCTTCCGCCGGGTCAAACTGTCAACAAAGAATATTATTTGAGCGTTATGCGTCGTTTGCGTGAAGCTATTCGTCTGAAACGGCCGGAATTATGGGCGAACAACTCTTGGTTCCTTCATCACGATAATGCACCATGTCATACTGCATTGGTTCTTCGTAAATTTTTTGCCAAAAACTCGACTCATATCGTTCCGCAACCACCGTATTCGCCTGATTTGGCTCCGTGCGACTTCTGGCTATTCAGCAAAGGCCAATGCGGGGAGGCCGTTTTGACACGATTGAGGAGATAAAAACCGAATCGATGGTCTTGAAGACTATACCGAAAACAGCCTATTCCGACTGTTTCGAGGACTGGAAAAAGCTTTGGAAAAAGTATGTTTTATCGGACGGGGATTTCTTTGAAGGGGATGAAATTGATTTGGAAGAATAAATAAAGAATTTATATTTTAGAATTAAATTCACCCTACTTTTTGTTCAGAGTGATACTTCCCTACTATTTAGAATTGATTAGATTATTCATGATCCAATTAAATATCTTATAGAAAATTACAAAGATTTGCTAAAGAGATGGAAGACGAGGGAATACATCAACGTACCTGAATTTAACCAATGATTTTAAACCTCCACCAACTTGTCCCGTGCATAGGCTTTACCTAAATTACATTAACCGAATAACCCATATAGAATTACCGTGCCATCTATAGGTTGTCCGTTACATAATTTTTTTAAATTTTTATGAAAATAGTCGATTAGTTGAGACGAACCATAGAGTAAAAAATAGATTCGAATTCATACATAACATAAAAAATTTACATATTCCGAAGGAACAATTTATGGTATCACATGGCGTCACATCTCTTTTCACTAATATTCCGAATTTTCATGATATTAAAGTCAACTTTCTTCCAATTTGATAACAAAACATAACATCAAATAGAAGGTTCACCCATGGGTTCCCCATTATCACCATTTTTTTCAGAAATTGTAACGAGGGACCTTGAAACTCGTTGTTTAAACCAACTAAAAATGTTGACGACATCTTTTGCATTGTGTACAAAAGCGAGGTCAACAACATTACTGAAATTTTTAACGCGTATCATCAAAAACTTGATTTTTCATTTGAATTAGAGAATGACAAAAAAACTGAGCTTTATGGACGCTTGTGTCACTAAAAATAATAATATTGTTGAAACAAATTGGTACCGGAAGCCAACTAACTCAGGCCGTATTTTAAACTATTTTTCTAACCACCCTGCACACCAAAATAATGCCACGATATACACTCAAAATACGCTTCCGAAGAAAGGAACAAGGCTTCCAGAAACGTTGTGTGATATCACTTCTTTTGTCTGTGTTTGGCTATCTTACTCACTATTATATGTTAAGCTTTCTATTAAGTTTCCCATAAATTTTGACACAGTCTGATAAGGACCACCGCTGAGTGTCTTTTCAGTGTGAGAACTACGTGGTTCTTTATAAGTCGTATATAATGTTCCAGACGATATTGATCTTACAACTGTTTTAGGTTATTTCTGTAGTTGGTTGCAATATTTGCTTATGTTTCAGTAGCAGTATAATTTGTTTTCTTGAAGAATTACTTTCTCTTCTTGTTCTAACCCTCGGCCCATATGTCCTAATAGTAACACCGAAAATGCATTATTATTATCTTCTCATGGCAGCCTGTTATTTAAAGGACCGACTTCCGGGTTCCCCCAATAGAGACGCCACTCTAATACGGCTTATTACCATCTTAATCCAGACAGGAGTCAACTTGGCGTCACGAACGTTCCAGCACAGACAGCAACACTTGACACATATCCAAGAAACTCAAATCGATTACCTCAACTGCTTTCAAAGAATGTAATTATAAATGGGGAAGATATTTTGGAAACTTACGGCATAGTAACGCGTAATAATATAATATTAGTTGATCTCGCAATTTGGTGTTTACCTGTGTAATTTTGAGAGTTAACTTTTGGTTGCTGAAGTCAGAGGAATAAATGACCAAATTATACATCTCTTACTCTTACAAGGTTGTCCTTCACACACACACACCTGTGCAGATCTGAGCCGTGAGATGCAGGCAACTGATCCAAACCCGCTCATCCATATATTTCTTTCAGACAATATGTAGAAACGTTATAATTATTGAATAAATGTGACCGGTTGTAATTTGATCAGTTTTCCATTATTGTCAAATAATAATACGTGAACAAAAAGTTATAATTTAACGTCAGTTTAGAATTAATAAAACAATTGATGACCTTATACAAACCTTATACTTATAATATAAACCCAAAATAATTTAATACTATATTAATCTTTAGTGAAGAAGTTATTTAACCTAAATCTAACTGTTCCTAGTTCTGTACATACTTTCGACAAATAGTGCATTAATTGAGCGGCTATAAAATACGTTGAATTTTATATCCTACAATACTCAAGCAGTATATTAATTTATTCTATTCGCAAATAAATTCACAGGTTTGTTTATTGGGATTGGTGAAATAAAATTGTCTCTCAGTCTTCAAACATTACGAAAGATTAAATTGTTAGCTAGATTCACAAAGAAAAGAAATAGTAGTCATATTGGAGTCACTAATATGGCACGAAAATTAACTTACAATTTCCGCAAGGATCATAAAGTATTTCGTATTGTTTCTTGTAATAATTCTTTGGAGTATTACTGATTAAACATTTTATTCAATCAAAATATTTCTGCTTTATTTCATTACAAATGATCAAATTTTTTAATTATAATTCTTTCCACCTTCGTGCTACGGGTTTCACATCTCCAAAATACCGTTTCTCGTGTTTTGAAGAATATGTGTACCAATTTTTATTGAAATCTGTCTACGCGTTTAAATCTGTATAGATATCAACGTAAATACATACATACATACAAATATACATCCTTTTTTATTATAAAGATTTACATAATGACGACGTTTCGATACATTTTTGTATCTTCTTCAGGTGCTTTCCTACAGAGGAGGTATTTACAATTGATTCAGTACCGTTGATAAATAACTTATGTGTAAATAAATGGAAACACAAATTTACAGAAAAAATAAACTTACAGGTACAATTTATTTTAACAAAACAGAATAAACAATTTAGAAAAAATAAAGGAGTTGTAAACAGTGCTTAACTTAATTGTATCGTTATGTGAAATGAGTGTGGCTTTGGTGCTTTTCATGTGTATCATTTCTGATACGTTTGTATGAATTTGGCTCATCATCCAACACCTCAACATTATCCCAATTAAAATCGTGTTTTTCTCCAATCTATCGTTTGTTAGTACACTGTGGCGGGCCGTTTTATAATTATTCTTATGCTCTTTTATTCTTGTTCCTAAGGCACGTTTGGTCTGGCCAATATAGGATTTACTTCGCTACAATTGATTTTATAAAATACATTGTGTTGAGAATATTTGTTAATTTTGTCTTTACTCCCCTTAATGTAATTGTTAAGCTTATTGTTTATTCTAAATACAACTGAGAAGTGAAAATCTGTTAGAATATTTTTTATTTTTTCACTTAATAAACTATGATAAGGCAATACCACAATCTGTTTTTCCCTATTCAAAATCGCTGTCATTACTACGATCAAGTTTATTAATTGTTATGAAGATGTGTTTATTGCTGAAGGTCAGAGGATACGCATTAGTAATTAAAATATTTTTAACTATTTTGATGTTATTTTTGTGGAATTTGGGGTTGCATAACAACATAGCCCTACCGAGAGACAGACAGAGAGAGAGAGAGAGAGAGAGAGAGAGAGAGAGAGAGAGAGAACTTTTTTTTTTCAGTTGCGTCTCTCTCGGCTCTTAAATTTTTTTTTTGCACCTGAAGAAATGATGTCGTGCCATGTCCGCCCGTGCCATGAGCGGACAACCTCCGCCTCGTCCCCCCGGTCCATTCCGCAATACTGACCGCTGAACGAGAAGGTATAAAGTTTCCGAATTTTTGTCTGTATTTGGTTATCTTCCTTATTATAAAATGCAGTTATTAAACATTCAATTGCAACATAAATACAAATGCAATAATGGTTTCCGTCTGTATAATTTAGATTACTTAGACCAAAAACACACAATTAGATTTTAATTTAATTGAAGAACATAAGAAATGATTTCAAACGAAGCTCAGCCTTAAAGGCGAAGAAAATATCTATATAGAGAGGACTCTACCAGGTCACGGGTTCGATTCCCGGTCCGGACGAGATTTTCCATCCTGATCCCTTAATTATAATTTAATTAAACAACATGTGGACCCTCATCAGATGTATTTACTCATATATATTAAATAGTAGATATAAATGTACAAGAATAATTAACCGATAGTCAAATATCATAAAACTATGAATAGTATGCAAAATTGGTATAGTACGAAAAATTTGTATAGTGTGCAAAATTTGTATAGTATGCAAAATATGCACATCATAATAAAATTTGAAAAGTAGAAAAGCTAAAGAAAAAAATATGTAAGGTGAAGAGAATATTGACAAAATAATAGATTCGCCAAAATATCTAAATCGTAAAATTCATTATAACGACAAACCAGGATAAGGAAATATATATAAAAAAAATAAAAAATCTTCTTTTCCCAAAATAGATAAAATAACTGTCTAATGTATGCCAATAAGTACGTATCAAATTCTGTAGACGTTATGAGAATGTACATAAAATAATGTATCAAATGAAACTGTAAATGTAGGTGTTGAAAAATCATATATAAATAGTAGGTATTAAGACCGATGGTTTTAGATATATTGCATAATAAGTCACTATTCGTTTTTATATTGTCAGAGAAAATTGATGTGCATGTTTACAACTACAATAATTTTTTTGACAAATTGAAGGTATGATTTTGGAATATAATTTACAAAATAATTAGTAATTTTTATATACGTTTATTATAAAAATATTTATTGATGTTAATTATATAATTATAGGATTTTGTAAATTAGAAATTTTTTATATGATATGTATTTTGTAGATTTTTTAAAATCAGCAACTGTGTGCCTAGCATTAAAACTAGACTTTTAAGAATAATCATTAATTTACTTCTGAAAATCTTAAACTATGTACTTAACACTTCACTAACGCACTGTGTTCTGCTTGTATGCAGAGACTTTACAAGATCAGCTGATTTCCTTCTTTTCTATCTCCTGGTATAATGTTGATTTTCCAGAAGTTGCCGGACAACTGGGTTGACGTGGAGGTGAAGCCCAGCTTCATGTTTCCCAGCATACCTTCTTCTTTTATGGTTGGAATCTGGAGATCCCTTTGGAGATCTGCATTTGTGACCTACCATGAGGCATTCACAATGTTTCTTAATACTTTATTTTGAAATGTTTGAGTCACAGTCACAGCTCCAAAGCTGAACACCGCAGAGCCATGTTGGTTCCAATATTTGAATTTCCAACAAACTACTGATTTACAATCAAAGTTTGGAGTTTCTTCCAATTACCCAATAATATTGTCCATATTTTATGCTTAATCAGATTTTTTTTCTTAACATGTTCTTTCCACCTAAGTTTGGTGTCTCGAGTCGTGCCCAGGTACTTGACGTTGTTCTCATAAGGCACAATAGTGCCGTTTATATTTAGTGACGCTGGGTCTTTTGATTGTTTGTTTGTGAATACTATAAGGGTAGATTTATGCTCGTTCAGCTTTATCCTCCATTGTTTAGTCCAGTCAGCTATTGCGTTGCTGGCTTCTTGTAGTCTTCTAGGTGAAAAGTTTTGGTCTTTCTCTACTGCAAGTCTGCATCTGTAGCTACCTCAGCTCCTCCCAATTTTGGGCTATCGCTAGTGTATAGTAAGTAGAGGATAGGACCCAGGACACTACCTTGTGGCACTCCGGCTCTTACCTCCTTCAGACCTGAAAGTTCATCTCTCTGTTTAATTCTGAATAGTCTGTGATGTATGATGTTCAAATCTCAGCATAATGCTTTGGCAGAATTTTTGTAGATGATTATGACTAAACTGCCCATGTTCATAATTAAACAAAAAATATTAAGATTGCAGTTATAAAATTATTGATTGAACCTGATTGAAAACGTGGGGTTAAATTACAAATTTAAAAAATAAACTGACACAGTAAGCATTGTAGTGGTAGGTTTTTTAAATGATGAAGTAAAGGATATTTTACAGAATTTATTAATTAATTATCTGAACATGGACAAAAAAATAAAAAAAATACAGTGTTCAGTTAGCCTGACAAAACAATCTGATCCCTTAATCTCAGTTAAACATGGTCTACGGTAATTCCCCCTAGGCGCGTCAAGGATTGAGATACTTGGCAGTTATCTTCGTTGATGTCTGGCCGTTATCGTGTGGCACCCTCGATCTCTCCAGGTCCTCTCGAAACTGCAAGTGTCCTCTCGTAAACTGGAAGTTGGGGCTGCACGTCCGTCGCTGGCGACGGTTTGTCCTTCTGTGTCTATACTTTTCTTTTTCAGGCCCCTCACTGTATGTCAATAATCTATCGTCTCGATCATCTTTGGATCGATCTTTCCTCAACCAAGAAATATCATTGGTTCAGGCAGTCACGTGCTAATTCTGGGATTTTAAATGAACGTTTCCCACGGTGCGACAGTCCAGGTAACTTCCGAGGGTCAACATCCTACGTGTCCAATTCCAGAAGGGATTATCTCCCCGCCTCGGCGGCGCCTGCTAAAATTCCAACTTACCAAGCTCTCAACCCTTGCTAAAATATAATTATATTAAAATGAAACATATATATCAATAATAAAACTATCGCGCTACAACATCTGTAAATTGTTGTTTTAGATGTAAATTTTTAAACAGATTTCATTTTCTTGTTACTCCATTATTTTCTTTTAAAGTATGAATTGACAAAATTTGGATAACTATTAATATGACTCTCTTATTTACAGCCAGGTTGTTCCGTTGGTAACAATATTGGAGGCATAGCATTTGTTAAATCAGCACGCAATCAATTCCCTGCACTTCATTTTTATTTAACAAAAATTTTGATTATGTACATGTTTCGCAATAAACCGGAGCACATTCTTCAGAGATATTTCTAGAGCAAGACTTTAACAAAGCTGATAGGTGTTATCACATCTTATCGTCGTGTCAACACTCCCAGTACCTGACGTCTAGGCCCTTTCTAGGAAGAAATTTATCTCAGTGTCAACTCGGGCCAGTAATTTTCCCAAGTAATGAAAGCACCCCAATCTCTGAATATAAAATAATCTTTCAATAATCAATCGGTTATTTACTTCAATCAGTTTTCATTTTTAGGGCATGTCTTATACAGAATCGTTTTACATCGTCGTTGGAACACATCCATGTTAATTTTTATTCTATTCAAAGTAAGAAAAGAAATTAAATTAATTTCAGGCTTTATGCAATTGATGGAAGAGTTTAATAAAATACTATGAAGAACACTAATAATCATTTAATAGTGGAATCTGTCGAAATGTGCATTGAGGTAACTGGTGGTCAGTGCAAACAAACTGAATTGTTTTTCCAAAGGTAATTTATATTATAAATAAATAAGTTTTTCTGTAATTTGGTCGGGAAAATCAACCGATAAGATCAATTTTATTATGAATATTTTATCTTTGAAATTAGAAATACAGACACACTGAACATTTATTTAGCTTGATACGACTATGCTTAAAATTGTCCGTCTCTTTCAATCTGAACTACATAAATTTATCCGGTAGCACCAAAATTGCTCAACAATAATTCTGTTATGGTTTTTTACTTATTTATACTTATTAAGTATAAAATAATTTCATATCACACTGCAGGCATGTTCAGAAAGGAAGTGTACTAGATTTTTATATATTTTTAGATAAATTATATATGAAACAAACATAGGTTCTTGTTGACTATTTTCCCACATAATTCGCCATCCCCTTCGCATGTGGTGAGTCGTGACACAAGATTTTTATGCCCTCCTCGAAGAACTCTCTCGCCAGCTCCTTCCCTCACTTCTTTCATGCACCTGCCCGTCAGTCGAATATTCCACCCATGTGAGTCTTCAGGAAGGTGAAAAGATGATAATCTGAAGGCTCCACGTCAGGGGAATACAGCGGATGGTTCAAAATATCCCAACCCTGATTGCTAAGGCTGTGTGAGGACGGGCGTTGTCCTGCAACAAGCACACTCCTCTCGGCAGCATTAACATCATTTTGTTCTGAATGCTCCTTTCGAGTTTTTTATTGTCTCAAAAAATCGTTATGCATTAATAGTCTCCCCCTGAGGCAGAAATTCGACCAAAAGGATGCAATTTTCGGTCCTAAAACACAAGTATTTTGGTTTCTTCGCCAGACATTGTGGTTTTTAATTTTTGGGCTTTTGGGGAATCGGTGTGACGACTGTCACATTCGTTCTCCTCATAATACTTTCGCCGTAAACCGTTTTGATTCGATAGGTGTTATTCCTTCCGCGAGTAGCACGTGGCGGGATTTCTTGCCGACATATTTCACATAACTGGACATTACTACAACGTGAGTTTACGTACTACCATGTTCCTGAGATTCTCGCTCTGTCATGAGATCCCCCTCTCTACTACTCAGTGCTGCCAATTCTCAAAACAATTTCAGAGCCCGTTATGGTCACAGTACATTATCTTCCTGGACATGCCTCGTGTATATATATATATATATATATATATATATATTGTAATAATTAATAAGAATATTTAAATAAATTAAATTTGCCCCACGTTGAGGAAGCCAATTTATGTAATAATTAAAAGGTGGACATAATTAAAAGAATTAATTAACAATTTATTCAGATTTAAACATTTATTCTTTAAAAGTACAAATGGTAATCCCTACTTAACACGCCGAATTTCATAAAGTTAAGAAATATTTTATTTCAATTTTTGCAATTCGTGGCGTTTTAGGAAAAATACCACTTTATATTTTACAATCAAATACGTCGAAATTCTCTTTATCTCAGGGTCATTACTGGGTTTGATATTCAGAACAATCCAATTTAATAAACTGACATTAACAATTCAAACTCATGGAAGCTAACTTAATACAAAATGAAAATAAACGAAATCAAATAAACCAAATGAAAAGAAAAACGAAAGAAATCTGACTTCTACCATTAATCCTCGTTTACAGATTTTAAATAATTGTTTTGTACTCACGAATGTCTTTCTGGTACCAGATATGATTCTTGGAGCTTGAGGACAACACTCACCAAAAAGGCCATTATTCACCAATTCTACACAATAAAATTTTAATACACTCGGTCGATCTCGTTCTCTGCCACCTGGAACTTTGGATCAGCCGCCCCTCAGTCTGCCCTCTGACATAGGTCTCCTTGATGCCTCTATGTTACATTTAGTTCAGTCTGTGTGAAGCAAAACCTTTTGCTTCCAACTTTGCGATTATTATTTGAGTCTCTCCGTTAAAACTTTACTCGCGTTTCATGTAAACTAGTAGATCTCGCAGTTGTACTTCTTGGACCGCGCTATTCATACTTTGAAATCAGCATCCTCGCTTTACTGTAACCTTTGCCGAACTGATCTGTTTCGCTTCTAGCCGCAGACTGGCGTTTGTTTCTTTTTGATATATTTTCGCCGATAACAATCCAATTTAATTAAAACAATTAATGGCCTCTTTAATTGGTATTACACTCATAAAGGTGTCGTCGCACTGTAAAAAATATAGAATCATAGAAACAAAAACAAGAAACTGAAAATAATTAATTATTACTTCAAATAATTAAAAATTGCTTGAGCCTATTATCCTTCTGCATTAATACGAAAAAGATTAAGAGAACATTAGTCAACGTGACGAAGAGTAGAACTAGGTTCGAAGCAAGGTTTATTAATTTTAATTCGGTCTGATTCCCGATTTGATAGTACGTTTCCAAAGTTCATTTTAGATATGTTTCATTGTTCACATCGATGGCCTACTTTCATCTCTTCATTAGAAAAAAGGCTTACCATATTGATATTGCTAATAAATGTTTAGGTGTCGTAAGCTAGGAACAGGGACAGAGTTCAAGAGTCGTGTGTTCCAAGACGGATGAAATATGAAGCATCAGGAGCAGCGTGTCTGTAGGCAGGCTGCTCTTACAATGTCAACCCGAACACATATTTCATGAGAAGGACGCATAAACTATGCACGCAGTTGTCTCCTCTCATAGCAGGGGGGCAGATCCCAGAATACACGTCCGTAGGCGGCCCCGACCGGCACAAATTAAGGGAATTGGAAACGTTTACGATGCATTTCAATCACGGCGAAAGTAGGTCTCAGCAAGACGCTGATGAGCTCCGTATATCTCTGTCGGGGATCGAAGCCGTTGCCAGGAGCTAGTAGCGCCCTTCTCCGATTCTTCAGTTTCAATTAGCTGTTAGCTCGTCTGACGTTGCTAAATGTGCGGCTCCGTTGCGAAGTAATATGCCGTGTCCTGAGAGAGACAGAGAAAAAGAAGAGTTCATATTCGGGCTCGCATCTACACGACTGCAGTTGGGAAAGAACTTTCAAAATCACGGCGTTCAGCTAAACCGTCAACTCACGGATAATTCTCAAATATATTGAGCTAATAGTTTTAATCATTCTTCGCATATATTCCTCTACTTATGTAACTTAATATTAAGTGACCCGGGGCAATCAGAAACACCAAACAAGTCTTTAACCACAGGGACGAGAAAGACTAGGGAACGTTGAGAATTGTCTTTATCAATTGAGTCCCAGTAATGAGAATCTTTCTGGTCTTTCAGAAAATATAAAATTACGTAAAACGTATATAATTGAATCTGTGTAATTTTTTTAGTAGCAGGTGACTTGAGCGTAATTCACGTAGTGACCACTTCCCTACAATAGCATAAGAACGGATTGCGATAAAACGTGATCTGGCGCAGCCCAGCGTAATTACTTGTGATATGAAGATGTATGCAGTTGAAAAGATAACTTCTTCAACGACAGCCTTGACGAAGCACGTGAACATTTTACGCTCGTGCCGGTGACATAAACACCACCCACCCCTATCGTCTTATGTGGCGTCGTCAGTGGATTATTCCTCTTCATACTAGACTAAAAGCATTATGAAAACTGAATACATAAAATGGTACAACTAAAAATTCCGCCAAATGTAACGGGGAAGTATAGTTTTTAATAAAAAAATGAGTTCATTTTGTATATATTTTATTGCATTAATTATTTAAAATCAATTGGCTTGAGGCCTTTAAATTCATTAGTTCAAAACAACACAATAATTAACACATAAGTATAAAATATAAATGTTATAATTGTTAAAAGTTGAAGAGTTAACAAAATGGTAGAACGGTCTAGCTCAGTTAAAAGTTGGTAGACATGAAAACACTTTTTCATCAGGGAGTTAACTAATGGTGTTGTAAATATCTCTAGAAATTGTAGACTGAACTCTACCGTAATAAAAACCTCGTAATTTGACCTCAGCGTCTCGAACCGGCGTACGGCAATCAGGCAGAATCTGCACAGCTGTTCAGGAACTCTCGCGGGATAGAGTGCTTTTAAAGCTCCACTTCGTACTTACAATTAGAATTAACGCTTCAATTCCCTTGATTGTCGCTTCCGTTTATTAGCTAGCATTTTTATTACAATAATTAACACGCAGAATTTATCAGTAACAAATAGAACTTATGAATATTAAAGAGTGTTCAATTATAAACGTGATAAATCAGAGGTTTACTGCTCAATTTAAATATCCTGAAGGAGTTAATACGTAGATAACAGTTTATAATTACAATACAAGTTTATGAAAATAACTTCCTTCATTCTTGTAGATTTGACAGTATTAAAAATACTCGAAACCAATAATTAAATCGAATTCACTTCATTACAATAAATTTATTATATTTAAAAAACATTTTCGGTATATATTTTCACGTTTACGCTAAATTTTTAATAATAGAGCAAGGTAAATTAATTAAGACAATGGTAGTTCTAAATAAAATATTTTCAAATATTAGAAATTGTGTAGCGTTACAGTTTAATGATTGATTGATATACTTTTAACAATTAATTATATTAGATACCAGAAAAGCTTGAGAACTTGGATAGTTGGAAACTGGCCATGTGCCACTGTGTCGTCAGGGAGAAGCACGATACAGACAAACATATGGATTTTTACCTACGAGAAAGAGACTTTCTGCAACAATGAAAAATATTCATAGCACAATAATATTCTTGGTCCAGGTTGAGATAAGTTCGAGATCTTTGCATGCAGCAAGGCTGCTGTGCAAAATCATTCAACGACGGTGAGGGAGATCTACAGAATTGTATTATAAATTATCATATTTGTAAAAAAAATTATTTTATTTTCTACATTATGAATTTATCTTTTATTTAAAATTTTACATCTGAAGTGGTCCCAAAACATTAGGGACGAAACGTAGTGTCTTCATAATTTTTAAAATTGCTCTTAATAAATCTCTGACTGATTGGCTTACGTTATTTCATTTATTATAATGTCAGATATATATAATTGTTAAATGTTGTCAAACATCCATTTTGCACGATGGACATTCATCAAGCGCTACGGCAAAATATACGAATAAAATTATACTTTCTTAGAAACCACCCATATAGTATTATAATTGATTATTTAAATCCGAATGACCTGGCACGTATAAAATCCTGGGCCACACGTATACCGGTTCTACCTCCCAGGTTGTGCGTGCTACTGTTATATCGTAATGTAAATGTTCTGTTATAGAAAAGAAGGTGTTTCAAATGTACAGCGACTCAAAAAATCACTGGAACACAATTTCTACGTGAACACGACACCGGAAGAGAAATAACTCCAGTTGATTTTCATCAATTTGACAATTTTAATTGTTGTAAATATAACAAATTTCAAATTCCCCCCTTCCCCACACACACAACATTTTCAACATATTTGTCAATGAAATCGATAAAAATAACGCCTCTTTTTCTCACGCGATAAAATGAAGTATAATTATCTTTGAGAATTCACGGGATCAAATGATTGTTTTGTCATTTACGATACAAAGATAGACAATCAATGACATCTACGTAAACAAAATACCCACTAAAGACTCACACGTCATATTGATATCGGTCAACAGATAACAACGAGATCAACTTTTAATTATGTATCAATTCTATAAAAATAGATATATGTCTGTTCGTATGTTCCGTCTGTTGAAATATCAACCAAATTTCGTGCACGTTACTTACGATCCGGAAACAAACACTGATGGGATAAGACGCCCATTAGGGTGGATATAGGTGTGGAATTTTTAAAACATACGGAAAACCCCGATTTTATCGTAAGATGTACAACGTAAGGGCAAGGTGCTCTGCGTTAGTATTCAATTTGATAACTCGTTCTCTAGGGGTAATTTATGACCTCAATCATCCGTTAAAATAAATTTAAACAAAGCTTGTATTTATGAAGGAAATCGACTTGCAGGTATACTTTCTAAAATACGTTAGCAGGCGGCGGGGGGATACTCTATGCAAATTACTCCTCAGGTACAAATTAACGTGGCTCTCATATCTATGCCCTTGCTTTCACTAAAACTTACGAATATTTCTTACTCTCACTATTAATCGTGAAACACGTTCTCCATCCAACTGTTATCATTATCTAACAATACTTTCCTTTCCCGCTATATTACTCTAATTGCTCCTTTATATCAGTCCTCAAACCATTAACACTTTGCTACTATTGTACAAAAACTCCATAAGAGTTCTTATGTCGAGGTTCTAAGATAATTTCCACCGCGCATTGGGACCAATGGCGGCTGGTGCATATGTGCTTATAAATGAATTTGGGAAGAATTAATTTAAATTACTTTTAAGGACCTTCTTAATAATTGTGTTTCAACAATGCGAATCTCTTCAATATCTATAAACTGCCGGCTTTGCGGCGCACTCGCCCACACTAATGCAGCCAGCCGGCCATGTCTGTGCTACGAGCGGCTGAGCACAGGACCCCTCAGGAGTGACAAATACGCATGCGCAGTATTCTGTCCTCAACCCCCTGTGCACCCCGTAAAGAAACTACCGCTTCCTGGTGCTACTGAGAAAACACCACGTAGAAACGATGCCGAACCGTACAATGGCACAGATAGGTGGCCGCATCTGCATCAGGCATAAGGCATAAGCAATAAAATCAAAATAAATTTGAACCACGCAGTAATTAAAAATCTTACTTTAAAGTAAATAATCGAAAGTTATTTTAAAGATAAAAAACATTTTAAGAGCATTATAGTGCAAGAATGTATCACACGAGCCTTCATACAATGCTACAAACATGCAAAAATTAACTTTATTTAAAATTATCTTGAAATAATATAATTACCTTTGAAAAATTAGTTACTATTGGAAACTATGTGGATAGAATAAAAATGTAGCATATTAAGGGTTGGGTCGGAGCATTGCAAACACTATAGCCGTTGTAGTATTATTATTTTACACTAGTTGAATGCCCGACATTGCCCACGCACTTATTATATAAACCCGAAAAAGTATTTAATTCTATATTAATCTTTTGTCGAGAGGTGATTTAACCTAAATCTAACTGTTCCTACTTTCGAATAAAATACATAAATATACTCTTTGAGTATTGGAGGATATAATTGTCCCTCAGTTGTTAGCTAGATTCATACTGTAAACAAATAGTCGCCATATTGGAGTCATTAATAGGGCACAAAAATTAACTTACATTTTCCGCAAGTATTGTTTTTTATTATTATTCGATGGAGTATTACTGGATGAAATTATACTTTTTATTTAATGAACATATTTCTGCTTCTTTTCATTACGGAAAAAGGAACTATTTCCTTTGTTTGTCGCGATACGCAGTAATCTAACACAAAATTATCGCGTTTTTCAATTATAAGTCTTTAAACCTTTATGCTAGGGGTTTCTCACCCCCACAGTACCGTTTCTCGAGTTTTGAAGTATATGTGCACCAATTTTTTTTTTTGCAATCTGTCCACGCGTTTAAATTTGTATAGAAATAACGTAAATACACGCATACATACAAATACACATCCTTTTTTATTATATAGTTAATTATCCACCGCAATTGTTGGCGTTTCGCGGGATGAAATCGCGCGAGAATGTCGGACCACCGGCAGATAAAAAGAGTGAAAATTTTTAGGAAAAAAGAAATGTTTTATATTTTGTTAACAAACGTTTATTGTATTTTAATCTAAAGACAATTATTCGAACCCCACCCATATTAAAATTAAATAAATAAAATTCAGACCGTAACATATTGGCTATGCACAACGTGTGGCAATTAAATAAAATATTAATCATATTTAGAGATATTAATCCAGGCCTTTACAACATGATCAATTCCGCTGCCAAAAACATGTGGCTCGGTACAATTTTACTAAACCTTAATATATTTTAGTGTCGTACGCTTTCAACATTTGGTGCTGACGTATCCGCTTTTCAAGGCTCAGGAAACAAACTCGCACTTTGAAGCCATTAAAATTTGTCTGTGAAATGTATTCGACCGTCGAAGTTACTATCGGATGTAGACAGATTGCTCAATAATTGCTCCCTACTTGTAATTATTAAATTGTTAACCAAACTGGTTTGCTACAGTGTCATCGTAGAAACAACGAGCCATTGCGACCAACGCGTGCATCTGGAATTATAATTACCTCGCGGAGAATTCACGAATAGAAAACCTTGCGTCTGTCCTTGTCTCCGAATGGTTGAGAAAGAACCTAGAATTGTTAATGTCACACGTTGTTTCGACTGACTGCAACCACAAGTTACATTGCAACACAGAAATAGCTGTACTACGCCCAGAGAAAAGAATACATCCAAAATAGGACAGCTTGGTGCTTTGAGAATTATCGCAAATCGTTCTCGAAACAACGTGTAAGTAAGTTTTAATGGCTTCGCTTGACGAATAACGATTCCATTATAATATAAAGAGGGTAAATGTTAAAAACACCAGCCTTCTATTATAAAATTTAAACATAATATTTATGAACCACAACGTTTCCTCCCTGATTGGGATCTCTTCAGCTGTGCAATCAGAAATTAATTCAGTTACCTAAAAATTTAAAGGAAACAAAGTCTTACATACATTATAATTTAACACAATTATATATAGATATATATTTATGTTCCTTACAATTTATCAAATTCCTAACATGTGGTTTGTTCACTCGTTGCATGACTTACTGGCCCAGCTGTTAAGAGTTTTTGAATTTTAATGTAAATAAAAATTTATTTAATACAACAAGTAAATGACAATAATAAGGAATCATGAATTTCATTTAAATTAGTGGTGCCATTTTTAACATTAATAACCGAAGCTTCTAAACATCTAACACTACAGAAGCTGCCAACAATAAACTACGACAGGCATATGTCGAAACTTTTAGGAATATCTTTGAAAGGATCATGTTTACCAACAATGGCGCGAATGTTTAAAATTTCCCGCTCTTTCATACAAATTTACCAGACTTATCGAACAAGCTTCGTAGTGGAACCGCACTAGGGACGTACTCATAAAAATTTGACAAATAATGGAATTATAGCGAATTTACCACTGTGAACAAAAAGTAAGGTGAATTTATTTAAATATAAATTCTTTATTTATTCTTCCAAATCAATTTCATTCCCTTCAAAGTAATCCCCGACCGATATAACGCTGGATTGGTCGGTGGTTTCAGGGTCGTATGCGTAAATCCAAGTCTCGTCTCCAGTAATGATGCATTTCAAGTGGTCCTGATAGTCAGACAGCAAAGTTCCACACACATCAACGCGACGCTTTTTTTTCAAAAAATTGAGAGATTTTGGCACCACTCGAGACTTGACGCGTTTGAGACACAAAACATTCTTCAAAATGGTTTGGGCTGAGCCAAATGATATTCCAACACTATCAGCGAGATCTCTAATTGTCCAACGACGATTTTCAAGCACCAAATCTTTGATATTTTGGACGTGGCCCTCGTCGGTAGACGTTGATGGTCGTCCAGAGCGCGGTTCGTCTTCAACGCGTTCTCGGCCCTCTTTGAACTCGTTGTACCACTTATAAACGTTTTTTTGTGCCATAGTTTGATCACCAAATGCCTTCCGCAACATTTTCAACGTGCCCGCACAAGAATATTCGTTCCGAAAACAAAATTTGATGCAAGTTCTTTGCTCAACAAAATCACCCATTGCAAAAATCGAAAAATTCACTTTTGGTTGTTTACAAAAACACGAGTAACTCGGAGATAATTAAACCTTTTATTAAACAGACGGTTGGCAAATATTATAGACAAACCTACTATCCTAGGGAAAAAAATACCTGCCTTCCTAATTCCAGGGAGTTTTAAATGACAATTTCACCTTAATTTTTGATCACAGTGGTACATAGGAAAAATATAAAGGTTTCTCTACGTGTGCTATGCTGTGAAAATAAAATAAAACAAAGGAAGGGAAGGGAAGATAAAAGACGATAGCATGGCCGTTACTATATCAATCAACATACCGTGGAATATATTAATTACGACAGCCATGAGCCCTTTGTATTAAATCTATTATGGAAAATATATTTGAGTTCTGTTCTCTGTCGCCGTAGGTACGAAGTATTCATTGAATTATGTGTGTCAGACCTCGCTTAGGTCCATTGTTTACCGAATCTTTTTCTGTTCGTCGGCCACCTCTTTGCACGTTATCCACGGTGCATTTACGTCCTTAATGGTGCTGCGTGCAAATCCTAAATTACAGGCATTACAACAGGTAGCCTCTTCCGCCGGACAAATGCCAAGGCCGGGCCTCCCACGCGGAAGTCGTCCTGGACAGTGTGCTCAGCTATTTAGCTGGGGTTCTTGTACCATTTTGTATCTTAGCAAACTTTACGAATTTTCGCCCGAACTCTTCGGTCGTTCTCAGGGTTAAGCGGAAGCCAAGGCGACGCGTCCCACGTGTCTTGAAAAATCGACCTTTGGCAGAACTTTCTTTTAATAAGTTTTAAAAAAATTGAGAGTAGCTTATTTTTACACTAGAGATTGAGTCACAATAAATTGTTTTTATGTAGCTGGTTAGACACAAAAGCGCGAAAATTATGAACCAGACAGTTAACGCTATCATTACAGGTCAGTGCAAAATGTATATATGGTGTTACTTTTTTGGGAAATTGATAAGTCGGTGAAACCCAAATTATAGAGAATGAGGGATACATTATAAACCGTCTGCACAAAAGGTCGGGTATTTTATTTTTCCAAACTGTATATGTTGTGGTCATTAGGGAAAAACAAGTTTCTAAAGGACTCTGGAAAGGTTTCTGTCGCCTAAATACTACGAAATTTTGCACCTATTTTCAGTTTACAACTAATAGCAAAAGTGTGATGTCTTATATTGAAAATAATGTTCAGTAATAAATTGTAGAGCATGAAATCTTCATCAAATGGTGTATTCGAGTACGAAATTCGGTCGAACCAAGCGGTAGAAATCGTTGGTCAATTTTGCTATATTTTACGTCATTTTCGTAGAGAATTCGTCATAAAATAAAGGGTTTAGACAATTTAATTCTCTCTCCAACGCATGATGTGCTTTTTCATTGAGAATGGCCAAAAATAATCCCATTTTCACTGAAGTCCCGAGTTCTGATTGCAAAAGAATACGGATACTCTTTAAAACGCTTGACTCTTTCTTCTTCTTAGAAATACAATACTCTTAAACATTTTCATATCCTCTGCAAAAGACAAGTTTCACCCTGGCGTAGCGCCATAATATTAGCGCAACCGTTCCGCGGGTATACAGCAAGAAAAATGGGTGTATTTTCGGCCATTGTTAATTGATTTTTAAAACCAGAACCCAGAACTACACGCGCCCAGGTTTTTTTTTTATAACGAGAGGGGCGGGAGAAGGCGAAACACTGTTGGTTGCGAGTCTGGTTACCTTAGCGGTTCCAGTTCGGCCCATGTGAGGTCATTTTTCTGTAGGCTTCTACGGAGTCCCCTCTTACATAAACTATGAATAAAATAACAATGGTAAAATAGGCTAAATTGAAACAAACATAACAAGTAAAACAATAAACGGGAAAAGAAGTAATAACAAAGTAAATAAGAAGTGTAAATAGAATCTGGCTACGGCACCGGGGTTTAGCAGGTGTAAAAGGCCTGGTATAAACTTATTACTAGATGTGTCAATTATAATCTAAAAATATATGATAAAGTTCAATATAGGCTCGGAAGGCAATCATTCATATGGTGTTTTATACCTAGATCATTGGTACGGCAAGGGTGCTCCTGGGCATAGAGCCCCTTGTGCCCACAATAAGGGGGAGAACCTTATACGAGTTTGTGCCCAATTTCTTGGTTAGTGGTCCTTCGAGGCAACTATATATTGAGATTTTGTCCCTCTTCCCACTTTCCAGCGGTCCTTCATCCTCATGGCAGACTGCTACGTCATCCACGAGGACCTGGTCCCCGTCGTGCATGACGAAGTCCGGTTGGAGGACCCTGTTCTGGGAGTCGAGGAACCGTGTCTCCTTGGTAGCCGCCAATGCTCTTGACCGTTTCTTCCCCGACAAAATCCCTTAAATCGTTGTGCCTCTTAACACTTGAGTGTGAAGGTACTGTCCCAAGATGTATCCCAGGGTCTCGGGCAGTTCGCTGCATTTCTGGCACTAGATTTCGCCCGTTTTCGAAATTCTGTTTAAAGTGACTCTGTTTCCTGCTACGTAGGTCTTCAGCCGAAGCATTAATGTAGCGGGTGAGTTTTAATACGTCGGGCCTATAGAGCCATTCAATCCCGACTTTATCTCCACGGTAGGCGGTCACACCCTTTCCTTGTGATGGGACCTTACCCCAAGCTTTGTTGATTTCACATTTGGCCTTAACTTTAAAGTTGTCGATATCGTGAAGTAAATTTATGGGCCATCCTAGCTTGGCGACGAGCGCCATGGTCTTGAGATGCGTCTCGAGACCCGATCCGTCGGCAACGGCCCGAATGGCAGGATCTCCGCTACTTAGGAATTTTCATCCTGCCTAAAGAACTCCGTACACGACGGTATCCTCAAACTTCGGGAAGCCAAGGCCCCATCCCGCTTGGCCGAGTAGATGAGGCCATCTGCGACGGAAGCCGGAAGGAGTATTGCCTTCACCGCCCCCCGTAGCTCGCCTTCGAGAGACCTCAGCTCGGTCGCGCTGATGTGGCCCTTAATGAAGGAGTATAGGCAGGGGCAAGACGTACCGTTCCAAGTTATCCACCTTCTAGTGAGGCATGAGAGCCAGTTTTGATATTCTTGGTAAGGTACCCCTTAACCCCTCACTAGTCTCTTTAACGGATACTCCTTCCCACGGGTAGACCCTGACTCCCCGTCGGCTCTGAGAACCTAATTTTCGAGCCGTCGGCTGTCCGGATGTCGGAATCCGTGAGTTACCAAGATTTTCTCTTAGCCACAATGCAAAATGTGGCGCATTGTTTGGGGCGACGGTCATGTTTCTGTTAGTTAGGAACTCATCGACGTCGCGGAGGAGGGTATCCGCGGTTTCAGGATCGTCCGCTAACAGAATAAGATCGTCCGCTAACAGAATAAGATCGTCCGCTAACAGAATACGATCGTCCGCGAAAGCGAGATAGGAGATGGAGTTCCCCCCGTCGACTTTTAAACCCTTCCTAATTTCTAGTTTTTCCACGATCTCGTCAAGACAGATTGAAAATGCTCGGTGATAGGGGGTCACCTTGCTTCACGCCCCTATCGATGGGAAATTCGAATTCAGGTTTGCATCTTACCGTTGTTTTACGTTTTCATAAGCATTGGCCAGCAGGGTGGTCAGCTTGATAGGGGCTCGTTTTGCCCTAAGGAACTCCATTATGACATCTGGTGAAGTGTGTTGAAGGCTTTCGCTACGTCTAATTCGATTGCTGATGACCCTGTCCCCTTTTTAGCCATCCTTATTATCTCTGTGAATAGGCTTATGTTATTGTAGCATCCGGTTTCGGAGACAACCCTTCTGCCTATGGCTAATGGGGATGATCTCCCTCACTCTCTGGTCAATAATTCCCCAGAAAGTACGGCTTAAAATGGAGGAAGTAGTTATAGGGTGGTTGGTCTCTCTCTGGGAGGGATCCTTTCCCTCCTTGGGGATGAGCACCGTTATGTTGTTTGCCCAATCACTAAGCTGACGCAGCGACACCAACGCCAGGTTGAACAAGGCGGTTACAGCTACCGCACAACCCTTCCGGAGTAGCTCCTATTTCCGTAGACAATCTGGACCCGGCGCCACTGTGTTACGAGTCCGCCGGGTCCGCATGGTCACCTTCTTGACGAATATTGTTAGGAGCTGTGTGGGACTGTTGGAATGTTCCGAGCAAAGTTCTTGGGGCAGTCATTATACAAATACTGTTCTTGGCGAAGATTCGAGCTTCTTTTGGGGGCCCTTGCGTGGCCTTGTCTTGTTGGGATTTACCCCTTTAAAAGTCTTATCAGCGAGGAGTATGCCGTGTTCAGAGAGTTCAGTTATGGCCTACTTTTACCTCCATTTATCTGAGGAGTTCCCCGACAAGACTCACTGTTTCTCTGCACGGATCATCGTTGTCAAGTTCAGGGATCAATTCTAACATTAATCTGGAGGTTTCATCTCTCCAGTCCTCTGTGACATCTTCAATCATTTCACCTTCTCTGTCATCGGTGGTTTCAGACTGGGTCGGGTTTTGGAGCTTGCCGGTGGCTTCATCCACTCTGGGGGTACCGACTAACCTCACCAGTCAGGCCGCGCCGTCAACAGCGTTGGTCGCTTACCCGAGAGACTTGGTCTCAGCCGGTAGCGGGGATTGATGTCCCTCCATGGTGGCTTCCTCCCGACCCGAGGTTTCGGGTGGTCCCACTAGGGGCCCATGTCGAGAGCGGCGTTTTACGCCTTATCTAGGTGAGGCTTCTTGTGTAGCCTGTTCTATCGGGAATTAGTTATCAGGTCCGGTTGAGGAGCAGGGTCGGCAGAGAGGTGTCCTGTGGAACTGTGGGGGGGGGGGGCGACACCTTGCACCCCCACAGGTTGAGTGCTACCCGAACACAAGGTAGTAATATCCTCACCAGAGGATTTTTGGAAAAAATGAGTCATGACAGGTCCCACGAGTGTCGCAGACGGGCGGTTTCACCCGGAAAACGCAGCGTTTATCCGGGGCTTGGCTAGATACTGCGGGAGGACGGCCGGTATCCCACGGGCACCGTTCGGAACGCAGTACCCCTGCGCCACTTCTCCATCGCCACGGTTGCCCACACCCCAGACGATTGGAAGACCGTGGCAATTGCCCCCAGCTCTCATTACGTCCTTGCTCAAGGGTCGTCGTCCCGGTTACCCGGTCAGATTTCGCCGTGAGAGCTGGCGTAAGGGGGTACGTACTGTTTACCGGTTCTCTGAGTAGAAGGGGTTGCCATTACAAGGCGCTCGGCCTAGGGAACCACGTCTCTATGATCCACTAAGCGGTCTCGCGTAGGAGACATCCATGCCTTAGTGGGTCATCCCCCACAGCGAACCGTTACTCCTGACAGAGGGCGCACGCGCTCCATAAGAGAGTCAGTTACTCTCTAATTTTTTCTTTATTCTATGACAAATTAATTTAGTGTTGACCATTTTGAAGACATCAGTACTAAAAATATGACGAAGTGCATTCTCTTAGAAATCCTTTGTAAAATTTTCTATCACTTCGTTCGACTAAATTTCGTACTCGAATACACCGTTAAATGCAGAGTTTTGTGCTCTATAATTTATTATTGACCATTATTTTCAATAGAATAATTCATGTTTTTGCTATTAGCGAAAAACTGAAAAGAGATGCAAATTTTCATGACTTTTAAGCCACGGACACTTTTCCAAAGGTCTTTCGAATTAGAAAACTTTTTCTCTAATGGCCACAATATATACTAGTTAGAAAAAATTCCCGATCTTTTGAGCGGTAAAATAGCTAATGGGCTAATAAGAAGTTACGAAAATTATTAAACAATGTGTTTCTGAATGTTGACATTCAGACAAAGCTTGTTCAGTGGATGATGTTGCCCGTCAACAAGTCACAGCTGAAATAATTATTTCGGAATGAAAGCAATGTTGGGAATATCCAAAAACGCTCAAAAATCCAAGTGGCATATGAGCCGCACTTAACTACTCACGGATTTACAATTCAAAAAATATATAGAGAGGAAATTGATAGTTAATAATTCAATCTTGCAAAATCCATCTTGACAGAGTTTCGTTTCACACGATTCAGGAATATTATTTTAATATCTACAATTTCATTTAATAGTTCACAAACTATCTACGATTGCTTCATTTTATTCGTCAGGAAACCATTTTCATTCATCTGTGTTTGTTAGAACCAAATTACATTCAGTATGTTATAGCTTTGACGTTTCATTTGATAATATAATTCGAGACTGAAATTTGTTTAAACTGGAAAAATTTTACACATTCTACTTGCATAAATGTAGATTCGGAATATACTGTAAAGCACAAACGTTTCATGAAGCAACGCAGGAACTAAAAGTGCCGCCTTGGGCCTCTAGTATTATATTCGGTAATAAAATAATGCATACTGTGTTCTAATACATTTTAGAAATTATAATACACTAATCGCATTGCAGAAGACTTCAAACAAAGCAATGGACCTAATATATTTCAATACCAAGCCACATTAAGTCAGGCATTTCAGTAATCCCGAATGTTAATTTTAGGGATTCCTGCAGCAGGTGTACTGAATTGAATTATATTCCGTAGGTAAATACCATTTTATTATTTATATATTGTAGTATCAATGCCTGTTTCTCGTAAACGTTAATTTTCATTTATCGCCGTAAAATGTGAAACAACAATACACTGCTCTTTTAAAATTATCCTACTTCTAACCGTATGTGTCAACATATTTCTTCGTATTTCCCTTTATGTAATGCCAGAAAAAAACGTGTACATAATTAGCGCCATTTTAGTTTGAAATGTCCTTGTATTGAGGAAGTAATGTTTATTGCGTTAACTGTTTATCCGGTTTTGTTAAGCAATAAGCGCGTTTTTTATAGTGCTAAATAGATAACATCGTGCAAGTACTTTGTGTTGAGCTTCGTTAAACAAATATTTTACTTAAAAATGGAAAATTTCCAGACTTATGAACACAGAAAAAACAAAAAAGTGATATATTGTAATACCAATTAAAAAGCCATTAATTGTTTTAATATAATTGGATTGTTAGCGGCACGAGTTTTGAAAGCGACAATCACATAATAGTGGAAAAACCGTGCACTCGTGCGGAAGGGCAGTCCGGCAAAGGTTACGGAAGAGCGAGGATGCTGATTTCAAAGTATGAATAGCGCGGTCCAAGAGCTCCAACTGCAAGATCCATTAGTTTACATAAAACGCGAGTAAACAGTTTTGACGGAGAGACTCAAATAATAATCGCAAAGTTGGAAGCAAAAGGTTTTGCTTCACACAGACTGAACTAAAGTTTGCATAGAGGCATCAAGGAGACCTATGTCCGAGGGCAGACTGAGGGGCGGCTGATCCAAAGTTCCAGGTGGCAGAGAACGAGAACATCGTCAGTGTTTATTAAAAATGTTTATGTGTAGAATCAGTGAATAATGGCCTCTTTAGTGAGTGTTGTCCTCAAGCTCCAAGAATCAGATCTGGTACCAGAAAGACATTCGTGAGTACAAAACAATTATTTAAAATCTGTAAACGAGGATTAAAGGTAGAAGTCTGATTTCGTTCGTTTTTCTTTTAATTTAGTTTCTTTCATTTCGTTTATTTTTATATTGAGTTAAGTTAGCTTCAATGAGTTTGAATTGTTAATGTTAGTTTATTAAATTGGATTGTTCTGAATATCAAACCCAGTAATGACCCTGAGATAAAGAAAATTTTGACGTATATGATTGTAAAATATAAAGTTGTATTTTCCCTAGAACGCCACGAATTGCAAAATTGAAATAAAATATTTGTTTGTTAATTTTATGAAACTCGGCGTATAAAGTAGGGATTACAATTTGTACTTTTAAAGAATAAATTTTTAAATCTAAATAATTTTGTTAATTAATTGTTTTAATTAAGACCACCTTTTAATTATTACAATATATATATATATATATATATATATATATATATATATATATATATATAAAGTGACCGGGATGGGGAAATAATTCGATTAGCTGGTCAGAAAATTAGACAGAACGAAATAAGAAAAGCAAAAAAAAATTAGATTGTTAAAAAAATCGCATGGTCAAGAAATATCTAGCTACTCAAAATTCAATAAAAGTTACCCAACTTTATTCGGGAACGACGAACTTTAAATGCAATGCTTACTTTTTCTACTCTGTTCAATCCGCAATTTTTATATTGTTGAAAGAGGCGAAGTGTAAGTGGAACCCAGTTCAGAACGGCCGAAACGTTGAAAATTGTAATAAGTTAGAAACTGTTGGAGCAAACAATTTCATATAATATGTATTAGGCAAGAAATTACAGTCAGTGGTTGCTGCACTCGCCTCTAGGCCATTTGCACTGGTAAGTGCAAGCGAGTGCAAGGAGTTTGACGCGAGGAGTGCAAGTAGCATCTCGTGACTTGTGACGTCACATTTCTGTTTTCAATATGGCGATCAGAGGACAGCTGTTTAATCATTTCTTTGCATATGTTTATTCAACTTGTCAATGGCTTAAATTTTTTTCATACGGAGGAGATTCATGAATTATGAATGAAGCGGATTATAAATAATTGAACGTTATATTCTAATTGTGCCCTATTCATTGGCCATGTCTTTTATTATGAAAGAAATATATATTTCGCGTAACTTTTTTTTAAAAAAAACTATATATAACACAGACGTATTATATTTTATAGTCTATCCTTTGATTTAATCTTTAACCATTTTGTACATGTTTATTTAATTTGTTTAAGGCTTAAGGGGAGAAGGTTCTTGAAGAATGAAACGTATTATTAATAATTAGAGGTTTTTTAAGAATATCTGTTTCATTGGTCATTTCTGTTATTATGAAATAAACATATTTCGTGCAATTTCATGTATTTATAAAGTAAAATGATTGCAGATGTACCAAATAAATGTACAAAGGGAAAACAATTTTAAAATCGCATTCCTTTGCGGCAGAATAATTCTTTGATCCCATGGTGCGACTTCAAAACATGTAAAGGTAGAGAGATATGGTTTCTATTCGTGCAAGAACTTAAAAAATGCTTTACGTCAAGGGAGTCGGGGAAATAAACGGAACGGGACTGAGTGAAATTAAAAGGGGGCGCAGTTCTTAGTCCTGAGGTTTAATTATTATTATTATTATTATAAAACTTTTAAAAGGCACGTTATAGGTAAGTATTATTACTTTTAATTGCACATTGGATACGTTTAAAATGTGTTGCATTTATAAGAAGTCAGAAAAAGCGATAAAACTGTTACGTAACATCTCTCACGTATCGGCCCATGCATATTCCATTATTTTCAGCACACACAGACATCCTGTCTGTTGTAATGCTAACTGATTTCCCAAATAATTCTTCCTCCTCTTTTATTATATTCGCCAGTCTTATTGCCCTTATCGTGAACTTGATTCAATCGTGATTCAATTCAATCCACCATAAATCTGTATTTCAATAAATTTCCACACATTTGTTCAGAGAGCGTCCTCATAACATCTTAGTACTGAGAAGCCATTAGCGGAAATTTACTTTGCCTGGTTCCTACTTTTCGATTAATTAACAAATTTACCCATCCACTGTTCTAATGATACATTATTAAAAGAAAACGTATATAAATATTCAGAGACAGTGTTCTAATATAGTCATATGTTTCCCATTGATTTACATGTCCTATCGATCGCCTTTTTCTATTATTACGACTGACACTGAACTGGTGTAGATAATTGTCTGTCGGTAAATGCTTGAACCACTGATTCTAGACATTGGATGGAGAGTGGATTTTTCCTGTACTGTAAGGTTGCTTGATGAATCTCTAAATTTTAAATAGAATTACTTGAATTTAGTAATATAAAATCTAATCAAAATGAAGTGATAATATAAATATCACACAACGTTTCTGGAAACTTTGTACATTTCGTCATGTGATCTTAAAATGTCACATCACAGCTGACGAACTGAAAAGCTAAGCTAAAACGCAACGGCAATGGGACAGCAGAAGGGTTAGTGTAACAATAAGGCGTCATAGCTATAGTAGTTCGTCAACTGTATCCTGCGGTCGTGTCATTCTCGGTTCTCGCGTTTTTCAATTACCTGACGAAAGGAACAATGTTTCCAGAAACGTTGTGTGGTACTTATATCAACAGTTCGTTTTGTCTGTCATTTGACTATTTTATTGAATTTTTACATTTTATAATAGACTTTTCTAGAAATGAAATAAAGACAACCGCGGGATTTGCTTACGTAAACTTCAGGAGGTGTCATCAGCAATTTGCGTTCTTTTCTAATCTTTTACAGTCTTCATTCAAAGTAATTTGATCTCCATCTTTTACGAAACTCGAACTCCTCTACCGCAATTGTCACATTAGTTTTAGACAAACAGCTTCCTCTCTCGCCTCCTTCCAACTATCAGCACCTGACCCTCTGCGTAATCGAGACAAGAAAAAATCGGTTTACAGACTTTGTTTGCAAAAGAAAATCCTGTTTCTATTGAATGGCACTTTGTATCCGATGTTGACAGCAATACGGAACATTTTTTCGTCCAAAGATTCCAAATAATGTGCACGATCTCACCTGAATATGAAATTTTCCACATATTCGTATTCTTTTAAGTATGCTTAAGCTGAAATGGTTTATTTTCCACGATACACTGGAAGTGATGTATTTGTTGGAAAATGTTTGAAATGAGTAGATAAAATATATATATTATAAATAATAATTAGTCGTAGAACTCTCATATATTGGCAGTAAATAAATAATTTTTCGAGCCACGTTACAAGGTTCCTGAAGTGAATTACTTACAAGTATCCCATCACGTTACCAGAAAGTTTTGAATATAATCTTATTTAACACACTTTTAGGAGATTTATCATTACCATTTGATTCCACCAACTCGAGAGATCTGCTTAACACCGAACGTGATATTTTCCGCCAATAAATGTGTAAATGGATGTTCTGATTGTGCGGAGGCAGATACGAGACTGGACTAGACAAGTGCGTGGTTGGAGCTGGGCGTGTTTATTGTTTCTGCAACACGACCATCTCATGGAACCGGTACTCAGGTCATGCCTCCTTTATGATTTAATTGCATCTACACAACTCGCAAACGAGAAAGTTTCTCTTTAACAAGTTGTCTGCTTGTAAGAGTCGGGCTTAATCTCATCCAATGGAACGTCCTACGCTAATTTAAACGAATTCACAGTACATTTTTGCTAATTTACAATCTACAAGTGTCATTGTAATAAGTAAATTTTATACACGGTCTTAGCATGGAGGTGTGCAATAGTCCATTGACCATTCCCTAGTACACCATTGGTAGGTTTAGTTCAATCAGTTAGTGTTGTGCAACAGGTTCGTTGGCCACATTCGTCTTGAATCTTCTCTCTACGTCTGGAAGATTCATTATTTCAGCTAATAGTGTCCTTCCATACGTTCGAAGTAGAGTTCTGAGTCTCTTCATTTCCTCTGTAATGAACGGGATGTTGATATCAATGTACAGGGTGAAGTTGGTGCGTTAGTGATGGAGCGTAGTACTTCAGATTGGATTCTTTGAACATTTTTTTGATTAGAGAGCTTTTTGGACCCACAAAATTGGATATCGTAAGTCCACATGGACTTAATGATACATTTATATAACAGTACTTTATTATCCAGTGATAAATTGTGATCTCCTTCCCATTAACCAAATCATCTCTCTGAATTTTAAATTAATTTGTTGAAAATGCCGTAAAAATCAAGAGATTTAAATTGTACGGTTGTTTGCCTTACGTGGGGTATTTCATTTTGATTTCTTAATTAACTGAGGTACGTTAATTATCTTATATTCTTAATTTTTAATAATATTTCAATAAAATCTGTAATTTACAGTTGATAGTAAATCAATTCCACTAATCGTGGGTATATATTTACAAAGTTCTGAGGATATTATATTTCAATATGTTGATCTGTTACTTGTTGCACGTTGCTGACTGGCTTCTGTGTTGTATTGTCTCTGGTCGGCTTTTCCAGCCTCGTCCTCGTCCTTGTCTGTACTGGATGCCTAGATGTCTGTACACCTTCAGTTTTCCTCGCTGAAATAAGTAATTAAATGACCAAACAGACGCTGTATAAAACCTATTTTATACCAATAGTCTGCAAATCAGACACCAAAAGAGGAAAAAGCAAATTACAAGCCGATGAAACGAGGACATGTTTGCATAAATATAACAGAAAGGACAGAATAAAAGATGAAGAAATAAGAGTCGGAATTAAAGAGACGTTAAGGCAAACAATAGCTAAAGCCACACTAAAATGGTTTGGAAATGTCCAAAGAATGGACGGTAATAGGCCAGAAAAGATAAAGAAATAAGTGGAACCACACCTATAGGAAGACAGAAGGAGGTGGACAGATCAAGTAAAGAAAAGAGTAATGGAACAGAGTGGGTCGAAGTGGAATAAAGTGGAGGAGGAAAAATGCTTTCTAGACAGGAAATGGTGGAGAGGGTTCGTTAAAACACAACCGGGAAACTGGAGATGATGATGATGAATAAGATGAACAGTCAGCATCGTGCACCAAGTAACAGCTAAACATCTTCAAATATAATATCCACAGAATATGCGATTTATGGCCCTCGATCAGCGAAATTGAGATCTTGCTATATTCCCTCATCTAAAAATAAACTTTCAATTTTCTTCTTTCCGCGATATCTACCATCCAATTCCTCCTCACTTAACTGCATGTCTATAATTCCCCGGATATTAACTAACTGCGAATTGTCAACATCACCTTTTTACCGCCGTCTTAACAGCTGAAACCAACGACCTACCTGAATTGGATTTAATGAAAGAATGCCTACGTTTTTCCTCCGCGAGTTCATGATATCTCTTCTCAAGTCCCATCACCGTCTCCTAAAGCCAACAATGCATCCGGTAAAATAAGTTAAGCTGCCTCAACTTAGGCAATCAGCACGCAGCTGACAGTCAATACTTCGCATGGAAGATCCCAACGTTTCACAACAGTTTCTTGGCGAAAGTAGTGAAGAGTTTGTGCCAAGTGAGGTAATAATATGAAACAAATTAATTAACTACAAATATTTATCAAGTATGAATTTTTCTAAGATCTTCCAACGACCATAATGGGGAAAGGTATTGTAAATCAAATGTTTATGGATCATTTAACAAATTTATTAAACAAGAAATACGCTCCACGTAACATATTTTTAAACAAACACAATATCATAAAAGATTATGTCACGGTATAATGAATAATATGTTCGAAGATGAGCCATTTTTAAAATCAGTAAATTTACTACTTTGAGAGCTTCTGGTAATTTGTAGTGGAGCTGCAATTGCACTTGCTCATTCCATTACAAATTTTATATTGACAGCGTCAACGTGAGAAACGTTGGACACGTCACTATCCTGCTGCTCGGTTCTTAACGTTAACTTCTAGCACAAATATTTGTCTAAAATATATTGTAGAGCGATAGTTTAATAAAGTTAATAAAACATGCATACCAAGTATCAAATATTAGCAATGATTGAGACCTCGGAATGTTGGAATTTGACCAGGCACCACGGTGGCGGAGAGATAATCCTTTCATTCTGGGGCAAAGCGTTTACTGGCGCACCCTCGGACATTACCTGAAGTGTTGCACCCGTGGAGAGGAGACGTCTCCAGGAAAATCAAAATTAAAATACACGCGAATGCCTGGACCAATAATATTTCTTGGTCAAGGACAGATCGACCTAAAAGGGTAGAGAATATCTATATTATTAACAAAGGGGCTCAGAGGAGATCGAGACCTTGGCATGTTGGAATATGACCAGGCGCCACCGTGGCGGAGAGATAATCCTTTCATTCTGGGCAAAGCGTTAACTGGCGGACCCTCGGACATTACCTGAAGTGTTGTACCCGTGGAGAGGAGACGTCTTCAGGAATATCAAAATTAAATGAACACGCGAATGCCTGGACCAATAATATTTCTTGGTCAAGGAAAGATCGACCTAAAAGGGTAGAGAATATCGAGACTTTTTTTAAAAGGGGCTGTGAGGAGATTCGTCAACAAATCGTCGCCAGAGTCGGACAAAATTCTATAACGTGCCGTCGCCTGATCCAGAGGACTTGCTGAGTACGAGGGTGTAGCATAACGACGTCGAGAGATACACGCAAGGTAACTGCCAAGTGTTTCAATCTTTGACGCGCCTAGGGGGGCTACCGTAGTCCATGCTGAACCTGAGAATTACGGATCTGATTGTTTATCTGACTAGCTAAACACGTATAACTTGTATATATTAGTCTATATACATCAATTTTCAATTTCATAGTAATTAAAAAAATCCCATAAATGTTCCCTTGATTTTGTTATCAGTTATAACCCTACCCCACTACAATATATTATTCACACTCAAGGCGTCTTTTTCTTTTACGTTTGTATTTATTTTTATTTTAACATTAAAAACTTAAAGAAATTGTCATCTTGAAAAACATTTCATTACCTTCCATTCTAGCATTCCCAGTATTTTTTCTCCAACCAGGGGTATGGGGAAAAAAAACGAATTTTCCTATTCCAGATGGAGAATAAAAATTGTTGCTAATGTATCTGATTGAGGAAGATGTTGAGATGGTTAAGCAGTCGACATGATTAGCAACTGCTTGCTGGAGCACGTTGCAGCATGTTGTGAAACTGAGGATCGGACGCTAAAGTGGCGCTAGTCCAGAAGCGGGGGCGGAAGGCCAAGGACGCAGCTACTCAGCTGAAAAACCCTTCCTGTATGTCTGGCACCCAAGGTAGAACGCCTCCAGACCGACTAGACGCTATCATTTTTCTTCTTAGAAACCGTTTTCATTTCCTCCCACTCCCCGTCAAGTGTCCACGAACGACTCTTTGGTAAGAATATTTCTGGAGAACATCAACTAGTTTTGTAAGAAACATAAGCTCAACTTTGAATAAGAGATATAGTGGATTGATTGTCAAACAAGAAAACAGTAACATGTTCTCTTACGTGTTAATCCGAGCATCTTATTAAAATAAATAAATAATTCGTGAATTTTTATTAATACTAGACCAATGACATCTCCCCGAATTCGGCACCAATCTAGGTTTCTTCGAGTTATTTTTATATAGCACCTGTCTTACCCCGCCCGTAAGGGTGATCATCTTCCCCCTATGCTGAAAGGGGTTGAAACTATACACAAAAAACATCGGGATAAACTCTATACCTCTCTTAGACCTCGAAACATATTCTTTCCACGCAAATATCGGCCGTTTTAGTATGTTTGAAAATTTCTACCCCCGCCCCTAAGGGTGGTAGTGGAATATTACCCCCACGATGTTTGTTTCCGGTTCTAAATGAACATGTTTGCAGTATTTGGTCTAAATTGCTCAACGCATTTAAATTTTTATGCGGAATATAAACACATACAACCATCCAATTTTGTATATTGGATTTATAACAGAATATGTTACAGAACTCAGTTTATTTATCAGATTTTTGAATTATACATTTTGTTAACTCTAATATCATCTATTGCTAATAAATTGATCTATATCACAGAATAGGGGTAGCTAATGTTTTAAATGTTACCTGAGATCCTTTGGCAACTTTAGTGTTTAGCTCCAGGGAATACAATTATGTAATTCAATTTTTTTAACTCAACTTCTTAAATTTATAGTAATTCAGGAAGCATCTTCAACCAGTGCAGACCAAGAAATTGTGGGTTCTTTTTCTTTTTAGGGCAACAGGCTAAATGAGGGTAATCCACATAGTGGCAACTCCCCTTTAATAGCATAGGAAGGTATTTGAAAGAGGGGATGCGGAAGGGTAGAGGAAGGTAGCCAAGGGTTAACTAGGGCCCCTGGGCTATAGTTTAAGGATCCTACCCGGCATTCGCCTAAAATGAATGCTGGGAAAACCCTAGAAAAACCTGCATCATTTAGGTCGGGCATTAGGTATTTGTCTCACGCCCTTCCGATAGCGAGAGAGGAGCTTGCTGTGGGGACGCAGCATTCCCTTCTCCATGCCTCTACCAGTTTAGGAGGCAGCGGGCCGACTGTTCCAATGGGAACAACAAACAATTCTTACCGTATGCCCAAGGTCTGTGACCACGGAACATACACCTCTGAAAATAGACCGAGGTGCCTCGGCTTGTAAGAACCTTAGTTCAAAAACGGAGAGAGGAAAAGTCATCCGCAAAGGCAGCCACTTCCGTCTCTCCTACAAGGTTCTTCCAACGAGAGAACAACCCTCACATTCTTTTATTATTATTATTATTATTATTATTATTATTATTATTATTATTATTAGGGTAACAGGCTACATGAGGGTAATCCACATGGTGGCAACTCCCCTTTAAAAGCATAGGAAGGGATTGAAAAGGGGGATGCGGATGGGTAGAGGAAGGTACCCAAGGGTTAACTAGGGCCCCCGGGCTATGGTTTAAGGATCCTACCCGGCAATTTGCCTAATAGTGATACAGGGAAAACCCGAGAAAAACCTGCATCAGGTAGGTTGGGCATTTGGTACTTGTCCCACGCTCTTCCGATGGTGGGAGAGGGTTTAGCTGTGGTGAAATGGCGGTAGATGAACAAAGCAAAAAGTGTTTTCGGCAGCGAGAATTCAAATTTATAACGACCATTCGTCTCCCAAATTCTTTAATAATGCAAGATGTTCCGATAGGTTGATTAAATCTTATAAAAAGGGATACAGCAAAATTGTCTAATCAAAAACGTAAGGTAATCATTGCGAAATTAAAAGATATTGAAGAGGTGATTTCTTCATAATAATAAACGAGATAATGATACTGTAATGGAGGATAGAAGAAGATATATATGAAAGTAGAGACGAAAGGTATAAAATTCTAACAATGTCTGTACAAGTACGCTATAGGATTGCATGTGTCATATAAGACATTGTAGCGATCAAACACAGTGCTAATATACTTTATGCACGTAAATATATGTAATTATTAAGTATAATAAAGAGTTTCGAACACCTGACCGAGAATTTGGTGGAGCCGAGGCTTTGGGGCATAAGCCGTCGTTGTCTGACGAGGGTCGCAGGACGATAGGAATGTAGACGGATAACCCATATTGGGATGGTAAGTGGACGAAAGGAACAGATGATGATGGGCGACTGTTGGAGACAGTTGAGTGAGTGAGAGAGGGAAATGTTGTTTTGCAAGGTGCCTAAAGTTTACACGTGAACTCGTTTTTAGCTTCGAAAAGTTGCTTGCTTGGGCGCCTTAAATTGAATTTTGCAGTTGAGGTGATACGAAGTCTAAAGGGTTACTTCCAGGTACAAATTGTCTGGACTCGTGACACTGGAACGCGGAAGTTGAGGAGAGCGAGCTGGACATCGCTGGCGGCGCGACCTGCACAATACGGCAAACGGTATGACGAAATCTGTGATTCATCACACTGTGTAAACAACTTGAAAATTGCCTCAACTCTGCCAATTCGTGGTTAGGAGGTCGCCATATCATATGTCAAAATTTATATTAATTTTACTGCTATATGAGAAGGCCATAAAGACCCTGAGGTTAAGTTTCATGTTCTTTTTATAGAGTTAAATTTAATGTTTAAGTGTCATGAGATTTTATTTTTTGTAAATTACGGTAATTTTATATTGAAATGAATGCGTTAATTAAAGATAATTTTATATAAGTCTATCTATTGCAACCTAAAAACAACAGCCCTCCACCAATATGTGAAGAATGCAGTCAACCAATAACTATTCCCCATATACTCTTCTATTGCAGCAGGTATAACGGCATCAGAAGAACTATGCAGAATGTGCAAAACAGCACATCTCAGACCAGTGGACTTCAACGAAAGCTATCACGGAACTCATACTATTTATCGAGGAAGGAAACCTAAATGAACAAATATAGAAACCAAATCGCTAATAATGTTGATGTATTTAAATAGTAACACTATGTAATCTATTGTAAATAACATACGGGTCGCCATTGGCCACGATGTCGACGCGACCGTTACGAACCTCAATAAATAAATAATATATAGGTCAATGTATTGTTTGCTTTGTTCTGTGACTACTGTAACGCGTGTATATTGGTTTAGTTTTGCTTTGTCTCGGAAGTGTTGTTTGCTGTGGTTTGGAGAATTCAAAATCGTGAACGTGCGTGGGGGTGGAGGAGATAAATATGTCCGTCCTAGTAATTTTCGTGTCCTGTCTCGATTGTTGGCCTCAACATGACAGAATAGTTGGCCATAGTTGACTACGGAACTGCAGCTGCGTGCTATAACTCTTGTAACAATGGAAGAATCAGTGAAACTGACATTTCGACCAAGTTTTCTAATAATGAAAAAATGTAAAAGAATGGGAGGCTATAATGGAGGGTACGGAGATAAGCTTTTGAAACTGGGCAGTTGTTCTGCGCTCCCCGCAGCTGGTGGATGTGGTTATGAGAGGCTCCGTATTGCGTTACGTGTATACGTTTTTAAGTGTCACCGATCTACAAATCTCATGAGTTCTGCTGTAAACTTTTTCAAGTTGTTGTCTCTGATATAGTCCGAGGCAGAATCGTCGTGAGAAAGGGGCCACAATTTGTTAGTGAAGAGTTCATCGAAGCCACAAAATTTAGTCCGACGACTTGCCAGCAATCAATCCCGGAGGCCGACGCCTTAGCCAGTGGTCAACCCCTGAGTCGACGCCTTGCAATGGTCCTGACTAAAGTCATCACTGCCGTTAACCCGTTCTGCCGGCTGTGAGATACGGAGACTTTTCGGTACGAGAGCTACAGCAGGCAACACAACACAGAATAGCAGTACGTATTTGGTACGGGCAGCAGATCTCTTCTATGTAAAAATCACAGGTTCCTGAGATAAGAGTTTTTCATGCTTAACTGTAATAAACTTATATAAAAATTTCTTTAATGGTCAATAATTTTTGATTTAACTTAAAACGCAGCCCACAAAAATAATTCTTTACACTACCATACATATAATAATAATATAAAATTAATAGAGAATAAAACAAAATGCAAACAACTAAGGTACGTTATTACGTATAAGAGAATAATACTTAATACTTAACCCTCCGTCCAGGGGACCGACGCATTTTAATTTATCTTCTTTGAAGCCAGGTCAGATACAGGGAAGAACTTTCGTGACATCTCAGAGGAATGTGTTTGTAATATTCTGCAAAGGACACACTACAAAAGCTACCATAGTTTCTCGGAAAATTACGTTTGAATAAGGAAAAAGCGTGTCTTCGGTCCAGGGGTCGTACCGCGACCATTCGTGTCGATAACTTCCTCGTCATTTCCGCAGTAGTGTGGAGTGATAATATTCCTTTTCACAAAAATCACTGACGAGTATTCAGATTAAGTTTCAAATATTTCTCTTTTGATACTTATTAATTGTAATAAATGGATATTATATTTGTGATTTTTCATTACAACTTTCCTTTCATCTGTTTGTGAACAATTGTGGAAAATGAGTAAAAATATGTTAATCCTCATTATGTAAATGAAATTCGTCGTCTTCGATAGAAGATAAATAATTATGAGACAAATGTTGTACCAGACGATATTGAAGAATCATCAGATGAATCGGAAACTGAAGATTTATTAGAAACTAGGACTGATGGCTCGGATAGCGATCTTAAAATTGACGAACTAGATTTAGAAAATACTGTTGCCCATGTTTCAAGGAAGATATAAAAAACCATTGTGAAAGTTTTTTGTGTTTACATATACACACAAAAAATAATTTGTCTAGAATGCCTTGTCCAAAATTCATGAAACATTGAAACAGAGTCTGATTAATGCATTAATTTCACAAAAAAATGTAATTATTTAGATTTTGATATCATGTTTAATTTTTTATTGATTTCTTAAAGTATTCTACTTTTGTGAAAGAATAATAATATTTTTAATCATATAAATAAATAACTAATAGCATTTTTAAACAATCATATTTCAAGCACTCTTATGCCAGATAGATAAACTGTTCGAAACAGATGTTCGGTTTGCATAATTAGAGTCTCAATATTTTATTAATACAATTGTGAAGGATATTGTGATATTAGAAAATTATAATTTTTTATAGTAGATTTTCTTTAATAAATATTTCGAATAAATGGCAAGTTTTAATTAAACGAGACTGTAATTGTATGTATGAATTATGTACATATGTGTCTAAAATCCGTAAGTTAAATTTTTGTAAAAAGATTCAAAGTAATTGATTCAGAAAAGTTATCAACAACGAAATAGGTAACTTCAGGTCCTCTGCACCTAGCGCGACTAACGGAGGATTAATAATAGGTTCATAAGCTAATTTCAGGTACCCGACATTCATATTAATGGTCCATAAAGACATTACACTGATTACTGCTAGTAGGTCATCACCAGAAGCCAGATAAAATTTTCCTCAAATAGACAAAATATACTATTGCGTATCACAACGCAGATCTACGATTTACTATTTATTCAGCTGTTACTTGTGATTTAATCAGTCCATGAATTTCATTGAGTATTATATATTTTTTTCTAAATATAAATTATCATGATTTATTTCCTATTAAAATATATATTGTAATACCAATTAATTAATCAATTTATTGTTTTGAAATAAATTTGAATTGTTTAGCGAAAAGTTTGTATTATAGTTAGAGCGATCCGAGCGACAATGAGTGGTGAGCTCGGTTCCTATTATTGAGAGCGCGGAATGGCGTTTAAGCGCGCTAAAGGATAGTGAGTTGGTCGTTGTGGTCTGGATTGTACAGAGGTCAGACTTCGTCGAGCACAGTATAATAAAGTTGGTGAATCATTTGAGAATAGAAGCGGCCGACGGTGAAAACGTTGCTGAGAACGGTCTTTATAAAATTGAGTAGAGTAAAACATTCACCGAGATATTGCAACGTGAATATTGTGAAGTAATACCAGTTTCGTCAAAATAGAACTTTGTACAATCTTCGTGGAGGAATTGTTGCGGAGTAACATTGGTAAATTATTGTGGAGCGGAGCAATCAACGGAATACAGCCAATCTTGCCAAATGTTCAAGTGAAGTGTAGAATCAGTGAAAACCAAGGCCTGATATTAAATAATTAAAGAGTGTAAAGTGTCCGAACGAGGTAAAATTGATTGTTTGGTACCAGACCGACGGTCTGCAAGTAAAATAATTTTGAATAATATTGTAAACGCAAATTAAAGGATAAAGTCAGATTTCGTTCCCTTTTAATTGTCAATCAAAGTTAATTTCTTGACTTTTAATTTCTTTCATTCTATCGACATATTGTTTAGGTAAATTGTAAACTGTTTTGTTTATAAGATTTTAAATCTTTTTTTTGTGTTCATTATCAAACCCAGTAGAGGCCCTGAGAGGACAGATCTCAAAGTTTGTTTGTAATTATCTTTTATTGCCACAAAATAAAATAAATAATTTGGTTTGTTAATTGTTTAAACATTTCATTTAATAAAAGCCTTACATTTGATTATTACATAAATGGCTTCCACAATGCGGGGCAAATTAAACTAATTAAAGCCCATTATAGTTTATTACATAAATGGCGCCCAACGTGGGGCAAATTCTTTAAATTAAATAAAGCTCAGTTGTTGTTTATTACATAAATTCTACCACAACGTGGGGCAAATTAAATTAAATAAAGCCTTCCATTTGATTATTGCAATACATATGTATAATAAATTGGTTTTTACATTACATTATAGTTAAACTGTGTCAGTTAACTGAAAATTTTAATTTCGAAATTTCCGTAAATAATCTTATATTTATACAAATGAACTGTAATACCGTTTACCATATATTTATGGAAGTTGGCAAAAAAATAGAAACTCTGAAATTCCTATTGGATAGGAAGAAATTATGGAATGGAGTTAAATATAGAATATTTCAAGTGATGAAAATATCAAAGAAACCGGGGATCTTACACATATTTGCGTGAAACAAACAACTGCAAAATTTCAAACAGTTCAAGTACCTTGAAAGTATTTTCATAAATGATGGCGAAGTAAATAATAGTTGGAGAGGTTACAGAAGTCCTAGAACAGTAAAAGAAGGGAGCTTTGTAGTCAAGAGGGAGTTCCCTCTTGGAGAAACACCGCTATCATTCTTAAAAACATTTATTATAGTCTTACGAAGGTGATATACAGACAGCAGCAAGGTCTTTTTATCATACACTGTAGTCACTATCTCTTAACTTTCATGGATGATTTTTTAGTGTACAGCAACACAACATATTTCCTTGCGACAATGTTTTCAGAATAGATTTGAACGACCAAGTTGCCAAAACAAATGTCCGTGATGAGCTGAGCTCCGGCCTACCCCAACTACGCATGGACCACTGCGCATCTTAAGGTGCAGACACACTGCTATCACGTCACGTTTCCTGCCAGCCATAAAGTTGAAGCGTGACTGAACCCTGCTGTCACTTCACGTGGTTCACGGCCAGCGAACAATCCGCTGTGACAAGTGACAGCAGTGCGCAGCTCAGAGCATTTATTCTTCAATATACCAGTCTACATCTATGTACCTATCAGCCGGACATTACCCCTTTAATCTATTACCGTTACGGAAACACAGAGTTTTGTTTCCGGTTGACGCAGCCTGCAAGTCTAAAACTAGGGATAGTAACACGTAATATAAATTATACAGATTCTGTTTGGTTTATATGAATAATACTGTATTTTACTGAAGATGGTCTTATATTACACCCATATATATTTACACTGGTGTATGTGGTTCTAAATATTATATACAACTGTATATCCAGGTACGGGCGACTTATTTGAAGTTATTAAATAACAATAAAAGGACCTGACTGAGATAGTAACTCAGGTTGATAAATTTTTTATTCAATAAAATAATTAAATTAAATGTGAAAAAGTATCGTCCATAAATTTCAAATTCATTCAAATAATGATAGCTTTCTTTCATTTCAATATACGTGTATTTTCATAAATTGTAGTTGATTTTTTGGAAACCGACAGTGCGTAAAGAGAACTAAATTCTCTACAACTTATCTTTTATGATAAATTAGTGTATGAGCGACCATTTTGGAGATACGGGGAGATATATCTTCATAATGTTTACTGACAATAAATAATAAAAAAGGATGTATGTTTGTATGTATGTATTTACGTTAATATCTATACAAATTTTAAAGCGTGGACAGAATTCAACAAAAATTGGTACATATATTCTTCATCAAAACACGAGAAACGGTACTGTGAGGGGTGGACCGGGGTGGAAATTTTCAAACATTCCAAAACGCCCGATATTTGAATCTAATAAATATTTTCAGGGGGTCAAGGAGATTCATAGTGTTTCAACCCCTTATGTCATTGTAAAGGAGCACGCTTAGGGGTGGGGTGGAAAGGCGTTGGAATAAAATAACACGAATATAACCGAAATTGGTAGCGAAGGATGTCGCTGAGTTTAATTTTGACATTCAACTTGCCATTTAACCTCCAGGTGCGGGCGTGGGCGGTGTTGGAAATTTTTAAACATGCAAACACGGCAGATATTTGCGTTGAATAAATCTGTTTCAGTGTTTTTTAGTTAATAGTATTTCTACCGATGTTGTTTGTGTGCAACTTCAACCCCTTTTGGTATAGGATGGGAGCACGACTAGGGGTGGGGGTGGAGCGGCGTTACATAAAAATAACGCCAAAGCAACCGAAATTGGGGTAAAATCGGGGGTTATGGATATACGACAACCCTGGCAACGCCAGACACCCAGCTAGTAAATAATACTACTTAAGGTAATTAAGTAAAAT
This sequence comes from Zhengitettix transpicula, assembly GCA_037074705.1. Classification (NCBI taxonomy): domain Eukaryota; kingdom Metazoa; phylum Arthropoda; class Insecta; order Orthoptera; family Tetrigidae; genus Zhengitettix; species Zhengitettix transpicula. Next base: position 77,956,693 of record CM073594.1, on the reverse strand, counting down.
AATTCTCTGTTTTATTGGAAAAAGTGACGAGAGATCCTCAAGCTCATTTCATAACGTTTAAGAGAATACAGATTGCAAAATGTGACATGGAGTGACTTTAAAACGTGTGCGAGCTCAGATCACAGATACGTTCGTACCGTGATACAAGTCTGTGTCTGTGTCTGGTCCGTAAGACAATATGTCTCCGCCGTTACGTTCCCACGTCTTGCTACACCTCTCGAATTATACGTATCGCTGTAATGGTCAAGGTAGCATTCACCTTGAAGTGTGTCCTGCTGACGAGCAGATCGAATTTAGAACCAGGATCAGAAACATGGACTTTAGGAAGGAGGTGAAGTGTGATGTTGAAGAATTGAAAAAATAAAGTCAACAGAAAGGTAAAAAAAATTAAGAGGATCTAAGAATATTAAATGAGCAGAGATCCATCTTGACTGTAGTTGTTAAGAGAAAGGAAAACTGGATCGGGCACAAACCTAAGGAGAAATTGTCTGACATAATCCAAGGACACATGGATTTTCTAGGTCCAAGGACCTTCCAGTTATGAAGTCTATAAAAACTCTATTCTACAATTAATTATAATAATAATCTCCGTTTCTTTTTCTTGCTATTCTAGTCGGACTAGCTGTCAAATTACCGCCAAATTAACGTTTAATTACAGATAATGCAAAACAAAATTGAATTCTACCGGTAGTTGGAACAATCACGTCGTTTGAAACGTGCATGGCTCATTACGACATAAATCGTTCACTTAGTATATTTCCCATTAATATTTTATCACCCCTTAGATCAAATAAAATTGCTTCATGAAATCGACATCACCGACACATAAAGACTTATGAATTATGCGAACCGACAAATAACAATGAAGTAATAAATTGCATTTCTAGCACAATGGATGTGAGCTTTGTATAGCCAAGGTTGTACATCACGCGGTCTTCCTCATTGGCCCCGCCGTTAGCACTTCACTTCAAAATAAATGGCCATTGTGGACGGACAACACTTGTTGTGAATTATCGCTTCGAAACCCACACTCTGGGCTCCTGCTCTCAGAAAATACTCCCGCTACGTGGTTACCCTTGTTTCTCACGATTCATGTACATGAACACATCCCATCAAATATTAAAACGAATTTTATTGGAGTGTAAGTACCTGGGCATGTCGAAACGGTGTCGTGCGATGTCCGGCCGTGGCATGAGCGGACAACCTTCCCCCCCCCCCCTCCCCGTCCCCGGCTCCTTCCACAATCCTGACCGCTGCACGAGAAGGTATAAAGTACCCGAATCAGTGTCGGTTTTAACATAAGTGAATGTAATACAAGTTTAATGTATAACTTAGCTGGATTTATAATTTCTGTCTATTAATAATATGGAAACTGTTCCAATTGGTAATGATTCGTTTAATAAATATACTCAGAAATTATAAATTAAAATAAAATCTTTTAACAGTTATATTTATCTGACGTCTTAAATTAATGAAAACATAAACCTCTTTAGTTATAATTTATTAAGAATAAAGTTTTTAAACGTTATAATAGAAAAAAACATTCTCAAAGTTTCATCCCCAATTTTTAACTACCTCTTCAGGTGCTGTTTAGTCAATTAAATTATCAAATTTCAAAGTCCGTGTTTCTAATAATTCCAACAAATAAAGATTTTACAAACATGATATTATATAATACAATTAATTAAAAATTTATTGTACATAACCTACAATTAAATGCAATGGATATAAATTTCTTAGATGCGATTTGCCCACACATTGCAGGTGAAAATTCTGTTATGTTTACAGCCGTTGAGAGCATTGTTAGGTTTAAAAAAACAATGGAAATAAAATTTTTAATGCAGTAAATGGATTAGAAAAATACGGAATCATAGATTAAATTATTAGTGTCATTGTTTACGTTAATGATCGAATCATTGGAACGAATACTACATTTTATGTAATTAACTGCATTGCACCAGAAGATGTCCTAATAAATTAAGGATGAAACTTTGAGAATGTTTTTTTATATTATAAGGTTTAAAAATTTATATTAATATTACATTTATAACCATAGAGGTTGATGTTTTCATTTATTTAACGACATCAGATAAATATACCTGTTAAAAGATTTGTATCTTAATTGATAATTTCTAAGTATATTTAATAAACGAATAACTACTCAACTCACTTGTCTCAACAGTCTCAACTCAGATCTGAATCAACATCTGGTCGTGAACTAGACCCGACTGGTAACTGACTGCTTAAATTTTTCTTTCCTCCCCCCGATGTTTAAAATTTAGTACGCTTCCGGAAGTCAAATTAGTTGGGTCTCATTAGTTTTTGGCTGTCACTGGAAGGTGTCAGGGGTGGTTATTCCGTTCGTCTTCAGGCATCCCTTTTGTTGACCCTATTAATTTTTAAGGGCCTGCCATTCTCCCCTTCTTTCTTTGTATTAAAAGGGACGGAGGCAGACCTTCGAGTCACTATCCCGTACATCCAACAGAAAAAACTGCTCCCGCCTCAAATATCTCCGCGTAAATCACAAGTTAAATAACAGAATCTGGTAAAGAAACACCGGAAATCCAACACAAAACATATTCTCCTTTCATTTGCATGAAGAATCTGAAATAAATTGTATGGAATATGAATTCTGGGGTCTGCAGACTGTGGACGGCAACACCCAATAGCAGCTTATATTTTCAGATTACGTATGGAATCGAAACGTCACAGCATACGTACCGGAACACGAAATTAGAAGCCCATGACTACTCTGGATAATACGAAATCTTACAGCAACATTCGCATGTGCCCGTCTAAATTAAACGTTATAAGATCACAAACTACCACGAAGCCGAGGAAACAATTAATTACAAATAAGGATCGAAGAACAAAAATGTTCTAAGATATTTGCTTTTACATATGTTAATTACGTAAATAATGTTAAACAAGCTTCGACTTACTTCCAGTAAATTCATTTAATTATGCTGAACTGGAATCACGCATATTAATCGCACGGAGGATACCATACCGTGGTCCAGCCGGCCAGCTGCCCTCCAACCGGCCAGCTGCCCTCCAGTCGAGGCATGGAGTTTGAAATGCTGCGTTCCAACAGCAGACCGAACTCTCGTTATCGGACGGGCGTGGGACAAGTACCAAATGCCCGACCTGTCTGATACAGGTTTCTCTAGAATTTTCCCTGTATAAATTTTATGCTAATGTTGGGTAGGATCCTTAAAATACAACCCGGGGGCCCTAGTCACCCCTTTAGCTACCTTGCTCTACCTTTCCGCGTCCCCTCTTTACTATCCTTTCCTATACTAATAAAGGGGAGAGATATGAAAGCGAATAACTGCCATGTAACCCGTCACTCTAAAAATAAAAACGTTCGGGTTCATCTCATCAACAGCTTTCTTCAACTAGCACTTAACAGAACTTTTCCTTTTTATCCAGAAGTTCATTTTTGCCCTTTTCCATATAACACGTTTAAGTAGTGTTGGAGACAGCTGGCAGCTCGTCTTGATCGAGTGCCCTAGGACACATCCCCTTGATCCCTGGTCTTAGGAGACACGGCTTGGCCGAGGTCCAGCCGCCTTGCGTCAGAGCTGTTTCTGGCTCTGTTACTGCTGTCTGATTGACAACCCCAGCCGGATGCGGGTCGTACCAATACTAGCCTCGGGCTTCTCACTTCCTCGTCCAAGCCGCTCACTGCCACCCACGCAGATCAAGCGGCTCGATATTGCACGTCATCTGGAAAAATTCAACGTAGTTTTTCCCTCAGCTGAGAAAGTATATTCCAACTTCTCACATTCAAGTTCTAAGTGAAGTAAACTTGAACGACTGTTGACATGTAACCCATTGCTTCCATATCTGAAGTGTTCAATTGTTTTTGTCGCGTTGTGTCCAGTTACTCGATAACCTTTTAATGGAAGGGAATTCATAGCCTTGGTCACGTCACACAGACTTAAGACTGTCAGTTTAGATTAAAATCTTCTTAGCTCTTTCACGTCCTCACATCAAGATATACAGGGTGCATTCTTTATACATTTACAAAAGTTGAGGAGAGGTTTCACAGACCAATACAAAAAATAATAATATAAACACACGTCTTTTTTATTATAAATAAAAGAACATTCAGATGCATTGTTAATATGAACAAATTGGTCTCCGCTTGCTTCCACACCCACATCGCTTGAGGCACCATTTCAAATACTCCCACACGGTGTCTAACGGTTTCACAGGTGCATTAGAAATGTCTCCTGGATAGACCAATCAGTTTCAGGGAACTGGACCACCCCATAGATATTAACCAGAGCAATTCGAACAACGTAGCTTCCATGTCGCGTGTAAGGCGTATTGCACCGGCATATTATTATTTCATTAATAACTAAAAAATGAGGGTACATATTGTAATGAATAATTTTTATTGAGGTTTTAGTTATTAAATATGATTAAAGTTTTGGATTAATATACAATATTTCAATTAAAAGCAAACATATAAAATGAAAATTCATAAATTTTACAAATTTCTATAAAACTATTTAAAACACGTAACATCGACCTTTCTCATCAGGGTTACTTTTGCGTAGGGAGATAATGGCAATTCTTTTGTGGCATTTATAATTTATATACACTAAAATGTTAACTAAAGTGCTGGTGTCTGCTCCGTTTATCGTCCGCCGTTCTGCAAATCGTCTGTTTTGAATTATTTGCTGAACAACACTCCAATATTCTTTCGTTTACACAATACTTCTGGTTTTTAATTCACTTTGACGAATTATAACATTTAAGGTCCATGGAGCCCTGCAAACAAACTTCACATTATATATTTTACTTTACGTCCGTTTTATACGGGCAGTAGTAGTTTGATTCCCAGCGACCTTTTACGAACCCCCCAAGGAGGGAACGTGGACATCTTGTTTCCTAAATACCGGCGGGCTCGGTCCTGCACCCAGGGGAGGACAGAATAAAGGTTTTGCCCACGAAACTACATATCCCCTCCAGTCCAACTCCAACGTGCGTTGGGCTGGGACGTGGAGACCTCGCCCAGGTACCCCGAGGTACCAAATTGGCCGATGGTCGGCTTTGGTTGGCCGCCCACATAGCTCCGTTATCACGAGTGTTCATGGTCGCCCCGCAGGGTTGGAGATGCACTTGCCCATTGAAACTTGTCGGCACTCACTAGTTTCCCAGAGTGTCTCTCAAGCTAGGGCTATCTCCCTCACACAGCAACAGGCTATTGCTTTGAGGAGAACTATGGCCAGGAGGTTTCGTCATCGGGTAACTGAGTGGTGGAGACAAATCCTCCCAGCATGCGGTTGATGCTGGAGTCAGCAACACCTTCCACACCCCGTTTTTTTTTTGTTTTTTTTTTGGGCCAAAGGCCCTTAAAGGCCGTGCCCCCTTGAAAGCACGCACGGGGTCTACCACTTTCTACACCCCCTCTGCACGTGCTGTTAGTAAACTAACTTGGAACACAAGGATTGGGAACTTGTGTTTGATCCGCACCTGAGGGCATAATACCCTTTAATACGGTCATTCACGGAGATAGCTTGTGTGAGAGACAGAATGAAGAGCGTAGGGCTGAGGGAAAAAAGTGCCAATAATTCAACCTGAAGGGTCTCCTTACCGGGAAAAAAACCTCAGCGATAGTTAGATGGGTTGAAGGGCACAGTGAGCTAGAATACTGCTCTTGCGCGACAGCAACATGCACATGGTTTTGTTGGTAGGAATAAGTTAGTAGTTGGTTGCGGGTATCATGCACGTCGATCCTCTTCTCGTCGAGGAGTCCGGATCTCCGCACACGTCCTGTGAAAACCGTAAGCAAGCGTGGTCAGTAAATCGTTATGAGCCGATCATGGGGATTCGGGGGGCAGGAGGAGGTGTTTTGGGCGTTTGTGTCCACACCCCAGTTGACTGAACGACCGCCTTGAGTTAATCTCCACCCTCCTGGCAGGACAGGATGGTAGCTTCTCAGAGAGACCCCCAGGAGAACCACCCACCTCTGCTCATGCCGCACCATCAGAGAGTCCTCCGTAGATCAGTAGTGAACTCAGCAGCTACTGTTCACTCCTCTGAGCTGCCAAACAGATGATGTGTGATAGTGACCGTTATAAATTTTCTTAACAAAAGAAAGCGACCGCTGTCACTAACACCCCCAGCAACCCCCAGATTTAGTCTTTTCCAAGACGCTCCAAGTCATTAACAATTTTATTTAATTTAAAACATTGTTTGAGGCATTTAGAATTCTGCCTCATTAAAATTTATGTATTACATTTTTCCTTTTTTTGCCAGTAATCCGACCCATCGTTTGCGAAAGTGTAATTAAAACGCCTAGTATATAAGAAAACTTTCTCATTCCAGTAATCCGAAGAGCTTGGTTATCCTTTTTATCCAAACTACTTTAGTGAATTAAGTGGAAATATTATCGAATCGAACGATCGAGGTTTGCATGCGCAAACTGGCACTGCAAAGTTCTTACAGTATTTGTTGTTTCTGAACATTCCTTCTCCAAACAAATTCAATGCCTTTGCCACGACTTTACCTTCCTTATACGAGGCTATGACGCAAGTCCCTTCACCATAGGAGGTCACGAGTTTTCTACAGCATTCAATTAATTATGTACATTTCAAAACGAGTAAATATCTACTTTAAAAATTTATTTCCCCAGAAGAAATAGTTTTGTAGCGAGTTGTGACATTGCATTCAACTTCATAAACTTCCTCTTTGACATAACTGTAGTTGAATTTCAAAAATGTTACTTCCTGCGTTAGAAACGAAATAATGAGCTAACCTCAATTCTTTATCATTAGCATCCACTTTAAAACCAAATGAATGAAATAATTCATTAATGATCCTTTATAGAATTCAACAAATGAATTTCTTTCACGTCGCGCGCTCTACGATGACTTCATTTGCGCAACTGATTTCGTCCAAGTGTCACAATATTCAAACGTATCGACTCGTATATCAAACTAATGATCAATTACTTACTTTCCTTTGGTTCTGGAGTGCTTCGACCTGAATATCCCAGTGCTCTGAATAACTTTCTGATAAATCAAAAACATAGACAATTCCTACTATTTATTTGATTCATCCCCAAGTATTTAATTCCTGTACTTGCCTTTTTCCACGTATATTTTCGTTCATACAAATGTCAGTAGAGAAAAAATGTTGCAATTTTTAATATGCCATAAATCAAGACGAAACTTCACTCTTTTTTTAGTTTAGATCAATGAGCATCCCTCCAAAATCATTCTTTCTTATTGATCAATTTAATTACTAGTGAGTTATATTTTTTTAATACCTTAGTCAAAATTTCCAATAATATATTTATTTTGTCTTTCATGTACTCATTTTACAGAATCACCTTTCCTGATTCGGTTTTGTTTTTGAAAAAAGCACTCATAAACTTCCCTGAGTGTTGTAATAGACTGGTCAAGAAGCATATCACATTTCTGACTTAATTTTCCGTAGTCAAAGAGCTTTAATTTAAATAACCACAAGGGCAAACAACAGTGTCTTGCATAAAATTTAATCAAAATTCAGAATTCGTGTCATACCTTGCAAAGGACACAATTTCTCCGAAATGAACGTTTCGTGAAAGCAGAAGGTTATTGTGAAAGTCTGTAATGAATATGTTGAGATAAGCAGATGAAATTGCAGGATCACGAACTTCAGTCACGGCTCCTCTGAGTAAACTGTCGTACGTCTGCGAGGCGCATCGTAATTGAATGATTTCCCTTCCTGTAATTTCCATTGAAATAGCTGAGGTGTGCTCATCCGATCCAAAGGGAAGATTACACGTAGCAGACAGCAATTCATTTATCTCTGGAGTTCCAAATTAGTTTCCATAGTGCCTACAAACTTTCTGAGGAAGTGGTGTACTATTAAAAATTTGTGATTCTCATATTCTTGAAGAAATTCCAATAAGCAAAATGACCATTAATGTTTTATTTGATTTATTTGATACTTGAGTCTCTTACAGATGAAACTGAACTAAATAATATATTTAAAAATTAAATGTAGCGTCCCCAAAGCAAACTCTTCTCCCGCTATCGGAAGGGCGTGGAACGAGTACCCAATGCCCGACCTACCTGATGCAGGTTTTTCTAGGATTTTCCCTGCATTACTTTTAGGCGAATGCCGGGTAGGATCCTTAAACTATAGCCCGGGGCACTAGTTAACCCTTGGCTACATTCTACCCTTCCGCATGCCACCTTTCAAATCCCTTCCTATGCTATTAAAGGGGAGTTGTCACCATGTGGATTACCCACATGTAGCCTGTTACTTAAAAAATATATATTATCGCCCAACAGTCCGAAGGGATTATTAAGTAAATTTATCTTAATATAATACACCACTACGTTCATAATTTCATATGTTAACTGAACAAGTTGTGATTTTCAGTTAAATATATGGAGGTCTTGAGGTTGCCGGATGTCGGTCTAGTAAAAAATCCCGACAGACACGGGATGCACGTTGTCCCGTCGACAATATCCCGATTGACGTTTCCCCGATTGACGTTTCCCCGATTGACGTTTTCCCGACAAGTCATTTTCCCGACAAGTCATTTTCCCGACAAGTCATTTTCCCGACAAGTCGTTTTCCCGACAAGTCATTTTCCCGACAAGTCATTTTCCCGACAAGTCATTTCCCCGACAAGTCATTTCCCCGACGGCTCATTTCCCCGACGGCTCATTTTCCCGTATTTACAAAATAAAGTCATATTAATAGAAAATTTAATTTTTAGTTACATTTTTATACCTGAATACTATTGTAAATTAATTCATTAATTAAAGCATGGAACAATTTCAAGAAAACTTGATAGATATTTCACTTAAGGTCCAGGAACTAACACTGAACATTTAAGACAAATGTAACAGCCCTGTGAATGGAAGGGATTGGCATTTTTTAAATACGCGAAAACAGAATATATTTACGTCCAATAAATAATTTACCTGGTCGCTAAGATTTATAGTTACTCTCGGTATTTTTTGTTACTAGTTTAAACCACTAACGGCATGGGTGACACCACTAGGGGTGGGGGTGGGATGAAGGAGATGCAAAAATAATGCAATAAAAACCGAGGTAGGTGTTGAATCTGAGGTTATTGTAGTCGCCAAGTTTAATCATGACATTCCGACACGGTTAAGTAAACCCTGGCGGGTGATGTAAATAATTGGGGAAAAAATAGAATTTCAATAAAACCAAAATCAGTCATATATACATATAAAATACCTTAGGCAAAGTACAGTCATGTACTAAATAATATATTGTGTTTAGCTTTTAATGCATTTCTGTTAATTGAAGAGCAGAGACGATTACAGAGATATGTAGGACGTCACCTTTAATTTTTGTGGTAGTTAATCTTTATTAGTAGTTATCAAAGATTTCCATAAACCCCCGAATCGATACTTCACGTTATAACATTATTTTGTCCCCCTTTCAACCACCACACCTAGATGTTCCGCGTCCCGTTAGGTCACCAAAAACATCAAGAATGACACTGAATCTGAGCAAACCAGTATTCAACGTCATATATTGACCGTTTTCACGTATTTTAAAAATGTCACTCCCTTCCACACCCACCCTCAGGGGAGCTTAAGTTGTCTTACATTAATAATGTTTGTTCCTGGTTCTTTAGCAACACATGTTTCAAGTTTGGTTGAAATTATTACACGCATTAATTAATTACTGAATTTACAATTGTCTTAAGATAACATTAAGTGTTCAATTAATATTAGGCTTTATTTCGTAAAAAAAGCACCTTTGGGGATTATGACCCTCTGGATATTGACGTATCGGACTACGTCATGCTGGAAAAATGACCTTTCGGGAGAACGTCGATCGGGATAATATCCTGTGGGACAAACGTCGATCGGGATAATATCCTGTGGGACAAACGTCGATCGGGATAATATCCTGTGGGACAAACGTCGATCGGGATAATATCCTGTGGGACAAACGTCGATCGGGATAATATCCTGTGGGACAAACGTCGATCGGGATAATATCCTGTGGGACAAACGTCGATCGGGATAATATCCTGTGGGACAAACGTCGATCGGGATAATATCCTGTGGGACAAACGTCGATCGGGATAATATCCTGTGGGACGAACGTCGATCGGGACAATATCCTGTGGGACAAACGTCGATCGGGATATTGTCATCGGAAAAACGTGCATCGGGCAAGTGTCTGTCAACCAAAGGACCGGAACCCCCGGATTTTTGATAACGTATCAGTACAAGTTTGAGCATTCCTGATTAAAATACCTTTAAATGCCTCCAAAGTCTTTGTTCGATGCTCCGCTTCGTTCAATGTACAGTTTTTCTGTGTGTGTGTGTGTGAGAGAGAGAGAGAGAGAGTAGGATTATATACAAATTATTACTTATTCTACTGAATTTTTAGCGAGAGTAAATAACAGCTCAAGAGACATTTTTTCTACTTCTGTTCGCGAATCCTTAGTCCAGTTCCCCTTTGGTACAGGAAAACATTATTTTCCGCCCTTCAACCTTAAATTTATGACCTGCAGATGTGTGGGGCACTTCACCCTTTGTTACGCAAATCACGTTGCCTTTCAGTTCCAAACCTTGCAAAATGTGAGCTTGACAGTTTCGACCACCACGAGTATGAAGCAGTCCAGTTGTCTTTACAGTTAAATTTACATTTCTACCGATTAGTCGGGTGGGCAGACCCTAACGGGATTTCTGGACAGACACAGGTATCCGCAGAACTGGCAACTCCTATTGTGTGTTGTGCAGAGTATTTTAGGAGTTTCTCCGAAGTCTGGCAGGCTGTCCCCGAACGCTGACTCATGCCGCTAGGTTGCCCAGATCTCTACGAGTCAGGTGTACTCCATTCTGACACTCTTACACAATACTTAGTACAATATAACCACGCCCACATTCAACTGCGAAATAACTCGGAGACAGGGCAAATATAATTGGAGTTACAAGGCAGGGTCACACTTATAAGTATGAAGTTATTAGATTCCCAAACATCTTTACTCCATGTTGCCTGTAAGCCGCACGAAGCGATGGTTTGATTTTTGTAATGGGTTTTAAAATCGATTATACATTCGTAACGATAATAATAATTGTAGACTGTAAATACTGGTAATACAGTGCCTTTCTCGGACAATTAAAACCAAACTCAAACACTTGCGCGTCTTAATGATAAATGTTGTTACTGCTGTAAGAAACCTGAAACCAGTTCATAGTAGGAGTAACTTCAGTTTCAGGACTATTTAAAATTCTGATTAAGCGCAGAGAAACATCGTGTAACTGATGTAGACGCTATAATTAAGTATCTTCTGGAGAATGCAAATATATTTGGAGCCAAAAAAGAAATACTTCTATATCACAAAAGTGATGTAACGAAGTTTAGTAATTGTTCCCGTTCTGAAAACGTATTTAATAAGTACAATATAATCGATTTTCAATTTTCTATACTACAATTACCTCCTCCATTTATTGGCAAGTTCAAAAATTCATGTTGTTTAGTACCCGTTTTTTTTACGGCAACAGGCAACATGAGGGTAATCTACGTTGGGCAACTACCCTTTAATAGCATAGGAAGGGATTTGAAAGGGGGGATGCGGAAGGGTAGAGGAAGGTAGCCAAGGGTTCACTAGGGCCCCCGGGCTATATTTTAAGGATCCTACCCGGCATTCGCCTAAAGGAATGCAGGGAAAACCTTAGAAAAACCTGCATCGGGTAGGTCGGGCATTGGGTACATGTCCCACGCCCTTCCGATAGCGGGAGAGGAGTTTGCTGTGGGGACGCAGCATTCCCTTCTCCGTGCCTCGACCAGTTTAGGAGGCATCTGGCCAATTATTCCAATGGGAATAGCGGACAACTCTACCGTATGCCCAATGTCGGTGACCCCGAAACATACAGCTCTCAAAACAGGCCGAGGTGCCTCGGCTTGTGGGAACCTTAGTTCAAAAACGGAGAGGAAAAGGCATCCCCAAAGGTAGCCCCTTCCTGTCTCTCCTACAAGGTTCTGCCTGCGAGAGAACATCCCCCGCATGTACTGCCTGCGAGAGAATAATCCTCGCAGACAGCTTCTTCCTAGCAACATTTTTTTTTAGGTAACAGGCTACATGAGGGTAATCCACGTTGGGCAACTCCCCTTTAATATCATAGGAAGGGATTTGAAAGGGGCGGATGTGGAAGGATAGAAGAAGGTATCCAAGGGTTATCTAGGGCCCCCGGGCTATATTTTAAGGATCCTACCCGGCATTTTTTTTGGGTGTATAGGGTAATCCACATAGTGGCAACTGCCCTCTTATAGCATAGGAAAGGGATTTGAAAGGGGGCATGTGGAAGGGTAGAGGAAGGTAGCTAAGGGTTAACTAGGGCTCCCGGGGTATATTTTAAGGATCCTAACCGGCATTCGCCTAAAGAAATGCAGGAAAAACCCTAGAAAAACCTTGCATCAGGTAGCTCGGGCATTGGGTACTTGTCCCACTCCCTTCCGATAGCGGGAGAGGAGTTTGCTGTGGGAACGCAGCATTCCCTTCTCCGTGCCTCGACCAGTTTAGGAGGCAGCTGGCCGACTATTCCAATGGGAATAGCGGACAACTCTACCGTATGCCCAAAGTCTGTGACCCCGGAACATACACCTCTCAGAACAGGCCGAGGTGCCTCGGCTTGTGGGAACCTTAGTTCAAAAACGGAGAGGAAAAGGCATCCCCAAAGGTAGCCCCTTCGTATCTCTCCTATAAGGTTCTGCCTACGAGAGAATATCCCTCCTGTTTTGTACCCGTTTTTCACACAGGAATAAAAATATTGCGCTCATAGTTTTAACTTAACGTCTGTTTTGAATTAATAAAAACAGACAGATGCTTTTTATTTTTTTTATATAGTGACGACGTTTCGATAGCTTTTTTTATATTTCAGGTATTTACCTACAGAGGAGGAATTTATAATTGATTAGATTTATAGCATAATTGTACAAAGTAAACAAAGGCAAACTAAAGGACACACTAAAAAAATTAAAAAATAACAAACAACTTACCAAATCAACACAATAAACTAACACAACTAAACGAAACAAGTTATTAAATTCACTCAGTTTTGAAAGGAAGTCCGAAGAACACTACTCACTTAACGCTAACGAGGTTGAATGACAGGCTGTAGTTTGACCTGACGTCAGGAGATTTATTAATAATAGTACAGGTATCGAAACGTCGTCATAATATAAAAAATAAAGTGTCTGTACCAGGTCATCAATTATTATTTTTAAAAATATTGACCATTGTTTCTTAAAATTAAATTAAATTGGGAAGACTGAATTTTATGTCTAGAAATATTCAAACAGTTGACGATTTATATTACATTTAAAAATCATTCTGCTATCTTTCTTTAAAGCAATTAAAATCATTATTTAGCAATTTATATTGCTAAAAACGCCTGACGGATAAGTCTCATAACGAAAAACGTTATTTTTTTTTCGTAATCGCCCCCGCTGATAACAGAGAATTTTGAACGTCCGCCATTATAACGCAAGTTGGCGGATGGAAATTTTTCATTACTAAAACCTTCTTAACCTTTCATATGACGAGTAAAAGCTTCGGGGAATTCGGTTCTCCTGTTTTCACGTTAAAGACGAACAAAATCATGGCACTGCAACGTCCGCCATTTTGTGTGCATATGACGGGTGGTAGTTTGATGGTTTTAAGAACCTTTCCGCGGCGCTGTACAACGACTAAAAAAATTGTTCGTAGTAAATAGTGTTACTGTTTTTGTCTATAATATAAAATAGTGGAAAAAAACGTAGGTCCTTCCTTTCCTCCTTCCGCTCTCTCATTATCTCTCCGACTATAGACAATGGAACACTCGACAAATTCTTAACTAAGTATTTCAACACCATTGTTAACAAACTTCAAAACCAGGAAAAAATATCAGCGTGTCAGACGGTTACCCGTGCGAATAGTTTCGGAGTCCTGAATACATTAAATCACACTGACGGTGATAGATATATATATATATATATATGTCCGCTATATTCATTGATAGTTAAATTTCCAAATTTTGTGATTTTTTTATTCTATATTCATATTCATATTCATGCCGCATTGCATACATAGTCCAACATTCGTTAAATTCAAGTTCCATATAGTTTTACTGTATATATTGTAAATATTATTAGGAACTAATTAATTAATTATCTTCCCTACGTTGTGGAAGCCAAAATGTAATAAACAAAAGAAGACATTAATTAAATCGAGCCCCACGTTGGAGAACCAAAATGTAATAAACAAAAAGATGGGTTTTAATTAAAGCAAATTATTAATTATTAAAACAAATTTATTTATTTTTATAATTTGTGAATTTGTGGCATTCAAAGAAGAATACAACTTTTATAATTTTTTTTTACAAACAATTACATCTAATTATTCTTTTTCTCAGGGTCTTTACTGGGTTTTATAAGTAAGAAACAATACAAGATTAGAATAAAATCATTTACATTTTAAACAATTTGAAACGCACTGAATACGAAATGAGAAGAAACGAAATCCGACTATTACCTTTACTTTTTTTAATGGCAACAGGCTACATGAGGGTAATCCACGTTGGGTAACTCCCCTTTAATAGCATAGGAAGGGATTTGAAAGGGGGGGATGCGGAAGGATAGAGGAAGGTAGCCAAGGGTTAACTGGGGTCCCCGGGCTATATTTTAAGGATCCTACCCGGCATTCGCCTAAAGAAATGCAGAGAAAACCCTAGAAAAACCTGCATCAGGTAGGTCGGGCATTGGGTACTTGTCCCACGCTCTTCCGATAGCGGGAGAGGAGTTTACTGTGGGGACGCAGCATTTCCTTCTCCGTGCCTCGATCAGTTTAGGAGGCAGCTGGCCGACTATTCCAATGGGAATAGGGGACAACTCTTACTGTATGCCGCGGTCTGTGACCCCGGAACATACACCTCTCACAACAGGCCGAGGTGCCTCGGCTCGTGGGAACCTTGGTTCAAAAACGGAGAGGAAAAGGCATCCGCAAAGGTAGCCCCTTCGTATCTCTCCTACAAGAATTTGCCTGCGAGAGAACATCTCTCGCAGGTTACCTGCGAGAGAATCCTCTCGCAGGCTTCGTTGCATCACCTTTCACCTTTAATTTACTGTTTACAAAACATTTATTATTTTAGTTCGTACTTTCAACTGTCCTTTTGGAACCAGACTTAATGATTTCAAAGCTTGGAAACATACTTCACTAAAAGGCCATCACTTTCACAAACACACTTCAATCCTTTCAGAACTCCAGACTCCTCGCCTATGGACAACCGCTGTTTCGCCCGCAGCCACCAGTCAATCAGTCGCTATTTCCGCAAACACCCAAGATGTGTTAACAGGGAAACCATTCACTGTTACAGAGTTAATAACAATGGATAGATCATGAGATATTTTTGTCTATCATCGGCCCAACGGCTCGTCGACGTCTCCTATTAAACTCCTCTGATCATAATATGGCGATCTGTTTTAAGACATCCTTCTCCCTCGAGATCTGGCACCCAATTAACTATTTGCTTCCCTGGAGTGGCTCCACCTTTCGTGCGTTCTCTTCCAGTTCCCACGAATCTCAGCAACAAAGAGCCCGCCGTACCTCAAAATATTATAAATAAACAGTCCATTGTCTCTCTAATTTAACATCAATAAGAGCCCGCCGTCACTCCGTTCTTTGATATCGGTGCCGCTGTCAATAAAATATTATAAACCAAACAATCCATGGTCTCCCTAACTTAATATCAATAAGAGCCCTCCGTCACTGTTGTCCTTTAATATCGGCGCTGCCAAACAAAACATTGTGATTTAAATAATTAATGGCCTTCTTAATTAGTATTACAATATATATATAATTATTATGATAGTCGAAATGTCTAACACTACTGATGATTTCTTTGAAGTTTATCGACTGAGAAATTCAAAGTAAATATAATATACAACAGAAGCAGATAAGGGTATTAGAAAACATAAATTACTGGCGAAAATCTAATTAGGGACAGAGAAATTTCATTTATAATAGTTTCCTTTTTTACAATGCAATATTTATTTAAGAACATTAACCATTATTAGTCATTATAACATTTAAGTCGGAACGAGTTTTTCAGACCAGGCTCGAGCTAGGACCTACACTAATTGTTGACAAATATTAAAAGCGAATGCATAACTAAATTAATGAATAACTTAATGTTTCCAGTAAAAAAAATATTATAAAATTTTTTCGTATTTTTTTTAACGATGTAACTCTGAAATGTCGTGATAATATATTTTATTTCACTGGCAATTATTAATTTTATATGACTTATCAGTTTATTTATTTTAATTTTACAATATGTGAGAAAGTTATAATTATTAAATAGTTAAATGTCACTTTTAAGAATTATATATTATGTAGAAGGAGGGTTCAGCATATCGATGATACGAAAGAAAAAAGAAAATTTTGGTTTTAAAGAAAACTAAATTTTCAGAATATGTCATTGAACTTGTCGTAATCATGAATATGACATTTTGATTACTGTTTCTAATATGAAATGTTAACATTTCGTTAATTGGTGTACATGTTAATTAACTTTTACGGGTACGTATGATGATAGAACATCAGGTGTTTAATAATTGAAATAAATTTGGATATGATCGAGGTGAATATGGCATAGTGAGTTAGACGAAAGGCTAAGCTAGCATTCCAGAGCCGTGGGTGTGTCTACAGAATATTCGGGTCACGGTCTGCGGAACAAAAGACTTTGCGTTACCATGACCGCAAACAGCAAGGGAAATGAGAAACGCATAGAGCACGTTTACTTAATCCCAAACTACCCATCTGTCTGGCTTCCACAGCATTACCCTCGATTTAAATTGGTAAATTTTGTGTTTATTATTGACGGAATTTCAAACAAAAATAGTTTGAAACAAAACGTAAAAAAATATCGGTTTTATTGGATTTCGACTTCACTTATTGTAGTATACAAATTAATCAATCATTAATTAAAATTAAAGCTAACACCTTGTGGCGCCAAATTCTGTAATATACAAAAGATATTCTAAAATAGGCCACACGTTGCGGAGTCAAATTATGTCATCTATATTCTATATAATAAAAAAAGATGTATTTATATGTGTATTTACGTTAATTTCTATACAAATTTAAACACGTGGACAGGTTGCAACACAAATTAGTACACATATTCTTACAAACACGAGAAACGGTACTGTGTGAGTGAGAAGCCCGTAGCAGAAAGGTAGAAAGAATTATAATTGAAAAATGTGATCATTTTGTGTTAAATTACTGCGCGCCAAGAAACCGTGACGTCACGAGAGAGACAGACGTTACTACGCGACGAACAAAGGAAATAGTTCATTTTTCCGTAATGAAATAATGCAGAAATATTTTCATTGAATAAAAAGTATAATTTTATCCAGCAATACTCCATCGAATGAAGATAGTGATTTGGAATTTTCACAAACGTTACAGAAGAAAAATACAAATTTAATGTACAATAACAAGATTTTATAAAAGAATCTAACAACAATAAAAACTAGAGAAATCTGGCGGTAAATTATATTTACATATTTACACAATTACGTTACTATATACCATTTTTATTTAGCACAGCTCTGGTCCCGTTTCATGCACTCCACTGTTACTTCATTTTTTAAAAAATATTTAATTAGCAGGCCATACCACTGATTGCTATATCGTTTCACATCACAAAAATTCCGCCGTCTGTCTAACAACTGTTCACCAACTTAACGCTATCGTACTTATTGTCACTCAGTTAGGCAGTAGAAGTACGTTAATGCCAAATGTTCAATATATTCAACCTTTGTTCAGCTTAGACGTTGCTGAATTATTAATTATTTACGAGAATCCTCGGCTGGTCTCCAAAACAATATTCCCCAGATCGGTCAGACCCTCTAAACACTGCCGTGACCACTCCGGTTAGACTCCCAAAACACACTCGCCATAACTACTCTTCTCAGGTTTTCCGTCAAAGTTCTGTGTGCGTACGCTTTTCGACAATATTCCTTAGCAACCTTTACAGTCTCTGAATTCTTGCGCCATAATGATTGTTCTTTACAATGCTCTGGCCTCAAAGTTACGCCGACAATAATATTACAGACGAAAAATTAATAAATAAAACTTGCATTACACTTTGCTAATCTCTACAATATATTGTAATGCCAATTAATTACGCCATTAATTGTTTGGACGTAAAATTTGAATTGTTTGAGAAATCCATTATAGCGGTCTGATGAAACAAAGCGACAATGAAAAGCGAGCTCACTTTACTTTGTCGAAAAGTCAAATTGGCGTATGCGCGCTAAAACTCGAGAGAACTAGGAGTCAGTTGGTGGCGGGACATTTCAGAGGACGGAACAAATAATACTAGAGCAGAGACTAGCCGTTAATGTATTATTAAACAAAGTTGTGAATTTAAGACAAAGTAAAAACATTCACAGAAGTAGTACATCGTAAATATCGCTAAGTAAAAGCAGTTTACGTCTACAGCCAGCCAGGAAAGGATGTCAGCAGTTTACGTCTATAGCCAGCCGTAATAGTAAAGTTGTAGTTTAAGTCCAAAGCGGTGAAAGACATACGAATCCTACGAATCGTAGATTTGTTAAAGGCGAGCAGACATCAGATAGCTGACATACAAGAGGACAATCCGAGTTCCTGGGAGCCTATCAGTTTTGACTTCAATAGTGTAAATCTAATTAAACAATTACGACCCATAACTTAGAAATATATTTCCCTTCTATTATTGCCATGTCAGCATGTTACACAGTAATATGTAACTTTATTTAATAATTTTCAATGCTCGATGTCGTCAAACTAGTTTAAAGGACTTACTTCCTTTCAAATAAAATTTCAGCTCATCGTTTTTCTTATTTATCCCATTTGAACATCAGACAATAAGTTCAGTTGTTGACAGTTGAGAAAATTTGATTTAGAACTGTATTACCCCGCTACAAATCATGTCATTATGAACAACTTGATCAGAGAACTCCTACAGTCTTTCACTACGCTGCTATCAAATTTTTAGCCACAGAATTGATCACAGAAAATAGTTTTTTTCTTCAAAAAATGAAAAACGCGTTTTGGACAGTGACGTTTGATAGGTAAAACACAAGCCGGCTTGGATGAAATCCATGGCACTTCTGCCCCAGCTTTTAAAACCGTTAGAATTGCAGGAATGCGTCAAACCGAGGCCGGACATCCACAAATGTTGAACAAACCGCTGGTGCTGACTGCGCCAAAATGACTGAAAGATCAACAATTTAGTTTTCAACGATTGACAAGACCAATTGCGCAAGCTCGTTGAGACCTCAAGGATTTCCCACGGTTCAATGTTTCAATTTACCATTAATATTTGAGTCGAAAAACAATATCTGGAATATTGATGATGCGTTTTTTCCCAGTGGAGAATGAATTCAACCGTGTTCTCAATCTGTGACTGGTTTCTAGATCAATATAACTTGATGAAACACGGATCCACCATTACACCTCAACAGTCTCAACACTAGATTTCTGCAGACGGACAACGGGCTTTGATGAAGGAAAAATCGGTGAAATCGGTGAAATCGGCCGGGAAGAAGGAAGTGCTTTTCCATCAAAACAATACACGAATCAACGTCATCATCCTCGAGCACCTGGCCAACTACTGCCGTAAATTTAATCAAGACAGACGCCTTATCCAAGGAGACGTCAACCCAAACCTGATCATCATCTCACCGGACTATCATGGAAAAATAATCAGCTTCTCGATAGCCTTTGTAACTCCTGCACTGTTTGGTCGTTAATGACCTCGAAGACGATGCGTCCTTAAATAAAGTCATTAAGTTAGTGAAAATCATGGAATCATTCGCCAGTTTTAGATCGCAGTGTCTCTTTTTATGAAAGGAAAATTGCTCATTGGGAATCAAATTCACGTCGAACGAGATAATTAGAACATTCGTCTATTTTTGATGACATTCCTGAAAATTTTTGGGCGGCTTCATAAACTTGGAGAAAGACTTGGTACATTGTATTATGTTAAAATGAGATTGTGATGAGAAATGAAAATGATTTAACCCTCAAAAATTATTTTGATATAGTTTTGTAATTACTGCCTACCGTCATCCGTTTTTAAATGAAACCAACGACTTACAGAAGTAGAAATTTGACAGAAAAATTGTCTCTATTATGTGTAAAACAGTTAAAATTGATACTAAAGGCACATGTGTAAATTACGTATCTTTAATTACAATTAGTATTATTAATTAAATGTATTCTCATGAGATTTTTTTCGCTGATACACTCACTACTTTATGTAGCAGCCTTTATAAATATGTTATAGTGTAGAGGCGGCCACTTATAGTTGCAATAACCGCAGATAGAAAGGTCACATTTTAATGAAGCACAAAGCACTTGCATTAGCCACGTCCTTTCCTGTCGGCCCGGCAGAAACTTCTAGGACTCGCTTACCGTCTCAGATAAGATAACGCGATAAGACGGACATTGTTTCGTTGTCGATGATATCTATAAGCCTGTGAAGGTAACCGAACAACTGATACAGCTAATAGACCAAAACAACTTTCCTGCCTCGACGGACAACAGGAATGTGCTGTCATTTCCCCAGCAAGTCACAAGAAAACGTAAAACAAATCGTTCAGCTTTAACTAAATTTATAGCTGAACTGAAAATATTAAACATCAATGAGTAAGCACTGAAATATCTTACGAAATAATTCATAAGGAAATATTTAATTAATGAAATTGCTGAGTACTGAAAGATTAATAAAATTGAATGTATCATAATTTCATGTAGGATTATTTTGTTGATTAAATTGATATGGAAATTTATTTCTTGTCAGTTAAACATGATTAAGTTTAGAGTTTCAAAAACCTACAGTGATATTTACGAAGACTACGAGTACAAATTATGTGTGTGACGAGCACCGTTGAAACAGTTTCCAATTTATGAACACAATATAGGAAGAGAGAAAAATAATTGATACTTCTATAGTTGGTTCTGCTTTCTATCAACTCTCCGTCAGTAAAACCTAAATACATAAATTTGTATATTCGTTTCATTTCCCACGAGCCTCATAATTTCGCGGTGTTTGACTTACAAAGGGTACTAGGAAGGTTTTGCAATATGACGAAACAAAAAGTTGCGGTAGCTGCTTGTTGAGACATGTTCATACTTGCACAGCTGTAAGTAACCATAAGTCTGTAGGCTCAGCTATTTATTGCCAGCGTTAGTTTGAAGTTCTTCCAATGGCATCCTGGTCACGGAGTGATGTAGGGTATTTTGCGGTATAAATTCGTGCGTTGTTTAAACGTAAAACAGTCCTTAGAAGAAGTGACTTGGTGATGATTGTACCACCTGAATATAGTCGTACGATGTGGACAGAGAATTTTTTTTTAATTACAGTTTAATGTCGCATTATCCTTTTGGTCATGAGCGACTTACATCTGTTAAGTTCTACATTTGTATAACAATTAAATTACTTTATACAACTCAGTTTTAATCGTAAAGTCTATGAGGTTGTTTATTGCTGCTGATGAGTTGCAAATCTCAATCATTGAATGGACGGCTATGGTTGATCATCTTATCTCGCTATATTTGGGGCAGTCAAAGAGGACATGAGGAATTGTTGTGGGCTCCTTGCATGAGCTGCATACCGGCAGCGGAGATCTGGAAATCAATAATGAGTGAGTGAAACTAGAGTGCAATGCTCTTAGTCTGGTTACAACCTGTTGCCTTCGAAATAGTTCTTTCGGGTGCGATATTTCTCTGATGCTGCTGACATTTCTGAGAATGACTCCGTATTCCTCTGGTTTCACTGGTCTATTCCACTTTTCCTCCAGTTCCTTGTAGAGCCCTACTCTGCAGTCTCTGCTGGTGCAGATTGGTAGGTTGCTGGATCTTACTTGATGATCAGCTTCCATCTTCGCTAGGAGATCTTCCCTACTATGTCCTTATGCGCCGGTAGTCAGGCTGTAGTGATCCGGTTTCCGTTTTCTTGTATTTTCAATATATTCTCTCTAATTCGATTTATGCAACAATTTCTGTGCACTGTACTGGTTATTCTGAGTAGCGTCTTTGGAGTCTGTTAAGATGATATTCTATAGAATGACATACCAGCAGGTAGAGGAAACCTTTGACCTGCAATTCATTCGGTTCTGCATGAATCACGTGCACATGTAGTAACTCTGTAGTCTTTGGGTGCGGCATAAACTGACTGAGGACCAGGTGACACGACGTGTGACTTGGTGCCGGCAGATGGTAAAAATTATTGATAAGGGACAATCTCGGTATGTTAACAGCATCGTGACAGCTGATGATATGCAGACAATGTCTAAGAACAAAGTTTTGGGTTTTGATGACGGGGACACACTCGCATCTGGCAGAAATTCTCCATCAGCTAGGAAGAAAAACAACCATATTTTTCAAATCGAGTGGAATTTTGGAGCGTGCCTTTTTGTACTCCCAGAAGACAGCCGCAGCTAAACAGTGACTGCCTAAAGTCATCGAATTTTTGAAGGACCTGTCCTGAATGGACACCTGGATCCTTCATCGTGGCCACGCTCCAGCTCATCCACCAAAGCCAGAACTGAATATTTGGCCACTATAGGAATGAAA
Organism: Zhengitettix transpicula; assembly: GCA_037074705.1. NCBI lineage: Eukaryota > Metazoa > Arthropoda > Insecta > Orthoptera > Tetrigidae > Zhengitettix > Zhengitettix transpicula. The sequence continues at coordinate 77,934,081 of CM073594.1, read as the reverse complement.
CATCTTGAGAGTCGAAGAAAAAATTCTCGGGTTTCCACCTGGGTAACAATGCGATTGAAACGCGACGTTTCGACGGACAAATTCACTGCCGTCATCTTCTAGACAGTGCATTTGTCCGTCGAAACGTCGTGTTTCAATCGCATTGTTACCCAGGTGGAAACCCGAGAATTTTTTCTTCAACAAATACACCGGGAAAGCCTTCGTTCTTTGATCTTGAGAGTCATCTGTACAGTCCAAACCTTGCTTCCTGTGACTTTTCACTGTTCCGGCATGTGAGAATCAGCTCAAAGGGATTCTGAAAGCTTGGTTTAACGAGAGTTCCGTTCTTCCTAGCGAAACTTGGCAGAGCTGGTTTAAGGAATGGTTCCTGCAGATGGAGAAATGTATTGTATGTAACAGAAATTACTTTAAAAAAATTAAATAAATGAACCTAAAATTTCCTAGTACCCTGTGTATGTTTAATTCAATCAAATGTGGTCCTCAGAAAATTCTCAATTTGTAGAATTATTATTTCAATTGTATATTATACATAATTACTTAACTATTCATTGCCCCCAATCTATAGTCTTTCAATTATGTTTATTCCGTTATATTCATTGATACGATCAACGGTGAAAGAAAACTTTTACGCAAGTAATTGGTTGGTTAAATGGACCTACGCTCGTCTCGTCTATTCCGGCTTGAGTGACTACTTTAAACCTTCATACATTTACTTCCCCTCACAATCCTACGCATATAATTATAAGGAATTTTAATACTACCAGTAAACAACGAAGTTTTAAATGAGTTGATAGAGGAAATGGTCAAGCTACTCCAGAGATTTTCTGCTTCAAATATTAACTTTTAATCTATGTTTATCATAATACAAAATACCCACTTATTATTAAAATATTAGTAGCTCAATTTTCAAGAAAGTAAAGACCGAACAAAATATAATTTAGATAGTCATGTTTCACCCATTGAAAATCATAATCTCGATAACGGTTTGTATTAAACCTTGAAGTGGAAATATAATAAAAAAAAATATCGCCAAAAATTGAAATATGATGGTATTTATGAAATTGAAAGTTTAATGTGGATAAAAATTAATTAACCCCGAACAACTGGCGCAAAATTCAGATTACCCCGGAAGAACTTTGAGAATCAGAATAAACCGGACCATAAAAGTTCTCCACATGACACCTACATCCCAACTGAACCAGTTTAATATATATATATATATATATATATATTGTAATGATTAAAAGGGATAATTTATTAAATTGCGACTCCCTAACACAGACAAACCTTTTCCCCTCAAACACGCGCGTGCCACGAACAATTCTCTGTGTGTTGAGCCTTCCAGACACAAAGGTAGTGCTTAATAATAAAACCACCGACAAACAGCACGGCTTGGTCTCGCCATTTTAAAGTAAATTCTACAAAAATTATGGATCCATGGGAAGATTTATTTACTACTACTTGGGTGCCCGGCGTTGCACGTGTACTTATTTATATTGTAATGATTAAATGAAATAATTTATTAAATTGCCCCACGTTGTGTAACCAAAATTGTAATGATTAAAGGAAGCTAAATTAAATGATGAATTAATTAACAAAATGATTACAATAAAAAACTTTTAATTTTCCAAAGATTAATTTAACAGGTGTTCATTTAGTTTCTTACAAATGATTTGCCCTAGGTTAGCACGCCAAATTCAATAATTTCAAAACAAATATTTTTTATTTATAATTGGTGGCGTTCAAAGTAAAAGACAATCTTTTATATTTCACAAACAATCAAATTTAATAATTCTTCTTCTCAGGGTCTTTACTGGGTTTGATAAATAAGAACAATCAAAAATTATAAATTAAATAATTAGCAATTCAACCAAATTGAAACGAACGGAATACGAAATCTGACTATACCCTTAATTACCGTTCACAGAATGTAATTATTTTGGTTTGTACTTACAACTGTCATGCTGGTACCAGAATTAGTTTTCGCAGCTTGGGTACACAATTCACTAAAAATGTCCATTAATCACCGATTCTACACATCATGGTCAAAACACACAGTTGTATATCTTGTATTATTCCTCCGGGATCTCGATCAGCCGTACGTCTGGCCAACAGTCTGACGTATTATTTCTCAATGCTTTTATGCGGAAAAATGCTATTTTGGTACTCATATGCATCTGAACGTGGCACTAAACTTTTTGTTTCACCTTTGCAGGTTTTTTATAACTTGTCTCTCCGTCCAGACCTTTTTATTTAGACTTTTAAAAAATATGTCTCTCAGTTAAATTTTTAATCTTGGGCCACGCTGTTCGTACTCTTAAATTTTGCTCCCTCTCTCGACCATAATATCCGCCAGACTGAATTCAGCCAGTCCTAGTAGCTCGCATCAAGACCTCCGTCAAAGAGCCTGCCGTCATTGTTGTCTTTAAGAATTTGTACCGCTAAAAAAACCAATTATTTAAACAATTAATGGCCTCCTTAATTAGTATTACAATATATATATATATATATATATAGTGAGTAATTTAAATAATAAAACTGTGAATTACAGTTAGAATGTTATTTTTAATAAAATATTAAAGGAATATTGAGTCCGTGTGCAAATAATTCTGGAATTGTAAATAGATGTAGGCTGTTGTAATAATGTTATATTGAAAAATTAAATGGAAAGGAATTGACTGAAAAGTTTCAATAATTGTATCGTTGGGTTCGAAATACACACATTAATGAATGTTATTTTTTTACAAAATATCTAATCAAAGAATAAGAAAATTACAGAATTTTGGAGCAATAAATTTTCAACTGGAAACAGAACGGGACGAATATATTGACAGAAAAGCAACTAATGTATCAGTATTGGATACATTTAATATATTTAAAAGTATGGGACCAAATGGAGAGCCTCATCAATCTTCTTCATGCAATTCAAAACAAAGTTTTTAAAACCGTAGGAGGTCGTGATAGATTTATGGCATAGTGGAAAGCCTAAGTTGGCCGTGCTCCTGCTTGCGAGTGCAGCGGCCCCTATTAGCCGTGTTAATTAGGCGGCAGTTACGCAAGCAGTATCGCGGACGAGGGGCGGACCCAATTAAGGAAGGCTGCCTCGGCCCCGCCTCACTCTGATTGTACACCCCCGCCACAAGTAAGCGACAATTTTTCGCTCCATTTTCCCAAATGTGCGCGTCGCGAAGTCAACTGTAGCACGCACGAGGACATCCCTCATCATCGTCAACAATCTGTAATCTGCACGGTCCTGGCTCCGATGAACATCCACTCTACATAACCTATGTTACAACTTTAAATAATGCAAAAATATGACCTATGTATCACAAAACAAAAACGTTCATACTGTAACTCCTTAGAGAAGGAATTGAGATGAAACTGTTCAATTGGATAGTTTGGTCAGGTGTAGCCCAAGAATAGTGATGTTGAGAAGTTAACGGCTACCACTCTGTGACTCATTTAATTGATAGCATCTTAATCATGGGGCGGGAAAAAACAATAGAAAACACTTTTACATTTTTCCTTTATTTTCTTTTTGAACTGGTTACGCAGTTTTCTTGAATACATCTGATCCACGCGGTTCGCTCCAGAATTCAGTCTCATCCAAATTTTGGTTCCCAACTCCATGCCCCAAGTTTTTCTCATTATACTCAAATCGGTTTTAAAACATTCACTTGAAAACCATGTCAGCTTCAGTACCGTCATATTGTCAGAATCCTTCACAACTTCGTATTATGAATTTAAAAACGTAACCGAGACCGCCCATTCGGGTAAGGGGAAACACAATCAACTTTTACACACTGTCAATATCAGAATCTTTTTGCCATAAAAAGTAATAATAATCGAGGACAATAAATTTATAATAATTCAGGAGTACTGACTAACGTTAATGCCCAAGACAGATTACTTATAGCGATAACTTATATTATAAAATAATTTCTCAATTAGTAGAGGTAGAGGAAGAGGAAGGAGACTCCGTTGTTCTTGGTAGACTACCTGTAATACTTGAAAAGCCCGTAAGGTTTTCTTTGTATAGTTATAAAATCAATGATATGATAGCACACTTCTCATCTTGCTATGCTATTAAAAGGGAGTTGCCACCTTGTGGATTACCCCATGTAGACTGTAACCTTAAAAAAATCCGAGGGCTGGAGGAGAGCGGGATAACTTGCCGTTCGGTATTTTCCTCATTCCTGCTCTTGGGCAGGGATATCAAAATAAGGATCCCATAAGCTGTGGCATCCTGTCTGGCTTTGAGAGGTGTATGTTCTGGGGTCGCAGACTTTGGGCATACGGTATGAGTTTTCCGCTGATCTTATTGGACCAGTCGGCCAGCTGCCCTTCAAATTCGGTCGAGGCATAGAGTTTAGTATGCTGCGATCCTACAACAGACCAAATTCTTGTTATCGGAAGGGCGTTGGGGCAAGTACCAAAAGACCGACCTACTTGATGCAGGTTTCTCTACGGTTTTCCTTGCATCATCTTTAGACGAATGCCGGGTAGGATCCTTAAATTATAGCGTTGGGCCCTAGTTAGCCCTTGGTTACCTTGCTCTATCTTCTGCATCCCCCCTTTTCGATCCCTTCCTTTGTTATTTGCCATTAACGTGGATAACCCTCATGTGCCCTGTCACTCTAAAAATAATTAATAATCCCGAAAACATTGAAGCCTGCGAGGTTTTCTCGCAAGTGAACCTTTCTGGAGAGACGGAGTGGGACCTTCGGGGATGCCTTTTCCTCTCTCTGTTTTTGAACTAAAGTTCCCACAAGCCGTGCAGCTCGGCCTGTATATTCCGGGGCCACAGACCTTGCTAATACGGTAAGAATTGTTCGCTGTTATCATTGGAACAGTCGGCCAGCTGCCTCCTAAACTGGTCCAGGCACGGAGAAGGGAATAATGCTGCGTTCCAACAGCAAACCTCTCTCCCGCCATCGCAAGGGCGTGGGACAAGTACTCATTGGCCGACCTATAAGATATAGGTTTTCTAGGATTTCTCCTGCAACCACTTGTAGGTGAATGCCGGGTAGGATCCTTAAACTACACCCCGGGGGCGCTTGGCTACCTTTACACATCCCGTACATCCTCCACCCTTACACGTCCCCCCTTTCAAATCCTTTCCTATGCTATTAAAGGGGAGTTTCCACCACGTGGATTACTCTCATGTAGCCAGTTATTATATAAAAAATAATAATAATCCGGAACTTAGAACTATTTTTCACAATTTATATTTCAGTTAATATGAATGTTAAAACGTGAATCTTATAGCAACAATGGGCGAATGACGAGCATTGTGGCTTAGCGGGTAGAACCATAATTGTATTTAAATTTTTGTAAACAAAATTATATTTTCGATAAACAGTTCTCGGATTTCACTCGGATGTAGCATATTTAAACGCGACGTTTCGACGACTAAAATCTCCGTCATCTTCTAGGCGAAGAAAATTATATTTTAACCGCGGACGTTACGAAATAACCTCCCACTAGTGAACCAAAGCCAGGACCCAAAGAGATACCAAATTTGGGAGTCTCATACACGGCTCAATTACTCACGAGTTCCTGACAAGTCATTTATCAGTTCCATGTTCTGACCAATTCCACTACTTATAAGCTTTACACCATTTATAGCGAGCGATACTGATTTGCTTGTCACAAGATAATTTTTTATTACAAAATAAATGGATTAACCAATAAAGCTGTTTAATATTGTCTACTAAATCATTAGTTACATTAAAGCCGTTACGATAGTCTTTTTTTTCTGAATGTCTGACAGTGTTTTGCCTCGTTGTATGAGCTCCTTTTGATTCTTGTACTGAAATTTTACACATCTGATATGTTAAGATGACTATCATTGGCCGCAAATACCGTCATTGATTATGTGCTGAACCAGAGAAAGAATGCTGAGATGTGGTATGATGCAAACTAACCTAATGTTGAGATTATTATTATTTTTCCAAGAGCATAGTTATCGGAGTTGAAATTATTTTCAGGTGTTTTAATGCGCAGGTGTTAGTTTAATTTATTATTTATACATGGTCATAGGAATTTAGAAAGGCGAGTTAGTTAGATATCCACTGCGAGGGCTATTCTCTCGCAGGCAGACCCTTGTAGGAGAGATACGAAGGGGCTACCTTTGGGGATGCCTTTTCCTCTCCGTTTTTGAACTAAGGTTCCCACAGGCCGAGGCACCTCGGCCTTTTCTGAGATGTGTATGTTTCGGGATCACAGACCTTGAGCATACGGTAAGAGTTGTTCGCTATTCCCATTGGAATAGTCGGCCAGCTGCCTCCTAAACTGGTCGAGGCACGGAGAAGGGAATGCTGCGTCCCCACAGAAAACTCCTCTCCCGCTATCGGAAGGGCATGGGACAAGTACCCAATGCCCGACCTACCTGATGCAGGTTTTTTCTAGGGTTTGTCCTGCATTTTTTTAGGCTAATGCCGGGTAGGATCCTTAAAATATAGCCCGGAGGCCCTAGTTAACCCTTGGCTACCTTCCTCTACCCTTCCCCCTTTCAAATCCCTTCCTATGCTATTAAAGGGGAGTTGCCCAATGTGGATTACCCTCATTTAGCCTGTTGCCCTAAAAAAAAGGAGAGTTCACAAATTGTATCATTATTTTAGTCTGTAGTTACAAATGGAGCGTCACATTTACGGTTTGAAATTTGATAAAAATGGGTTTTCTCACAATCACTTGCCAAGAAATCACATGAAAACGTAAGAATTAAATGTTTAAATGCAGCTTTCGGTAATTTTTCTAAGACCTCGTCTTTAATCTTTATTATAATGCTAGTGTCATCTTCAAATCGGTCTTCAGAAAATTAATTAAACGTTTTCGGGAAGTCATTAATAAATATGAAAAAGAGAAACGGACACAGAATAGAACGTTTCAGACATAACAAAGATAATTTAAAAATCAGTTGTGAAATTTAAAACAATTTTGTCAGCATGTGATGTGATAATTAATATGTTCGTATAATGCTAGTGTGCAGCAACACGTATTTTATAACATATAAATCCATTGCAAAGTGGTGATGAAAACGTAATGCGCTAGTAACGAAAATCCTTCCTACGTGCTAAGACGTCGTGTTCGTAGTCACGCTGAAATCTTCACGACGAACACATTCCCTCACGCTTTTCCCATTGGCAGCACAAGTCTTTAGACTGTGATTTAGTACATCATAAGAGTTACAAATAAAAGTTACGTCCTTAGAACCAAGGCCTATAAGTGTCTACGCATAAGACAATTATCAGGAGTCTCTTTATTGACTAAATTTCAATAGTGTAAAGAATTATTTTTGTGGGCTGGGTTTTTACGTTAAATCAAAATAAGTATTTGACCATTAAATAAATTTTATATAAGTTTATTACAGTTAAGCATGAAAAACTCTTATCTCAGGCACCTGTGGTTTTTACGTAGAAGAGATTGCTACCCGTACCAAATACGTACTGCTATTCTGTGTTGTGTTGCCTGCTGTAGCTCTCGTACCGACGTCTCCGTATCTCACAGCCGGCAGAACGGGTTAAGTGCAGTGATGACTTTAGTCAGGACCACTGCAAGGCGTCGGCCTCCGGGATTGATTACTGGCAAGCCGTCGTACTAAATTGTGTGGCTTGGATGAACTCTTAACTAAAATTGTGGCCCCTTTCTCACGACGATTCTGCCTCGGACTATATCAGAGACAACAACTTGGAAAAGTTTACAGCAGAACTCATGAGATTTGTAGATCGGTGACACTTAAAACGTATACACGTAACGCAATACGGCGCCTCTCATAATCACATCCACCAGCTGCGGTGAGCACAGAACAACTGTCCAGTTTCAAAAGCTTATCTCAGTTCCCTCCATTATAGCCTCCCATTCTTTTACTTTTTTCATTATTAGAAAACTTCGCCGAAATGTCAGTTTCACTGATTCTTCCAATGTTTAAGAGTTATAGCACGCAGCTGCAGTTCCGTAGTCAACAATGGCCAACTATTCTGTCATGTTGAGGCCAACAATCGAGACAGCACACGAAAATTACTTGGATGGAAATATTTATCTCCTCCACCCCCACGCACGTGCACGATTTCGAATTCTCCAAACCACAGAAACAACACTTCCGAGACAAAGCAAAACTAAACCAAAATACACGCGATACAATATATTTAAATAGAATGTAATTTTAGTAGGTGTCTTTGAGAAGAATAAATCTAATTACTTTCAATCTTCAAATTTATTTTTATTTTTCTACGTAGTCTCCTTGCAAGTCTCCAAACTTCTTAGAAATTGATTCAAAAACTTTTCTTTGTTATGTCTGAAACGTTTCAGACCACCCTCGTTCGCAGAGAGCGAGATAGTATCCCTGTATGGCTGGCCGTGACTATGTTTATTTAATAACAACGGACTTATTCTGGTGGTCTAAACCCATTTTGACCTGTTATTCCAAACTTTGATTAGTTATTCCCTCATTTTAATGACTATCTTCTCCATTGGTAATTGACTGCTTCACACTTTAGACATAATCAAATTGAGCTTGATATTCATCGCAACACACGTCTTTGGGGCACAAGATCTTTCACTTAGTTATTTTTCTTCAGTTCTCCGATGGAAAGGAGAAGACATGATTGTTTGACCATGGTTTCAACTAGTAAACCATTTAAGATTCCCAATGATCTTGGAGAAGTTGCAGGTCCAGTCATCAGTCTGTCCGAGGTCATGAAGACTTTGTTTCGACGTAGGTGTGACGGTTTAAACAGAAAAACATGAGCACATAGAACGGGAGCACGTGTGGTCTGCGATTCCAGTCCACGTAAACTTCGCGTAGAGGACGAGTTTCTGTTTATATTAGTCCCAGGCGTTACGTAATGGAGCCAGCACTGCGGAGTATTCTTGCCCCAGCACAGCTTATAAACAACGTCCGAGAACGCATTTAGCCCGGCCTAATTTATGTTTAAGAAGCAGCGCTCACCCCGAACCTGGCGAGATTAAGAGAAACTCTCCGCCATTATTTGCACAGGGCTGCCGGTTCAAATCCCATAACGGGACCCGCTCAAGTAGTGGCTAATTGAGCCTAATAAATCAAGCCTCCGTGCCGCCAATTAACGGACTTTACTGCAGCCGAAAGAAATAAATTGCTTCATAGAGACAGCATATCCAACACTAAATGAAATATAATGGAGAGGGAACATTACAGAGGAACGTAGTCGTAAATATAAGCGTAGGAGGCTACGTGAGCTTCGGGCGTAGGTCGGGAAAGAATCGGTTTCGGTCATGGACACCGGCAATTCTTATTTTCAAAATAAGACTCTCAGACATAATTCATTAATATTGGTTATATGATTGATGATAAACATTCAATTGAGAATATGCTACGTGGCGTTCTATAACAGCACTTACAATCCCGAAATTAAAAGTACTGCAATAAAATAAAACTGCATGCTTACAGACCAGTTATGCAGATATAAATATAAATGCTCGTTTCTTGCTGAGTTTTAAAAAATAAGAAAATAAAACTCTTACCCAGAAAATATAATTCCACTGTAAATTCCGCTCTATATTCCTCCTCCCGTCCCCTCAGCTTTTTCATCTGAGAGTGAACGTTTTTAAGTGTTATAGAATCATAATAGGCTGAACCATCTCTCTTAATTTATTCTATATAATAAAAAGGATGTATATTTGTATGTATGTATGTATATATGTATGTATGTATTTACGTTGTTCTTTATACAAATTTTATCGCGTGGACAGAATGCAACAAAAATTGGTATACGTATTCTGCCAAAATCGAGAACCGGTACTGTGGGGGTGAGAAACCTCTAGCATATATGTGGAAAGAATTATAATTAAAAACCATTATCATTAAATGTTAAATTACTGCGCGCCAAGAGACAATGACGTCACGCGAGAGAAAGACGTTACTACGCAACGAACAAAGGAAATGAAATAAAGCAGAAATATTTTCTTCAAAAAAAATATAATTTTATACAGCAATACTCCATCGAATGATAATAAAGAAGAATACGAATTACTTTACCATCCTTGCGGAAAATGTAAGTTAATTTTCGCGCTATATTAGTTGTGAGTCTAGCTAACAATTTCATCAATATAATATTTCGTAATGTATGAAGACTGAGTGACAATTGACAATTATATCCTGAAATACTCAAGGAATATATTTAAGTATTCAATTAAATACTTTTTCGAGTTTATATAAATAAGTACACGAGCAACGCCGGGCACCCAGCTAGTTTAATAAATAAAACTGCCATCACGTCAGATACAATTTAATACAAAATTACACAATGTTTCAAAATGAAAAATTTACGTCTGTTATGAAAATTAATAAGAAAAATATACAAATACAGACAAAAGAAGTGATGTAAATGTCACGTTTCTGGAAACCTTGTTTCTATTTTTCTTATTACACAATTTTTCGTTACCATTTTTTAAAACTTCTTTTCGTGATATGTAATTTCCATAAATAATTTTCGACAGAAATTTCTAAAATAGTCAGATTTTCATGCATAAAGCACCCGAAAATTCTTATTTATTGATTTAACTAGTGTCCGATAAATATAACAATTAGTTAATTTCTCGTAGAACGAATGTTTTCCCGGTGTATAAAGTTCGTAAAAGTTTCTCGGGCTTCCAGCCGGGTAAAATCATCAGTAGCATGCGACGTTTCGATGACATGCAGCGTCATCATCTTCTGGCGAAGTGGCGAGTTAGGTGAGCGGAACCCCTTATATACCCTTGCGGCAACGGCGGTGGTAGGTTGTCATTTGATTGGCTGGCGCCTCAGTCTGCGGTGGGGTGTCGCTCGTATATCCAGCTGGCTTCGAGCGGCGAGTGTTGGTGCCAGACTCTGGATTCTCGTGGCCGGCTCCCTCGTTATGCGAAGTTCCAGCGTTCCGAGCTTGGGCTTGTCGTCTCAGGTCGGCGACTAGTGGCCCCCAGGCCCGGCTGAGACCGTACCCTGTGTCCCTGTTCAGGATATTGTCTCGTATTCTTATTTCTACTGCCTCCAGTAGTCTCGTATTCTTATTTCTACTGCCTCCAGTAGAACACTGTCCCAGAAGTTACTGGCGTGGCCTAGCAATCTAGTTTTCTCGCGATTTATCTGGTGTCCGGTCAAAATTTAATGTTCAGCATCCGCGTGGCTGTTATTACTCAATGGCTACTGTATATTTTAATAAGAGTACTTCAACAAGCGAACTAAATAATTAAGTACCCATACATTTTACCCTTAAAAGAATTTTAATAAATGAATTACAAAACAAAAGAAAAAACCATTACGAATAACCGTAATCAATACAAGATACAAAGGTTCATACTACAGTTTAAGGTTTATTTTTAAAGCAATGTAACTTAGTATTAACAAATCTGTTTATGTTATATAGTCAACAGCCTCTACACAGGAGTCTTGAATAAACAAAATTATATCTACGATACCTAACATTAAAACTAGGACAATCTCGAGATCCGGTCGTTTCCTGACACACTTCTCCGAAGCATGTTTTATAGACAGGTCATTTTCCGATGGGCAATTTTCCCGAAAGGTACGTATTTACGAAATAAAGCATATTAGCACTGTAGAGATGCAGTAACGCGTAAGAGTCGGCAGCAGAAGTGACAGACATAAATCGCGAGTATTCCCAAAACAAAGAAACGACTGTAAAGAACGCCTAGCGTTTGTTGCGAGAGGACCACTGGTGGTCGGCGTGGCAAGGAAACAACATATCTCCCACCCGACGTCCTGGAGTGACGGAAGTGTTGTTCCGCCATATTACCGAAAGGATCAGATGAGCAAATACGGACATTTATTCGAGGGTTCCCCAAATTTTCGAAATTGCTCAGACAAGTCCTCCTTGCATAACACTTCTTTCTCGGGAGAACTTAGCGCTGTCGGGACTGAACCCACGATTGTCCAATAAAACAAAGAACGAATGGCGGACGGGTAACTTGGGAAATGGTTGGGAGGCTTCTCAGATTCAATATGAAGATAAGCGTCGCCTCCCAAAAGTATGCCAACTGATCCCATATTCTGACATCTTGCCGTAACAGTGGATGGAACCGGCATCGTTGGAAACACATTGGCAATGTGATGTAACACAATGGCATTAACTACCAAGTTATCATTAGAAAATTTAGAAGATACCTGGAATTGAATCGATCCCAGCGGAATCAGTGGAAATCTGTCAACACAGGACACCAGAGTCCGAGTAGAAAGCATTGTCAGATCTAATTCACCAACAGTTTGCACCTGAGTGCCAGAGTCCAGCCAGGATGGCGCGTACAGACCGCCCGGCGCAGTGAGGCTCGTACACCTTAGTCACAGTTCCTGTCTACATGAAACAGTGGTATCTCGAGTCAACAACGTGTAGGCTACTACTACACTTTCCGACTTCTCCGCCGGAACTCTACCAGAATTCAAAGAATGAGCAACCGACTTCAACGCCTCTTTGGCTTCAGTTGGATGCATGGAAGAATGTGATGTGGTCTACGACAATGAAAGCAAGAACCCTTGTAGTTGCAAACTGCAATCCGATGGTTTCCTAAGCAAGAAAAGTAGATTGGCTTCCATCTGTTTGAAGGAGACAAATTCAGATAAACGGGACAGCCGATCAAGAAAATGGGTCCCGATACATTTAGGGACGCTTCTAGATTTGATCAGACGGCATTTTAACAGCGTCCGTCTTAACAAACAAAACGTTGACGATGTACCTTTCTCGGAGCTGGAGGTTCGGGAAGTGGAATCGAACATCTGAGGTCTGGAAAGCACCAAGGTGGTGGACTCGAGAAGTTTCTCGAAAGAATGAATGTTGTGCTTCGAACGCCTTTCGGGTGAAAGGATCTAAATTCCTTATATAGGAACAATTAAGAAAACGGATAGATCGTCAATGTCCAAAGCTCGTAGAGCATTGACCACCGTTCGATGAATGTTAATAAACTCCTTCAACGTAGTTACTGAACAACTTGACACACGTTTAAAATCAAGCAACTCGTGCAGATACAAACTGGAGATTCGACGATTATTTTGATAAAGGATTGTAAGAACCTCATAAACTAGGGGATAATTATCGGGCGTAATCTGGAAGCCGGAGATCACCGCAGCAGCTTCGCCTTTCAGCGAACCTTTCAATATTTAAATTTCTGAATCGGCACTAATGACTCACTATGTACTAATTAGTCAAATAAAGCTATGAATTCCGGCCATGTTTATAGTCAGCCCGTGAACGTAGCCAATTCAATTCTGGGCAACTTGTGCCGCGCCTCAAAAACATGGCGGGACGGGTATGTCCAAGTTCTGCGGTTTGACGGTGACCTTTCGTTTAAGTGTGCAACGAATAGCCAAAACCTTGGAGACTAAACTAGAAAATCAAATTTCGGCTTCTACAATTGACTCTTGGTCTTCCATGGCTAATTCGACCATCGCCTCGGCTACGGAGACTTTTGCCTCGCTGAAACGCTTTTCGTACAACACCGAGCATCGACTGAATCAACGTCGATTTCTGACAAGTTCCTCACAGCGTCCCACATGGCGGCTACCGTAAAGATCCTCTCTACGGTAGCCGCCACGTGGGACGGTTGATTTTGGCAGTACCGAGCTGAAGACGTGCCGCCATAATGGTATCTTGTTTCGAACCCATGCATGTGAAAAACTAGCAACGTTTAATGTCCGAAGCACGTAACAGAAACACAAATTCTCAAAGAAAACACAACAGTACACGACACGCGAGGTGAAACGAGGTTGCCCGACCAACGGAGGACCAGAAACTGGTAACTCATGAAGGAAAATTTAGCAATGGACTAAATTCCACACTCATGTGATCTCCACGTGAAGCCGCAAATAAGGATTGCCAAAACACTGCAAGCTATGAAAACGCCGGGTCCGTTCACCCCTTAGTGAAGACAGCTTACTCAGTTCAGCCGCTTCAGAATGAACGGCTGCCGGTAACGGAATCACCGGATTCCAAACACTGCAATCAACGACGGATGTACAATAAAATGAGGTTTCACTTGACCTGAAGCTCACAGAAAGATGGACAACAGGTTCTCGGAAGTAAACGCACTAACGAGGCGCAAGCGAACTCCTTGGAAGCTGGACACACAAACACTGAGGGCGCAAGTGAACTGCTCGAGGGCTGAATACGTCATAAACACACCTGGATCGTAGCACAGTCCACGACCACGGAACACCTGGTGGAGGCACGTCAAACTACCTCACGTGATGGCGTGAACACGGCCTATATTAACGACGGGGTCACTCAGATTCAAAATGTCACTCTCGATGTTTTCATCCTCTAACGGAATAAAGACTGCTCTAGGGTTGGGGTGAAAATTGTATAGTCATTTTATTACATCTTGATATTATTGTGTGTACACTTTGGTACTGTTAAATCCGAATTTTAAATCTGGAGGACATGGGAAATTCAATTAAATTTATATTTACGAAGGATAATGTATATCCATATTTGTTTAATGCCATCCTGATAGGAAGAAGGCAGCAGCTCCTAAACCAAGAGCAACAGCCAATAAATGAGTACGTCGACAACTTGTCACAAATCTCTTAAATGTCTTTACCTGAAAACAATGTTGCAGATATTCCAGATTCTTTAGGCAAGTGTTGGAGTACAAGCGACTCCTAACTTTAGAAGAAAGTGTACAGAAACAAAGTAGGCAAGATGTGATGTTGCTGCTTCACCTCAAAAAATTGTTCTGAGTGATACTGTGGTATCTCCGATGAAAGAATAGAAAAATTATTTTCTAGACTTAAGAGAAACTATTCCAGTTTTTCATGAAGCACTGATTTTGAATCAGAGAATGATGAAGATTTCCTTGATGAGGATTTTAAAACATAATTACAGATTCTTGAAAGGAATCACTTAAGTGAAGGACGTAATAGTGTAGCGCGATAGTTTTATTATTGATATATATATATGTTTCAGTTTAATATAATTAGATTTTAGCAAGGTTTGAGAGCTTGGTAAGTTGGAATTTGAGCAGGCGCCGCCGAGACGGGGAGATAATCCCTCCAGACTGGAATTGGACACGTATGATGTTGACCCTCGGAATTTACCTGGACTGTCACACCGTGGGAAACGTCTCTCAGAA
The DNA here is from genome assembly GCA_037074705.1 of Zhengitettix transpicula. Taxonomy (NCBI): domain Eukaryota; kingdom Metazoa; phylum Arthropoda; class Insecta; order Orthoptera; family Tetrigidae; genus Zhengitettix; species Zhengitettix transpicula. The sequence continues at coordinate 77,918,985 of CM073594.1, read as the reverse complement.
AATCCCAGAAATTTGAGTGAACACGTGACTGCCTGAACCAATGACATTTCTTGGTTCAGGAAAGATCGATCCGAAGATGATCGAGACGATCGATTTTTGACATCCAGCGAGGGGCCTGAAAAAGGAAAGTAGGACACAGAAGGACAAACCGTCGCCAGCGACGGACGTGCAGCCCCAACTTGCGGTTTCGAGAGGACCCGGAAAGATCGAGGGTGCCACACGATAACGGCCAGACATCAACGAAGGTAACTGCCAAGTATCTCAATCCTTGACGCGCCTAGGGGGAATTACCGTGGACCATGTTTAACTGAGATTAAGGGATCAGATTGTATTGTCAGGCTAACTGAACTTTGTTTTTTTCTATTTTTTTGTCCGTGTTCAGATAACTAATTAATAAATTCTGTAAAATATCCTCTTAATTTATCATTTAAAAAAACCTACCACTACAATAGAAACAGTAAAATCAAGAAAAACAAAACTCTATTGGAGTTCCAGATGATTATGGTTTTTTTAATTTAAACTTCATATACTTTTAACATTAGGTGCACCTTTTTCCATTTAATGTGATGAATTTGGAATATCATTTGGTACTGCAGCTGCAATTTTTAAAAGAAATTGTTCTCAAACTGGTTAGACTTTTAACATAACTAGTCAAACGGCCAGATAAGGAAAAAAAATTGTAACTGTTACCAATAGCATTTAGGGCTAGATACAGTAACGTACAAGCAATAATTGATTGTTTGGAAGTGGAAATTGAAAAGCCAGTGAAGCAGGCTTTGTCTTGGTCAGAGTAACCACAGTGAAGTTTCTTATATCTATGAGTTAGAAAACTTTGTCTCTGAAGGATACACTGGGAGATTCACTATTAGTCCAGGAATGTCGTTTCATACACTTATGGTGCGCCTTTAGTTATCAATTTGTTACAAAATATTTTTATAACTTTTGCCTAAATTACTGCCTGGAAACATGGAACCGTGGCTTGCCGGGGTCGAGCATCGAACAGAGGACAATGGCGGGGTGGATTATGAAAATCCGCAAGTCCCGCAAACAAGGTCATGGTCGGCCAAGAAAGGGGTAGTTGACCGGGAAGGTATGGCCCTAAAATAGATTGAAGTGGGTCACGTGTGGACAAGGACCAACCAGGAGATAGGGATTTTGAGGACACAGAGAGAGAAGTCTGCGAACACGTAAAAAGATCGATCAGGACCGTCGGTGAGAGAAGTCTGCGAACAAGAGAGGAAATCGATCTGGACCGTCGGTGAGAGCAGTCAGAGAGAGTTGATCCTGGAACATTTTGGTTTGCACGTGGGTATCCGGTCGTCTACTGATGCTGCTGCAGAGTCACCAACGGGAATCGACCCTGTCCAAGCTGCAGACCTGGTAAGTCGCATTCCATGCTTCCAGGTATCGCGTCGGTTTGCCACAAAGACAACAACGGTTAATCTTGAGAAAGGGGGGGTACATACATCCCTGGCAAGGCTGGAGAGCTTTCGTTTTATATAAATTCTGATAAACTAAATTCTTGTTTTTTTTATTAACTAAATATTGTATTTCCTTTCCTGCGGGTGAATAATTTATTGCAGGTGGCGCCCAACAAACCGCATACCATTAGTTAATTTGACTTTAAGCTCACCACACACTGTCATGGCTGACTACTTCTTGCAATGAAGTTTATTCGGCCACCAAGTGTAATGACTGTCAATAAGTCTTGTAAACATAATTCAAGATAAGTAATCAAAAAGCTGGCTTGAGAATAAATGTCGAGCGTGATACGATAGCCAATCTCCCATCCACTATACTCGCAGAATAGCGCTTGTGGCAAAGTCAACCTCACTCACATGTGCTGTGACGTCACGCCACCGGGGCTGACGTCAGAGTAGTTTCAGAGCAGTTTTAAACACCAACCTCAGAAAGTTCGTTTTTCTTTATTTTAAGGCCACAATAGGTATTATAATGCAGTTTTTATAACTAATTAACATCCACAGAATCAGTAGGAATAATAAAATTTAAAGGGTTCAGTTACCAATGTCATCTCATTTTAACTTTTCATCTACTTACTTGTCTATTTTATATAAATCTATTTTTATGATATTAGTTGTATTTTCTTATAGGCCTACGTGTAGTTTATATTATTTTCGTATAACACTCATTACGTTTCTTTTAACATTATTGTATTTTATGTTTATTACTGGTTCAGTTTTCTCAGGTACATTTTTAGTATTATACATTGTTTTTATGTTCATGCATTAAAGTGTTGTAAGTAAATTTATGCAGCTGTATATCAGTGGTTTATTAGAAGTTTATTATATATTTGGCAGTTTATTGCGCGAAGCTAAATAAAGGTCTGAGACAAATCATAAATGTTACGGGAAATGAAAGAAAAATTTCTTGCCATCGCAATCGTAGCGTGAAAGTGGATAGAGTCGAAAAATATTGATATTAGAATGACGAAAGCAAGATATCCGTATTCACTTTCACTATTGAGACCCGTGTAATCACAAGGTTTAATGGCTGACCCGCCTGTCGCAAAGGATAAGCTTTCATAAAGACGTAACATACCATGGATGCACTTTGATAAATGGTAGATAATTTCCATAATTTATTAGTGCTGTACGTCAGAATTGTCAGATGTCATTATGTAATACCAAGCGTCATTATACCCAAACAAATACGGCTTTAGTGATGAGGTGCAGATTATGTCGTTCTCGTTTTTTACAACACTTTAAGGCGACCAAATCTTAGATTAGATTATGGGGCAAGTAAACAGAATTTTCTAATCTATTCCAGAGATTAGATAACAACAGAAACGCGACAATTCCATGTTTGAGTTCACATTACCTCTCTATTAGAAATGGACAATAAATGTCAGACGCTGTAAGTCGAAATAATGAAAGTATTTCTCTTTAAACTCTGAGTTTAATGAAAGAAAAAGAAGTTGTAGACGGACTATATATATAGGGTAGTCCACGTGGTGGCAACTCCCCTCTTATAGAATAGGAAAGGGACTGAAATAGGGGATGCGAGATGGTAGAGGAAGGTAGTCAAGGGTTAACTAGGACCCCTGGGCTATAGTAAGATGCCTAAAAAGTGATGCAGGACAAACCCTAGAAAACCTGCATCAGGTAGGTCGGCCCGTACATACTTGTTCCACGCCCTTCTGATGGCGCGAAAGGGGTTTTCTTCTCCGTGCCTCGAACAGTTTAGAAGGCAGCTGGCCGACTATTCCAATTTTAATAGCGGACAACTCTTACTCTTTTGATTCTAAAGGAACGTGAAAAAATTAAGAACATGCGAGGAGTCCCAAAATAAAATTGAGTATAGAGATTGAACTTTTGATTTCTTTACTATACGAGGCATGTTCAGAAAGTAGGTTTACTAGGTTCTTTTAGTAAAAGTGTATAGGAAAAACAATTACGGGAAATTGAGGATGCACATGTTGACTATTTTGCCACACAATCGTCATCCCGTCATCAATGCATGTGTTGAGCCGTGGCACAAGCTTCTTTACGCCCTCCTCGAAGAACTCTCCCGCCTGCTCCTTCGTTCACTTTACCACCTCTTTCTGCACCTGCTCGTCAGTTGAAATTTCATTCCTCCCAGGGATGTTAAAAGATTATAATCTGAAGAGGGGGTGACTCTAAACGTCCCAACCTAATGAGTCTAAGAGCACTTTGGCGGCTAAGGCTGTGTGAGGACGGGCGTTGCCGTGCAACAAGCACACTCCTCTCGTCAGAATTCCACTCCTTTTATTTTGAATGTTCCTTTCGAGTTTTTTAGGGTCTCACGACATCGTTGTCGTCTGATGGTCTCCCCCTGAAGCAGAACTTCGACCAAAACTATGTCTTTTCGGTCCCAAAACACTGAGTCCATGATATTTTTGACCGAAATTGTGAACATTTGTTCTGCTTCCACTATACTCCCTGCACCATTTAAACACACTCGTTCGGTTCGTAACACCTTCGCCGTAAATTGTTTTGATTCGAAAAAATTTCCTTCCGCGAGTAGGAAAAATCACAGGACGTGGCTCGCACTTGGCTGGATTTCTTTCTGACGTCTCTCACGCAACTGGACACTACAAAGGAGTTAACGTGTTTCTGCGATGCTCGCTCTGTCAGGAGATCTCCCTCTACCATTCAGTTTGGCCAACCCTGAACATGCCTCGTAATATTAAAAACTAGTACAGGCCTTTTTTCTCGATTATGGTACTCGAACGAGTAACAAGAAATGTTACAATTGTACTGTTATGAAGTAGTCTTGTACTGACGAAATTCAACAATTCATTATTATAAGGAAGTGTGAGATCAATAATGAAAAATTATTCGGCATTGACACACAGAAATACAGAATATTTTAAGGATGAAACATCAAGTAATTGATTGGAAAAAATATTAATTAATTTTTGCAATTTGTAAGTACTGAGGAAAACAGACGGCACTTTAAGTCTGGTTAATAGAACGATAAAAATAGTCTACAACAGTTGACATCTCAGCATCAACGAAAAACTGCACCAGCCATAGTTAAACCACATTTCATATTATTATTGAATGCGTCGTGGTACAATACCTGTCTTAATATGCGTTTTTGCACTTTTCAGATGCACTGTTTTTCAAGTAATTATTTACCTTTCAAAGAAAACATAACCCTTATCTGAATGACGTGACGTTAGAAGACGTCATTCTTGAATCCCGTGATGTCTGCATGATAACCCTACCTAAGCGACACTGACGTCTCTACGACGCCCAAGATGCCTTTTCCTTTATCTAAAAAACTATTCAGAACTATTTATAGAACTAACAAACGTTTCGTATTTTTTTGCGGGAATTGTTAATTGCATTCGGGACAACAGTTTCGTAATAATTTATAACAATAATTTATTAGTAAAATACTGTTGTTGAATTTAAATGAAGATTAATTTTTTTCTTCTTGCCAATAGGCTCATTCTGTTTAAATCCTTTACACATACATAATTGTATTATAAATGTTCATATTTGTAAAAAAAATTATTTTTATATTACGAATTTATATTGAAATTAAATATTACACAAAATTTAGGGGCGAGACGTTGTGTTTTACGATGTTTTAATTCTCCGATTATTTCATTAATTAAAAAATCATATCAATATAATTATTACTATATAGATATGATTATTACAATTATTATTCTTGTTTTTTGTTGCGGTTGTTGATGGGTGGACGAATCATTTAGAACAAAAACACCGCGATCGCGGGGCCACCGCCCTCTCTACAATACAAACTGCATACCATAAGCAGTAAAGTGATAGGTAGCCGAACACACTGTATTTATAGTTCGGTTTGGTTACACCACGGAAGCATTTTTATCCGCTGTATCAAGAAAATGCAAGGTCATAATATTAATAATTATTATTTGCTTTAAAATAATGCGATTACACAATTACCCTGAAAATTTAATAGTTTCTACAAACTTCTTTAAAAATATTACGTATGATCGATCACAATGGTATGCCTCTAAGGATACACTATATATAGACTTAAAAGTACCACAAGCCACAGTTGTCACAACTGAAAGATTAACAATCATCATACAAAACTGGAAAAGCATATCAACACATTTCTGAGACAATTTCTATAAGTATGAAAAACATTGTAATAAATAGTTCACACGATTCCGATTACTTCAAAGTAATAAAGGAAATATCCCCGTTTGGAATTTTTTGAATGCTTTAAGCGTACCAGTAATTAAAAATCGTAAGCATGGATAGTAATATTAATTAGTTTGTTAATAATTCTTAACTCCAAGAAAATGTATAAAAATCTTAACGAATTATTCTGTATTAAAAACCACCCAGACAAATTATTAAAGAAAATATGCGCAATTTATTCGTGATTGAAACAATAAGAAACATGAACCAGTGCTTGGTAATTTTTTTCAGCTTTCTCCAAAGAGAATTTTTTTACGATAATAGGCTACATGAGGGTAATCCACTTGGTGGCAACTCCCCTTTAATAGCATAGGAAGGGATTTGAAAGGGGGGATGCGGAAGGATAGAGGAAAGTAGCCAAGGGTTAACTAGGTCCCCCGCGGTATAGTTTAAGGATCCTACCCGGAAATTCGCCTAAAAGTGATGCAGGGAAAACCCTAGAAAAACCTGCATCAGGTAGGTCGGGCATTTGGTACATGTCCCACGCCCTTCCGATGGCGGGATTGGGGTTAGCTGTGGGGTCGCAGCTTTCCCCTCTCCGTGCCTTGACCGGTTTAGGAGGCAGCTGGCCGACTATTCCAATAGGAATAGCGGACAACTCTGTCCGTATGCCCAAGGTCTTCGACCCCGGAACATACACCTCTCAAAACAGGCCGAGGTGCCTCGGCTTGTGGGAACCTTAGTTCAAAAACGGAGAGGAAAAGGCATACCCAAAGGCAGCCCCTTCGTATCTCTCCTAAAAGGTTCTGCCTGGGAGAGAAAATCCCTCGCAGGTTACCTGCAAGAGAATCCTCTCGCAGGCTATTCCTTCAAAGAATTCATAATGTTTTGGAAATATTTTATCAGCAAACTCCTCTCCCGCTACCGGAAGGGCGTGGGACAAGTACCAAATGCCCAACCTACCTGATGCAGGTTTTCTAGGGTTTTTCCCTGCATCACTTTTAGGCCAATTGCCGGGTAGGATCCTTAAACCATAGCCCGGGGGCCCTAGTTAACCCTTGGCTGCCTTCTTCTACCTTACCGCATCCCCCCTTTCAAAAACCCTTCCTATGCTATTAAAGGGGAGTTGCCAGAACGTGGATTACCCTCATGTAGCCTATTACCAAAAAAAAAAAAAAAAAAAAAAAAAAAAATTTAGAATCTGTTTATAACTGCGAGTCAGCAAAACGCTATTAAAAATCTAATAATTATGTGAAGTAATTTGAAATCCTTGTAAGTTGTGATTTATTGATTACTGATGATGGATTTTGTTTGATATTTTGTATTTCGCTGCGGACAAATAGGTTTATTAGCATATATTATATGTTATTCTTAAATACTAGCAAATGAAAAATTACTGGTTAATAAATTAAAACGTTCATTAACAGATGTGTATTGTTATTAAATTTATTTTAAATCGATCCTTGCTATGTAATCTTTTTTCCACTTTTAATTTCATTAAAAAAATGTGTGTTTGTAGTACGACTGCTGCGACCTTGCTCTTCTACCGTTTTATTCCGTTCGTACCTATAAAAATGTCACTCTTGTGAAATGAGCGCAAGAAAATCTTAAGTGGCTACTGAATGTTATCAGAAATATAGTTCGTGGAAACGACAAAAGGAAACTACTAAGAAAGGCCATTAAGGACAACAGAAGTTCAGATAACAAACTTCAGATTAAAGCCCGAGGTACAGTAAATTCAGAAGACTTCTTTACGACGAAATACTACAAGGAAAAGTTTTGTTATTCAGATTTTCATTATCGTATTCAGACTGACAAATTACGGCAACGTTTTTATCAGCTGAAAACATAATGAGCTTCAGAAAATCGAAGAAAGCGATCGAATCGTTTCGTTCCCAAATATTCCTCAGACGGCACTGAAGTGTACGAAAGTGGGATAAATTAATTGGAGGTTTTTTGTTTTACTATTTAGATACTTTAATTTATTTTACAAAACAAAATATCTGGAGCAATTAATATTCTCAACTTCAGTCTGGCGAGGTTCAATGCTCGCTTCCCAGATAATCAGATAAACGAAATCAGCCCTAGCGCGGAATCCCTTTGTACGGATTAAAAATTGTGAGCGCCTGGCCTAGGCTAATCTTTGGTCAAAATATTTTGGCACGTTGAGACAAGACGCTCCATCGTCTCGGACTTGTCTTCCCACGACCCTGAATTTGGCCGTAAGGGGTGTGGCCAATTAAGATCAAATCGGATTCCGATTGGATAAAAACAGTAGAATATAAGTGGAGGGAAATTTTAAAAAATCCAGGTGTGAAGGCTACAAAGCAAGCGGACGGTAGTTAATTCTGTGATGTTATAACGGAGTTACTTCTGAGATACTATGTTACTTTCAGGGAAGTTATGAAGATTCGTGTTTTGGAGAGCTAGTTTGTTTTAATTGGGAAGAGTGAATTTTGGAACAAGCGAAATTTGCAGTTATAAGTTACTTTTAGGGAATTTGTGAAGAAGTATCGGATAGTGTTTGAAGTTTTGAGATTGACGAGAACCTGAGGGCAAGCAGGGTGACCATTTTCCAGGAAATACGAGGGATTGCAGCGTCCACCCGAACCATCTGCGAAGTCTTGGCTTGCCAGATCTGCAAGTGCTACTGTAAATCCCGTCAATGTCGGATCATTGAAGCTATATGACCAGTTTATTTTGTCCCACCAACACTGTTGTGTTCTGTTTGTAAAAAATCCGTGACTATTTTAATTGATAATAACAACAGGGACCTAATGTAATTTTTTTATGTATGTTAATAAAATATAAATTATTATAATTAATTTCACCTAAAAATTAAATAAGTTTAGAGTTAAATATTTTTTTTAAATAAACTATCTTAAAAATAACTAATTAATAGCTCAACCATATAAAACATTACAACATTGACATCAAAGTTTAAAAAGTTTGAAATTTTCATATTCTTTTTTATATATTGTAATAATCAACGGGGACTCAAAAATAAAAAGATTAATATTTATAAACAACAAACAATTTATTTATCAAAATTTATCAATTTACAATTTAAAATTATAAAAAGGATCTCATTCTCACATGGGTCTTTACTGGGTTTGATAACGGAGAGAACATTTAAATAATCAAAGAACCCAACATATATCTTTAAATTAAAAGGACGTATTTATTCGTCTAGACGTAGACGAAATTAATTATTGACAAACTTATTCTACCAGATTGATTTTAAATTTAAAGAGCTTATTTCATTAACACAAAAGAAAAGAACGATGTCTGACTGTATCTTTTAATTCGGTTTACACATATTAATACCATGAAATTTCAACCTCCGATTACTCAGGAAAATTTGGCTCGTTCGTACACACACACTTTATATACTGGACGTTTTAAACACTGACTCTAGCACACACTGTTGGTTTGATGAAAGCTGGTTCTCCGTTCGTGAAGGACATATCACTTGCTCGTGGTGAAAACTACTCGACGCTGGATGCAGTGTCCTGGTCTCCTACCATCGAAGACAGTGGTCAAATTTTGATATTACAACCGATTAGACTTCAGCATACAAAAATGTTTATCGTTGAATATTTTGCTATTTCTCTCGTAGGCTGCAACTTATAAACCATTCTCCTCCCTTAAACGATGTCTGTCTTAGTCATTCTCCGGTGGTCGCAGAATAACTAACTCACTCACAATTCTCCAGTCTCGGTGCTCACAGCACCCCTCTCCCACTCTAACTCACTTCTCGATGATTGCAGTACGGCTCTCTAACTCCTCTCTCAAAATCTTATCTTCCGCTTATATACCCCAGTCTTCCTTTTTCCTTTGTTCCAAAACTACGTCGCGACTGCCCGTTGACAGTTTCCTCCATTATCCCGAGATTTACATTACGCAGTTGCAGTTCCTTAGTTAGCAAATAGCTAGCTACTCTGTCTTGTCACAAAGCCGACAATCGAGACAGGTCTAATTTGTCTTTGCACCCTCAATTACTTTGTATTTGTCTTCTCACCCCACTAGCACGTGCGCTGTTCTAAATTTTCCAGACCGCCCAAACTGCACCCTCAAGACCTAAGTAAACACGCTACCAAAATTGTCCTCCGTCAGTCCAGACCATTAATCAGACACAAACAATGCCTCACCTTCAAGGCATTACAATATATTTATTTAATATCTCGGATATTTGTTTTCGAACTGATGATAAATTTTTAAATTCAATTTTGTAACTGTCTCCGCCAGTAAAATCGCAGCGCCCATAATTTGACATCGTCAGGTGTAATTAAATAATCTCAACACGACGTTAACTCTCTAAAAATATTAACAGAAGAATGTAAAGAAAATGTTTTATTAAAATTATTAATCAACAAATGATTACTTCTCATTCCACAACAGATGAACTTACAAATGTTTTATTCTCCTCCAACACATAATCCGGAAAAGTATTCAAAAAAATATCCGTAATTTTCTGATCCTGAATCCGTACCGCTACGTAGTGAGAAATGAGATAAAACGTCCAGTATTTTCAATACTATCTGAAGTCTGCGGTGTATTGAACTAAAGATTTGCAGATATGAACTCCCACGATTAAATTACATCATGTGACATTTTGAACAACATTCACCGTCTGCTCGATTCTATCAAATTTCTTATCAGCAAAGACCAAAGTCGATCAAATAACTGTATATTGTGATGAATATACCGCTGTGATCAAAAAGTAAGGTAAAATTGTCATTTAAAACTCCCGAGTATTAGGAAGGCAGTTAATTTTTTTTCCTAGGTTGGTCGGAGTGTCTATAATATTTGCCAAGCGTCTGTTTGTTAAAAGGTTTAATTACCTCCGAGTTACACGTGTCTTGTAAGCAACCAAAAGTGAATTTTTCGATTTTTGCAATGGGTGATTTTGTTGAGCAAAGAACTTGCATCAAATTTTGTTTGCGGAACAAATATTCGTGTGCGGACACGTTGAAAATGTTGCGGAAGGCCTTTCGTGATCAAACTATGGCAAAAAAACGTTTATAAGAGGTACAACGAGTTCAAAGAGGGCCGAGAACGCGTTGAAGACGAACCGCGCTCTGGACGACCATCAACGTCTACCGACGACGACCACGTCCAAAAAGTCAAGATTTGGTGCTTGAAAATCGTCGACGGACAATTCGAGATTTCGCTGACAGTGTTGGAATATCATCTGGCTCAACCCAAACCATTTTGAAGAATGTTTTGTGTCTCAAACGCGTCAAGTCTCGATTGGTGCCAAAATCATTCCATTTTTTGGAAAAAAAGCGTCGCGTTGATGTGTGTGAAACTTTGCTGTCTCACTATCAGGATCACTTTAAATGCATCATTACTGGAGACGAGAATTGGATTTACGCATACGACCCTGAAACCACCGACCAATCCAGCGAATATCGTGCAAAAGGTGAAGCAAGACCGAAAAGTCGATCGAAAATCAAGGTCATGTTGACAGTTTTCTTTGATTATCGTGGTGTGGTGCACTATGAATTCCTTCCGCCGGGCCAAACTGTCAACAAAGAATATTATTTGAGCGTTATGCGTCGTTTGCGTGAAGCTATTCGTCTGAAACGGCCGGAATTATGGGCGATCAACTCTTGGTTTCTTCATCACGATAATGCACCATGTCATACTGCATTGGTTCTTCGCGACTTTTTTGCCAAAACTCGACTCATATCGTTCCGCAACCACCGTATTCGCCTGATTTGGCTCCGTGCGACTTCTGGCTATTCAGCAAACTCAAAAGGCCAATGCGGGGACGCCTTTTTGTAAAGATTGAGGAGATAAAAACCAAATAGAAGAAGGTCTTGAAGGCTATGATGATGAAGTGAACTGTTGCCCTGGTTGGTATGATGATTCTAGATATACTCTACGCCAGGTCGGGGGAAAAGTTTCTTCGTCCAGTCCACGTTAGTTCCCATTTCCCATCTCAAGGCCCACTTTTTAATTTATGGCTGCTCCCGTAATTTCAATGACCCTGTCGTCTCTGTCTTTTTTGGTCCTGTAGACTTCTGCCCTAGCTTTGTCCTGTATGTCTACTGGTGGAACATTTCCTGCAACTAGGATGGCATGTAATGAAGTTGTTCTGCATCCTTCCAGCGTTCTAATGAGGATCTTCCTTTGCGCAGTTTTGACATGGGAGTGATTTAATCTTTTGTACATTCCCCCTAATGCGTATAGGCATATTGTTTCAAAAATGACCTTGTAATATATTATTCGTTTTTTAGGGTGGATTCTATATTCGCTTTTTGCTAGTCTAAGGATTTATGAGTTATGTTTGTGGCTAAAAATGATTAGTTCTCATTCAACACCATTCCAGAGCAGATGAACTTTTTTATTCTCCTCAAACACATAACCCGGAGAAGTATTGAAAAAAAATCCATAATTTTCTGATCCTGATCTGAATATTTGAAATGGGGGGTAAAATTTATTTCTTGGTCCAATATAATTCCTAGGTAATCACCTTGTGTTACAAATTTAATATTTTGGGCATTAATTTTTAGAGTTGGTGGACGTTGTAATTTTTTTGTAATTATACCTTTGGTTTTGGATGTTGATATGATCATTTTATAGCTTTCGCATCATGTATCGGGTATTCCGATAGCTTATTGTCCTCCCTCTTCAAGCTCCCTCACAGAGTTCCCTTTGATGAAGGTGGAGATGTCGTCTGCATATGCTTTTGTTTTCTTATCGTTGTTGTTTAGATTTAAAATTAACTTGTTGGCATAGATAATCCAGAGAGTTATCATTGGGATTATTAATAATCCCACGGTCCTTCTTCAGTCCTGGTGTTGTCATTAGTTGATTTTTACAGCAAGGCCCAACTACCAAAACATTTTCAGTACAATGGTGACTTTCGTTCATTCAGGAGAGACGGAAAACTGTTTTTGTCACAAGTAACCAAAATTACAAATCTATTTATTTTTCATCTACTGCCGCATGACTGCATGATAACGTCAAGATCTGCATGGATTTAAAATTATTGTGTTGTTAACTAACAACACATATGTTGTTTCACATCGTCCACCATGTTAGTCGGAAAAAGCCTCTAGGGCATAAAGAAGGAGTTAGTTGGCAAAGGGAATTGATGGCGGTCACGATGTGTGCAGCGTGGGAAACTTCGTTATTGTCAAATACAACACCCTGGGAAGATCACAGCCATTGACAAGGATCAGTTCTTGGTGACGACAATGGAAAAAATTTAACAACTTTGGAGAAGGCCGGCATAAACAGACGAAATTTCGTATAAAAATCTGGAGTCTCAAGTCACGATTTCGTGCCAGTCAACACTTAACGAGGGTGGTCTGAAAAGTTTCCGACCCAACAATGATAGAAGATATTTTTTTTTAATTTTTTTTTTCACCATAGTCTCCTTGTTACTCAACACACTTCTCCCAGCGATGCTCCCATCTCTTTAACCCGTCCAAAAAGTACTCGGCGTTTTTCTCTGCAAAATAAGTGTTCACGAAGGTGATTGCCTCTTCATTTGACGAAAATCTTTGTCCTCCGAGCGCAATTTTTAGATGAGGGAACAACAAGAATTCGCTTGGGGCTAGATCTGGATGGGCAAGGACTTCAAACCGTAATTCGTGGATTTTCGACGTGGCAACCGCTGAGGTGTGAGACGGTGCGTTGTCTTGGTGAAACAGGATTTTCTTTTTCCGCAAGTTCTGCCTTCAGCTTGTCAAGTAATGATGCTCCTGTAATGGTTTTTCCTCTTTGAAGATAATCGATTAAAATAACTCCATGACTGTCCAAAAAACAGTCGCCATCACTTTCGCAGGCGAAAAAACAATATTTTGCTTTTTTTGGAGCCGGTTCCCCCTTTGCAGTCCACTGTTTGAACTGTATTTTTGTTTCGGGTGTATAACGATGTATCCAAGTTTCATCTAGAGTAATTAATCGGCGCCAAAACTCGGATTTATTGTGCTTAAACTTCGCCAACAGAGTGTTGGGAATGTTCATTCCAACACGTTTTTGGTCTAACGTGAGCAAACGCGGCACCCAACGCGCCGACAGCTTTCTCATGCCTAAATGTTGATTTAATATGTGACAAACACGTTCTCATGACCTCTGCTATCTCTCTCACTTTAATTCGGCGGTCGTGTAGCACCATTTGGTGAACTTTGGCGATATTTTCGTCGGTAGTTGTAGTCTTTGGACATCCCCAACGTTCATCGTCTCCCAAGCTCTTACGGCCACGTTTAAATTCAGCTGTCCAAAATTTCACTGTGGCAAATGATGGTACAGTGTCACCATACACAGAATCCAACTTATCTTTGATTTGTGTAGGCGTATTGCCTTTCAAAAACAAATATATAAAAACAGCTCGATTTTCTCCATTTACACAAAAACACTCACATCAACTCACTCAAACGACTGTACATAACAACTGCGCGTCCAAAATGGCTGAAACTTTGTTGAGTAACTGTCAAGAGACGAACAACGAAATTCACTACCTTTTATTTACTGGTGCTGCCATATTCACGTTGAGGTCGGAAACTTTTCAGACCACCCTCGTAAATGGAGCCTCAAGTCACGATTTCGTGCCAGCCAACACTTTACAATGTGTCTATGTGCTGACCGTATATCTAGCGTATTGATGACGGAAATTTGTTTGATTATTTTACTGCTTAATTTTCACTTTTGAAGTTCGTTTTGGTTCATTAAATTGTGTTTCTTGAGTCTTGTCATTATATTGTAGCCTACCTATCTTTAAAGTAGTCCTCGTGTATTCTTCTGATACAGGTTGTGCATGTAATATTTTTTTGTGTCCCTAATCTTAAATAGTGAGGAGAAAAATGGATTTTGACACTAGTGGCAACATGACAACATGACGTAAAAACTATTTTTTTTAAGAAAAGGAGATTATATTTTGGAGCAATTATCAATGGATTTACAGGCCTAATATATGTATCATACATAATTATTTTCCAATCTTGTTATATCTTTAACCTAAAAAATTATCTGTGCCAACAATATGCCAGTCTGCCGTACATTAAAATACATTCGTATCAATTTTTGAAGAGGCTAAGGAAAGTGATCCAACTGACATGTACAGGGGGGTCTGCTTTAATCTCGGGAATCCATCTCGGCGATGTGCACATCACGGGTGGAAGGATATGTCAAGAGCGTCGCTGTCAGTCAAACAGTCGACAGCCTTTATCAGCACCTGCCACACTGCAGCTCTAAAATAAACTTGTTTGGCATCCGTCCGTAACCTATGGCCCTGCTGCCATCCCACGTCGATAAACGAGTTGCAAAACACCGGCATATAAGCACGTCACAATATTACATTCTAAATACAAAAAAAATTGCTTACTGGATGGGAAAATCAGCTGCCTATTGACATCAATCAGCTGAGGGTCTAGGAGGAAATTAAAAATTTTAAACTTTCATCTGCGTATTTTTTCAAAACCGACGGCAGTTATTTTAAGCAGAGGCCATTGAGTGTGTGCTCCGTACCAATGTAAATACTTTCAGTAACGCTAAGGTATAATTATTAGCTTACAGCGTGTTCCATGTCAAGAAAATGCCTTTACACGCATTAAGTTATACATTTCTTCATCTAGTGTTTCAGTGATACTATTATTCTTACAATTTTTAATACATAATTGCATATTATATTGTACGAGGCATGTTCAGAAAGTAAGTGTACTGTGACCATAATAGTCTGTGGTTTTTAGTTTTTTACGACTTAGTGGAAGAGGGGAAATTCCTGACAGAGCGAGCATCGCAGAAACACGGTAGGGTATAAAATCACGTTGTAGTGTCCAGTTGCGTGAAATATGTAGGTTAGAAATGCCGCCAAGTGCTGTGATCTCCAAAACGGTTTACGGTGGTGTTGTGAACAGAACCAGTGTGTTCATTTGTTAGAAATAAATTTTTGTTTTGTTTTCTTCAGACTTGAAGATATTTATGAACTGAGGATCTTCATTTTAAGGCAACCGAGGTGATATTTCGATAGTCTCATTGTTCGAATAATCGTAGAATGTCTGTATTCATTTATCTTCATACCTTTCAACGCACTTAATGCTTCAGGGAGTTTAGTGGAAAGACGAACAGAGGAGTTTTTCTGGGTCAGGGGGAGACCAGCAATGTAAAACGATATTGTGCGACACTAAAAAAATTTCGGAAGGAGCATTAAAAACAAAAGGAGGAGGGTAATGCTGACGAGAGGAGTTTGCTTGTTCTACGACAAAAAATGAAACGGATGAAGGATTCTGTTAAAGTAGATGACGTCATAGAACCAACATTGTTGTATTTTGAAGGAATGAAGCTTCTAATAGGTCAGGAAGGACCATGTACATTACAAAATGCTATTAAGACAGAGAATGACAAGAAATTATTGGGCAATATTACGTGTGTGTCGTTCCCAGCAATATATTGTGCAATATTATTGACGATAATATTGCTCGTCTACGGGCACCTTAACGAATAACTTTTAACACAACGACGTGTAGGGTTTCTTAACGTTTCTTTCTTTAACGTATTTTTTATATAACTACTTGTTCCATTATCAAATATTTTGATTTAGTTATGTGAGACAAGAATTTTGGTGACATATATTTCTGATTGCCTATTTAAGGTAAATATATGATAAATAACTCGATTCTAAATAACGTATAGGCAAAAGTATTATATTTTATATATGTGTGTGTGGATTTCTGTGCATTAAGGTAATGCTATAATTTTTTCCTGCCTACGTAAATTTTTCGAGGTATCAGAATAACTTTTATTTCAAGTATGACTAACTCGTAATCACTGTAGGAACAGGTATTACCGAAACAGAATACAATGTTTGGTCAGATATGTACATAATCGTCAGCCATTATAAGCCATTAGCATTAATAAGCGTCGTCCTTGAATTAGGCAACTATTATTCAATTGAAAGGTATGAAGATAAATGAATACAGACATTCCACGATTATTCGAACAATGAGACTATCGAAATATCACCTCGGTTGCATGTAAAATGAAGATCCTCAGTTCATAAATATCTTCAAGTATTAAGAAAACAAAACAAAAATTTATTTCTAACAAATGAATTAACATAAAATTAAATAAGTGCAATGATAGGGCTCGGAGGGAAATAGCATGATATTGTAAAGATTTTTTCATGACGTGAGACGTGCATGAAAATTATTTCATTAATCCAGGCTTTATTTGTTATTTATTGTGCAATAGTTTCAATATCTAAGATTTCGGGTACAGCTACATTCCTGAAAATTTGCGTTCCGCAAAATGAAAAATTCAGGCATGAGGGACAAAAACTTCAGGTACCCCTTTAAAAGCAACGTTATTATCACCATTCATTTTGTCGTTATTTTATTCTGAGTTCATTTATCGAGAAATTTGCCTTACAAATTCAGAGCTCAGTCTAGTGTTGTGTTTACCGTTTCCCAGTTAGCGACTAATCCATATCAGATCGAACACGCAACAAATGTTTCCTGTGTTATGTGGTTCCAGAACTTTTCTAGCTTAAGTCACATCTGGCCCTTTTTAGATGCAAGTGATGTGTAATTTTTCATGTCCAGGGGAAATGTAAATACCTCACTTAATCAATAAGACGTCACTATCTAAGAGGTCAAGTTGTCTGCAAGTATAGGCTTATCTACAATCGGAATACTTTCAATTTTCCACCAAGCACTTTATTTGGAAGGGTGATCAGAAACTATGGCTACAAAGCTTGCGTTGAAACGTATACATTTTATTTGATACGAAGTCTCTTCCAATTGCGTCATCTTCCTTCACGACCTCATACAGCCCAGGAGACCACCATGCTGATGAAGCAGTTGGGATGTCATCGACCACCCTCCCTGCAACCCAGACCTCGCTCCAAGTGACTTTCTCTTCACTTGAAGGGGCACCTAGAAGGCCGACAATTCGCTTCAGACGAGGAGGTGACACACTTCGTGACCACGTGACTGGACACAAAAGGACAAGATTTTTACCAGGAGGGAATATTCTAAGTCATCCTACGAAGCGTCAAGCGCGTAAACCGATAAATGGAGGCCATGTACTATCAGACGGCTGTATTAGTTGTCTGAAATAAAATGTATACTGTAGTAATAATTAAAGGCAATTACAGAATTAATAACTAAACAATTGAAATAAATTGTTATCGGCGAGAACACAAACACAACAATGGGTAATAACATGGCGAGCTTTTGTCGTTGCCGATCTACGGGGTTTACACAGGCAGTCGCGGGCAGATTTTCCTCAAGCAGAGTCGCATATAGAATTTCATCAAGTAAAGTTGGACACATAATTTCATCAAGTAAAGTCGCACTCAGATTTTCGTCAAGTACAGTTGGACATCGTATTTCATCAAAAAGACAGTTACAAAGCTTCGTCGAGTAGATTTGGTCACTAAAATTTTAACAGAGAAAGTTACTCGGAGGAGAATGATGAGAGTGTGATTCAAGAAGCTGATAATCAATTGGTCAGCAGGTATTGATAGAACTGGTAGAGAGAGGACTTAAAGCAGAGGTCCGCAGAGTTTTACGGAACAATTGAGTCTGGTGGACGATACAAAATCTTTGGAAAGTGTCTTGAAACAAATTAAATTCAGTGAGACGATGGCCTGTTACATGTGAATAGTATCATCGAATCCAAACAGATGCCAGGTACCGGTACAAAACTGTAAGTAGAGAGAGAAACTTTATAACATTTATTGGTATGTAAACGTTAAATAAGGATAGATCGTCAGATTTCGGGTTCAATTTCATTTTGTTGATTTAAATTCTAAACAAGTTGAATGTTGTAAATTTTGTTTGTTAATTTTGAAAGTAGGAAAAGGTTTGTTCTTCGTTTAAAAGGACCAATTAACGACCCTGAGACAAGAGTAAGGAAGTTTGTAAAATAGTAAAAACATTAATGTAAAATAACCACAACAAGAAAATTTGTTACTATTAATTTAAATAAATCAATTTTTTCTGAGATTTAAATCCTGTAATCATTTTAACATCCTTTCATTTAAAAATTTAATAAATAAATTCATCCATTTAATTCATTTAATAATTTTGATTATTAATAATGATTAGGTTCTGTTTCGTATAGTGTCACAATATTTAATAATTCGGATACATAGAATTTCCGAAGTGAAATACAACGCAATTAATACGCAGTTTCCATAGAAGAAAACTTCGATTTTAATAGACATTTTAAATCAGATTTTAATCCAGCCCTTTTCGTCATAAAGTAATTAATTTGCGTGTTATCTCTCGATCGCGTATCCCTCTTATAAAATCCACTCGTATCTCTGCATCTCGAAAACTGCTTTCAGAAAAATAGCATTCTTTTATCAAACACAGCGATAAGGTTTGCATATCAATGAACCTGGAACACGCTTCACCGAAACCCAACTAACAATGGTAGATAATGACAATATTCAAAATAAGACTTTTTCAACTGCCATCCGCTACTCACTCCACGTTTAGACTTCATCTCAACGATCAATCAATTTTTATCTGTTGCTCAATTGTCCAATTTAACCGTGTTTCTTAACACGTATAAAATTGTCTTTTATGTCCAGAACCTCTGAAGTTCATTCGGAATGAACTGTAATGTGACAAAGTTACTCCACCGTAAAATCTTTTATGCGAGGTGACGTGCGGAGACGTTGGTAACTGGTGAAGACTCTTTTTAGGACAGTCAGAATCGGGAGAGTGATGAAGTTGGAGATAAGTTACAAAGTAAAATTGTCAAATAAAGCAGAGCACAGTGAATATAAATTAATCAATCCTGTAGGGCGACGGAACCTTGTTAAGTCACCGAGGAGTGTTCTAATGACAACATGGGACGTACGAAACGTTACGATAAGTAAAACTGAATTATATTGGACATTTCATTGACTCTGCTTTTGTAAACTTAACCGTGTCGTTTAAATTCAAATATTTGGGTCAGAGGTCGCATCTCCGCTGAGTCAGGATCTCTCTTCAGAGACACTATCACTTTAACTCATTCCTATGTAGTTGTAATATTCGTTAATGGTCAATTATTATGGGACCAAACATATATGACAACCTCTGAGGGAATTCATAAAATCAAACTATAGAAATAAGTATAAGTTGATCTGCAAAAGAAATTTATGTTCTAAAATACTATTTCTGATGGAGTTGGTTTTACGTAGGATTTACAGTCTTCTTGTCTCATTCATTGTTTACAATACTCCTGATAAATATTCATGATTTTATCTTCCAAATTTCCTCCATTTGTTTTAAGCGTATAATCGTCCCATGCCGTCCATTAGGTCCTTTCATCCTTCAACTTGTGAGTTTCATTTGTCACAGATCTCGCCCCGGATGAATTTCTTCAAAACTGTATTGATAATCGCCTTCTTGATAGGCAATGAGTACGCAATGAACAACAATGCAATTATTCAGTCTCATTTAATTTATTTTTATACTAGCCTTGGTGCCCGGCGTTGCCGTGTTCTTATTTATATAAACCCGAAAAGTATTTAATTCTATATTAATGTTTAGTCAAGATGTGATTTCAGCTAAATTTCACTGTTCCTAGTTCCGTACACACTTTCAAACGATAGTGCATTAATTGAACAGCTATGAAATGCATTGAAATTTATTGCATCAATACCAATAAACATACCTCCGAATTTCTTCTTAAATATACTCCTCGAGTATTGCAGGATATAATTGACCCTCAGTCTTCAGACATCACGAAAGGTTAAATAGATGAAATTGTTAGTTAGATTCACAATGTAAACAAACAGTCGCCATATTGGAGTCACTAATATTACACTAAAATTAACTTACAATTTCAGCCAGGTTCTTCGAGTATTTCGTATTGTTTTTTATTATAATTCGATGGAGTATTACTGAATAAAATTATACATTTTATCCAATGAAAATATTTCTGCTTTATTTCATTACGAGAAAATGAACTATTTGCTTTGTTCGTCGCGTAGCAACGTCGCTCTCTCGCGTGACGTCACGGTCTCTTGGCGCGCAGGAATTTAACACAAAATGATCACATTTTCCAATTATAATTCTTTCCACATGTATGCTAGGCGTTTCTCACCCTCACAGTACCGTTTCTCGTATTTTGAAGAATATGTGTACCAATTTTTGTTGCATTCTGTCCACGCGATAATTTGTATAAAGAACAACGTAAATACATACATACATACATACATACAAATATACATCCTTTTTTATTATATAGAAGATACATCAGCCTCTTTTAAGTATTTCAAGCCATATTCTTTAAAAATTCCGTAATAAATATTTCAGTAATATAGAGAATAAATTAACGGTTTAGGATAGAAAACTCGCCAATGGTCCAGGAATCGAATATTGTTCGTGGTGGAGATTTTTCAATCATAATCCGTTAATTCAGTTTCGTAGTATTTAGTATGCTATAGTATTACTCTGTACACCCTGTAGAGAAGCTTAAATTATGTAAGGCATGAATTGTACATAATTACAATAGTATCTCATAATTATAAATAATGTATTTTACATTCGACATATTAAAGTAATTAATTATATAATTGGATAGAGTGGCTAAGCAAAAAGTTTGCTATTTATTTACCGCGTTTGTTAATGGTGAGATTCGATTGAAAGCATTTATTCTTTCCTCGAATATATAATCAATTAATTGAAACTGAGTTATTGATCATTGTGTGGTGATAATTATGTTACTCTATTTCAAGGCGGAATTATTGAGGTCAGCTGTATGTGATCGGTATTTAATACCATTTTAAATAATTAAATGACTTAATTGAAGTATGACGACGGAAAAATGTCGACCGGACTAGGAATCTAACCCGGGACCTCTTGCCTATCGGCTGGACGCTCTATCACTAAGCTATCCTTGTCGACTCCAGATCCGGCGCGAAATTCCTCCTTCCATTAAACCTAATTCGGCTCACCTTACAATTTAGCAATCACAGTTCTTCCATGGCCTGATTCTAGGACCTGAATGAAGAACGGACTTTATGTTATTCGTTGGTCGTCGACCTGCAGGCAGTTTACTGGAATTAGGTAGTTTTTCTCTGCAGCAACAGAGCTGGTCAAAATACTCCGCAGATAAATGTAACTCTAGTGTCAATACTCTTCCTTCAAACTCTACTTATCTTGTTACTTTCACTGAAACTTACTAATGTTATTCACTTTCCAACGAATCATTTTCAAATACTTACTCCCGCCATTCTTCAACAAGACTTCCATATGCCACTAACTCTCACCCCAACTACTCTCCTTATCATTGTTTTCCACTTAGTGCTTCACACATCCACCACCATTTTCAGACTGCCTCCTCTTTGTCTACAAAAATCACATCCATCTGTATTGTTGTTCATTGTTCCTACCTCCCGAAGGCTCTCGTAGATAATTTCCAACGCACCCTTGAGATTAACTTTGTCTCGGAGTAGCCGGACAGCTGCCTCCTAAAGTGTTCGAGGCATGGAGAAGGGACTGCTGCGTTCCCACAGAAAACACCTCTCCTGCCATTGGAAGAAATGACGTGGGACAAGTATAAAATTCCAGACATACCTGATGCAAGTTTTCTATGGTTTTCCCTGCATCACTTTTAGGCGAATTACCGTGCAGGATCATTAAAACGACAATCCTTGGCTACCTTGCGTAACTCCCATTTTAGTCCCTTTCCTACATAAATAGGATCTGTAACATTTTGGGAACAAATGTCGCCTCTATAACATTTTTATAGATTCATTTCGTTGACTACAGGAACCTTCCTCAGAGTGTCTCAAGTCTTATTCACATCATTGATGGAGAATTTCATCTCATAGTATAGTACAGTGTTAGGAATGGTTTGTGGACAACAGTTGCGAGTCTCACACCCATGCAGTGCCTGATAACAGAAACTGAAATCCAACATTGTCATAACTCCACTCGTAGGAGGAGAGAACAAAATCTCATGCAGAGTTGCCTTTAGTTTGGTGAAGATTGGATCTACCTTAGTGTCTGGCGTACATTTATTTTTATTTTAAGAGAATGAAATAAACCTTATAGAACTTATTTACATTTAGATAAGATCGTCACGTAAAACCGTGATCAAATGGGTTTCACATGCCATTACTCGTATTACAATGAGATAAGGAAGGCATTTCCGTGATTTTCTTCAATATACACGTCTCAGGTTTCAGCCCAAGTAATCGTCTCACAAACAGATAACATTTATGCAGCTACCTTTAACATCGTATTACGAACGTAACTGATGGCAATAGCGGAACTGTCAAAACGTACGGTTTCAAACCGGGCACCTGCATTTAAACAACAATACAGCAAGTTCAGCAGTAGAAATACTTCCCTAACAACACACAAAAACAATAAATCTGAAATTGACAAATTATAAGAAAACTTTATGAACTAGAAAATTTTTAAAATATTTATTTTGGATTGTGCGCGTCACATCAGAAGTTAAAAATAACGATTAAGGCACTTAAAAATCCTAATAGAATAAATATGAATTTTAAGAGAATAAGGCGAATAAAATATTAAGTGTAAATGGTGCCATACAATTACAATTTAAAATGTGGAATTTAAATGTTTTGAAATGGGGAGTCCAATAAAATTGAACATCATAGGTCCAAAAACATGTTTAGCAAATACGGGGAATGTAACATAGAGTGGATAGAAGATATTAAAAAATATTTTTAAAGAAACAAATTCCCTGGAACGATATTATAAAAATCTTTATTAATAGTATTGTAATTATATTCGGATTTGCAGCTGCCTATATATGTTTTCTACATATTTATCATTTACAAAATAATTAATTTATGAAACAAATGGAGTAAAAAATTATTATTCGTCTACGAATTATTTCAAATCAATTGTTTTGTAATAATGTAGGTCACATGTCTAGTTATTTAAGTAAGTAGTATACCACTGTGATCAAAAAGTAAGGTGAAATTATCATTTAAAACTCCTGAGTATTAGGAAGGCAGGAAAAATTTTTTTCCTACGTTGGTAGGACTGTTTTTAATTTTCTCCGAGTTACACGTGTTTTTGGAAACAACCAAAAGTGAATTTTTAGATTTTTGCAATTGGTGATTTTGTTGTACAAAGAACTGGCATCAAATTTTGTTTGCGGAACGAATATTCTTGTGCGGACACGTTGAAAATGTTGCGGAAGGCCTTTAGTTATCAAACTATGGCACAAAAACGTTTATAAGTGGTACAACGAGTTCAAAGAGGGCCGATAACGCGTTGAAGACGAACCGCGGTCTGGACGACCATCAACGTCTACCGACGACGACCACGTCCAAAGAATCAAAGATTTGGTGCTTGAAAATCGTCGATGGACAATTAGAGATCTCGCTGATAGTGTTGGAATATCATTTGGCTCAGCCCAAACCATTTTGAAGAATGTTTTGTGTCTCAAACGCGTCAAGTCTCGATTGGTGTTAAAATCGCTCAATTTTTGGAAAAAAATCGTCGCGTTTATGTGTGTGAACTTTGCTGTCTGACTATCAGGACTACTTGAAATGCATCATTACTGGAGATGAGACTTGGATTTACGCATACGACCCTGAAACCACCGACCAATCCAGCGAATACCGTGCAAAAGCAAGACCGAAAAGACCAGGTCAAAGTCGATCGAAAATCAAGGTCATGTTGGCAGTTTTCTTTGATCATCGTGGTGTGGTGCACTATGAATTCCTTCCGCCGAGCCAAACTGTCAACAAAGAATATTATTTGACCATTATGCGTCGTTTGCGTGAAGCTATTCGTCTGAAACGGCCGGAATTATGGGCGAACAACTCTTGGTTCCTTCATCACGATAATGCACCATGTCATACTGCTTTGGTTCTTCGCGACTTTTTTGCCAAAACTCGACTCATATCATAAATAAATTCACCTTACTTTTTGTTCACAGTGGTATATCAAAAAATTAAACTCTAGGCTATTATGTAACAAAAGGTACAAGAATATGTAGATTTATTGAAAGAAATCGTAATTAATACAAAAATCCAACACGATAGTCCAATATTGAATTTAAAGTCGACAAGGTCACATTTTTTACTGAACATAGTTTTTTTTATAAATATCAGCAAATAAGTATAACTCATCACATTTCAATATTTAAATCTTCAAAACGAAACATAAATCCTTAAAACATTACTTTTTTTAGCTTATTTTCCAAAATTTTGATAAACTTTTGTAATTCTCCCGCCAAATTTCGTTAAGGTTTCAATAAGTGAAATACGTTAACCTGTAACTGCGATTTATATACGCGTACTGTCACAATAAATCATCAGATTAATGATTTCGTGACGGACTAATAATAGCGTGCTCACGTAGGAAGCCGTTTGCTTCTGATTTTTAGCGTGTTGCAGCACTGAACTACCAGAGTGCACATGAAAGTGTTGTTCACACGCATTAATCAACGCTTGACACTGTACTTATCACGCGCGACTCCATTTATCAAAATTAACTGTAATTATAGAAGTAAATACCACCTTGAAATTCAAATTATCTTTAGTTTTTACAGAGAAGTAAGTTTTTATGTTTCTTAGTTTGATAATATATAACAAGCATTTTCTACTTGAAAACTAACTGCTTGTCTTTCTGGTCCGACTATTATTGTAATAAACAACAGATTAACGATTAATTTTCCCCTTGTTTGGCGCCATAAATGTAATAAACAACAGGTTAACTATTAATTTCTCCCACGTTGAAAGCGTCATTTATGTAATAATAACCTTGTTAGGGTTAATTAATGAATCAATTAACGAAAATTTATTTATATTTAAAAATTTATTGTTGGTAAATTTACATTGTATAAGATCTATTTTGAACGCCGAATTTCATGCAATTAACAACAAATACTTTAATTTCTCATTTATTAATTTGTGACATTTATGAAAATACAATTCTTATATCATTACAATCAAATACGTCGGATCTCTATATCTCAGAGCCACTACTGGGTTTGATAATTAGAACAAAAGGAATGTATAAACTGACAATTAACAATTCAAATATAAAAAGTTACCCTAAAACAATATGAAGATAAGAGAAACAGAAGAAAACTAAAATTGAACGAAATCTGACTATACCTTTTTAATTATCGTTTACAAATTTGTATAAAAGTTTTGTTACTCACGGAATGTCTGTCTGGTACCAGATCTCTCATGTAGCTTGAAAACTACCACACTAAAAAGCCATGTTTTACACAGACTCTACACTTCATTGAAATTTTTTAATACACACGATTGAAATACTCGTGCCCTGCTATCTGGAACCTCGGGTGAGCCGCCCCCTTTGATCAGATAGTGGATGCCGGTCTCCTCTATGCAAAAATTGTTCAATCAGCGTGAAGCAACCATTTGCTTCACCGTGTGCAAATTATTATGTAAATCTCTCCGTATATCTGCAGACTTTACTGTTTGTTGCTCTACGTGAACTGAACTGTATTATATCTCCCCGTCGACTTTTAACTGTTTCAGCACTCGTACGCAGATTTTAGACTCCTTCACCTTTCATCGCCGATTCCAGACTTCCGTTCTCCAAGCGCGCGGTTTTTCAATTTCCATTGTTAAACAAACGAAAACCCCGCCTCGATTGTCGCCTTTACGCATTCGTACCGCTAACAATTTAATTATTAGAAACAATTAATAGCCTGTTTAATTGGTATTACAATATATATAATTAAATTGTTAGCGGTAATAATTAAAGGACAATTAATATTTAATAATTATAAACTGTTGAACTCAAATTGTTACCGGCAAACAGCCACAAAGACACATAAGAATGGACGATAATGAAACAGGTCATGGCATGCAGACATAGCGCGCGGAGACGGAGGTAGAAAGAGAGTCGGCAAGCAGAAACGATAGAAAGTGGTCGTGTATTAAAAAGTAAAGTTAAGTAGTTCAGTCGGCAATCTGGCGCGACAGAGTGCTCGTGTTAGAAATAGACGAGACGATTTCAAATATTCAAAAGTAAAGTTAAGTAGAAGGAGTCAACAATAAGAAACGACAGCAAGCGGCCGTAACCTAAATAAACGAGACATTTTGAAAAAGTAAAGTTGGATGGCATTCACGCAAATGGTGCCTCAGAAAGATTTCTGAGTGTTACAGGTTACGACAAACAATCTTAAAAGTCCACGAGGAGAAATCTCCTGTATCACAGCGAAGTTGGCATAATTGGTTGTATAGTTCGTCTACGAGGTGCCGCCAATATTTTAAATCCAAAGTAAAGTGTAAATTCAGTGTAAGAATGGCCTATTTATTATATTTTTAAAAAATTGAGTGTGTGTGTTGATGAAAAGAATTCAATTTCCCAGGTACCAAGGAAAACAGTGAGTTATAATTCATTTAAATTATTATTGTAAACGTTAGATTAAAGATATAATCGTCAGATTTCGATTTTTTTATTATTCAATATTGTAAATATTAATTTGTAATTTGATTGTTTCAAAAAAGAGTAAAATATTATTTATTTAAAAGGCCCAGAAAAGGACCCTGAAATCAAGAGAAAAATTTGTTTGTTTGTATAAAAAAATTGTTGTAAAACGTCATTGAGTAATTATTTGTAAATTTGAATTATTTTAAATATAATAAATTAATGAGTTTGTTTAATTTAATAAAAATTTTATTTATCAATATCCTTCCATGTAAAGTTAAAATAAACGCGGGCTAACTTTAATATAATTTCATTTTAAATTGTTTTCATTCTAATTATTACATTTTGGCTTCACCAACGTGTGGCTAAATCACTTAATCAATTGTTATTTTAATAATTACTAATATATATATATATATATATATATGTTTTAAATCGAAACTAATTAGATGTGGGCCTGGAACATCCCGAACGCTCATAAGCTTGAAAAGACACAAAAATAATTCTAAGATCAGTCATTCGGGGTGTAGCCCACTAGTTATGTTCAAAACATTCTTTTTATTCTCCCATCTGACACTATAGCAAACCTTATATTATCCAAAATGACCAAAAGAACCCGAATTTTTTCTGTAGATTCGTAGGTAAATCGCTGTAATACATGTATAGACGTAATTTTCGGAGTTGTTAATTAAATAATTCAACTTAAATATCATATAAACAATATTGAGCAATATGTAGATATAGTATAATTAAAACAGCTCAAAGTAAATGCGTAAATATGAATGTATCGAACATTAGTAACGTCGTAGTTAACTATCACATGATTACCTCTACCGTGGCCGCAACCAGCCAGCAAAATATGTGTTTTTTCTACAATTTTCAATAGATTTTTAAAATCACACAATGCGTTGGTAAGAAAATTAAATTCTCTACAAAGTCATTTCGAGGACAAATTAGTGTACGATCGACAGTTTGGAGATATCAGCAGTAGAAGTAGAACAAACTACATTCTTTTCGAAAACAACACTAAATCTCTAACATTTGACGAACGATTTCTCAACAATGATTCTACAAAATTTCGTAGTCATATATACCATTTGACGCAGAATTTCATGCTCTACAATTTATTACCTTACATTATTTTCAGTAGACCGCTTCATGCTTTATCTATTAGCGAAAAACTGAAAAGAGGTGCAAAATTTCGAGTTTTTTAGGCCACAGAAGCTTCTCCCGGTACCTTTAGAATTGGAAAACTTAGTTTCTCACTACGGCCATCACATATACAAGTAGAAAAAAATTATCCAAAATTTTTCTCGGAGAGTCTCTTCTTACATAGCTCCTGGGATATGTTTTAAATCAAACACCTCTTACCGGAACACTAGTATTTATTTCAAACAGTTTAATTAAGGATACATGTTTCGTGAGTGTTTGACGGTATTTCTCTTAACTATTCAAATAATTTGTTTTATTTTGTGTCATTTATTTTTGTCATTTATAGACAACAATGGTACAACATACTTTGAATATATGCTAAGAATTGAATATTTAATAACCTGTATAACGTGTATGATCATTTTTCATTATTTTTTTGTAATTCAATTAAAAATAAATTTACTCTTACTATGATATGTATTGTAGGATACTGTAAATAAACAAATAAATGTGTGTTTCTTAACCCAGATGTATATACGACATATACAGTATACCATACTATTATTCGCTGGCCTAAACGGCCATTATCTGCATCGAATGAAACGTTTTCGGAGTCTCTGAATGGGATAGTGTTATTCTAGAATTTTTAAGCGTCATATTTCACTTCTGTACCCGTGGTGGTGTAAATGGTTTACATAAAAAGTGATGCACGATACTAGGGTCGATTCCGCGGTTATAGGAATCGCTGAGTTTAATTCTCGCATTAACCACGGAGGTTATGTTCCTCGTCGTTGAGGTGGACGCGGTTGATAGAATTTACCCGGAGTAGTTTTAACCCTCTTAAGATTCCGGGTATATGTTTGATTTTCTTAAGGGACCAGGTATATTTTGGTCTCAGTGTAGTTAAAGGTTGTCTCTTTTTACTCCTTTTAAGGTTCCGAGAGTATTTTTTAGATATTATCAAGTTAGCATTTGTAAATCTGTGTAATTTTAGACACTATTATGTATTAGGAGAATTTCCAAGTTGTTAAAGTAGCGTCAGTCATCATCCTGGAGGGGAACGTAAATAAGTAAATGTTCCAAATACTGATGTTATTGATGCCGGTTAAATGAAATGTTCACCAAGATGTTAGAGTCGAATAAATTCCTATCCCGGGCTAATTTAAATATATATCTTGGATTTTGTGAAAATTAATTTAATACCAAGAAACTGATATCTCTTCGCTAAAAATAGTTTTCGTGTATTAAGCACTTATAAAATCATAGAAATAACTACAACCTAATTCTGGAAAGCTCTTTTCCAAGTAGCTTGTACTTAAGCAAGCTAGCGTACAGGAAACATCGACTTGGTGGCCCATATTCCAGCCACGCCTCGTCCTTGTTGCCAGACTTCAGTCAGGCTCACAATCAAGGAACAATTTTCTTTTTTTAAAAAAATTATTTTAATCTGACTTCCTTTAAAATAAATGTTAACAACACAAACCTGTTACTCAGAAAATTTATTATCAAATTTAAATCCCTAGACGGGACATCTGAATAAAATTAGTTATCTAAAAGAATTATAAGAAAACAAAATCCTACACACTTGATAATTTTTAATACAATTATATAAAAATTAAACGTTGAGTAAAATTATCATGTTTTAAATTTGATAGTAAAAATTCTGAATAATAGGCTGGTGTTCTCTACGTTCGTTTTAAAAACAATTATTAATTATTCCCGACGGCAGTACTATAAGGAAATCAATATAACACGATGTAAAAATCAATTTGATTGCTCAACTGTATGTTACTACAAGTTATGATAAAGATTGTTTAAAATATGGACAGGAAAACCGTACGAAGCCAACGAAAAAGAGACATCATAATAACAGCGTGCCAGTAATAAATGAATCGAGTTGTTTTATTTTCACGTTGCGATGTATTTAACAACTGCGAAATTCAGGGATTAAATTTCCAGATATATTTTTATTATAAAGTGTCAACTTTGCGAAAAATCGCAAAAGTTTTAAGCCAAGGTCTAACTAAAGAAAGCAGACGTAAATGGAACGTTAAATAACCACCATTTTATACCAAAAATATAAAATATGTATTCCTTAAATCAAACCACATATTTTATGTAACATGAGATATAATTATGAAGATACAACGTGAAACAAAAAAAAATAAACAACGGCCTTGAATTAAACGGTTTTAAATTAAATAGTAGAAATTCCTCAGTTGTGTCCAAACATATTTTCCTTCATAACCACATATTTGATTCGATAAAAGTAACAATTTTAGATGAATTAAAATATTTTCCGAGATTTCTTAGTAAGGTATTACACAACAGTGACACTTAACAGCTTTAATGTAAAATCTGATACCAATAATTTAAACCTAATTTATTATACTTTCTTAATTAAATCTTTTAGACTTTATATAACATAATATAGTAATTATGATACTTTATAGTATAATTTGGAGATACAGTACATATATATATATATATATATATATATAATTGAAAGTAAAAATATATCTTAAAACTATTTTATTATTATTCTTAAATAAACACTATTCTTTTAATAGTTTATGAATTGTAAATTAAACCTGAAGGAGCCCTACAAAGGTACGAAACGTCGATATATTTAACTTTTTTGTTAATAACCATAATTTTGGCTTTATTTATTTATTTGTTTATTTATTTATATTATAAATGTCAGATAGTGTTTCATAATTATTCAAAAATGAGTACGCAATTATTTATTCATAATACTGCGATACATTATAATAAATAAAATATATTGTGTTTGTTCTGTATAATCCCCCGTGGAGCAAATTTCACCAAATTTCGTACACGTTTTCCTTTAGAACAAACACTGTGGCGGTTAGACACAAAGGAAGGGGGAAGAGGAGGATAAAAATATTAAACATGCTAAAACGGCCGATATTAATGTCAGATAAATTTTTTCTGGGTCAATGACATTGATAGTATTTCTACCGATGTTTTTTGTGTATAATTTCAACCCCTTTCGGCTTGAGAAGGAATCACCATTAGGGATGGGGGTGGAGGGACGTTACTTAAAAATAACACAAAAACAACCGAGATTGGAGTCAAATCCGCGGTTACGGATGTCGCTGAGATGAATTATGAGAATTCGGGCAACGCCGAGCACCCAGCTATTCTATTATAAGATTCAGACTGAAACGCGTGTTGAATGGTGGACAAAAACAAAGAATTTATGATCTATTTTTTAATGAATCTCACAGTTGGTATAGAAAATTAATGAATCAATTAGAAATTTCAACAGAATAATGTATGATTGAATAACGAATAATTTGTAGTTATTTTAATAACTATGCATAATTTGACAACTGTAAATAAAATTACTAAAAATTGCAACTAGCGGGAAACAGTTATTTTCAGAATTGCGTGTCTTTCATGCGTTAAACTGGTGGCATTAACCAAAGGTATGTTTACAATTCATTAAGAATGATAATTGAGCCAAAAAAAATAGACAAAAATTGAAGTCTTAAGAAAAATTTTACCCTTGATGAGATCTACGGACACGTCGATGGAGCGTCGTGTTATTTTCATCTTATGTCTTAAATTCTTGTCCGTGTTTGTCCAATTTATTGACTTAACAGACAATTTTCATTTACAAATGTGTTTCTATGCTACTTTAAGAAGCTATCGTTGTCAGTACACTGTCGTCCATGATTTCAAATTTAATTTTTCAAAAAAACATGTACGTTTCATTTGTCATGTGTACTGTATCATTGTTTCACCGACGACGATATAAGAATTGTTACAGTTATATTAGAGGATCCGTTTATCGGCAGAGGACGTCACAATTTCAATGCCAGTTTCCTTTGTTTGGCTTTTCTGGTGAGATTTAGTTAGATAGCTCGATGGATGTGCGCAGAATATGAGGATGTTTTTCTTTCCTCGTGCGTGGGCAAACCAAGCAATTGCGAAAGTTCCCTCGCCTCAAAACATTCCCGGTTATCACTTGCGATAATGCTCATCCTCGTGAGACTTATCCACGTCCACCAAACACTTAAGTGCGTGTTATTTATATGCATTTCATACTGTTTCAATGGCGGACTCTTTCATCGTAGAATCACAAGAAGTACTTCAATCATTGATAAAAGATCAGAAGTTCCGGTACCTTTTAGTTTTTACTAAAGCGTAAAATATATTATGGGAATCCTAAATAGCAGCTAATAAGTATCTCTCTTCCACCGTTTGTGATTACTCTTTTCTAATTCTTTATAGTATAATCGGAATATTACGACTTTGTTAGATGAGTCCCGTACATTTTTAATCCGCTTTCCTCTATTACATTGTAGAGTTCACAAACGGGATAAATTAATTGGGGTTATTTTATTTATTATTTATGTATTTTAATTTATTTTATAAAAGAAACTGTCTTAAGAAGTTGGCTTGAGTCTATTTAGAGTATATGCGCCATTCCCAGTTACTCGTTGAAACGGCGAGGCATCCCCTTGTACGGATTAAAATATTTTGAGTGTCTAGCTAAAGCTAATCTTTGGTCACAAGATTTTAGCACAAGACGCTTCCTCCAGATTGACACCACCGTGACCGTGTCTTCCCACGGCCCTGAATATGGCTAATTGCACCCGGTAGGGGTCTGACTAATTAAGATATTGATATTTGTGGGAGCACAAATCTAGTTCCTATTGTCGGTTCATTAAAGCCATATGACCACCGTATTTTGGCCCACCGACCCCTGTCAAAAAATGTCTGTGCTTCTGTTTAAATTTGGAAAAAAAGCCGTAGGTATTGCAAGAAGAAAATAAGAGCAGGAAGTTAATGCCTTTTTATGTGTGTTAATATAATATAAATTATTGTAATTAATTTAACCTGCAAAACAATCAAATAATTTCAGAGTTAAATAGCTATTTAAATAAAATTAAAGAACTTAAAAATAACTAATTAAATAAGAAATTCATATTCATATAGAAACATTACAACAAAATGCTGCGTAACAGAATTAAACACGTAAAATTGAAAAACAATTCAGTCAGCATTTAAATTAATTTGCCCTGAAAATGTAAAAATATTTTCACTTGGTTTTCAGAATAAATAATCACAATTTCTTAATAAAAAATATTACAGAGTAAAACGGCGAAATTTTGAGCCTACAACCACTTGTGAGTTTTCTTCCCGTACAGGACGCAATTATATATTTTTCTTAATGTTCGAGGTGACGCCATAGAAAAGACTGGGAGCCGGCTTATAATTGTAGGTACAAGGCCTTTCGTTTGTTAGCGGGAATAATCCTTGTGTCTAAAAACACATTGCAGCAAGTGGATAAATTAATATGACCTTTACTGCACTACAAAAAAAGAGCGGCATTACTATCTAATAGCTTCAGCCAGCAGCTTTAAATTTCCCACGTTCCGAGAACTAATTGCAATATTCTATATAGAAAAAAAACAGAACGACTATAGTGCTGTTTTACTTTAGTCAACGTTAACACTACGCTGAAAATTAAAAATATTCTTTATGAATATTATAAATCAATACCTTACCAATTCTCATTTAAGTATCTAAACAATAATAAATAACAACAGCGTTTATCAGTGGAAAGTAAATCGAATGAAGTGAAAACGAATCACTATCCTAAACCACGTCTATAGTCATCGGAATGGCATGGCGCAAGTACATTGAGGATCATTAAACTGTAGCCAGGTGACCCTGGTTGAATCTTCGTCACCTTCTTATTATTATTCTCTCTATGATATTAAATGGAATAGACCACAACGTAGATTACCCTCTGGTAGAAGATTTATCCAATTGCATTGATCAAAGCTCTGTGGCAGTGTTTAGAATAGATTCAACCAGAACATCTAATAAAAACTCGTTCCACAAAATCTATAAACTTGTTACATTCTCTTAAGAAAGATTAACTAAGACCAGTGACGGCTGGTGCATATGTGCTCATGTGCTACAGCACATAAATAATTTAATAAGTATTAATTCTTAATTATAAAAACGTTCGCATTAATTTTTCAACAGTGAAAATATTCTGTCTCAGTATTTAAAAGTTTAAATTGTCGGTCTTGCGTCACACGCGCTACCGCTATGCAGCCAGCTGGTCAAGCTCATTTTTGTGCTAAAAAAACTGAGAGTACTCCAAAAAGAGCCGTGCCATACTACGAAACAGAGAGGCGGCCGCATCAAACGGCGTAAGCAACGAAATTGAAATAAATTTGAACTATTCCGCAATTACAAATCTTATTTTAAAATAGTTTATATTTTCAAAATAAAAATAATATTTGCACATTTTTGGTAATATCAAAAAATGTTTAAAGAAAACAAAATTTGAGAGGCATCATAATGCAGAGAATTTCGACGTATTTTTGATTGTAAAATATAAAGTAAAATATAAAGTTGTATTTTTCTAGAACGCCACGATTTGCAAAAATGAAATAAAATATTCGTTTGTTAACTTGATGAAATTCGGCGTATAAAGTATTTATTACAATTTGTACTTTTAAAGAATAAATTTTTAAATCTTAATAATTTTTTTACTTAAATCTTTTAATTAAGACCACCTTTTTAATTATTACAATATATTTAATAAAATATAATAACCCCCAATTAACTCATACCGCTTATGTACACTAGCTATATTGTGTTTGAAAATTAGTTTAATTTATTAAGGTACATTGCAGTGAAATGAATTTAAGTTAAGTGCTGCATCACCACAAGAAACCGTTTTTACGACGATTACTAATAAATAATAAATAATAAAATAATAAATAATAAAACTACATCAGTGATAGTGTTACCATTACTTTGATTCCACACGTAATATGCTACATTTTTAATTCTGTCTACATAATCTCAAATACTGTCTAATTTTTAATTTATCATTTCTAAACCGAAATTGTTTTTCCTCGATACATATTTTAAATAAAGTTAATTTTCCGAACAAGCCACTGAGCTGTATAGTATACAGAATCGTTCCATAGATTTTTGCATTCTCAGGGTCACTACTGGGTTTTGACAGTACTTATTAAAATATTATATTTTCCGCTTCACTCAATTTAATTAACACAGATTGTATTATTTTTTGACGAATTCCGCATTATAAGCGGTTTATCCTCTTTGGAACTTTTTCGTACTCTGTGGATACAATTGTAAGCAGAGTATTCCATTCCTGAACGATAAAAATTTCCGTACATCAATTAGCTGTTTCCTCTGAATAATCTTGCATGAATGATCGCTTCTAGATATGTAAGTTGGAGGTAAACGATAACTGTTCAGGTGTCCAGGCCATTTCGTTATTGTCAGCCTTGAGTATTGTATAAAGTCTAGCCCATTTCCTTGTATTTGCCAAAGTCTCTGACTCGTTTACCGTAAGTCTACAACTAGACTGTATCTAAAAAGTAATGATGCGTAGAAAAAAATTACCAGGGTAAATTGTTAAGGGCTTACATCCACATCCGAGAAATGTCCTTCAGCAAACAAGAAGCACCTCATGACGGAGAAGTTCAGCACTGAAGACGGTCAAGCCCGGTCTATAACGAGAACTTGTAGTCTGCTTTAAGAAAGAATAACACACACAGAGCTTTAAACTTAAGTGAAGATCAAGGCCGTGATACGACGACTGAGGCTCATGAGTGACAACCCACATGGTGCTCGTAAAACTAATTCATAGACCGTGTCTCGGCTCCGGCGGCTCTCAAATTCATTGCAGTCCTAACAAAGATGGAGTTACATGAAATCCTTGATCTCTTTTATCGTGGTTAATTGAAAATGTACTCCTTTAATAAATTTATGAATAAGATTATTAATCTTGGCTGCAGCTGAGTGAAACTCATTCCGCTACAACAGCGGAAAATTTTACCACGCCAGGCTTTAGAAGTCTAGAGAAGCTATGATACTGAACAATCTATTGTACCCACGGATAAAGTTCAAATTATATGCCAGAGAAATTAATCCGACATCAGTACCTGCTCCAAAATTCTGAAAATAAAATGAAAAATTAGTAATTTTTCAAAATACATTCTACCTTCGATGTAATCTCACTCATTTAATATATAAAATAGACTTATGTTTGTGGGTATGTGTGTATGTTACGCATATAAATCTACACCCGTCGAGAAACTTTTACAAAAATTTCGTACACATGATCCTTACTAACCGGAGTAAGACACGACTACCACCCCCAGACGCAAAACAATTTCAAACATGCTGAATTGGCCAATATTTGCGTCGCAAAATTATTTTACGGAGCCAATGAGTCTGATTCTAAATAAAGTCTCCTCGGGCTTCTAACCGAGTAAACGATCGTTCAGTAGTGTTGCTAGAAGGCGATGGCAGTGAAAGTCATCGAAACGTATCGAATACAATTGTTTACTCGGTTAGAAGCCAGAGAAGACCTTATTCATTTTCTACATCGAGAAAGACTACATTAGTCTCTCCTGATTTGTGTACTGGAGGGTAGAACAGATAGGGATGAGGTTCGAGAGGCGTTACACACAAAACGCGAAAACTAACGAGATTGGAGTCCAATGCGGGGTTATGGATGTCGCTGATTTTAATTACGATATTCAAGTTGCCGTTTAACCCCGTGGGACTGGGGTTAAATTTTTCAACCATGTAAAAATAGCAGAAATATTTAACGAAAAATTTTTTCCGGGGTCAATGAGATAGGGTTTCTCCAAATGTTTTTCTGTATAATTTCAACCCCTTTAGGCACTGCTTTGGGCAGTCGTAGAGGATATGCTGGATCGTCAGGACAGCCTTGCAACATGTACCACTGTGAACAAAAAGTAAGGTGAATTTATTTATAAAATATAAATTCTTTATTTAATCGTCCAAATCAATTTCATCCCCTTCAAAGTAATCCCCGTCCGATAAAACGCACTTTTTCCAACGCTTTTTCCAGTCCTCGAAACAGTCGGAATAGTCTTTTTCCGGTATAGCCTTCAAGACCTTCTTCGATTCGGTTTTTATCTCCTCAATAGTGTCAAAACGGCGTCCCCGCATTGGCCTTTTGAGTTTGCTGAATAGCCAGAAGTCACACGGAGCCAAATCAGGCGAATACGGTAGTTTCGGAACGATATGAGTTGAGTTTTTGGCAAAAAAGTCGCGAAGAGCCAATGCAGTATGACATGGTGCATTATGAACCATGATGAAGGAACCAAGAGTTGTTCGCCCATAATTCCGGCCGTTTCAGACGAATAGCTTCACGCAAACGACGCATAACGCTCAAATGATATTCTTTGTTGATAGTTTCACCCGGCGGAAGGAATTCATAGTGCACCACACCAGGATAATCAAACAAAACTGTTAACATGACCTTGATTTTCGATCGACTTTGCCGTGGTCTTTTCGGTCTTGCTTCACCTTTTGCACGATATTCGCTGGATTGGTCGGTGTTTTCAGGGTCGTATGCGTAAATCCAAGTCTCGTCTCCAGTAATGATGCATTTCAAGTGGTCCTGATAGTCAGACAGCAAAGTTTCACACACATAAACGCGACGATTTTTTTCCAAATATTGAGCGATTTTATCACCAATCGAGACTTGACGCGTTTGAGACACAAAACATTCTTCAAAATGGTTTGGGCTGAGCCAAATGATATTCCAACACTATCAGCGAGATCTCTAATTGTCCATCGACGATTTTCAAGCACCAAATCTTTGATTTTTTGGACGTGGCCCTCGTCGGTAGACGTTGATGGTCGTCCAGAGCGCGGTTCGTCTTCAATGCGTCCTCGGCCCTCTTTGAACTCGTTGTACCACTTATAAACGTTTTTTTGTGCCATATTTTGATCACCAAAGGCCTTCCGCAACATTTTCAACGTGTCCGCACAAGAATATTCGTTCCGCAAACAAAATTTGATGCAAGTTCTTTGCTCAACAAAATCACCCATTGCAAAAAATCGAAAAATTCTCATTTGGTTGTTTACAAAAACACGTGTAATTCGGAGATAATTAAACCTTTTACAAACAGACGCTTGGCAAATATTATAAACAGTCCTACCAACCTAGAGAAAAAAATTTACCTGCCTTCCTAATACCCGGGAGTTTTCAATGACAATTTCACCTTACTTTTTGATCACAATGGTATGTTGCGGTGATCTATAGAATAGATAAGAGTGTTTGAGATTAGAATGGAGAGTTCTTCTGTCTCCGTGACAGACTGTCAGCGTAGGATATTTCCTTGAAGTTGTTGAATCCCTTCATTCCTTCCTATTCTACACTTGTACAATTTTTTTCTCCAGTATTCTAGCATAGGCTTGTCCCCCATCATTGTTAGTGCATATTGGACTGTTGTTTTTTTATTCTTTCGTTTTCCTCTATTCCTCTTTGTGCCGGTATCCACGCTATTTAGGATAGTAATCAGGTTTTTCTGATTTTATTGACGGTACCATTCCATATCTTTTTGTTGGTTATTGTATTTATTGCAGCCAGAGAGTCTGTTAAGATTAAATTATCTTTGTTTGATTCTTCCATGCATCGTATTGTTGCCGTTGTTATAGATGCGTTTCTATTTGTGGTGGCCGTCCTTGTAAACGCGTCTGCAACTATAGCGCATCCAACTCCTTCGCTGGATATTGACGCATCCGTGTATATTACTCTAGGTAACTTGTACTTCTCCTTGAAGACTTCTGTCTGCGAGGTCTATTCTCTCTCAGGCAGTACCTGCCAGGGATGTTCTCTCGCAGGCAGAACCTTGTAGGAGAGAAAACGAAGGGGCTACCTTTGGGGATGCCTTTTCCTCTCCATTTTTGAACTAAGGTTCCCTCAAGCCGAGGCACCTCGGCCTGTTTTGAGAGGTGTATGATCCTGGGTCACAGACCTTGTGCATACGGTAAGAGTTGTCCGCTATTCCCATTGGAATAGTCGGCCAGCTGCCTCCTAAACTGGTCGAGGCACACAGAAGGGAATGCTGCGTCCCCACAGCAAACTCCTCTCCCGCTATCGGAAGGGCGTGGGACAAGTACCCAGTGCCCGACCTACCTGATGCAGGTTTTTCTAGGGTTTTCCCTGCATTTCTTTAGGCGAATGCCGCGTAGGATCCTTAAAATATAGCCCGGGGTCCTAGTTAACCCTTGGCTACCTTCCTCTACCCTTCCGCATCCCGCCTTTCAAATCCCTTCCTATGCTATTAAAGGGGAGTTGCCCAACGTGAATTACCCTCATGAAGCATGTTGCCCTTAAAAAAATGTACTTCTCCATTAAGTTCTTCAGCTTCTTCTCCCAGTCCGTATTCTTCATGTTGATCCCGTCCTGGCGAGGGAAGTTGTATCTCAGAAATATTTTGTACCGAGGGATAGTAGTACATATAGAAATTTAATCCCTTTGCAGATAGTGTCAACCTTTGTCCGGGATAAAAGAAATTGTGAATTGAAAATATATTCGGCACAGGTAATTAAAGCGTGCATTTTCTCTTCGCCATGGCTTTGCTATAGTTTGAATTTCGTCTTGTATAACTTGTCTAAATTAGGATGTTGAAAGACAGAAGAATATAACTAAGACTAATCCAAACAGGTACAAAGACTCCGTGGCGCAACGGTAGCGCGTCTGACTCCAGATCAGAAGGTTGCGTGTTCAAATCACGTCGGGGTCAATAATTTTGAGGGAAGATTTCCATACATTGATAAACGCATTACTTAAAACTTTCTGTTGCTGACGCGACGCGTTATAATCGACCTACAAATTTTTGTAAACCTCATCATTGCACTCAATAAAATATTTACGTTAAATACAACATTTAGTCGCAGAATATGTGGAACATTGTTTTAATTTCTTTCTTAAGAATCAACGTACTTTGCAATTTGCATACAACTCTCAATCATTCGCCATAGAAAAATGATCAACTGCCTTATATAATGCTAATTTCAATATTTTATCCTGACTAATACTTTCTTCTCTCCTAAAACATCTTTCCAATATATCTAACCATCTGAAAAATGGAATACCTGAAAGAAAATGTTTCCACAGTATGTTAATCATTAACTACTTATAATTATATGAAACCTCTGAGACGGGGAATGTCTCCGGCCTGCAAAATTTCCTACATAGAAATGCGCTTAGCTTTTTAAAAAATTCTCAAACGTTTTACGATACGTACAGGAAAATTAATAAGTATTATTAGATACTACAGCAAAATCAGTATATAATTTAGTCTTCTGTTGAATACCATCACGTTAGATTTCAAGTTTTAAAAAAATAAGTTTAAAAGTTAATCAAGACATAATTTAAAACACTTTGAGTTTTATTTATTATTATATATAAAAGTATTTAATCAATTTTTATATTTCATATTTATGTTTTATAGACATGCAGGTAGATTTTTATATTTATGTTTTATATTATGCCTAAATGTAGGTTTTTAGAACTGTCTTATACTCGGCGTTGACCGGGTATTTATTTAAATTACCCCGGAGTAGGAAGTGATTCGACACTAATCTCGTGGCAACACATTTCGTTTCAGCCGCTTCAAAAGCGCCAACGTTAGGAACATTTAAACATTACGTTCCCCTTCCCGACCTAACCCCACGACAGCTAACTTCAAGTAAACCAGGACTGAGTAACGGTATTCGGGAATTCTTCTACTACATGTGTAGTAAGTGTCTAAAAAAATCATTGACGAATTAAAACAGTAAAAAATATTCGTTATCTTAATAAAGTCTACAACGACTTCCGGTTCCTTAAAGGAAGTAAAGAAATACAACCTTTAAATAAATAGAGACCAAAATATAGCTGGTACCCTGAGAAAATCAAAAATATACCCGGTAACCTAAGAGGGTCAAAACAACTCCGGATAACCTTTTGTCGACCACGTCCATCTGCACGAAGTGAAAGATAAAGTTTCATTAACCTCCACGGTTAATGCCGGAATTAAACTCTGCGAGTCCTATAACCCAGGAATAGACACTATCTCGGTGCATTACTTTTTATGTAAACCCCTTACACCACCACCCGTACGGTTAAAGTGCTTCCCTCCTTTGCCTTATGGAGTTGAAATTAAAAAGTTAACATTTGTACAATATCACAATTAAATTAAGCAAGTCCAAAAACGTTTTATTCGACGCCAATAATCGCCGTTTAGAAATGTGTGTCCGTCGGTGTTTGTTCCTGGATCGTAAGTAACATGTGAACAAAGTTTGAATTGCTCTAAGCGTTGTACACAGAAATTTGTTTCACCCACTTCCACCCCTACTCCTGGGGGTTTAATTACAACTTAACCAGTATGGTAAATGTCAGAATAAACTAACTGACTTCTATAACCCTGGATTTGACACGAATCTCGGTTGTTTCGCGTTATTTTTATGTAAAGCCTCACTTTATTATTGAAACTCTCGATCACAAATACCACAAAAAGTAATTGATCGACTCTAATATCGGCTGCTTTAGCATGTTTTTACATTTTACCTCTGTAGGGAGTTTCCTAACGCTTCGAAAACCCGACAGAAACCTTCGCGGGGGTGCATACAACCAAAGTTTCATGTCAGTCTGACGAATTATTTAGGAATGCATGGGGGACACACAGACAGATATTCATTTTTCTATGTATATAGATTATTGAACATCCACAAAGACGTTTGAATTTGCTAAATATTATTATTTATTCTAACATTTAGAGTTCTCATACTTCTGTACGTGTTAGTATTTGTACTTTACAGTGTAGTATTGAAGTAGGTACGATCGGATCCATTTTTATCCTTCTCTCTCGTCTTCAGAATATATTCTTAGATGCACTCATGAAATGTAGGCGACGAGGAATCAGATTTTATTGTAAGCTGTCTGCGAGGGCTATCCTCTCGCAAGCAGTACCTGCGAGGGATGTTCTCTCGCAAGCGGAACCTTGTAGGAGAGACAAGAAGGAGCTACCTTTTCCTCTCTCCGTTTTTGAACTAAGGTTCCCACAAGCCGACCTGTTTTGAGAGGTGTATGTTCCGGGGTCACAGACCTTGGGCATACGGTAAGAGTTGTTCGCTGTTTCCATTGGAACAGTCGGCCAGCTGCCTCCTAAACTGGTCGAGGTACGGAGAAGGGAATGCTGCGTCCTCACGGCAAACTCTTCTCCCGCTATCAGAAAGGCGTGGGACAAGTACCGAATGCCCTACCTACATGATGCAGATTTTTCTAGGGTTTTCCCTGCATTACTTTTAGGTGAATGCCGGGTAGGATCCTTAAAATATAGCCCGGGGGCCCAAGTCAAACCTTGGCTACCTTCCTCTACCCTTCCGCATCCCCCCATTCAAATCCCTTCCTATGCTATTAAAGAGGAGTTACCACTATGCTCATGTAGCCTGTTACCCTAAAAAGATTTTATTGTAAATCTGACGATTTATTCCTACAGTCTATTCTAATTTATTTTAATAATATATTTCTAGTACATATTTGTAAATTGTGACTGTTTAACTTTTTATTTTGTATTTTCAAACTGATAATATCTTACTGCTCCCACTCTATGATAATGTTTGTAAGTTTACTTAAGTTCGTTAGTGACATAAACAGTTGTGGTTTTTAAGATAAGCGGTTTCGGATGAAGCTCGCCTACTTTCAAGGGAACCGTCGTATTTGGCACAAGGAATACAAACAATTCGCTGCCTTGGTGTTTATTTCCCTTTATTCAAACACATCGCCGTTTACGTAATCTTTTATACTAACATATATTTTATATAATATCATACGAAGCGACCGTCGATGTAGCATCCTCGTAACATTGCATTGCAACGCTTTACTTAAGAATGTGTAATTAAATATTTATCCATAACGCCCTGGTTGTGTGCTAGAATTTAGCACACTCCCGCAAAACAAATGCATCGCTTCATCTGTATGTTGATTACACGTTTGCTAGAATACCTTGATGATAATTATTTCTTCGGAATATTCTTAGAGAAGCACTTGTTTGTTTGTGAATGAACATATATATAATGACATGTAATGTTCAATGAGATATAACATTTATTTGTATCAAATCATCGACCAAATTCGGATTTTGTAATTTAACCTACTTTAACCTACTTAATTCTGCAGATATAAATAACTGACAGCTTTGTCCTGAGTTCTTCTCCTGATATTGTAATATTAAAATTTCAGTTAAATCAGATGCCGTACAGCTTTAAATAAATCACATATACACGCCGCACAATTGTAAATAATTTTTAGGATTCTGTTGCTCAGAAACATGGCTAATAACTTGAAAGAAAAATATAAAACTGCTGTCAACAAACAGTAAATTGTTAATAAAATGAAAAATATCTGTCTGTTAAGAAAATTAATAATAAAATACAGGCAAAAGAACTTCCGCAGTTGTGTGGTATTTATATCACCACTTCTTTTGTCTGCCTTCGACTATTTTATCTTTTATATATATTATATATGATTATTTAATAGGAGCTATCTACAGTAATCTCCACGTTGAAAAACGAATAGGTTACGTTACTTCACCGATTTCGGACTTAATTCAACAGGTTTGTATTATTATGAATTCAGATACTGATAGAAGGATTGATATTTTAATAAAACTATGTTTTACTGCCATATTCAACAACGTACAAGATTCTGTTCATATTTGTTGTTGAGCCAAATTGTGGAACGTTTTTGACAGACGAACTTTATCAATTCCGTGCCCATACTGTCAGATATCTCGCCCGGATACTCTTATTGTGCAAGATTACGGTACGCAAACAATTCAGAGAATTTACGAAATATTTGTACCGAGATAGTATCTTACCCTGGCCTACTTATACCTTAATATAAAAAAAATTGTTATTATACTTATAAATTTTCAACAGTAGTGGTATTCTCTCGTTGCCAATTAAAACGACAATTTAGTTCCCATATTAAATTCTCTATTTACGAAATTGATCCTCATTTCAGCACAATGCAGGAAAATATAATTTCAAAACTGATACTAGAATCAAAACATTTACACTCTGGGTTTTGAATGTTAAAAATAAATACTTTTAAAAATAATTAGGTCTCTGGAGTTAGTCAAAATTATTCGAATAATAGTTTTTACTTCATAGTACTGTAGCGTTTATTTTATATGGTAATATTAATGGTTATTAGTATTTAACATAAGTGTATTTGATTATATAATAAATTATCCGACGTATGCAAAGCTGAGCTAACTTCATTTAAACTTAGCCTCTGCTTCTATTCAGTAAAATAATTTATAGAAAAATCTAAAAACTAAGTCATCTATATACTACTTGGGTACCGACGATGCCCGGGATGTTATAATTAAACTCAGCGACATCCATAAACCCG
This sequence comes from Zhengitettix transpicula, assembly GCA_037074705.1. Classification (NCBI taxonomy): domain Eukaryota; kingdom Metazoa; phylum Arthropoda; class Insecta; order Orthoptera; family Tetrigidae; genus Zhengitettix; species Zhengitettix transpicula. The sequence continues at coordinate 77,874,601 of CM073594.1, read as the reverse complement.
GATTTTTACTCCAATCTCGCATTATTTTTATGTAAAGCCCTTCTACCCCCATCCCTAAAGGGGGGCCCCACCCATTAAAATTATGCACAAAAATATCTGGAGAAACGCTATCTTATCGATACCTAAAAATTTTCTTTCAACGAAAATATCGGCCGTTTAAACATGTTTGAAGAAGTTCACCCCCACGTCAGTCTGTTAAACGGCTAGTTAAACTCAGCGACATCCATAACTCTAGATTTGACTCCAATATCGGTTGTTTTTGCTTTATTTCTATTTATAGCCCTACCATCCCAACCAAAATGGTGCTACCCTCCAATTATACACAAACAAAATCGGGAGAAACACTATCAATCTCACCGACTCAAACAAATATTTATTCGACATAAATATCAGCCGTTTTAATATATTTGAAAATTTCCACCCCCGCCCCTAGGAGTAATAACCGAGTCTTACCCCCACAGTGTTTGTTTCCGGTTCAAAAGGAAGACGTGTACGAAATTTTCTCGATTTCTGTTCACGGGTAAAGATTTCTATGCGGAACATGCACACAGAAGCGTACAGTATATATTTTCTTTATTAGAATAACGTATAAAAATTAATTAAAACAAAATGGAGCGGAGACGCATATTTGATATTTATTAAAGAATCTTTTAGATACTATCAGGTTATATTATATACACGCCATCGAAAATCTGACGAATGAGTCGTTGTTTGTACATAAATTATGCTCTATAGATTAAAAATTACTTTCCTTGGCAGGCGCCAAAATATTAGTTGCAGATAGTTTTTTAATATACAGAGTGTCCCGTTCAAACCTCCTACATTTCAAAGGCCCAGAAAAAAAAACCAGTAGATATGATAATGAAGTTGCACCGCATGCTAGAGCATTTCAAAGAATTTATTTAATAATTATCAGTACACTTCTACATGTGAAGTATTTGTAGCACGAAGAATATAGAGTCTGTATTGAATTTCTTGTTCGTACTACGGAACACAACGTGTAATAAGTACACCAACGACTTCGTTTGTATGCTTACGAAGTGCATATTCTGCAACATCTGATGCCGAACGACAAACCATGCTCACAACTATTTGCTACAGACTCGATATTTACATGTAGAAGTGTACATCTTTGAGATGCTCTAGCATATGGTGCAATTTCATTATCATATCTACTGTAGTTTTATTTTTCCTGGCCCTTTGAAGTGTGGGAGGTTTGAACGGAACAACTTTATTTAAAATATGCTTTCAATTTATAGGAGTGTTTTATTAGGTGATTTTTTTATTATATTCAACCATATTTTACAGTAGAATGTTATCTAGGAATTTATTACATATATTAATGCCATTATAATGGATCCTTTTTGCGTTTTCCTGCTTTTAATATTAAAATTGTGCACGTTTATGAGTTCGATATATCACAACTAACATGTACAGACGTGTAAGAATAGCGATGCCAATTGAAAAAATCTTTTTTCGAAGAATCAAATTTTACAATTAAATCCTTAGTATTTTGAACTTGAAACAGTGATCACTGTCACTTTTTTTGGTTTAATATTGCATATAAAGTGTTCACTCAAAATTCATAAGCTGTAATCTGAATTAATTAACTTATGCACTTTGTTCTGGTTTTGATATTTAAATTACTGTCAACTAAATTGTAATATCAAGGGTATCAGTAATGTTTAAATGTATACTTTTCAAGAATTTTAAAAAATTTTATCAATGTAACTTAGAAAGATCCGAAATAAATAAGCAGCTATTTTACATCGAGCAATTTATAAAATTATGATTGGAATAGTCGGCCTGCTGCCTCCTAAGCCGGTCGAGGCACGGGGAAGGGACTGCTTGAACCCCACAGCAAACTCATCTCCCGCTATCGTGGGACAGTATCTACTGCACGACCTACCTGATGCAGGTTTTCTAGGGTTTTTCCTGCATCACTTTTAGGCAAATGCCGGGTAGGATTCTTAAACTACAGCCCGGGGGCCCTAGTTAACCCTTGGCTACCTTCCGCTACCCTTCCGCGTCCCCCTTTCCAAATCCCTTTCTATGCTACAAAAGGGGAGTTGCCCTCATGTAGCCTGTTACTCTAAAAAAATTATTTTAAAAAAAATACATCGTTAGAGATATTCTGAACATTCTTATTCCAAAACGGTACTGATTAATGCAACTAATTTTTATTCATTAGAAAAAATGTGACATTTATAATCATTTTTAATGAAAAAATATACTGCATCGAGGCAGAATATTTTAATGTTTATTAACAAAAATTGATTTTACAACGTCTCGTCCTTATTTTAGGACCTATTCAACCTGGACAGGTTTTGATAATTCTGTACATAATTCACGCATAAAATTTAGAGGAAAGTTTCTGCTGTCTTTCCTGTTGCAAAATTTTTCTAACTATCCAACCTCGAACGGTCGTAAAAGACGACGAGACGTCGTAAAATTAATTATTTTAGCAAACATTAAAATGTTCTCGATCAATGCCGTACAGTTACTTATTTAATTTTTATTTGTAGTCTAACATACAATTTTTGTGAGTTAATAACACTGCTATTAAGTCAGAACGATAAATTGGTGATTTATCATTTTTACGGTTACCTAAATCATACATAAAAATATAACTGCGATAGAAGTGTAATTGCAGATTTGTTGGACCGTTTCATCCAAAAACCAATTGTTTCGAAGGTGATTAATATTACAATATTTAATTACAGTGCAGTTCTCTTGGTTTGATAACTGAAAAATTTGCTAGATGGTTTTTGCAAGAGTCAAACCAAAGCACGACCTTTGGAACAGAATCGTAAATTTCTGAACGTAACGGTAAAGTAACGAAATTCCATGGTAATATTTTTAGTCCATAGTGAGGGATCGAAGTCCAACCTTACTTGGAAAGGCCATCTTATCGCTGGTCCAGGTAAACACTCTCGTCCTTCTGAATCCTATTATTAACATGTTTTCTCGTAGTTGAGCCGAAGACAAATAGAAGTGTCCCCTTTTACTTCCTCCAAGTAAGGAGGTTAAGTGATCTTATCAGTCTGTTCGGGTGCCTATTTATTAAGCAGGTACAGTACAACCAGGTCACGGTGAAGCCTTGAAGCGATACTACAAGTGTGCATTGCTTGTGCCCATTTGGTGTTCCGGATCGTTACTCACATAGAACATTCACTATATCGATGAAACTGACCCATTACATTATTCCTGATGTACCTTCTCGAACGACCATGGAGCACCTTCATTTGTCACAAGAATTGGCGTAATCGAAACAGAAACTCTCACAAGCTGAATGTATAATGATATAGCGTGTTGAAATATTTAATTTAAAAAACATGCTTCACGTCAGATCTAATAGCCCAGTAGTCGGGTATTTAAATTTTAGTCCAACTTGCATATATTCTTATATTAATGAAATACCAAGTTTTCCAAATCGAAAGGTCTCAGGGAAAGGTTGCTGCGGCCTAAACACAACGAATTTTTGCACCTCTTTTAAGATTTTCGCTAATATCAAAAGACGAAGAATTCTATTGAAAATAATGTTCAGTAATAAATTGTAGATCATCAAATTCGGCATCCAATGGTGTATTCCAGAACGAAATTCGGCCGAAGGAAGTGGTAGAAATCCTCCGTCAAATTTACGATATTTTACATCATTTTCGAAAAGAATGGAGTTTGTCGTATTTCTAATGCTGATATCTTCAAAACGGTCAGCAGTACACTTGTTTGTCACTGAAGGAAAGATTTAGAGAATTCAATTCTCTTTACGACGAATGATCTGTTTTTTTATAAATCCATTGAGAATGGGCGATTACGCCCAATCGGACCGGTTGCACTAATATTATGGCGCCGAGGATGAGAGTGACGATTACCTATATCAGGGAGAAACTTGTCTTTTGTAGAGCACATTAAAATGTTGAAGGCTTGTTTATCTACGAGGAATAAAGAGTCCAGCGTTTCAATGAGTATCTATATTATTTTGCAAGGAAGAAATAATAGCAATGAGAACTGAGGGCTTAAAGCTTTTGCTGAAGTACATAAAACATGTTTTATTTAATCCAATTACAGTATATAAGACATTGTCCTTAAATGCTTTGCAACATCACAGTCTTCGTCATACGTCCCAGTATTCTAGGAATTTTTCCAACTCCTTCTAAATTAAATTCCATTCTTACCATTTTTTGGATAGATTTTTCCGCTTCATCTTTCAAAATATTAATGAGATCGACTATCCTCGGGTTGGTCTTCCCACTTGGCAATACAATTTATGATTCCATCCTCCAACGGAATTATTAGTTCTATGTCGTCTACCGTAGCAGTTCCATAAAATGGATAGTTAAGCCACTGATCTACGAAGTAATCAAAGATTCCGCTACGTTTTTCTTCTTCTGAACCTTCTACATTTTCAGACTTTAGAAAATATAAAGTGCTACACACATTCCGACGTTCAGTTTAACGTCTTCCTTGTCTTTTTATAATTTCATCATTCCTACGTCCTGAAATTTTCCCCAAACTAATTGCGTGAGATGAAAATAACATTCACACGCCCTGATCAAAGGAATTCCTCATTTTGATGCAGAAACACTGGAGTTTGAGTCTCAGGACTCCATTCTCACAGTAGCAGTTCATACAAACGTAAGTTTCCTTCTTCTTATCTGGAAGAAAAGCAAACAAAACCCTTACAACGTTGATTTCACATTTTGTGCTACATAAATCTGCATAAACATATTAGTGCAGATTGTTTTAAAAGTCCTGTCCATAAAAATACATTTTTGTTTTTTAACACTTGTGCTTTGGCACGAGCAAGCATTAATATTATATCGGGAACTCCATCATAAACGAGAAAAATGCTCCCGTCAGACTATTCATTAATTCCTCACCGAGAATCACATCGTCGTATTGGCTTGTTTTTTCACTATGCTGGTGATGTCCTGTGATTAGCTCAGACCCTCGGTATGTACATTATAGAATATTTGGTATCATATTTCGAGTAATGCTGCGTAGAATATATATATATAGTAATACTAATTAAGAAGGCTATTAATTATTTAAATTACAATGTTTTGTTTGGCGGCGTCGATATCAAAGGACGACCGTGACGGCGGGCTTTTATTGATATTAAATTGGGGAGACCATGAATTGTTTGGTTTACAATGTTTTGTTTAGCGGCATCGATCTCAAAGAACGACAGTGGCTGCGGGATCTAATTGATATTAAGTTAGGGAGACCGTGGATTGTTTCGTTTATAATAATATTTGATTGACAGCAACACCGATATCAAAGAACGGAATGACGGCGTGCTCTTATTGATGTTAAATTAGAGAGACCATGGATTGTTTATTTATAATATTTTGAGTGACGGCGGGCTCTTTGTTGCCGAGATTTGTGGGAACTGCGAGCGTGGGAAGTGGAAGAGAACGCACGGAGGTAGAGCCGCTCCAGAGAAGCGAATAGTTAGTTGGATGCCAGATCTCGAGGGAGAAGGATGTCTTAATGAAGATCGCCAGATTCTGGTGGAGAAAGAGTTGGTCAGCAGAGTTTAATTGGAGACGTCGACGTGCCATTGGGCCGATGATAGACAAAAATATATCATGATCTATCCATTGTTATGATCACTGTAACACTGACCGGTTTCCCTGTTAACACATCTTGGGTGTCTGCGGGCGATAGTGACTGATTGACTGGTGGCTGCGGGCGAAACAGCGGTTGTCCATAGGCGAGGAGTCTGGGGTTCTGAAAGTATTGAAGTGTGTGTGTTTGTGAAAGTTAATGTGCAATTTTATGCACATAATGGCCTTTTAGTGAAGTGTGTTCCAAACTTTGAAATCATTAAGTCTGTTTTCAAAAGGACAGTTGAACGTACGAACTAAAATAATAAATGTTTTGTAAACAGTAAATTAAAGGTAATAGTCAGATTTCGTTTCTTTTCATTTCATATTCAGTGCGTTTCGAATTTTTTAATTGTAATCTTTATTTGTTTCTTACTATCAAACCCAGTAAAGACCCTGAGAAAAAGAGTAATTAGATTGTTTGTAGAAAACATAAAAGTTGTATTTTCTTTGAATGCCACAAATTCACAATTTTAAAAATAAATAAATTTGTTTTTATTATTAAAAATTTTTAAAAATTCACTATTCTTTTAATTATTACATTATGTCGCCCAACGTGGGGAAAGTTAATTAATTACTTAGTTATTTTAATTATTACAATATATATATACTATTTTTTAAAAAATAAATTAAAATAAGTCACGTAGGTAAATAATAAGGCAAGAATATGTTCTTTCTAATCCTCTAGACTTTGCAGTAACCTGCTATTGTTGACCGCATTTGGGACTGATTTTGAAGCGATCGCATATAAAACTGACCGCAAATGGGACTCAACCTTACCTGCTACCTCACTGTCTTTACTGCCATAATTTAGATCTTTATTAATCCTGTCTCTGAGACACATCTTTTGGATACCGTCACAACTTCGTTCCCCATTTTATACCAAATTAGAGGAACATTTTAATTCATAACGGACCATTGCTAAATTTTGTATATAATACATACATCCTCAACAGATACAATTTATGATTTATAGCATACAGTCGTCGGCAAACTGTTTAATATAAGATTTTTAAATTATTTATTAACGTAAGGGGACCATTTACACTTCTCTGTGGGAACGAGATTTTACGTATGTGATTTATAAATCCAAATCAGGATGACCTAGATGGAGATTCAAGTCCCAGTCCTCCACAACACGAGTTACATCGGCGCCAGTTATTTTCGTCCTATGGATAACATTAACATATTGTTTCTCTTATGTACGTGTAATTGAAACTCTTTTTGATGAAAGTTATCCTCCATTATTACAATAAAAATATGTAACTATGAGCTGAACTTCCAAGTTTCTATTGTTAGAGGATCGTATCATGTTTCCTCAGGGTGACCCATGACATTTCCAGAGTTGTTCTTCTTTCCCACGTGCTACTAAACGAAGTACGTACTTCTGCAGCACTAAAGAATATTATCACCCTTTCTTTCGTAAACAACCCAAACAGAATGAAAGGAAGTCAACAGTGAACAATACAGCAACATCATGAGTCAATAGCCCTTTATTACCGTGAGATCATTTCCGATGTTGATTGAAATACGTTTTGGATTTGCAGACTCAAAGAAACGAGTCACTGCTTACTCTAAAACACTAGGACAATAAAGTCACGAAGTCAATCGCTGAAAATTGACTTGGCAGAGATGTTTGCAGCATTCTCTTTGTGTTGGGCCGTCTTCAGTAAAGTTACAGCAATGGTTATTCTATTTCTGCAAAGTGAGAAATCAGGTGCGTGAACACAAACAGCTGCGTATCTAAGCTTTTGGCTCTGAAACTTAATTTTTTGGGGACCGTGACTTGGTTGAACTAAATGTCAAAGGGGAAAGCAAGAATTAGACGTTCTTTCGTCACGTATCTTCTAACCTGTAATATTCTCCTAAGGCGAGGAATTTCTCATTTATCAAAAATACCGCCTATAGTACAACTACGCTATTCGTCCTTGGTGATTAAAGAGCATCTATATATTCAAGAAAGGCATTGCATTGTAATACAATAGTTCTGCTTTTGAGATAATTGAGATGTGGTCCTCTAGTCCACCAGGAAAAACATTACCAACTTCCGACAATTTCCTTTGCAAACTTTATCTATAATGCTGTATCAGCAAGCAAATATTTTTAAATTTTAATACGCACCTATACACACAGAGCATACTACGACACAATTTTCATACCGTGAAGCAACTTATTATATTTACTAGCTGGGTGCCCGGCGTTGGCCGAGATGTCATTTATCCATAACCCCCGATTTGACTCTAATCTAGGTAGTTTATTCGTTAATTTCATATAACGCAACTCGACCCCTGTCCCTAATGTATTCACCTCCCACCCTGAAATAGTTTCAATCGACAAATATGTATCGCCACTTGCACATGTTCGAAAATTTCCATCCCCGCTACTGTGGGTTAAACAAAAAGTATTTATTCTATGCTAAAATCGGCCGGTTACATTGTAGGAAAATTTGTACCCCCACTCCCGCGCATTACCCAGTTTGTCACAAATAAACTCAGCGACATCCATAACCCCATAATTGACTCGAATATGGGTCTATTCGCATTATTTTCATGTAATTCTCCACCAAACACAACCCCGAAGCGTGATCACCTCCGATGCCGATAGGGGTGAAATTGTACACAGAGAATATCTACCGAAATACTATAAACTTAAATGACAACGAAAAAAGTTTATTCGACGCAAATGCCGACAGGTTAACAATTTAGAACATTTCTACCCTCCCCCCCCCCCCGTCCGCCCAGTCACACCCACCCCCGCCAACACCGCGCGTTACCCAGGCTTTCAAAAATAAATTCAGTGGCATCCATAACACCGATTTGACTAGAAACTCGGTTGTTTTAGCGTTTTTTTCTTGTAACTCCCCTCCACACCCATCCCTACCCGTGCTCCCCTCCCATCCCTACCCGTGCTCCCCTCCCATACGGAAAGTGTTGAAATTATAGACAAACATGTCATATAAATACTATAAATCTAATTATTTCTCGAAATAATTATTAAAAGTAAATATCGAACCTCAATTGCATGTTTAAAAACATCGACCCCCCGGCCACCCCCGATATCAATGAGATTGATAGTGCTCCTCCTTATCTTTTTTGTGTATAATTTAAACCATTCAGGCATAGGAGGAGAGCACCCTTAAAGGTGGGGGAGGGCCATTACATAAAAATAACGGAAAAACAACCGAGAGTCTAATCCGGGTTTATGGATGGTGCTGAGTTTGTTAATGACAACCCGGGAAACTCCGAGCACATAGTTAGTAATATTATAAAGAAAGAAATACACGGCCTTGATTCAGAAAATTGAATAAAAAAGTAAATATACCGACGTTTCGCCCTTGTTTTAGGATCCTTCAAATTTAAAAAAAACTTTTCGTTTGCAGCAGGTTTGACAGAAAAACCTTGCCTCAAAAGTTTTTATATGTGTAATTACTAAAACCCGAAGAGGTTCTAAAGCATCGGTACATTTAATTTTTGGTTAATAAAAGTTTTTTGTAAAGGCCGTTTATTTATTTATAATATACATAGTTTTACATAAATAATTTCGTCATAAATAACATATACGGAAAATCTGCCTATCAATTATGAGTATAAATAAAAATATAATGGAAAACAGTCAGAAAAAATTATTAAATAACAATGTAATTAATTCAATGAGGACAACATATCAATACATTTCGTCTCTAATTTGGTACTTTATCAGATAAATGTGATGAACGAAGATCGAATTCTGACATTATCAGTGCTACTAGGACCAGAGGCGGACGGATCAGGAGGCACCATAAAGGAGCGGCATAAGAAGCGAAATCAAATTATGAGGAAACATTCAATAAAAATTTATATTGCCAAAAGAATTATAGTATTCATACATAATGCGATTTTTTTTTTAAAAAAAATGACAATTGAAGGTTATTTTTTAAAAAAAATACAAATTAAGGAACGGCGTTTCAAAGACTTGCATCATACGTGAAAACCTATCACACGATCCTGGCATTACATATATATAAAAACGTGCCATAAAGCTTTTTGAAAGGATAGGGTGTACTCAAAAGCAAAGAAAATAATATTAATCTAATGTTACCTTATTGACTTATTGACTTTATGCTCGTCAAGGGAAACGTTATCAGAATATGCATAATCAAGTATTAGGGTTTTCCCTGTTACACAAAATTACGTCGAAGTGTAAACTGAATTATAGAACAGGTCCACTTTGGATAAAGATCGTTGAAAAAGTTATAGCCTGTACGTGCACAGTTGGCAGAAGCGTCTCAACTGAAGAAACGCACGCCCTTGATCTTAAGGACAAAACTTGATAAGATGCTTCGCGCCTTCTCAAGAAAACTGCCGCAGGTTCGCCAGCCCTCAGTCGTGGTCTGAATCCCGAAGTGGCGATTTGAGGTGTGTCTGAGTGAAGCTCGTCCGTGATGAGAGTCGTTAAGGCCTTTGAAGCGAGCGTCTTGGGCTCTGGTCGGATTGGTCGTGGGTACGCATCAAGGTCGCTCTGCCCACTGCACCCTTAAATCTAGGCCCCTACGCGAACCATCTGGATCAATTCTCGTACTCTGCTCAATCACAAAGCGACGGTGTGATGGAAATTTCTATGTATTTATTTACTCTATTCAAAAATGTCGTCGTAGTGAACCATCAATCAGTTATAGACAACGGTTGAAGCACTTAATTCAAAAGATAATAAGCTAACAGGGCTGCACATTATCTTTTCAAATTATTATCATGAGGATAATTTCACCGCGGATCCTCCAACACAACTACATTCACCTCGAAATGTTTTCTCTTAAAATGTAGTTCTTATGTTGGAAAATATGTGACTATGGTATCGAGAATGATGAATTTTTGGCCATGGATAACCTGGGATTCGGATCTTACTGGCAGAATTTTATTTAGGTTCCAAAAGTGTAACAATGGGAGAACATGGATTATTTTATTTCAATTTCATTAAAATTGAATTACAAATAAAATATCTCAAACAATTTTCTTGCATTACTATAAGGGGTGTTTCAATAATCCTTTACTAACTTTGGGGGCGGGTTCCTCATACTAATACTTCAGTATAAACATTCTGACATTCTATCAGCAAGTGTTGCATATGTCATCAACTCGGAAACTCATAACGAATGTTCAAAATGGCCTCCGCTTACTTCACCACAATCATCCTCTCGCCGGGTTATGGACAGTGACACCATTTCCAATACTCCCGCACGGTGTCGAACAGTTTCGCAGTCGTCCAAGAGATGTTGAAAAAGAGTCTATGCATTAGGTTCGGGGAATTCAACTGCTTCCTTCCTATTTATCTGTTGTGGTAACTATCAGGCAATGCAACTCTAACAGTGAGCCTAAAGTGTGCAGGAGTCGCATTAATCATAAACCATATTCTTCTTATTCGCAAGAGCACGTTCAGTGCCTGAAGGACATGCTCAAGGGAACATAATGTCTATTCGTTTACTAACTAAAAATCCAACGACAGTCGAACGTGTGTTTGAATCATGTTCATGTCTGTAGTGTACACAACCGGTTTAAATTAATTGTGGGTTCTTTCATTTTATTATTTATGTATTTTATGAAAGAAAATACCATGAGCAATTATTATTCTCGGCTTGAGTTTGGCGAGGACCAATTCTCGCTTCCCGGGCGCGACATCCCTTTGCAGAGGTTAAAAATTGTGAGTGTCTGTCCTAGGCTAATCTTTGACCACAAGATTTTGGAACGTTCAGACAAGACATTCGGCCATATTGGCGCCATCAGGACCGTGTCTTCCCCCGTCCCTGATTTTGGCCATGTGAACCTCGTAAGGCTAATTAAGAAATTGAGATTTTTAATGACTAATTCCTATTGGATAAAAACAGTAGAATCAAAGAACCTGCGGAGGAAAATTTTGAAAAACGGAGATGTGAAGAGAACTGGCAGAAGAAGCGAGTTAGTTTATAGTTTATGGAGAGAGAATTTTGGAGCGGAGAAAGTTAGTTTTTAGTTGTCAGTTTTGGAGCAGAAGTCTATTCAGAGACGTTATAAGTTAGTCTGTTTGTGATTTATAAGTTACTTTTGGAGAAGTTATGACAAAGTTAGGGTTTTGAGACGAAGTTAATTCTTTTAGTTGGTGGTTAGGGAACTTAAGAAGTTGAGTTTCAAGAGGAAGTTAGTTTTCAAGTTTCGGACGGTGATTGCGGTTTAAAGAGTGAGTTTTTGAGGAAATTATGGAGTTGAACCTGACGAGAACCTGTAAGCAATATGGGTGATCATTTTACAGGAAATACGAGGGAATGCAGCGTGCGCACGAACCATCAGCGAAGTCTTGCCCTGCAAGTGGTAATAATCCCATCAAAGTCGGTTCATTAAAGCCATATGACTACCGTATTTTGGTCAACCAAATTCTGTAAGATATTGTCTCTGTTTTTGATTGGCTCTGTTTTATTTACGTTTGTAAAGTAGCCGCGTATATTTAAAATGTTCATGAGAGCAGAAAGTTAACGTTATTTTTGTTATTAAAATATAAATTATTAAATATTGTAATTAATTTCACCTTCCAAACAATTAAATAATTTCAGATTTAAATAACTATTTAAATAAAATTAAATACTTTAATAAAACTGAGTTAAATCACATTATCGATACAAAACATTATAATACTCGTATGAAAGTTTAATGTTTTTAGGTTGACAATTTTTTCATGTATGTAGTTTAAATAATGACTATATTAGTATTCCATCTACCATGTTACAACCAAAGCGAAAGAACGTTTAATTGCGAGATATCCTTGATAGCATTCCACTCTACGTATGTATTCATCACTTAGCACGCAATAGTCTTGTAATGGACACGATTATTGCTAGTCTATTGCAAAAAAACTTTGATTCCTTTCACCATGAAAGATGCCCAGATGTTATTGGCATATTTTGCGTTAATTATCCGGCAGCAACGTCTTGACAAACCAGTTCATACCAGTTAATTTTAAAACTCCGACGATTGTATGTAAAGTTTGGTTGCTGGGCAATATTATTATGTGGAAATAACTTTAGCTGCATATATTGACACCCGCTTTATAACTATCAATCACTTATTTTAACACACACATGCACTGGAATCATTTGTCAGCATTAAACATTATGAGTTATGCCTCGGTAGATATTAAAAATCTTGAAATTACATAGGATAAATACGGTAAGATAATTCATATGCTAAAAATGGAACCACCTGATACGAAGTCCGAGGCTTACAAGATTTTCAACATTTTTTATATATATAGTCACATCTAGAGACTGAGTCACTGAGCGTGGAAGGATCTAAAAAATGTTGCGTTTTCCCGGTGTCTTTTTTGTTCTTGTTTTCCAATTCAAACTTTTCGTATTTTCCTATACACGCTATAGTTATTGATAAGTAAGATACAGAAGGATAATTAATCGAAACAAGATATGATATGAATTTTTATCCAATAATGAAGGATTACTTTATAATGTAAGAGGTAATAAATTTATACCAGGACTCATGAGAATTTACATTACATCAGAAAAGAAACTCTAGTGAAGACACACACCAGTGGCTTAGTCGAGGTGCAAAACTTGTAAAATATAGATCACGGTTTTCTTCCCAATAGAGACTAATAGTTCTTCGCAGTAAAAAATCAGAATTATTATTTTAATAAAAACTAAAATAATAGACTGAACACCGTACAAATACAATTTACAATAAATTTGCTACTGGTAAAGACGAATGCTGTTTCTGGTAAGTTAAATAAATATTTAAGTTAATAGTTATATTTATCTGACTTCAACATAATTTTAAATGTATGAGCCCAGCCAAATCAATCAGAAATCATTTATTAACAAAAACCATAAAAAAAAACTATGTTTCGTCCTCAGTCTAGGTTTATAATAGAGAAAATAATTTCCATAGATTGCCAAAATTCTTGTATAAATATTAGGCAAATATTGACGTACAATAAATACAGTTTTCTTAGAATTTGCAATGGATGCTAACATTTTTTATCAATTCTCATTAACTTTCAGCATATAAATTTGGTTGTAATCTATAACTTACATCATTTATACTCCAATATCACACGGAAAAATAATAATTTTGTTATCTGGAAACCAGCAGTTCTGATTTATGTCTGAATCGAAATTGTTTCGCTGTTACTTCGAAAGTGCTTCCCTTGAATATATCGTTTATTTATGGCGTCAAATCAGGGGCAAATACGAAGCATTTATCACAATATGATTCAAGAAAATACTTACACATTATGAGTTAGTACGGGTGGAATAATCTTCTTCTATTAAATAAAATAGACTGTTTGTATGTATGTTCCGCATACAAATCTCCACCCGTAGAGCAAATTTGACCAAAATTTCGAACACGTGTTCCATTCGAACCGGAAACAAACACTGTGGGGACAAGTCATGGCTACTACCCCCAGGGACGGGGCTGGAAAATTTCAAACATGCTCAAACGGTCGATATTTGCGCCGGATAAATATTTTTCGGGCTCAATGAGATTGATAATTTCAACCCCTTACGGCATGGGAGTGTTGCACCCTACGGAGGGGTGGGGTGTAGATGGAAGGACGTTACACATAAATAAAGCGAAAACAACCGAGAGTGGCGTCAAATTCGGTGTTATGGACGTCGCTGAGTTTAATTATGACAAGCCGGGCAACTCCGGGCACCTGCTAGTTGATAATAAACATTACTTTTGGGCCCTAACAAATCGTCTATGATTCCTAGGAATCTTATGAACCTTGTTGTAACATCGTTTTCTTATAATAAAATTTATTAATAAATCGTAGGACCCTGTGAAGTATGTTCACAAACTGACTTCTTCGTTTCACCGCGTGTATTAGTTTTATTTTCATTGAACTTATAAAAGAATAGAATCTATTTTATGAGCTTTGCACACTCAAAAAGTCACTGGTTAGTCTCCACTGGTGTTTCTGCTCTGATATAATACAGCAACTCCTGTGTTGTGGTCAACATTTAATTACTAATTCCAAAGTAATCTTTCGTTATTCGGTCAAAAATGCGATATTATCTTATTTTGTTGCTACTTAACGGTAAAAAAATGTTAATGTAGTATAGCAATAGTAACGCCAATCCAAGCAGCCCTGGGATTTATACATTGATATATGGTCACGAATAGTTCTTGGCCTAATTCGGTGCATTGTGAACACTGAAGGTGCTGTGTCAGGTTAGTAGTAATAAGCAGTGACTCGTCTGCTTGGAAGGACCTTGCTACGTGAAGCACTTAAGGGAAATACGACTTCAAAGAAGGAAAATCCATTACACACTTCAAGCAATAAATGGAATTCCAAAACGGTGTTGAGATTCACGTTCCTTTTTCGCATATGAAGAGCCCATTTAGCTTATGTTTATGAACGAAGATTAATGGACATGTTATTGGATGGTTTCAGGAGCGTGACAGAATCACAAATACATCTTTCACCTCGAAGAGCGTTTGGCGTAATTCGATTCAATTACAGTTTGGCGGACACGGTGGTGATTAATCATAACGAAGGCTTAAGTACCTGCCGAATATAATTTCACCCTTAATGCTATGGCACCGTTCTCTAGCGGACAGGTCCTATTCAGTCTCGGACGATCTTGACATAATGTAACAATATAGTCCAAGGATATACAATACAGTCGGACCACGCCACTTAACAACTTGGGAAACCAGTTCTGTTGAAATAAGATATAAATGATTCTTTACAAAAGGAGGGTCCAAGGACCTCCAAATCAGGGATTGATCCTTATCATTATTACTTTACTTTTTGTTAGTACTTTCGGTGAGATCGCTGTGACTTAACTTGCTAACTACTTTCCTCTGCTTTAAATGTGCTAAATGAAACCAGAATGCAGAATACCGTAAACTATAAACAAACATTAGCTCTAAATTATCACAAAATGATACAAATACATAGAAAGTGTTGATATGTTAACTTGATAATAACAAGATTCGAAATGTTTACCTCCGTGACATTTGCACTTTTTTTTAGTAAGACTACAAGAGGGTGATCCACGTGGTGACAACTCCCATATAATATCACAAGACGGGATTGGAAAGATAGATGCGGAAGGGTTAACTAGGGCCACCGGGCTATGGTTTAAGGATCCTACCTGGCATTCGCCTAAAAATTATGCAGGACAAACCCTAGAAAACCTGCATCGGACTCTAGGTATTTGTCCCACGCTCTTCCGATGGCGGGAGACAGGTTTTCTGTGGGAACGCAGCATTCTCTTCTCCCTGCCTCAGTCACTTTAAGAGGCAGATGGCCGACTGTTCCAATGGGAGCCCTATCCGCCTCTCCAGAAAGGTTCTCAGCATTTGCACATAAAATTGAACCGTTCTTTACCTTACAACTTGATAAAGAATAAGGGTGTAAGATTCTGATCTGCGAGTGCTCCATTATCTAAGATACAGTAACTTCACTAGATTATTACGAAGGTACAGAAGTAGGTCACTAATGATTCTAAAAAAGCTTTAGAGGCTTGACTCTTGTGTTGTTTTGGCACCTGAAGAAAGAAACAAAGTTTTCTGAAACGTTGTGTCATCATTTCTATTGTCTGTATTTGGCTATTTAATTTTATCATCCAATTGTATTTATTCGAAAGAGGTTTACCATCAGTTTCATAGTCAATAATGGGAACTTTTATGTTAATAGTGGATTTCTTGAGCGGAGGAGTTAATAAAATATTTTTAAAATTACCGAAATTTGGGTCGAATTTAGAAATTTGGGGGTCGCTAAACTGATGGGTAACAGTCGCTATAACATTAATTCAAATATACATTAAATTAATTTGAGATCGCTGTTTTACCCGTGGACAACTTGCTGTGGGAACGCAGCATTCTCTTCTCCCTGCCTCAATCACTTTAAGAGGCAGTTTGCCGACTTTTCCAATGGGAGCCCTCTCCGTCTCTCCAGAAAGGTTCTCAGCATTTGCATATAAAATTGAACCCTTCTTTTTAGTAACGTTGTTTAATATTGTTTGGGGTTCATGTACGAATTTATTTATTCTTGCTCCCGGAATTGAGACGAAAAAATCCTTATAATCAATTAGGAGGTTAATTAATGTTCTAGAGAGTCTGTAGAATGCTTTAAAATTTATAATTTGTAAACCATATTTATACTTTTAAATAACCGCTAATAAAATTACTTCTATTATGCACTATAGATAAAATTCATTCCTATTCGAGTCCAATATAAAGTTGCGATAAATAAGCATTAGGGTAACGCCAAGTAGCAACTGCTTCCTTAATATAAGTGAGACATAATCTTAAAATATTACGGTCGTAATAATTCTTCAGTATAATATATTTTAATTACATAAATATTAGATAAAAATTAGAGATTATTTAAATACCACATAACGTTTCTGAAATTCTTGTTGCTTTTATCAGGAGATTAAAAAAACTCAAGAGCCGTAAGAACGACACACAATACAAACCAGGACGTTTTATTTTCTAATATTTTATATTCTATTCTAGTATATATGAGGAATTTCGTGGAAGTCGATATCCGAAAAATTATTAGAGCTTAATATTTATCTGTAATGCTTATCTGAATTTATCGTTATTAAAAATAAGTCATAATAATAGTTACTATTAATTGAGACCTCGTTCATACATTTGTTTCGACAATACCATGTAGCAATAATTCTAAAGCATATTTTAAGACAAAATATCATCAATTATATTTGTAAAGTAAATCGATTTCATACGTATTCCAACGTTGGTTTTCTCTATAAAATTAACATGTTAATTATTAGTGAAATCTTGCACGTGTGGAATAACTTTCTCAATAAGGTTTATATGTCGTTTACGTAAGGTTCGAATGGAATGAAAAAAAGGACAGTGACGAGGTTAACGCAGGTTAAGGTAAACTAGTAGCTAACGATTGCGATTACTGATGAGAGTCTTTGAGCACACATCGACCAGAGTCAACAGATTAATGTTAATTAGACTTGGAGAGTATCTCTTGAAGGCATTAGCATTGAAGTGAAACAATGTAAGCATTCTGAGGTGATTCAGCGGTTAGAGCTCGTTCTGAGCTGACGAGAAGACAACGCAAGCAGCAATGGAAAACACATCAGCAACATCTCATATTGGAGTGGCTACGTCGTTAACACTCGCTCGCTCATCAAAGTTCTCAACGCATCAGCTCGAAAACATCAACATCAAAGCAATGAACTGTACTTAACATTGCTCCTAATTGGGGAGATCATCAATATTCTAATATAAAGTAGGTCAGAGATGTTAAACAATCGTTTCAAATCAAAATGGCAATATCATTGCAAATATGAATATCGCCTTGTAGCAATAAAAGAACTTCAATGTTAAATTTCTGCGGTTTGATTTGATTTATTTTATTTCATTAGTCCTCGTATGAGGGAATAGGATACGTGAATACAGAAAATTACTATATAATAATTGGATGCTACAGTTATAAATAATTAGAAGTTGACATAAAAATACTAAAATTCGGGAACACAAATTTCCCTCTCCAACATAAGTAAAATATAGTAATAATAAAAAAAAAATTCTTTAAATTACTAACGGTATAATATTTACAGTTGTAATAAAAAGATTCAATACGTAAGTAAATAATTAATGATTTGAGTATTAACTTTAATAAAATATAAAATTATACATCACAGAAGAATAAACACAAAACCTGACACATGCACACTAGGAGTAAACACAAACTACGGACAATTCACTTCATGAAACAGAGCGACGAGGAATCTGCAAACTCCAGGCCGTACATGCAACACACAAAAGAGCAGAGAAGACCAACAGAGACTAAGCAAGTTATGAAATAAGTAGTTATTATTAGCAACACATTCAACACTTATTAATTAATTGATTAATTAATTAATAGGGGAACGATCAAGAAACTCCTGTACTGAGTAAAACACCGGCGGCTTTCAGAATAATATTTTTATATTTAATCCCAAAACTCTTGTAGTTATTATTGTTCGCTACATCTGGAGGAAGACTATTGTATAAAACTATCCCTGGATGGTGAATACTTCTCTGGTAGTGAGCAAAGATCTTAGACCTGAGCGATTTCTAGTCACATAATCGTGAGACTCGCCATTCGCTTGAGAAAGATTCATGTTCCGCTTAACAAACTTTAAAATTTCGCGAATAAACACGCTGGGAAGAGTTAATATTCGCAGACTTTTGAAAAACGGTTTACAACTGGATTTATTAGAAAGTGTTCTGATGGCACGATTTTGCAAACTTGAATATTTCAATGCTGCTGGAGGAATTGCCCCAAGTTGCAATGCCATAACACATGGGGGAATGAAAGTACGCAAAGTAACACCATTTTCGTTGTGTTGATGTCAACATGTTGCTTTAAGGTTCAGAGACAATAACAACCCCAGCAAGCAGATTTATTTGGTGAGTCCACTTTAAATGCTATCAATCTGAAGACCCACGAAAGGCTAGAACTTGTCTAGAAGGTTGTTACTACCATCCGCTGAGAACTGGACGAACTCAGTTTTGTCTAGATTTACTGACAATTTACTGACTTTAAACCACAACTTTTAGTTTGTCCAGATGTCTTCGTTTCTAACAAGATTTTCAACATTTTTATCTGCAATCACTACATCTGTATCATCCGCGTAGAGAATTGATTTAAGAGGATGGACGAATCCTGGAAGATCATTAATAAAGAGAATGAAAAATAAAGGCCCAAGAATCGAGCCTTGAGGAACACCGCAAGTAATTAATTCACAATCAGATAAATGAATATGCCCATCTTTAGTTTCGATCGCTACGTTTTGTTTACGATTTTTTTTAGATATGATTTTAGGAGTAGTAAGGCGTTACTCCGTACGTCATAGTATTATAACTTTCTTAGTAAAATTACATGATCAACCGTGTCGAATGCCATAGACAGATTAGCAAATATTCACGAAACCTTCAATTCCTCATCCAATGAATTTTGAATGAAGTCGTGCATTGCACTATTTGTGGATTTTCCTTTAAGGAAGCCACGCTGGGACGAACTTAAAATATTATATTTTCTCAAGAAATTATGTAATTTCATGTGAATTATTTATCAAAAATTTTGGAAAAAAATAGGAAGCATCTGTTTGAAGGTGTACTTAAAATATATAAATCTAATATAGATTTACTGACTTACAAGAATGCTTAAATAATATTTCTAGATGGTGCAGAGAGAAGGATATGTAATTAAATATATCAAAATGTAGAACAATTACAGAAACGTTGTGATACTTTCTTATAATATTCATGGTTATGCCTTGGAAAGAGTGAATGTTTTTTAAAAACATAGGAATGATATTTGATTCCAAAACGACATTTGAAGCACATATTAATGAGTCCATAAATAAAACTATGCAAAATTTAGTTTCTTTACACTAAATTACGAAGTGTATTGTATTCCTCGTAATTAATTATTAACTAGTTTCCAAATTGGTTTAAAAAATAGTTATTTGTTTATTATAAATTTTAAAGAGTTGCTTTTACTTCTACTGTATTACTTTAGTTCTATATGCTTTCAGTCTCATATTGAATATTTTACTAACATGCCAGACATGGACCAAAATAAAATATTTTTACTATGTAATTTATTAATAAATTACTGATAGTAAACTGGTTGCCTACTCTGATTAATTTTTTAATTAGTGTTCGTGAGTGTTCAATAAAACCCTGTCTTGTTTTGGAAACTGTTGGTAAATGCGCAAAGGTCAGGAGAAAATTTGCGCTACTTAAAAACAGGCTTTGGTGCCTTTTATAGCTGAGTGTGGCGATTATATGCTCCGCGACGAAACCACAACAGTTATAAAATTGCATGGACAGCTACAAATATTCTCTGAATACAGTGACCGCAGTTTTCCAATTAAGCCCGAGACTCCGGTCCTTGTTTCTCCAACTTCCTGGCATGTAAATCATGGCCCGGGGTTTTCTTGACAGGCGTAATTATCGCTTTCGCACTAACTTAACGAAACTCTTGAGTCGAGTGTCCCGTTCCTCTACCACGAAAATATTAAAACCACATAAAAAAGTCACATTAAGCAGACGTGAATACCGAATGATTCCAGAACGCTTTTGCTTAACTGCAAAAAGTGAGGGGTTTTCTATATTTCGAATAACGTGAAACAATATAATTATAATGGCTTTGCGTATTTTTGTAAAATTATAAACTCTTTTTCATTTGGGCCTATTTCAACTTGAATTGTATTTAATTACACTTCTATAATAAAATAGTTCCACGTTAAAATTTTCATCTACATAAGGTCGTTTCGAATTTTAGATCTTCTGTTTGTTTTTAATTTTATACCAGTAGCCATGTCGGAAAAAAAAGCCTCCACGAACAAAGAACCGGGTATTTTATTTCCAACTTCCATATGCTGCGGCCATTAGTGAAAAACCAAGCTTTCCAATTTGAAAGGCCTGGGAAAAAGTCTCTGTCACCTAAAAATCACGAACTTTTGCTACTCCTTTCAGTTTTTATAAAATAACAAAAACATGAAGCATTCTATTGAAAATAATGTTCAGTAGTAAATTGTAGAGCATAGAATTCTGCATCGAATGGTTGTTACGATTACGAAATTCGGCCGAAAGAAGTGGAAGAAATCGTTCGTCAAATTTACATTTCACGTCATTTTCGAAAAGAATGCAATGCGTCGTATTTCTAGAGCTGATATCTCCAAAATGGTTTGGCAGTACACTTATTTGTCGTAGAAGAAAGGTTTTAGAGAATTTAATTCTCTTTCCAATGCATGACCTGGCAATAAAAATCAAAGGATAATGACCGAAATATGACCAATTTTCTGGCTCTATACAGCTAATATTATGGCTCTGGAGTGACGATTACCTACGTCAGGATGAAACTTGTATTTTGCAGAGCATATTAAAATGTTTAAGAGTATTTATAAAATTCTTTTGAGAGTCCTCACTTCTCATTACTATTCCTTCTTCCTTGAAAAAGAATATAGATATTTATCCATTCTTCCTCTTAGATTAAGAATACTCTTCAACATTTTAATATGATCCACAAAAGACAAGTTTCGCCCCCACGCAGGTAACAGTCACTCGCATCCTCAGCGCCATTATATTAGCGCGGCCATTTTCAATTGGATTTTTAAAAACAGATCATGCATTGGAAAGAGAATTAAATTCTCTAAAACTTTCCTTCGGTGACAAATAAGTGTACTGCCGACCATTTTGGAGATATCAGCACTAGAAATATGACAAACTGCATTCTTTTCGAAAATGACGTAAAATATCGTAAATTTGACGAAGGATTTCTACCACTTCCTTCGGCCGAATTTCGTTCACGAATACACCGTTCGATGCAGAATTTTATGATCTACAATTTATTACCGAACATTATTTTCAATAGAATGCTTCATGCTTTTGTTATTAACGAAAAACTGAAAAGAGGTGCATAATCTCGTAGTTTGAAGGCCACAGAAATTTTTCCTGAGGTCTTTCGAATTGTTGACCTTTTGCTCGGTATGATGTAGGACTGCACAACTACTGGACTATTTAGAGTTTCAGTAGTGACTACGTTTTAAATATCACCCAATACATACAAATACCCGACATTGTTCAGATTTAAGGCAGCCGCAGAAATTAACGATTGTACGATTTCAGTCGCGGAAACCAAAGCCTAGTGTATTGTTCCACGAAAAACGTTTTCTAAGATGTGTACAATTAATATATGTGAAGTAAACTCCTGACATAAAATCAATTCTGTCCTTATACTGGAAGTTCAAAGTACTTTAATATTTCTAGCGAGGCTACTTATGAAAACTATAGCCTCTATCTTTATTAACACTTCATTATGCTGTTTTAATGGCCGTCTCCTATAGGTATTATTTGAATTTGTGTCAAGTATGTTCACTTGTAACCTGCGAGGGATGTTCTCTCGCAGGCAGAACCTTGTAGGAGAGATACGAAGGGGCTACCTTTGGGGATGCCTTTTCCTCTCCGTTTTTGAACTAAGGTTCCCACAAGCCGAGGCACCTCGGGGTCACACCTTGGGCAAACGGTAAGAGTTGTCCACTATTCCCATTGGAATAGTCGACCAGCTGCCTCCTAAACTGGTCGAGGCACGGAGAAGGGAATGCTGCGTCTCCACAACAAACTCCTCTCCCGCTATCGGAAGGGCGTGGGACAAGTACCCAATGCCCGACCTACCTGATGCAGGTTTTTCTAGGGTTTTCCCTGCATTACTTTTAGGCAAATTCCGGGTAGGATCCTTAAAATATAGCCCGGGGACCCCACTTAACCCTTGGCTACCTTCCTCTATCCTTCCGCATCCCCCCTTTCAAATCCCTTCCTATGCTATTAAAGGGGAGTTACCCAACGTGGATTACCCTCATGTAGCCTGGAGCCCTAAAAAAAAATTTTTTTTTAAATTCTCTTATGGCGGATACTGTTTTATATAAGAAGCATGCACTAGGATGTTTCCATCAAATATGAGTTTTTCAAATCCTTTTGCTTTGTCTGAAGAGATCTGGAAGATGCGTGGAGCATACATTAAAGAGAGAGAAGAATTAAGCATTCGCGGTATTTGTGTGCTTCCAGTATCAATATTTACGCATACTATAGATTAGCGTCTCACTTCAAACGAGCAGAAAGTTTAAACATTACGGTGTTCGCCGTGCTGAATTTACAAACAAACCCGTCTGTCTGCGATTTGCGAAATTCTTCCAAATCTCGTCCCTAGATTCAAAATATTTTTGGTCCATTGGTAAATGTGTAATCCATGATTACGTTTCATGATCTCCATCCAGCAATAAAAATAATATTGTTTACATAAGTAAAATAATACTTTTCTGTGTATATTGCGTAGAAGCTACTGATTGAAAATAATAATTAATTAGGGAAACCGATGACGTCACGCTCGATTAAAAAATTTAAGATTATTTTCAGTGAAATAAAAATTGCTATCAGTCACAGTCTAAATAGAGAGTTTCCATAAATGAGATTTTTAGCTGTTTGGACTCGGGATTTTGTTCCATTTACAAAAAAAAACGGCTGAACGGTTTGATGCGGAAGCGGAAATAACTTTAAAGCTCTCTTAACTTGTCATCCAACATTTGTAAAAGATAAAAATTAAAATTCAGAGTGTCTAATTTACTTCTTGTTTCAGGAAACATGTCTTGGATTTAAACTTTTTTTTTTAGGGCAACAGGCTACATGAGGGTGATCCACATTGGGCAACTCCCCTTTAATAGCATAGGAAGGGATTAGAAAGGGGGGATGCGGAAGGGTAGAGGAAGGTAGCCAAGGGTTACTAGGGCCCCCGGGCTATGGTTTAAGGATCCTACCCGGCATTCGCCTAAAGAAATGCAGGGAAAACCCTAGAAAAACCTGCATCGGGTAGGTCGGGCATTTGGTACTTGTCCCACGCCCTTCCGATGACGGGAGAGGAGTTTGCTGTGGGGACGCAGCTTACCCCTCGCCATGCCTTGGCCTGTTTAGGAGGCAGCTGGCCGACTATTCCAATAGGAATAGCGGACAACTCTTGCCGAATGCCCAAGGTCTGCGACCCCGGAACATACACCTCTCAAAACAGACCAAGGTGCCTCGGCATGTGGGAACCTTAGTTCAAAAAACCAGAGAGATGTGAGAGCATCACCAAAGGTAGCCCCCGCCAGAGCTCTCTGGGAAGGTTCACCTGCGAGAAATCCTCTCGCAGGCTTCCCTTCAACGCGGATTTAAACAGTAATAACTGCAACATACAGAAGAAGTAAAAAAAGATTTAATGAAAAAGCTGTGGGAAAAAAGCCATATCAGCACTGAAGACTATACTAGGAGCGTAAAGCTAGCCTTAACAATTAAAGTATTTAAATTCTCGTATGGAGGACGAGAACCCCGCGAGGGAACCTTCAAGTATAACATTGAGGAGTGACGTAGTAAACTTTTGTTCACAAAGTGGTACAGAAAATACGAAATATGGTGTATTTAAAATTTAATAATAAGATAAAATATCCAAATACAAATAAAACTGATAATAAATACCACACAACGTTTCAGGAAACCTTGTTCGTTTCTTCAGGTTGTAACGCGTGTATTTTGGTTTAGTTTTGTTTTTTGTCTTGGAAGTGTTGTTTTCTGTGGTTTGGAGAATTCGAAATCGTGCACATGCGTGGGGGTGGAGGAGATAAATATTTCCATCCAAGTAATTTTCGTGTCCTGTCTCGATTGTTGCCCTCAACATGACAGAATAGTTTGTCATTGTTGGCTACGGAACTGCAGCTGCGTGCTATAACTCTTGTAACAATCAGTGAAACTGACATTTCGATCAAGTTTTCCAATAATGAAAAAAAGTAAAAGAATGGGAGGCTATAATGGAGGGAACGGAGATAAGCTTTTGAAACTGGACAGTTGTTCTGCGCTCACCGCAGCTGGTGGATGTGATTATGAGAGGCTCCGTATTGCGTTACGTGTATACGTTTTAAGTGTCACCGATCTACAAATCTCATGAGTTCTGCTGTAAACTTTTCCAAGTTGTTGTCTCTGATATAGTCCGAGGCAGAATCGTCGTGAGAAAGGGGTCACAATTTGTTAGTGAAGAGTTCATCGAAGCCACACAATTTAGTACGACGGCTTGCCAGCAACCAATCCCGGAGACCGACGCCTTAGCCAGTGGTCAACCCCTGAGTCGACGCCTTGCAGTGGTCCTGACTGAAGTCATCACTGCGCTTAACCCGTTCTGCCGGCTGTGAGATACGGAGACGTCGGTACGAGAGCTACAGCAAGCAACACAACACAGAATAGCAGTACGTATTTGGTACGGGAAGCAGATCTCTTCTATGTAAAAACCACAGGTGCCTGAGATAAGAGTTTTTCATGCTTAACTGTAATAAACTTATATAAAAATTTCTTTAATGGTCAATAATTTTTGGTTTAACGTAAAAACCCATCCCACAAAAATAATTCTTTACAAGGTGCTGAGGAAACTAAAAATACCAGAGCCTAGAGCGACACAACTGCACAGTTCATTTCACAATCTATTGGACGTATATTTTCAAATTTGTAAATATATATAGTTTACTTCCGAAAGATTAAATTATGCTTATGCAATTAAATGAAAGGTGTTATAGAAGTCCTCTTTAATTACTCTGAAGAGACTAATCATTCCCATTAGTCATTCAGTTTTACTAACCTACTGGTGAAGCTAAAGCCAGAAAAGTTATCGCGTTGTTCTGTGACATTTTTGTTAAATAATTGGGGATACTGAAACTGGATGTTTAGCCTCATAGCTTGTATGAAACAAAGAATCCTCGTGCTGCTCGCAAATAAAAACCCTATTTTAGAATATCGAGGTTCATTCCAAACAAGTGGTTTCTCGACTGAAAAATCGCTGGTTCCTGTGTCTGCCAAGGCGATTTGAGAACGTAACTGCTCGGACATACGCCAATTGCTGGAAAAGACGAGATTTCCCGACTAAGCAAGCTCCCTAACGGAAGTACCTGACGCACAGACAGGAAGGGAATTTACTTGGAGTATTTATAAAGGTTAATGATTGATGTTTGGTTTAGTGAGCGGAGTTTGGTGATGAAATTGAGTTTTGAGTATTTTTGAGACTTGAAGTTAAGAGTGATACTCAGGAATATGTTCGAACTTACGTTTCTTTAGTACTTGAACGGGTGCTCTTGCATTTAGGAACAATTTCTGGGCTTATTTTATGATACAGGATGTCAGGAGATCGTTCGGACATCTGGACGAGTCCAACCCGGAGCCGACAAGTGAGACTGGACAAAAAGCAGGAACTTGCAGATTCTAAGAAACAACATGGTCTCTAAACTCTTTATTTTCTTCAGAATGCCAACTGAGAAAGGTAAAATGTTATAAACAGAAGTTTACGACTGTTGTGAGCCACACCAGATAACCCCGAGATTATAGGGAAATTGAATTCAAAAATTAAATAAAAGGTTTCTGAATATCTAATACATAAAACAAATCTATGCATACATGTATACAAATCTATACGTACTGAAAAAATTTCGTACACGTATCGTTTCGAGCGAGAAACAAACACTTTGGGCGTAAGACACGGCTACCAACCTCAGGGGCGGGGTAAGTGGAACTTCCTAAAACGGCCTATATTAGCATCGAATAAATATCAATGAGACTGATAGTGTTCCTCACAATGTTGAATGTGTATAATTTCAACCCCTTTCGGCATCCTTAGGGATGCGGTAGGAGTGGCAAATAATAATACATCAGAAACAACTGAGATGGGAGTCAAATCCTGCGTTATGGATGTCGCTGAGATTAATTATCACATTCAACTAGCCGTTTAACCCCAAGGGGCGGGGGATGGTGCGGAGTGGAAAATTTCAAACATGCTCAAACGGCCGATATTTGCGTAGGATAAATATTTTTCGGGGTCAATGAGGTTGATAGTGTTTCTCCTGATGTTGTTTAAGTAGAATTACAACCACTTTCGGCATTTATAGGTATGGACGGACGTTACATAAAAATAAAGCAAAACCAGCCGAGATTGTAATCGAATCCGGGGTTATGGATATCGGTGAGTTTAATTATATCATTCAACTTCCGGTTAAGTTGTACTTCTACCCCTATGAGTGGAGATGGAAGGGGAAAACAAAGTGCATACAAATTTACACCCGTGAAGCAAATTTTCTACACGTGTTTCTTTGGAAGTGGAAACAAACACAACTACTGCCCCTAGATGCGGGGATGGACGGGGATGAAAATTTTCAAACATGTTAAAAATAATATTTTCGTCGAAATAAAATATTTCTCAGACAATGAGATAGATATCGTTTATCCCGATAATTTTGTGTTTATTTTCAACCTCTTTCTGCATGGGAGAGGATCAACTTTAGGTATGGAGAGGAGGAGCACTGCATAAAAACAAGTCGAAAAAAATCGAGATTGGAGTCAAATCCGGGGTTATTGATGTCGCTGAGTTTACTTATGACAAACCGGACAACGCCGGGCACCCAGAAATGTAAAATTATTAAATTGTAGTTCTTTCCTTTGGTATATTTATTTACGTCTTCCCGAAACCCTTAAAAATTTAAATGTTACAATATTATGTAATAGTGACGGCTTAAAATGCGGTATGGAACTTTTGATGAACAGTAGTAGTTTAAATTTCAATTAATTCTGTGAGAATTAGCCATAAAACCACTGTGTAATACATTTGTCTCATCAAACGATAATGGGATATTCTGTTTGACAATTAGTAAATTTCGTTCACATTAAAAATTATTGGATATTTTTATGAATATAAGAAATTTAGTCTCACATAAGTGTACCAACAAGTAAGGGATTAAGTGAAGATATAAGCACGATCATAGGTGCGCACAAACAGCAACGTCAACATAACAGGCTATCGCAAAATATTTTAAAGGAATTTATTTGCATAAGGGAAATAAATAACCTAGGTATTAGTTTCCGGCAGAGGGACTAAACTGATTCAAAGAATTAGGTAGTTATGGCTATCAAAAGTTGGGTTCTAAAAGAAGGAAAAATATCTTTTTTCTTTTCCATGTTCGTCCATCATCTTAAATTATGTTGGGCTAGAAATCAGGTATTACTTCCTCCTATTGTTTAATTCTCTTTTGCGTTTCTACTATATTTACCTCACAACAATCCTTTGCCTCCATTCCTTTCAATCTTCGTCGCCTTTGTCAGACAATGGAATGCCGAAAAATTAACATACAAAATATTCTAACAGTATACTGTACATTATGACTTTAAATAAGCGAAAAGGAAATGCAATGTAACCTGTAGCAATTTTTCGTATGTGGGTGACACAAGACACTGACCTGCTGCCTTGTCCCCTCTCCATTGTCCCAAAGCAATGCACAGTCCGAAGAACAATAGTCTAATTATCTCACGTGCACAAGACAATTCCTCTTTGTTAGGCCGAGTTTCGTTCTCGCGGTGGCACGGCGAGGCGATTCTCTGACCACGCAAACAAACCGTCAAAGTCCAAAGAAATTACACAGTTTACCGTTTCCTCATTTACCATTACATCCTCAAAAGTTTTTTTTTTAATTCTCAATTTTCTTTACAATTTGTCTCTTGACATTTAGTAAATTTTGTAATATATTAAATAAATTGCTTGAAGTAGCCCATTGACTACTTCATTAACTGAAATAAAGTTTTAACTTATGTATAAATAACATAATATAGTACAATATAATTATTATTTAGGTTTACGTGATAGGTCCGAAGGTTTCAACCGTATGTTGTCTTCTTCTTCGAACAAACACCTAGCAAGTTTTTTGGATGTTCACCAGTTCTGTCGCGATGTTGAACACTAAATTTATGTATCGTTTCACTAACAGTGAATCCTAGATGAGTAATGATGACGTTATTCGGGACGTGTCATGGCGCGTTGATCAATGTTCTTAGCAGTTTGGATTGAAATCTTTTCAGGATATTTATGCTGTAGTTGCAAGCTGTGCCCCATAACTGTACCCCATAAGTCCACACAGGCTCGAGAATGGTTTTTTTACAGGAGGATCATGTTTCTCGTTGACAGTTGTGAACGCCTTCTTAGCAGCCAGCACATGTTACGAAGTTGTAAATCAAGTTGTTTCCTCTTTTTCTTTATATGATTTTTCCATGTCAACCGTCTATCCAAATATTTTACTGTATTTGTTTGTTGCCTATTTAGTTGAACTGGTGGACAAGTTTCACTCCTCAGTGTGAAGGCTGACGCCCTATTTTGAGCGGTCGTGCCCTGAGCGGGACAACAGTCCCTTCCTCCATCCAGACCGCTGAGCGAGCAGGTATAAAGTTTTACGAAGAACAACTGTGTCAGTCTTGATATTTTTAGAAACACCGATTTTGAAATTAGAACATTTAATTCACTTTACAACATCTGAAGAGGTCCTAATAAATTAGGAATTAAACTTTGAGACTGTTTTTTCTATTATAACGTTAAAAAAATTAAATTAATAATAATTTATACCTGAACAGGTTGATGATATTTTTCTTTATTTAACGACGTCAGATAAATATAACTGTTAAAAGATTTTTATCTTAATTGATCATTTCTAAGCATATTTATTCAACGAATTACTACCAATTGGAACAATATGGATATTATAGATAGAGATAGAAATTATAAATCAAGATAAGTTTCAGAAACGTTATACATTAAACTTGTATTACATTCACTTAATGTTAAAACTAAGACTGAGAAAGTTTCTCTTCGGAAAACTATCTACCTGCTCGCGCAGCGGTCAGGATTGAGGAAGGGACTGTTGTCCGCTCACGGCACGGCCGCTCAAAATACGACACCGTGAAGGTTTTGAGATATTTATTTTTAATCGCCATTGTTTGACCCAGGTTTGTAACTTAGTTAGGTATTCTTGTAGGAGTTGGGATGCTACAACTGGTTTTGATTCCATGTGAGCCCAGTTTGTCGTCTGCGAATGTTGCTTGAGTGATTTTGTTAGAGGTGGGTAAGTCAGAAGTGTATACCACTGTGATCAAAAAGTAAGGTGAAATGTCATTTAAAAATCCCGGGTATTAGGAAGGCAAGTAAATTTTTTCCCCTAGGTTGGTAGGACTGTCTATAATATTTGCCAAGCGTCTGTTTGTTAAAACGTTTAATTATCTCCTAATTACACGTGTTTTTGTAAACAACCAAAAGTGAATTTTTCGATTTTTGCAATGGGTGATTTTGTTGAGCAAAGAACTTGCATCAAATTTTATTTGCGGAACGAATATTCTTGTGCGGACACGTTGAAAATGTTGTGGAAGGCCTTTGGCGATCAAACTATGGCACCAAAAATATGTTTATAAGTGGTACAACGAGTTGAAAGAGGGCAGAGAACGCGTTGAAGACGAACCGCGCTCTGGACGACCATCAACGTCTACCGACGAGGGCCACGTCCAAAAAATCAAAGATTTGGTGCTTGAAAATCTTCGATGGACAATTAGAGATCTCGCTGATAGTGTTGGAATATCATTTGGTTCAGCCCAAACCATTTTGAAGAATGTTTTGTGTCTCAAACGCGTCAAGTCTCGATTGGTGCCAAAATCGCTCAATTTTTTGGAAAAAAAAGCGTCACGTTGATGTGTGTGAAACTTTGCTGTCTGACTATCAGGACCACTTTAAATGCATCATTACTGGTGACGAGACTTTGGTTTACGCATGCGACCCTGAAACCACCGACCAATCTAGCAAATATCGTACAAAAGGTAAAGCAAGACCGAAAAAACCACGGCAAAGTCGATCGAAAATCAAGGTCATGTTGACAGTTTTCTTTGATTATCGTGGTGTGGTGCACTATGAATTCCTTCCGCCGGGCCAAACTGTCAACAAAGAATATTATTTGAGCGTTATGCGTCGTTTGCGTAAAGCTATTCGTGTGAAACGGCCAGAATTATGGGCGAACAAGTCTTGGTTCCTTCATCACGATAATGCACCATGTCATACTGCATTGGTTCTTCGCGACTTTTTTGCCAAAAACTCGACTCATATCGTTCCGCAACCAACGTATTCGCCTGATTTGGCTCCGAGCGACTTCTGGCTATTCAGCTATACCGGAAAAAGATTATTCCGACTGTTTCGTGGACTGGAAAAAGCGTTGGGAAAAGTGCGTTTCATCGGACGGGAATGACTTTGAATGGGATGAAATCGATTTGGAAGAATAAATAAAGAATTTATATTTCATAAATAAATTCACCTTACTTTTTGTTCACAGTGGTATATTATACAGTATGAGACCAAGGACACTTCCTTGGGGAACTCAAAAATTTATTGGATATAAGGATGTTGTTGTATCACAATATTTTACTTAAAAGTGCCTATTCGTAAGAAATGCGCGAAGTAAGAACTAAATGTCGGATGGAAGTTTGTTTTTTTTAGCTTGTAAAGAAGCCCAACGTTCCAAAACTTCTTAAAGGCTTGGATCATATCTAAATATGCTGCAGGGCAATATCTTTTTTGTTCGAAGTATTTTCTAATTGTATCCATAACACAATGAATCGGCTCGATTGTGGCGTGACGTTCGCGAAAACCGAACTGGTGTTCTGGCATCAGGTTATGTCCTTATATTAACGGTTTTATTTGGTCCAGAAGCATAATTATTTTTTTATGAGTCAAATGAAGGGATTTTTATTTATTTTATGTGTCCTCAATTATTGTATTACTAAAATTGTATTTCAGCCGATGAATGTTCCAATTGGAACAGATTTATTGTAACACGTAGTTGATAATGGCTATTGCCGAAAGTTTCTGACAAGCTTTTAATAAAGTATAAAGATTTAAGGATTATTGCTTTTCTTCTTATACCACGTAAGAATTATTTAAGTAACCTTTTCAACATTCATGAATACAGAATATGAGTGCGGTCATACTGTATAAATATAGTTTATTCCTATAGAGTGAAAGGCAAATATTTCTTATGTGAAATTTATGGAATAATTTATATTTTATGTATGAATCCCAGATTTTTATCGAAATTTTGTAAGGAACCTCGTTGGCTTAAAAAGTATCTAATAGTAAAAATGAATAATTTACGTCTCATTGACAATTAATAATAAGAAATATAACCAAATACAGACAAAAGAAGTGATAATATAAATACCACACAACGTTTCTATAAGCCTTGTTCCTTTCTTCAGGTGCAGAAAAATATCTAATAGTATCGAGAGGAAAAATGTGGATGTGTTCATAAGAAAACTGAATCGATTCTCTCCTTCTTCGACACGCTACTTCTTTCGGCATACAATAATGCTAACATAAAATAACTATTTTAAATATCCCGAAGCTAATGTCATTAATACTGTAGTCCGTTTTAAATAAGAAGGCACCGCTGCCACGTACGACACAACTTACGTCACTGAATACAGTAGAAGAACACCGCTGTTGTTCGGCAACGCTGCATCATTTCAAGCATTGCGATTGGTTGATTCAAGGTCACACCCCTCGCGGGAACTGACCACCATCAGTCTTATAATTTAAAACAGACTATACATACGAAGCCACCGTGGCTGTTGTACGCAATGAGGCCTGTTGCGTTGTTCCGCAGGGAGGTGTTGCAACGAACCGACAAGTGCATGAGTGCATAGTAATGAAGCGCCCTGGGGAAATATTCAATTAGTAGCCTCGCCCTGCTACATCTTAATGAGTGGAGCGCACAGGTAGTTCGTTACGGAAACTATGTACAGAATATGTTTGTTGGCGATATTAACCTTTAGGAATAAAGTATGCGAGGGCTTTTCTCTCACAGGCAGTATCCGCGAGGGATGTTCTCTCGCAGGCAGAACCTTGTAGGAGAGACAGGAAGGGGCTACCTTTGGGGATGCATTTTCCTCTCTCCGTTTTTTAACTAAGGTTCCCACAAGCCGATGCACCTCGGCATGTTTTGAGAGGTGCAATAATCGGCCAGCTGCCTGCTAAACTGGTCACGTCACGGAGAATACAATGCTGCGTCGCCACATTAAACCCCTCTCCCGCCATCGAAAGAGCGTGGGGCAAGTACCAAGCGCCCGATCTGCCTGATGCGGGTTTTCTACCCGTTAGTCCTGCATTACTTTTAGGCGAATGCCGGGTAGGATCCTTAAACTGTAACCCGGGGGCCCTAGTTAACCCTTGGCTCCGTTCCTCCACCCTTCCACATCGCCCATTTAAAATCGATTCCTATGCTATTAAATGGAAGTTCGCCTCCACGTTGATTACTCTCATATAACCTGTCACTTTAAAAAATACCTTCCACTTTACCATCGGCTAGCATGTGGGAGCTTATCTCAACTCTCTCAGGGGGAACTTGTCTGGAGGGACGGAAGGGGCTGCCTTCGAAGATGCCTTCATCTAAGGTTCCCACAAACCGATATATAATATGCAAACTGAGCAGTTTTCGAACATATAACATTTTTGTGTTACTAAAGTTTGTAAGATGAACAAGTTGGGCCCCAGGAGAATTTTCATGTTGAAATCTGAGGAATGCCCTCTATCTATGACAGCTCTGCCAGCAAATCCTATATACCAACCACTCGTCCTGGACAATGTATCAATTTATTTATATATTTTTACTTGTTATAATTTCTCTCTTTCCACCCTTATCTCATATTACCTCCTTTTCTCCTCCTTTCATTACTTTTATTTTATTTTTATCTACCCTGGGTTCATATTGTCTAAATGTTTGACATAGTTACAGTGATCTTTACCATTTTGTGTGAATATTATCTAACTAAATTTCCATCGTCCTATGTTTATACCTTATTGTCCCAGGTTTTTCGGGTAGGTCGGCTTCTCTGTACCTGTCCCACACCCGTCCTACCGATTGCTGGAGTGGGGTTTGCCGTGAGGACGCAGCATTCCCTTCTCCATTCCTCGACCAGTTTAGGAGACAGCTGGCCGACTGTTACAATGGGAACACCATGGCCTGTTTTGAGAGGTTCCGGGGTCGCAGACCTTGGGAAGAGTTACTTGCTGTTCCCATGATAGGAAAATTCTGGGAAAATAAGGTATAAACGTAGTACGAAGGAAATTTACCTGCATAATATTGGCAGTTTTGCAGTAAATAATACCTACGTTGAAATATCTTGACAAAACAGAAGATGGCCTCGGGATAGATAAAAATAAAAAAATGATATGAAGGGAGGAGAACATGAGTTAATATGAGTAAGGGTGGACAGAGAGAAATTAGACCAAGTAAAATATATAAATAAATGGATACATTGCCCAGGGACCAAGACGAAGACGTGAGAGATAGCTGCCAGAGCTACAAGGGTGATCTGAAAAGTTTCCGACCCAACAATGATAGAAGATATTTTTTTATTTTTCAACATAGTCTCCTTGTAACTTTCCACACTTCTCCCAGCAATGCTCCCATCGCTGTAACCCGTCCAAAAAGTACTCTGCGTTTTTCTCTGCAAAATAAGTGTTCACGAAGGTGATTTCCTCTTCATTTGACGAAAATCTCTGTCCTCCGAGCGGAATTTTTAGATGAGGGAACAAGAAGAAGTCGCTTGGGGCTAGATCTGGATGGTCAAGCAGTTCAAACCGTAATTCGTGGATTTTCGCCATGGCAACCGCTGAGGTGTGAGACGGTGCGTTGTCTTGGTGAAAAAGGATTTTCTTTTTCCGCAAGTTCTCCCTTCCGCTTGACAAGTAATGATGCTCCTGTAATGGTTTATTCTTTTTGAAGATAATCTATTAAAATAACTCCATGACGATCCCAAAAAACCAGTCGCAATCACTTTCCCAGCCGAAAAAATAGTTTTTGTTTTTTTTGGAGCCGGTTCCCCCTTTGCAGTCCACTGTTTGGACTGTATTTTTGTTTCGGGCGTATAATGATGTATCCAAGTTTCATCTACAGTAATTAATCGGCGCCAAAACTCGGATTTATTGCGCCTAAACTTCGCCAACAGAGCGTTGGAAATGTTCATGCGAACACGTTTTTGGTCTAACGTGAGCAAACGCGGCACCCAACGCGCGGACAGCTTTCTCATGCCTAAATGTTGATATAATATGTGACAAACACGTTCTCATGACCTCTGCTATCTCTCTCACTTTAATTTGGCGGTCGTGTAGCACCATTTGGTGGTTTTCGTCGGTAGTTGCAGTTTTTGGACGTCCCCAACGTTCATCGTCTCCCTAGCTCACTGTGGTAAATTAGGGTGCAGTGTCCCCATGCACAGAATCCACCTCATCTTTGATTTGTGTAGGCGTATTGCCTTTCAAAAACAAATATTTAATAACAGCTCGATACTCGATAGTCAAACGACTGTTTAATAACAACTGCGCGTCCAAAATGGCTGAAACTTTGGTGAGCAACTGTCAACAGATGAACAACGAAATTCACTAGCTTTTATTTACTAGTGCTGCCATATTCACGTTGAGGTCGGAAACTTTTCAGACCACTCTCGAATCATAGATAGAGGGCATATCTCAGGTTCTTTCATGAAAATGTACCTGGTCCCTGTACCAGCCATGATTGTAGCGGTTTTAGAATGTAAATATTCAATTTCAGCGCTATATTGCACGTATTGGTCATTGTTGGTCCGTAAAACACGTTTTGCTCATTGATACTAATTGGCGTAACGGGAATCTGGTAATAATGGCAGTAGACCATGAATATGGAACCTAGAATGAATTGCCTGCCAAGAACCAGTTCTCGATTCTCACCTTTTAATAAGTTCCGATTCAGCTGAGATTGCTCCGGATCCGGTTATGCCGGACTACACTCACAACTCGTGCCATTGTTCTTGAAGACTTCCCTCCTTCCTTCCTCACGATCACCACGCTTCAGGGTTGTATAAATTTAGTACCTCGATGCGGTTGTTATTTATTGCAAATATTTAAATAGCCTACAATGAGAACATTTAGTTTATTGTTTAACTTGTGTTTGGTAACAGTAAAGTTATAAAACATTCTAAATATTTTTATTTTTGGGTTTGTTTGTATGTATGTTCCGCATAAAAATCTACGCGCGTTGAGATAAATTGACCAAATTTCGTACACGTTTTCTTTTAGAACAAGAAACAAACACTGTAGCGTCGCCTTGTATCTCCTTAATTACTGATTTAGTTCCGAGATTCAGACTATACATCAGCTTCTTAACTCAACCTCCGTCCTTAAAAAATTTGTACACACTTCAAAAATTAAAAGTCTGTTTTTCTATAATTAATTGGTTCCCCAATTACGTTTTAGGTTCGAATCTGCTTAGATATCGTTTTAAATGTAACGGGCTACTGAAACTTGTACAAGGCTTTCCTCAAATGAAGAAACGTAGTTAGTGTGAAGGCATACGGTAAGAGTTGTCCTCTATTCCCATTGGAATATTCGGCCAGCTGCCTCCTAAACTGGTCGAGGCACGGAGAAGGGAATGCTGCCTCCCCACAGCAAAATCCTCTCCCGCTATCGGAAGGGCGTGGACAAGTACCCAATGCCCGACCTACCTGATGCAGGTTTTTCTAGGGTTTTCCCTGCATTACTTTTAGGTGAATGCCGGGTAGAATCCTTAACATATAGCCCCCTTTCAAATCCCTTCCTATGCTATTAAAGGGGAGTTGCCACCATGTGGGTTACCCTCATGTAGCCTGCTACCCTAAAAATTCTGTTCCCATTGGAACAATGGGCCAGCTGCCTCCTAAGCTGGTCAAGGCACTTCTCACGTCCTCGTCATGACCCTTGGGCAATGCATCCATTTATTTATATATTTTTACTTGGTCTAATTTATCTCTGTCCACGCTTACTCATATTACCTCCTGTTCTCCTCCTTTCATTTCTTTTATTTTATTTTTATATATTCTGAATACATCTTCAGTTTTCATTTTGTCTAGATGTTTCAACATAGGTACCATTTTCTGTAAAAACTATTATATAATCTGCAAATATTAATCAGGTAAATTTCCTTCGTACTACCTTTACACCTTATTTTCCCAGATTTTTCCCATCACGGGAACAGCGAACAATTTTGCCCAAGGTCTGCGACCCCGGAACACACACCTCTCAAAACAGGCCATGATGTTCCCATTGTAACAGTCGGCCAGCTGTCTCCTGAACTGGTCGAGGTATGGAGAAGGGAATGCTGCGTCCTCTCAGCAAACACCACTCCAATCATCGGAAGGACGGACGTGGGACACGTAGAGAGATACCGACCTACCTGATACAGTTTTTTTTAGGGTTTTCCTCTGCATCACATATGGAGAAATTCCGGGGAGTATGTTCTATGTTCCGCAATCCCACTTTATATCCCTTCCTATGCTTTTAAATGCAATGTTCGGTTTCTACTCTATTTAACTTACAGAGATATGATAGGAAAAATCTGGGAAAATAAGGTCTTAATATAGGACGAAGGACGAATGAAATTTAAGTTCAAAATATTTGCAGATTTCAAATCTGAAGAATATTTAATTTCATCCAATTAATTTAATTCAAAAATCCAACATAGCAAAGTAGTTTACTATGAAATTACATTACAAATATTAAAACCTTCTAATAAATAAAATTGGATGTGCATATGTGTGTGAGTGATCCGTATACAAATTTAAATGCATGAAGTAATTTCGACCGAATTTTATTAGACCCGGAAACAAACACGGTGGGGTTTAAGACATGACTACGACACCTGGGGACGGGGGATATACTAGTGTGGAAAATCTTAAAACAATGCAAAACGGCCGATATTTGCGTCGAATAAATATTTTTAGGGTTTATTATGTTGATAGTCGTTCTCCCGGAGTTGTTTGTTTATAATTATAGCCCATTTCGTCATGGCATGGGAGAACCGTTAGGGGTGGGGTGGAGAGACGTTATAAAAAAATAGCAAAAAAAACTAGATTGGGGTTATAATCGGGTTTCAGGGAGTAATTTAGGCACTCTCATTGTACCAGGAGTATATTTGACTCTTTTAGAGTACCGGAGAATTTGTGACTCTCTCAAGATTTCATCATTCGATTAAGGTACTGTGATTCATCATACCGGTTAGGATTAAATAAAGATTTCTTCGGCAAAGATTGAGTATTTGGCGTGAAATGTGCCACACTCTCGATTCCGGTTAAATGACGTGTAGACCACGATGTTAGTGTAGATTTAAATACTTTTTCGGGTTTATAAAAATAGAAACCCGGGAAACGCCGGGGAACCCGCAAGTTGATCAGTGTCACATAAATATAATTTTTAGTTATTATTCGCGTTATAAATCTAATATTGTAAAAAGTAAAGGTTTCACAGTTTATAATTAAGAAATAATCTTGTTGTTCAATACCGAATTTCAACGATTCCCATCAATTCATTGATAATGTTTCTACATGAAAAGAAAACGTATCCTTTTTTATACTGTAATCGAGATTCGATCAGGCAACGTATTCTTTAAAACTGTCACGTGCAATAGCATAGACACTGAATGATTTGTTACCCCGTGTTTCCTTAATAGACTA
The DNA here is from genome assembly GCA_037074705.1 of Zhengitettix transpicula. Lineage (NCBI taxonomy): Eukaryota > Metazoa > Arthropoda > Insecta > Orthoptera > Tetrigidae > Zhengitettix > Zhengitettix transpicula. The sequence continues at coordinate 77,836,113 of CM073594.1, read as the reverse complement.
CCTAAACACGATAAATTAAGCCCCTAATATATCACTTACGTTTCGATTTTGCCGTGAAGGACATTATTCTCCACCTCGTAGTTACGACACGTTAGATGCGATTCTACAATTATGAGTAACTACGATTCTTGAGCAATTTTCTCCTACCTTTACATATTTTATAGTTGTGTATGTGTAAAGCAATAAATGTCAGCTGAAATCACTTTTAGGAAAACGAAGAAAGAGTATTGTTCTTACAGGCGAAAATGTCTTCCGTCTTCTGTCTTCTGCAAACTCTTCTCCCACCATCGGAAGGGCGTGGGACTAGTACCCAATCGCCCGAACTACCTGATGCAGTTTTTTCTAGGGTTTGTCCTGCATTACTTTTAGGCGAATTCCGGGTAGGATCCTTAAACTACAGTCCGGGGACCCTTGGCTACCTTCCTCTAACCTTCCGCATCCTTCCTTTTAAATCCATTCCTAACCTATTAAAGAGCAGTTGCCACCATGTGGATTACAGTCATGTAGCATGTCGCTCTAAAAAAAATACATTCTTCTATATCTGAACACAATACAGTTTATTTTACCACAAATAATATAATTCGTCATAAAGAGAGAGGAATTAAATCGTGTAACTCCGAGTAAGGTATTGTTGGTCTCTTGTTATATAAAACAAATAATAGACGTTTAGCTTTCATGATCTGCTGAGTTTATTTTAAATATACTATTCGTTACTTCTCGTAAGCGAAATTAATAACAACTTAAACATTTCATCATTTATATTACCTTCATTTTAGGGTCTGCGAGGGCTATTCTCTCTCAGGCAGAACCTTGTAGGGGAGACGGAAGGGGCTACATTTGGGGATGTCTTTTCCTCTCTCCATTTTTGAACTAAGGTTCCCACAAGCCGAGGCACCTCGGCCAGTTTTGAGGTGTATGTTCCGGGGTCACAGACCTTGGGCATACGGTAAGAGTTGTTCGCTGTCCCCATTGGAACAGTCGGCCGGCTGCCTCCTAAACTGGTCGAGGCACGGAGAATGGAATGCTGCGTCCCCACAACAACTCCTCTACCGCTATCGGAAGGGTGTGGGACAAGTGCCCGACCTACCTGATGCAGGTTCTTCTAGGGTTTGTCCTGCATTACGTTTAGGCGAATGCCGGGTATGATCCTTAAAATATAGCCCGGGGGCCCTAGTTAACCCTTGGCTACCTTCCTCTACCCTTCAACATGTCCCATTTTCTAATTCCTTCCTATGCTATTAAAGGGGAGTTGCCACCATGTGGATTACCCTCATGTAACCCTAAAATAATAATAACTTGTACCACGCCCTTCCGATGGCGGGAGAGGGGTTAGCTGTGGGTCGCAGCTTTGCCCTCGCCGTGCCTTGACCGGTTTAGGAGGCAGCTGGCCGACTGTTCCAATAGGAATAGCGGACAACTCCCAAGGTCTGCGACCCCGGAACATACACCTCTCAAAACAGGCCGAGTCCCTCGGCATGTGGGAGCCTTAGTTCAAAAAACCAGAGAGATGTGAAGGCATCCCCAAAGGCAGCCTCCTCCAGAGCTCCCTCAAGCAATCCGATTAAGTTTTGTAGACCGTTGCTAAAACCACGACTTAAATATGAATTCCCAATTGAATAGAAACAAGCCTGGAGGAGAACCGAAACGATAATTCACTACGACAATTCTATAGTTCTTTATACAGTTATACTTACCACAAACTGACATGAGAATTCTTTAAACCGTGTAATATTAAAATTTGAGTGAAATTTTCTATATTAAAAACGTCAAAGTTTCTGTTCTTATCTTCCCTGAGCTGTGATATCTTAAACGACGTGCAGGTTCTAGTCTGTCCGTAAGTTCATTCAAATTGTCTATCTTGCTCTTTGACATGTGAACTGTCTAGCACGATCTGTCACAATTCCTTTTATTACAATCAGCAAATGATTTTTTTGCACCTTCATTAGCATGTTGTCCGACGTCTCGTCGGGTAATGTACTGAGGCAGACATAATCACGATAATGCGGTCGCCCGCTGAACCTGCTCAGTCTCACGCACGGCCTGGAACTCGTTCTGCTCAGCTTCATGACGCCTTTTTTGTTCAGTTCCTAAGTGTACACCACATAGAAAGTAACTGGGCGACGCAGAGCAGTAGTTTCCAACACTAGTTCAGGTAATTGGCCCCCCAGTGCACTGTGGCCTGTCCGTGTCCCTTCTTTATAATTTTTGGAGGATAAACTTTTCCATATTGGCATTTACACAAGATAGAAAGTGCGCACAAAATTAAACGAGAATTTACTTTCGTAAACAATACAGGACGCCGGAAAAGTGGATTCGGGGCGACAGTTTTTTGTCTCGACCGCGCAGCGGGTGGTCATAGAGGAGCTGAAAAGGGCCAACGTAGATGGGGCAGTTTTCACGGGGACAGCAAGCAGTTGGTAAAACGGACTGGACGGTCGTAGAGAGAGAATCGAGTTGAGCAAGATGCGTCTAGATGCAGACAAAATATGCCAACCAGATAGTTGAGGTATGCAGAGCTTCAAATCAAATAATCTCTGAAGGCAACGAGTTGCAACGAGACTGCAAAGAAAGTTGTGAGGCTAAAACTGACTGGACGATTGAGGAAGACGGCATCAAATTCGCTCTGTATGGGGATTTTCTGTAGAAGATAAAAGAAGAAGGGACGCTGCTTGCCATTTCTCGATGACACTGCCTGCACTTTTCATAAGCAAATCCCGCGGTTGTCTTTTATTGCATTACAAAAACAATTTCAATTGTCATTTACTTTCTAGTATGTTTCGCATTCTACCGTGAAATATTTCTTATTTTACAGTACGCACTTTGTATATGTGGATGAATTGTGTAATATTTTGGCACCATTAATTTTTTTACTCAAATAAATTTTCTGTTATTAAATTCAAGTTTATTATATAAAACAAAATTAATAATAAATTAAAGTAATTGTTTATTAAACTTAGAGTCTATTTAAACAACCTTACCTCAGCATACTTGAAACGACAATGTATCTTGAAAACCAAAACTTCAAGGAAACCTTTACGTGTTTTGTAAATATGGACTAATTTGTTGGTTAATTGAAAGTGAAATTTTGCATTCATCTGGTTTTATTTATAAAGACTTAAACTGACTATATCTGACCAACAATGGGATAAAAACGCCTACAGCAGTTTTCTTGGAACAGGCTCTAACTGCAAAAAGTTTTAAAATAATCTGAGAAACATGGAAATTCACTTTATTTTATTTTTTTGGGTAACAGGCTACATGAGGGTAATCCACATGGTGGCAACTCCCCTTTAATAGCATAGGAAGGGATTTGAAAGGGGTGATGTGGAAGGGTAGAGGAAGGTAGCCAAGGGTTGTGTGTCTATTTTGTTCATATTTTCATTGAAAATTATTTTTACAATATAATTAATATTCATTTTCTGACTTTTTGACTAATACTTCTATTTTAATATACTCAACGGTCATATAATATTAGACACATTAAAAGTTTCTTAGTCTGGAGATTTGGCCATATTTTTTCAACTCCTTTTCTCATATTTCGTTTCGGATACGCGTTTTCTTTGTCACCTACTGCATGTTGCGTATTCACATCATTTTACAATCACGCAACGTAAAAACAGTGGCATTCCAGCGCATCACATGAGGCTTCCTTTCTCATCAATCACGATTTTTATAGTTCCGTCTATCTTCCGGAGACGGTAAGACGTAGATGGAAGCGCACGAATAAAGTTTATTTGGAACCAACTAAATATTTTGGACCAGCGACTTGATTTTATCTACGGAGCTTGGGGTCGGAGCTCAATTGCTGACAACGTAGCAGATTCTTCCAGGGTCATAGGGCAAAGGGCAACTGCTGTATCAGCCGGAAGAAGAGACTATCAATACAACCGAGGGCAAAGAGAAAATGATGGATAAAACTACTCGCTGAATTAGGTTAATGTTTCACCTTTGTATCCCCAGGCTTAAAAAAAAAAGAGGCAACTAATGTACCGTACTTAATACGGCTTAACGATATTAGTCATCTAGCCATCAATAACATAATAGCGTATCAGTTTCGTTAGAAATATATTTCATATAAGGTTTTATTTGGACATTAAGAATTTCTGAAGAGTTAAAAAAATTGCAACGAGTAAAAAAATCGTATAAAATAAATAAATATGGCTGTATTTAATCTCCAAATGGTCAGTTTTCCCGGTAGCAGACACATGAAATTACAATAAATAAATATAATTATTTGAATTAAATAAACTGGACGTAAGGACAGTATTTCAAATATATATATATATATATATATATATATATATATATATATATAAAATAATCAAATAAACTTTAACATGTTTCTTTACAATGTAAGTTACCCATTTTGACACTTAATTAACAAATTTTTAAGCATGTTTAGATATTTAACCTGATGAGGTCCCAAATATACAGAAGAAACGTTGGGTTTTAAGTATATTTCTATTGTCAACTTCACTTCTCACTTTTTAATAAACTTATAATTAATACGGTGAATAAATTATTCTAAATTTTTTTGGCCTAATTTCATTGTTTTATCTAATAAATAAAATTAGATGTTTGTGAGAATGTATTTTTTTTATGTTCCGCATGTAAATATAAATTCGTGGACCAAATTCGACCAAATTATTTAAACAAGTTCCTTCCAAAAACAGGAAGACACGAGGACCTCAGCTAGGGGCGGAAGTGGTTGAGAATGAACATATTTAAAACGGTCGATATTTGCGTCAAACAATATTTTTCTGAGTGAATTAGATGGATGTGTTTCTCTAGACATTGTTTGAGTATAATTTCAGCCCCTTTCGACTTGTGAGCAGGGTGGAGGTGGCGTTGTGTTACATAAAAGTACCAAGAAAATAACCGAGATTGTTGTCAATCCGTAATTATGGACGTCGCTGAGTTTTATTATGACATTAATAATATCCAGGAGTGGCGGTGGAAGGAGAAAGAATGTCTGCGTACAATTTTAAAAACGTGGAGCAAATTCTATCATTTTTTGTACAGATGTTACTTACGATCAGAAACAATCAGTGCATAGGTGAAAACACCCTTATCATCTATAGGGATGGAGTTGGAACGAGTGGCATTTAAAAAATATTCTAAATCGGAAATTATTAGCGTTGGATTGAGCCTCTTAGGGGACCGGAAATATATTTAACATAGTCACACTTACAGAACTAATTTTCTCCTCAGGAAAATGGAATATTTTTAGCTCTCTTAAACTAATGAGAGTATTTTAGATTCTAATAAGATTCCAGGGGAATTTACGAGTTTTTTTCCTTACTTCTAGATTTTACTGGTCAGAAATGATCTCTTCTTCATTAATTCTCTCTTGACCATGGAAATTCGTGATCTTATTTCTTTCGTACAGGAAGCATTTAAAACAGAAGGAGAATACCGTATGGAATATCTACCAACTGATTCCATACCACTGGCAGTCCTTTAGTCGATGCGATCAGCTGTGGTGTAACACTTCACCACTGTCATATCTTAACGTGACGTTTTTGGTCAGTGGCCATGATGACGAGCGCAAAATTGAATTATCGTCGGTACTCGTTTTTGGGGGGAAAAAATGGCGGTGAGTGAAGGAGTTGTGTGCATTGGAGTTTTAGGTAAACCGTTGAGGAGGTAATGAGCCGCGGTGTTGTTGGGTGAATAGAAACAAAGAATTCCCCCCGCAGGCAGCGCTTTCGACCGTGGCCTTATGCTAATGGCCCAGGGCTTCTGCCGAGGTTCTTGGCCCGCCATGGCTGCTTGCCAATTGCAAGGTACCGCTGCTACAGGCTACAGGCAACTGGATCCACACAGTACACTCGTACATTCAATTAGACAGCGAAAATTCTTCTTCTCTCATTCACTAAGCGTTCCTTATTATTCAATTTCATTGCTTAATGAAAAATGATGACATGGAACTGGACGCACATGGCTGCTGAGTGAATTTGACTTAATTATATTTATTTATTTTATTCCATTAGTCCTCGTATGAGCAAATAGGATACGTCATTACATGAAATTACAATATAATAATTGGATGCTACAATTATAAATAACTAGCTGGGTTCCCGGCGTTGCCCGGGATGTCGTATATCTATAACCGCCAATTTGACTCGAATCTCGGTTGTTTTTGTGTTAATTATATGAAACGCCCCTCTACCCCCACCCCTAAGGGTGCTCCCCTACCATGCTGAAAGGGGTTGAAATTTTACAAACAACATCGGTAGAAATAATATTAACATCATTGAACTCCGACAAATATTTATTCCAGGGGGTTAAATGGCCAATTGAATGTCATAATTAAACTCACCGACATCCATAACCCTGGATTTGACGGTTGTATTCGCGTTATTTTCTTGTAACGCCCTTCCACCCTCACCCCTAACGTTTTTCTTTGCCAATGCTGTAAGGGGTTGAAATTATACTCATATCACATCTCGTTGACCCCAAAAAATATTTATGCGACTCAAATATCGACTGTTTTAACAGGTTTAAATATTTCCACCCCCGCTCCTGGGGATGGTAGACGCGTCTCACCCCGACAGTGTTTGTTTCCTGAACGTAAAGAACACGTGTACGAAATTTGGTGAATTTTTCTCCACCGGTCTAGATTTTTATAAGGAACATACTAATATATATATACATACAAGCAAACACTCTGCTTTATTTATTAGATTAGAAGTTAACATAAAACTACTAAAATTCGGGAACACAAAATTCCGTGTTCAACATAAGTAAAAGTATAGTAATAAAAACAAAAATAATTATATTGAAGAGATGTAAAGAAACCGAAATACCTGGATAACCAATAAAATGCACCAATAAATTCAAATTATCAAAATATTAAGCATTTTGCAGTGGTGTAACAAAACAATAGTTTAAAATATTAGTGAAGTGAATACAGTAGTGAACGGTTTCTCAAATAAAATTCGACAAAGACGAAGGAAATATCATATTTCACATAGAACACACTCGGAAAGGGTAGTTCCAGATGTTCCAGATCTGGCGGTTGTTTGAAAAACAAAAGTGGTCTAAAGTACCAACCTTAAAAAACAAGTTTGAAGACGCTACGTTGTTTACGTTGGCAGCCATCGATAATCAGTAAATTTGTAAACATGGACAAAATTGGTCATCGTTTTGTGATACAATACCTTCCTTTGAAAAGGCTCAGGCCAACCAATATCAATGTCAACGTAGATACTATAATAATCACACATGTCCAAACACTCCAAAAACGCGTCCCCCGATGATTTAAACTTACCAAATGGCTACGCTCATCCAAAAACCCTTCTCCATACATACAAGATCATCTTCCGCCCTGTAACAGACTATAGCCACATCCTTTCTAGTCTCTTCCCACCACGCCTCCTTCAATTTCTAAGGGTCCTAAGAATCCTTCGCTTCACTTCCTATACCCATCCATCAACCTATTCCAGCACCTACGCCTTCCAAATTTTCACCCTATCCAGCAACGCCTTGTCCTTCTTCGTGCACGGCCACAGATCCAGAAAAAAAAATTTCCAATGTCCGATCCACCTTCAATCTTCTTATAAGCTTTGGGGTTTTTTTATTTTTTTAAACTTTATTTAGCAGGGTCTGCAAGTAAAATGTAATTCACTGTGCCGAGTATTACAACTCCTCGATTTCCCGCCATACTACAATCGTCTCATCCCAGACTTCTTGAAATTCAAGGCTTAAATATACCGTTGTCGGATAACTTTCCCCACCACAAAACAATAAAAAAAATTCTGCAATCAAAATAAAGTTAAATAATCAGAATTTTTGCGCCTTCACTTATCCATAAAAAAAACACAAATCCTATGCTGTACACGGCTTCTGGCCCCATAACGGCAATGGACATACGACATGAAATACAAATGATATCGTTATCATCACTGGAGGAATCTGCTCCTTTGTTTACAACAATAAAATGTTTCGTTGCAGATTTTAAACGAGGCCGTGTGAGCTGATAAGACGAACATCCCAGTGGTGGACCAAATGAAGTGACCACGCCAGAAATGGTGGCAAAATATCCACAAAATGGTATTGTATGACCGTCGTGAAATACCAGATAAGGTAGGCATTTTAATCAGCGCTGTGCATCGCTAATTAGCTGAAAATTTGGAAATGTGAAAGCTGTGGGTAAGATTTGCGCCTCGTTTGCTTATATTTCAACAAAAATATCAGCATTTTTTTCAATAAAAAGATTAATTCGAATTGATTCGTTTTATATGTTGAGTAAAGAGTTTAAAGAATAATAATAATACAAAACCGATCATAATATCTTTGAAGGCGTGAAATTAGTTTCCTTTCTTTATGAAAATGTTTGTATATAGATAATTCCTCAATTATATCATAAATGCTACACATTAAATATCTTTATAGTCTCAAAAAATCTTTAAAAAATGACTCGGTAGTAAAAGGTTTCCAACAATGAAGTAATGGTGTCTGCAGTTGTTGGCTATTTTGAGGAACTCGATGGTCCTCACTTTAAACAGGGTATAGAAAGCTATTGAAAACCGCTGGGGAAAATGTGGAATAACTGTAAGTCTGTATAATTTATATTTTAACTAAATTAATACAAATTTGTATTAAATATTTAACTATGGTTTTTTAAATTTACATTTCTAATTTATTGTATAAATTTCGATTATTTAGGACTGATGAAGTCCCAAAAGTGTGGAAGAAACGTCGTACGGAAATGACTTTTTGTTTGAATAATCATTTTTCTGACATATTAACTGTTTGGTTTATTTATTACATGATAATTGTCAGATTATATTAAATATTATCTTTTAGGCCGGGTACATATCGGACTAACCTCGTATGTCGATTTTGGTAGTCACGGGTAATTCCAGACTTACGATGTAGAATCTGTGTCATATAGATTTATTAATTTACTTTATTATTACGGTCTATACTGTACAGCCGTGAATAATTTCTCTTCACTCGGGTCCCGGGAGGATTTGTACATCTCAGATTTAGATATTACGTTAACAAATTTTCAGTCGGTTCGGATTTTAGTTCAAACGCCGTCGGAGTCCTGTGGTAACAGGTTTTGAGGGGCCCCACTACAAATCACGTGGCCTGAGATGGAGATTTTGATTGGTTCTACGCCTTCTAGCAAGTGGTTCGTCACGTTGGGAGGAGATTTTTCTGTCAGTCTCTGGAGCCACTTTTTAAATTAGTCTTGCTACTGCCATCTTTGGGGTTGTAATGGTTCCTGAGCGCTCTCTGATCACTCTTACTTTTTCTATTTTAAACTATATATTTAATTTCATACCGCTTTCCGATTTTGTTATGTCCTTGGACGGTTATTAGATACGAAGAACCCCACGTTGTCGAATTTCCTATTTTCCTATCCTAGACGTCTTCCTCTCGACGCTGAAGAAGAGACGGCGCTGGATTTTCCTCCGACCTAATCCTATCCTGTTTGATCATTTACGTACCTTCCTCAAACTAAAAGTTATTGACATCTGAGTTTTAACAGGTGCGATAGATTACATCGGAATGATAGCAGTAAGAAAGTAAGGCTGAGTACAATCACAAATTTTACACGAATCAGTTAGTTTTGACAACCGTAGATATCTTGATTATAATTCCGATTATCTCTTACAATAAATGAAATTAAGAGGGTAATACACGGATTTTGGCCAGAGATTGTTACTGGATAGAAATTATTAGGAATCAGAACGGTACGCCTGAAAATCTATTCACATCTTTCTGAAGACCATATTTAATAATTTACTTACAGGAAATGATAATGGAAACATTAGTGCATAAGGATTTCCATTCGTGTTAACACAGTTAACCTGATGACGATGGGTTGAGACCCGAGAATTTTATCTACAACAGATTCAGCGGGAAACTCGTCGCTCTCTGATATTTGAGTTAGTATTTATTACAATTCTTGACGATAATCATTACATGTGTCCATTAAACGCGTTTATTTTGGTTTAGTTTTGCTTTGTCTCGGGAGTGTTGTTTGCTGTGGTTTGGAGAATTCGAAATCGTGCACGTGCGTGGGGGTGGAGGAGATAAATATTTCCATCCAAGTATTTTTCGTGTGCTGTCTCGATTGTTGGCCTCAACAATACAGAATAGTTGGCCATTGTTGACTACGGAGCTGCAGTTGCGTGCTATAACTCTTGTAACAATGGAATAATCAGTAAAACTGACATTTCGACCAATTTTTCTAATAATGAAAAAAAGTAAAAGAATGGGAGGCTATAATGGAGGGAACGGAGATAAGCTTTTGGAAACTAGACAGTTATTCTGCGCTCACCGCAGCTGGTGGATGTTATTATGAGAGGCTCCGTATTGCGTTACGTGTATACGTTTTAAGTGTCACCGATCTGCAAATCTCATGAGTTCTGCTGTAAACTTTTCCAAGTTGTTGTCTCTGATAAAGTCCGAGGCAGAATCGTCGTGAGAAAGGGGCCACAATTTGTTAGTGAAGAGTTCATCGAAGCCACACAATTTAGTACGACGGCTTGCCAGCAATCAATCCCGGAGGCCGACGCCTTAGCCAGTGGTCAACCCCTGAGTCGACGCCTTGTAATAGTCCTGACTAAAGTCATCACTGCACTTAACCCGTTCTGCCGGCTGTGAGATACGGAGACGTCGGTACGAGAGCTACAGCAAGCAACACAACACAGAATAGCAGTACGTATTTGGTACGGGCAGCAGATCTCTTCTATGTAAAAACCACAGGTGCCTGAGATAAGAGTTTTTCATGCTTAACTGTAATAAACTTATATAAAATGTCTTTAAATGGTCAATATTTTTTGATTTAACGTAAAAACCCAGCCCACAAAAATAATTCTTTACAGCATATATGTTTTTCCTTGTAGTCCTTAAAGGAAGTAACGAAAATTGTCAATATTTTTTTGAAAATTAGATTATAATAGAATACTTTATGTGTCAATGAATTTAATGAACTATTAACGTAATGTATGATTTGTTATTATATACTTTGTGATTCAACTGTCAAGCTTTGCGACGGAGATGATTTAATAAGTAAACAAGTAAAGAGTTTAAAGAATAATAATAATACAAAACGGATCACAATATCTATGAAGCCGTGAAATTAGTTTGCTTTCTTTATGAAAATGCTTGTATATAGATATGAATTGACTATTTGTCTTTATACATTCCCAGGTTTTTTGGCTAACAGTACCATTTTCTGAGTGAGACCATTTACCAAAGTTTTATTTTATGTCCGTGTAGCTTGATACGAGGGTATAACGTGCTCAATTTGCTTGATATATTATTCCTGTAGCATTACACGTTAATTTGAAATCACTTATAATTTTAGGAAGTTGCCTATTTGAAAATGGACAAAGTGCTGAATCCATTTCGCTGGGGGATATGTATTCTGGGTCATGTGGCGAATCTTTAGGGCAGAACCCAACACTGCAAAGTCCCCTAAAGAGAGGGTGAAACGTTAGGGGTGGTCTGAGTACAGACAGGGAAAAAATCGCTACCAAATGCTGGCTTTGGATATTCTTATCGCACACTGCAGGCTTGATCCAGTTAAACAAAAGTCAATTTAACTGTTTAGAGCTGTGCTATAATGCTAGAAATGGGTGAAGGAGTAAGAATAATAATAACTTTTATACTAAAGAAATAAATAAACCACAGTCAGAATTTTTTAATAATAAATTAAATATACAGACGGTTTGTCCTTGGTTTAGGTTCTCTACTGGATAAATAATTTCATGCATAAATAATACCAAAAAAATTGAGGCAATGTTTTGCTGCCTGTCTGAAGAGTCATAAGACAAGGAAGAAACGTCGGTGTATTTAATTTATCATTAATAAACAATTTTCTGACTCACGGCAGTTTATTTAGTTATAATAATTTAAAAATGTCTTTATGAATATTAATAACTCTTTTTGTATAAGACTACTGTACGAATATCCTCTCGCCCTGAAGTCGGAACAAGAATGGACCGGAATATTCTAAGGTAGGGAAATGCAAAGTATTTGTTTTCATATATACTTCTACTGGACTAAGGAATGTTTAAGACGTAACCTGTTTCGCAGATTCAAATCGTGTGTATATTTTTATCCACTAACTATTGAAGAAGTATTTTATTAAATCAGTCAGGCCAATCGCGACTTTACATAATAGAAACGTCGATTAAATCGCATTTTATGTTATGAAGAGTATGCCTTTTTCATTTTCCCGATACAACACAGATACTAAGGGGAAAATTATCGTTGACGATTCACGAAAATATTAAGTCGACTTACGAGAATAAAAACTACACAATACGAGAAATCATAACTTTTTATTTTTGTAGGTAATAAGAAATATATGCCCAGGACCAAATATTTTTATTGTTAACTATCTTGTTACCAGGTTACATTGTATACGTTAGGGTTAGCTTTTGGCATAAAAGATTTCTTTATATATATTGTAATAATTTATATATTTAGCTTGCATCTTTTGACAATAATTCATTATATGAATTATGTGGCATTTTTAAATGAAAAGAACTATTACGTGAAAACTATTAAACAAGATTTATTAACAATTTTAAAACAAGTATTCAAATCACAAAATATTTGGGTTCTCAGGGTCTTGAACTGAGTTTGATAATGGCAGAATTTACATAATCAAAATCACAAAAATTACATTTGCTTTATATGGGAATCAATGCATCTGAACATAGGCGAAATTTGTTGCTGAAGAAATAATACCAAAGATTGAATTTAAACAATTTCAATTTTTATCAAGAAATAAAGAATGATCTGAATAATTGAAGATCTCATTTTATCGATAATTAAAGAACGATCTGACGTTTATCTTTTAAACGTGGTTTACAATGATTTTAAAGTTTTCTTTCTACTTACGGCAGCCCAGGTCTCATTTTAACTTTTCGTGCACAATTTTGGGGATATCACATATTCTAAGTACTCACAGACTCTAATTGTTCACAGACTCTAATTAGCGTAGTTTGTTAGTTGGTTTAAAATAAATTTGTCGATTCTCGATGATTTACTGCAACCTGGATTTGTAGATCTCGTGGATTTTTGTTGAAAATGCACCTCATTGGTTTTGTCTGACTAGTTCAGTTTCTGCATTTTTGATATAACAGCGTACTGGTTACTGGAACACTTTCTCGTTCTTTAAATTAGACCTTTCAGTCTTCACTGCTGACTGACAAAGATTGATCAAGTTTTCGTGAATTAGAATTTTAATCTGTACATCTCGCCGTTTACTGCCCAACTGTTCGTTCTTTTACTCTGTTCTACTTGCTGCCCGCTGCCCAACTGTTCGTTCGTTTACTGTGTTCTACTTGCTGTCCGCTGCCCAACTGTTCGTTCGTCTCGTAAATTTTGAGCGCGTAAAACCTTCTCGACCGATCAACAATACTTTCCTTGCATTGCCGGTTTGTTGCGGCGTCCGCTATATCCACCAATAATGAGTCCTCTACAATTCAACTTTTCAATTAGAACAATGCCTTAATTACCAATTACTACAATATATATATATATATATATATATATATAAGATAGATAGAATAAATATTATTTTTATCCATTAAGATGTTAGTTTTACCTGATTTTTCCACTATAATTTTTTTAATTTAACAATATTTGTTATCACTTCTAAAATATTTTTGCACGATCATATTTGACAAAAATAATTCTTTACTTCTCTAACAGAAAATTAAATTTGGAGGACTGAATTTTAATTTGTAACATTTTCAAATGGTGGATAACGATTTAAGATACTCTTAAGAGTTAGAGAAAAAAAAATCATTGTCCAATATATATTGAAATCAGGTTTTTGGAATGTCTGCCATATTGTTTCTGAATGGCAGATGGCAGTATTATTATTTTTAACCTGGTTACGTCTCTAAATAACAGTGGCATAAAGTTTCATCGAAATCTGTTCGAGTGATTTCTTGTAAAAAGCGCAAAATAACAAGGTTTTGGAACATCCGCCATGTTGTCTCAAGAAAACTTTTCTTGCGGAATGAGAAGAAAGTTATCGTGACACATAACGTAAATGTATACTAAAACCAATCGATTCTAAGCAAGTCAGTCTTTTATTTCTTCTTTATTGACACTATAACCCAGTATGAGTTTTGGCCTTGTTAACAATTTTCTTCCATTCCGCCCTCTCCTGTCTTCACCATCCTCTTCCATTCGTGGTTTGTGTATCCTTCTCAATGTCATCTACCTATCTTGTACGGGGTCTCCCCCTTTTACTCCTCCCGACTGGCTTCCAGTCCATAATCCGTCTAGGTATTCTGCTTTCATCCATCCTAAGTACGTGTCCCATCCAGGCCAACCTTCTGCTCTTGATAAACCTATCAATGTCCTCGTTATCCCGAGCTGCTCTAGCTCTCTTATTAATTATATTATCTGCCATTATAATTTTACATTAAATAAATTGGTCATAGTTATTAAAAATAATTTCACAACTTTTCGTCCTATTTTTGTAAACACACGTTTAAATATATTTTCTTTTTATTTTAGTTTTATTATAATCGAAGTCCCAAATTACTCCAATGTACATCTGATAAAGTTCTAAATTAAGGATTTATTCAATTATTAATTTATTTAACATTATATGCCTTATGGCCAATTTATTTATTGTAACACTAATTATTTTAGTACATTTTTTCTCATCGCCGATCTGTGTAATTTATATTCTCAGTTTTTACAATTTATTCGATAAATATGGACAATCGTGAATGCAGGCAGTCCCGGATTCTGTCAAGTAAAGTATTGGAAATCCTTCAAACTTCCTGATTTACAATTTCCCGTATTTGTACAACTGTTAAAAGGTTAATGTCCAATTCAACTTCCTTCCCGGAACTGATCAGTCATATCCTTGCAAACTTTCTCTGCCCTGCAGGTAATAAATCTACTTGGAATTCCGTGTAGAAGAAATAATATTAGAACCATTAATTGTTTATAATTTTAGTGGAATAAAATAAATGTCATTCCTAATGATTGCATTGAACCCGACTCGTTTGAACCATCGCAGAAATAATTCACTTTCTTATCGTGTTTTCGCAATCGAAATTAGTTAAGTAACAATGGGAAAATTAAACGGGTATAAATAGTCTCTTTGCACTCGACTAAAAGTAGTTCTTTCAACCAAGAAACATATTTACTTAAAACGAGACCAATCTCAAGACTAAATAAAATTATTTTATTATGCAAAATATAATTTATTCTTTTTCATGTTACGAATTATGTTTCGTTTGAATGACTTTATTCTCCGATAAAACTGAATTCAAATATAATTTCAACAGTCACATAAAAATTAGCACTTCCAAATACTGTTTAGTTTCTTATATTTTTTCATTTAAATTACTTACCTTATTATTATTAAATAACATATTTATAATAAAATTTAACCATACTTCAAAATTTAACCGATAATTCAACATAAAATTATATTAATTAAATTAACCACTGTAAAATCGATGTATGTAATTGGGCGCTAAACTGACGCTAAAACAGAAATTCTCAAGCACCTGAACGTAAACAACTTATTGTTTAAATTAACAATTAATTGTTTACGTTGAGATGCTTGAGAAGGTTTGACGATGGGCAGAGGAAACATAAATGCAACACTGCTGCGTGGGTGCAGGATAAATGATTTAGTTTTGAAACTTGTCTGTTGCAAAACGCTTCCTTCCGTCTGAGGAACTTCCTTAATTTTAATTCCAAGGACAAGTTGAATTTCTTGAATTTTTTAAAAGTTTGAATTTACAAATCGGATAAAGGAAATAAATTTGTAACGTAATTATCGATGTGCTTGATTATTAACATCTCCAGAAAGAATCGCCTTCGAAATATATTACTTTGTGAAATTTATAGAATCTTATTGACTGACTCTTACATTTTAATCACGATTTTAAAAAAAAGTACTTGGACCTATATATAACTGATCTTAAAAACATTAAAAAACCACGATCCCCCGGGAATCACAATACACGCGTTTCTGAATAACTGAACACAATAAGAAGAAATTATAACATTATCGTGCGTTGCCAAAACACACACACACAGATATAAATCATAGTAAACAAATAAGTTAGGATAGAAGAAATAATTTCACTCAACTGCAGCAACAAGAATAGAAATTTGTGTTCACAATGAACCAATTAGTGTAATTTTCCTCTCGGATCCCCACGTTGGATGCCATTTTTATGTAGTTTTGTCTGTTCGTTTTTCAACTTTCTAATTTTTAAATATTCTTTTAAATAATTTCAATTCCTTTCCATTAAGTGCACATTTACCGATTAAAAATTAATATATTTTTTAAACAAATAAGAAACACCTCGACACCTTGTCGACTTCCGGTCACATGCATATTGATGTCTATTGGACGTATAGACCTCTCGCAACAGAACCTACAATTTTTCTATCCTAATCCCTTAATTTAGTTACATAGACTTTAGAATCGAGTGTTCAATGAATTAAACAACGATAAGAGAAAGACCACATTTGACCGGAGTCAAAGTTAAGCTTAGTGGCTAGAGCGGACGCTTATTGAAAAGAAGTCCTGGATTCGATTCCTAATCCGACAGACTCTTTTCTATCCTTATCTGTTAAATAAAGTGTAAAGAGATTTTAACCAGCTGCCGTATGAAATTAAAAACTGTAATACTGTTTGTAAATTTCAGACTGGTTTAATTAGGGACTTATTTTTATGTAATTATAAAATGTACGTATTATCTGTAAATATTGTTAATAAGCTGCTTTTTCTTAATAAATTAAATAAACATTTAAAAAAAATTAAGTTTAACAGTAGAGTTTTGATTAAAGTATTTATTCTATTCTTCTAAATAACTTGAAAAATAATAATCGAATGCTATTCACTTGAATTCACTTCTCGTATTCCATTTTCTGAACTTTTATTCTCGTTACATCTTTTTTTAATGACGCTAAGTGCCGCTAGTGTCTGACGACATTTATATCATATAAATTAGTTACTGTGGACTCGTTCACCGGGCCTTTGATTTTTCTGAACACTACTTTCAATGTAACCTTTATTGCTGGAATGTTTCCGTGAAGGGGTTCCATTTCGTAACTGTTCGTCTTCTTCTAATCATTAGCTTATTTTCCCTAATTTCTTATTTCCCTTTCTATTCACCTTTTACGTTTTCGAGCTAACCCGCATTCTTTCCAGAAAGTTTACTTTAAAAACCATATATACATATATATATATAACTGAGTCTGTCTGTGTGTCCCCTATGCGTTCCTATACCATTCATCCGATTGCGATTAAACTTTGGTGAGTTGTTGTGCGCACGCCCACGAAGGTTTCTGTCGGCCTTTCGAAGCGTTATGAAACTCCCAAGGGGTGGACGGGGGTGCAATTTTAATACATACGAAAACGGTCGATATTAGCGTCGAATAATTTGTTTTCTGGATCGATGAGATTAATAGTTTCTCTCCAAATTTTTTAGTGCCTTACAGCAACGTAAGGCAGAACCACTAAGGAAGAGGAGGTTACATTAAAATATCGCGAATCAACCGAGATTGATGTCAAATACATGGCAGCCAATGACTAGAATTATGAGATACTTTGTCAGGTAAGTTGCAGTTCAGCCCCTGGGTGTAGGGGTGGGAGAGGAAGTGGGTGAAACGCCGTTTAATTAAAGTAATGATTAAACAAGCGAGGCTGAAGTTGAATCTGGGGTTATGGAAGACACTTAGTTTAATTCAGGTTAAGATGTAGTTCAACCTCTAGTAGTTGGGGCGGAAGGGGTTAAAACAAATTTCCGCGTATTAAACGAGTAGAAAAATTTCTACCAAACTTTATAAACACGTTACTCACGATCCTGGAGCAAAAACTGAGGGATTGAGACACACGTACCGCCTCTAGGGGGGAGGTGGAATTTAAAAAATATTCGCAAACGTCTATTATTAGCATCCAATAAAACGTTTTCGGGGTTGATTAATTTGAGTGTGTCTAATTTCAACTCCAAAATTGTAACTGAGGGAATCAACTCGAACGGGTGGTGGAGGAATGGTTTAAAATAAAGAATAATGTAAAAAAGGGCGATTCCTGAGTTATAGGAGTCGCTGAGTTCTCGCATCAACTGTTAAGAAAATTTTATGTTCGTCGACGTGGAAGAAAGTTACCGGGTCTATTTAAGACTTTCTTAGGGTACCAGTAATTTTTGTCTCTGTTTAATTAAAGGTTGTATTAGTTTTAATCCTTTCAGATACGAGTAGAATTTTTGGACTTAAGTTAGCGATCATATTTTTTACTCTCTTAACGTATAGGAAGTATTTTTGACTCCCTAAAAGGAAAACGTATATATTTTTCACTTCCTTAATGCATCGGGAGTACTTTTGACCAATCCCGGTTGTTTTGACTCCCTTAAGAAAGCGGGACGGGAAGGGGAACGTGAATGAGTAAATGTTCCAAAAACTGACGCTATTGATGCTGGTTTACCCAGTGGTTAGTGTTGAATCAATTCCTTCTCCGACATAATTTATATAAATACCCGGACAACGCTGGCATTCAGTAAGTTTCTAAATAATCTTAAATATCGTAGGATAAAAACGAAGCATTAGAAAAACATATTAAAGTGTTGGATGTTGCTAAGTTGCTCGTTGACGGAACTGAAGAACTTGCTTTATTATTAAAATCATCAAAGGTATGGCAAGGATAAATGAGTTCAAATTAATATTTAAAATCTACCGTGATTATTTATGTATGGATAATTGTTCTTATTGCCTTACATAATATATTCTTGCTTTTTATAGGAGTATATCATAAATACTAATGAATCAAACGAGCTTTCCTGTTGATTGTTTGTGGCAACACAATAGAAAGTTCATTTGTCACGCAGTAAACCTGCCACATAATTTAGTCTTGACAGATTTATACAGCCGTTTCGATATATTCATCCAGGCGTTTGTTTGCCGAAGGGTTAGTTCTTCAGTTGTAATGTTAGTAACGGAGAAAGTCCTTTATAAATATGGTAGCATATAAAAGTATATAGAAAAGTGAAATAAAACGTACACTACTCAGACTTTAATTGTTCCATCATTAAGAATCTCATAATCAACATTTGCATTATTCAAAGGAAACAGAAAAACGATTTACTTTACGTAAATTAAAAGAATGCCCCTGCAGTGGTGTTCCCACCTTATCGTGGTGCAGGGGTTTGCGTGTGTTGTCGATCGCGAGAGCTATGCCGGCTACTGGCAGGGTCAACCAAGCCGGACAGGTCGGAGGGGAGACACCAGACGATGAGAAACACCCTGGTCCTCTAGGTTGGGGGTTGTGCGTGGGGCTGACAACCCCACCACGGGAAAAAAGCTATTGTTGCGAATAAATTAACAATTGAAACCGGACTGTCCACTCGAAGACAAACACTGCACAGAAATAAGGACATGAATATGGTTAAATACGGAACGCGGAACAGGCAACAGACTACGAGCTACAGGCTGGTGTAATGAATTGCCTAACTAATGAAATTATGTATTACGGGATGAATGTAGTAGCCCTACAAGAAATCAGTTGAAAAGGCAAGGGTGAAATTAAAAAACTATGTATTGCTCATGGAACGAGGATAAACAGGGACACAAAGGAGTGGGATTTATTATATCTAAACAATTCACTAAATACACCTGTATCTGATTATGTATGCTTAAAGTGAAAGGTAAATTCCACAATATAACTTTCATTAACGTCTACGCTCGAATAGAAGATGCAGAAGATGAAGACGTTGATGCATTTTATGTAGAACTCCAAAATGTTATGTGATAATACAGCTAAACATGATCTTGTAATAACATTAAAAGATTTCATTCGCAAACGTCTATTATTAGCATCGAATAAATAACATCCCTCGCAGGTACTGCCCTCGCAGACGATTCCAATTGAAAATTTTTTTTTATAGTAACAGGCTACATGAGGGTAATCCACATGGTGGCAACTCCCCTTTAATAGCATAGGAAAGGATCTGAAAGGGGGGATGCGGAAAGGTAGAGTAAGATAGCCAAGGGTTTACTACGGCCCCCGGGATCTGGTTTAAGGATCCTACCCGGCAAATCGCCTAAAAGTGATGCAGGGAAAACCCTAGAAAAACCTGCATCAGGTAGGTCGGTCATTTGGTACTTGTTCCACGCCCTTCTGATGGCGGGAGATGGGTTCGCTGTGGGGTCGCAGCTTTCCGCTCTCCGTGCCTTGGCCGGTTTAGGAGGCAGCTAACCGACTATTCCAATAGGAATAGCGGACAACTCTTACCGTATGCCCAAGGTCTTCGACCCCGAAACATACACCTCTCAAAAAATGCCGAGGAAGCCTCGGCATGTGGGAACCTTAGTTCAAAAAACCAGAGAGATAATAACCTTAATAGGGTAATACGCGGGTTGTTCAAAACATCCCAACCAAATGAATCCAAGAGCGCCTTGGTAGCTAAGGTTGTGTGAGGACGGGCGTTTCGTGCAACAAGCACACTCCTCTCGACAGCATTACTCTCCTCCTTTTGTTTTGAATGTTCATTTCGAGTTGTTTTAGTGTCTCACAATATCTTTTTACACTAATGGTCTCCCACTGAGGCAGAAATTCGACCAAAAGTATGCCTTTTCGGTCCCAAAACACTGATTTTTTTTGCCAGAAATTGTGGTTCTGACTTTTTGAGCAGACGGGGATTTGGTGTTACGTCACTCTGACGACTGTCACACTCGTTCCGTTCATAACGCATTTGCCGTAAACCGTTTTGATTTGGTTGGTGTTGTTCCTTCTGTGAGTAGGAAGCGGATCATAGCACGTGGTGGGATTTATTACAGACATCTTTCACGCAAATGGACACTACAACGGAGTTTACGTACTACCGTGTTTCTGCGATGCTCGCTCTGTCAGCAGATCCCCCTGTGCCACTCAGTGTTGCCAATCCTCAAACAAAAACACAGCACGTTATGGTCACAGTACATTTACTTTCTGAACATGACGTTTTTTGTCTTTTCAAGGGACATGTACGAAGGAATACGTTATTGTTATCTTTAAAATGCAAGCATGAACGAACACTAAGAGAAGGAAATATTTAGGATACTACTTTTTTGTGGAAACACAAAGGGCTCTATTAACTAAACTCGTGACACCTTTATCAGAATGAAAACATTTTTTCTTCTTTCTCCTTGTCTCGACAGCTCCGTCTCTTTCTGAGTGCCTTGACCTACCGAGACGACTGCCAGACTTTCAACTTAAATGACACATTCTATTGTTGTTGCTTTTTTGACTGGTATGTGGTCAGCGAGTCGACTGTCCTTGAGTTTGACCCCGGTTTTGCCATGGCAACTAACACCACAGCGCTAATTAGTAAGTAGAGAATCGACAAACATTGACGATATATGTCAATATGTAAATGCGGCGTTAATTAAATTTAAGTAAATATTAATAGTGTTCGATTCTAAACCTCAATATTACTTTTCTTCACCCCTGGCCTTGATATCGCCTTTCAGACATTTCTCTGGTTACGAGTGACTGCTATGAGACAAACATCACATTCTAAAAGTTACTAATTAGACGTAAATGTGTAAATAAATCACATAAAGAAACTTTGTTATTTTACTTTGAATAAATTAATTGTTTTCTGAGGTTTAAAATTATGTAATTATTTAACATCCTTTCATTTAAATTTAATAAATAAATTTCATCCTTTAATTAACCATAATAATTTAATTTCTATTGAGTATCACATATTGGCGTGCCAACGAGAGGCAAATTAGTTGTTAATTAATTCTGAGTATCGCATTTCGGCGCTTCTACGTGTGGCCAACCATTTAAATTAATTAATGTAATATGATTATTACATTTTGGCTTCACCAACGAGAGGCAGAATCACTTTACTAATTCTGAGAGAACGAAATACCTAAATTTTACATTCTGGATTGGATGTATAAAAATTCCGACAGTAAATTCTACGTGGCTGTGGACAATATATTGCATACATATTCATCATAATAATACTTCTGGAATTTTTAAGAAATTTTGACAGCCAACTTAATGGTTTCTTCGACAAGTTGGAGACAGGAAGACGAGTTGGTTCTCCGTCGACAATATGGCGTTTGTCCGTGACGACATGCGACACCAGCAATCTCCAGACGTTGCAGACTCAGTGTAAATATCACAGGTTTCAAAACCTGGCCTGCCTCAGAAAGTTAGCATACAATTTTATCTCTCCTAGTCAAGGTCGTCTTGCCAGATCGTGTTGAATTTGCATCCTTGGAATAATCATTTATACAAAGAGTCTGGATTCTAAAATCCACCAATGGCTTTGAGATATAACTTTTAAATTACAAATAACACTTTAGAATAATGTTTATGTAATCATTTAATTTATTTAACTATAAAATTTTTTCATAAAATTTTATGTATATAAATTATTAATTCTGAAATAAATTGAACGGGTATGAGGAAGGCAGGTAAATTTTTTCCTAAGTAGGTAGGACTGTCTATAATATTTGCCAAGCGTCTGTTTGTTAAAAGGTTTAATTATCTCCGAGTTTTTGTAAACAACCAAAAGTGAAGCTTTCGATTTTTGCAATGGGTGATTTTGTTGAGCAAAGAACTTGCATCAAATTTTGTTTGCGGAAGCAATATTCTTGTGCGGCCTCGTTGAAATGGTACAACGAGTTCAAAGAGGGCCGAGAACGCGTTGAAGACGAACCGCGCTCTGGACGACCATCAACGTCTACCGACGAGGGCCCCGTCCAAAAAGTCAAAGATTTGGTGCTTGAAAATCGTCGATGGACAATTAGAGATCTCGCTGATAGTGTTGGAATATCATTTGGCTCCGCCCAAACCATTTTGAAGAATTTTTTGTGTCTCAAACGCGTCAAGTCTCGATTGGTGCCAAAATCGCTCAATTTTTTGAAAAAAAAAGCGTCGCGTTGATGTGTGTGAAACTTTGCTGTCTGACTATCAGGATCACTTGAAATGCATCATTACTGGAGACGAGACTTGGATTTAGACATACGACCCTGAAACCACCGACCAATCCAGCGTTTTATCGGACGGGGATTACTTTGAAGGGGATGAAATTGATTTGGAAGAATAAATAAAGAATTTATATTTTTTAAATAAATTCACCTTACTTTTTGTTCACAGTGATAAATTCGCTATAATTCCATTATTTGTCAAATTTTTATGAGTACGTCACTAGTGCCGATTCTACTACGAAGGTTGTTCGATAAGTCTGGTAAATTAGTATGAAAGAGCGGGAAATTTTAAACTTTCTCGCCATTGTTGGTAAACATGATCCTTTCACTGATATTCCTAAAAGTTTAGACATATGCCTGTCGTAGTTTATTGTTGGCAGCCTTCTGTAGTGTTAGATGTGTAGTCAGGAGGAGACAATGAAAAAAACGAAATTCGCGAAGTGATTAAACACTTTTATTGGATTGGACAGCTGCTCAAATCCAAACCGAACTGGATGAAGTTCATGCGGACTCTGAACCAGCATTGAAGAACATTTACTTCTGGATTATTGAGTTTAAACGAGGTCACAGAAGCACACAAGATAAAACTCTCTCCTTCCGCCCAATTGAGATCACCACCCAGGAAAAGTCAAGAAAATTCAGAATATCATAATGGAAGATCACAGTCTAAAAGTGCGTGAGGTTTCTGATGCCTTACGCTTCTCAACTGAAAGAGTGTATTTTATCCTTCATGAAAAACTTGTCATGAAAAAGCTTCAAACGCGATGGATGCCGCGACTAGACGAAAAACGTATTCAGAAAAATATTTCAACACAGAATCTAGAAATGTTTAGGCGTAAACCACAAAACTTTTTGCGCAGATTCGTAACCGTCGATGAAACTTGGATCCATCACTACACGCCAGAGGCCAGAAAAAATCAAATCAACGGGAAGAAGCTGGTGAAAGTGCACCGAAAAAGGCGAAGACCGTTTTGTCAGCTGGAAAGGTGATGACCACTGTCTTTTGGGATTCTCAGGGTATAATAATCATAGATTTCTTGGAAAATGGCACAACAATAATTGGGCTCTATTATGCTGCTCTGACGGATCGTTTGAATCGGGTGCTGATAGGGAAACGGCCAAGATTGGCGCACAAGAAATTGCTGTTTCACCAGGAAAATTCACCAGCGCACACGGCAGCAGTTCTCAATGGCGAAAGTGTACGTGTTATGATTAGATTTGGTTTTTCATCGAGTCTATTCACTACAGCCAGCACGAAGTGACTTCTTCTTGTTCCTGAACTTGGAAATTTGGCTTGGTGGGAAGAAATTCTCATCAAACGAAGAAGTGATCGAGACCGTGACGGAGTATTTTTCCCAGTTTGACCAAACTCATTTTTGTGATGGGTTTAAAAAATTGGAAACTCGCTGGGTCAAGTGTATAGCCACGGAAGGAGACTATGTTCAGAAATGAAGTAAGTTTTCTAAAAAAAAATATTTTTGTTACATTTTTACCATACTTATCAAACAACCCTCGTATATGTAAACCTTATGTTTGGAAAGTTCGTAAGTTATTGGCCGAGGGCATGTTAAGTCTTGTATTCCAACGTATGAGGAAAAATTTCAACTGGACCGGGAGTCGCCAAGTGATAGCTTAATGGTTATAGCGTCAGCCCGGTTCAATTCACGGTCCAGTCGGCAGTTTTCCACATACTTAGAAATAATTTGTTCTTAATATATTTTATTGTATGTTTGATAAATAAAACATGGTATAAAAATTCACGCTGGAGATACGTTCCACTTGATTTGACTCCAGTATCTGGTAGGGAAGGAATCGGAACGTTTCCAATTGTTTACCTCTGAACGGCCTGGGAAAGAATCGGGCGATCATTACGGCCCGCAGGTAGTTCTAAGAAGGAATCGTGCTATTCCCGTACTAAGTCCCCATCGTACGTGATGCACGTTTACTATTAAAAAAAACCTGTCTGCGAGGGCTAATCTCTCGCAGGCAGAACCTTGTAGGAGATACAGGAAGGAGCTACCTTTGGGGATGCCTTTTCCTCTCTCCGTTTTTGAACTAAGGTTCCCACAAGCCGAGGCACCTCGGCCTGTTTTGAGAGGTGTATGTTCCGGGGTCACAGACCTTGGGCATACGATAAGAGTTGTTCACTATTCCTATTGGAACAGTCGGCCAGCTGCCTCCTAAACTGGTCGAGGTACGGAGAAGGGAATGCTCTTCTCCCGCTACCGGAAGAGCGTGGGACAAGTACCCAATGCCTGACCTACCTGATGCAGGCTTTTCTATGGTTTGCCCTGCATTACTTTTAGGCGAATGCCGAGTAGGATCCTTAAACCATAGCCTGGAGGCACTAGTTAACCCTTGGCTACCTTCCTCTACCCTTCCGCATCCCCCTTTTCAAATCCCTTCCTATGCTATTAAAGGGGAGTTGCCACCATGTGGATTACCCTCATGTAGCCTGTTACCCTAAAAAAACTTTTTCTATGTTTTTTTCCTGTTAGGGTGTCCCAGTTAACCCTGACTACCTTGCTCTCTCTTCCGCATCCCCCATTTCTAATCAATTACACGACAACGAAGATAACCCTCAAGTAGCCTCATTCTTAAAATAATCGTATAAATGGATCCTGAAAACAATATATAGTTTTTTAAAAAAAACAAAATTGCGGAATGTGGCACTGATACATACTGAAATGAAGGTAGCGCTCAAGATGATTTATTAATGGATAAATAAATTTCAAGTACTAATGAATATGCAACAAGTTCCGAGGTGTATTTTGAATATATGACGTATACTATTCGTGTTATTCAGTTTATAAACCTTGCTGAGGTTCTAAGCATCATATAAATGTGATCAATGCAGGCCACGCTTACTAATTTCAGACCAGTTTCAACCCATTATTTTTAGGGAAAAAATGTATTCTTGCTCGACCAAGTATTGAGGTAAATCGTGCTTATGGTAAGTATAATTTTTGTTACTAAAATATGTATTAATTAATAGCTTTTTAAAACTAATCGTTTACTATTACAACCAAATGTGAAATGAAAACACGAATGAGTTTCCTGTATCAAAGAATTGATTTATTTTACGTGAATCACCCAAGGTGGAAACTTGCACCTGTGCAGAATTAAGACGTCCTTGGACGAGAGTCTGCGAGCTTCCTTCCTGTCTGCTGATTGCAGCAGGTGCTCAGTTTCCGCCGCAATTTCTGACAATTGTTAGCATTTTTCTGGCTCCATGATCGTTTATCAGGCAGAATTAGTCAGCTTCCTGTAGCAGTACCGTTATCCATTGTCTATCATGTTGATGGGTGTTTAACGTTTCACTGGGACTGAATCCCCGATACAACATCTTTAACGTACAAGTAAACAGTCCATAACCGTATTCCATGAGGTCATTTGATGGTTGGAAAAATAATTATATTACTTCATTAACATTCAGTTTTTGTTTGACTATGCTAAAAGTTTTGACGAATTTATATCTGACCTTGAAGACTACCTTTTTGTTGTTTTTTGTTTGAAGAGAACATGCCTAGTCTCTCGTCCTTGTGTCTCTTCTCCGTGGATAATATGAACACATTCGACCCAGATGACGGCGCATGTTCCAAGTCTCGTGGCCTTCAGTTTAGCCACAATAGCGAATTAATACAGACAGTCTGCGTCGAGGAACATCCTTGGTTCGATTGGCTACTTGCATCAGCAGTGAAACCTCGGAACTTTCCATGGACAACGGTCATGAATGTTTTAAAAAAAGTGTATTCGTGTTTGTGAGATGAACAAATGACGATCCCGATGCCAGTTCGGTTCAAGTTGAGCCCCTTCAGCAAAGGGCGGGCATGAGAAGGGATTTACCATAAAATATTCGAAATGATCAAGAGATTAGTGTTAAATTAATTTATTTTTTGGGATAAATACCCGGAAATAACCTGGTTGTAAATAAATATCGACAACTAGAAAATAATAATTATTTATAAGTAGAACGAGGTAAACGCCCAAATGCTTATAACTTTGTATAATAACTAGCTGAGTGCTATGATTAAATACAGTGACATCCATAACCCCGGATTTGACTCCAATCTCGGAAATAGTTCCTTTTTCCGATAATGAAATAAAGCAGAAATATTTTCATTTAATGACTGACTGACTCTTTGACGCTACGGTCCTTGTAGAACCTTGGTCTCCGCAACTATCTTCTTCCAAAGCTCTCTTTCGATTTCCTTGGGTCTCCATCTCCTGACTCCCATAGCGCGTAGGTCTTCCTCCACCTCTTCAATCCAACGCTTTCTTGGTCTACCT
This sequence comes from Zhengitettix transpicula, assembly GCA_037074705.1. Classification (NCBI taxonomy): domain Eukaryota; kingdom Metazoa; phylum Arthropoda; class Insecta; order Orthoptera; family Tetrigidae; genus Zhengitettix; species Zhengitettix transpicula. Next base: position 77,808,870 of record CM073594.1, on the reverse strand, counting down.
CTGTATCTTCTGCCACCTGGATGTCCCTCCAGAACTTTCTTGTATTCTCCATCCGATGTACGTGTCCTAGCCAACGCACTCGAGCAGTTTTTATCACAGATATTATATTCTGCTCATTGTACAGGTCTCTAAAGCTCCTGATTTGTTCTAATGCACCATCCCAGTTCTGTTTCCGTTGGTCCAAAGATCTTCCTCAATACCTTTCTTTCCCATGACATTAACCTTTTTTCTTCGGATTAATTTAATATCTATGTCTTCGCTCCATATGTAACCACCAGGCGAACTATAGTTTTGTAAATGGTCAACTTAGCTTTCCGTGAAATTTGCTTGTTCCTTAATGTTGGAAATAAAGCCGCGTAACATCGAATTCCTGCGGCCACTCTGGCATTGATTTCCTTTTTAGCTTCATTTTGTGCAGTTTTCAGAGAGCCTAGATATCTAAATTCCTGCACCCCTTCAAAACTCCACATCTAAAAGCTTGTGCCGGTTGGCTTGTTCTGGAACTCACCAAGAACTTTGTTTTACTATTATTTACTACCAGTTCTATTTGTTGTGCACCTCTCTCCAATTCTTCATAGGTTTCCAGAAGTGCATTCTTTGTACGTGCAATTATAGCTACATCTTCTGCATACGTCATAATTTGGATCAATCTATAGTATATATTCTTTTCTCTATTTGCAGTGATGTTACGTACAGCTGTTTCTAAAGCAATATTGAAGAGGACTGTCGACATCGGATCTCCTTGTCTCAACCCTACTTTAACATCAAAGCTTATCGATATCCTTCCTTGCACACATACCTTAGCCGTAATTATCAGCCTGATTAGCTTCCCAGGATAGCCAAGGGCTTTCATTTCAATGAGAAGTTTTCCTCTTCGCACAGAATCGTAAGCTTGTTTAAAATCTACCTATAGCTGGTGTAGGGTAATGTTATATTCATAACATTTTTCCATCATGATCCGCATTGTAAAAATGTGATCAATTGTTGACCGTTTGAGCGAAAGCACTGATATTCTCCCAGGTCTTGTTCTACTTTGTGGGCTAAATGTTTGGTAATTATTATGGTGAAGATCGTATACCCATTTCTTAAGGCAGTTTCCCATTCTTCCGGTAATTCTGTTCTCCAGATATCTAATATCTGTTTGTGTAATGATTGTATCACTACTGATCCACCATATTTTAATAATTCCGCTGTTATCCCATCTTCTCCTGGGAACTTGTAGTTCTTCATCAACGAGAGGACCTTTTTTACTTCTTCCAACGTTGGAGGTTCCCTATTGTATACTGTAGATTCTTCGTCTTCAAAATTTGGCGATTCCCATCCTTCTTCGTCCTTTTGTTCACTTTGTTCCTGCCTTGGATTCAATGTTTCCTCAAAATATTTCTTGGTTACTTCCAAGTAGCTTACCTTCTTTGTTCTGTATACAGCATACTCTTGGTTGGAATCCACCTCTCCTCTGTTTTACATTTCCATAGAATTGTCTGCTTCTCTTATCCTCATAATGCTGTTGCATCTCTTTTATCGGTTCTTTTTCTTTCTCCCTATTCTTTTTTTTAACAAAGATTCTTTGCTTCTTTTATACTTTCCACATATGCTTGGTGTGTGGCTCTTGTTGTCCTTTGCATATTTGCCATCCTTGCTTTATTTCTTCTTTCCAAGGCAAGCTTAACCTCTTCAACATGCCAGTCTGTTTCTTTCTTTCTCCTAATACTTGCTGGGCTGCGTTTGTTATGACTTCTCTAATCACACTCCATGATTCGTTTACCGTAACTGCTTTTCTGTTGCTTTTAAATCCTTCTTCTACTTGTCTTTCATATTCCATTCTCTTTACGTCGTCCTTAAGTTTCTCTTCGTTATATCTTTTCCTCTTCTCCGCTTTACCTCTGACTTTCACAGCAAGTTTTTGTTTCAATTTAGCTTTCACTAAATAGTGGTCTGAATCAACATCTGCGCCTCTATAAATACGAACATCTCCAACATGGCGACCATTTGTTGACATTGTGAATCTAGCCAAGAATTTCTTCAATTTAATCTTTCCTAATGTCTGAAGACTGAGGAACAATTATATCCTGCAATACACAAAGGTCTGGACGGAGAGACACGTTATAAAAACCGCAAAGCTGAAACAAAAAGTTTAGCGCCACGTTCAGATACATACGAGTACCGAAATAACATTTTTCCGCATAAAGGAATTGAGAAATAATACGTCCGACTGTTGACCGGAAATACAGCTGATCGAGATCCCGGAGGAATAATACAAGAACTACAACCGTGTGTTTCGACCATGATGTGTAGAATCAGCGATTAATGGCCTAATTAGTGAATTGTGTCCCCAATCTGCGAAAACTAAGTCTGGTACCAGCAGGACATTTGTAAGTACAAACCAAACTTATTAATTTCTGTAATGGTAATTAAGGGTATTAGTCAGATTTCGTTCTTTTCATTTAGTTAGATTTCTTATTCCGTTCATTTCAACTTGGTTGAATTGTTAATTATTTAATTTATAATTTTTGATTGTTCTTACTTATCAAACCCAGTAAAGATCCTGAGAAGAGGAGTTATTAAATGTGATTGTTTGTGAAATATAAAAGATTGTATTTTACTTTGAACGCCACCAATTATGAATAAAAAAATATTTGTTTGTTAACTTTGAAATTATTGAATTCAGCGTGCCAACCTAGGGCAAATCATTTGTAAAAATTTAAAAGAACACCTGTTAATTTAATCTTTGGCAAATTAAAAGTTTTTTGTTGTAATCATTTTGTTAATTAATACATAATTTATTTAGCATCCTTTAATCATTACATTTTTGGTTCCACAACGTGGGGCAATTTAATAAATTATTTCAGTTAATCATTACAATATAAATAAGTGCACGTGCAACGCCGGGCACCCAGCTAGTAGTCAATAAATCATATGTAATTTTATAATTTTCTTCAATTGGATCCATAATATTTGTAGAATTTACTTTAAAATGGAGAGCCCAAGCAGTGCTGTTGGTCGGTGGTTTTATTATTAAGCACTACCTTTGTGTCTGGAAGGCTCAACACACAGAGAATTGTTCGTGGCACGCGCGTGTCTGAGGGGAAAAGGTTTGTCTGTGTGTTAGGGAGTCGCAGAGGGGGGCGAGGGGGGTGCAATTGCTGTATTGATTTAGGAAGGGGTCGGCGGAACCCCACTGCCCTGGCCAGGGGTTCCGGCCCGCTGATCCCTATTCCAGCTTAAAGGGGAGAGAGAGAGGAGCCATTCACAGCACAACACAGTACCACACTTCTCAAAGAGGTCGGACCAGTGTCCCTGTATGTGGGAGGGGAAAGTCTTCTTATCAACAGATAAAATTATAAAACTATTGTATGTAAAACTGATCGAGGTTACTGAATACTGTAATATTACAACAGTCTTAAAAATTAAAGACGACGTAACACGAGAGAAAAACGCCTCGACCATCAATCTCAGATACTTGATTTGATTTATTTTATTCCATTAGTCCTCGTATGAGGAAATAGGATACCTCAATACATAAAATTTCAATATGATAATTGGATGTTAAATAATTAGCAGTTAACATAAAAATACTAAAATTCGGGATCTCGAATTTCCGTGTCAAACCTAAGTAAAAAGAACTATATATTAATAATAATAAAATAATAATTCTTTAACTATACTAAGGGTATAATATTTACAGTGGTAATAAAAAAAATTAAATACGTACCAGTAAAAAAATAATGATTCGAGAATTAACTACCATAAAATATCGAATTACACATCACACAAGAATAAACACAAAATTTGGCACTAGGAGGAAACACAAACGACTGACAAGTGACTTCACGAATATAAAAATATATATATAAATATATAAAAAAATATATTATTAGGGGAACGGTCAAGAAACTCCTGTACTGAGTAAAACACCGGCGGCTTTCAGTAAAATATTTTTACCTTAAATCCCCAAACTCTTGTAGTTATGGAAATCTAAAATATTAAAACAATCTTTATGTTTCTAAGCAAATATGACAAATAATTAGCAGGTTTGAAAATAACAGAGATATTTTGTGAAATTAGTTGCATTAACTGCTCATATTGTTATATCGACCCGACTAAACGATCTTTGTTAACTACAATTGCGCAGATAATGTAAAATTTCCACCTTACAAATGTTCTTTTGTTACTAAACATCGTTTCGATCATTCCTACAATTTTAGTAATTAAGGAAGTTGATTTTTTAAACAAAGGCTAATCTCAGATATATTCCATAATAAGTCTAACATTTTTTCTTTAAATGTAAAAGAAGACACGTCTCGTGCCATTTATGATGGTTTATTAAATAATGTTTGTTTATATTCACTGTAATTTTTACCTTTGGCTATATTATTTCAGTTTGATTTTTTTAGGGTAACAGGCTACATGAGGGTAATTCACATGGTGGCAACTCCCCTTTAATAGCATAGGAAGGGATTTGAAATGGGGGATGCGGAAGGGTAGAGGAAGGTAGTCAAGGTTAACTAGGGCCCCCGGGATATAGTTTAAGGATCCTACCCGGCATTCGACTAAAAGTAATGCAGGACAAACCCTAGAAAACCTGCATCAGGTAGGTCGGGCATTGGGTATTTGTCCCACGCCCTTCCGATAGCTGTGGTGACGCAGCATTCCCTTCTCCGTGCCTCGACCAGTTTAGGAGGCAGCTGGCCGACCGTTCCAATGGGAACAGAGAACAACTTTTACCGTATGGCCAAGATCTGTGACCCCGGAACACACAACAGGGCTGCTAATTTTTAAATTGTGTTTTGTTAAAAATTAATTTATGTTATTGTATGTTATACGGGTTGTTAATTGCTTGTGTTAATTTTTTTTACAGACGTTAATTGTGTTCAATCTGCAGAGTATTCAGAATTATAATTGCTATGGACAGTTGTTAATGGAAATATCGATTGTGAATTCTTCATTCTCCACGTGCTAATATTTGAAACTACTGCATGTTATATGATACAATTCTAATTTAAATAGATTTTTAGAACAGTCCTTCCACCTCATTAGTTTCATTATAGTATTTATTAATACCTTATACAGACTGAAAAATAAGCAGATTCCGGGAGTATTCAAAAGGTCTGCCGTGTAATTTGCATCCCATGTTCTGTAAGTAATCTAATGGTTAAAAAGAGAACGTTTGGTCTCCTTCCAGCCATCATCGAGTTTGGTCAAAGTCTCCCCTACCGATAAAACTCTCTCTCGACGATGTTTGTGGCCCATATTGCAAACTAGAATAGCCGCGTGGGCGCTCGTGACATTACAATATCTGCTTTCCACAACATATCACTGGAGAGCGTGTAATTATTCTCTATAATGGCTGGTGGCTGTGATAAATGGGGAGAGCGAGGAGCGGACACAAGCAAAGCCGGTTCACCGACCTCCGCCAGAGAGCGTCGTCACTTAAAGGGGATAACTCGACCAATGCATCCCGAAAGAAACACCGCCAAGGTTTCATCTGCTATGTAATCAGATTCATTAGCGATATCACTAGTCATAACAATTCACTACTAAAATTACAATTTTTCCATATTGATGGACCTAAATTCATTAAGTATGTTCACAATGGCAGAGAATCGGTAGAGATTGTAATGTGATAAAACGTTGCTAATTTCATCGTTCACTTAGAAAAATAATTAATTCCAGTGAGCATCAGAAAGCGACAGAATATCAGAAAGACTATAAGAAACGTTCTCTTATATAAATAATATGCTACCATCGAGGCTTATAGATTACAATGTATTCTGATTAATACTTAATGAAAAAAAGGTTTACGAGAAGCTGCCACGGTTGAACCGGTCTTTGGCGGGAAAAACCGAAGTACAGGATTACGCTTAGTCTCCAAAATACGTGAATAACAGTGAGAATGTATAGCGCGATAGTTTTATAATTAGTTATTAGCAGGGGTTGAGAGCATGGCAAGTTGGAATTTGACCAGGCGCCGCCGTGGCGGATAGATAATCCCTAAGGTCTGGACTTAGGCACGTAGGTTGTCGACCCTCGGAAGTTACCTGGACTGTCACACCGTGGGAAAAGTCTCTCCAAAAACCCCAGAATTTAAATTAACACGTGACTACCTGAACCAATCACATTTCTTGGTTCAGGAAAGATCGATCTAAAGATTGTCGAGAACATCGATATTTTACATTCAGCGAAGGGGCTGTAAAAAAAGTGTAGAGAGACTCCTCGACGAACCGTCGCCAGGGACGGACGTACAGCCCCAAACTTGCAGTTTTCCAGAGGACTCGGAGAGATCGAGGGTGTCACATGATCACGGCCAGAGATCAACTCGAGGTAACTGCCAAGTGTCTCAATCCTTGACGCGCCTGGGGGAATTACCGTAAACCATGGTTTAACGTGGGATTAAGGGATCAGATTGATTTTCCCGGCTAACTGAACACTCATAATTTGTATTTTAATTTTAATTGTCCATGTTCAGTTAAATGATTAATAAATTCTGGAAAATATCCCTTTACTTTATCATTTAATAAACCTACCACTACAAATGTTATAGTAGATTTTTTTTACACATTGAGAAATGAAAGAATAATAATGGGGCAGGGAAAAGAAATACATAATAAGAGACGCGTTTTACGAAGAACAAAATGTTATAATATAGAGGACTGTGTGTGTGTCATATGAAGCATGTAACAGTATTTATAATTATGTTTTTAAAAATGTTATCTTTGGCAAGCGAGCGAGGAGTCTTTGGTGGTTTCCCGAGATAAGCGAGTATTATCTTTGTCTTGTTGATATCGAAGTAACGGCATAATTGAAGAGCAAATAAATTAAATGTTGAGTGAAGTTATTGTCCTCTTCTTCTTCAGTGTGATGTTAAAACACGACTAAAGCTGTATCCGCGTAAATTATGAGACATAAGTGCAATTTAAATACAACTTGAGGTTAGCGAGAGTTTCCAAAGGATAGCCCACAAAGAACTTCAGAGAGATTGCTGAGTGAAAGGATGAATATTACATTTTTTGTGTCTAAATGTTGCTATATAATAAAGTAATATTTATTAAAATAATAAATCATTACATGATAAGACGATATAAGACAGTCGGCTAGTATCAAACATTCACGTTCGAGAGCTCAACGTTACACAGCTGCTTGATCACTATGGTTCGTGTGTTGTTAGTGAAAATTAAAATCCGGAAAGTGAAACTATATTTCAGACGTACATGAGGAGTTATCTCTATTTTTTATATCGAGGAAGTAAGACAGAAAAATTTCTCTTGAAATGGCTCTACAAAGGTTTAATATCTCCGGACACATAGGAACAAAAATGGTCCATATATCTGCATATGCAGATGATATTGATATCATCTCTAGAAATATAGATGAATTAAGACAAACGATGGCCACAGTAGATCACTGTCTTAAGAAAAGAGGGCTTATAATTAATTAAAAGAAAACTAAATATATGATGGTTATAAAGAAAGAATCTAGTACAAATAAAATTAAATTAAATGATTATACCTTTGAACGAGTACAGGATTCCACATATTTAGGTTCAAAACTTAACAGTGAAAATAATGTAGGAAGTGAAACAAAACAACGTATCATCACATCAATGGTAACAGAACTTACTACATGTATGGAATATTAATGAAAGCCAGAATGTTAAATAGGGGATTGAAGTTAATTTTTTTTTATTATTTTTTTAGGGCAACAGGCTACGTGAGTGTAATCCACTTTGGGCAACTCCCCTTTAATAACATAGGAAGGGATTTGAAAGGGGGGGATGCGGAAGGGTAGAGGAAGGAAGCCAAGGGTTACTAGGGTCCCCGGGCTATATTTTAAGGATCCTACCCGGCATTCGCCTAAAGAAATGCAGGGAAAACCTTAGAAAAACCTGCATCGGGTAGGTCGGGAATTGGGTACTTGTCCCACGCCCTTCCGATAGCGGGAGAGGAGTTTGCTGTGGGGACGCAGCATTCCCTTCTCCGTGCCTCGACCAGTTTAGGAGCCAGCTGGCCGACTATTCCAATGGGAATAGCCAACAACTCTTACCGTATGCCCAAGGTCTGCGACCCCTGAACATACACCTCTCAAAACAGGCCGAGGTGCCTCGGCTTGTGGGAACCTTAGTTCTAGGGAACCTTAGTTGAGAGGAGTTTGCTTTTTTTTTATGGCAACAGGCTACATGAGGGTGATCCACATTGGGCAACTCCCCTTTAATAGCATAGGAAGGGATTAGAAAGGGGGATGCGGAAGGGTAGAGGAAGGTAGCCAAGGGTTAACTAGGGCCCCCGGGCTATGGTTTAAGGATCTTACCCGGCATTCGCCTAAAGAAATGCAGGGAAAACCCTAGAAAAACCTGCATCGGGTAGGTCGGGCATTGGGTACTTGTCCCACGCCCTTCCAATAGCGGGAGAGGAGTTTGCTGTGGGGACGCAGCATTCCCTTCTCCGTGCCTCGACCAGTTTAGGAGGCAGCTGGCCGACTATTCCAATAGGAATAGCGGACAACTCTTGCCGTATGCCCAAGGTCTGCGACCCCGGAACATACACCTCTCAAAACAGACCGAGGTGCCTCGGCATGTGGGAACCTTAGTTCAAAAAAACCAGAGAGATGTGAGAGCATCCCCAAAGGTAGCCCCCGCCAGAGCTCTCTGGGAAGGTTCACCTGCGAGAAACCCTCTCGCAGGCTTGGATAGAGGAGTTTGCTGAAATTTACATAACACCTATAAGACCTGTAGTGATATACGACAGTGAGACGTGGACCCTGAATAATAATGATAAGCACTTACATGAATATTTGAACGCAAGATACTGAGAAGGATATACGGACCTGTATGTACGAATGGAGAATTAGAACAAACAGAGAACTAGAGCAGCCCGGGATAACGAGGACATTGTTAGGTTTATCAAGAGCAGAAGGTTGGCCTGGATGGGACACGTACTTAGGATGGATGAAAGCAGAATACCTAGACGGATTATGGACTGGAAGTCAGTCGGGAGGAGGAAAAGGGGGAGACCACGGACAAGATAGGTAGATGACATTGAGAAGGATATACAAACCACGAAAGTAAGAGGATGGTGAAGACTGACGCAGGAGAGGGCGGAATGGAAGAAAATTGTTAATAAGGCCAAAACTCACACTGGATTATAGTGCCAATAAAATAAGAAGAAGACAGATAATTAGAGAATACCTTACGTCAAAATAATAGAACAGATCCAGCAACCTAAACTTTCAAGGGAAAAAAGTTTAAAATTTCAGAAGAAATAGTTAAGCGCAAAATGACGGATAATTTTTTTTTCTTACTTGAATATGTAATGGCCATTAGTGAAAACCCAAGTTTTCCAATTCAAAACGCCTCGGGAAAAGTTTCTGTGGCCTAAAAGCCACGAATTTTTTTTTTTCGCTAACAGCAAAAGCATGAAGCATTCTATTGAAAATAATGTTCAGTAATAAATTGTAGAGCTTAAAATTCGGTCAAAGAAAGTGGTCGAAATCGTTCGTCAAATTTTACTAATAGTGAAAAAAAATTTCTCGAGGCTTTTCCAATCGGAAAACTTGATTTTTCACTAATGGTCACAGCATATACAATTTGAACAAAAATACCCGTACTTTTGCTTGCAGAGGGCTTTTATTTTTGGACATATTTCTAGCTAGTGGGCTGTTATTGGAACCCGGAAACATTTAAAATGCTGTGAGATGGAATAATTGCGTACGAACAAAATGCGAAACAAGGGGGGAACGTGCCTTCAGGGAAATCTAACCAATATAAAAGACGGGTTAGGGGAGTGTATACGAGGGTGGTCTGAAAAGTTTCCGACCCAACAAAGATAGAAGATATTTTTTTTTGAATTTTTTATTTTTTCAACATAGTCTCCTTGCAACTCTCCACACTTCTCCCAGCAATGCTCCCATCGCTGTAACCCGTCCAAAAAGTACTCTGCGTTTTTCTCTGCAAAATAAGTGTTCACGAAGGTGATTGCCTCTTCATTTGATGAAAATCTCTGTCCTCCGAGCGCAATTTTTATAGGAGGGAACAAGAAGAAGTCGCTCTGGATGGTCAAGCAGTTCAAACCGTAATTCGTGGATTTTCGCCATGGCAACCCCTGAGGTGTCTTGGTGAAAAAGGATTTTCTTTTTCTGCAAATGTGTGGCCGTTTCTGCCTTCAGCTTGTCAAGTAATGATGCTCCTGTAATGGTTTTTCCTTTTTGAAGATACTCGATTAAAATAACTCCATGACTATCCCAAAAAAAAAGTCGCAATCACTTTCCCAGCCGAAAAAACAGTTTTTGCTTTTCTTGGAGTCGGTTCCCCCTTTGCAGTCCACTGTTTGGACGGTATTTTTGTTTCGGGCGTATAATGATGTATCCAAGTTTCATCTACAGTAATTAATCGGCGCCAAAACTCGGATTTATTGCGCCTAAACTTCGCCAACAGAGCGTTGGAAATGTTCATTCGAACACGTTTTTGGTCTAACTGAGCAAACGCGGCACCCAACGCGCGGACAGCTTTCTCATGCCTAAATGTTGATTTAATATGTGACAAACACGTTCTCATGACCTCTGCTATCTCTCTCACTTTAATTCTGCGGTCGTGTAGCACCATTTGGTGAACTTTGGCGATGTTTTCGTCGGTAGTTACAGATTTTGGACGTCCCCAACGTTCATCGTCTCCAAAGCTCTTACGGCCACGTTGAAATTCAGCTGCCCAAAATTTCACTGTGTTAAAATGACGGTGCAGTGTCCCCATACACAGAATCCAACTCATCTTTGATTTGTGTAGGCGTATTGCCTTTCAAAAACAAATATTTAATAACAGCTCGGTAATCGATTTTCTCCATTTACACAAAAAGACTCACATCAACTCACTCAAACGACTGTTCCATAACAACAGCGCGTCCAAAATGGCTGAAACATTGTTCAGTAACTGTCAACAGATGAACAAGGAAATTCACTAGCTTTTATTTACTAGTGCTGCCAGCTTCACGTTGAGGTCGGAAAATTTTCAGACCACCCTCGTATTGTGAAAGTCAGGATTAGTAAATGCAGAGGAGAGTAAAATTGGAAGAATCAAATCTGCAAGTAAATTGGACATATAGACATTGGGACAGAATGGGAAACAAACCAGTCCAGAAGAAACTACAAGAAACACGTATGCGTTTATAAATGATCCATGGGAGGAACAAATGAGATTCCGATTATCCATATAATCGCTTTCCCTCTTTACATCACGGAAAATGGTAAAATTTCAGAATTTTCACCGTGCAATTTTGTGCTGCTTGAACCAGAGACGAGTGTTTACATTGGAAGATTGAATTATCTGAAAGCAAACAGAGGCGTATCAGAACATTTCTCCAGTCCCTTGTTATCGTTTCGCTGATAATAAACTAATAGATTATTCTATCTGATTTATGGAGGGGGGGCGGATGCGATGTTTGCTAGTGATACTCGTGAAAGTAGTTATAGAAGGAACAATTACTGGACTAATGCGGATATCGGCGGGTTGTGCTTCAACGTTTTGAAGGGAATTGAAATTTTATTTCATACATAAAGTTGTCTGCCCTGGTAAACAACTCCATAAGATTAACCTTACAACCAACGCCGACATAATTTAAGAACATCTCAAGATAAATATTAAAAATTTTAAACCACATTAATCCAAACTACATTCCTACGAAGTGGATACAGCAGTGAGATAACATTTTAGGTATTTAATCTAATACGACGCACTGGGAGATACACATTGGTCAAATGTCCGCTGCTTTCGTTAAAGTGGCATCTGATTTTTTTTTCCTTCATCACAAATGCGCTACACGCAACCTCGGTTCTTATTCAGGTCTTGTCTCATTAATCGTATGTGTTACGAACATTATCTGTTATAAGTGCACCGTAATAATATACATTACAAGACACCAATTCAGAAAGACAGATATTGAATAAAAAAGGTTGTGAGAATATCAAGCAGGGAAGAAAAGCTCTTAAAATGACTCTTGGCTTTAGGAGCCCCCCCCCCCCGCCTCCCCGCAAAGATATCAGAGGAAGACAAAGAAAGCTTATACGAACAAAAGATTCTTTGTAACAAGCAAACAGAGTTTGGCATTCTCAAAAAGAACTTGGTAGTGTCTTGAATGGAGAGATTGGAAACATGGACACTCAGGCAGAAGGAAAGAATTTGTCTTGAAATCTGTACAAAGGTTGAAAAAATAAAAGGGACGGACAGAGTAAGAGGTGCTAAGAAAAGCAAACGAAACGAGATCCACATTCGGAACGGTTCTTCTGATAAAAACGAACTTGATGAACTGTTTGTTACATGGCGTCGGTGAAGGACAAATTGCGATGAATTGAATAGGAACTAGAACTGAGCGTGTCAGCGATTTCAATTAAAAAGAAGAAAATATTTCAGAAACCTGTGTTACTTAAATATAACGTGGTTAGATAGCTAGAGATATGTAGCTTTAAGTGGATCACAATTTATAGAATATTCCAGAGAGTAGATGTATTAAAGCGGATTAATGGAGATCAAAGTAGAATATAACTAGACTAAAATAGCAAACGTACCCTGATATCTGGGCATCGTTCATATGGTAATTATTTTTTTGTGGTCAACGCTACCAACAGCCTTTTTCGCGTACATCCAGACGTCCTCCGTTCCCTCAATTTTCTTTGGAGCATTTTCTTTTCAAGTTGATAGTCCAGCAAAGCACTCCACAGAGTCGTAAACACGTCATCCTTCAGGTTGTTGAAATGTCATATATATCAACACAGTTCTACTTGTGTACCAGTTTAGCATCTGTAAGATTTCTGTCACAAACGCAACACAAATACTGACAAACACGCCAATAAAAATACTCACAAATAACGAACAATTACTTTCAAATAAACTAAAGGTAGCCTATCGATGTAAATATTGCCAGTAGAAGTAGTTTAAAAAATTTTAGTCGTTGTTCATTTGTTTTCCAGCGACATTCAAACACGTTCAAAATCAACCTTTCAGATTATGAGCAAACATTTATGAAGAATATATATATATATATATATATATATATATATATATATATATATATCGAGTTTCGAATTAGGGGACAAAACGGATGGGAATTGGTAACAATTACGAAAATAATATTGGGCATGCCTGGTAACATTGTTCACAATTTTGATATTTCTTCCTAATTCAAATCAGCCAGAGATATAATACTTCCCTGCGTATTTTTACTTGTGATTAGAGAACAAAAATTAATTAATTATGTGGAAAAAACACACGTGTAGTCTTTGCATGGATTAAACAGTGATAATTTTCTGTTGACCAATCGTAAACTTTGTCAATCTAATGCGGCAGTGTTGTTCCACACAATCCAAGAAAGATAATGTTTCCAAAAATCGAATTGGTGGTCCCAGTGGATATGAAAAAAAAAACGCTGACTGTTTAAATCAGTCTCCCAATAACTTGTCAAACGAAGAATAATTGTTTTTATATATCTTTCCAGAAATAATTTTGTTACCTGTTGAGAGTAAGTTTTGGGAAGCTCATTTCTATTCCTTTGGTTCATCTATGATTTATTTTTCCGCAGGAGGATCGATAAAAATAATAAGAAGAAATTGTTTTGATGGAAATTCGGTTGTCATAACTGAAAAGTAAATGGATTTGTTTTGACTTAGAATTTATGTACTGCTGGGGAAAGCCGAAAATACATTCCAATCATATTAAACCATGAACTTAGAAAAAATGGCAAACATTAGAAATTTATCGAAAAACTACTTTCCCAGTGTGATTAACAAAGTATTCTCGGGATTCCAACCGGGTGAAAACATTGTTCCTCGACGTTTCGATAGCGCTTAATGCCACAATCTTCACTTACAGACGACGGCAGTAATTAATTTAAATTACAGAAACAAAGTTATGATTCTAAAACAGAAGATTAGTCCGCGAGGTGTTAAATACAACAAAAACTCTTTTTACAATACCGTAAGCAAATTGAAGAAAAAACAGAGAAGGGAAAACAAGAAAACTTCGTTTATATTATAAATTCATCAAACTTTGCTACCGACATTTCAATTTTCCACTACTATAACTCTCTCAATGTCAACCTAATAAGCATTGTGTGTTCAAAATATAATAAGTATATTCATCTCAGAGTTGATTCTTGGAATTAAATGTAGCCTTGCTCCAAATACATATTTCAGGCATAGACAAGTTATCCAGTAAGAAATAAAATTGAAAAAATATTCCAATCAGAATCAAGCATGTTGAAATTTCAATCAAAATAATACCACAACTACATGGGAATAAATGTAAATAAATGAAATTCTGATATTAAATTATATTATAAACAAGACTTACATATAATAGCATGAAAATATAAATTATATATACCTTTCAAGTCATGGAGTCTTCAATTAAAAGTAAACACAGGATCACTTCAGCTATTCCACTGTAGAAAATATTTCAAACGGTGAAACAACTTCTTCGAGGTCAATGTGCCATTATTCCACATTACCCCCATTAAGAAACCATTTTTTTTTCTTTTGAGATTTAATTCATTGAAATCACTCATTCATCATTTCACATAAGCAGTGGAATAATTATCACTTTTCATTTTGACACAAATTACCATATTCCTCAAATATTTGTTCTCAGATCTTGATATATCGATTAAATGTTTACTGCATTTAAGATTGAAATAAATAAAAACGATTCGTACATAATTATTCATCCCGGAAAAGGAACTTCAGGAATGGATTAGGAATTCAGGTGAAAATAACTAAATAAAATTTACATATAAATATAACTTTTTATTTTGTCAAAAATAAAATCATTCATAAAAAAGACATCTGATTTTAAAATCACATCTGCCACAGAGCTTTAGCACCATGGTGCATCATGATACAAAGTAGAAAATGGCATTTAAAAATTTCTTCTATATACAAAAGCTTATTATGCTGCAGGTCACTTTGGGAAATATGAGGATTCAGTTAGCAGATCCAAAACACAAACTTCTAAAAAGGCACATTGCATAACTGGAAAGACATTTGAACTATTACAATGATTGTGAATAGATTATAACTCTTTTCAGCTATAAATAATGCTGTCGAATGGAAAAGGCAAATCTTATGCAAATCAACTTGCAGCTAAGATAATTCGAAAAGTTAAGGTACAAAAATGACTCTTCCTAAATACTTTGAAAAACTCCCTGCATTGGGTAGCATCAAGCTTACATATCTTTGTATACAAAAATCACATATTCAAATTACATATACATATAAAGAATATCCATCCCACATGTGGGCTGTGACTAGATGCACAATTTGCCTTTAAAGAAATTGTCTATATTAAAGGGGCTCTTTCCATTCGCTTTAAACCCATTCAAGCCCAATTAATAAATTCTAGGAATGCATTAAAGAACAACTACGCCGATGACGTTTGCAAAATAACAGCATACGGTTCCGTTAGCCGTTTAATACTAATCAGTTCGACAATAGACGTTAGAATTCTAGCTTTCCAAGCTAACCTGTCCTTCGAACGGCTGCCAGTCACGTGGTACGTTTGAGGCTCTTACGCAAGTTTCTTCGTATTCCTTGCACGAAGCAGCAAGCACACACGACAAATCTGCAGACTTGCAGAATTCCTCTTCCAACCCGTACGACACGAAACAAGGATCACATTTCAGAAATTTTGCGACACCATAATTTGACAGCCACTTTGCATATGGTCCATCACTTGCTCCTTAAGTCGACACACCTGCTCCTTCAACTTGTGCACAACACTGCCCAATTCAGAGTTTTCTCCTTTGAGCATCTTAACTTTGTCCTCTAGCCTAGAAATACGCTCCAACTTCCTCCGCCTGCATTTCGACGCGGCTATCCTGTTGCGTTGCCTCTTACGTTCCAATTTAATTTTCTCTTGGCATTCCATGTTGATGGGTGAGAGAGGCGGAGATGAGCCCAGAGAAGGGACGGTTTGGGGCTCGTCCTTCACGACTACGTCAGGCGGTGACATAACGACTCCATACGATGACAGCGGGGGAAACGTCGTCTGCGGGATCACGTGGCCGCCTCCAGCATGTGGTTCCAGGGTCGTGTAGGTGACACCGCCGCCGCTGCTGGTCACGGGGACGTCGAGTCCGGCACTCATCTGGCTAGAATCGCTCGTGTGCAACTCGTTGAGCGCTTCGACGAAACCACGCGCGTAAAGCTCCTGCTCTTCGGTAACCGTCCGAGGAAACAAAATTTGGGTCGGAGTAGGCATCGTGGTAACCATCCCATTCTGCTGCGCGATGATCAGCTTCTCCAGTTCTGGCGACCCAAGTTTGAGCAGGTTGAGATCCGGCGAAGACAGAACCGGAGGCCCATTGGACACGGCCGCGCTGAACCTGGGTCTCTTGTTCTGCGTCGGACCGCGACCACCGGCGTTTAGGTCGAGCGTCAGGTTACGCTTCATCTGGTTGAAATCGCCCAGCTTTGCTTGGAAGGTCGCAGGATCGTCATAAAACGTTGTCTCCATTCTAGGAGGAGCACAGTTACGGACCATCTACTACAGGTCCCCGCTACTAACACCACAACAATAACAAGTTGAGTCACTACCGATCAATAGGCAAGAGCGCCGTGGCGGGCGACTGTAACACCACAAACGCACGACTGCTAAAGGCACACTACTCGCCACAGCGCTCTCGAACGACTATGTATCAAGCTAGAGCCTACAGCCTATATTAAGTGACTCATGAGTTCTATCTTTAGACATAACGTCATCCGCACGATCCTATTGGCTGCCGATGACGGCATTTCTCCCACCATGCCGCCTCGTTTCCAAAGCCCATTGGCTGATTCGCAAGCACCGTCTGCTCATGCGTACTGGCGCGCTTCTGACAGTTGTAACTTATTGCGAGTGCTGCATCCAAATGTGAACAAGTAATTTGGCAGTTAAAACGAAATTGTTGAGCATTGTATACGTCATTTTGCCTCCAGAACACTTCATACTAAGAGCTGAAACACTTTTTCCCAAAATTATTCAATATGAATATATTTTCTGAGTTGTATTTAAAAATGAAAACCTTTACATTAATTCAAACACATAACGTTCTACTATAATTTATGGCTGTATATTTTTTATGCTGATAAGAAGGATTTAAATCTTCATCTCAGTAATGATTGAAATGTGTAGATTGCCATTTTTCCTCTTGAAGAAAACTATGTCTAAGCCTGAAATGTTGCTTTGAATCTTTATTATTTTTTTTCTTCTCTCCTAAATTTGAAAAAAAAAAGGTTGCTCAATTTCATACTTGCCTCATAGACAACAGAATTCACAAGAAAAATGTTAAAATTCCATTGTCAACAAACATAAACTGCAAGGAGGTTTTTCTATCTGTGTTGGTGTGAAGTATGAGTGTTAACTAAATAAGTCTATTTAGAATGTAAAGTTTACAAGAACTAATTCTATTTTATACAATCATCTCTGAAGAAAATTATCAATATATCTATTCAAAAGAACTTAGTTGACAATGATTGGTGCACTTAACACAGCTCAAACTTAGTGCTAGTTTTCAGTGCAAATATATCCAATATAGTGTTTGATTGAAGTTTAAAATTGTCTTTTAAATATAGTAGTACAAACAAGTTACCTTCAGTTCAAAGTGTTGATTTTGTCTACTTCAATACAATAAAATATAGAATGAAAATTTTATGTCTGATACAAAATAAGTGATAATATATATACCACACAACATTTCTGGGATCCTTGTCCCTTTCTTTAGGTGCTAAGAAGAGCCTAGAATGACACAACAGCACTGTTCATTTGACAAAACTAAAAAGTTTATTATTAGCAATAAAATATAGTTGAAACAAGTTGTTGTTATCAGGCAAGTTTTATTATCTTTCTCTCTAATTTTGTTTTAGTGTCATGAAATTTGATGTAACTCAGTGTGAATATAATGTAAGTTAATTTCCATTGAGTTAAGCTTATTTAAAATTTATGAATATACACAACTAAGTGACATGGCAGCTGATAGTTTATGCTCACCATTTTATATATGCTCATAATAATATTGTTATTACATCTAAACAAAGAATATGTTGATATAGTTAACAAAAATTAATAGTCTCTACTTCAAATTTCAATCACATACATATAATTTATATATAGAAAAGAAAGAGAGTTGTCAGTATGCTTTACCTAAATGAAGAATGGTTACCATGATGAATATGATACATAGTTCACATTTTTTGGAGGTGTTTTACTCTTTCAATATATAGACTGCTCATTGTATTGTTTGACTTTATATACAAAGTCAAATAATGAAATGATCATATTGATGACCGAGTGATCCGTTCAGAACTACTGTCCTGAAGAAGGGGATCAGGTCCTCAAAAATTTGACATATTTCTTCCCAACCTTCAAAACCAAACAAAGTCTCCCACAAGAAAATGTCATGACCATGGAAAAATAACAGAATAAAACACACACATACACACTAGAGGTGGAAGATAAAAAGTGAAGAAAATTAAAGTGAGTGAGATTGATACTTGCACATTAACAACATAACACATTGTGACAGTCAAAATAATTGGTACGTAAAGGTAAGATATAGATTAGATGGCTTACCTGACATTGTAAGCACAACATTCAGACCTACTGTCTTGAAGGACAGGACTCAAGACCTCTAAATATTGACACGTTACTTGGTCCCAGCATGGCAACTCCAACTTTCAATTTAAAGTAAGTTAGCCACTCTCCATCACCCTTTCCTATCCAATTGAATTAATGTATAAATACACATAATTCATGCCTGGCCAGCACGCAGTTCAAATCTTCCTTTCTGACCAAAGGGGCTCAGGCCCTCAAAAATTTGAACTTCCATCTATGCCAGACTCGATCGACTATTGATTTCAGGTAAGCATTGCTGTCTCTCTTTCCTATCCAAATGTGTTATTTAATTTGACTTCATCATTTTTTGCCAAGTTTTGTATATATATATATATATATAAATCTAGTAATGTTGATGTGGTATTGTCAAATTAATTAACTCCTTTGGACAAGAAAGAGTGACAGCAGTTGGCTTACCTTAAACCATAAATAAGTTGGTGTTGCCAGGCTGGGAAGCAATAATGTATCAAATTTTGGAGGGCCTGTGACACCTTCTTCAGGACAGGACTTAATATTGTATAAATTTTTAATTGGAAAAGGAATTTTGAAGAAATGAAAATAAATTCATATAAAACCTTTTTATTTACATTTCACACTGAAGTAGAAAAATTATAATACAATATGAAAAATATATATCCCAGCACTTGTATCTGCTGTATTCTTTCCAATAAGCAAGCAATTCCTGGAACAAAGGTAAATGCTAGTATAAAAAAATTAATATACTGGGTTTTGGATCAAGGTGGGTTTCAGAAAGTAAAAGTATAAGAAATATAACTGTGTACAAATCAAATTAGTTAAAATGAGAAATATTAATTTTTGAACAATTTCACTAGTAGTCAACCGTAGGTTTTCCCAGTGTAAATGTTGGATGAAATTCTCTCAGGATTCCAGCCGGGTAAGATTGTCGACAATCTTACCCGGCTGGAATCCCGAGAGAATTTCATTCAATTTCACTAGAATGTTCTAAATTTCAAAAATTGAAAGAAATTTAACTTCTGAACTGCACAAGAGTAAATAACCATTCCATCAATATAATAATGGTAACTATCAATATCTGACATTCAAATAGTAAAAAAAATTTCAAGTTTGTATTTTTGCTGAAAGAACACACAACACATTAATTGCAAATTACAAATTTAAGGATAAACAAAAGTCCCATTATGTTTTAAATTATCTGGTACAATTAAACTTAATTCATATTACAGAAGTCTAAAAATGACACAATAACACACAGAAATCTGACACCAGAAATGGATTTAGGGTTCATTTTCTTGTGTGTAGAAAGTTCATGTAATAAAATGGCAAGTCAATATTGCACATATTTGATATCTATAATTTGTGAATATTGCTATGGGAATGAATCAATGTATGTATTTATATGTGACATAAAATAATTGATTTGTATAGGAAAGGGAGATAGTGAGTTAATGACTGACCTGAAATTGAAGTCCTGTGTCACTATGTCAGACAGGAATGAGTTCAAATTTTTGGAGGTGCTAACCTTCTCCTTTAGGAGATAGTTGTACCTCATGCTGTATGGTTACAGCTTAGTGTTCAACATAAGATTTGACTTTTCCAATAGCACACTAGATTTTGAACATTGCAATTTCTAAGTTCACTTCTCTTTTGTCAGCATACCATTCAACACATACTAATAGTAACGCAGACAACAATACCAAGAGATAATTCTGAATGAAAATTGTGAAACAGCTTACCACTTTGTTACTTAAGAGTAACACTAATGATTTGGATGTCATCGTATGGCTTATCAGTAACAGGGTTGGTCTTCGCTGTACTTATATTTTGTACTACTTCCATTCCCTTAACAACTCTACCAAACACAGTGTGTTTATTATCCAACCAGGGCTGTAATAAAACCAGTTTGAATATATTACTAATGAGCAGCATACAATAGCTAAATATAATAATACTAATTTGATAAATAAGTAACCAAATAAAAATAAAAATTAAGTGACACAATAAACACCACTCAATGTTTCTGCAATTTTGTAGCGTTTTTATAGGTGATTCAAAAACATTGAGTTTTGTCACACGTTTGTATGGTGGTGTTCTTGTGCTCTTGCAACCAATTTTGCAGAAATGTGTGGTATCACTTATTTTTGTCTGTTATTTAGTTACTTATCTTATTAGTATAATTTTAAATGAAGTTTTATATTTTTATACTCTTTAGTCAAAAAATGTAATGATTCCATAATCTACCAACTAATTGTAAAGTACAAAAACTAATACTGATATAGACCTATTTAAGTATTACATATTATTATTATTATAAATTGTGCAAATATAAACTATAATTCATCCATTTTCCACATACACCAGCTCTTGAAGACTAGAAAATTAATATTTTGGCAATTATGATTTAGAAATATTAAGTTTATTGCAGTGGTATTGTGCAGATTAATTCTGGGTCAATTTCAACTAAAGTCTGTATTTTAATAAATTAAGCATAGTGGTAATGTATATATCTTCTATTAACTATTATAAACAGTAATCAACATCTGCAATTTACAATGTGACATTGATGTTTAATATTTTAACCTTCATTTAATCAATCTGTCCCAAAACTACTTATTCATACACTAAGAAAATAAATCAGTCACCGAGTGCACAGTATGAATTTTCAATTAAGAAAGTATATGCACACAAGACTAAAATTCACATAATTGTTTGTGAAAGAATTAGAAAAGTAACTTCAAGTGTATTCCAATAAAGTAATATTTCATATTATTAGAATAATAAGTAGTCCAATGTTGTAGATACACAAGCTGGATCTGAATCATATTGTATAAATTAAAAGATTTATTTAAGTCTGTAATGAAAAATATATTTAATTGATTAAATATAAGTTGAACATACTGTGGGAATGACAGTAATGAAGAACTGACTGCCATTTGTGTTGGGCCCGGCATTAGCCATGCTGAGTGTGTAAGGTCGATCATGTCTCAAAGTGTGATGAAATTCGTCTTCAAACTCTCCACCCCATATACTTTCTCCACCAGTTCCTGTGCCTGTAAACATAAGACACTTCATATATTTAATATAATCTGGCAATTTCATTTAATAAATAAATATAAAACGCAAAAAATGTCAGCAACTACAACTTGAAATACCAAAGATGAAAGTACTCAGATATAGCTCCTTCCCACCTTATAAATCTCTTGGTATTAACACTGATATCCCCTCAATGAGTTCTCCAACCACCATCTCAGCCAAGAAGAACAGAAATATATATTCCACAAATATAACTTTAATCATATTGTCACTGACACCTCAAAGAAAAGGTCTGGAGCAACCATTCTCCATCGACTTTCCTCAACCCATCAGCCTCCATACTAACTGCCAAATTATTTGCTATACACATGGCAATGATTCTCATATCATCAACTAAAACAAAGCACATCATACTTAACTGGCCGCCAAACCTCCTGAAACCACACCCCCAAAAATCCTCACTGACAGCTGGAAGCTAGCCCAAAGCTAATTATCTCTATGATGAAATTAGCACTGGAGCAAACTCAAAGCATGCAGAATCTACAGGTCAGTTACAACTTCAGAGCTATGTACTTTAACCCAGAATCAAGTATATATATATCATATCTAGACACAGAACAGACCTCTCCGAACTAACCCATATTTAGATCTCCCCCTACTTGTCGATGTAACACCCTGATCTCCATAGCTCATATCATTGAATCCTGTATTAAATATGCAAAAATCAGAGAACAAATACTGAAAGAACGTACCCTCAACTTAATTACACACACTGCAGCATACCAAGAAGGAAACATCGAGTACATGAAACATAGTAACTACTACGCCAAAATATAAAGTCCCAACAAATGTAATGTAATATATATCATGTAAATGTATCATATGTAACTGTCACTAATGACCTAGCTGTTAATGCAACACCAAACAAAATAAATTAAAAAAGAAAACATTTATTACCTGTTGGGTCCCCAGTCTGCACCATAAATCCTTTAATGACTCTATGAAAAATATGACTATTGTAATAGCCATTTTTACTATGAACACAGAAATTTTCCACTGCTCTAGGACATTCTTTTGAAAACAGTTTTACATGAATGTCGCCAAGTGCTGTATGAATAATTGCATTATCATAAAGACGTTGCACACCTGTAAAAACATAAAATAAGAAATCAATTAAATTTTGGGTATATACTACAAAATAGAAGCAAGCAACAACAATGTGTAAACAAATAAATTATTTGCTAATGAGAACTTTCCTAGTGAATATGCTGAATGCAGTGTTCTTAGGTTTCAACTTGGACTGTAGTTTGATGAAAAGGTTTGACAGACAGTTACATCATCATCCAAGACCATGTCAGTCATATTTATATCTTCTCTACCATGGACCTGATACACTCTTTCCTGATCATGTTTTTGGTATTATTTAAGAAACAGGCTTAGAGGGTAATCCATGTTGTAATCACTTTTTTAACTAGGGTCCATGGATATAGTCCAAGGAACCTACCCGGAATTAATCGACTTTTATAATATCAAGGTTTGAATCCCAGTTGTCAAAACTATTGCCTGGGCTAAAACCCATGAACAATGCATTCAATTAAATTTATAAACGAATATAAAATGAATAATCACCCGATGATTCAGTAGCAGAAATAATGTCTTCTTTAGAAGGTTTTTCATTGAATATATCCCGTTCTGCATCCTGACTCTTTGTATCTTCAGGTTCTCGTCTGATAACCAACCAAATAAAACAGGTGTAAAGAAAATACAAGTACATACGGAATTCAGATTTAAAATTCAACATATCTATCATTATAATTACTAATAACTCCAAAATTATTTGATTTTTTAAAATAGGAGTCTTATAATAAAATAAAAAACTAACCATGATTTACATACACAACTATAACCTCAATAACAGATACTTAAAAGTATTTTTCTATTTAAGTTGAATGTTTTATGTTAAAATTTTAAAAAAAAACTAAGTATGCCTAAATATTACCTAGTAAAAATATAAAATCTATTTTTTTTAAATGCTGTGCAGAAAACTGTTGGATCTGCTCTAACAGAATCAAGTGTTGGGTTTTCAGATGCTTCCATTTCTACAGTAAGAGCAGCCTTAGATTTTCTGCCACGACCCTATGAATAATTAAAATATTTTTATACAAATTTTGTTAATATGTACATATTGAACCATATCAAGGAATTAAAATTACCTGAAATAATGTTAACTGAAGAAGTCTCAAGTTTTCTGGTTTTCCAATCATTCTGACACAACGATTTGTATGCAAATTCACAACTTTGACTCCTAACATAGTCGCATACATAACAAAATTTCCACTTTCATCAAATACTATATTTGCTAAATTGATGGCTTCAGATTTTTCCAAGTCACGTTCTGCTGCCATTCTGGGTAACATTAAATCATAAATATGAAACATCTAATTTCACAAAATTAAAGCACTAAAACAATCTACGTATTTTTAATTCAGTATACATGAATTGTAAAATTAAGATTATACCAAATTAAAATGCTCTATTTTTCACTTCTATGTTGTTTCTAAAAGTTGGTACATTTTAAGCAAGTATTTTTTAAATGAATATATTTGTTTAAAAAATTCTTTTCATTAATCACAAAATGGAAATGTAAGTCACTTATCTATAAAGCTACATTATTCCATTTTCCTATACAAATTTTAATTGACCACAAAATATATCAGCTTTGTTCAGCATTTAATCAATTTGCTCTTCATAATCAGAAGATCATTGAATCATTGCCATAATGCTTTAATATTTGTCATTCGACATTAGTTTCTCAAATTGAAATTTTCAAAGGACTTCGTAAGTATGACTAATGTAAATAGTTTTGAAAATTGTGCATCAAAAGTGCAGAAGGATCTTGAATTATTTGTTATATCTGTATAGTTAATTTTAGGACTTCTTTCACTATTTACCATGTTGATACATAAAATACTATTAACTAGCAAACATTTTTTCTTCATAGAAAGGTCATATCTTATAGTTATTATAAAACTAATTGTCCTTCTCCTTGTTTCTTTATCATATAGCTTTCAGCTTCTGCCATTATCAACTATAAAACAGAGAATAATTTATATGACAGCAACTATATATACATTTATACATAAATGAAATCAATATTCAAAAATAATATCAATATAAGGTCTGTCCATCCTCCTGTCAAAATAATATGGGCATTTTGTTTATTTACACATCACATTAAACAACAGGGCTCCTGAATCTAAAATTTAGCTATTTAAAATTATTTTATTTTAATGTGATGGTTAAATAACAAAATGTCCATATTTATATTAACAAGAGCCTGTCAATTTGGTAAATAACTCTCCAACGTTGATATCACTTATGATTATTGATTTCATGTATGTATATATAAATTATTGTATGTTTTCTGGTTGATAATGGCAGTAGCCGAAAGCTACATCTATTAAATACATGAATTTATAAATAAACAAGGAGAAGGACAAATTGATATTACAACTATTAATTAGATAAAGTAGTCAATTAACAGAAAGATTAAAAAAGTATTTTTTCAAAAATTTGAAATTTAATTTTCAATTTAAATTGCTCAAATCTAATTAAACAAGTGGAACAGTAGAATATAAATACTTTATATAAACTAAACAATTCAAATTTTCATTCTCAAGTTATGAAACATTTTAAAAGAAAAACACTAAATACTTAAAATTTCAATAAGTGGTTTAATTACTATGCAAATGAATATATTTATAAAAAATTACAATATTAATGTATTCTTAGTATTAATTAACGTATAAAATGGACAGCTTACTTAAACTAAGCAAAATATATTACTGAATACTTTTTCTATAACTAAATGGCTCAAATATAATATGAAGATTGTATTCTGAAATAAATAAAATTATTATACCTTCTGCCAAATTCCATATTAGGCAACTGCTGATGAATTTGTTGCAACTCTGTAAATCTCTGAAGAGACTCATCAAATATCCTACTTAGTTTACCCGTTAAAAATGTAAAGACACGAACCTGGAGAATGTAAATAGAAGTCAGTCATTTCCTTTTCTAGAAATATAAGATTTTGAATGTTTTAAAGCAGTACACTTTGTTGATTTTGAGATATTATGCTACAAATTGTCAAAGGTTGGTAAATATTTTAACATATACCAGATTAACATAAGTTTGATTTTATTTATATTCAATTTCCCTTCAAAAGTATTTTGCAGACCCAAGATAGTTCATATTACAATATATTATTACCTTTCTGTCAGCAGAAAGTGTAGCAAACTTTTTCCCATCAGGAGAAAAGCAAAGTCCAGTTGGAAACGTTTTGTTTTTGACAAATTCATACAGATCAGTATCTAATTTTGATTCAAACTGAACACATTTTGGAAATTTGTAATCAGTTTTTGGTCCTGTCCAATATTCCAAAATACCAGATTTATCTACTGACACGACCACTTCAAATGTAGAATTGTACTGAAAATAAATATTACTTTAATATAATTGTGTGTCACAGTTTCATTTCATGAATATTTTAAGAATTACCTTAATTACTACAACAGGACTTGTGTGTAGCTTCTCAAATACATGCAATGGAGTATTTGTTCCTTGGCCATCATAAATGTACATCTTATTAGATGCAGAATCTGAACTGTAAGATTCAAAATAGAATGCCTGAATTTCAAAATCAGCATGTTTATCTTTTATATAAAATATATTTTTATTATATTATCTTTTTTAAATAAAGAGTGATTTTTACATTCACAATATCCCAGTTCAGAATATTTTTCTGTATCAAATGAGTCAAAGGAAAATAAGCTGTCAACTCAATCTAGGGTTCCTATTGAGCATCTCCTATTTCTATAAAATTTCACTACAAAGTAACCAGAGACCTAAAACTAAAATAGATAAATATCAGACATCACTGTGCTTTGGATCACAAACTATATGCCTTAGTCCATAGTGCTGTTGTTCAACAGCAATACACATGCTAAAAGAATACCCAACTTTGACAGAATGTCTACTAGTATAAATCATAAAATAAAACTCGTTTTGCATACCAAGACAACAGCTTTTGTGCTGTCAATCCATCTGCAATTCAAAAACTTTAACTGCAAATAAACACCAGTGAAAATTTTCATATGAAATCAAAATCATGCTTTGCCTACCCATAACTTAAGTCAATACAGTTCAGAACAGTTACAACTTATCCAACATGTTCTATACATCATGGCCCCCATATTCATTCTTATGTGTTAGGGAAAATGACTTTTTAACTTCCTTACAACAAATAAAAAGATATAACAGTAAATATATGACAAATTAAAATTTGATATACATATATATAATTAAAAGGAAATAATTAATTAATAAACAGAAATTTGGACTCGCATTGTCAACGGCATAAAACACACAGGTTGTACACAAGAATATGGCAAGAATGCCATGTTTGTACGTAATTGTAGGCTGTTTGGTTCGCTAGGTGCATATAGCAGAGTCTATGGGGAGGTGAGGTCCAGGAAAGTCGTCTTGGAAATATAGCAGTGGATAGACGAATAGTATAATATCCAGGAAGTGTCTGGATACATGTAACAGCAGCTAAAACAGTTTGAACATTTTCCAAGTTGCAGTCTGTGAAATAATCACGTAATACTCAACACTAAATATTTAGAGCACAGAGTCTAAATTGTTATATTTTTGATTTAGACCATTGTCTTCAATTTTGGCACCCCAGGCAACCAGCAGTTTGTAAACTTCGGAACGAGCGAATAATATTTCCTAAACAAATAGTGAACCCTTTGCAAACTAAAAGTGTTTATTAGAATCAGTGTTAAAAATGTCTATGAAGTGTGATAAGTGTGTGTGTACGAACGAGCCAAATTTCCTTGAGTACCAAAGATAGTAAGTTAAAATTTCACAGAATTACTATTTGTAAACTCTAAGTAAAGGTATTATCATCAGATTTCGAATTTCATTCAGAATTTGAAGTTCATATTTTATGTGCTTTTTTTACATTGCGGACTGCAGCCGGCCAGTGCATAGAATGGTGTAACACTCCTTCCTGAAGATGGAGGCTGAGAGCCTCCGAAAATTTGAAGAACAACCTTCAGTTCCTCATGGCGGCACCGCACTTCACTTTCAGGTAAGTCACAACCTATCTCTCTATCCTTTCCATACCAATATTTTTGACAATGTCACATTCTTACAATATATATATATATAATCTTTGGATAGTGAGGAAAGATAGAAATAAATAGGAGAGGAGCATTTAATAAAAATAACCACATAAACCGAGATTGGTGTCTTTTGGGTTTATCAAAGTATTTGACTTCAATCCTGAGACATTCACAATATGAATATAAGTCACTCAATTAAGGTACAGTGAGTCATTATACCAATTATAATTCTGTCAGTGTAGGTACAGTAACCTTGAAAAGATAAATGTTACTTCTATCATACAAACATGAAGGAATAATGAAAACAATTTATATGGGTGATAATAATGTAATTTTATTGTCCCTATATATAAGTGTCATGCACTTAAATAATTTTACAGAATTTTTTTTCACTCTAGTGTAGTTATTTATTTTAATTTATTCCAAAATTGATCATAATTGTCCAAAAAATACTTATTAGTCTTTTTAAATTCAGTATCACATTTTAAATGTGTATGTCTATGTGCCCATTGACATGCACTTTGGATGCAAGTAAAAGTGATTGAATTTATTAAGTTTTATGGGAATTAACAGGTACGCATCTGTATACATGTTTGAATGATTCTTGATGTAATCAATTTGTAGTTATTGTTTTTTACGTTTGCAGATGAATATGGCTGGTAAGTCGGAAGCTAATGTTGCATTTTGACGAATTGAATAATGGATTTATGTTGACTATATATGATTGATTAAATTATTATATTATTGAACAGTTATCAATCAGTCTAAAGAAAATTGAAGTAACTATAGTTTAAAGAAAAGATGGACTTCACAAGACAAAACAAATAGCAAAAATTGACATTAAGAAAATGACAATGCAAATGATTTCAATGTTGAAATTTTGAATGTCAAAATGGGTTTGGTTCATCATGATTCACCAAATTTGTGTTACTTTTCAAACATAAAATTAGGTATATTGGCACTGATAAGGTTATGAATAATTTGAGCAAGATAGCTTCCCTGAGAACCATAAAAATTAAATCGAAATAGTACATATTCAGTAGAATCATATATTCCATCAATAAATAGAAAAACAATATGGTGGTACTGCAATCTCATGGTCTTAAGCATACACTTATATTTAGGGTAAAATCTCTGAAACACTAATCAAAAGACAAAGCTCAATTTCTCTGCTGGACTATGGAAATCCTGGATAAAATACAAAGATCGAGTTTAGGATTCAAAGCACAAGCTATTTTTCACATGCTTCATGGTCAACTGAAATGAGCACCACTCCAAAAAAATTAACATAACTTGTTCAAATTTTGAAACTAGTCTGGACAAAAGATTGTGCTAGGCTAAATATGACTTTTAATTTACATTGTAATTTTTTTAGAGAACTTATCATATATAAATAAGAGTATGGTTTTTTTAAATTAGATTAATATTTAAGGTATAGCAGTGAAGTGAGTGCAGAAAACTGTAGGACACCTTTCATATTCTTCTTGATACTTTATATTTATTAGTAGTAAGAAGTTGTAATGGAGTAATTTTTCCCTTATTTATTTTATGTCCATATTTGTATATAGTTTGTGATCCTTCATTGTATGTATTTTAAACATTGAGGCTGAGCTTTGTCCAATGCAATTCAATAAATATATCTACCTATTTGTGTCTACTTTGTGGTAAAATGCCATGGAAATTGGAAGATGACTGAGTACACATGCAGTAAAGAGCTTCAATTTTTTCAGGCTGAAATTTTTTTGTCCAGGGTATTATTGAAATTGGAAATGCTGAATGGTGATATTAACTATATACTTATTGGTCTTGAATTATGATACTTATAAGAGGAAAGCATTAGTAATTTCTTATATTATCCATCGTTCATACCATAGCCACAAAAACCAATAACATACTTACACAGCAATAACTGATATGGCATCACCTGGGCAGTGAATCCATTCACAGCACAATGGTGAGTAATCAAGACGCATCATATTTATCATATCTGTAATATGAAGGTCATGATTATATGTTTATTGAAATAGTATGTTAATATCCTGCAATACAAGAAAACAATGCAATATTGGTTAAGAAGCTGCCTATTTTAAAAATATATTTAAAAATTAAATGTAACATATGATAGAATACTGTACTGATATCTAGTAATATTAACAACAGAATTCTCATAATGGAAATTTTATATGTTCATTAATATTTGCTATATTCAAGAATAAAATTTAAATGCTTTAAAACTATCATAAATATCACCATATACAGTATATACAATAAATACTTAAAAAATATATATTTCCATAAATTAACAACAACTATGTTTTATTTTTTTAAAAAAAACATTTCATTACTTCTTTGAATACTGTAGCAAAAATTAATTGCAATACAGAATAAATTTTGAAGAGTGACATTAATTTCTCAAGTTACAATTGAGTTACATATATATGAGTTACATATATATAATTATAAATAATTTGGAGTACTCATGTTGTCATGTAGAGCAGGAAACTCAGAGCTCAAATTTTTGGACATGATATAGGAGATGCACCTCATGTTAGATGACTGCACAGTCTTGAGATTGGTAGGGCTCAGTGTAATATGAGGATGTAGGGCATTATGAATACCTGTAGGGGCAATGACTCAGCTGCGGATTGTTGGTACATAAAATTGGCATCCCTCAAGAATGGAGCCAGCTTTGAAGAACAGAAACCTTAGTTGGGAAACACAGGAATGATTGAAGTACAGAGAAACAGTGAGTGCATTATGGTATAGAATCATATCACAAGAAAACTCCCAAAGGAAGCTATACATATCCAATGGATATAAATAGCACACAGTTCAAGTACATACAAATGATAAAGAAGTGAATAAAGCATTAGAAAAAGAGAAATCCCATTTCAAATATATAATAAGGCAAAAGTTGGAAATGAATCATGATTGGTAGGATAATTTGGCTTTGGAGAAAGGGATGTGAGAGAACAGTTAATTTAGTTGAAGAATGCAAACAGTTGTTAAATAAATTCTATGAGGAAAAATCATGGAAAATCATAGGTCCAGAAACAAAAAAGAATAAGACTACATACAGCAATCAGGAAACATCCTGTAATTTACGTACATGTGGTCAATAAGTTGAAAACCGACAGCATCGATTACTGAAGAACAAGATAATCATAAATGCTAAGTTTGAATGAAGCAAGAGGAAGATAACAAAAGATCTGCATTACATAAATATTAAAAGAATACAGAAAATGTTTTAAAGTAGAAGTTAATAAAGTACAAAAATACTTTGTGATCATCAAAAATAACTCATATCACAAGTACCTACTACCTGACTACATTAGGCCTACATTATGACACATGAAAATTCACAGGAAATTACATATTAATATCAAATATACTGAAACTAGCAGAAGCAGCAACTATACAAGTCCTACCCAATATGTATACAGTGTCTCAGAGAAATGAAGGAACTGAAACATAATAATACTGTTCCACTAGAAAGGAAGTAAGAAGGTCCTGATAAATTATAGACCATCAGCATCTTATCACTTGGGTACAAGAAATTCTCCCAGATAATAACAAAACAATTACAAATGAAATGAAATATAAAAAAATTGCAAGGGGATACAGTATAAACAACCATAGCCTGTGAAGTAATGAGCAGGACAAAAGCCAGCACATACGTGAGCAATGAGGTCTACTTTACTGCATCAGGTATGCATTATAGTGGGCAAAGACAATCTACCAGGTAAACTAGCTGAGCTTACTCACACACTTCTCACCAATGGGTATACCAGGATGAAATTTAAACCAGCTTTGATCACAAAAAAAGAAAAAAAAAAACAGGCTGAGGGGCTACATGAAAAACTGGCATATTTTCCCTTTGCCAAGACCACTACAGCTAAAATTGGTCACATTTTGGCCAAACAAGGGATAAAGACAATTTTTAAGCCACTTCCAAAAATCAAGGATAAGTTAAGATGGGCTAAGGACAAGAGAGAACTAAGGGCACCAGAATGTATATGAAATTCCTTGTGAATGTGTAGCCTGCGGTATGTTGGGCAGATGATTACAACAGTGGCAAAAGGATCACTCGGCACCAGAGGTCATTAAGGCTCCACCAACCTACCAAGTCTGCTGTAACAGGACATTGTTTGGACACAGGACACACAATTCACTTTGATGAAACCAAAATAATTGAAAACATGATCTGAGAGTCAATAAGGATTTGAACAATGAACCAGTTAGTACATAGAGATACAGGGTTCCATCTAACTATTGTTTGGACACCACTGCTTAACCAGCTTTGCAGAAAAGGACCACAGGCCCTCCCACCAGATTCTCCCCCATGGCAGGGAGATGATCATTGAGCTGATTTGACCAAGTAGCAACTGGTAGCCCTAGAGGCCAGGCTGGAGGATACCCCACCACAGCGTTAAGCCTGAAAAAATCATGAAACTCCAGCTCTGGATTCAGGGCACCCATGGGGCATATAGACAGACACTTGGGCAGAGCTGGAACTTCAGCCTGGAAGGAGATGGCAGTGTTAGCCATCAAAATGTCGCTATTTGCTGATATTATCCAGGTGTAAACCTGAGAAACTTTTCTTAATTACCTCTAGTAATGGTTTTCACAGAAATTCAACAACATCAACATGTCTATAGGAATACATGCATTGGTATCCAAAGGCATAGAATGTATATATCAAATATATAATAAGGCAAAAGTTGGAAATGAATCATGATTGGTAGGATAATTTGGCTTTGGAGAAAGGGATGTGAGAGAACAGTTAATTTAGTTGAAGAATGCAAACAGTTGTTAAATAAATTCTATGAGGAAAAATCATGGAAAATCATAGGTCCAGAAACAAAAAAGAATAAGACTACATACAGCAATCAGGAAACATCCTGTAATTTACGTACATGTGGTCAATAAGTTGAAAACCGACAGCATCGATTACTGAAGAACAAGATAATCATAAATGCTAAGTTTGAATGAAGCAAGAGGAAGATAACAAAAGATCTGCATTACATAAATATTAAAAGAATACAGAAAATGTTTTAAAGTAGAAGTTAATAAAGTACAAAAATACTTTGTGATCATCAAAAATAACTCATATCACAAGTACCTACTACCTGACTACATTAGGCCTACATTATGACACATGAAAATTCACAGGAAATTACATATTAATATCAAATATACTGAAACTAGCAGAAGCAGCAACTATACAAGTCCTACCCAATATGTATACAGTGTCTCAGAGAAATGAAGGAACTGAAACATAATAATACTGTTCCACTAGAAAGGAAGTAAGAAGGTCCTGATAAATTATAGACCATCAGCATCTTATCACTTGGGTACAAGAAATTCTCCCAGATAATAACAAAACAATTACAAATGAAATGAAATATAAAAAAATTGCAAGGGGATACAGTATAAACAACCATAGCCTGTGAAGTAATGAGCAGGACAAAAGCCAGCACATACGTGAGCAATGAGGTCTACTTTACTGCATCAGGTATGCATTATAGTGGGCAAAGACAATCTACCAGGTAAACTAGCTGAGCTTACTCACACACTTCTCACCAATGGGTATACCAGGATGAAATTTAAACCAGCTTTGATCACAAAAAAAGAAAAAAAAAACAGGCTGAGGGGCTACATGAAAAACTGGCATATTTTCCCTTTGCCAAGACCACTACAGCTAAAATTGGTCACATTTTGGCCAAACAAGGGATAAAGACAATTTTTAAGCCACTTCCAAAAATCAAGGATAAGTTAAGATGGGCTAAGGACAAGAGAGAACTAAGGGCACCAGAATGTATATGAAATTCCTTGTGAATGTGTAGCCTGCGGTATGTTGGGCAGATGATTACAACAGTGGCAAAAGGATCACTCGGCACCAGAGGTCATTAAGGCTCCACCAACCTACCAAGTCTGCTGTAACAGGACATTGTTTGGACACAGGACACACAATTCACTTTGATGAAACCAAAATAATTGAAAACATGATCTGAGAGTCAATAAGGATTTGAACAATGAACCAGTTAGTACATAGAGATACAGGGTTCCATCTAACTATTGTTTGGACACCACTGCTTAACCAGCTTTGCAGAAAAGGACCACAGGCCCTCCCACCAGATTCTCCCCCATGGCAGGGAGATGATCATTGAGCTGATTTGACCAAGTAGCAACTGGTAGCCCTAGAGGCCAGGCTGGAGGATACCCCACCACAGCGTTAAGCCTGAAAAAATCATGAAACTCCAGCTCTGGATTCAGGGCACCCATGGGGCATATAGACAGACACTTGGGCAGAGCTGGAACTTCAGCCTGGAAGGAGATGGCAGTGTTAGCCATCAAAATGTCGCTATTTGCTGATATTATCCAGGTGTAAACCTGAGAAACTTTTCTTAATTACCTCTAGTAATGGTTTTCACAGAAATTCAACAACATCAACATGTCTATAGGAATACATGCATTGGTATCCAAAGGCATAGAATGTTTCCATGATCATCCAAAAATTTCCAAATTCAGATTTATAAAGTATTTTATTACTTATAAATATGTATATGAACCACATACAATCAAACACATGGAACCATTTCAACCAGCCTTATGGCACAATCTGGGAATAAACACTGTGGGTATAATCTCTTAGGAGAGGGTTGGAGGTAGGTGGCATTTTTAAGCTGGGAATAAACACTGTGGGTATAAAATATCCACAGCTTTCTCAGGAGAGGGTTGGAAGTAGGTGGAATTTAAATATAACATGTAAATAAGCAATGTTAGTGTTGAATAAATAGTTTTCTGAACCACTAAGATAAATAGTGTCAATGTTGATGTAGTCTAATTTCAACTTCTAATGGTATGAGAGGGGAGTACCCCTAAGGGTGTGGATAGAAGGGGTAACATTAAAATAATGTGAAAGCAATGGAGACTGTTGCTGAATCCACAATTTTATAGGTCATTGATTTCAACACTGACATTAACCCTGCTAAAAAGAATGAAGACTTTCCCGATTGAATGTATTGCTGAACAAAAAGGAGGGCTGCCTGCTCTCGCCCTGATGAACAGATAACAATGAGCCATCCTATTCAGGCACTGTGCTCACTATGAAGTGAGCAACTGAAGACACATGGATCCATTTGAAGTAAGTAGAAATGCTAGAAACCACACAAAGATATTAAAAGTAGCAGAATGAACAGATGTAGTTGAATGAATGGCAACAGTCAGGACACATTGAAAGAAAGCAACCCACAGTACATGGTCTATCAACATAATGCATTGGTACTCATAAGGCCATTAACAATCAAGAAGACATCTATTCTATAGGTGGGACAGAGAAATTATTAAGGTTGCAGAGAGTATCTGGAATTGCCCAAGATTGTAAATGTTGGTGTAGAAGTGTGTAAAAGGACAAATCTAAAAGATACATAAGGGAGTTTACACCCTGAAAAATAGCTTAAATTTATTGTGATGTTGTGTGGCCCATGTTGAGTGAGTTTTCATACCACATGGAAATTGAAAAATAAGAGAATTATTAGAACATTATTCACATCAAATATAAAATTTTCTTACCAAAATTAACAACATCAAATACTTTCATTGATTTATCACTTGAAACTGAACACAGCAAACTTCCACTAACATTTGCTGATAAGTCTTGAATAGAACCTAAATGACTTCGAAAATGTTTAATAAATTCTATTAGCTCTTCTATTTTCTTCCAAAATTTAATATGACCATCACTACTTCCAGTTATTATGAAATCTGTCCTAAAACAAAATTAACTTACAATATAAACATTTTTAAAAACATGAAATTCAGAATATTAATACTAAATTTACAATTATTTTATAATGCAATTATAAAATAATGCAATTATATTTAAGAAGAATGATAGTTAAAATTTAAATACAAATATTCTGAAAAATTAATATGAAAGAAACTGGCATAATGTATTTATTAACATTGCAAATAGGTTAATTTAAGCTTAATTAATTCCAATGAACATATTTTTCAATAAATCACTGCAAAGCATGTGACAATAATCTTTATAAATAAAATCCTAACATATTTATTGTTTATTGAAAAATTTTAACAGGATATCTAAAAAATGGCTGAGCAGATTTCAATGAGTTTTTATATATTTTTTTCACACACATGTAATGGAGCCAATTTTAAATTATTTTAAAATTCTAAGTAGCAAACAGCTGTTTTCATCATTTCCGAAGAAATCATTGGCTAAGAAAATAGAGGGGAGTTGGACAGATGGAAGGGGAAGCAAGGTTTTGAGGGTG
This sequence comes from Zhengitettix transpicula, assembly GCA_037074705.1. Taxonomy (NCBI): domain Eukaryota; kingdom Metazoa; phylum Arthropoda; class Insecta; order Orthoptera; family Tetrigidae; genus Zhengitettix; species Zhengitettix transpicula. The sequence goes on along the minus strand of CM073594.1, from coordinate 77,772,748 downwards.
AAAACTCAAAAACTGAAGAGTTATATTTGTGCATTACGAGAGTAAATAATTTTTTAACATTGGGAGAGTTAGTCATGTTTGAGCTGTAAAAGAGAAGTAGTCGTGTTTGAGCTGTAAGAGAAGCAGTTGCTTTGAAGCCTAGAGAAATAAAAGAACAAGATAGAGTCCATGTGTGGTGAAAAAACTGTAGGACCTCTCCCCACTTGCCCACTTCTTATTGCAGAAAATACCATAAAGTCAGAATAATAGTAAATATACTAAGCTGGACAGTAAATATAAATTGCAAATTTGTAGGTTATGCACATTTCATTGTACAGCCCACTAATTCCTACAGAGTACAAAATTCATTAAATGAGTGCATTTTTTATATAAATCAAAATAGAGAACTGCAGGATAAGGACTTTCCTAAAGTGAATGATAAATTAAAACCCTCCTGTTTCATATTATTACTAATGACAGTTTTTAAATTTATTATCAATTCAAATTTAAATTTATTTATCAATTCCATATTTATTCATGTTTAATTATATTTCATTAGTTACTGTGTTAAATAAATAGCTAATTATTCTTGAATGAAATATCATTTTTTTTAAATTATGTTTTGGTCCTCAATCCTTTTCTTGAAATCACAATATAAATAAACCTTCCTTATGCACTACAATTTTGGGAGAATATTTACTTTCAAGCAGAAGCAGAAGACAGTACACATAGCAATTGTAATTTCCAAATCTGAAGTTAGAAGTAATTCAAAATACATCTGAATTGTTGATTGTAGATAAATGCACTGCAAATAAATTAACTTAAGCTGAATAATGTTCAAAGAACATATTTTGTCATTAGAAGCCCTTCAAATGAATTGCTCCAAAGAACAACGTGACAATCTGTTACAATACCAAATGAAGAAACAGTCCTCAATTTTTATTAATTATTTTATTCACCTTACTCAAAAGTAGAGGAGCTGTCTGCCTTAAGGGCAATTTTAATCTTAAAATTATATTTATATAATATAATTATCAAAGTTATAAAATGCTAACATGTCTGTTTGTTGGCTCATTTACATGGGACAAACTTTAAAAACGGCCTAGCAGATTTCAAGTTTTCAATTTGTATTTTAATAAGGCACAACATATGATTTTTAATTTTCCAAATTTGAAACCAAGAGTGGAGGTATATCTGATGTCTTTATTTATAACACTAAAAGCTGATATTACGAACTATTAGTTATTTTAACTATAATCTTATGATATTAAGAATAGTATGAATTATTTACTGGAAATTAAAAATATGTAACTGTATTCAAATAATTATATTCAATAATATTAGTCGAAAATAATTGTGATATTGATATGGAAAAGAAAGAGAGGTAGCTTGTGGCTTGAAGAACTACCTTCAGTTCCCTATGGCTACACCATACTTCACTTTCAGGTAAGCCATAAGCTTTTTCATTTTCCTTTCCATTACCAACATCGCAATTACATATATATATTATATTAGTAAGGATGTGACATTGTCAAAAATAATTGCACTTCACTTTCAGGTAAGCCACAACCTATCTTTCTGTCCTTTCCATATCAAAAAATATATATATATATATATATATTCAAACTTGGATAGTGAGGAAGGATAGAAATAAATAGGATTGCGCTTTATGTGAATTCATATGCTCGGGCGAAGAATTACGCACATAGAAAAGCATATGTTCAAAGCAGAGAGAAGGATGGAAGAAGAAGGAAAGACTGAAAATATTTGACCCAGACAGGACTTGAACCTTCTACTCAGTACACAGACGCCTTAACCATCTCAGCCACCGGGTCAAGTTCTTGACCAGGCAAATTGTTGAAATGAGTTACTTATTCACTTTCCAAATTACTCTAAAATTAATTTTTGGTTCAGAACCCAGTAACACCTGACACTTTCCACATCCTTCAAAACTTGTTCTCCTAAGGATCTACAGAAAAATTACTAATCTAATTTTTTTAAAAAAAAAAACACATTTTAAACTGTATTCTTGTAATATAACAGTACTCCATATTCCAACATATATTAAGCTCTGTAGAATATGTTTCACTTACTTTGTTACAACAATATGAGTAACAACATCTCGATGCATATAGCTCCTCTCGTATGATTCGGCACAAGGTAAATTATCCAGATAAAGTTGTTCAAATTTCAAGACTGTAAGTGAATAAAATAAAAAATAACATTGAAATAAAATCTGTTTTATCCTAATTATCATATTGCTAATATTATTAAAATATATAACATGGCATTATAATTGAGATGAAAACAAAAGTTATGTTCAATTTAAAAATTAAATAATACATTCATTTTCAGACATTTGTTTTCACCTTATTGCAACCATTCAAATATTTCTAAAAATAGTTAAATCATATGTACTCTTTTTCTTTTAATTTATTCTTGTACATCCCTTGTGACAAAAGCTGAGCACCCCTTCCTGAAAGCAACAAACAATACAGCTTGGGTATCTATGGCATCTTATACTCAGGTTGACCACAGATTCGGTAAACAGACATGCTGTACACTGGAGTTTGTTTTCTACAAAAAAGTTATTTGTAATTATACTCTCTAACGCAAGGCAGTGAAGTCACAGAATAGTAGAGACAGACACGGGAATTACCAGATCTGTGGTCAATCTGTGAATTGCAGGAACTTTCCACAGTTAACAATTATCTACATATGCATGGGTTAGCTTAAGGATCACCAATCAGGACATGATGACATCACATGGATACAAAATACATGCAGTATTGCAAAGGATGTTTCCTTCATTTAACACTTTAAAACCTTGAAAAATCTGCAGTTATAAAACAACTGTGTTGAATGAAGTAAACATCCTTTGCAATATCACGTGTATTCGCTATCAATGTGACATCATCACATCTTGCTTGGCGATCCATAAGCCAACCTGCTATATCATTGCCCAAAATTTTAAATAAATACTCTTTTACCTTTCCGCTTTTTTGGTTTAATAGCTTCTGAAGGCAACGGTCCAATCCATTCATCTTCTTCAGAGGCTTCAGAATCACTCAATGGGCGCTTTGAGTTGTCAGTCATTTTTCATTTGTGTATGCAGTTGAAGGAAGCAATCACTATTATTAGTCACCTAGAATAAATTTTACATTACCACTTTTTTGTCTGAGCTATTTTATAACCTACACACCTAAAACTTTCGGACTGTCCACAACAACAAAAATTAAACAATGCTTATTTATAGGTGATACACTAACACAAAGTTCATATTTGACTTTGATAATGCTATTTTAACACTAGAGTGACCTTAAGATATGTCTTCATGATGGAATACTAGCACAATATTTTATTTTCTACAAAAAGTGGTCGAGAATATACATAAGAATCAATATCACTATATTCACACTTCTAATGCCCACCTTTAAGAACCTGCATATGACCACAGTAAGAGAAAACACTTTTGTCATTAAGCAGTTCTTCAAAGTGTCGGCTAAACCTACTGAACGTCACGGAGTCTAATAAATTAAAATACACATGTCAAATACTGTCAATGAAGCTAATTGAAAACAGCATATTCAACTCTACACTTTAATATATTACGGAATTACTTTTAAAATTACCGTTAAAACATCTAATATTTACATGGGTTCGTTTCAAATCATCGGTAATTTAAATGTTCACCGAATGTTCATTTGGAAAACATAATTTGAAAATACAAACTTTGACACTATGTAACGCCATAACAGCACAGAAATACAAATAGATCAAAGCTATTCACCTCGCAGATGTATTAATTGTAAATCTTAACCAAATGTTTCATCAAATGAAAGCAATAGATAAAATTCGATTAAGAATATTTAGGTTATCAATCCCACATTTTAAGTAATTAAATTGATTCAAATAAAGAAGCTAATAAACTAAGTAGCGATAATAAAATTATAAGAAGAAAACAAGTGAAGTTGCATTTTTACAAAGATGACCGATATTAAAAAACAGTTTAATACATGGTTTAATAAACATTGTAATAAATATTGAAAAATCAAATGCACAAAATTCCCCCTCACTTCAATATTTTTTAGAGTACTCTAGATTTAAACAGGGTGTTGTGGACCAGGCAACCCTTTGGTCAACACATCCGTTCCTAACTCCTTTGATGGTTTGTAGTTGACCGCAATCTCTCCATTTCGGACCTTTACTCGAATGAAGTGTTCTTATATATTAAATTGTTTTGATCGCCAATTTAATATTTGGTTTTCTGTTAAATTTTTGATGACGTTATTTTCATGAATTAATATTTGTTGTTGTGGACTACCCATGTCTGAAAGTAGTTGCTTGATGTTTAAAGCTTCTTTTTCAGCCTTTGTCAGGGCTCTTGTTTCTGGAGGAGATAATGCAACTGTTAGTTGCTCTTATTAATAGGCTGTTCTTTTAATATAAAAATGAAGGCAGATCACTGTAATTGTATAACATCATTCTACTTTACAAATCAAAATTGATATTAATTTGCATATCCTGAAGTTTATCAACATTAGTCCATCAATCCATTTAAATGTTTCTTACATCATAAGAGTCTTGCATTTAATGAAGAACAATTTTTTAAAGTTGCTTTTCTACTAGGAACTTCACTTTGGTAATTCCTTTATGTGTGTCTCAAGCGTCGCTCGATGTTGTGCATTGTTTTACTCGTTTTAGTTGAGATTAAAATATAATTTTATAAAAATCTGACCTTGCATTAAGATCTTCATGAATCTATTTTTTTTTATATCTTCATCGGCGGCATCGAAGGTTTTCACCACTGACATATCCCCAAAGGTTGTTTCTAATTAGCAAGGCTTGAGCTTATATTGCCCAAGTATCATAATTTTCTTTATTTAAAGGTTGATTTAAATAATTAAAATGCTATAATTAAATTACCAAGCTGCGCTAGTAACAATTATAGGAAGACAAGTGAACATTTTTAAAAAGGTAACAAATATTTCAAAACAGTTTAATAAAAATTGTTATAAATATTGTAAGTTCAAGAGTCCAACACATTGTTTTAAAAAAATCTAATCGTCTTATTGTTAAATTCGGAAGACGGAAAAATACCTCACAAACTTTTCTCTGTAAAATTATTTTTCGTACTTTTCGCGAACTATACGTAAATAATTAGAACAAATAAGAATCTAAATATTCTTATATATAATACGATCGGCCTAAAGAATTTTTAATTATTTCTTTCGTTTCGTTTATGGAAGCCAGAGCTTCGCCGAGTTATGACATAAAGAAATTATTCTTTAGTGCATTGATTCGTACACATTTCTACGAAAGGTCGATCTATGTAAAATTGCTAGTACCACGATCCAAACAAACAAAATGAGAGTGAGAACAGAAATAGAACAGTTAAATAGAATATTGTATTTATACTTTTCTATCAATAATTCTATGATGGTTTCCAATGAAAAGAAAAAACTATGACCAGAAATCAATTTTACACAAAGAAATAGATTAAGTATTGTTTTCAGAACTTTAACCAATAACTTGAGCTTTCTGTGAGCAAGTGTTATAATTATGAGTTACTGTTTAATACAGAAAGAAGCGGAGCGGCAATTTATGCAGAGAAATATCCTTTGAAAGTGTGGCGTAAGTAATCGTTTTTTAATATAAGAATTTGTAATGATTATTTATTTTGTTTTGTAATTAGTTTTTAAGTGTATGTACTATTGATGAACTACAGAAATATATTGCTTAATTTTTGCTTTGTTGAAATTATCAACATTGCATTAATAATAAATTTTTATTCTAGACTACATTTTATCATTGAGTGCGCATCACTTTACAATTTAAGAAAGGTCTCACACTCCACTTGTTTCTTTATGAAACAGTAACTTATTGCCAATATCTCTGTAATTATGAATTTGCATGAAAAGAAATATTCTAAGGAAATCTGTCTGTTACTTGTCAAAAGGATTAGCCATACTTAATTTATATTATAGCTCAGCAAAGTCTCCAGTAATGAAGGTTTTTATTCCTATAAACAGTCCAATTATTTTAAATATTAATTACCTTCAATAGAAAATTATTCTGCTCATCTGAGATTTTTTCACAATTATAAGTTCATCTATGTAGATTTTGAAAATGTATTATGTCATTTATAATGGCAAACACATTCATCACTACTCGTAAAAAGTAAACAAGAATGTGTCCATTTTCAAATAGGATATTGGGTTGAGTATCTTTTTAAGTCTGATCTACACTTCTTAATACAAATTATAGCTAGTAAAACATTCAGTAGTGGTAGATTGGCTCATCCTGATTTTTAGTGATTGCATTGTAGCAGTAAATATAATTGGAGTACTCTCCAGAATAATTTCTGAACACCTCAAACTGTTGTGATTAACATAGAATTAATTAGTATTATTATTATCTATTTTGCTTTAACTATCTTAATATAATTGTTTTTCTGATCATATGCAGAACATTGATTAATCAACAAGAATTTACTTTAACTTATAATTAGCATATGCATCTATAAATAACTTTCACGTTGAAATTTTCTTATTTGTACAGGGAACTTGTGAAGATTGTAAACAAAAAAATTCATGCCTGATTATCATGATTGTGAAAGAAATTTCTGTTTGAATTGTTTCAAAAGAAGTGGACATTTCAAATCTGTCTGGTACTAAAATGTGTGCTTTAGATTTGAGCAAGTATTCTCATTTCATTGATGCAGCTTCTAATAGTAAGAAACAAAATGAGAATCACGCCAAACCTCATCCTTGCCCAGATTGTGATAAGTCATTTTCTCATTTGTACAGTCTCACTGTGCACATGAGAAATCATACAGGTGATAGACCATTTATTTGTAATGAATGTGAAAAAACATTTACAGATTCATCTAGTCTTTCTAGGCATGTCAGAATCCATACAGGGGAGAAACCGTATAAGTGCCAGGAGTGTGGGAGTGCCTTCATAGTGTCTTCAGCACTTTCTGTTCACATGAGAGTGCATACTGGTGCAAGACCATATACATGTGATGATTGTGGAAAAACATTCACCTTGTCTTCAAGTTTATCGAAGCATATGAGGATTCATACAGGAATAAAACCATATGTATGCACAGAGTGTTGTACTGCTTTTTCCCAGAACAGTCACCTTACTCGTCATATTAGACTCCACACAGGTGACAAGCCATATAAATGTGAAGAGTGTGGTAAAGCATTTACACAATCTGGTAGTTTGAGTAGACATATGAAAGTTCATTATTCTTCTTTAACTTAACTGTATTGTTTCAATTTGATTACTTATTTTAGCTGAAGAAATTTTATTAAATTAGATACCATGGCACTGTTTTATTATAACTATTTGCACATTTTAAGATTAATAGCAACTGTAGAATCATAATGTATGTTGATCATGACAGTAATATAGTACAAGATGTATTTTTATAAGTTGGAGAAGATATTGGTTCTGCTTTTGTATTATTAGACTTAAACAATAGGAAATTATAGGTACTTAATAGACTATGAACTTGTAGTTCTACAATTATTTACCTATAATTGCATTTAATGTTCTGAAAATTATATAACTCTTTCAATACTATGACTGCAAAAGTCTCCTCTGTATATCAGTTGCAACAAATCATTTCTTCCACTTGTTAATAATTTATTTATGAATTAATTTCATTGTAAATGTGCAATTTAGATATTATAGTAATACAATTTGTTTGACAGTAAAAATTATATTTTAGTGTAAATATATTGTTTTTAAAATACTCATGTTGTATTTGTTTCTGAAAAATCTGGTTGTCTGTGCATTTTATTGTTGTTATTGTTGGGCATGTGGCTTTTGCCCTTATGAATTGTATATTGGAATATTTAATATTTATAATTATTGTGATATATGCAAATTGTGCGCAGGAAATACTATTAAACACACATCTGATTATATAATCAGGTCTATAATTTATTATAACATTTTTTGTTACAATATTTTATGCCATCTGTGATGGTTTCTTTAGTCTTTGCAATGTAAGTTAAATAAACTAAAAATACATACTCTTTGCCTTTCACAAATTTGTACATATACATTTTTATAGATGTATTTTTTTCATTTATCTAATAAAAGAATAAGTGCATTCAATAAATAAATAAATATGATAATACTTACTACCTTAAATTCATTCTTTCACATTAAATATTTTTGTTTGGGCATTAACATGGGTCCTAAGTGTGGATGCTATTATAATTTGAAATTCATAAGTTTTATAATAATAGGTGGGAAAAAATAATTCATGTATTGTAACTTACCATGACAGTTGCTTCATTTTAGTGGTTAAATAAGATACTTAATTGAACATGAGATATATAATTATTTTGTAATCTCCGTCTACACAACTGACTGACTGTTATGATAATAAATGTCAAAATATCAGGAATCATAACTGGATAGTGTGCATTTTATTATAGGGAACCTGTAATCTTTAGAAGCATTACCCAATGGGGATATATTATGCAGCAGCAGCAGCATTAATAGCTACAGGAGGCAATGAGATCTAGATCAGGCCTGTCTTGTTTCTTGGCGCCCTCCATATATATAATTGTAATTTGATAATTTTTACTATTTAAAAAGTTAAGCCATTATTATTTTTCATTTGGTATTTCTATGAAAGAATTATCTTCCTTTATTTGCATGGTTCTGATTTTGTTGTTGTGTGTAGTAGTATGAGATAGTGCACCCACACACCCTTTCTTACCGTTCAGGTGCACCCCTAGTAGTCAAAAAGTTGAACAGTGCTGATCTAGACAGTTTCTGACAGTATAGCTTCAGAGACAATCTGATGAATGTGTGAATGGCTGAAGTACTGTGCATTGGAAAGGAAATGAGAAGACTACCACATTATGTTCTTCCCTGAACCAACTTCGGTCAGTAAATGATGGCTCTTCCTGAAACAAAATACTTCCCTGCTTGGTCTCTGGATGGGTAATGTTTCAGGTGGAATTGTCAACAATTTAAGGAGAACCAATAATGGGAAAACACAATAGGAGAGGAATATTCAAAAGTATAAATGAACAAATGTATGGGACTAAGTGGAGTGAGACAGAAAGAGAGGCAAAATAAGTTCATTAACTATACAATGTTTTATTCAGGTTGAATTTGTGCATACATAACAATGAAAAATAAATTTGTGAATAGTGTTTCCAGTGTGTAAATGATGGTTTGATGTTTGCAAAAGTCCAGATACAGTAGATATTTTGATAGGACAAGGAAATATGTCTACATCAGATGTCAAAAAAAGAGGAGATTAATTGTATGACACAATAAGCAAAATATTAGACCATGAAGGAAGTGTTGTGGGAGAATATTGTGAACTGAAGATTTTTGGAGCCCTTGGTATAGGGAAATGAAATGAAGGATGGGAAGATGATCACTGAAATCTGCCAGCAACAGAAATTGGTATTAACCAGCACTGGATATAAGAAGGCAAAAACCAAGCTGTAAATCTGACAAAGTCCTGGAGATGTTGAGCTGTACCAGATTGATTATATCCTCATAAAATAAATCTTTAGAATCCAGTGTACAGAATGTAACACTCCTTCCTGGAGGAGGAGGCTAAGAACCTCTGAAAATTTGAAGAACATCCTTTTGTCCTGAGTGATTACATCAACCTTCAATTTCAAGTAAGCCCCACACAAATGTTAAGGATACTAATTATTAAGTGATGAAGTCACATTCGATAATTGGATAGTAAGGAAATACAGAAATATAGGACAAAGGTTGAGAATATGCTCTAATTAAAGCATATACTTTAAGCATAGTAATACGTTAAAAAAACAGTTGGTCGAGTTGTGCTAAGCCCTAAAAATATTTCAAATTTTCAAGGACCTTAGCCCCTTCGTCAGGAAAGAAGGTCTGAACTGTCTCTGTGTGTATATATATATATATATATTGTGGAAATTAAGAATATGTAATTATTTAAAACAAGATTTTACGATTTTCATTATCGGCGGCGTGAATATGAAGGATTGTCTACAAGAATATGAAGCCTATAATGCTTGGTTGCTAGAGCTGCATTGTTGCCTCAGACAGCACTGGGACGTACAGAACTTGAGATATTCAGAGTTGCTTTTTACCATGAAGGCGAAAAGTGTGTTTTGAGGAGTATGTAATTCAGAGTTGCTTGGACCAGGAAGGCGAAAGGTGTGTTTTGTGGAGTCCCTGTTTCAAAGTTCCTGGTACCATATTTGAGCAAGTATGATTAATCAGCAGAGACATATTATAATCAAAGTTTAATAAACACAACGTTATCAACAGTTAATAGCAGGAGGTGCTTTGTTTTAAAACTACAACATCCTTAAATTCAGTGAAATATGGCCTTTCTGTGATGTGTTTAACAAAAATCGAGTAAGGTCAAGCCCAGACGAACAGCTAAGGGTCAAGTAAACAAAAAAATGAATTTTATTAATTGTAAACTTAATGTGTAAATATAATTATCGTCAGATTTCGTATTACAATAATTATTTAAGTCAGAAATTTTTTGCATTGTAAGTTTTTAATTATCATTTTGTAACAATCTTTATTGGAGGCCCGATAGGCGACCATGAAATTAAGCCATGGCAAATTACGAACTTGTAAAATTTTAATTGAGATAAGAATCGGTTTTTATTAAATTAATTTAGTTATATTATAATTCTTGTTTTTTAAAAATTTAAAACCCTTTGAATTTAACTTTTAATTTGTTATAACGTAAGGCTGATCTTCACTTCTAATTCTAATTAAATAAATTTTGTGATTAAAATATCTTGAACATAGGGAGGAAACGTTTTACAAATATTAATAATAATAATTAAAAATAATTTGCCTATGAATTTAAATATAAATAAGAGAAGAGAAGTTAATTAGTGAATTACATAATGCAAAAACTCATAAATCAAAACAAATTAACATTTATTCAAATAATTTTTATTTGGAGTACTAAAAATATTCATTAGCGAGTAACTCTTTAGAGACAATGTGATGTATTATTTACAGCTTAACTGTAGACCTGGAAAGTAATCCCTCTAAGTAAGTCATGTTGCCGAATGTTCAGTGCCAAGTATTATACATGTATATGGTTTTCTACTGTCGAGATGTACCTCCTGCCCGGTATCTCTTCTCTACTAGTTCAAGGATTTCTCTTCATTGCTAGTACAAGCGTTCTTTTCAATGAAATTTTAAGAATATTTCGTTCTGAATAAACAATCTCATAGTTTCTCCGATGCATTTTCTAATAAGAGATCGTAATCATATCTTATGGTCTTATTTTTTCAGACTAAGTCCTCTAATTGTCAAAGAATTAGACAGCCATCAAACAGACCCCTTGATGAGGTCCGAAGACAGCTGGTCTCCCTCAACCTCGCTAACATTTGTTAACAAATAAAATGTATTAAAAGGTAGTCATAATTTTACACATTTACCAATCTACCACTTGCTTTCCATGACACAGACACTTATTAACTCAGAGCTTAACGGGTTAGGTAAAGCTCCCAATATTCAATAGAATTTTCAGCGCAATTTTTAATAAAAAGTGTTTTCTGTTTCAGGATCCATAAGTAGAACTACCAAATTATCTAAATTTTCAAATGTCAAATTTTATTTGATTTTTCTAGTCCCGTATACATTCTTACCCTTGCACCAGGTCAGACCGCGGCAGTGTGCTTGGTATTACGCTAGTGTTCGTAAGGACTCCACAAACAGTATTAATTAACAATTGCCGAAGAGGGCTCATAATACTATAACGAGGGCGAGAATTCTTTATCTCGTAATAAATACCTTGTTTGTTGATATATGCTTGGGTTGAATCTGTACAGCTAACTGTTGTATACTATCTTTGGTTAGAATCTGACGTTTGTATGTTTTGTGAACGAATTTTAAAAACGTAAAACTTTAGTCTAATGGCAACTGGTAAAGAAATCATAACATTACAAATTGGACACTATGCGAATTTTATTGGAACTCATTGGTGGAATATACAGGTAATCATTGACGGCAGTTGGAAATATTACCATGATAAAATTTTAATTGAAAATATTAGAGCAACTCTTAATATTGGTGTAAATATATTTCATTGAAGAGTTGACGATATTTTGTTTTTTTAAAAGATAAATCAGAATTAAGTTTCGTTTTGGAGTAGCAATACCTTACTAGATTGCTTTGAAATTAGTCTCTCCTCAGTTTATTAGAATATTCATAGCCTCATGTATGTAAAATTTCATGGTAATCGGCACCTACTTTTGCTGTCCCGAAGCCATATATATATATATGTATATATTACGTAAGGAATGAAATATGTCTCAATTTTTTAATATTTTCAAATGTGTATTCATTTTTGAAAATTACATTTTGGGCCAATGTAATTGTATTATGTAATCTATTGCATTTGTCTCAGGAACAAGAGTTTGATTATTCCGGAGAAAATGTTTCTGACATTAACCATGATGTTCTGTTTAGAGAAGGGTTGACAGACAAGGTGTGTATTAAATCACAATTGTATACAAATTTTCATAAGCTCTAGAATTTAATTGTACAGATGTTTTTATGAAGAAAACTCTAATTACAAATCACATTTCTGGTTGCATATTTAACAAATATTTTTATAATTATTTCACAAGCATTTATAATAACACCGATTTGTTTTACATACATTAAAAATTATAAAATCACTGGAAGCTTCAAATAATTGTCTCTGTCATCTGTTGCAAATTATAAATTTCATTTCACAAATTACTCATGTGTAACTATTCAATTATTTTTATGACATTGGACACTTGTGTTAAGTTCTGACTTTAGTCAATATTAATTCAATTTCCTATTTTTAAAATTTAAAAGATTTATTTATACTGTTCTAATTTTGATTATTAATTGGATAATTTTAGATGTTATTTGTTAAAATGACATAGTATTAAAAATTTTACATTGACAAGTGAAAAGTAATTGTTTAACTATTTGAATTAGATCACCACTTTTTCACCCCCAACATTGTCCAAGTCTTCCTTGAAGGCACTCAATAAATACCTAATTGGACACAAGCCTACTGTTATTATTAAACTTCAAATCTATGTTTCCTGTCTCACATTTATTTGCTATTATATGTGAAATTCTAACACATTATTTCCTAGGAACATAATAGAATGATCATGAACAGGAGTAGACAGTAATCAAGAATAAACAGCTTCAAACTTAATTTGCTTCAGGGCTATGTGACATATACTCCACGGATGCTACTGGTAGATTTGAAAGGCAGTTTAGTACACTTACCAGAAAGAGGTGAATTATACGAAGATGTTTCTGTAGCTGATCCTCATACAGTCATGTGGCCTGAAGATAAAGTAGATGTTATTCAAGCTCCAAAGAAAGAAAGAAATGAATTTTTGCAAGATTTGAGTAAAGATTACATGGAAAGTGAAGAACAAGGTAAAACATCTTAACGTGTTAATTATATTTTAAATTTCAACTTGTGACTATTTGTCATAACTTTTCAAAGGAAGAAATTTGGTGATTACTTTGAGGTAGATAATTATATATCAGAGAACTTATTTTCTGTAGTCGAATAGCTAAGTTTACATTATATTGTCTGTTGACAGAATGCTTGTACTGTAGCAAGTTAATAGCTTTTCAATGGAACTTAAACATCTTTCCTTTTTTTTAACTCTTATATTTGTTTAGAGAGTGTATGTACTTTTGACTTAAATGGGATGGCTTCCTACTGCAATATGCATTTTAAAATAATTTAAATTACTGGTAGTACAATGAAATTTTAATATATCCATATAGTACTACTTTAGAAATTTCTATCGTTAATTCAGAGTACTGGATCTATAATCCCTATTTGAAGTACTTGTGAAAGAGTTGGAAGTGGCTGTTGTTTAGGAGGTAATTTAAAGCTTAGACCACACTGTGATACAACATGTTGCCAACAAATTGTTGAGATACAACATGTATCTGGATACATGTTGCCAGTAATGTCACGTGTCCAGAACAAAATCAGTCAAGTTGTGAACTTGATCAATGCTGCAGCTGTAGAAAGTGGTTCTTTCATTGTAATAGCATCCCATTCCAATAAACGAAAAAGAAGATGGTGGCAGAGAGATTTTAAAATATGGGAGAATCTATATCGACAACTTCCTGTTAGAATTAAACCTAAATAATGGAAGCTCTTACAAAACCAACATCTTTATCACAGGAAAATAGAGCACAGATTTATTATGTTCTCGTATCAGATTATGCATTTGAATTAGTGAATATCTCATGAAGCCTTTCCCAGGTACGTAACAAAATGTTCTCAAAAAAGTATTTAATTACGGATTGAGCAGAGCACGGTGTATTATTGAAAATGTATTTGATTTGCTATCTGCTGTTTTCTGAATATTCAAGGAAACATTCCAATATGTTCTAAATAAGTAGAAAGTGTAGTACTGCTTGCATTTTCCTATACAACTTCCTTAGATGAAATGAACTATCAAGACACATTTGACAGGGAAGATTTGCATACTGGTATGGTAACACCAGGTTCATGGGGATTATAAACCGGATTACTAGATTTAAAGCAAAAGCTTGTAACCTTCTAAAGATGCCAAAAAAATCTGGGGATAATTAGGAGAATTTTATGTCAGAAGCAGGGAAAGTACCATGGCAACATGAACTTGCATAGAATTATATTAATGTATTATTAACATTATTTTTGTTTATTATTCTAAGAAAATTAAATTGTTTGTAAAGAAATACTTTCATTTGAAATCTATTTAATTTCTTTAAAATAAATTGTGTACCTCAACAGTAATGTGACTACCTAGGGATGTATTTCTTTCCATGATAAACTTCATCATGCTATATGCAAACCATATATTTCCTTCCGAAATTGTTCCAACACCACTTTTACTTATTTCCTTCCGAAATTGTTCCAACACCACTTTTACTTATTTCCTTAATTTTCTTCCTTTCACGATTAAATTGAGTTTTTAAGGACTTAATATTTCTTGATATTTCATCTTCACTTGTTGTAAAGTGCTTAGCCATCCTGGACATTTCATCAGACTTTCCAATTCCGGTTTTGTATTATTTTATTCTAAATCAGGTGCAGCTTGTAGCATTTTAATGAGTTCTAGAACTTTACTTTTTGTTTATTAATATTTACTTTTCTAAGTGTAAAAGTTAATGTAAATATGGAAGATAATTAAACACATCAATCACTAAAATAACCTAATAATAGAAACCTCACTTACCTGTGAATGCTCAAAATGTTGCCAATATGGAGCAATGTTTTTCTCCTTAAATGGAAAACACTGATACAATCAACAAAATTCTTTAAAGATTGGTGCCAAATCTTGATGAGTATATACCACATTGTTGTTTGTTAATGGGATACAAGACTCAACAATGACGCCAACATGTTACCCACAATTTTGTATCCCAGAGTGGACTAAGCTTAATAGTACATAGGATGTGTTTAATGTAGTAAATGTGATATGTATATAATTTACATGGTTAGGAATTGTCGGAGGCTTTTATCCTCCTTCCTCAGGCAGGGCTGACCATTCAACAGCAATAATCTACACCCAACAAAGATCTCTGTCAAGAAAATGACAGAAAAGGGGAAAAAAATCTTTTATTAAATAAAATTAGATGTTTGTATGTTCCATGTACAAATTTAAATGTGGAGCAATTTCAACTTGACTTTGTATTTGTTACTTATGAACCAGGAACACACAATGTGGGGGTATTTTTTAAAATAATTCAAAGAGGACCAATTAGTGTCAAATAAATAGTTTTTGAGTTTGCTGAAATTAAGTGTGTCACTCTTGATGTAGTTAGTATATAGATTTACCCTCATCATCATGAGAGAGTAGCACCCCTATCGAAAAATTTATAAGTCCACCTAAATTTATATTGTTTGTTTCCTGCCAAATTTATCTTAAAATTTTTATTTTAATCGCTGCGATTGTTTTGTTTGGTTTTGTAGTGTTAAACTTCGACCTGAAGAGGCCGCATAGTTAACAATGAAACACAGTTTAATTTTCCTTAAATATATTTTTTTTCTGACTTCAAATTGGCTGTTGTTTATTTATTAGTTAGATGATGTTTAGCCAGGAATTTACCTAGATTTTATGTCATGTTGGAAGGAGAGTTCTCAGAGATGGAGTTCAGCATCTCCTCAGGTCAAGAATCAAAAGACTTTCCTGGAGTATTTGCTGAGGAAATAGTTCTTGGTTGCCCCTCGGCTACATCAGTAAGTTAAGTTCATTGTTTTGATGACCATTTGCACTGTCATCTTCCAGGTGAGAATGACACTTCATATAGTTGTCAACATGTTGTGGTTTAATTACTGTTGTACTGAAGTCAAAACCTGTCATATCCTTGGTTTATCATGGTTGGGTGAATATGGCTGCCAAGGAACAACTGTCACTTTGTTTTCTTGTCAAAGTCTTGAGTGATGAACACAGTCAAGACAAAAAATTTGCTGCTATCCTACTCATGTTCAGTTTGTTGAATAAAATCCTTGGGCACATGTTAGCTGCATAATATTGCAGATGTAGTGGACAATCTTTCAGAATTGCATTCTGAACAGCAACAACATAAAAAGCTACATGGTAGTTGATAGGCATTCTGAATTGCAAGCATCATCAATCACTCTTAGCATCTTGAAAGTATTGCCTCCAAATTCTTGCATCAACATATAATTTATTTTTTCAGCAGTTCTCCTTTGCTTGATGCAGAACACATTGCAAACACATTACTCACATAATTCCACAGATAGTAATCAAACACCACACAGTAATTGAAACTGTGCATATAACCTAGCACTAATTCCCTTGTCACTAATGATGTATTAAATACCACCTTGCAGTATTTCATCATACTAGAAGTCTTCATCAGCTCCACAGAAATTCTGAGAACTTTTGGGCAGCGTCTCATATATGTAGATTTGTATAGGAAAAAGAGATATAATGAATTAGCTGATTATGAACTCCACAATATATATACAAAGTTCTCACTAATATTTCTAAACCCAAATTTAATATCCTCATTTATTAAAAATTAATTAATGGAATTGTTGACAATACTACTTAATCAAAATATTTAATTTATGTATAGTATTCCATAGACACTATAAAGAATCCACACTTCATGAATGTGGTATGAATAAAAATTGTATATTTGATTGAAATGTGGTGTTTTCAATATTATTGGTCTGTACAGTAAACTATTATCTACAGTAAAAAATATTATTTTGTAACCGCAGTATACATAGAGAAATTCTGTTTTACAATATCTGTATTCCACAAGTCTGTAAATTGATCTGAAATATTTTTCATGACTCATAATTAATGCACTTATTAGTATTATCAAGTGTTTTCCTTGTTGTTTGTAATGATTGAAACATGCACTATTATGCATTATGGTGCATTTCCTTTCTGTCACAGAAGACATAGTGTACAACTTGGATAATGAAGTAAATGTTTGGTCAGATTTCTTACGTACACGTTATCATCCAAGATCTACCACAATAATTAATGAGTATAACCATGGGAACAGCATGCAAAAATTTGATGTATTCAATTATGGAGTTAATGCTTGGAAAAAATCTAACTTTGAAGATACTTTTACAGACAATATAAGAAACTTAGTTGAAGAATGTGACAATATGCAGGTTAGTATATAAGTTATATATAATAAATAAGAACAAGATTGAAAAGTTCTTTCATGCTCATGTAAGCCACATAGTTATGTCCTCAAAAGTAGTGCTGTTTCTGATTAAGTTAATGATTATAATTTAACCATTTGATGGACTTCACCAGCATTGAGCCTGTGAATCTCTAACAGAAAAGTTTGAATATAATTATACATTTATAAGAAGTAGTACAGACATATATTAACAAGTTGTTCATAAGACATAAAAATTCAATTAATTATTTTTTACCACTAATCATGTGAAAAAGTGCTACATTATACTGAATTCAGCAACAAAAGAATAAACACATTGTTTAAAATATACGTGAAGTAAGAGCTGCAAACAAATTTATTTAATTTAACCCTTTGCACTCGAGGGCTCCGGAGAGGAGCCATTTAAAATGTGTCTTCAAGCTTGAGGGCTCTGCTACGGAGCCCTCGAGCTTCAGTGACACAAGTGGTCTGGTCAGTGTAAAAATAAGGAGGGATTGTGAAATATTAATTGGTTTAGTATGTGGAAAGATTATTATTATTTATTTACAATTGCTTTGGGCAAACTGTTTAATACTCTCAATACTAGAGGGTAAAGTCTCCAAGAGTGCTACAGGCAAACTGTTTCAGCTTTCTATAGTTCTGAACATTTCTGTTTGTTAATATTAACACATGAATATGCTCATCATAGACAATATTTGAACCAAAAGCCTGTAATCTTACTATGTTTCTTTTGCAATCAGCAGACCTCACAGAAAATTATTACTGACGAGCAGGATGCAGACATATATAAAGAGCCAAAGAGCTTAACAACAAAGTAAGGATTCATAGATTCTACTTAATGTATTCGTGTTACTTTGTACATTTAAAGTGAACTTATTGATTCTTATTTTGACCATTTGAGAGTTGATTCTACTGTGAAGTCTTCTGACATTAGTCAAGTCAAAATTATGATTAAAGTTGTTATGTTTTGTTAGAACCAAATACTAGTCAGTAGAAAGTTTAAAATCTAGAATTAAGGAACATATATCCAATTCTAATGATTGTCTGTGATTGGCCATTTTCACATGTTAATTTCTTTAGTTCTATTTTCAAATGAGAATTTGCCCACTTATGTTTTTTGCTCTTTAGTACAATTTTTCCTATGATGGTCATTTCACCCTATGTACATCAGGCAAAGTAACCTCACGTTTATTTCTACCCAGATTGGATCCTCTCAAAGCATTGAAAATGGCACAGTCACACCTGATTTTTCAGAGACGTATGGCTTCCATTTTTCTATTCCCTTCAGAGTTCCCTTTATTATGAAATTTGCTGCTACATCTAGTACTCTCAATAGACTTAATTTTCCCATATTGATAAGGATCCCAACAAATTGAATCAAATTCCATAATCGGTTGAATAAGATAACTGAAAGTGAATTACTGCTCGTATTTACTTTGTATTCTCATCACAAAATGTAATGTTTTCAATATTTGGATTCCATACAATTTATTTGTTGTCCCCCAATCCATTGATGAAAATTCACAAGTATTTACAATTTTTCTCTTTGTATGTAATGTGCCCTCCCATAATGTATGGCATGGGATCCTTTTTCCATGTTTCTAAACTCCTTAGATGCCTATGTAGAGCCATCACATATCTTAGCAATTTATTTTGCATTATATTATACAATCGTCAGCAAAGACAGGTGTCATTTACATACACCAAGTACAACAGTGGTCCTAAACCAGTAGCCTTGGGTATCCTTGATGATACTGCTACACCTGGATGATTAAAGTTTTGCCACTATTACCCTCTGCCCCCAATTTTATAAGAATTCTTGTTTTTGGGGTATGACCCTCATATCCAGCCCTATTCTGCAGTCTGCAACACCCTGGCAAAAGGAAACCATTTGCATCTCACAGGAGTAACGTCCTCTAAAACTGTGTTGACAATTGAATATCCAGTTTCTTCTGTCCCATTCCTTCTCTAGTAATCTAAAATTCTATGTTCCATTTGTTTGCATAGGGGGTTACCTGGGCTAACTGGCCCATAGTTGCCAGTATCTTGCTTTTTTCCTTCTTAATAAATTGGAACTATCATTGCTTCTTTTCAATCCTGAAGAGATAGGGAATTATGGCAGAAAATACTTTGGTATACCATCTGGTCCAATGGATTTGTGGTGTCGTGTTTTTGAAAGGTCTGTTTTGTAATTTGTGTACATTTATCTCTATGTATTCTTCATCACATGTTAATGTTTGAGCGTGCATTTTTTTTTACCAAAGACCGACACATAAAAACAATGAAATAAATCGACCTATTCATTATCCATAACAAATCTTTCCCTCGAATCATTTATTTATTGACTTTCTTCCCTACACACTTGTCAGTAGTTTATCCAAACAGATCTTGTAAACCCATTACCTAAATTTTGTGTACTAGTGAACAGTTTATACTACACCACTTTCATTTCAGGGATTTCACATTATAACAGATTGTACAGATGGTTTTGCTGGAATTTGCTCAAGTGCTCTTGAACATTTGCAAGATGAGTATTCATCAAAAAATACATTGATATTTCCAGCCATCATGGCTGATTTTCCAGGAACTACACCTTTACAGGACAGTATACGCACTGTAAACACTGCCCTTTCATTTAGTAAACTATCAGAATTGGGATCTCTGATTGTACCTTTATGTATAGGGACAACTGGATGGAGAAACCCAGGGCCTCCAAGAAAGCTACCTATGCTTGCTTATAATGTAAGTGGAACATCTAATGCTTTTTGATATATAAGAAAGTAAAATACAAATCAATGAATTATAAAGTACATAATTGGCATACTTATTTGGAGAAAAGTAGCCAACTTACCTTAAATCAACAGTTCTTCCAGCTGAGCTGTGCAGAAAATAAAATTTCAAATTTTTGAGCACCTGAGCTCCCTTCTTTAGGAAAGGTCTGAACTGTGTAATGGCCAGGACTAACTATTGTTGATTTCAGGTAAGTCTGCTATGCTGTCTCTTTTTCTTATCCAAATGTGTTGTGTGTGTATATATATCGGGGTGGCATAATAATGTGGAAATTAGTGTTTCCGGATGCCTTTTTGTTCATGTTGGACTGGCAACAGCTTGAATTGTCAAATGTGACCAGCTGAAATAGACCGGTGTGTTACAGGCCAGTTTTTTTTCTGTACTCACATCCAGATAGTGCTATTAGTGTGACCAGAGTTTGAAAAAGTAAAATAGTATCAGTTCGTAGGTGGAGGTTTGAAGGGTAGAGTTCATCAGACGGCAGAGGCCCTAATAAATGACAATGTTGTCCAGAGTCACATGGTATTATTGAATTGTTGGAACTAAAGTG
Organism: Zhengitettix transpicula; assembly: GCA_037074705.1. NCBI lineage: Eukaryota > Metazoa > Arthropoda > Insecta > Orthoptera > Tetrigidae > Zhengitettix > Zhengitettix transpicula. The sequence continues at coordinate 77,751,738 of CM073594.1, read as the reverse complement.
GAATGGAAGTTATTGAGAAAGTAAAGTAATGGAATGTATTAGTCTCCTCATCGCTGTTTAAAAATGAAATAATTGTAGGGCAAAGTTGTCCAAAGTCTTACTAGGAGTCACTTAAAATTTCATTAGATATTTTGAACTTTAGAACAATTTGGTGGTTAGACCACTATTGAACAATGGTTCCCATTGTAGAATGTTACACGTGGAGAAAAATCACATAAGCGTAACTCAGCGGTCTGGCACCCTAAAGGATTTAACTGTATGTGTTATATTAAGAGTATTTTTCAAAAGATTGGTATTGTAAATTTTGTGCAAGTGCAATCCAAGACTAATCATAAATGGTATGTAAAGTTCTCTTTTGTAAACATAGTATAATTATAACCTACTGTCAAATTTCTGATTTCAGTCAGTTTATTGTTTGTATTTTTGGGGAATATTTATGTATAACATTTGTAATTTGATTTGAATAGCTTTTCCTATAAATTTTATATTTCATACTTATTCTATACATGTTCTGAGGCTCGATGAAGCACCCTGAGAGAGTAATAAGAGTATCATATAAATTAAATAGCTGTGGCAAAATTATGTAAAAATTGTGTAAAAGAACTTTTCTGTTTCAATAAATTTATCATATTTTATAATAATTAAATATTATATTTATATATATATATATATATATACAAATTGGAAATATTAATTAATTTTTAATATTTACTTTACAGTTGAGAATCATTTAATGTAATATGCAATTCAAACGACTATTAAATAAACTAATTAATTTAGTATGCAAAATTGAATTAATAAAACTTTTAATTGAATATTGTTTCATAAATATTAATGACAGGTTGAAATGTAGTTAACACTAGATTTAATAAAAAGACATAAATTTTACATACAAATTTGATCAGCTCAGGGTGCTTTACCATAGCTCGTCACAAGTATGGAATGGAATAATTATTTTATTACATAATCTATGATGGTTCAATAATATGAGAGAGATAGCTTTCACAAGCTACAAGCTGTAAAGGCCGTGGTTCAGTTGAATTAAAGTATCAGGATGGAAACATGCTGATTGGACAAGGTATCAAACTCAGGACCTCCTACTTATCGGGCGGCTGCTCTACCAACTGAGCTAATCCCTGTCAATTCCAGATCCAGTGCAAAATTCCTCTATCCATTAGACCTACTGCAGGTTCTCCACAATTCTTACATGGATTAAATTTAGGACCTCAAATGAAGGAACAGAGTTTTATATGTCGACATTTAGATTGTCAGCAATCGTTCCCAAATCGGCACCTACAAATCAAAGAAAATATCTGTCTCCTCCCACACTATTTACCAAATTATTTGCAGACTGTCTGCACTGCTTTCAGCCAAACAAAATGACCTCTCCCTGCAGACATTGCTAACTACCACAGCTGTCACAAACCCAATTCCCATTAGCTCCTCATGTCCAAAGCCACATCATTATCAATTTCGACCAATGCTTCACACTTGCCCTCCTTTAAGCCTTAACCCTCCCGAATCATCAGATGCTAAACTTTTACTGACATTTTCAGTGTTGTCCTGTTACTAAATGAGGATGTGGCTGTCTTAAGTATTGTCCAAAGATTTATTTACCTCATCAAATCCATTTTTGATAGTTGCTACCAACCGAAGAATTTTCAAGTGGACCGAAAAATTGAGAACCTTCTTCCCCTCTGTATCATTTGCTCTATTAGATGAAGCGTTTTTAATCGGCATTTTCTCATTAGAAGCTTCATCCACTAAAAAGTTCTGATTGCCTGTGATCTTCAGACTTGGTGCTGTTGTTTAGCGTTTACATGGTGACATTTTGAACTCCTGCCTATACCTGAATGAGGCAAGTATATGCAGCTGACCACGGGGAAAGCTGGTGTGATCAACCAGCAAGTAGGCAGCTACGTGGAAACAAATGATTATGCAAAATATGTAAAATGTCCAGATGAGAGGGAGGCGAGAACCACAGTACTGCCCTGGCTTGTTATAGTTAGCAGACCCCTAAACCCACTGTATTCTATTGCAATATAAAAGTGAGCGGTACTGGTCTTTTTTTTCCTTTCAATTCAAATTATTCTGGCAATGTCACATTCTTGTGAGAAGAAAGGTGGTGACTTACCTGAAATTTAAGTAAAGGATTGCCATTCAAGACAGGAGGAAGTTTTTCCAATTTTCAGAGGTTTTAGCCTCCTTTATCAGGCAAATAAAATGATCACAATTTTTATTTGAGTAAATTTGGAAAAAATAAGTGATATGATCGAAACAAAGTTTATTTCATTTGTATAGATGGCAATTCCTTATATTATAAGTGATGATAATCCAAATTATTCACAATGCAAATTATTTCAGGCTGAACTTCCTTATCATACTAGTGCTATTCTAGCAGCTGCACTAGAGACTGTCTCATTACCATATCGTATGAAATCTTCCTCTGCAACCCATCTATCAGATATCTGCCGAGGTTTAAGTCAGCTTGGCAGAAAATTTGCAGCTGCTAGTGTATCACTTCCATTCTGTATGAAAGATGAAGCCTTTCTCTTAGACACACTTGAGAACTGGGAAGGACCTTTATGGGAAAGTCTAACACCCAATTGCTCACTCCAAGAGGAAAGAATATGGCTGCAATCTGTTGTCTTGCGTGGGATACCACAAACTAGATTAAAAAGGTATGTTTCATAATATATATTACCATTCAGTTACATTTATTTATAAAAGTGAGGTTACCTTTGTAGAAAGTAGCTTAATTGAAAAGAGAAGAAGATAATTTAAGCAGATAAAATTTAACAGAATAAGTTTTCAAACCTTTTATAATGGTAATGTAATTTATTTACAAAGTTTTATATATTTACAGCCCAGAAGGAGATGTAAGGAGCCCTGCATATTCATGTGGAAGTATTAAAGAAATGTTATCACTGTTCCTTTCTTGTTGCTCATATGCTACAGTTTCACAAGTTTCGACAATTGAAAAACCTGTTCCAGTAACGCCACCCTATCCTCAATTCTTTGCACCTGCCATTGGTCAAGCTGGATTCATAAGTACAAATGAACAGCCAACAGTGAAGCGTAAGTGGGAAATAATTATTTGTACAGCATTATTTTTTCAATATTTGACATTTCATATTCATTTTTTGTTGAAAGGTGTGTCCAGTGTTCCTGTTCTGTCAGGCCTTCACAGCAGCAATAGTGTGGGCACAATGCTAGAATCATTGCATTTAGAAGCAAGCAAACTTCGTTTGCAAAGACTGCACCAGTTTCGAAATAGTGGTCTTGAAGAAGATGAATTTAAAGAGTGCTTGAATCATTTACTTGAACGACGAGAATGCTATAACGAAGAGTTTGATGTGTAATAGAAAGTATTTGTAAAACTGTGTTTTCAGATTTTATTAGTACACATTAAGAATGGTGCTAGTGCTGTAGATAAAATATCTAATTTTATTACTACTTATTGCTTCATTTTAAGAGTTTAAATAAAATTTCACCAATAACAGATTCATCCATTTAATTTTTTTCTTGGTGGAAGTAATGATCTCTCTCCCATGTGGCAGATTGCATGGGTTTTTTTTGAATTTGGAGCACAAACTCCCAGCAACACAGAAACCAAGTTAAAGATTACTATGCCATGTTGCAGAGAAGTTTGATTAGTGTCGCCTTGACAATGTAACTAAACGGGTCAATGGCTAAACAAGAAAGTTTTAATTTTGTAGATGTGAAGTTATGCATTCTGTGTTAATACATTGTTATAACACAGGAACCTACATCTAGCCATTAGGGGAGTTCCCATTTGCTTAACCTAAAATTGTCTCACCTCAAACACCAACTGGAAACTCGAAAAGAAATTAATCTGCAAACCACATACAAAACCAAGTCTTTGCTCTATCCATTACTGACCAAAACAAAAACAAAAAAAACCTGCTATCATAAACTACACAAAATCAACTCCATTATTGCTACTCTCAATTCCAATTCAGCCTGACATTATGGTTTGTTTGACAGCCATCAATAGTGAACATACTCAGTAAATTTGTAAACTGGGAAAAAATTGGCCATCGTGATACAATACTTTCAATTTCAAGATCTCAGTTCAACCAATATAAAAATCTAGCTAGATTCTACTCTGAAGGAATTACTGTGTTTGCAACAATAAAATGTTGGATGGCAGAGTTTAAACAAGACTGTATGAAGTATAAAGAATTATTTTTTGTGGGCTGGGTTTTTACGTTAAATCAAAAAATATTGACCATTAAAGAAAAGTTTACAGCAGAACTCATGAGATTTGTAGATCGGTGACACTTAAAACATATACACGTAACGCAATATGGAGCCTCTCATAATCACATCCACCAGCTGCGGTGAGCATAGAACAACTGCTCAGTTTCAAAAGCTTATCTCTGTTCCCTCCATTATAGCCTCCCATTCTTTTACTCTTTTCATTATTAGAAAACTTGGTCGAAATGTCAGTTTCACTGATTCTTCCATTGTTACAAGAGTTATAGTACGCAGCTGCAGTTCTGTAGTCAACAATGGCCAACTATTCTGTCATGTTGAGGCCAACAATCGAGACAGGACACGAAAATTACTTGGATGGAAATATTTATCTCCTCCACACACACGTGCACGATTTCAAATTCTCCAAACCACAGCAAACAACACTTCAGAGACAAAGCAAAACTAAACCAAAATACACGCGTTACATAATACTAACATCACAGTGGTTGATCAAATAAATCTGCCAGGGATTGTGACAAAAGTTCATAAAATTTGTATTAGATGGCCAGTGACCGAAAGTGCACTAGCTAACAGGCAAGGTTAGACATTTAAAAAACTGGTGTACACTGCACATTGTATTAAAATTTGGACATTAGAAAACTTTATAAGAATTTGCTTAAAATGAAACAAAAATGCCATTAATGTTTCACAGAAATAAATGAGTTTTTATATTGATGATATGAAACATGGGTCCATCTATTTCTGAGACAAAGGAATATTCAAAACAATGGACTGATATGGGAGAATCTTCTCAAAAGGTGAAGACAGTTCCATCTGCCGGCAGGGTCATATCACCTTTTTGGGATGCATGTGGAATATTTTGATTATCAATTTCATCAAAGCCTTTATTGACCAGTCCTCGTTTATAAAACAATCACAATTCCTTTACAAATTGCTCATCACAAATTACTAGGAGCTATCATTATTCCTGACATTTATCTACTTCACTGACTTTAACTCCGAGGTGTGTCTTACAACTAGCAGATCAGTATCAGTTATGCAATGTCGGTGGACCCCACCCTATCACCTCTTTACAGAAACTGCCACCACTCCACATTACAAATAAAGACTGGTCAATAAAGGCTTTGATGAAATTAAACTTACCTGTCCAGTTGTTTTTATTAATTTGACTAGCTGGGTGCCCAGAGTTTCCCGGGTTGTCATACATCCATAACCCTCAATTTGACTCCGATCTTGAACAGAAATACTATCCATCTAATTAACCCTGAAAAATATTTATTCAACGCTAATATCGTGTATATGTTCAAAAATTTCCACACCTTCGCCCATGGGGGTTAAATAGCCAATTGAATGTCATAATTAAACTCAGTGAAATCCATAACCCCAGATATGACTCGAATCAGGTTGTTTTTGTGTTATTTTTATGTATCAACCCTCCACCCCCACCCTTAAACGTTTTCCCTTCCCAGGCCAAAATGGGTTGAAATTATACAAAAACATTCATAGAAGTACTGTCAATGTCATTGGCCCCAACAAATATTTATCAGGTGTGGTAGATGTATGCGAGAGCAAGATCAAGCTGTTAGTAGTCTCAGTTGGGGGAGGAGTCCCCCTAACACTAGTACTCTATGGAGGACTCTCTGATGGTGTGGCAAGAACAGAGGAGAGGATGGGATAACAATCATTTGAGCTGTTCATGGTTGGTAGTATCCAAGACAAGACCACATTGTGTTCACCCCTTAAACTGTCTGCATTGCTTCTAATCACATGTACGTGGGTAACAGTCTCATTGCTTTCAGATTTCATGTGGAAGAGGTTGTGAAAGCACCCTCAAACTGTGACTATTCTTGGTAGTGGGAGAAGAAATCCTCTGGTAGATAGGCTTTCCCGCAGTTTCAGATTGTAGGAAGGTGAGGAGGAAGGGAGGGCGCTTGGTTCTCTTGGGGGTCTATCTGAGAACCTACCATCCTGTCCTGCAAGGAGGTTGTCCAGTCTTCTGAGGTATGGAAGGTGTTGGTTACCCCAGCACCAACTGGGAGGCTACGGTGTCGAGTTTGTGTGGCCGACCAACGCCATCCTTCTAGCAAATTGGCCATCTCAGGCTGCGTCAGATCCCTGTAGCCCAGCTGGGTTTTGGTTCTCCACGTTCCAGCCCAACGCACATTGGAGTCTGACTCAAGAGGGTATGTGGTTTTGCAGGCAAAATCTTTCTTCTATCCTCATCTGGGTGCAGGACCCAGGCCACCGAGATTTAGGTATTACAGTATCCCTAGTCCCTTTTTGGAGGGTCAAAAAAAGGCCACTAGGAAGCATCTATATATATAATTGCAATATTGGTATGGAAAGTAAAGAGAGATAGGTTGTGGCTTACCTGAAAGTGAAGTGCGGTGTAGCCATAAGGAACCGAAGGTTGTTCTTCAAATTTTTGGAAGCTCTCAGACTCCATCCTGAATATTTGCAGTCTTTAAAATATAAAAATTTATGTCTGATTGAAAACAATGAATAAGAAAGTAATAATATAAATACCACACAACTTTTATGAATCCTTGTCCCTTTCCTCAGGTGCGAAGAAGAGCCTAGAGCGACAGAATTTGTGAAATGACAAGTTTAGTTGTGTCACTCTAGGCTTTTCTTCGCACCTGAAGAAAGGCACAAATATCCCAGAAACATTGTGTCGTATTTATATTATCACTTTTTTTGTCTGAATTGGCCATCTTTCTTATTCATGTTCAGTCTTTCCTTCTTATTCCTAACCTGTATACACCTTGCTTCCTTTAAGCGTATTCTAAATCATATGCTTTCTTCAGAATGTGTTCCTAATGTTTGTCCTATATTTCTCACTATTCAATCATCAACTGTGCCATCGTAACTTAATAATTATTATCCTTAACATTTGTGTGTATATATTGTAATAATACAATAAACCCCACGTTGGAGCACAAAATGTAATATACACAATTTTTAAATTAATTATTCAATTTAAATAAGACTCACATTGAGGTGCCAAAATGTAATAATCACATTTATTTTATTAAATTGTAAAGTGAAGATAAGCCTAAAGTTATAAACAAATTAAAAGTTAAAATGATAGGATTTTAAATGAAACAAGAATTCAAAATATAACACAAAATTAATTTAATAAAAACAAATTATATCGATTGAAAGTTTACAAGTTGGTAATGTGCCATGGCATAATTTCTGGGCCTCCAATAAAGATCGTTACAAAATGACAATTAAAAACTTACAATTCAAAAAATTTCCAACTTAAATAATTATTGACATATGAAATCTGACGATAATTATATTTACACATTAGGTTTACAATTAATAAAATTACTTTTTTCTGTTTACTTGACCCTCAGCTGATCATCTGGGCTTGACCATACTCGATTATTGTTAAACACATCACAGAAAGGCCATATTTCACTGAATTTAAGAATGTTGTAGTTTTAAAACACAAAGCACTTCCTGCTCTTAACTGTTCATAACGTTGTGTTTTTAAAACTTTGTTTATAATATGTCTCTGCTGCCTAATCATACTTGCTCAAATATGGTACCAGGAACTTTGAATCAGGGACTCCACAAAACACACCTTTCGCCTTCCTGGTCCAAGCAACTCTAAATTCTGACAAGCAACCCTGAATTCTCAAGTCTCGTACATCACAGTCACAGGCAACAAAACAACTCTAGCAACCAAGCATTATAGGCTCCATATTCTCGTAGACAAACCTCATATTTACGTCGTCAATAATGAAAATCATAAAATTTTGTACATATTCTTAATTACCACAATATATATATATATATATAGAGAGAGAGAGAGAGAGAATTGTTTATGGGATACTAGCTGTGGGGCGGTCAAAACTCTGCACGGAATGGTGTAACACTCCTTCCTGAAGGAAGCCGAGAGCCTCCGAAAATTTGAAGAACAACCTTCAGTCCCCTATGGCTACACCGTACTTCACTTTCAGGTAAACCACAAGCTATCTCTCTTTCATTGATTGGAGGTTTGTGCAGTAGATCAAAGGTGGACAAGTCGAAACAAACACCATTTGCTGTGGATCCTATTGAGGAAGGGACCATTCCAGTTGATCCCTCTAATATTAAGCTGTATTGATAGGTGTCAGAAATTTTAGAGAGGTATTGATTCTAACCCATGTGGTGATTCTTGTTAGAATTTGATTTGTAAGTTATAGGATATGACTGGTCATGAAACTTCACTTGGGCAGAGCTGAGCTATTGCCAATTTGGTAGAAATTGAGTTCACATGATCTAGAACAAATATGAATCTTTCTTTATTGCACTTTGGGCATTTTCCTGTGTTGGGTGGTGCTGGATGCTACATGTCTTCTAGTATGAGCCGTGCTGTCAGTCTTGACAAAAATATAAACAATCAACTGTAAGATTGATCCAGTTATTCTCAGTTTTTGGTGAAATATCTTCATCTTTTTTATACACACAGCATGTGAATCTTGTTTTAAAAGCATATACCAGAGGGAAAAAATTGAATAATTTACACTTTGTAAGTAAGTCTTTCTGTGGCCTAATCTATATTGTGTGTTATTTATGGTGGGAAATGAATTCTATATTTCTTTTATAATAAATTAACTGTGCGAATCCCCTATAATATTGATTTGTAAATGTAACATTTCTCCAATTTTATCAGAAACTGTAAATATGTAATTTTAATAGACACGAGTACTAGTGATGTTGGTCAGAACAGCTGTCTTCTTACCTAAGTCTGATTAAGAAATTCATGATGGAAAATAATTTTATTAATTATTTTGTTACACTATACACTTACATATAATAAAAACATATGTTGATGTCAAATTTATTGGTTTCTACATACAAATGGTGAATACAGACTTAAATTTTCATTAATTCTGTATCTACGATGGTACAATACAAAAGATTTTAGAGTTAGCTGTTATATTTTCCCTGCAATGAATAATGTAAATGCACTTATAACAAAATCACAACTTATATTATTCTTCATCTTTATTCAAGTATATACAAAATATATTTATGTTTAGCAAGAAAAAATAGCTATACATAAATTTTAAACTGATACGCACTAGTTGGAAAGCAATTTTAATTTGCTGTTCACAAATTACACATTTTGTGATACATTTACACTGACCCAAATATAAATGAGTAGTTTAATCAGCCCAAAAATTCTGCAAACATTTATTGTTCATCAGAATTATTTACTTTCACATTTACCTATAAATGGCAAAATATTTTAACAAGTATTCAAACACCCTGTGGTAAATGTTGTAGCCTTTTATAATCCAGTTTCTCCAATTGAACAAGGGGCCTTAACTGCTCAGCAAAACTTCGCATGTCTTCTGCAATAGCGTCCTGTCCGCTTGGTGCAAGTACACTTAGTTCCACAAGATAAGATTGAGAAATGGGTTCAACACTATCTGGGGTTTTACCTGGACACATCTGTAACAAATTTAAAATTTTCAGGTTGATTTCCTATTATCAATAAAATAGAACTGTCCTAAAAAATTAAACAATTTAAAATGGTGACTGCCAGTAAAAGAATGATTGTGACGGTAACTTTAACTTGTTAGATTCATTAACATGACATTCTGTATTTCACACTAACTAATGGAGCATTTTATAACCTACTTTTTCACAAGAATCACTAATATTCTACTAGCTTTTCCAATTGTATATGAAAATGTAAGATAGGAAAAGACCATTTTAGCTTGTTCATTTTAAGCAATTGTTATTTAGCAGCTAGAAGATAGAACCACAGTCAGATTTTTATAATTTATTTATATTACAAGATTAAAATAATCCAGGTTAGGAGGTAGATTATTTTAATTCACATCAATTCTCATAGTTTTCTCTGTAGCCTGGCTGTGTTTCTCTGTGTAGACAAACTGGAGTAACTCAAATTGGCACACATTCCTATCTGTAAAATAGTTTCTAATACATCACAAGAGCAAAGTGGACCATTTATCAGATGGGTCACATGTGTACACAACCAAATGATAATTTTGAGCCAGGGTTATGAGGATAAACTGTTATCATAAAACTTCAAATCAAAACACCAGACTTTGGGAAGATGAACCCCAACAGACATTCAATCTTTAACTGTCATCATTTATGAGTTTACTAGAATGGAGAAGGTTGACTTCAGATGTCTGACACCAAATATGTCACAGCTACCAGATGCTTACACCAATGTAAGGGACCAATGACGTCTAAAATAATTCATGAGCTGGCTGATAAAGCCTTCTTTTCCCTTAACATGTTTTGTTATTGCACAAATTGTCTCATTTTTCTCTAAAAGGAACTTGCTATTTTTATTTTAAAAATATTATTTGGCGAATCTAAAATAAAAAGAACAATATTAGTTAGTATTAAGGTACGATAGAATGTAAATCTCCTATGCATATTTAGTGTTTGACAAGTTTCGGCTAAAACAGTTTGACAATTATTGTACTCTATAATTGTTAACACTATAATGGTTTTCAAACTGAAATTCTGTATTAACAGGTGAAACCACTGATATAAGCTTTCTTTATCTAGCTATAATAAAAGCTAAGGTGATCTATGTAGATGTTTCTGGAAAGACAACAGCCAAATTCCGGCCAGTGCACAGAATGGTGAAACGCTCCTTCCTGAAGAAGGAGGCTGAGAACCTCTGAAAATTCGAAGAACAACCTTCGGTTCCCTATGGCTACACCGTACTTCACTTTCAGGTAAGCCACAAGCTCCATACCAATATCACAATTATTTTTGACATCATATCCTTACTAATATAATATATGTGTATGAGAGAGAAAGGGGGAGGGGAAAGGATGTGACATTGTCAAAATAATTCAGATAATTTGTATCGAAAGTAAAGAAAGAGCAAACTACTTCACGAGTTTGTTTCAACTTGTCCACCTTTGCTCCACTGGACAAACTGTATCATTTCATCTTTAACTGCTGGACACTGACTCAATAGGAGAGAAATTATGAAATTATTTATATATATTGTGGCAATTACAAATATAAAATTAATCAACTGTTTTCGTTAATTATTGGCGGCGGCATTGTGAATGACTTGTTGGCGAGAAAGCGGAGCCGATAATGCTTGCTACAAAGGACATTGTTGAAAGGGCATAAATAGATGTGCAAAACTTTAGCAGAGTTGGCAGGGGAGACAGAGAGAGAGCAGTGTGTTCTGGGATGCGTGTGTTAAGAGTTGCCAGAGCAGAATGTAGCAGATTTTGTGAAGTTTGTAGTGAGAACCTAGTTACTTGGAGAGATATTCACAGAAAACAATGTGAACAATAAAAAGGAATTGGTCAGTGAGAAGTGTGTGTTCTACAAACAATTTGATATTCAGAAACAGCAAGACATGGACAGTGTTCTAAAGAGTTTTCAAAGAATAAGAAAGTAGAATCAGTGGAAATGGCCTGTTACTGAAAAGTGTTGTTAGTAAAAAGAAAATTAATTAAAAATCAAATTACATACCAGCCAATGGTATGTAATTCAAACAAATTTAATCTGTAACTGACCAATTGCTTTTTACAATTCACTCTCTGCTCTATCTGAAAAAATGTATATCTGTGTAAAATATCGCTCCAAGTAACTGAGTTCTCTCGGTACATACATGACAATCTGTACATTATACTCTGGCAATTCATAACACTCTCTCTTCTCTCTCCGTCAACTGTATATATCCGAGCAACTAAGTAACTGGTGTCTCTCGCAACATCTGACAATTGCGAACTGCAGACTGGAAACTGGCGACTACTAACACACAATCATCAGCCTCCCAAAACACACTCTGCTTCTCTATTATTATTGTTTTTGGTGTGGACAGGTTAAAGTTCTACACGTCTATTTATGCCTTTTCGACAATCACTTTGTAACGAGCATTATCGGCTCCGCATTCTCGTCAACAATACCGTTGCTCACAATGCCTTGGCCTCAAGAGTTACGCCGAATGAAAGAACAAATTTATTAATTAATTACATATTTGTAATTGCTACAATTTATAAATTTGTATGGATAGGAAGGAGAGAAATTGAGGTTCAGAGTCACCACACACATGAAATAAAGTTCATGAAATTTTCAGAGGCATTTCAACTTACAAAAACAATTGAGGAAAATGTTATATCATTATTAAAACTTATACACTTCAGAAGAAGGGGAAGAAGCTTTCATTTGAAGCTCAGCTATGAAATTTTAAAGCGCTGTGCACCAATCGGAAGATTCACGTTCGATTCCTAGTCTGGTCTAAATTTGATCCTTTAAAGCTTATATAATTTAATTGAACTTTGACAAAAACTGCATTTTATAATGGAATATATATAAAAGTTTCTCATTAAAATATTAATAATAGTATAATTACCTTGAATATTTTTGAAACTGTTATCTTCATACGTCCTTTTCGAAACATATATCCTCTTACCATATACTCAAAGTCCATTCTACATCCTAATTCTGTCAGAAATTCAACAACAGTTGCACTTGTGCCAATATCAATACTATTTCGGACAATAGTAGGTCGAGACTTATCTCCTGCAACCATAAAATAACCATTTTTATTTTAACCTGACTTCTAAATGGAAATTTTAGCTTTATATTTGAATGTTGTGACATTAATGAAACTTTTGATAAAACAAAGTACATATAAATTAGTACCTCTGGACAATGGTATGATTTTCATTCAAAAGTATCCACAAAGTGCTTTGTTAAAAATATATATTCTGAAATTTCATAATAAATTAAGTAATTGTCTAACTTCATTTCACAACTGAGTTTAATATTTATCAACTCATAAACAATAACATTTTATACTGTTTTCTATTATTTCATATAATTATATAAACGTAGTTTATGGCCAATAACAGTTAATTAAAAAAATTCAGTTTAAATAACAACAATGTTTCAGAATATATTTGTTCTTTCTTCAGATTATTTTTTTATTTTGTCTTTACATTTTTTAAAGAGCTTACGTTTGTTATTAATTTTAAAAATGACCATACAATTAAAATTTGTTATAAGCTTTTTTAAATTTTCATCAATTTTACCTTGTTTTTTCTTGTTATTTTAATTTTATATTTATAAATAATTTATCAAGTCTTTTTGTTGTGTTTATTTATAGTTCATAGGATAACCATTATTAATTAAAATATTCTATCAATTTTTATATTTTCCAAATGGTACTCAGAATTTGAAGATAGTAAGCCTTTATCAATAATGTTAAAACCAAATATAATAAACTGAATAAATTAGTTTCAACAATGTCATTGTTTCAAAAGTGCAATTAGTTTTCTTCTAGCACGTCAAGTTTTTCTCAACAGTAGGAGACCAGCGATAGGTTTGTACTTGCCTTGCGTAGTTCAGTTACACCTCAGATATTGTAGCAAGACGTGTCACTGTTATATGTAAATTGCAACCTTTTCTTATAGCTGCCTCTGCTAGTTCATGTCATCAGTGATTAAACAGCAATGATTCATTTTGTTAAATGTATTGCAGTTTTGGCATTCTCAGAGGACAAACATCAATACATTTGTCAGCCAAGCCTATTTTAAATTGAAAATTGGTGATAAGATAAATCACATTCATCTCACATAGTGTGGAAGCACTGTGTGAAGAGTTTATGGATGTGGATAAAGGAAACGAGTGATAAATTTCCACTTGGTATAACTATGATTTGCCAAGAGCCCAGAGATCACCTCAAGCGGTTATTACTTTTGTATAGTGAAAATGTCAGGAAATAATGAGAAAAACAAATGTAAAATAGAGAGTACTACTTTACCATTAGCTATACAGTGTGCCAATTTTCAAAGAATTGCCCTCTTTGGAAATACAAGAATAGAAGTCTGGTGAAGATCAGAGTGTCCCCAATGGAGTAGATTTCGAAATTGATAATGATTCCATTCGTAATGCAGTATTTTAATACTCTTTTAATTTTTTTCATAGCATACTGGGAGAATCTTGAGGCATGTTGAGTATTTTTTACTTTTCTTAAGTTCCAGGAGTAATTTTTACTTTATTAGGGTGCTCAGAGTTTTTCAAACTCTCTTATGGTATCAGGAGTATTTCTTACTTGATTGAGATACTAGAAGTATTTCTTACTTTTGTTACGGTACTGGGAGTACCTCAGAATTAAATATTTTTCTGGGCTTACCTAATAAATATCTGGGCAATACTGGGCACCCAGATAGTTATTAATATAGTTCATATTGTCATTTTAAACAAAATTTTGTAATTGGTCAGAAATTACATTATTTTCAATAATCAGTAGAAAGGCATGTTTTGACACCCATTATATCTCACATTAAATTTATTTGAAAATATAAACGAACATTCCTTGAGACATATTTTGCAAAAGTATTACAACTTCATTTTCAACCTACAATTCATTATATGGGTTAAAAGCACACATGTTTATTAGAATCATCATTATCCAAAAATGTTTTTAAAAAAATATATTCAGACTTACATTATGCATACTTAAACCGATAATAAAACACAGGTAAATTGATACAGTTATTAAATTCAAATATACCCACCTAGTTCTGGCTGGCCAATATAACGCAACTGCCAAGGCATATCTTGATAATCAATAGCACGACGTACCCTTAAGAGCAATGGTTGTGCACTTGTTGGTCCACCTGTGAACACACATTGAAATTGAAATTTTCTAATGAAAAAATTTAAAACTTAAATGTAAATACCTTTTTTAACAGTAAATTATTTTATTTGATGTTATAAATTACATTAAAATTTGTCCCTTGTTTAAAACTTCAGGCACTGTCAGTAACCAGCTACAAGACAGGATGTTACTATTGTAAAAAAAAAAAATAATCCATTAAAACTACACCAATAAAAATAGTACAGCTAGGGCTAAAAAGTAATAAATAAATTTCAGGTATTTACCAGAAATAAAAGTCTGACATAATTTAGACATCATATATCTATACACAGTGTGGGTAGAATGTACTGTAAGCCAACCCGACATTTGTAATAAATTATACAAAAACAGTAATTGAAAATGAACTCGACAAAATTAAATACTTTTCAGTTAAGTAAACTGAATAAACAATATCTAAAAATTTGGGTAAAGTCTTTAGTTACTATATGACTTATTACAAATTCCGCACAAGATAAACATTATAACTATGCTGTTACCTTACGAGTAAAAGGCTGAGGTGAACGATAAGTAAATGGAAGATAAAATGGTAGAATGTACTGTAAGTCAACCCGACATTTGTAATAAATTATAGAAAAACAGTCATTGAAAATGAACTCGACAAAATTAAATACTTTTCAGTAAAGTAAATTGAATAAGCAATATCTAAAAATTTGGGCAAATTCCGCACAAGCTAAACATAACTATGCTGTTACCTTACGAGTAAAAGGCTGAGGTGAATGATAAGTAAATGGAAGATAAAATTATGGAGATATACAAGTAAGATGTTATATTAGCTAGTTATATGCCATGAAGTTTACGAAGCAAATGTAATTATTTATTATAGGTTGACAAAACGAAATACACTTACGAATACTGAAACACATTTCATGATCATGAAATGTTTCTGGACCCGAGTCTACGTTATCACATAATCCTCGCAAACGATGCAGTAAAACCTCTACAGCAGTATCCAATATACTACCTTGTAATAAATATTCTTGGTTAGGTACAATATTACTACTCATTGCAGCATTTAAGCTTTCTATTGCAGTATTTACAGGCTGTGCCATTTTATTTTTATTTTCTTGCAGTTTTATTTCACAAAATACAACTGATGAAGCGGCAACTTAATGAGGTACACAAAAATATAAACAACAGTTTTTATAAAGAGATAAAAACCAAAGATCAGATACAACCAAATAAGTTATCACTTTCGAACGCAACATTTTACAAAATGTAGTTCATTTAAAAATCAGTTGTTACTATATGGAACTTTTTATTAATCAACATTAATCCTTACAAATATATATCGAAATAAAACAAAATTTCACGTTAGACTATAAATAAATAAAAGTATTTCCGCTTCGCAACACTCCTCTCTTCTAACATTTTATGATATATAACAATTATAAATATAGCGTTTGTTCAGATTTTGGAGTGCGTAACTTTTTCTTACTTCAGACAACTAGAATCGGAGATTTAGGAACACATTGAAAGAACTATGAAATAGTATTTTGTAAGTAAGGTAATATATAAGCTACACGATACTATACTGGTAAAACTTTAAATGTATGTTTTTTCGTTTCGTATTTTTATATTAAACCTGACGTTTTCCCAATTGTATGTATGCAATTATATGGAAATCTTTTCTTAATACTAGTAATTTCTTTTGAAGTATCCAACTTCTCCGATTCTTATTCGACCTCTACTACAAAATCATTACCAGAAATAATAATATAATTAATGTCGACTTTGAGAAACCTGATAATTGAATGAGTCTCTAGATAAAAACGGAGTGTATATAGTGTATATAAACGGAGTATATATAGTACCATTTAACCACTGAAACCACTTATCCCCAGGTAAATACTAATAACGGACTTTTTACAAACTAACTGACGAGGAACAGGTATCTCTATCTTATATCTATAAAAGTAGTTTTTGTGTTCAATGAGATCAATAATGTCTCTCCCGATGTTGCTTGTGTATAATTTCAACCCCTTTTGGCATTGAAGGTGGAGGGGCATTACATACAAGAACGCGAAAATAACCAAAATTGATATTGACTTACACGTGGAAGTAGCTGGCCTTAATTCTGACATCAACATGAGGGTTTGGTTGTAGTTAGCCCCTAGGAGTGGGTTTGGAAAAAAGTTCAGACTTCAGTCTTAAATGTGTGGAGCAATTTCTACCAAACTTTGCCCATATGATTGAGCAACAAACACTGGATGAGTTAAACAACCGTAGCACACATAAGGATGAGGGGGAGGTGCAAGTATTTTTCACTCAGATGGTACAGGGATTATTTTTTACTCTTAAGATGACCTTAGTGTCAAATTAAATACATTTCAGGAATAAGATAAATAACCCACTTAGCTAGTTAATTATTATTTTACTTATATAATATTACTCATTATTTTGAATCCAGCAAGCAATTTCATCTTAATATTTGAATGATGAGAGTTCATATTACTAAGATGCTATTGTGATTAGAGACGTTGAGACCATGTGCTTTGAATATTGGCTCATATGTTAGTTGAATTAGAATTTAGTTTTCTAGCATACATGTTTACATTATATTATGGCTGATTTATTGCCGATTTGTTATCAGATTTCTCTCTAATGTTGTCGCAGAATCTAGTAATTTTTATTGAACTATAAAAAGGAATTGTTTGGCCTCAGTGAGTCAGACTGTGTAATTTAATAGAGATACGTGGAGAAATGTAGTGTAAGCATTTAAAGTGGGTAATGTTTAAAAACATATTCCTGATATAAAGTGTTATTTGATAGTATTAATTTATATTTGAATGTGAATTTAATGCCTCAAAGTGATATTTTTAGGCTGTAGAAGGTGTTTATGAAGTATGTATGACAAATAATAGGATTTTCTGTTTGTTTGCCGCCAATTAACAAGCACTTTGTTGAAGTTATTAGAAAACTGTACTAAGAATAAAAAACAATTTGCATCCTTCTTGAATTTGGGGACCCATATTTGTGACAAAGCCATCACAGTGTGGACTATGGCTCAATCACAATTTAATTTTCAAAGAAACTGGTAAAGGTGGGAGTGAGGAAGAAAAGGTGTGTGAGGTATAATAAACATCTGCACATGTTTGGAGAGCAATAATAATCTTACTAGAAGTCTTCGTCTTTTTTCAATAGTAACTAAGCATATCTTACCATTGTTTCATGCAGCTTATTCAGTCTTCAGTATTATTATTCAGAGTCCTGAGTTCATTGCTCAAAGTCTTAAGTTAAAAAGTAGGAGGGATGATGAAAACTACTCCAAAACTGATTTACCAACAAGGAAACAACCTTAAGGTGACATCACAGACCAGGAAGCATTAGGTATTACAAACAATACTATTGGACTGTTGTATCTAAATCTACTTACTCAACAAACAGTGTGAGTAATATTAGTGAGGTCAAAGAGTGTTTTATCTGTTTGCTCATAACAGCATTTACATAAGTTATTATGATACAAAATGAGTAAGTAAAACATATATCTTAATAATCATTGAAATGATAAAATGTCTGTGTTAAAGTGTAGTAATTACAGAAACAAATAGCCAAATAACAGAAAATATTTAGTGATAAACACTCCTAGTACCTTAATACAGTAAAAATAATCATGAAACCATGAGAGAAAATATTTCTGGTAATTTAAAAAAGTGTAAAATATTTATAGTAGTATAAGAGATACTCTAAAACAATAAAATATGCTCTCGGTACCTTAAGAGATTCAAAAATTCTCTAGTCAGATTAGAGACAAACTTACTTCGTAATAAAGATTGTATTTTTATGTCTGTTTATATTAAAAATAATGCAGTTTTTTGACCAATATCAGACAATATTTTTTTTATTTACGACAATGTTTCAGTACGTGTTTGCACCTTCATCAGGTCTTTCCTGCTGAGAAATTGTACAAAATAAAGGTGTATTATCAAGAAGCCTCTGAATTTATAAAAGTGGTTGAACAAAATATATTATACTATTAACACAATGAAACTAAGAAACTTCATAATATATTCCCAGTACCATAAGAGTGTAAAATAATGTCAGTAGCATAAAAAATATTACCAGTACCCTAAGAGAGTAAAAATTACATACAATACATTAAGATACAGGTGCACGGAATCAAAATAATTCCTGGTACTTAAGACTAAAATATTTATGGTACCAATGCATATATATGCTTAAGAGAGTCAAAAATATTTCTGGTATCCAATATTACCATAAGAGAGTAAAACAGAATACCAGGATGCTAAAAAATTAAAATATACTATCAGTACCCTATGAGATTAAAAATATTCTTGGTACCCTAATAGGGTAAAAAATAACCGGTGTGCCTTAAGTGGAAGGTCCTGGGTTTGATTTCCGGTCTAGTCGACATTTTTCCATCCGTATTCCTTAATTATCTTAACTACGATTTGAGGTTTAAATAAAATTTATGTAATTTCTTTGAATTTTATAAAATTACCCATAATTAATGTACAGCAATAATCTGTTATTTCATTAGATTCTGAATAGGCCATGAAGGAGTGGGATAAAAGTACAGTGTAGGCAATTTATGTTAAGGATGAAGGAATGTCACACCGGGCCAGGAGTTGACAAGGATTAGCTCAGTGGTCTGAGCAGCAGCCCAGTAAGTGAAAGGTCCTGGGTTTGATTCCCATCCGGTCGACACATTTCCATTCATATTCCTTAAATAAATATATTCAGATTAATGTTTCTTCAGAATCACAGTCAAATTGAAAAGAAATACATTATTTTTTGTTAACTGATATCCCATGGAAAGGGGTACTTGTAAAGAATTTACATTTAAGGAGTGAACTTTCCCTCTGAAAATAAGTAACCTAAACTAAAATACTCATTTCCAAGTTTAACTTACATTTTAATGTTTTAACCTGTTTGACACAGCCAAGTAAAGGAGGGAAGGAAATGTGACTAAGGAATAAATTAACCTTTTATCATACTGAAATCAATTTCATTTCACAAATTAAAAAAAAAGAATAAAAGTATGATTATACTTAATCATATTCAGTTGTGGTTCATATGGATTTATTCTGAAATAAAATAATAAATTTCTTTTGAAACTAATAGAAATGTCTGAAGGAACCATTACAAATTCTCATAAACCAAATACAGCAATATTTATAATTGCAAGTGCCTTAGAAATAAGAAAATACAAACCCTATAAATCTAATGGTTTAATTTTAGCTAGTGCTCTCAAGAGTCCAAATGTTACAGATTTTTATGCATGGCCAAATAGATTTATAGCTGAATTTCATGAATCCTGATTGACAAACTTTAAAAGTGTGTGAGAAAATCTTCAACTGAACAGAATTTCTGTATTATTCAAATATATGTGGACTATACTACAGTTCCGATAATAAATTCAAAGGGAAATTAGAAGAATTTTTTGTTCTAAATCAAGATTGCTAAGATTAATTTACTGTGATAATCTGGAAAACCATGCTTCTAAAATACCACTCAGGTACATTGGTTAACTAGTAAGTTTATTTATTTCAGACTTAAGTATAACCCTGATTCAGGACAGTGTTCTGCTAAGATACAGAGGTGGCACAGGATGTGGACATCCTAAGAAACAAAATCTATGCACAGTTTGAAGCATTCAATAATTAATAATCTTATTTTAAAGCAATGTATTTTTTCAAAATGTTTTTTGTTAATAAATGATATCTGACAAATTTGACAATTCATAAATCAGTTGAAGGTCATATTAAAACAAAAAACCTTTACAGTTCAGCATTTTGAAGACTCATCATTCTGAGAAAATTTATCAGATGATCCTGACCTGTTTAACTTTTGCTCCAGCCAACTTCTAAAAACAAGACATTATATAGCAAACTGTCTAGTCTAATTTTGAAATCATACCAATATATTACCTTTAAACAAATGATAAACATTAATAAAATAAAACCAATATCAAATTATATAAATTTTATTAGAAAAACCATTTCAATTTACAAGATCCAGAAATCACAAGTCAAATAGGAGTATCAAATCATATTTTTCATTAAACTGTTAGAAGAGACTTTGATGTTATTGGGGGTAGGTCCTTAATTCCATCTTTGTCCACCATCTGAACTTTGAAGTTTGGTAAATTAATGACTAGTCTTTTTTGCACTTCTTTGACACATTTTTTCAACAATTCATAGCCATCGTCTACAGGTAAATCTGAAACAAAATAAAAAAAGTTGTTCAATGATGATAAAGGCACTTAACAAGGATTCAGTGCTTACTAGTTTGGTAAGAAATTTAACAGAAAAAAATAATCAAAATTTTGCTTACAAGCACATTAATTCAAAATAAGATGATTATGAAAGAAAAATCTGACTTCACAATAACAGAGATGTAAGCAATTGACATTGGACAACTTTAGTAATATGGATTCCACAAATCCAGCAATTAATTATACAAATCTCAAAGCTGAGAAACATGAGATATATTAATATATATGCCATAGTGAAGGGAATATTCAATGGAGATTAAAATAATAAATGATGAAAATAATCTGTTGTGTCTGTACCAATTTTGCTATTCCATTCCATCTATCTTAGAAGACTGTGCGGGATGTACTGGTGTAAATTATAAATAAAATATTCTAAGGTTACCAACTGGGTTTATTAATAAATATTTCCATTATATAATCTTTCATCAGCTGAATTGAAGTTACTTGTGGTACAGTTAACAATTACTTATGATAACAGATTTTAAATGGTAAATCAAATCTCATTCATTGGCACACCATTCAGATCTTTTCAAGGTTAAATTTCATTTTTGTCTCTTTTGGAATGTCTCATTAACAATGGACATTACAAAAATATACCTACAGTCAAATGGAGATACAGAATTTTGTTATAAAATCCTGTAATCATTAAGAATGAAGTAAGACAGGGAGAAACTATCGGCTTGTCGCTGGAAAAATTAGTACGACACCTTCAGAAATTGGAAAACAATAGAAGCAAAAGTGGCACACATCCTGAATAACTTACATTTGCATGAATATCGTGTGCCAGAAATCTAAGTTTTAACATGCTAGACATACCAAATTAATAAATTAAAACTGTACAATCAAAATCTCACTCAAATAAAAGTATTTATTTTACAAATTTTTAAGTAAAATTACAACTTAAGAAAATCTATCAAATAAATGTTTAATTTACCTAGTTTATGATACCTATCCATGATACTTAAAGACAGAAAGCCGCCATATCCATGAGCAGCGTACGGAACATTCACTAAAGATCCCAAATAATCCATAAAGTAAAGTTCTGGGCCTTTGTCATAGTCATACCCAGCAATAAGCATGTTTACAAAATATGGTGTCTGAAATAGAATTTCAATATTTAATGAGATGCAGGTCATGCTGAGAAAATGTTATTACCAATTATCTTAAATAATAAATCTCATATTTCAAAAGAAATCACATACTCTACTTCTCAAATAATCAGCTAAGTTGCGTCGAGTGAAATTTGCTGCAGCTGAGGGAGAAAGTTCGTAGCCGTTTCTCATTTTATACAACTGTATGTTCTTAGCAATATACTCCGAAAACTGGGTGGTATCTCCAGCTTCTCCAGAAATAGCCATAACCAACTTGTCTGATATTTTGTGAATTTTATCTTCATCTGAAATGATTTTTTAAACAAAGGAACGTTCATATAATATAATATCTTTAAATAAACATTACTAAAATAATTGGAAAATATAAAAACGTCTGTATTAGGTGAAGACTAATTAGACAAAAATAAGTGACGAAATAAATAGCACAAATCTCTTAAGATTTAAAAAATTACCTGACAAATGCAACAAATAATGAAGAAACGTTCGTAAAATTTATTGTATGTACCTAAAATAATTAATTTCTTTAACCCTACCTTCTTTCATGACCATGATGCTCTGTATTTGAGTCATGTCCGCAGCAATCAGCACATACTCGTGAAACGCAATTCCCAATAGTGTTTCCATTGTGTACGCAATACACAAATTGTTTCGTCAAATGCTTGTCGTATCTACTGAAATACAACTGAAAACTATCCGGGTATGCTACCAAAGAACTCCTAACACTGAATATGATTTAGTCGACTCATTGTCAAATACCAGGTTAACCAACTACGAACTATTTATGAAATTAATTTTGTAGTACATAAATGCAGTTATATTTGCATAAAATTTAATTCTATCTCAAAGTAATTGTTTAATTGATTAAAACAACATTAACTGCACTATTTATGCATTTATTGGAAGCAATGACAACATGAAAATAAAAATTATTTTTTTATGGGAGGGTGAAATGTGTGCAATCTTTAAAATAAATCTTATTTCTGGGTAATTTATGCTTCCTTTCTTTTTGACGTTGTGCGCGCCAGTATGGCTCAAGATCTATAAAATTGTTCAGATCGGTACACAGTGGGTTAATGAGGCCGCCATCTTGATTCCTGGATCGGGCTGTCTGCTATTCACTGTCAAATGGTCATACTATAGCAATGCAACACATCTCTTACGATTTAGAATTACCTTCCGAAAGCAATAAGTAAAGCAGAAGCGTTTGTAGTATTTATTTTATTTATCTAAATTAATTAGTAATTTCCTTTAAACCTATCCTTTTTCGTGATCTGTTCCATTATAAATACCACACATCACTTACGATTTAAGTTTAAATGACGAAAGCAACGAATAATGTACAAGCATTTGTGACCGTTGTGCTCTGTGTTCGCGTCATGTCCACAGCAATCAGTACATACTCTTTAAAAACAATTCCTAGAAGTGTTTCCATTGCGTACACAATACGTTAAAAGCTTTCAGTTTCTTATGAAATTCAACTGAAAACTATCTGTGTATGCTACGAACGAACTTTTGACACTGAGTGTAATGTAGGCCTTAAGTTAGCCAACACTACGTATTATTTCTCTGGAATTAATTTTGTAACTCAAAGTAATTGTTGAATTGATTATTAGAACATAAATTGTTCTGTTGAAGCGTGTATTGGAACAAAACTTAAAAGCGAATAAAATATTATTAAGAAAATATAATACGTCTGTTTTAAAATAATAATTACATAACATAGCCAATTGACAGACAAAATGAAGTGATGACATAAATACTACACTATTTTAAATCATCACTCTACGTTGTCTGTCATTTGGCTATTTCATCTAATTAAAATTTATTAGTTTTATGGTGGGAGGGTGAAATGTGTGCCATCGTTAATTTTGATTTACTGGCACTTGCTTTGTTTTTGTCTCAAGTTCTATAAAATACAGGTAAAAAAGAAGTAAATTTTAATATGAATCTTCTTCAGTGTTGTTTAACAAAATGACTGATTTTAGAAATATTATACTATAAATAAAGCACAAGCCATTTTATAAGGATTTGATACAAAGTCAAAAACATAACGGATGACTGAACTGAGCTGCTAGTCTCTCTCTATAAATGAATGTATGTGTGTGTGTCCCGTATGCGCTCCTAAACCATTCATCCGATTACGATAAAACTTTGGTGAGTTGTGCGTTCGCTCGTGAAGGTTTCTGTCGGCCGTTCTAAGCGTTACGCAACTCCTGGGGAAGGGGTGAAAATTTAAAACATGCAAAAACGGTCGATATTAGCTTCGATTAATTACATTTCGAGGTCTATATCATTAACAGTCTCTATCCAGATGTTTTACTGTATAATTTCAACCCCTTAAAGCACCAATGAAGGTGGGGGGTGCGGTTACATAAAAATAACGCGAAACAAACCGACTTTGGTGTCTATCCATAGTTATAGATGCCAATGACTTTGATTATGACTTTTACAATGTCAGTTAGGTTGTAGTTCAGCCTCTAGGTGTGATGTGGGTGACAGGTCGTTACATAAAAGTAATAAGTAAACAATGGAGACTGGTATTGGACCTGGGATTATGGAAGTCACTGAGTTTAATTCAGCCATTTATCATACTGGTTAATATGTATTTCAGCGCCTAGGAGTGTGTGCAAGGCGGGTGAAACAAATTTCCGTTTACAATCTTAAATGCGTAGATCAATATCTACCAATCTTGATACACATGTTACTTAAGATACAGGAACAAACAATGAGGGGTTAAGACACACCTACCACCTCTATGGGTGGGGGTGGAGAGGCTGACATTTAAAAACAATCCCAAAAGGCCATTATTAGCGTCGAATAAAACGTTTTCGAGGTCACATTATTTGATAGTGTAATTCTAGAATTTTTAAGTGTCTAATTTTAGCTGTGAAAGGCAAGGGAGAGAAGCGACCCCATCGTACGGGTGGTTGTGGAAGGAGTTTATATAAAAAGTAATACAAAAAAGACCAAGATTAGTGCCGATTCTAGGGTTATTGGAGATGCTAAGTTTAATTCTCACATTAACAGTGGTGGTTAATAAAATTTTATGTTATTCTTCGACGGGGTTGACAAAAAAATACCTGGAGTAGTTTTGACCCTCTTAAAAGACTGGTCAAATTTTTGTTTTTCTTAGGGTACCAGACGTATTTTGGACTCTAATTAGTTAAAGGTTGTATTTCTTTACTCTTTTAAGGTACCAGGAGAAGTATTAGACTTTATTAAGTGAGCGAGTATTTTTTACTGTTTTAATTCGTCGACGGTTTTTAGACACTTTTATTTTATGTAATAGGATAATTCTCGAATACCGTCACGCATCATCCTGGTTTATTTGAATAGATGCCGAGGGGTTAGATCAGGGAAGGGAACGTAAATTAATAAATGTTCCAAACACTGATGCTGGATAAATGAAATGTTTACCAAGAGGTTAGTGTTAAATCAATTCCTATTTTAGGCTATAAATATAATAGTGTCTGTACGTTAATAGCTGTGATGTTAGATTTAATGTGAAGCATCCCTTAAATGCACTTGTCAGTTGACAAAACGCAAAAGCGACGAAAACGCAACAACAATGTGAGAGCCGAAGGGTTAGCTTAACAATAAGGGAGCAACGACAATGGGAAAACAGAAGGTTTAGCGTAATAATAAGGGATTACAGCAATTATTGAGCTAAATGAGTCTGGAATTGTACCTGGTGTAAATGTCTAAAATCTTAGCAATTTGCCAATCAAATGTATGTTAAGAATTAATTATATGTTCGGAGGAAAGGGACAAGTATTTATAATATCACTTTTTTGTCTGAATTAGCTAACTTTCTTATTCATTATTTTCAATCAGTTGTAAATTTTTCATTTGATTCACTATTCCATTTTGGGGGTCTTGTAAATATCTGAAACAAGAATTACAATATTATTTATATAACCAGGTTATGTAGCAACCAGCTACTTCAAAGTCAAAGTCCAGATCAACATTTATCTTTAGTGACTTTACTGCTAAATTATTGTTTACAAAAATGATTACACTCCTATTAACTTTCCTACAGTATGTACTAGCTATGTGAAAGTTGTTGATTAGAACAGCACATCCATGTTCTGTTAACATAAGAACGTCATACAAACAAGCATTTACTGTACATTCAAGTAGATCCACCTTATTTGTTAAATATTGAATGTTAGGCCTACTTCATAAACATTCTTAAAACTAGAATAATTAGGTATACCCTGCTTAAAATTATACTCTTCACATCCAACACCTATAACTAGTTTAAACTACTTATTACATTAAAAATTTTCTTAACATAAGTTTTATACAGTAAAGAACTCAAATTCCCAACATTAAGTTCCCGTAATTAACAGTTTATGTTCTGTATGTTCAGTTATAAATATTTTGTTATATCATTTTGTACATTAATAAGTTACAAAAAGTAGTGAAAGAAGTAAAGATTCTGTTTGCTGATAAGATAAGTTTGATTACTATGAAAACCAAATGTATGTATACAGGGGATAAATTGCAAGATTGTGTTACAGTTATAGGAAATAAGGTGTTAGAAGAAAGAAGAAGGTAATATGTTGAAGTTTGGATCTTGTGATATGGCAGAACCAATAAGACATGTGATCAACAGCTGTATTTTGCAAGCCACTTTTGAAACTGATTTTATTTTTGTCAAAGTCATCCCTGTTTATAAAAAATGAGACCATTCCCTTCATAATAGTTATAGACCAATCTCCATTGTACCTGCAGTATCAAAAGTTGTTGAGTCTATTCATAATAAACAAATTGTGGCATATTTTGAACACAATAAGTTGTTTAGCTTCTCTCAGTTTGACTTTCGTACCAGCCTTGGAACAGGAAAAGCTGCTGTATCTTTTATATATCATAGCCTCCTTATTGAGAAATGGAAATTCTATGGCTTTGAGGATGAATCTCTGAATTTGATGAAGTCTTATCTGTCCAACAGGTTTCAAAAAGTTGTATATGGTGATGGTGTGTCTTACTTCTTACCAGTCAATCATGGTGTACCTCAGGGCTCAATATTGGGCCCTATTCTTTTCATTATATACATAAACAATTTGTCTTACAATATCCTTGGCCAAAACATCCAACCATATCTGTTTGTGGACAATCTTAATGTTAGCCTTGATGTTACAATAGCCTATGACTTGGACACAATTCCGTCAAATATTTCAGTAAAAATACTAGCTAACTTACTGTGTCTGAATATGGAAAAAATCCAAAATTTGGAACTAAGTTCAGCCATGTGTGGTCGAAAAACTGATCATGAAACTCAGTTGATTTCCTGGGTTTTATATTAGATGCTAATCTTAACGGGGATCAGCTTAGACCTGATCCAAAATATTTGGTCAAATATAAGTAGAGGTATTTTTGTTTTGAGAAGCCTAAAATTATGACATTGACAAGGTCTTAAGAGTTGTTTACTTTGTCCAAGTCCACTGTCATCTGTCATATGGAACTCTACTATGGGGACACCAATCTTCTTCAGAACGGTTAATTTGTGGTCTCTTATACCTGAGCCACTGCAGGACACACTTTGTAAAACTTGGTATCTTGTTTGTTATGCAGTGCTTACTATATATTATGGAGAATCAAGCAATTTATAATCTCTTACATGATTCTCATGAACACTTCACTAGAAACAGAGATAATATAGGTCTACTTCGATGTAATTATGCCAAGACACAGAAAACTTTTTATTATATGTCAGTTAAATTATCTATTGCAATAACTCAGGTAATACAAGTGCTGCCCCACAGATCATTTAAGACCACAGTTAAGAATATGCTAACAACTGTATATATTCAATTGCTGACTACTTCAATATCAGAAATTTGGTTTAGTCTTAATTCTTGTACTTTACTGTTTTGTATGTATGTAACATTTTTTTGTGATTATATTAATAGTTATAGTTTATAATGACGCTTGGAATGTATTTGATTTCCTCTGCAATAAAAAATATTATTAATTACCAATTGAAAATTTACTAAACCAATTAGCATTGACTCTTTCTCCGGGTATATTGCAGAAACATTATTTTACATAGCGGAACGCGACATATTTTTGCAATTAAAGTCAATTATGTTAAACCTTCTGACAATTGAACTTAATCAAGTTATTTATAGAATTGAACAAAACAACATCTCAAGGGGCTCAGTAGTACGTACAAGCGTTAATAGAGGGCATGACAACTCGCGCGCTGATTCAAATGGAATTAACCCGCGCACTACTTCAATTTTATTAGAATGTAATCCGTGGAATTGATATTATAGGTATCAGTGAAATGCTTAATAATTAAATAAAACATTTTTCATTAGTAATGCCATGGCACAAAGGCTCTAACCCACAAGCCGCCCCTGAGTGACATAATTGCACGCTATTCAGAGAGGCAGGAAGAAATGAAAAAAAAACCGGAGAGAAAGGAATGAATTAAATAAACAAAATAGAAGAGAAACGATCAGATCAGGGTTTCACAGGCTGAACATATATCGAGCTGCTCAAAATTCCACATGTTCGTTAAATGTACTTTCTGCAATGCTTTATTTTCGGTACAAGAATTTTTTCATGCCGTTGTAAAAAACGTAACGTGAAATTACCACTGAATTCAGAACCGCCTGAGCATTTTTCTGACTCAAGACCGTCATTTATTTATGTGTATATATATAAAAAAAATTATTAGTTTTAGAAACTATTGAAGGAAAAATGGTTAAGTAAGCATGAAGAGACGACTGGCGCGTGGTGTAATAATAATCTATATATATATAAAAATGAATTGCTGTTCGTTAGTCTCACTAAAACTCGAGAACGGCTGAACGGATTTATCTTATCTTAGTCTTGAAATGTTCGTGGAAGTCTAGGGAAGGTTTAAAAGGCGAGAAAAAATCGAATAATTTCCGGGAAAACCCTAAAAACAGCCCTTTTCTATTTCCCATACAAACGTTTTCTAAATAAAATACAAATCTACACCAGTCGAGCAATTTTCACCAAATTTCGTACACGTGTTCTTTGCGACCAGAAAACAAACACTGTCGGGGTGAGACGCGTCTTCCACCCCCAGAAGCGGGGGTGGAAATATTTAAACATACTAAAACAGCCGATATTTGAGTCGGATAAATATTTTTAGGGGTCAAAGATATTGATAGTGTTTCTACCAATGTTATCTGAATACAATTTTCATCCCCTACGCCCTGTGAAAAGGACACCCTTCGGGTTTGGGGTGGAGATGCTTTACAGTAAAATAACGCGAACACAACCGAGATTGGAGTCAAATCAAAGGTTATGGAAGTCACTGTGTTTAGTTACGACATTCAAATTGGCATTTACCCCTCAGATGCAGGGGTAGCGGGGTGCAAATTTTGGAACATGCAAACACGGCAGATATATATGCATTGAAGAAATATTTTTCAGAGTTAATTATAATGATTAGGGTTCGAGTAGCGTTACATAAAAATTGCGCAAAAGCAGCCGAAATTGGAGTCATATCGGGGGTTATAGATAAATGACATCTCGGGCAACGCCGGGCACCCAGCTAGTAATGTAATAAAAATGTAAATAAATATGTATTCTGACAAATGGGAAAACAAATAAATACACAACAGCCAATTTTAGGTCAGAGAAAAAGGTAAATTTATTAAATTAACAACGTTTCATCGCTTAATTTGCGACCTCATCAGGTTCCAATTTTAAAAATATTTTGATGGACAGGTCATTCTACGTTGGCTGCAATGGCCGAAATCTTATTTCTTTCTCCTTTTTTTCTGACTTAAAATTGGCTGATGTGAATTTATTTATTATTAATAATATAAATTTAATTAAATAGAATAAACAGTGTTTGAATAACTGTAGTTATTTTGGTTACAGGAACCTATAACGCTGCACTGTGACGTCTGTAAGGAAAGTATTCACTGCGGAATTCGCGGCGTCAGCATGAAGAAAAACAGGTTCTGATAGTCACGAGTTTTAGAAGTCCCTCCACGGCCGTCCAGAGCTTTCTAGACTCGTGCGTCACTCAGCTGATTTGCCCGTGAAGCTGCAGTTTTCATCTCACGCAATGTTCGCCCAGATTAACGGAGTTCCGGGCGTTTTCCAACGTCACATAATCTCGAAAAATATTAATCTTATAAATATGTTGCACGGGATTTTGAAAACTGATCATGAGAATAGTGTTACGAAAAATGGTAACTTGCATTAACGCGTAAATCTATTAACAATTCAATTTTAGTATTCGAGACATTTATACAGGGACGTCAGAAGTTTTAAAAAGAAAAGGAATCCCCTCACACACCTTTTATGTTGTGACTGCTGTTTCAAAATAATCTAAGACTCGTTCAGAACTTCCGAGTCGTGCACTAGTTAATAAAAACAAATTGCGAGACTGATGCTCTTTAAAATTTTTGAAACAAGCAAGAACCATCAGAGTATGTTTACAAAAATAGGATTCCAAAAACATAATATATTTCTACAACGTCGTAATTGTCACGCAGTGAAAATAGTTGTCTGAAACTAAACGATAGACATTGAAAACCTTAAGAAGTTCATTTTTTTTATACCTTACAGCCGTTTCGTTAATTTTTTATGCACTACGTGAATCTACTGTTCAGTAACGCTCGTCATGTAAACGAATACTTTTTAATATGGGTCATTTTACGAATCGATCTACATGACTCTGGTGCCGTGACGATCTACTTTGGCGATGATCCTAGATGAACAAAGTTGTGTTAGGAAATCAATATCATTTGTCTTTTATGTTTGATGTATTTCAGATATAAATAGTTTGGAAGTTTCCTCACAGGACTTTCATTAGTTCAATGAATGTAATTTCATTGTGTTGTGATTGACGTAGTTTAAGCTGTTTAGAGCTGATTTCGGTGGTATGGAAATGTCTGATATTTAAATGAAAATCGACGTATGCAATCTCTGACCATTTTCAAGTACATTTGTCAAATAACTATTTTTTGCGATTACTGATAATTGAGGAGATGCAGAGGTTTCAGTTTATTTAACGTTCTTTTTTAAGCCATTATAACTAAAAAGCCAGTCTCTGTTATATACTTAGCAGATATCATAACCCTACTCATAAGAGCCGTGTAGTAAACAATTATATCTATGACAACGAACAATAAAAGTAGAACAGTCTCTGACTTAACGGGCTCGAACTTTGAACCTAACAAATGAGGAGTCTTCATCAAATACAGGTTTTACTGTATTGAATACGTTCTTGTAAGTATGTAAACTATGTCTTTCCGTTTCCTATTTCAATTAATAGTCCATATCACTTCTGTTCCCACATTCTGAAGAAGAATTACGTGAAAGTTTTCTTTTCCTGACTTGCTAAAAAAAAAATCTATTTACAATTTCAGTGTATCATTTTGAATTCATTACCTATATATTTTTGTCGCCGTTAGGAGAAAATAATGGAAAATATTTTATCGATAATTTAAATCCTATTTTTGTGAAGCTTAAAATTCCAAAAGCCAACATCAGCCGTGCGATTTCACGCCAAATCCTACGTAACCTCCATATCGTCCAAAGCGCCCCTTTTGGTGCCCTGAATAATCGTATCTAACCTTCCAAACACAAATTTTCCAGTATAATAACTAGAATAAAGTCTGTGTACGTAAAACATTAATTTGTATTTCAACCTTTCAAGTACATAAAGCTTTGGAGAATTTACCGTTCATTTGTTACAGTCTCGCAAAATTCCAAGCAGGCAACAGAAGACACATAAAATCTAAATATAAAGAAATAATTTAAGAAACGAAACTGCGAATGTATAATATTTTAAACATACTTTTCCTCCCTAATTCTTATAGACGGATCTTTCGCGAGCTATACCAATATAAAGTGGTCATTTTAGAACTCAACTAAGAAAATTATCACAGCGAGTGTTGGTCAAACTGACAGTAATAATGCAAGGATCGAGCCATTACTTGCAGAAATCATTTTCGTATCTTAGTTTTAGTCTATTCTACACGCTAACATTTAGTAATACAGTCTATTTAGACGTCAGTAACAACTTTTTGTAAATGTCAGAGGAACCAAGGTTAAGAAATCAATACTGTATTCGCATGCGCATTTACAGTATTGTTCCTTAATGCCAACGTACTTTCTAATAAACAGCGTGTGTATTCAGATTCCATAACGTATTAATCACAGTATCCAGTTTTGTAAGAACCACAATAAAAATTTAACACAGCAAGTTTATTTAATATATTGATATTAATCATTTATAGATGAAATATTTTTTCTTCAGTTTATGAACCTAATCAGTCGTATTTAAAACGAAATTCAAACTAATTTAGAGTCTGACATTTCGTATGTTGAATGCTGAAGAGACTGATTAAAATATTGAATTACACTTTCATGAAGAGTCCATTTCATTGCGCGTTGCGGTACTCAGTTTTTTCTTCTGGATTTAATTTGCATTAAAACTATCAACAGTTGCCAATTGTATTAAAATATTACTTTTTCTGTCTCAAAACTAAATTGTTTTTGTGGTCAATGTTCTCACGGACTCATTAAATAACTATCATTGTACAACAACACTACTTTCTAATTTAAGAAAATAAATGCATGTTACGTAAGTATTTTTCCGTTTAAAAGGTTCGATTAGGTTCATTTTAATGAAAATTTATGAACTGCATGCTCTTTACAAAACAGAACTTCATTAAAAGTTGCTGACTTCATATAAAATCATATTTCAGAATGACAGTTAAACTACATACACAGCATATGCACGTGACAATGTTTTCACGTGACGAATACCCAGTTGTTAAACTACCAACATAACGGTCGTCCACGTCTACAGAAAATCCATTGTCGGGTTGAAAAGTCGTGGCTTATAACGTTGTCGGCCCTGCTCTCCGCCAATGTTCTCGTCATCCTTGCTAAGTTTCACGCAATAGCATCATGTGACTCGAGAAGGTACTTATAAATTGACCGTTCTCAAGATTCTACGTCAGTTCACTATTCGCTACTGGAGGAGTAACGTCTTGTTGGAGCTTTAAAACGTAGGTAGAGTGTAAGAACTTGAAGCAATTTCATATTATTTATTCTTGAGTCACAATAGTAAGTTGATTAATTAGTTTTTTTCCACGAGTTTATGAGGAATTTTATGTACCTATGACGTTTGCTTACTGCGCGTCGTTTCATATTTGTCATTCTCAACATTTCAGTTTCTTTCGTTTTGTATTTTTAAGCAAATATTAATTTCTAGGTATTATAAAATTACGCATATGCAGATCTTATTGTCCGTATTTATCATAGATTTTCTGTTCCTATTATGTTTACTTACTGCGCGTCGGTTTATATTTACGTCATTCGCGACATTTCTGTTTCTTTCGCTTTTCATTCATAAGATAATATTAATTCAGTGATACTAATTTTGTTAATCGTATTTATGATCTGACAATTAAACAGTAGGCATATATTTCACGACTTCCATCATAATATATCTATAAAAAATTAAAATACGATTTGTACCAAACGTTTGCCGATATTATGACCTAAGCTGAGCAATAAATACCGGCACTTATTAATGACTTATTTACTTCGTGTGAGATGTAGTTTTTGAACATTAAATATGAACTTTTTGCGGACCGGAGTTACAAAAATGTTCCATGTGAAAAATCGAAGGCTTTCTCAATGAAAAGAATTGAGAAAAGATTCTCCCGTTTTCAGCCGGGTCATCTTCGTAGGCAGCAACATTTCGACGACTGCTGCGTAATCATCTTCAGGATAAGTTGTGATGTGTGGAATTTACGTATAGCGAAATCAATCTCTTTTTACTAAATTATGACGACGGAGCAAGTCATCAGAGATGATCCTGATGGAACCCGACGTTTTCTTAACGATCTGTATAGTCCGCATCGCCACTCAATGCTAGCTAGTTCAGCAATACCTATCAAATCATTTCGAACTCCTGCAGCACAGCAGAGGAGAATGCAAGATAGTCTGAAGTTATCAAGATAAGGCCAGATACTCTCCAATCGATAGCCTCGTAGTTTGTGGACAAGATTCTTTTAAAATGAAAAGTTGTAATGTAAGATGAAGACTATTTGAAATCTATTAAGAAATTTTAATAATACTGATATTTTAATGCGATAAAAGCCCTGCCGAAGCCAGTGTCTGTATAATCGTCTTGTATACCGTTTTGATTAAAGGCATTTGAATATTTATTTACTACAATTAAATCAATAAGTAAGACTTTTAAATGCTCTGAACATTCTTGATTTATGCTCGTAACCAGAGCATGCCTTTTAAATTTTACTCAACATTTACTTATATATCAGTTTTTTTGGTGGATATTAGTTGATGAGCTTGGCAACATGTTTATAATACTTACAACTTTAATGTACACCTGATGAAGTCATAATTTGGATGAAACATTATGTAGTTATATTTTGATCATTTGATATATATTTTTATTTCTGAATTATGGCCATCTGATTTATTGATTGGAAAATTAACATGTCAGATATTTATAATTATTTTAATTTTGTAAATATGTTAATACATTATATATAAACGTTATATCATGGTAATCATGTACAACTGTACAGTTTCTTACTGAAAAATACATATTTACTATTTTGGTGTGAACAATAAATATAGACCCTGATTCTTCCTTTGCAGTGGTTTAAGCCTGTCAATATGGATCAATCGACTGTTGCATTCAAAGTTTATATTATTCAAGAATCAAATCAAAAGCCTGAAGTAAGAAGATTTCAAATTGATAGAGACTTGGTGACAAGTTTCTCAAATTTAAAGGAGAAACTGCAACTTGTTTTCCCTGTATTAAAAGGAAGATCCTTTGAAATATTTTGGAAAGGTTTGTATAATTACTTTTAATATAATACATTATTGCATTAAATTAATAAACCAAAATTTTTATTAGTTTGTTCAAGGGTTGATCAATATTTGACTACATTTGATTTTTTGTATTTTAATATATGTTCATAAATATTTAGTAAATTTTACATCATAGTTTACTGGGCTGGAACTAATTTTGTTATTAAATTCATTATAATTTATTTATGGTCTAATTGTAATCTGATATATTTTTGGTATACATTAATTGTGCATTATGTGTGTATAAATCTAATTTCATTGCTATGAGTCCTGCAAAGGTGTGTTGTTTGTTTATACATATTTATGGCAATTGTTGTAAAAAATTGTTAAATATTTATGAATAATTACTATTATGTTTTATGAAAGTACTTTTACACAGATAGATGTATTGTTAGTAATTTTCATGTTTCATATCCTGCTTACAGATTCTGAAGGTGACGATGTAATAATATCATCTGATGAGGAATTAGTGATTGCTCTAAATGAAATGAGGAATGATATTTGCAAATTATTTGTAGAACTCAAAACTGCTGATGACTGTGAAGGTCCTTTTGAAGAGGAATGTGTGAATCCTGAAGGTAGAATATTTGGTTACTCCAGATATTAAGTTTCTTGTAATATCTTGTTGATTAATTTGTATAATTATACACACAGGTCCTGCAGTGCATTTTGGAGTGACATGTGATGGGTGTGAAAAACAGATTGAGGGCTTTAGATACAAGTGCTTGATGTGTCCTGACTATGATTTGTGTGCTGTTTGTGAAGGTAGAGGAATACATCCAGAGCATGTTATGATAAGGCTTTCAAGACCTATTAAGTGGGTAAGTGATTATTGAAGTCAAAAAGAATAAAAAAATAAGTTATAATTTGTATATTACGTTTAAGACATACCTTATTTGTCTTTATTACAGCGCCAAAATTTTGGTCGCCGCTTAGCACATCACTTATCTAAAGCTGCCCATAAGAGTGCTGAGGGGGAACATCATGACTCACGACACAAGAGATGGAAACATCACAGAGGGGGTCCGTCCACAGGACACTGCCCTTGGTCACAACAGGGCCAAGCACTTGACAGAAATTTTGTGGACTATATTGGTCAGTATTTAAATGATTGGTCTAATCCACAAGGAACCACAAATCAAGGAGCTAATAGTAACAGTAATGAACAGAATCAGCAGAAGCATGAAGAATACTTGAGAAACATAGGAAAGACTGTTGCCAATCTCCTTAGTCCATTAGGTATGTAAATTAACAACAAATTATTTTCTAAAATCAATGAGTTGATATTATTATAGAGATTTGTGTGGTTACATTAAATTGAGGGCATCATACTTGAGAAGAAGGAATATTTAAAATTTTCAGAGGTATATGTAAATGTTATATAGTTAAAATAATATGGACAGGTAAGAGGAAGAGATGGAGGCAGAAAAATATCTTACATAAAAGCAGAGAATGGTCACAGTGTAGATACAATATGTAATTCAAATTTTTGTAGTTTTTTATCATTTTTCCTAAAGAGACAGATTGCACATTTCTATTGTTGCTAAAAGTCGATATGCGGTATAAATACAATTTTCTGAACCTGTCTGCTTATGAGAAATTGTGTAAGTTAAAACTGAAAAAACTGCTGTGATAAAATTATGGTATCTTACTCGTGAGGAGAATGGACTTAGAATAGAACTGATTAGGGAAATTTAATTGTGCATATATAGACCAAAGTTTCTCGATTTTTTTTATAGAAAACTTTAATTCTAGCTCTAATTTTATGCAATATATTTATATACTCTTTACTCTTGACATTATTTTAAGATTCGTTTACTGGTTCTTTAAATAATGAGTAATTTTTTACTATCAGGAGTTGAAGTTGATATTGATGTACGCCATCCTAAGGAATCAAGTACTTCAGCTACAGAAAATGGTGCTACTCAAGCAAATGATAATGAACGTAAGAATGATGAAAATGGAAAGAAAACTGCTTTCACAGGAGGCGATAAATCTAAAAATGATGAAACCACAAAGAAAATTCCATTTGCAGTTCCTTTTGCAGTTCCTTTTTCAGTTATTTCAGGGGCTAATGATGAAAGTGGAAAGAAAAGTCCATTTACAGTTATCACAGGAGCTGATGTGCAAGAGAAAATGGATGTAGATCTAGAGAAGATACCTTCAGCCCCAAGTGTGGAGCGCCAGAGCCCAGATCCTGTCGGATGGACTGTAATTAATAAACGTATGTTTCCACATAATTATGAACATGTTAGTCTGATTGATTGATGAATATTGCTTTGAAATAGTAGTTTGAAACTTGTTAGAATATAAAATTTATGACAATGCTAATTATTACTTATTTATTTACCTTAGCCCTGAATTGCATTTAGATTCACATTTACAAATGTCTGTACAAAACATATATTTTATGACATCAATTTGATAATATACTTAACTGTTACATATCTTCATCAGAAGCAGAACTTTCTTCAAATGGACAAGCCTCTACAATACCTTCGGCAAGTAGTGGGGCTATTCCAAAACAAGTAGAGGCTGTTTCTCAAGCAGAAGTTGCATCTCTTTATCCTAGGCTTCAGTCATTGACTACAGACTCCAGCACTTACGTCAGTTCAAGTGAGTGTCTATATGTTTATTAACTAATTAGAATAGTCACAGTTGAATAAAGTAATTACATTTCTTGTAGTTAAGTGAGGAATTGATAATATTGGAACAATAGATTTTCCTTGCAACATAATTGGTCAATAATTATCTAGGTGAAAATGACAGGGCTGTCAGTCATTGAAACAGCGTGTTAGTGACTATTGTACCCAGATAGAATATTGAGAACACTTTCTATGCAAATTACACTTTGTTAAGTGGAAATGACCTGGAGGATAAAAATAATTTACAAAGAATTCTTAAGGTAAACCAAACCTGAAAACTGCTATTATTTACTTTAATTAATTGATATGAAAACATTTATTAAATTCCAATACATATGGTTTCATTTGCACTTTCTTAATTTATCACAGCTATTGTTTGACTTTTCTTTAAGATGATTAGGGATAATTATAATGGCTATGCAGAAATGTCAATTGATTTTTAAATTTAAGAAGAAAATAAAATAATTTTCTAGAGAACTGTAGATTATATATGTTTTATCAAGTTTATTCAGAGGTACTAAATGTGTACAGATGGTTTATTTAATATTTAATTGATGTACATTCTGATACACAACAGACAGAATTTGTCTCAAAGTGAAGCAAAGACAGATCAACAAGGTAAATAGATATAAGCATGCAGCTTAAAATAATTGCAAATTGCTGATTAAGCTTGAATCTCAGTATGTATCATAACTTGTATCTCAACATGCAAAATTTGAAACTAATGATGCCAATTCATTGACGGATAAGACATATCAAGTGTTAGAAAATGGTAGTGTGAGTGACTGAAATGCTTCTGACTGAACAGTTGACAAAAGAATTTACCAGACACGTCTGAAAATAAATTAATTTAGACCTTGATAACCTTATTTATAATACATAAAACAATGAGTAATATTTTTGAAAAAAATATCAATAGTGTATATGAATTTCTCATCTCTCTCTCTCTCTCTCTCTCTCTCTATATATATATATATATATATATATATAATATATATATATATATTGTAATAGTGAGAATGTGACATTGTCAAAAATATTGGTATGGAAAGGATAGAGAGATAGGTTGTGGCTTACCTGAAAGTGAAGTGCGGTGTCGCCATGAGGAACTGAAGGTTGTTCTTCAAATCTTCCTGAAGAAGGAGGCTGAGAGCCTCCGAAAATTTGAAGAACAACCTTCAGTTCCTCATGGCGACACCGCACTTCACTTTCAGGTAAGCCACAACCTATCTCTCTATCCTTTCCATACCAATATATATATATATATGATTAATTAGATATAAAGTAAGCTATGTAATTCTATTATTAATTATTTAATTTTTTAACAGATCCCAAAGTGATGGACACATTAACTAAACTTCAAGCTATGGGATTTACAAATGAAGGTGGCTGGCTTTCACAGCTAGTTGAAATTAAGCGAGGCAACATAGAACAAGTACTAGATGTCCTTCTGCCAGTGAAGAAGTAGTTCTCATGTGTCTACATATTTCATTTGTATTTGTTATAATATTGTTTAAATTTAATAACTAATTGTTATTAGTTGGTGGAACATATTTTATAATTTATCACTAGATATATTATTTAGAAATTATTGCATTGTATGACTATGTATGATCTTATTAATCTGAATATACTAAAATATCATTGTTATCATAAAACAAGTAAATTTTTTATTATATGAATGGTGGTTTTATGGGTAACAGAATAAATATACACAGAAATAATATTATTTTACAATATTTTCTTTCTTCCTTAAAACCACTATCACCACTCACAAATTAGCCCTTATTTCTTTCATTTTAACAATGAATTGGAAGGGATGGGTTGAAAATTAAGTGATGGTATTTAAAGCAATTGTACAAAGTAGAAGTGATATGACAAATACACACATTCCATTAATAAAGTTGGAATGATATTTATGGAAGTGAGTCAGGTGACAGAGTCAAATTAATTATTGTGGGCAATATAAAGAGAGAGTTTTTGTGTGTTATTGTGAGATGAGGTCAAATTAAATAACACATTTAGATAGGAAAGAGAGACAGTGAAGTTGTCTTACCTGAAATCAATAGTTGGTCCAGTCAGGCCAAGGAAAATAATTCAAAATTTTGATTGTCTGAACACCATGTTGGCTAGTCATGAATAAAGACATTTGTACCTGCAGTTCAGACTTTTCTTCCTGATAAATGGGGTCCAGGCACTCAAAAATTTGAATTATTTACACACACACACACACAGACATTTGCATATAATATAATGATTGTTGTAAATGTGTGCATGGTCTGTATACAATTTTAATTGCATGGAGAAATTTCAACTATTTAAAAATATTCGAAACTAACCAGTATTAGTGAAAGACGAATAGCTTTTAGAATTGTTGACTAATATTCAAATTAGTTAATAAACATATAGACACTCACTTGAACTGACATAAGTGCTGGAGTCTGTAGTCAATGTCTGAAGCCTAGGATAAAGAGATGTAACTTCTGCTTGAGAAACAGCCTCTACTTGTTTTGGAACAGCCCCACTACTTAAGTGATGTAGTTAGCGTACATTTGCAACCCCTAATGGCATGGGAGTGGAATATTCTGAGGTGTGGAAGAGTAATGGGGTGACATGCATATACCTACGATACTACCTATGATAGGAACTAATTTGGTGACGAAGTCACATTGGATATTGGATAGTGAGGAAGGATAGAAATAAATAATAAGATTACACTTTATGTGAATTCAGATGCTCAGACATCGAATCTCACACAAGGCAAAGCATATTTTCAAAAAATGGAGAAGGAAGGAAGAAGAAGGAAAGACTGAAAATATTTGACTTAGGGAGAACTTGAACCTAGAAAATCTGTTCAGTACTCAAGACGCCTTAACCATCTCAGCCACCAGGTCAAGTTCCTGACCAGGCAATATAGACAGTCTTATCATGGATAAGTGGCTATTTAGAGTATGAATGGATAGAGTAGAGGGAATGAAGAATTAGCAGCATTCATTAAGAAGTAAAGCGTAATCCTCCTATTTCTCCTATTTCTATTCTTCCTCACTATCCAAGATCCTATATATATATATATATATATATATATATATATATGATATTGGTAAGGATATGACATTGTCAAAAATAATTGCAATATTGGTATGGAAAGGAAAGAGTGATAAGAGCTTACCTGAAAGTGAAATGCGGTGTAGCCATAAGTAACTGAAGGTTGTTCTTCAAATTTATATATATTGTAATGCCTGTTAAGTGAGGCATTGTTTGTGATTGTTAGTCTGGATTGCTGGAGGGGCATTATGTAACGAGTTTATTTAGGTCTAAGTTTTTCTTCGTCTTGGAATTTCTGGTTGTGTGGTCTTGAGAATTCGAAACCGGGCACGTGCGTGTGGGGGTGGAGAAGACAAATAGACCCACCAAAGTAATTTTGGGTCCTGTCTCGATTGTTGGCTTTGACATGACAGAGTAGTTAGCCATTTGTTGACTACGGAACTGCAGCTGCGTAATATAAATCTTGTGATAATAGAAGAATCTGTCAACTGGAATTTGCGACGAAGTTTTCGAACAATGTAAAAAGTAAAAGACTGGGAGGATATAAGGGAGGGGATAAGCTTTTGAGAGCAGTTGTTCAGCGCTCACCGAAGCTGGTGGATGTGATTAAGAGAGACTTTGTTTAAGCATAGTCGTGGTACGTTGGCTGAGATGACGGTGGCATTAAGGTCAGCGGTCAGAAAGTTGTCGAAAAATTGCTGTGTAAAGTGGTAAGGTATATACAGCAGAATAAATTCATCGAGATACAGCAGAGTAAAGTCGTCGAGATATAAAAAACTTTCTTTTTCAAAGCAACAGTACTTAGTAGAATCTGTGAATTTAATAGAAGCTGTGAAACCCCCACCACTGTATTTCGAAAGGTAAAAGTATCCTGGGCAGCCCTAAGTAGCAAGGGAACAGTAAATTTTTTTGTAAACCTACTTAAAAGATGTCAGATATCGTTTTTTAGTGTTGATGAAATAAACTGTTTAAATTTAAAATCCATCTTGTAGTATAAGTTCGTCGATAATTAATTTCGTCTATGTCTAGACGAATAAATATTCCTTTTTAAATTAAATCTAAATTTTGTGTTAAATGTTCTGCCGTTATCAAACCTAGTTGAGATCCTGAGAGTTTATTTTTTATTAAATTGAATAATTTGTACTAATCTTTTGTTAAATAAAATTGTTTGTTTGTAAAAGTAAAATAATCATTTTATTTAAACGTTCACTTTTTTATTATTATTACATAAATGGCTACCACAACGTGGGGCAAATTAATAAGTAATTAATTGATCATTATAATATATATATATATATATATATATATATATATATATATATATATAAATGATATTAGTAAGGATATGACATTGTCAAAAATAATTGCAATATTGGTATGGAAAGGAAAGAGAGATAGGAGCTTACCTAAAAGTGAAGTGTGCTGTAGCCATAAGTAACTGAAGGTTGTTCTTCAAATTTTCGGAGGCTCTCAGCCTCCTTCTTCAGAAAGGAGTGAAGATTAACCAAGACATGTTTGTGGGGAACTAATAAGGTTTTGTTACATGCACCTTGGTTATACCTATCGACAATAGGTGCCAAACAAAACTAGTCTGAGACAGTTTTCTAAGACCAGAAAAATATGTTTTCAGAACATAATCTGAGATAAAACAACAACTAATGATTGCTGTGACTGACCAGAAAACCAACAGCTATAAAATGTTTTGAACAAGAATATTGCATTTTAACCCTTTACATCCCATAGATTGAATGTTCACTACAGTATATGTATAGTATGGATAAGAAAGGAATGTAAGGCTGCTGCTAAGGCAGGGAAGTGTAGAATAAAAGTTATTTGCATTTGAAAATTATTTGGGACATACGCAAGTGGTGTGTCAGTTTATATTGAATAGAGATAACATCGGATGGACAGATTTGGTTAGTGGTTAACAATTCGTACCACACATCAACTGGTAACAGTTGACTGTAGGGATATTAGTGGGAATAAAAAACACGTTATTTCCTGATATTAATATATATTTTTTTAGAATTAAAAAATGAAATATCGCAATCCAGATGCTAGCTGGGCCTAACAGTAAATTGACATTTAGTGGCGGGAAATTGCATTGTTTAATTTTACGAGTTCCTTTTTTTTATATTATTAATGTAATTTTCTTGAAGTCAGTCTCGCGTCACGATGGCTGCTCCGGCGTTATGGGCGACCGAAATTCCGTCGTGGTCAGGCAGGTGGGCGAAATATACGTCCCACAAATATGGGTTCCTCAGACACTATCTGGATGGGATGGCAATTCTCTTTTCTCTCTCTCGCAAGACAACTTGCAAAGCAATCTCTGTCTTGTCGTCCGTAGTCTGTCCTACTCACACCCTCAACCACATCTGCCGTTCTCTGGCCAAGACGCGAGGGTCCACCCCCGCATATTATTGTAGCGCACTGACCGTGTCAAGTCGCCCAGCAGTTCTAAGTCACGGTGACACGGCCGGTCTCACAACCCTAACTAAAATGATCGT
Source organism: Zhengitettix transpicula (assembly GCA_037074705.1). Lineage (NCBI taxonomy): Eukaryota > Metazoa > Arthropoda > Insecta > Orthoptera > Tetrigidae > Zhengitettix > Zhengitettix transpicula. The sequence continues at coordinate 77,708,416 of CM073594.1, read as the reverse complement.
TACACAGTGTTAAATAGTTATTTGCGTTGTAAGTGTGGCTACTTAAGCTACGTATGGTATGTATATGGTTTTATTATTATTACCAACAGCATGTATTTATTCAAGAATAAAATTTGTCAGTTGAATTTGAAGTGCGCATGTCTCCCATGATTTTTCTTTTGAATTGGAAATTATCTGACATACTTAAAGTCTAATATCAGTATTAATGGTCATATAAGTGAGAAAAATATAGTTTAATGTATAATATTTTCTTCACAGAAAATTTAATTATATAAATGACGTTTCGCCCTAAAATTAGGTCATCTTTAGGTAATGACAATCTTCTTTTTTTAAAAAATATATATTGATTTATTTACAGTCGCATCAACAGTTCAGGTTATTAGCGACAAATTAAGAGAACTCATTTTGATTTGTCGGGGAACTGATTTGACGAGTTTCTCTCTCGCACACAAGCATCCATGCCCTTGCTGGGATTCGAACCCAGGACCTTTCAGATGCGAGATAATCACGTTGACCCATACATCAAATTTTGTACACGTGTTCCTTGCGACCAGGAAACAAACACTGTCGGGTGATACACGTCTACATATTCAAACATGTTAAAACGCCCGATATTTAATTAGGATAAATATTTTTAGACGTTAGTCAAAGAGATTGATAATGTTTCTACCGATGTTATCTGTGTATAATTTCAAACCCTTACAGCATGGGAAAGGAGCACCCTTAGGGCGTTACAAGAAAATAAGGCAAATACAATCAAGATTTCAGTCAAATCCAGGGTTGTGGATGTCGCTGAGTTTATTTATGACATTCAATTTGCCATTTAACCCCCAGGGTGGAAATTATTAAGCATGCAAACACAACTGATATTCGCGTTGAATAAATATTTTTCAGGGTTAATTAGATTGATATTATTTCTACCGTTGTTGTTTGTGTATAGTTTCCACCCCTTTAGGCACGGGACGGGAGTACACTTAGGGGTGGGGGTGAAGGTACGTTACATAAAAATAACGGAAAAGCAACCGAGATTGGAGTCAAATCGGGGGTTATGGATATATGACAACCCGGGAAACGCCGAGGCACCGAGCTAGTGAAATATTAAAAATAAGGGACTAAACGTCGGGTTTAAAATTTGAATATTATATTTTTTTCTGTCTATAAAGGATGATATTTTTATTATTTTATTTAATTTTAGTTTCAAACTTCTCTTAATTATTTTTCCTGACTTATATGGCCGTTAATATTGATTTTCTTTAAGCTTTTATAGGCTTTTAGCTCTGGTGCTTTTAATTTCTTATGATTTATGGACGCATTAAAATTTATATTATTTTTGTTTTCAATTCTACAACATGATCAGAATAGTACTGAAATATTTGTATTCTGCAATATTAGTAACTAATTTATCTTTCACAGTACCGTTAGAATTTTGACGGTTTGTTGCTTTTAAAATGTAGCCAGTAAAATCAACTTCACTCAAAATGTGTTCGTACTGTGTGACCTGATTAAACAGTTTTGTTTTCCGCTGCCGGAATCTTTTAAGAATTTTAAATTCGCAATCTTGATCATGAGACACTGCGGAATCTTATTAAAAGCTGATTTAAAATCCATTGAAGGTAAGGAGAATAATTTATTATGACTTCGTTCGTAGAATTCTTTTGAACAACTGCTCGATTGCGTTTCTTAAGTTTCAAGAAGATCGTTGCAACACTCTGCTTCTTTACGTTTTTCATTGCGCATTCACAGACGGTCGACTTAGACATCACGCGAGAGAAAAAAATTGATTTGTTAAATAAAAGAGAATAAATTACTTCAGAACGGCAATAAGTCGTTTCTTACTTCCAGTCGAAAGATAATTTCCATCTCTTACAGTAAGTTTTTTAATTCATTTTGGTGAAATTGGTGGATCACATTATTGCTGATTTCCATAATTTATTATGATTTTTTTAAACATTTTATTAAAACATGAACCTACCAATAGATAATGAATGAATTTAATATCTGCTATTGTGTGTTATTAGTGAGTTAATATGGCCAGTAGCAGCGCCCGCTCTAGATACCGGCAACCGCGGCGCCAAAATTTAGGGGCGCCATTTTGGCTGTAATTGTTTGAAAAAATATTGATGTGTTAAATAGCCAAATTAACAGAAAAGTCACACATCGATTGTTTTCGGTGCGTTGCTTATTTATTTTTTTTGTCTAAAAACTAAAAATATTTTTATACTTTAAAAAATATAAAATGGATTTTTTTATTTCAAATCGATCAAGCACTAAATGTTCTAGATGTTAGATTTGAACAACTTATTAATCATAGTAGCTATTTTCAATTCTTTTATAATATATGGGATTTAAATAATATGTCCAAAGAAATGCTACTAAACCACTGTAAGAATTTAGAATGTATTTTAACTACGATGATTCTGTTGGCATAAATGAGATAGAATTAGTAGAGGGAATTTCAGCAGTATCTGCGCTTTTGAGGCAAAAAATAAATGTGCTGGAGTTGAATTTCAAACTTAAATTTTGTCCCAAACCTTTCAATTAATTACCTTAAGAATATTGCTAACAATACCATTAACTGTAGCAAGTGGCGAAATGAGTTTCTCCGAGTTGTAATTAATTGAGAACTTTTTACGTTCTACTACTACACAAAATTGTCTCAATGGTTTGATCTATGCTTGATTATCATATGTTTTTTTTCTAAATATATGCTTTTATTAAAATATAATTATTTGATTTTTATTAAAAATAAAAAATATATAACTTTATATATATATATTGTTAATTTTTTCTTTTTGTCCAAGGCGATGTAATTGCTAAAGGAGGCACTGCCACTTGATAAAACAATGTGATATAAGTTACAATGTGGTGAATAAACTTCGGTAAACAATTAGTGGAAAGTCATAGATATTACTTGGAGAATAGATATCATTTTGCACCTTTACAGAAGATTATTGTATTTACTTACAAAATGTCTGAGATAAACACCCAGGTTCAACATCTAAATATTCAATCTTTCGTAATAAAAACTGTGATTATATAAATTTATGTGCTTAGTAATTACAGAATATTTCTCACTATTGATGGCTTCAGATCAATTTTTTTCATATTTTTCAGCAGATGTAACTTGTTTTTAACAACGAAACATTCTTTTTGAATTTATTGTAAAATTGGCAACAATACGTTAGTTTTTTTAATCAGCAAAGTTTTAACAATCCAAATTTACATCTTACCCCTTTCGGCTGTCCAGATAATTATCTTATAAGTAAAAATGAGTGTATGTGTGTATGTATGTTTATTTGTTCCGCATACAAATCTACACGTGGTGTAAATTTAACCAAATTTTGAACATGTGTTACACAATGTTAAACACATGGTGCTATTTCAACCAAACTTTTCCACATGTTACATACAATCGAGGAACAAACACCAGATGGGATAACCACCCTTAGCATTTATAAGAGTGCGAAGCGCAATTACGTTTCATTCTTAGTTTACAGTGACTAATTTTGACTTTTAGATGAGATTTTGTCAAATTAAATACTTTTCCGGGCTAATATAAATAAATACCAGTACAACGCTGAGCTCATAGATAGAATATATATATATATATTGTAATAACCAAATAAATGCGTATAAATAAAAAAAACTATATTTTAACAAACAAACAATTTTTATTAACAATTATATGAATTTATAATTATACATTTAATATTTTAAAAAGATCTCTTTCTCTCATGGGTCTCTACTGGGTTTGATAACGGACAGAATTTAAATATTAAAAGAACCCAACATTTATCTTTAAATTAAACAGAAGTATCGATGAAACTTATTACCGAACTTATTCTACAGATTGCTTCTAAATTTACAAGAGTTTATTTTATTAACACTAGAAGAGAACGATATCTGACTGTATCCTTTAATTACGTTTACACATGTTAATACCATAAATTTCAACTCACGATTTCTCAGGAACCTTTGGCTCGTTCATTAAACACGCACTTTATAGATTGGACGTTTACACACACTGAATCTAACACATATTACTGGTTCGACGATAGCTGGTTCTCCATACCCGGCGAAGGATATCCCAGTTGTTCGTGGAGAAAACTACTCGACTCTGGATGTTGTATCCTGGTCTCCTACCATTGAAGGCTGGTCAAATTTTGATACTAATACAGATTGAACTTCTGCATATGAAAATGTTTATAGTTGAATAATTTTCTATTTCTCTCGCAGGCTGCTTTCTTTCTCCATACCCTCCGCTCTGACACTCATCTCCAACTAACTTACAAGTTCGATGCCCACAGCATCTCTCTCTTACGCTGACTGACCCACGATGTTCACAGCACCCCTCTCCCACGCTGACTGACTCACAATAGTTTATCGCTTGCATTTATACTACTAGCCTCCTCGTTCCCTTTTGTTCCAAGACCCACGTCTCATCTTCGCTGTGACAGAATCTCCATTACTGAGATTTACAATCTGCAGTTGCAGTTCCTTAGCAAAATAGCTAGCCCCTCCGTCATGTCACATCGAGACAGGACCCGCAATTACTTTGCACCCTCAATTACTCTGGACTTGTCGTCCTCACAAGACTCGCACAAGACCCTTCCTTACAAATCCTAAGTAAATACGCCACTTGTCAGGCCATTAATCAGAGACAATAGCCTGCCTTAAAATCACTTTGGGACCGGCTACTCGAATGCCTTTCTTAAACCGATACCTCTTGCGCTTGAAACTTCCTGTGCCGGCCCAGACCCTTCATCCGAAATAAATGTCTTGCCGCTCTGTCTTGTCACATCGAGACAGGACCCGTAATTACTTTGCCCTTGCGTCCTCTTCCCAACATGTGCGCTGTTACGAAACAATGCATTCCCTCAATGCATTACAATATATATATATATATATATATATATATATATATATATATATTGTAATAAACACATAAAAACTCCTATCTTTCCTTATCCACCGTTGTGGTACCCAATATGTAATAACCACATAAATGGGTCGAAATAAAAGGAATAATTTTTTTATAAACAACAAATAGATTTATTAAACACGAAAAGAATTTACAAATGAATTTACTATTTTAACATTATAATATGAGAACTCTTGCTCTCCTGGGTCTCTACTGGGTTTGACAACGGACAGAATCAAACCATCAAAAAGAAACCCAACATTTACGTTTTAAAATCAAACACAAGTATCTACCAAATTTATTAATAAACTTAACCTATAGCTTGCTTCTAAATTTTATTATCGAAGAAGGGAACGAGATCTGACTAGTATCCTTTAATGACGTTTACATTACTTAATATTGTACATTCCAACTTACGGTTTCTTAGGTCCACCTCGACTCGTTCCTCAGACACTCACTTTATAGGCCCTGATATTCACTCACTGACTCTAACACAATATCACTGGTTCGCCGATATCTGGTTCTCCATATACTGCGAAATATTCCAGGGGTTCGTTGTGCCACTCCGTCTTTCTCCCTTGCTAAATAACAACTGTTCAACTCTTCGCTGCTTCCTCCGTCTTTCTCCCTTGCTAAATAACAACTGTTCAACTCTTCGCTGCTTCCTCCGTCTTTCTCCCTTGCTAAATAACAACTGTTCAACTCTTCGCTGCTTCCTCCGTCTTTCTCCCTTGCTAAATAACAACTGTTCAAATCTTCGCTGCTTCCTCCGTCTTTCTCCCTTGCTAAATAACAACTGTTCAACTGTTCGCTGCTTCCTCCGTCTTTCTCCCTTGCTAAATAACAACTGTTCAACTCTTCGCTGCTTCCTCCGGATTTCTCCCTTGCTAAATAACAACTGTTCAACTCTTCGCTGCTTCCTCCGTCTTTCTCCCTTGCTAAATAACAACTGTTTAACTCTTCGCTGCTTCCTCCGTCTTTCTCCCTTGCTAAATAACAACTGTTCAACTCTTCGCTGCTTCCTCCGTCTTTCTCCCTTGCTAAATAACAACTGTCTCTTCGCTGCGTGCTCCGTCTTCTCTCCCACGCTAACACCAACTGTCTCCACAATAGGCGATTCCCCTATATATGCCCCCTTTCTCCCTTGTTTTTCACTTGCGTCGCAACGGCGCAGTGACAGAAACCCATTACTCTAATTTTCTTTCCGGCCACTGGGGTCCTTCCGCCTTCCTTAGACCTAATTATCGCATTGTCACACTCCGTCTACTAACTTACGGCTTCCTCTCTTTTGTCCGCCTTGCACAAAATCTTTTCTTGAAAGTCCCAAGTCCTTGTCAGGTCATTCGTTAGAGACAGTAGCCTGCTCTAACATAGCCCCTTTGTGACCATCTGCTCGCCCCCGTTCTGCGTTACTAATTCTTCTCGCCGTTTCCCAAATCAATAGGCTACTGGACTTTCATCATCCCCTGTCTCTCATTGCAGCTGCAGCTGCAGCAATTACTCAGGACCACCCGACTCGCACTTTATCCTTTCTCGCAAGTCTCTCCACGACACGTGCGCCGTCTCCAATCCAATGCATTATATTATATGCATTACAATATATATAATATATATATATATATATATATAGTATATATATAATCAAAGTATATTTCAGTCAGTTTGGCATGAGAAAATTGAATTGAAAGCATTACGAGACATTTTTTGTGATTATGTATTGTTTTGATGGTCAGTGGCAACGCAGTAAGTCAAATTGTTTGGTCACTTCATGTGAGGAAGTTATAGTTTGAAAAATCTCACAGCTGCATCTTAAGGGAGGGTTGAATTTTAGGCAGTCATTAACTTAGTCTGTTTGTGGAGGTTGAGGGAGAAGGTCGACATTGGGGGACAGTTGTCTGAAGTTGGACAAGTAGTATCCATGTTTTAAATGTATATTTTTTTAGGGTAAAAGGCTACATCAGGGTAATCCACGTGATGTCAACTCCCCTTTAATAGCATAGGAAGGGATTTGAAAGGGGGGATGCGGAAGGGTAGAGGAAGGTAGCCAAGGGTTAACTAGGGCCCCCGGGCTATAGTTTTAGGATCCTACCCGGCATTCGCCTAAAAGCAATGCAGGGAAAACCCTAGAAAAACCTGCATCAGGTAGGTTGGGCATTGGGTACTTGTCCCACGGTCTTCTGATAGCGGCAGAAGCGTTTACTGTGGGGACGCAGCATTCCCTTCGCCGTACCTCGACCAGTTTAGGAGGCAGCTGGCCGACTGTTCTAATGGGAACAGCGAACAACTCTTACCATATGCCCAAGGTCTGTGACCCCAGAACATACACCTCAAAACAGGTTGAGGTGCCTTGGCTTGTGGGAACCTTAGTTCAAAAATGGAGAGAAGTTTTAAAAGTAAAAGTTATAAAATATTTTAAAGAGTTGAACAGTGAGAGAAAAATAAATCAGCAGCAATGATGTATTTCAAAGAATTCATATCTGTCGTTGTTGTTCAATATGTGACCCAACCATCGAGGATGTGGAGCATGTGTTCTTAGTATTTCCCCGATTCACCACAACACAAACTTCTCCAATGTAGCCTGGCACCTGAGAATCTGGTTATCTTGTTTTTAGAGTCATGTTGGAGAACAATTAATGAATACACCACGGTGGTCTTAAAGGCATTACAGTTTGAAGAAAATAAGGGAAGACTCCGTGCAACTGGGCAAGAGACATAACAAGAACTCCACAAGAAAGATGTAAATATGTATATGTATCTAAGTGTATTTTTGACTCTGAGATAAGATTTTGTCAAATTAAATACTTTTCCAGGCTAATATAAATGTGTATAACTGTTGGTATATATAGATTTTAAGAAAATGTAATTGTAGATATGTGGAGAAATAGGTCAATGTAATTGGGCCACAGATCCATAGTCCCTATAAGCCAGAAGAACAAGATGGTAGCCATATCCCTCATGAAGTAATGCCTGACGGTAGTTCCAAGAAGACGTACAGAGGAATAGGTAGGCATTTTAATGCTGTATGGATCTCAAATCCGTCTTCCATGTAGTATGACCTACATGGCATCTTTTAAAGATTTTCATGTACCCATATATATATATATATATATATATATATATATATATATATATATAATTTCTTATAAATGATATATGTATGCCAATTGTCCCCAGAAACAAAATATTATAATTATTTTATAAAGTTCTTTTACAATGTTATTTGAAGAGAATTAGCAAATTAGGATATTTAAAAGGAATATAAATATGATCTTTAAGATGAATGAAATAGTTATTAATTAACAATATATATTTTTATTTCCATAGTGTAATTATGTTTTTATTATATAATACATTTCAATATGGTAGCTAGTTACTCAATTGAAAGTTAATATTACATTACTAATAGTGCAAAAATACATCACAAATGTTTTTTATTAATTACTAATTTGTAGGTTATGAAACATGTTACAATATGTATTTATAATTTGTTATCTAGATTTAATCACACAACTTAAAATAATTTCAGTTATTCATTGTATCTGAATCATTGACAATATTCTGAGTGAAATATATATTATAAATGAATAGTTGAATGAACAGAATTAGAATAATACTGTACAGTTCAAAACTATATTGTAATATAGTACAGTCCAAAATATTGATGTGAGCTATATCAAATCATTTTTCAGGATGTAGCCTTTAACAGGGGTGTTGCTTGACTGACCCAAAAGTATTAATGATGAGAACAATGCCAAATGTGTGTGTATGTTAATACAATACATTTTTATGCCATAATTTGATTCTAGGACTTCTCTGATGTAAATCAATGATACTAACCATTATACCACAGCTGTGTACAAAATCTGGTTACTGTAACAAAGTTAATGGGAAACTTGTCTGAGTAGGATAAAAGAGAAATAAATTTGTTTTTCCTTGGTGTTTTTATATAAGCCAAAGATTTTGGAGTAATAATCATCCTAGTTTTCATAGATTAGTTGATTTGTTGCCCTAAGATGCTGACTTGATATTACTGATTCACAGTGTAACACAGCATGAATACATATCCCAAAGTCATAGGACATAGGGATGTTAAAAAATATTGGGAAGCTTCCCGAGGCAGTTGTACTCTATCTTTAACACTCATTCTGCATATTTATTGCATTTTATAATCAATTATTTGCAAAGCCACATTATCCATGGTTTGTGTGAGTTATTTAAACATGCGTATTCATGTGTAAATAGAACAATGAATGTTGTGTAATAGAATTAAGATTATTTTAGGCATAGCATGTGATGAAGATATTATCAAAATCAAAATAATTTGTTGAAAGCACTGACATTTAATATAGACAAACAATTGTATATTCAGCAAAAATACTTATTTCAACAAAATTACTAATAAATATATTCCTACAGGTGAAAATATTAATGCTTAGTTTTAATTACGAATATTACTAGTTTAAATTAAAAAGACATATACCTCATATATAGTATTAAATGTTATTATTTCCACCTTGCTTGAATTGAATTAGCATAGTGAAAATTGTGTACACAGCTCCCAGTGTCTGGAACATAATATTTATTAATACATTTGAATACTGATACAGTAATATATGTTCAAAAATGAAAAATCAAAACTTTATAAAATTGAATATTTTTATGATTTCAATTATTAATGAATGTTATTAATGATTGTATGGTTAAATGAAGCAAGGAAAACTTTTATTTTGCCTCATCCCATTGAAGATGATATTACTAAAATGTTTTATTCAAAAACAAATTGAACTTATCAATAATTATTTGTATAGAGTTATTCATTTAAATTTACAAAATATATATTTCATTTTGCCACTAAAACAAATTCTTGACACAGTAATTTTATTTAAAAGTTCCTGTGCTACATATTTAATATCACAATATATTTCCAGAATTGTATTATATTTCTTCAATATCTCTGATAATTATAATATTACTCATAATAAAAACCTGAAGCATATTTTGAGAAAATTAAGACATGATTTGTGACAAGGAAAATTACCTCGCTGAATCCTATCAAATCGAAAAGCTTGAAGCCACCAAGTGTAAGCATAACAGGTATCTTAGCTCTGATGGACATGATGCTCAGTGTTTTCTGGGCACCCTCTGAGCACAAAAGAACTGTATCACTGAAAACAGCATCTGAAACTGATGCTTGCTGCAGGAAATGAAATCCTTTTGATTAATGCTTCTTCATTTAAGAATAATATAAGAAATAATAAAAAGCATAATTTACTTTTTGTTCAACAGGAAAGACATAATATAATGAAGTTAGTAAACAATAACATTATGAAGTTTGAATTATTTAAAGTTTATAATAAATTATGTCATTATGGGGTCAGGCCCTCGAAAATTTGAAAAGCTCTGTCATCTTTTTGATAATGTCATATCCTTACAATATATATATATATATATATATATATATATATATATATATATATATATATTGTAATAGTAAGAATGTGACATTGTCAAAAATATTGGTATGGAAAGGATAGAGAGATAGGTTGTGGCTTACCTGAAAGTGAAGTGCGGTGTCACCATGAGGAACTGAAGGTTGTTCTTAAAATTTTTGGAGGCTCTCAGCCTCCTTCTTCAGGAAGGAGTGTTACACCATTCCGTGCACCGGCCGGCTGCGAACTGCAGAGTTTTGACAACCGCACAGCCAGTAGCCCATAAACAATCAACACCCCCACCAAGCCACTAACTTTCTCTCTCAGGGGAAGGTTGTGGCATAGGAAAGGTTAGGATACAGATCATTCATACAAAGCATCCCATGTATACATGTATGCTTGAACATACAAATACACATGAACATGCACAGACACAAACACACACACATGTATGCATACTTATATACATACATAAGCATGCTCATACATACTCGCATGGTCTCGTGAAAGAGTGGATGGTACGTAGGAAGGGCACTAATTACAGGATGTTGAGTCCAGGGCTTTGCCTGGACTGCAAGACATGTTGGAAAAATAGTTCCCATAGATGGAGTTCTGCTTCTGATGAATGAGGAGGGGAGGGGGTAGAGCTTTAAGGATGGTGAGTAAGAAGCATTGGTCGAAATTGTTTATGTTGTGGTTTTGGGCGTGAGCAGCTACTGGGAATTGGATTTTTGATAGTTTGACAGTGCTGCGGTGATTGGCTATACGTTCAGGGAGGGGTCTTTTGGTTTGGCCTATATAGAAGGCAGGGCAGAGTCTGCAGTTAATTTGATAGATGGTGTTGGAGGAGAGGCAGGTGATATTTTCTTTGATTTTGAATGTTTTTGTGTGATTATGAAAGGTTGTGGTGGTCTGTAAGATAGAGCAAACATGGCATCTGCTCCTACCACAAGGTTTGCAACCCGGCATTGGTGGGCGGGTGGGGGTGTGGGTTTTTAAGGGTGTACACGTTAATTTCGGAGATTGGGTGGGCATCTGAAGGCACCCTTGGGCAGGTGGGGAGTATAGTGGGGAGGATGGTTTTCAATTCAGGGTTGGATTGCAGTCCAGTGTAAGCTAGGCGAAGAATGGAATTGATTTTTTTTTGTCCAGGGAAGTAGGTTGTCGTGAGGGGTGGACTACTTTTTTTGTTTTGGTCAAGAGTGGGTGTGGGTGTTTGGAGGTTCGATAGGGCCCGGGTTATCTGTTTTTGGAGGAGGTCGGTGGGATAGTTTCTGTTGATGAAGGCCTTAAGGATCCGGTTGGTGTAAGAGGCGAGGCTGTTCCAGGTGGAGCAAATACGTGCTCCCCTGAGGGCTAGACTATATGGGAGGGAGCATTTTGTGTGGTGTGGGTGGCAACTAGTGAAGTGCAAATATTGAAGTGTGTTTGTAGGTTTGATGTGGACAGATGTGTTGATCGTGCCCGAGCTCAGGTGTACGTCAACGTCTAGGAAGGTGACTTTGGTTGAGGAGTGGTTCCAAGTGAATTTAACAGGGTGTTTGGTGTTCAGGGTGTGGAGAAATTCGGATAGGGAGTCTGGCCCGTGGGTCCATAGCATGAAGATGTCATCTATGAACCTGAACCAGGCCAGGGGTTTTAATGGGGAGGAATTTAGGTGGGCCTGTTCCAGGCATCCCATGAACAGGTTGGCGTAGGAGGGCGCCATCCAGGTGCCCATAGCTGTGCCACTGGTTTGATGGTAAATGTTGTCCTGGAAGGAGAAGTAATTTCTGGTGAGGACAAACTGGGTACGGGAAACCAGAAAATTGGTGGTGGGGAAAGAATTTTGTGGTCTGCGGGACAAGAAGTGTTCAAGTTCCGCTAGTCCATTGGCATGGGGAATATTAGTGTAAAGTGACACTACATCTATAGTGACCAAAAGGGTGTCAGGTGGAAGACGTTTTGGTAGTTCGTGGAGACGGCGTAGGAGGTGGTTGGTGTCTTGGATGAACGAGGGCATTTTTTCTACTATTGGTTGGAGGGACTCATCACCAATGCAGAAATCCTCTCAGTAGGGGAATTGTAGCCGGCAACTATTGGGCGGCCTGGTATATTGGGTTTGTGGATTTTGGGGAGCAGGTAGAAGGTGGGTGTTCTAGTTTTTTTGGGGGTGAGGAGTTCAATGGAGGCTGATGACAATTTTTGAAGTTTTCCATGTGAACGGACAAGTTGGTCTATTTCTGAGTTGATGGCCGGATTGGGGTCAGTGGGTACCGGTTTGTATGCTTTTCAGCAGAATTAATCTTAGGAGACTATGATGAAAAGAGTATTCTTTCAATGCAAGTATTGAAATCTGTTGTGATGCATGTTGAAAGATCCGGAACATTCTAAATAAATTGAACGTTTGGAGTTGGCCAAACTGACTGGTGGCCACATGGGTAACATCTGTACAAGGCGTTGGAAATCTACAGTCTGGAATAAGGATACAAAAAGGAAAAAGTGCTGTGTTGTGAAAAGTGTCAGTGAAACATCTGTGCACATTCTATGCACAGAATTGGCCATTTTATTTTAAAAGTGAAGTATGTTTCTGAACCCAAAATGCAACTTGTAAGTAGATTTTAAAAATAAATAATTATTGTAAACTGTAAGTTAAAGGTGAGGTGTCAGATTTTGTTGTTTTCTAGTAACTTCATTTAAATTGTATTTTCTATATTCTTTAAATTCTTCACATTGTAATTGAATATTCGTTTCTTTCAATCAAGCCCAGTAGAGACCCTGAGATATTTTTGAGTTTCATTTCATTGTAACAATTTGATTTAAATGTAATGTAATGAAATAAAATTGAGATTGAAATTTGTATTGTTGAGTAAATAAATTTGTTTTGTTTTATTGAATTTAAAAATTTGTTTAATTTAAAATTCCTATAAAATTAATTGCATTTTGTGCTCCAGTGTGGGCAAATTAATTAGCCTTCTAGTTGTTGAGAACATTTGGCAACAACTTGAAGAAATTTTATCATTTGTCGTTTATTTATATTTTAGTGTGACAAAATTTTCACATCTATTTAATTTAAAGTCTGTAAATTTACTTTATAAATTTTGGAAAAATTTGTAAATTAATTTATTTAAATTTTCATTTCTATTTGGTTATTACAATATATATATATATACTCAAATTAATTAACTCATTTGGACAGAAATGGGGGATAAGAAGTGGCTGACCTAGCCAGGCTACGAAGTAACAATATGTTATATTTTCCTGGACCTAAGCAGTAGGACTGTAAGGACAGGGTTGGTGAGCCACAGTGTCAAATTGGAAACTTGCAGGCCAATTGTTAGATAGCAACAATGGACATCCAACAAGCTATTGGGAATTGGGTATTAGACTGTTTCACAATTCTGTGGTGGTTAGCAATTTGTTGGGGGAAGAGGTCATTTTGTTTAGCTAATATTCCACCCAATGAAGACAGATTTTTATAGTCTATTGAATATGATTTTAAGTTTATTCATGTGTGTAATTGTAACTTGTTTAACTTGATCTAATAGATTGTTTCTCTAGGCTCTTCTTAGCACCTGATGCAAGGGTCAAGGATCCCAGAAATGCTGTGTGGTATTTATGCTACCATTTTTGTCTGAATTGACTATCTTTCTTATTCATTGATAAGAAATACCATTCATTACTATTCAAATATAAATTTAAAGTAATACATTGAGGTATGCATAAACTCTTTGTCTGCTCTGAGGAAATATGAGTTAAGTTCCACTAGCATAAGTCAAAGAGGGGGCACTAGAGATACTGGTTCAAATAATAACCACATTGCAGGTTCAATTATGTTGATCAAGAAATTAATGTGAATTTAATTCCTTTTGCTGGTTAGTATAAATATATCAGGACTTTGCTGGGCATTCAATTAATTTCATTAATAAACTATTATTAAATTATTTTCTTATATTCTTATTCTGCACTATACCTACTGTTATATTGTTTACTATGATCTACATATTTTATGACCACAATTGAACTACTATTTATTACATTCTTTTTAAGTTTTAGGTTATTAAATTTTTACAAGACAATATAAATAAGTAAATCAACTATTATCAAATAATATCTTCCATGAACTCAAAGTTTTAATAATCAATTATATTACATTCATATATAGCTACTTACTGCTGTTGCAAGTCTAGTTCCTGTAATACTGGGGAAATATAATTCTGAGCAACCTCCTAAAAATAGCATCGCATTCTTCAAGTAATATATAGGAGTAACTTCTGCTGTAACCTGATACACAGAAAAGGTACATTAAAAAATGTTATTATCAGGAGTATAGTAATAATAAACTAAATGATAGTTTCTAGATATCTTAATGTGAACGAGGACTTGAGATCGCCTATGAACTTTGTAACCAACAGGAATGGTAGGTCTGAAACCATACACGTCAACCAGATCAAAGAGTAACACACAATATAAGCTACATCCGATGATAACCAGTAACTTGTAGATGTATTGATCGATATTGATTTGCCAAAGCACGACCAGCAACATATAGTTTCTCGTGCGGGGGGCAACAATAGAAGCTGTGATGAAGATTACTATGATAGGCCGCTCTACACGTCAAAAAGCCTTTATTAAGGCTCCAAGGGTTCTAGAGCGGAAGTAAGGATGTGTGAATCTATTTCACTTAGAGGTTATTCAGGGTGGGGGAAAACCCTCCACTACCCAACTTGAGTGCTTAAACAGCATGATCATCCCAAGTGTGATGATTGGAGGATGGGTCTTTGACCTGACGCATATCTGGGATATAGGAATCAAGCGGCATGGTTTTTGTCCTCTGAGGGTCAGAGTGCCCAAGCAATTAGTCAAGTAGCATCTATCTTCTTTCATGACCCGTGTAAAGGGAATAAGTCATTAAACGGTTCCTTGAAATAAAATGGTAATAACAAAAAATACAGTAGTTTGTGTTGAAATCAATATTGAGATTAACGCAAGCTGCTACTGTTTAGAACTGGGACAACGATTTACCCTTTCTTATCTCCAAACCGCAAGTCCTCGACATACAGTATCTGCCTTTGTTATCGAAGGGACATGTCTCCCATTAGGCTCAATCTGTAATTGATTTCCTTTTCAGTTTCTCATTTCTTCACCACTTCCATCTGTGCCTTGAATGACAAAACCCCGAAACTTCCGATACCTGTCTGACAACCCTCAAGCGGACCCATTCCCCATGCTACCCTCTTTTTTTATGTGTCCATATTTTTAAGCCTCCGAGATCACTCCTAGATTTCTTTCCTTTCTAAGTCCCATATCAACTCGAATCGATCATGGCTAAGTCTAACGGCAAAGAATCGCTTACTACGATCCCTCATTTTCTTGGAACGGAACTCCGTCAATTTATATCGATGGGAAAACATGTTACATATTTGCCTTGAGATAATGTCGAACACACATGTGATATAGTAATCAAGTATACTCTCTAAGAAATAAAGTAAATCAGATCAGGAAACATGATAAAACAAAGGCAAAACCATAAAGTAATTGAAAATGTAATTAATTTTACGAAAAATTGATATGACATGCAAAAGAACAATATAGTTTAAAGTAAAAGATGAAAAAAGTAACTTTGTTTCCATCTCAAGGTCAGAATTAATAGAAACTTTGGATACGAATAAGTAGATATTAACAACGGTTATCATCATTTGTTAAGTTTATGGCACAGGCATTGATATTGGACTTTATGACTGCAGGTTTATTTCTCACTAAAAACGCACTGAATGATTTTAAAATTGATTGAAACATACGTACGCAGACAAAATCAGGAATGAGAAAGATTTGGAAAATACTAGCAACATTACCACAATAAGATGGATAGAACATGTGTTTCACTGCATTGCATATGCAATTGGCAAATAACCGGAAGGTGCAGTGGAGAATAACTACTAAATGCGTTTAGAATGAAATGAAGATATTGGGGATGGTGGATGTTCTACGTTCTGTCGGACATGAGGAGGGTAAATGAATTTAATCACAGTAATAATAAGTATTAATAAATTGTTATAATAATAATAATAATAGTTGTAATGATATTTAAAGACAGATGATGCTAAATCAGTTGGATATAAAGAAAATATGAAGAAATTGTTTTGAAAAGAAGGGGGTCAAGTAGATATTTGGATGTACAGTCCACATTAAAAAAACTGTTATATAACAAAAATTAAGTTATTTATGCAAATTCTTTACATAATATTACTATACAAATTTTATTTGGTATTTAATTATTGATTATTTACTTACACTCATGAATTCCATTGCTGAAACACTCATGATAAGTATGAAGAACACGAAGTGAAGAAGTAGGAAATTAGAAAACAGGTCGTCCAACATGCGCACTCTTCTGTAAATTTTATTTTCAACATTTAATACATTTATACACTAACTATAGAGGTCAGTCCAGGATAGTGGTTGAATATGCCAATAGTACAAATTATACCTACTCTAACAATGAATTATGTCTTGATACACAATAGCAAAGAAAATCATCAAATGATTGTTCAGTGCTTTGTGTGTCCTGTTTCTCAGCGACTGTTTTCAATCTAAATATCAGTTTGTTGCAGAGGTTATCAATATGCATACATATCTGTTCGGACAAATGAAGAAAATAAATTTCCACAGCCTATTAGGAGAAAAAGAAATAAATCCATTAGATAAACTAAAGAATTATTTTTCTTACTATTATAGTTATTTTTCTATTAAGAGGCATACAATAGTTATTTTTAATGTGATTTAAAAACTGAACAACTTCTGCTATTGGATATGGCCTTACGGTCTCTTATTTATATGAATAGGCCTACATTCAAATATATGTAATGTGTCAATGTTAATTAATTTATTATTCTTGTGAACATGTACAACAAAGGTTTGGAAGAGAGGAAGTCATTTAAGGTATTAAAAATGAGAATTATTTCTAACAATGTATTTTGTTACATGAATGTTAAAAGAAAGCTTAAATATGCTGTGATGTTAATAGTTGAATGATCCAGAGTAAAAGACAATATATGCTGATTAATAGAATAAATAAACCAAATCCTCAATCTACTCGATCCTCTGGTTAGCCAAATGCACACAGCTGGACAGGGTAGGCATTAGAAATACCAGCCATCAAGCTATCTATGAATCTACACTGGGAAAAAAATTAATTATAATGAAATGGTTGTACAGTCTACTAGACAGAGGTGCATGTTTCTGGAGGAAGGGGAATTACATATTTATTTCCTGGTAGACATGGTAACATTAGCCCAGGTAATCAATAACTTAGTATCTGTCTCTTCTAGAAATATATATATATATATATATATATATATATATATATATATATTGTAATACCAATTAATTAAGAAATTAATTGTGAAATTGAAAATCTAAATTGTTTGAGAAATCCTTTGTAGCGGCAGGAGCTTTTGAAACAACAATAGAAAAACCGGCTCTGTTCCTTTGTCGGAAGGTCCGTCAAAATGGCGTATGCGTGCTCAAAATGTGAAACGAGAGTTCAGTTCGCAGGACGATATGGTGAGATACAGTTCGCAGTAAAATATTGAGAGAATCAGTTCACGGAAAGCCATCGTCGATATATAACAGTTTTTGGGAGGAGAATTCATCAGGGTTGGCAATTAGCATTCAACAGAGTTGGTTGCTGCCTGAACAATTCTCAGGACAAAGTAAAACATTCACAAGAGCATAACGTCGAAACCTGCGAAGTAAAAGCAGTTTTGTATCCATAGCCGGCCAGAAACAGTAAAATTTTCAGTTTGAGTTCCATGCAGTAAAGACTGGCAAATCTGCAAGCCACGGAGTTCACCTAAGGCAAGCAGAAGTCGCCTAGGGCGAGCGGTCAACCGATAGATGACGAAAGGAGGATGATCTGAGTTCCTGACATCAGATAAAATTTTGGTGTAGAATCTGTGAGTTTAGAAGCAGTGTAAAACCCGCAATAGTGTTTTCGAAAATGAAAGGTATGCTGGAATGCTGGGCAGACTTGAGTAACAATTACAAAACAATTAATTATGTAAACGTAATTGAAAAATAGCCGTCAGATTTCGTTCTCCTTTTTTTGATTAAAATTGTTAATCAGAGTCAATCTTTTTACTTTTAATTTCGTTCTCATTTTAAATTTCGTTCTAGCTTAATTGACGAGTAATTTTTTTTTTTTTATAAATATTATCGATTTGTCCATTATCAAACCCAGTGAAGACCATGAGAAATCTAATATTTAAATTTGTAATTATTTTAAATGACTGCCACACAATAAAAAATATTGTTTGTAAACTTTATTAATCTTTTATTTAATTAACGACCTTCATTTGTGTATATTAGAATATATATTGTAATGATTAAAGGTGATTGATTATTTGGATTGCCCCACGTTGTGGAAGCCATTTATATAATGATTAATAGGAGGCTAATTAACGAAAGAATTAATTAACAAATGATTATGATCAAAAAGCTTTTAATTTACCAAAGATTAATTTAACAGGTGATTATTTGGTTTTACAAATAATTTGCCTTAGGTTTGCACGCCGAATTCAATAATTACAAAATTAACAAACAAATATTTTTTTTATAATTTGTGGCGGTCAAAGTAAAATACAATCTTTTATATTACGCAAACAATCAAATTTAATAACTCTTCTTCTCAGGGTCTTTAACTGGGCTTGATAAGTAAGAACAATCAAAATAATTATAAATTAAATAATTACCAATTCAAAACCCAAAATGAGACGAACGGAATACGAAATATAACAAAATGAGAAAAAACGAAATGTGACTAATACCTTTAACTATCGTTTACAGAATTTAATTAGTTTGGTTTGTACTTACAAATGTTCTGCTGGTACGAGACTTAGTTTTCGGGGCTTGTGTACACTATTTTTACAATTTAAAAGCCATCATCACAGATTCTACACATCACTTTTTTTTTTAGAAAAAATTGGCTATATTTCAATGACTGCTCCGCTCCGTAATAATTTACCAATGTTATTCCGCAACAATTCCTCCACGAAGATTGTACAAAGTTCTATTTTGACGAAACTGGAATTACTTTACAATATTCACGTTGCAATATCGCGGTGAATGTTTTAATCTGCTCAATTTTTTAAAGACCGTTCACTGCAACGTTTTCACTGTCGGCCGCTTTTATTCTCCAATGATTCATCAACTTTTATTTTACTATGCTCGACGGTGTCTGACCTCTGTACTATCCAGACCACAACGACCAACTGCCCAACTGAACTTCCGTACAATGCGAGCGGTTCGCAACAAAGCTAGTCTATGTTTTCCATTGTTGTCTTTGAGATCGGTGCTTCTAAACAATTCATCATAATTAAAGTCATTAATGGCCTCCTTAATTAGCATTACAATATATATATATATATAGTAATAATTAAAAGAAAACCTTTAATTTGCCCGACGTTGTGGAAGCCAATTTGTAATAATAAATAAAAGAATTAATTAAATGAAATAACCAACAAGAATTTAAAACAAAATTATTTATTTATTTTGTGGCAAAAACTCAAAAACAATTACAATTTAAAATATTAATTTCTCAGGGCCTTCACTGGGTTTGATAATGGACACAACAAATTGATTTATAAATCTTATTAACAAACAATTCACATTTACCTAAACAATATGTCGATAGAAAGAAATTAAAAAGAAAAGAAATTAACTTTGATTGACAATTAAAATTGAACGAAATCTGACTCTATCCTTTAATTACGTTTACAATTAATCGTTAGTTTTGGTTTTGTTACTTACATCTGTCCAGCTGGTACCATCATTCCTTTTGGTTTCGGAAATACACTATTGCAAAATTTTACACTGATTCTAAGATTCACAGATTTTACACTATTGAAGTCAGAATTGATAGGCTCACAGGAACTCGGATGGTCCTGCTGAATGTCAGCTATCTGATGTCTGCTTGCCTTATACGAATCCTATGATTCGTAGATTGTTAGTCTTTTACCGCTTTGGACTTAAACTGCAACTTTACTATTCCGGGTGGCTACAGACGTAAAACTGCACGTCTTTCCTGGCTGCTGATAGACGTAAAACTGCTAAGTGATATTTACGGGGTAATACTTCCGTGAATGTTTTTACTTTGTCTTAAATTCACAACTTTGTTTTATAATACATTAACGATGGCTAGTCTCTGCTCTAGTATTATTCGTTCCGTTCTCCGAAATGTCCCGCCACCAACTAACTCCTAGTGCTTTCGAGTTTTAGCGCGCTTACGCCATTTTTGACTTTCTGACAAAGCAACCCATTGTCCCTTTGGAAGCTCCTGCCGCTACAATTAAATTTTATTAAAACCAATTAATGGCCTAATTAATTGGCATTACAATATATATATATATATATATATATATATATATATATATATATATATTGTAATAATTAAAGGGCAATTAAGATTTAATAATTATAAACTGTTGAACTGGGATTGTTAAAGACAAACATACGCAAAGACACAATAATGGACGATAATAAGACAGGCAAGGTATTGTTAGACAAGGCGCGCGCAGAGATGGAGGTAGAAGGCACTCAAGAATCAGGAGTGACCGCACGTGGACGTGTTTGGAAATAGTAGAAGCAGGCAGCAGTAAGAAACGACAGCAAGTGTGTCTTAACTTAAATCAACGAGACAATTATTAAAAAGTAAAGTTGGACAGCGTTAATGCAGATAGTGACTCAGAAAGATTTCTGAGTGTTACGCAAAATTATCTTGAGAATCGACGAGGAGGAATTCTACGAGGTGCCGCCAATATTGAAAGCGCAACAGTTATAAAGTGTAAATTCAGTGTAAAAAATGGTCTGTTCATTATTTGTGTAAATTGAGAATGTGTTGCTGAAATAATCCAATTGCCCAGGTACCAGAAGAAAACAGTGTGTTATAAATAATTTAAATTAAATTGTAAACGTTATATTAAAGATAAAAATTTCGTCAGAATACGATTTTTTATTATTTGTCCATATTAAGTTGTAAATTAATTGTTTAAAAAGGGAGTAAATGATAATTGGATATTTATGGTGGATTGTTAGCGCCACCAATTTCAAAGGCAACAATACAGACGGGCTTTTTGTTGTGCTTAACCGGGGAGTTTACAGAACTGTCGGGTGTTGGAAGTCGGACAACGAACAGCGTGGCAGGCATATAGATCTAGCCGGAAAAGGTTACAACTTAAATTTGAGTATAAAGTTTTGGACAGTCAAACTGATCGAATACTATTACAAGGAGTAACCTAATAAATCACGCCACAATAAACATATATAAGTACCGTGACCGTCATAAATTCCATAGAGAGACAATTTGTAACAATCTGTCCAACTAATAATCCGGAAGGAGCAGAAGTTTTCAGTTTCCAGAGGAGAGACCCGAAAGTTACGACCGTGTTTTTTTTAATCAAATGTTAATTCAGTGATTTCATGGCCTTTTAATGTGAATTGTGAGGTCAGCCCGAGCCCAACAGAGTTTAAGCTCGGTACCAGCAGACTTGTTTTGTAAGTACAAAGAAATTAGATCAAGTTTTGTAAACGATAACTAAAGATAAAGTCGTCAGATTTCGATTTCACGTTTTATTTGATTGTTTAACTTCTTAGGTTGTAAAGGAATTTGATTGTGTAACGTAAATATAAAGTTTGTTTCTTTACTTAGAAGGCTCAGATAAATTACCCTGAGAAAAGAGTTGTAAAATCTATAAAATTGAAAAACCTTAAATGTAAATAATCTAATTTAGAAATATAGTAATTTCATCTGAATAAAAGTAATTGTCTTGTAAAGTTTTAAAGAATGTCGTAATTATTTTGAAATCCTTCTCTTTAAATAAAAAATAATATAATTGATTCATATACCAACTATTGAATTTAATTAATTGAAATAATCTTTTGTTTAAATAAATTGTTTAATTAATATCTTCCCAGTTAATCATTACAAATTGGCGTCACGAAAGTGGGGCAATACATTGATCAATTATTAATTAATTTAATCATTACAATATATATATATGTATATATTGTAATACTAATTAGAGGTCAGTAATGACTTTATAATTGGATTGTTAGCGGTACCAATTCTTCAAAGACAACAATGTGTCGGCAGCTTTGTCGTGGATTACAAGCGCTTTCTGGAACGTCAGTCTGTCTGATATTGTAGGAGGGAGAGGAAGTAAAATTTTGAGAGAACGAACAACGTGGCCCAAGTATAAAATTCAACCGAGAAAGTTACAAGTTTTTAAATTTAAGTATAAAGTTTGGACAGCGAGATACTTTGTAAAAAAACTGCAAAGAGTAATCAAATATTTGCGCCAAATTAAGATTCCTACGCGTACTGAGATCAACATTTTCCACATAAAGACAATGTGTAACAATATGTCTGGCTGATGATCCGGAGGTGCAGCAGATCCATTCCCGGAGGAAAATTCAATAACTGTGACCGTGTGTTTCATGGTCTTTTTAGTGTAAATTTTGTGCCCGAGCCGATGAATCTAAGTCTGGTACCAGCCGAACATTTTTGTAAGTAGAAACCAAGTTGTAAAAGAGAGTTAAGGGTATTCGTCAGATTTAGTTCGTATCTTTTTAGTTTTGTTTGTTAATTTCTTAATTTATAAATTCTATGATTGTAACGTAAGTTCTATGATTGCTCTTTACTTATCAAGCCCAGGTAAACGACCCTGAGAGAAGAGTTCTCAAATTTCTAAACGTTGAAACTTTAAATGTATTTAATCTCAGAGAATATGTTAAATTCTATGATTGTAACGTAAGTTCTATGATTGCTCTTTACTTATCAAGCCCAGGTAAACGACCCTGAGAGAAGAGTTCTCAAATTTCTAAACGTTGAAACTTTAAATGTATTTAATCTCAGAGAATATGTTATAGATTTTTATTAAATAAAATAAATGGTATAAAGTTTAAAGTAGTAATTATTTCTCGATCCTTTCTGTTAAAATAAAATAAACTGTTCCAGAACGAATTATCAATTTAATCAAACTGCAAGTTAATTGTTTAAATAATTCAATAAAATTTTGTTTCTTAATTAATTAATCACTTTTTTGATAATCATTACATTTTTGGCTTCCACAAAGTGGGGCAATTCATTTAATTCAATCTTTCTTTATATTCATTATATTTTATTGTAATAATTAAAGGGCAATTAATATTTAATAATTATAAACTGTTGAACTGGAATTGTTATCGGCAAAGAGACACAAATGGACTATAATGAAACAGGCTAAGGTATTGTTAGACACATGGCGCGCGGTGACGGAGGTAAAAGTCGGGGAGTCGGCGGTCAGAAACGACAGAACGTGGTCGTGCTAGAAAGATGATTTCAAATATTAAAAAGGAAAGTTAAATAGCAGTCAGCTGTAAGCAACGACAGCAAGCGGTCGTAACCTAAATAAACGAGACATTTTGAAAAAGTAAAGTTGGATGGTATTCATGCAGATGGTGTCTCAGAAAGATTTCTGAGTGTTACAGGTTAAGACAAACAATCCTAAAGGCCTAAGAGGAGGAATTTCTGTATCACAGCGAAATTGGAGTTATTGGTGGTATAGTTCGTCTACGAGGTGCCGCCATATTGCAAATGAAAAGTGAAGTGTAAATTAGTGTAAGAATTGCCTTTTCATTTTTATTTTTTAAATTGTGAGTGTGTGTCGATGAAAGGACTCAATTGCCCAGGTACCAAGGAAAACTGTGAGTTATAAATCATTTAAATTATTTTGTAAACGTTATATTAAAGATAAAATCGTCATATTTCGATTTTTTGTAAAATATTAAGTTGTAATTTGATTGATTGAAAAAGGGAGTTAAATATTTTTTATTTAAAGGGCCTGAGGTCAAGAGTAAAATTTGTTTCTTTGTATGAAATAAATGTAAAATGTCGGCGAGTAATTATTTTGTAATTTGAATTATTTTAATATAATAAATTAATGAGTTTGAGTAATTGAATAAAATTTTATTATTTTCCTTTCTTGTAAAATTAAAGTAAAGCAATCAACGCGGGATAACTTTAATATAATTTCATTTTAATTGTTTATCATCTAAATACTACATTTGGCGACCTCAACGTGAGGCACTGTTTATTAATTGACGTTATTATTGAGTATTACATTTTGGCTGCTCCAATGTGCGGCAAAATCATATTAATTATTGTTCTTTTAATAATTATTACATTTGGCACATCAACGTGTGGCCATTTTAATTTTGTTTAATTATTTGTAATTTATTCTTTAAAGGTACACTTTATCAACCTTACTTTGGCACGCCAAAGTGAATCAAATTTACAAAACAAATTTTATTTTATTATTTACTAGCTGGGTGCCCGGCGTTGCCCGAGATGTCATTTATTCATAATCCCAGATATGTCTCCAATTTCGGTTGCTTTTGCGCTATTTTTATGTAACGCTCCTCGAACACTATCCCAACTGTGCTCACCTCCGATGCCGAAGGGGGTTGAACTCATTGACCAAATTAACGGCCGTTTTTACATGTTAGAAGATGACCACACCCACAAATGTGCGATAATCGAAAAGTATTTATTCCACGCAAAAATCGACCGATTATATTGTCTGGAAATTTCTACCCCCGCCCAATATCTCCCAAACCTGTCGCTTTACCCAGGTTGTCACAATTAGACTCAACGACATTCACAGTCTCTGAATTGATATGAATCTCGGTTGTTTAGCGTTATTTTTATTTAACGTACCTCAACCCCAACCGCTAACCTTGCTCTTCTCACAGGTGCTGAAATTGTACACAAACAGCAAATAAACTATCAAAGCCATTAACCCCAGGAATTAATTTTTTAACGCAAATATCGATCGTTTAACATGTTTGAAAATTTCCTCCCCCGCCCAATTCCGCGAGGCCCCTCACACCCCCACCAAATCTCGTGCATTGCCCACGTTGCCATAAATACATTCACCTATATCCATAACTGTGGTTCGACTCGAATCTCGTTTTTTTTAGGTTATTTTTATGAAACACACCTCCATCTCTACGCGTACTTTCTTATCATGCCGTAATGTGTTGAAATTATACACAAACAAAGTCGGTAGAAATACTATCAATGAAATTGACAGCGTAAAATATTTATTTCACGCAAATATCGATCATTTTACATGTCTGAAAATTTATACCCCCGCCCAGCCATTCGTACCCCCGGCCACCCCCTAACGTTCCCCAGGTTGTCATAAATAAACTCTGTGACATCCATAACTTGAATTTGACTCCAATCTGGGTTTTATTCACGTTATTTATTTTTAACATCCGTTGACCCCCACCCCTAATGTGAACTCCCTCTCAATCCCAAAAGGGATTAAAATTAAACTCAGAGAACGTGTAGTGAAATTTTAATAATCTCATTGTTCCATGAATATATGTAATCGTCGCAAAATTCAGACGCTTAACTTACTTTATAATTTCTATTCCCCATTCACCTCCACCCAACCCCTCCCACCCCAGTCCAGCCCAAACCTGCGCGTTGCCCAAATTATCATAAATGAACTCAGCGACATTAATTACGTTCGACTTATTCGAATGTTGGTTGTTTTCCGAGTTATTTTCTTGTAACACACGTCCACCCCGTCCCCTAAGCGTTCTTCGCCCTCATGTCGCAAGAGGTTGTAATTGTACAAACATAAAATGGGTATAAATACTATAAATTAATTAACCGTTAATATAGACCTTTTAACATGTTTGAAATTTTCCAACCCCATCCTCTTCCGCCCTTGGGGGTTAAGTGGGCAATTGAATATCATAATTACACTTTGCGACATCCAGAAACCTAGGTTTGACTGTAATTTTGGTTTTATTCGCGTTATTTATTTGTAATGCCCGTACACCCTCACCCCTAAGAGTGCTCCTTTTCCACGCTGTAAGGGTTTGAAACTATACTCAGATAACATCGGTTAAAACACTATCTATCTCTTCGATCCCAAAAATGTTTATCTGCCTAAATATCTGCTGTTTCCAGCTCCTCTCCTAAGTGTGCTTCCCTCTAATGCCGAAAAAGGTTAAATTTTACAAACAACATCGGTAGATATATTTTCAATGCCATTGACCTCGACAATTAACTATTTAATGCAAATATCGACCGTTTAACATGTTAGAAATATTCCACCCCCGTCCACCCCAACCCTTGGGGTTAAATGGCCAATTGAATGTCATAATTGAACACGGCGACATTTGGTTTGACTCCAATCTCTAATTATTCGCGTTATTTTCTTGTAATACCCCTCCACCCCCAACCCTCCTTTCCAATTCCGTACAGGTTGAAATTATACTGACATACATTGGTACAAACACTATTAATCGCTTTTACCCGGAAAACATTTATCCGGCTCAATATTTCGTCCGTGTTAGCATGTTTGAAGATATTCACCCCATTCACCCCCACTTGAGGCACTTAACAACAACTTGAATATCATAATTAAACTCACTGACAACCATAACCCTGGCTTTTAGTCCAATCTTGATTATGTTTGCGCTATTTTTATATAAATCCACTCCACCCCCACTCTTAAGGGTTCTCCTCCCAAACAACGAAAGAGGTTAATATTAAATATTTGGAACATTTAGAGACATTTTATAAAAATCAGTGAACCAGAAAAATATTTATTCGACGCAAATATCGACTGCTTATTATGTTTGAAAATTTCAACCCCCGTCCACCATTGCTCCTGGTGGTTAAAACACCAATTGATTGTCTTAATTAAACTCAGCGCCATCCATAATCATTGATTTGACTCTAATCTTGGTTGGATTCGCATTATTTTCTTGTAACGCCCGTCCACCCAAATCCTTAAGGGTGCTCCCCTCCCAAGCCCAAAAGGGTTTGAAATTATACACGGAGAACATGTAGAGAAATTTAAAGAATCACACTGTTCCGGAATATATTTATTCGCCGCAAAAGTCGGCCGGTTAAAACGTTTGAAAATTTCTACCCTCGCCCACCACGGCTAGACCCTCCCACTTCCGCCCTATCCCACACGTTGCTCAGGTTGTCATAAATAAACACTGCGACATGCATTTCCTTGGATTTTACTTCAATCTCGTTTGTTTTTGCATTATTTTATTGTAACTACGCTCTACCCCCACCCCTAGGCGTCCTCCCCTCTCATACTGAAAGGAGTTGAAATTATACACAAACATCACCAGTAAAAATACTATCAATTCCATTAATGCCTGCCGAATATTAATTCCACACGATCATCAACCGGTTAACATGTTTGAAAATTTACAACCCCTCGTTGGGAATGTTAAACGGTAATTCTAATGCCATAATTAAACTTATTGACATCCATAATACTTTGAATTGACTCTAATCTCGGTTGTATTCGCATTATTTTCTTGTAACGCCCGTCCACCCTTACCCTTAAGGGCGTATCCCTCCCAAGCCCGAAATGGGTTGAAATTAAACACAGAGAACATGTAGGGAAATTTTATGAATATCATTGTTCCCTTAATATATTTATTTGATACAAAATTCGGCTGGTTAACTTATTTTAAAAGTTCTACCCTCCGCCCAACCCTTCCTACCAAATCCTACAACCGCAAGTTGCCCAGATTGTCATAAATGAACTCAGCGACATCCATTACCTTTGAGTTGACTCGAATCTTGGTATTTTTAGCGTTATTTACTTGTAACCCCCCTCCACCGCCACCCCTTAATGTGCTCAACCCTCGTGTCAGAATGGATTAAAATTAATAAAAATCACATGAGTAGAAATACTATAAATCTAATTAACCCTGAAAAATATTTATGCAACGCAAATATCGGACATTATAGCATGTTTGAAGATTTCCACCACCGACCAATCATGCTCCTAGGAGTGGTAGGTGTGTTACACCCGCACAATATTTGTTTCCCTGTCGCAAAGAACACGTGTACGAAATTTGGTGAAAATGCTTCGAGGGTGTAGATTTGTAAGCGGAACATAACCATATAGATACCCACATGTATAAACACATACATACCCGCATAAGGCAATTTTATATAATAGAAGCTATATATATATACATATATATAGCTTCTTTTTAGCTAGTTTTAAATAGTATATATATATATATATATATATATATATACACTATTTAAAACAATTACTAAATTTGTAGATATATAATTTTTACATCTGAAAATAAACTATTTGGTGGTTTTAGCAATCTGCAGTTGGCAGCATTGTATAAAATTAGTGGCAAAACATTACGAAATACGCTTTCTTTATTAGAAAAATATTAGTTTTTAACATTTAAGTATTGTTCTTATCATAATTCTATGTATCTTCCCGTGCGTATTGCAAGATATAATGAAAATAAACTATTTGGTGGTTTTAGCTGTCTGCAGTTGGTAGCATTGTTAATATTAATACAAAACGTTACGAAATACGCTGTCTTCAATAGAAAAATATCAATTTTGAACATTTATGTATTGTTTTTATCATAATTCTATGTATCTTCCAGTGCGTATTGCAAGATATAATTTGGCAACATATTGGTCCCTGATCCCGTGAAATATTCCATGTCAAAAGTCAAAAGTTATTTAAAATAAAATTAATGCAATGGATTGTATAACCTTTCATAATAAATTATATTTATCACTGGTAGTGGTAGATTACACTGGTAGTGGTAGATTACACTTATTATTCAATCAAAATATTTTTGCTCAGCTTCATTTCTCAGAAATTGAACATCTATAACGTCGTTCCCAAAAATTGAAAACAAATACTGCTATCCTAACCTAAAATTTTTGTTTCACGTCACAAATTGCACGCAATAATTTGTTTACATTTATACAAATTTATAGAAATACGTTGCGTAAAGTACAATTAATTGTACTTTTAATTCAATATAAATGTTCCTATTTCTGTACATACCTTTGACTGATAGTGCATTAATAGAATAACGACCATAAAAACTTTCGGAGTTCCGTACGTCATTTTGAATACTTTTATAGTTACAAACACATAATTCAGCAGTCGTACCTTAGACAAATCTTATTATCTTCTGAAATATTATACAGGATACAATAATACGTTATATTTAAAATTTTATAAATCTCCACCGACCCACATTTGAATGTATTATAAGGCGCCATATTGGCTTTAATAAGATGGAGAATATTTCCAAATTATCTTTGCGCAATGATGGTAAACTATTTCGTATTGTTTTTTATTTCTATTTGATTTATTTATTAGATTGATGGAGTATTACTGAAAAAAATTTTACTTTTTATTCAATCAAAATATTTCTGCTTTATTTCATTTCGAAATACAGAACTATATTTTTATGATGCGTCAATGTCTTGAAAATTTATGACGTCATCGTCTCGCGAAGTAATTTAACACTAATTCGTAACATATTTCAACTATAATTATTTCTACGTTTATTCTAGGGGTTTCTCACCCCCACAGTGCTGATTCTCGGTTTTGGCAGAATATATATACCAATTTTTGTTGAATTCTGTCCACGCAATAAAATTTGTATAAAGAACATACAAATATACAAACTCTCTGCTTTATTTATTAGACTAGCTGGGTGCCCGGCGTTGCCCGAGATGTCATTTATCTATAATCCCCAATATGTCTCCAATTTCGGTTGCTTTTGCGCTATTTTTATGTAACGCTCCTCGAACCCTATCCCTAAATGTGCACCCTCCGATGCCGAAGGAGGTTGAACTCATTGACATAATATATCGGCCGTTTATACATGTTAGTGATGACCACCCCCACAAATGTGCGATAATCAAACAGTATTTATTCCACGCAAAAATCGACCGATTACATTGTTTGGAAATTTCTACCCCCGCCCACCACCTCCCAAACCCGTCCAAATTAGACTCGGCGACATTCATAGTTTCTGAATTGATTCGAATCTGGGTTGTTTTAGAG
This sequence comes from Zhengitettix transpicula, assembly GCA_037074705.1. NCBI lineage: Eukaryota > Metazoa > Arthropoda > Insecta > Orthoptera > Tetrigidae > Zhengitettix > Zhengitettix transpicula. The sequence continues at coordinate 77,678,150 of CM073594.1, read as the reverse complement.
TTATTTTTATTTAACGTAATTCCACCCCAACCGCTAACCTTGCTCCCCTCACAGGGGTTGAAATTGTACACAAACAACATAGGTAAAAATACTATCAAAGTCATGAACCCCGGGAAATAATTATTTAACGCAAATATCGACCGTTTAAAATGTTTGAAAATTTCCTCCCGCGCCCAACTCCGCGAGGCCCCTCACACCCCCACCAAATCTCGCGCATTGCCCATGTTGCCAAGTGACTCGAATCTCGTTTTTTGAGGTTAGTTTTATGAAACACACCTCCATCTCTACGCGTACTTCCCTACCATGCCGTAAGGTGTTGAAATTATACTCAATCAAAATCGGTAGAAATACTATCAATGACATTGCCTGCGTAAAATATTTATTTCACGCAAATATCGGCCATTATACATTTCTGAAAATTTATACCCCCGCCCAGAACTTACCACCCCCAGTCACTTTCCCAATGGTTGTCATAAATAAACTCAGTGACATCCATAACTTGAATTTGACTCCAATCTGGGATTTATTTTCTTGTAACGCCCCTCATACCCCCACCCCTAAGTGTGATCTTTCACGTCCTTAAGAGGTTTAAATTAAAAACAGAATCGGTAGAAATATTATCAGTACATTGACCTCGATAGATATTCATTCCTTTAAAAAATGGACCGTTAAACATGTTTTAAAAAACACCCACGCCAACCCTTCCTTGGGGAGAGTTAAATGATTAGTTGAGTGTAATAATTAAACTCATTGACATCCATGACCGTGAGTTCGACTCCAATTTCGATTGTTTTTGCATCATTATATTGTAATTACACTCCACCCCCACCCTTAAGGGAAGCTCCATTCCCAATCCCAAAAGGGGTTGAAATTATACGCGGAGAAAATGTAGATAAATTTTATTAATCAAATTGATCCAGAAATATATTTAATAACGACCGGTCAACATTTTTTTAAAAAATTCACCCAACTCCTCCCACCTCAGCCCACCCCTCACGCGTTGTCCAGAATGTCATAAATAAATTCAGCGACATCCTTCGATTTGACTCGTTTTTTTCTTGTCGGTGCCCTCTACCCCCATGCATCGCCCTCATGCCGAAAGAGGGGTTCAATTTTTACACACACAACTTGGGTAGAATTACTTTAAATCTAATTAACCCCGAAAATATTATTCACTTCTAATATCGGTCGTGATTTCATGTTTCAATATTTCCACTCCCGTCAAACACCACTCCTCGGGAGTTAAATGACAAATTAAATGTCATAATTAAACTCAGTGACATTCATAACCCTGTATTTGACTCTAATCTCGTTATTTATTTTTAACACCCGTTGACCCCCACCCCTAATGTGAGCTCCCTCTCAATCCCGAAAGGGATTCAAATTAAACTCAGAGAACGTGTAGTGATATTTTAATAATCTCATTGTTCCAGAAATATATGTAATCGTTGCAAAATTCAGCCGCTTAAGTTCCTTTAAAATTTGTATTCTTCACTCACCTCCACCCAAACCCTCCCACCCTAGTCCAGCCCAACCCTGCGCGTTGCTCAAATTGTCATAAATTAACTCAGCGACATTAATTACGTTCGATTCATTCGAATGTTGGTTGTTTTCGAGTTATTTTCTTGTAAAACACGTCTCCCCCCCTCCCCTAAGCGTTCTTCACCCTCATGTCGCAAGAGGTTGAAATTGTAATACATAAAATGGGTATAAATACTATAAATTAATTAACCTTGAAAAAAAATATTTTCCGTTAATATAGACCTTTTAACATGTTTGAAAACATCCTCTCCCGCCCCTGGGGGTTAAGTGAGCAATTGAATATCATAATTACATTTTGTGACACCCAGAAACCTGGGTTTGACTGTAATATTGGTTTTACTCGCGTTATTTATTTATAATGCCCGTCCACCCTCACCCCCTAAGAGTGCTCCTTTTCCATGATGTAAGGGGTTGAAACCATACTCAAATAACATCGATTAAATTACTATCTATCTCTTTGATCCCAAAAATTTTTATCTGCCTAAACATCTGCTGTTTTAGCATATTTTAATGATTCCAGTTCCTCTCCTAAGTGTGCTTCCCTCTAATGCCGAAAAAGGTTAAATTTTACAAACAACATCGGTAGATATATTATAAATGTCATTGACCTCGACAATTAATTATTTAATGCAAATGTCGACCGTTTAACATGTTAGAAAAATTACACCCCCGTCCACCCCAACCCTTGGGGTTAAAAGGCCAATTGAATGTCATAATTGAACACGGCGACATCCATAACCTTTGGTTTGACTCCAATCTCGGTTGTATTCGCGTTATTTTCTTGTAATACCCCTCCACCCCTAACCCTACGGTGCTCCTTTCCCATTCCGTAAGATGTTGAAATTTTACTGACATACATTGGTACAAACATTATTAATCACTTTTTCCCCGAAAATATTTATCCCACTCAAATATCAGCCGTGTTAGCATGTTTAAATATATCCATCCCATCCACTCCTAATTGAGACACTAAACAACAACTTGAATATCATAATTAAACTCACTGACAACAATAACCCTGGATTTGAGTCCAATCTCGATTGTGTTTGCACTATTTTTATATAAATCTACTCCACCCCACCCTTAAGGGTGCTCCTCCCAAACCACGAAAAAGGTTAATATTAAATATATGGAACATTTAGAGACATTTTATAAATATCACTGAACCAGAAAAATATTTATTCGACGCAAATATCGACTGCTTATTATTTTTTAAAATTTCAACCCCCGTCCACCATTGCTCCTGGCGGTTAAAACACCAATTGATTGTCTTAATTAACCTCAGTGCCATCCATAATCATTGATTTGACTCTAATCTCGGTTGTATTCGCGTTATTTTCTTGTAACGCCCGTCCACCCTTACCCTTAAGGGCGCATCCCTCCCAAGCCCGAAAGGGGTTGAATTTAAACTCGGAGAACATGTAGGGAAATTTTATGAATATCATTGGTCCAGAAATATATTTATTTGATACAAAATTCGGCTATTTTAAAAGTTCTACCATCCGCCCAACCCTTCCTACCCAATCCTACAACTGCGCGTTGCCCAGATTGTCATAAATTAACTCAGCGACATCCATTACCTTTGAGTTGACTCGAATCTCGGTATTTTTAGGGTTATTTACTTGGAAACCCCCTCCACCGCCACTGCTTAATGTGCTCAACCCTCGTGCCACAATGGATTAAAATTAATAAAAATCACATGAGTAGAAATACTATAAATCTAATTAACCCTGAAAAATATTTATGCAACGCAAATATCGGACATTTTAGCATGTTTGAAGATTTCCACCACCGTCCAATCATTCTCCTAGGGGTGGTAGGCGTGTTACACCCGCACAATATTTGTTTCAGTGTCGCAAAGAACACGTGTACGAAATTTGGTGAAAATGCTTCGAGGGTGTAGATTTGTAAGCGGAATATGCCCACATGTATACACACATAAATACCCGCATAAGGCAATTTTATATAATAGAAGCTAGTTTTAAATAGTGTATATATATATACACTATTTAAAACAATTACTAAATTTGTAGATATATAATTTTTCCATCTGAAAATAAACTATTTGGTGGTTTTAGCAATCTGCAGTTGGCAGCATAGTATAAAATTAGTGCAAAACATTACGAAATACGCTTTCTTTAATAGAAAAATATTAGTTTTTAACATTTAAGTATTGTTCTTACCATAATTATATGTATCTTCCCGTGCGTATTGCAAGATATAATGAAAATAAACTATTTGGTTGTTTTAGCTGTCTGCAGTTGGTAGCATTGTTTAAAATTAATACAAAACGTTACGAAATACGCTGTCTTCAATAGAAAAATATCAATTTTGAACATTTATGTATCGGTTTTATCATAATTCTATGTATCTTCCAGTGCGTATTGCAAGATATAATTTGGCAACATATTGGTCCCTGATCCCGTTATATATTCCACGTCAAAAGTCAAGTTATTTAAAAGAAATTTAATGCCATGGATTGTATAACCTTTGATAATGAATTTTATTTATCACTCGATGTGGTATTGGTAGATTTAATTATACTTATTATTCAATCAAAATATTTTTGCTCAGCTTCATTTCTCAGAAATTGAACATCTAGAACGTCGTTCCCAAAAATGGAAAACAAATACTGCTGTCCTAACCTAAAATTTTTGTGTCACGACACAAATTGCACGCAATAATTTGTTTACATTTATACAAATTTATAGAAACACGTTGCGTAAAGTACAATTAATTGTACTTTTAATTCAATATAAATGTTCCTATTTCTGTACATACCTTTGACTGCATTAATAGAATAACGACCATAAAAACTTTCGGAGTTCCGTACGTCATTTTGAATACCTTTATAGTTACAAACACATAATTCAGCAGTCGTACGTTAGACAAATCTTATTATCTTCTGAAATATTATACAGGATACAATAGTACGTTATATTATGAAACTTTAAAATCTCGGCCGACACATATTTGAATGTATTATAAGGCGCCATATTGGCTTTTTTAAGTACGGCGGCGTAATTAACTTTTCCAAATTAACTTTGAGCAAAGATGGTAAAGTATTTCGTATTGTTTTTTATCTATTCGATGGAGTATTACTGAAAAAAGTTATACTTTTTATTCAATCAAAATATTTCTGCTTTATTTCATTACGAAATACAGAACTATATTTTTTATGATGCGTCAATGTTTTTCCAACGACGTCACCGTCTCTTGGCGCGCAGTAATTTAACACTAATTCGTAACTTATTTCAACTATAATTATTTCCACGTTTATTCTAGGGGTTTCTCACCCCCACAGTATTGGTTCTCGATTTTGGCAGAATATATATACCAATTTTTGTTGAAATCTGTCCACGCAATAAAATTTGTATACGGAACATACAAATATACAAACTCTCTGCTTTATTTATTAGATTATTTATTTTTTATAATTTGTGTAATTCTAGGAAATTACAAACTTTCCTATTTTATAAACAATTACATCTAATTTACTCTTCTTCCCAGGGTCTTCACTGGGCTTGATAGTAAGAACAATCAAATTTAATAAACTAATTAACAAATCAAAAATTTAAATGAACGGAATATAAATTCTTAACACTATAAAGAAAAACGAAATGTAAACACGATAACTAAATCTGACTATACCTTTAATTATCGTTTACAGACTTTAAATAGTTGTGTTTGTCCTCACGAATGCCTTTCTGGTACCAGATCTGATTCTTGGAGCTTAAGGGCACAACTCACAAAACAGGCCATTATTCTACGCCTCATTATTAATACACACGGTAGTTGTTCTCGTTTTATTCCACTTGGAATTTGGGGTCAGCCCCTCCCTCGGTCATCCGTCGGACGTGTGTCTCCTCAATGCCTTTATGCGAAATGTTATTTCGGTCTGTGTGTTGCAAACCTTTTGCTTCCACTTTGCGATTTTTATAAAATGAGTCTCTCCGTCAAGAACTATTTACTCGTGTTTTATAGAATCTATAGGTCTCGTAGCTGAACTTCCTGGACCACGCTGTTCATACTCTTATATCAGCATCCTCATTCTCCCGTAATATTCGTCGTTCCGCTCAATTAGCCTCCTCTCTCTCCCCAAAATGTTCGCCAGATCTCCTCTCTCTCTCAAAACGTTTGACAGACTGCTCCCCGTACGAACGCGCGGTTTCTAACAAAGATTGCCGACAAAGCTTGCCGTGATTGTTGCTTTCAAGAAATTGTACCACTAACAATCCAATTATTTTAAAACAATTAATGACCTCCTTAATTAGTATTACAGTATATATAGTACATAAATAAGTGTAATACTTACAAAAATCGTGATTCCAATTACCAATCCTGAGCCTACTTGCAGAGTGAATAATAGTCTGTATGTTGTAGGGTCTCGTATGTCGAATGGATACCATGCAGGAAACGGTAACATGACTTTATTGGAAATAAGGGGATCGGCAACGTAAAGACACACAACGCTGCTTGCCAGAACTAATAATATAATAATCTTTATGGTTGCTAGCATCAAATTTGTTGTAGTATATTCACTTGCAATTGAAAATGCCTCGTCAAATTCAGGTCGCATCTAAAACAAAAAAAATTGGTAGATTATAAAACAAGTTTACTGCGAGTAGAGTTCATAAGAGTAGCATAAAAACACTCACCTTAAAGTACAAAATTTACTGTTGTCATAGTATAAACTAAATTAATGTCTTCATATTTAATTAGTTACAATGACAGAAAAGTACAAAGTATTTCTTGGAATTCGAGAATCATCTTCTCTTATTAATGGTCAAATTCAGTGTTTGAACAATAATGATCTGCATCTGCACGCGTGATCCTTTATTGAAACTATAAGTAAGGTAAGTGACTTAAAGCAAACAGCAAACAGGGCGTCGACCCGGGTCAAAGGCTACCGTGTGACCACCATCAGAAAACTCCGACATGCAGAGAAGAGTTTTGAATGGATACACCCAATGTGGTGCTTATTTTTTTTAAAAAAACTGAAAAAGTTAGACGGTTAAGAAGACGTACAGGTCAGGAATCAACGTGGTTGCCAACCGATGAATGAAGGATTGTAATTCAGGGTGAGAGATGAGTTGGAAGGCAGTGGCAGTGGCAGTTCGTATGTTTTCATGTTCTACAGAACATAAATGAATTTAGTAAGAATTACTTTTGCTTAAGTTTAAGAACCTAAATAATAATTGTGTTTTAACACTTCGAATCTGTGCTTCGATATCAAGGTGCACCGCTCCTTGAGTAACCAGCTGGACAGCCAGTGCTATTCCAATTACAGCACCGGATCGGGCGATTTAGACACAACTACGAATTCGCTGTACACTTTTGCGCACTTCTGCGCCATTCCGTAAAGCTCGACAAACTACTGGCTTTGTGTGCTACGATGCAAGGGAAGAACCTCCCGTGCTACGATACAGAGCGCGGTCGCATCAGGCGACATATCCGACAAAATCGAAATAAATTCGAACTATTCACTGATTATATATCTTATTTTATAATAGTTTATATTGTCAAAACAATAATAACCTTCATTTTTGGAAAAGGATCCTGATCTAAGGTTATTTGAAAGAAAACAAAATTTAAAAGATATAATGTGAAAATCTACACTGTATTCAAAACTGTTCAGTGGCTTGTTCCGAAAGTTAACTTCATTTAAAATATTTAAAGAGAAAAATAGTTTCTAAATTATTCCGCGTTTAAAAATTAGACACTATTGGAAATTATGTAGACCGAATTAGAAATGTAGCGTATTACGTGCCGGATCAGACTATTGGCAACACTGTCGTTGATATAGCTTTATTATTTTAAACAGTTATAATCGTAAAAACGGTTTCTTGGAGTGATGTAGCACATACCTACAAAAACTCGCGAACCGACACTGTATTGGTAGGGATCCGTCCACATTGATGAAGTTACGGAGACACAGTAGAAGAACAATTAGAGAAATGAAAGATCTATTAATAGATCTAATTAGAAAGAATAAAGTACTTTGATTCAAGTGCTCAAAGTATTTAGAAAGTGCTTTCTAAATGGTTTGCTTGGGACAAGGCTGCCTAGAATCGTTCGTTTCTGGGGATGACGATTTGGAAGCCTGAAGGGAAAATCGCTTCTATTTACAGAGGGGAGTCAATAAATAATCGCGAAATTCTGCTTTCTATCCGCAAGTTAATTATTTCTACCTAGGAGGGTCTTGAAAGTGTCATAGCAGAAAGACGCCATTGCCTCAGCAAACGTCCGTGCTTAAATTGCAACAGAATAGCAAGAAGGCCCACACACCAAAATATTTTTCTTGACACGAGAAAACTCAGAAAATAGATGGAAGTGCGGAGATATGGAAGTGATGAGAAAAGTGTAGAGCTGAAACTCGAAATATGAGAGGGGTAGTTGCTTTGGAACGTTGAGAGAAGTCAGTTCTTTGCAAGTCTTGAAGAAGTGTGACAATAGTCGGTGCTGAGGGCGAGAAATTCTGTATCATTGAATGCCCAATTAAAACCGGGAGACAGCTACGACTATCAGACAACGGAACGAGGTTGTGTCCGCGCGTTCTGCACACGCAGAAGAACCTCTCCCCCTTGTAGAAAGTACTTCGCAGTGAGACTGAAATGCCAGTACCAAGCGGGACAATAAATGTAATGGATAATTCCCAACTAACAAACAAAAAAAGAACTGCATCTACGAGCTCGACAAGCCAAGCTGATAAGAAAGACGACAGTAATCCTGAACATAAGACAAGTACTAATCCACCCAAGAAAACAAAACATTCAGGATCATAAATATAAGGCGCTTAGTCAATCATTAGGTTTACTAAAAATATTATATGAAGAAGAAACCAGTGCTCCACCCATACTTTGGAACAGTTAACGACTCTTATACTAAATGCTACGGACTCAAAGAACCCAAGAACCATTATTAGAGATTACCAAATATCCTCTACATCATTCATAAATGTATTGGACTATTTGTACCCACACTTAAATGATAAAACGGCAAAAAGTAGAATAAAAAGGCTCGTAAATTTAGTCAAGAAACAAGAGAGTGATACATATTCAGAAGCAGACGCCTCTTCCTAATAAAAACTAACTATAACTACAGTACAGTGGAATTTGCAACAGTCACAGCTTCAAATAAGTTAATATAATTAGTTATACTATTATTATGATAAATAATTAACAAATGTGAATTGTAAGATATAAATGTAAGAAACCCACATTTTGAAATGTATAATTAATTTTTCAAACTGTTAAATTGTATGTATAGTATTGGAATCAATGTGAATCGCAGCACACTTACGTAAACAAGCACTATTTGTAATTTATTTATGGTTCGCCAATGACCAAGTTGTTAACGCGACCATTATAAACTTTTAATAATAATAATAAAAAAATGTAAATTGCCAATTTGCCAGGTAATTATTTAACAAGCATTTTGTAAATATTTTGTATGAGACAAAACAAAAGAAGTACCTCATCAAGCAATCTCACGTATTTCTTCCTCTTTCCTATAAGAGTTATCATTAATAACGTAGTCGCAGTCAATATTCCAAAAGGAGGTAAACAGAGTGCAAGGGCGTTGATGTCTCCAAGGCTTAAATAAGTTGCTATGCTGGATGGTATTGCATTTGCAAGCACCACTAATACGACAATTATTGTAAAGGCTGGACTTTGATCCTCCTTCACGTATAATCCAACGAAAGGTCCAAAAAGGTCGTGCAAAGGCATCATATTATATGGCAAAGTCTTCCTAATTTCAAGTAATTGTGCCTTATCGAATTTTCGTTGCATTTCTGAAATAAAGACGGAAAGAACATTGTTATAAACAATACCCACAAATTTTATATAAAAGAAAGATTGTAGGGGACAGTAAAGTGGTTCAGTTCATGCCTCCGAATATTATTTGAATGGTTAAGGGAACAATTAATGGAATTGCCTTACAGTTTATTTATCCATATATACGTTTAATAACGTGTACCACTGTGAATAAAAAGTAAGGTGAATTTATTTATAAAATATAAATTCTTTAGTTATTCTTCCAAAACAATTTCTTCCCCTTCAAAGTAATCCCCGTCCGATAAAACGCACTTTTTCCAACGCCTTTTCCAGTCCTCGAAACAGTCGGAATAGTCTTTTCCGGTATAGCCTTCAAGACCTTTTTCGATTCGGGTTTTATCTCCTCAATCGTGTCAAAACGGCGTCCCCGCATTGACCTTTTGAGTTTGCTGAATAGCCAGAAATCGCACGGAGCCAAATACGGTGGTTGCGGAACGATTTGAGTCGAGTTTTTAGCAAAAAAGTCGCGAAGAACCAATGCAGTATGACATGGTGCATTATCGTGATGAAGGAACCAAGAGTTGTTCGCCCATAATTCCGGCCGTTTCAGACGAATAGCTTCACGCAAACGACGCATAACGCTCAAATAATATTCTTTGTTGACAGTTTGGCCAGCGGAAGGAATTCATAGTGCACCACACCACGATAATCAAAGAAAACTGCCAACATGACCTTGATTTTCGATCGACTTTGCCGTGGTCTTTTCGGTCTTGCTTCACCTTTTGCACGATATTCGCTGGATTTGTGGGTGGTTTCAGGATCGTATGCGTAAATCCAAGTCTCGTCTCCAGTAATGATGCATTTCAAGTGGTCCTGATAGTCAGACAGCAAAGTTTCACACACATCAACGCGACGCTTTTTTTGCAAAACATTGAGCGATTTTGGCACCAGTCGAGACTTGACGCGTTTGAGACACAAAACATTCTTCAAAATGGTTTTGGCTGAGCTAAATGATATTCCAACACTATCATCGAGTTCTCTAATTGTCCATCGGCGATTGTCAAGCACCAAATGTTTGATTTTTTGGACGTGGCCCTCGTCGGTAGACGTTGACGGTCGTCCAGTGCGCGGTTCGTCTTCAACGCGTTCTCGGCCCTCTTTGAACTCGTTGTACCACTTATAAACGTTTTTTTGTGCCATAGTTTGATCACCAAAGGCCTTCCGCAATATTTTCAACGTGTCCGCACAAGAATATTTTCCGCAAACAAAATTTGATGCAAGTTCTTTGCTCAACAAAATCACCCATTGCAAAAATCGAAAAATTCACTTTTGGTTGTTTACAAAAACACGTGTAACTAGGAGATAATTAAACCTTTTAACAAACAGACGCTTGGCAAATATTATAGACAGTACTACTAACCTAGTAAAAAAAATTTACCTGCCTTCCTAATACCCGGGAGTTTTAAATGACAATTTCACCTTACTTTTTGATCACAGTGGTATTACACCTTACAATCTATTCTACTTGTTCCATTTAATTCCAAGGTTTCAAAGGAATAGTGTACAATCCATATTCATTTCCATACCCTTGTTTGTTTGTCGTTTTGTATAATCTCGATACAGATGTGGCGTGGACAGAGTGCAACAAAACTTGGTTCACATATTATTAACATCACGAAGAAACGCTCTGTGTGTGTGGGAAGCCTTAGCATAATTGTGTAAAGAATTGTAGTTGAAATATTTTACGTATTTGCGAGGTTGAATTAAATAACACTGCGCGCGCAGGGACCGTGACGTTATACCACACGTTGAGGCGGGAGAAACGTTACTGCACAAAAACAAAAAAGGCTTAATACGTAATACAATTAAACGTATAATTATATCTCGAAATACTTCAGAGAATGATATAGAAAACAATATGAAATACTTTAGATCGTTTCTGAATCTGTTGTTAATTAAATATCCGTCGCCACATTTAGTATATCAAATATGTCTCTTAGGGCACCAAGCAGAATTTTTTTGACTCTCTCAAAGCACCAGAAGTATTTTTGACGCTCTTAAGACTCAAAGAGTATTTTTATTAATATTTGGTATCGAGAATATTTATGCTTCTCTAAGGGCACTGACGAAATTAGCATTCCTCTGCATAGGTTTTGTTAAATAATTTATTGGCAAATAGATTAATCTACAATTAAATACATTTTTCGGGCTTATAGAAATTAATACCCGGGAAACGCAAATAAAATAGACTGTGTGTATGTTCCGCATACACCCGTGGAGCAAATTTTACCAAAAATCCTTTCGGACCAGAAACAAACACGGTAGGGGTATGACAGGACGACCACCTCCAGCGGCTGGGGTGGAAGTATACTAAACCTCCGATATTTATGTCGAATAAAATTTTTACGAAGTCAATGAGATTGATAACGTTTCTCCCGACGTTTTTAGTGTATAATTTCTAACCCTTTCTGTATTGGAGAGGCGCACCCTTAGGTACTAAGTGATGAAATGAAAATTATATTCTTACAAACTGTGGAGAATTACCTCTTATGGACGGAGTCACCTGCCTCGCAAAAAGAATGGCACAGTATGGCACGCTTTTAAAAATAACGAATTTCGTTGATTTTTAGTATTCCGTTTGATCTTGTTAAACGCGAAGTCCTTCATTTCGCAGGCCAGACTTTTCCTGTGAAAATGTTTTAATAATTAACTGGTAAATTAAAACTCATTTTTCTTTTACAGCCAGTTCACTACAATTTCATCCATAACCTTTTATATTGATTTGTGCGACGGACTATTTTATATATTAGTGTACATTAAAACGATTTTTTGGCATATATAATTCATTATACATTTAGTCAAATAAAGTCGCTTTTGTTCGTTCGTCACCGTTACGCTATGCACGAGAACTAACGATGTTTATATATATATATATATATATATATATTGTAGTAATTGGTAATTAAGACATTGTTCTAATTGGAAAGTTGGATTGTAGAGGACCCATTATTAGTGGATATAGAGCGGACGCCGCAACAATCTGGCGAGGCAAAGAAAACATTGTTGGGCAGTTGAGAGAGTTTACGCGCTCAAAATCTAAGAGACGAAGTTTTACAGTTGGGCAGCGGACAGCGAACAGTTCGAAAGCTTTACAGTGGGGCAGTCAGAACGAAAGAACGTGGTCCAGTTACAAACATGCTCTCAAATATTGAAAAGTAAAGCAATCTTCAGTCGGGAAGGAGAGAGTGCAACTAATGTTGTAATCGGTGGTCGAGCGAAAATTCATCATGCTGGCCATAGACAAACCAATGAAGGACCTTTTCAACTAAAGTTACGAGATCTGCAAATCCAGGTTGAAGTAAAGCATCGAGAACCTACCAATTTGTGTTAGACCAACTAAAAAACTACGCCAATTAGAATTTGTTGACATTTAGAGTCTGTGAGTACTAGAATCAGTGATATCCCCAAATTTTGTGCACGAAAAACCTAAAATGAGACCTGGGCGGCCGTAAGTAGAGAAATACTTTGAAATCATTTGTAAACCATTTTTAAAAGATAAAAGTCAGATCGTTCTTTAATTATTTAAATATAGATAAAATGAGATCGTTAATTCTTGATAAATTTAAAACTGTTTAAATTCAATCTGTAGTACTGTTTCTTCTACAACAAATTTCGTCTATGTTTCAGACGCATTAACTTCCATAAAAGGTAATTTTGATTGTATAAATTCAGCCATTTATCAAACCCAGTTTAAGACCCTGAGATCCCAAATATTTTGTGTATTTAATAATTGTTATTAAATTTCGCACAATAAATTTTGTTTGTTCATTAAAGTTATAATAATAATTCATTTAAAAGCGCCCATCCATCAATATTATATATTTAATTATTACAATATATATAAAAATTAGCTGAGTGCACGGCGTTGCCCGAGTATTTATTTAAATTAACCCAGAGTAGGAATTGACTCACCATTAACGTGATGTTAATCATTTCATTTAACCATTATCAATAGCGTCAGTGATTGCAAAATGTACCCACTTACGTTCCCCTCCCCGACCTAACCCCTCGGCAACTAACTTCAAATAAACCTGGGTGATGACTGATGGTATTCGGGAATTCTCCTAGTACATGAAATAAAAGTGTCTAAAAATCACGACGTAATATAATAAAAAATACTCGCTAACTTAATAGTCTCTCACGGTAAAGGAGTAAAGAAATACAACCATTAACTAAATAGACACGTAAATATAGCTCGTACACTACGAAAATAACTTAAGAGGGTCAAAACTAATCCGGGAAACCTTTTCTCAACCGTGTCCACTTCCACGAAGATGGAACGTAACATTTATTTAACCACCATGATTAATCTGAGATATAACTACCATAGTAGTGCTTCTCTACTTTGCCTTTTGAAGTTGAAATTAGAGACGTAAAAATTCTAGAATTACTCTGTAAAATTCAACAACCCCCAAAACGCTTTATTCGACAGTTTTAGAATGGCTTTAAATGCCACCCCGTCCACCCTCATCTCAAGAGGTGGTAGGTGTGTCACTCGGTGTTTGTCCCTAGATCGTAAGTAACATGTGAACAAAGTTTGGTAGAAATTGCTCTATGTGTTTGAGATTGTACACGGAAATTTGTTTTCGTCCCCTTGCGAGCCCCTCCCTCCCTTCTGAGGGTTGATGTACATCGTAACCAGTGTGATAAATCTCAGAATTGAAGTCAATGACTTCCATAACCTCATATTCAATCTCAGTCTCAGTTGTTAACTCATTAATTTTTTAAAACGCCCTTTCATCCACATTCTCCCCCACCCACACATCTAGGGGCTGAACTATAATTTAACTGACAGTGAGTCTCAGAATTCATTGACTTCTATACCCTTGGATTTGACACCAATATCGGTTGTTTCGAGTTATTTTTATTTATCGCCCCTCGGCCCGTTCACGTAGTGAAGCTTACTTCGCATGCTGTTAGGGGTTGTAATTATACACTAAAAACTGGAGAGGAAATATACATGTCATCAACCCCGAAAACTAATTATTTGAAGCTGAAACCAGCCGTTTTAGCGTATTTTAAAATTTCACCCTTGTTTTCTCCTTGGGAGTTTCCTAACGCTTCGAAAGACCGACAGAAACCTTTGCAGGCTCAACGAAAGTTTCATCGCAATCGGATGAACGGTTTAGGAGCGCATAGGGGACACACAGACAGGCATTCATTTATATATTGTAATAATCAAAATTGGACTTTACTATTCCGACTGGCTATAGACGTAAACTGCTGACTTCCTTTCCTGGCTGGCTGTAGACGTAAACTCTCTTACTTAGCGATATTTACGATGTAATACTTCCGTGGATGTTTTTACTTTGTCTTAAATTCACAACTTTGTTTAATAATAAACAGTAACGATGGATAGTCTCTGGTCTAGTATTATTCGTTCCGTCCTCTGTAATGTCCCGCCACCAACTGATTCCTAGTTCTCTCGAGTTTTAGCGCGCATACGCCATTTTGACTTTTCGACAAAGCAAAGTGAGCTCGCTTTTCATTGTCGCTTTGTTCGATCCCATATAATGGATTTCTCAAACAATTCAAATTCTATGTCGAAACAATTAATGGCCTAATTAATTGGCGTTACAATATATAGATATAGATTTGAGATAAATCCTTGGTTCTGCAACCAAGCTTTACCAAAGGAAATACGTGTATTAACACATTTAACTCAATAAACCAGAATTAAGTAAAATGTTGGAAAAGTATAACTTAATTGAATTAAACTTTTTGATTTGTAGTGTTTATAACATATATTATTACCTCTTTAACGATTGTAGAATAATCATGGAAATGTAGAGAAACAATCCGTCTCATCGACCCTAAACATAAACTATTCGTCGCTAAAAGCTTCCGTTTTTGCGTGTTTTAAAATTTTACACCCGTCATCCCTTGGGTTTCCTAACGCTTCGAAAGGCCAACAGAAACCTTCGCGGGCGTGCGCACAGCAACTCACCAAAGTTTTATAGTAATCGGATGAATGGTTTAGGAGCGCATAAAGCTCACTCAGACATTCATCTCTCTCTACATAAAAATGAATGTGAGTCCTTCTGTGTGTCTCCTACGCGCTCATAAACCATTCATGCGATTGCGATGAAACTCGCAGAGTTTACTTCTTAACAATGACGGTTAAGGGAATTTTATGTACCTCGACGTGAAGGTGGACGTGGTTGACAAATAGTTATCAGGATTATATTTGTTCCTCTTAAGTTGCCGGGTGTATTTTTGTTTTTCTTAAGGCATAAGTTATATTTTTATTCCCTCTTTAGTTAAAGGTTGTAGCGCGATACTTTTATTATTGATATATATATTTTTCATTTTTATATAATTAGATTTTAGCAAGGGTTGAGAGCTTGGTAAGTTGGAATTTAAGCAGGCGCCGCCGAGATGGGAAGATAATCCCTTCAGTCTGGAGTTGGACACGTATGATGTGGACCCTCGGAAGTTACCTGGACTGTCGCACCGTGGGAAACGTTCGTTGAAAATCCCAGAAATTTGAATTAACACGTGACTGCCTGAACCAATGACATTTCTTGGTTCAGGAAAGATCGATCCGAAGATGATCGAGACGATCGATTTTTGATATCCAGTGAGGGGCCTGAAAGAAAAGTAGAGTCACAGAGGGACAAACCGTCGCCAGCGACGGACGTGCAGCCCCAACTTGCAGTTTCGAGAGAACCCGGAGAGATCGAGGGTGCCACACGATAACGGCCAGACATCAACGAAGGTAACTGCCAAGTATCTCAATCCCTGACGCGCCTGGGGGAATTACCATAGACCATGTTTAACTGAGATTAAGGGATCAGATTGTTTTGTCAGGCTAACTGAACACTGTATTTTTTATTTTTTGTCCATGTTCAGATAATTAATTAATAAATTCTGTAAAATATCCTTTACTTCATCATTTAAAAACCTACCACTACAAGGTAGTATTCAAAGAAATAAAAGAAATATAATTCAAGCCTCAAATCATAGTTAAGTTTAATTAAGGAATATGGATGGAAAAATGTCAACCGGACCGCGTCGAACCGTCTGCTTACCGGGATGCTGCTCCGACCACTAAGCTAATCTTTGACGACTCCCGACCCGTTGCGACATTCCTCCATCCTTAACTTACTTTTGTCTCGCCTACTTAATGGTATATGATCAACACATTAAGCAGCGAACCCTAGCCACTAGTAGGACAACAAACTCTCGATTAATACTGTTCTTACACTGGTAGCACCAGTCGTAAACGAGGTAATTTGGGAATGCCTAAAAGAGGCCTGTAAACGAGTAAGTTTTTACGGCAATATGTGGCCGGAAATACTGGCCGGGCAATATGCCTCTAAATCCAGCAACATTTTCGGCAAACATACAATATATCAGTATATGCGGACAATGTTTCTAGCATTTTAAGTACTAGCCGGCGTGTTGCCAGTGACATCGACCCTGTGTACGAAAACATTGCTGGGCCACAATAGAGGTCTCTATAGTCAGTAAGCTGTGCTATCAATTTATATTACACTTTGTTCTATTTCTGAAATTATTTAGTATTCCGCTTATGAATTGGTCAAACGAGAAAAATATTGAATTTATCGATGAAGTTCGCTCAAATACATCATTATGCTACGTGAAGGCGATGTACATATGGAGATGGCCAAGGGGAAAAATATGGTTGGCAAGCAATAACCAAAAAATTTGGCATCACTTATTTTTATGAATAAGTCTACAAAAAGTTGGGATCTTTGAAAGAATAAGAAGAAAAGTTAATTTCTAATTTTTAAAATTAATATTCTACAAATAAAGAGGTATAACCTGTATATACTTTAATCAATTCATTTAATCCTTCCATTAAAGCTACGCATAATTCTCGAACGATGTGAAAAATTGAAAAATCGGATATTCTAAATAAATACATCAGATATTTCTAGGAGTCTCCTGTCGCCTATAATCGGAGGCAGATTGCCAATCTTGTAATGATGGGAATTGCTTTCCTCATCACCGCGTCCTTTGTCTCAACCTTGGACCCAATTTTTAAGCATTATTCACAGTCGCACTTCTACCTTCTGGTTAAGTTTTTAAAAAAGTAATTTTCCAAGAAAGGCTTAAATTATGATGTGTTTCTCGTTACTTTAAATAAGATCGTTCTGTTCTTTAATTACTTGGAATTTTTTTATCACGATTAATGCTGCGCTAATAAGCACTTCATTTTTGGCCATTATTGTTGTACTACGGGTTGGCAGGAAAATCTCGGGGCTACAGTGTGCCCGAAATATTGCCGGGATATACAAATATATACTGTAATGCCAATCAATTAGGACATTAATTGTTTGGACATAAAATTTGAATTGTTTGAGAAATCCATTATAGCGGTCTGATCGAACAAAGCGACAATGGAAAAGTGAGCTCTGTTGCTTTGTCGAAAGGTCAAAAATGGCGTATGCGCACTACGATAGTTCAGTTGGTGGCGGGACATTTCAGAGGACGGAACAAATAATACTAGAGCAGAGACTAGCCGTCGTCAATGTATTATTAAACAAAGTTGTGAATTTAAGACAAAGTAAAAACATTCACGGAAGCATTACATCGTAAATATTGCTAAGTAAAAGCAGTGTACGTCTGTAGCCAGCCAGGAATAGTAAAGTTGCAGTTTCAGTCCCAAGCGGGGACTAGCAAATCTACGAATCATAGGATTCGTATAAGGCAAGCAGTCATCAGATAGCTGACAAAAAGGAGGATCATCCGAGTTCCTGGGAGCCTATCAAGGTTGACTTCAATAGTGTAAAATCTGTGAGCCGATATTAGAATCAGTGTAAAAATTTTGCAATAGTGTACTCCCGAAAACAAAAAGAATGCTGGAACCAGCTGGATAGGTGTAAGTAACAAAACCAAAAATAATGATTAACTGTAAACGTAATTAAAGGAGAGTCAGATTTCGTTCTATTTTAATTGTCAATCAGAGATAATTTCTTTTCTTTTAATTTCTTTCTATTGACATATTGTCTTTGTGAATTGTAAACTGTTTGTTAATAAGATTTTTAAAACAATTTGTTGTGTCCATTATCAAACCCAGTAGAGGCCCTGAGAGAAAGATCTCAAATTTTGTTGTAATTATCTTTATTGCCACAAAATAAATGAATATTTTGTTTGTAAATTTTATTAATTATTTCATTTAATTTAAGCCTATTGTTAATTATTACAATACATATTTCCCGGACATACTTGCCGGAAATGTTGTTGGGTCATACTTTCCTAATATTTTGCCGGCAATGTGGAAGTTTTGTTGCTCGTTTCCGAGCACCTCAAGGAAGGAGAACTTCGAAGACATAGAGTGAACCAAGGCAAACTTATCCAAATACACATCATCAGGACTCGCATATGCGTTAACAAAGGAGCAATTCTTCATAGAGGAATTTCGCCAAGACCTGCTGCTTCCGTTTACCAAGGCCTACATGGAACTGCTGAAAAAGAAAAAAGAAGATACTTGGACTGAATTATACTCCACCGATGCGATGATTTACAGAGACTGGATAATGGCCCGATACGACAAGGTTCACGATGCATGTGTTCCATCACCGAGTAATCCAGACACAAAAGTTCCACGAGGCGGAAGAAAAGTGCAAATGTAAGCTGACTGGCCCCACATGAGTCTTATACCACATAATGCGGTGCAGAAAAAGAGAATTTTTCCTTTTAAAATTTTTTAAGACTTAGAGTGATCAAAGAAACATGCAAATTGTTCGGTTTTTTTCCTATTTTTATAAATAATTCCTTTAGCACAAAATTGATTCGTATTCCCACAAAGTCGTTATTAACGATTAACTTCGATTCATTTGTTGTTTGTGAATGTAATACCGATAGCACGGCGAGGAGTCTTTAATATTTCATATCTTAACGTTGCGCAAAATTATTTCGAAAGTGATAGGCTCAGTTGCAGAACGAGACAAGGGCTTTTATAATATAAATAATTAATGCCTATTACATCATTACTGATCACTCAGTCGTATTTAATTTTAATTAATATTTTTGTTGTATCACGTTTCTCTCCGTCAGTTAACTAATATCTGAAAGCAATTCTTGCTAATATTCACTATATTTAGTATGGTATTATATTTGAAGAAAGGACTAATTAAATAACCAAACTTCATTTTCAACCTTAACAAATTCTCTTGATATACAAAATAAATTATTCTCTACATACCTAAAAATGAATAAAATGATATATTAATATGATTAGTTAAGTATTCCTATAACCGAGGCACTACATGCAGTATCTGCACTTCATTATCCACACACACAATTAATGCTCGAAAATTGTTAATTTACAGAAGCTAGAGAATTATCATCATATGTTAAAATAGAAATTAATGGAAGAACATTGCAATAGTTTATATGGTTTACGGCACACACACACACACACACACACTCATATATATTGTAGCAATTACAAATATGTAATTAATAAATAAATCTGACTTGTCATTATTGGCGGCGTAACTCTGATGCTATGGCATTGTGAGCAACGGTATTGTTGACGAGAATGCGGAGCCGATAATGCTCGCTACAAAGTGATTGTCGAAAAGGCATAAATAGACGTGTAGAACTTCAGCGGAGTCAGGTGATAATGCTGTCTGCGAGGGCTATTCTCTCGCAGGCAGTACCTGCGAGGATGTTCTCTCGCAGGCAGAACCTTGTAGGAGAGACACGAAGGGGTTACCTTTGGGAATGCCTTTTCCTCTCTCCGTTTTTGAACTAAGATTCCCACATGCCGAGGCACCTCGGCCTGTTTTGAGAGGTGTATGTTCCAGGGTCACAGGCCTTGGCCATACGGTAAGAGTTGTCGCTATTACCATTGGAACAGTCGGCCAGCAGCATCCTAAACTTGTCGAGGTACAGAGAAGGGAATGCTGCTTCCCCACAGGAAACTCTTCTCCCGCTATCGGAAGGGCATGGGACAAGTACCCAATGCCTGACCTACCTGATGCAGGTTATTCTAGGGTTTTCCCTGCATTACTTTTATACGAATGTCGGGTAGGATCCTTAAACTGTAGCCTGGGCCCCTACCTTCCTCTACCCTTCCACATCCCCTTTTTTAAATACCTTCCTATGCTATTAAAGGGGAGTTGCCTTTTTGTGGATTACCCTCATGTAGCCTGTCACCCCCCCCCCCCCAAAAAAAAAAATATTTTTTTTTTCAGTTTCAAGGTGAATCTTACCAGAGAGTTCTGGAGGAGGCTACCTTTGGGGATACCTTCACGTCTCTCTAGTTTTTTGAACTAAGGTTCCTACATGCTGCGGTCGTAGACCTTATGCATACGGTAAGAGTTGTCCGCTAATTCCTATTGGAATAGTCGGCCAGCTGCCTCCTAAGTTGGTCAAGGCACAGCGAGGGGATAGCTGGCGACCCCACAGCAAACCCCTCTCCTGCCATCGGAAGGGCGTGAGACAAGTACCAAATTCCCGACCTAACAAATTTTAATTCCTTCTGTGCTCAGCAAGGTCTCATGGCTGACTAACCACTCCATCAACTTACGCGTGCTATTGTCTAACAATGTCTAGGTCTGTTCAATATTCTCGACCATTATTGTATCTCTGTGTGTTCGCCGGCAACAATTCAGTTCAATAGTTTCTAATTAGTAATTCTTAATTGCTCTTTTATCATTACAATGATTAAATAATATACCAACTACTAATTTCAGGTAAGTTGACATCACTGTCTCTCTTTCCTTTACTAATGTGTTATTTAATTTGACCTTGTCACATACCCCTTTAATAAAAGATTTTGTTAAAGAATTAAAATTAAATAATATAATTCTTTAACAAAATCTTTGAATTCCATTATGATGAATTTTCTGGAAAGCCAAATTCATGCTAATAACAAAAATAATTCTCTATGTAAAGCAAAGGGACTTAAGTTCTCGTGGAAACATTATTTATATTATTCAAAAATTTACATCTGATTGAAAACGAATAAGAAGAAAGATAGCCAAATACAGACAAAATAAGTGATAATATAAACACCACACATATCTGGGATCCTTCACAAGAGCAGTTGTGCCACTTTAGGCTCTTCTTAGTACCTGAAGAAAAGGGCAAGGGTCTCAGAAACGTGTGATTTTTATTTTATCATTTTTTTTGTGTAAATGACTATATTTATTATTTATCATCTAATTAGCATTGAGGGACGAAATGAACAATAATTAATCATTTAAGATATTCTTGCAATATTTTTTTTCATCACAAAAATCTTAGTGTCTCAAATAAAGTCATAAAGTAGCCAAAACTTGTACCATATCTGAAAAGGTGTGTAAAAATGTTAAAAAAAATTTGGAATAATGATAAAAGCAAAGTCAACCAAGGTTAAAATAACTAGTTTCTTAAAAACTGGGGTTAAATCTCCAAACTAGACCTATCAGTTAAACAACTACTTTTTATCTGAGTCAGAGAAATCAATTAAGTGTTATTGTATGATAAACTAGCTTAGTGCTTGGCATTGCTTCAGTATTTATTGATATAAGCCAGAAAAAGTATTTTATTCTACATTAATCTATTAGTCAAGAAATTATTCATCCTACTTCATCATAACCCCTAAGTGCCTTTAGAGAAGCATAAATACTCCTGATACCAAATATTGTCAATAATATTCTTGGTATTTTAAGAGCGTCAAAAATATCTAAGGTGCGATTAGAGAGTAAAAATATTATTGGCACCATAATAGACTTAAAAATATTCTCAGTACAGTAAAAAATATACGCACAACTTAAGAAAGTTAATTGTTCACCCGGTAGCCCAAGTGAATCAAACTTTGTACATGTACCTTGAGACTGTAATTTAATTTAGAATGTCTTCAAAATGCCACTCCCACATCTATAGGTGACAAGTATCTTTTACCGATACAGTATTTGGTATGTTTGAAAATTTCCATCCCTAGGGGTGGTATTCATGTCTTACCTCTACAGTGTTTGTTTAAAGTCTGAAAGGTGTATGTGTACAGTTTCTGGGGAAGATGACTGTGTCAGAATATCTAATATGTACATAATAACAATATAAATTTTGTTTCAATATAATTGCATACATACAATATGGGAAAATTTCAGGTTTAATATAAAAATACAAAAGAAACATTTAAATCATCAGTATAAAGTTTTACAGTCATATTATCACAACTCATGTATCCTATATATTACCTTATTTACTAAATACTCTTTCAGGGTTCTGTCATAGTGCTTGCCTTCAAGTCTTTTATGTACAGTGGCAGTTTATTATAAAAAATAATTCTATTCAGAAATGGGTTATGTGCAGATTTTTTTTGTATTAGTCTGCACTCTAAAATAGTCTGCAATTCCCTTCGTATTATTAGTGTTAACTCTGTTTTGACCTGGGAGAAACCATCATAATAGTTTTAAAAATATATAGAGAATAGACAGAAATTTAGTAATTTATTTTTATTAATTATTGGTTTACACAGATCTATTTTTTTAAAAAAATACCAAATATAAATTGAATTACTATATTTTGAGAGATTAAAAGTTCATCCATATATTTAGAAGCAGCAAATCCTCAAATTTCTATTCCATAACTAATATTGGAGTAGACATTGCCATAGCATATGTTCATTATGTATTCTAATTGGAGAAGAGACTGGAGTCATTTTAATGCTTATGCATTTCTGATTATTATGTTGCATAGTTGATTAATGTGGTCTCCCATTTTAATTTACAGTTGACATTAATACCTAGAAACTTTGTGTAGTTCACAAAATGTATCTCTTTTCCATCATAAGAAAATTAATTTTTATTTTTTGTTCTATACTTATACTTATTATTGAAGTATAGAATATTTGTAGTTTATTTTCAGAAATAATGTCACGTTAAATATTGTAATTGAATTTTTATCATTTGTCTTTCTAATCTAGTTGGTACTTAATAAAGAGACTAAGCATATAAGGGTCCAGTCTACATAATAATTTATATATTATATATAATATATAGTACTGATAGTATTTGATGTAACTGAACGCAACTGCCAGAAGTTGTGTATACAGACTATGTTAGAGTCATCAAAACAAGTTAAATTAAGTATTTTCTGATTAACGTTTTGAGTCTATTATACTCTTGCTCCAGTACTCGATACCAAAGCCAGATTACATTTGGTATAGAGGTATGAAAGGTTTCGTTTCATCAGAAAAATTTATGATAAAAGGGGTAGAGATAAGTTATGATATATAAATATATTTTCAAATCAGGTAAATTATTTGGCTTTGCCATGCTTTGAATTGCAGTGACCTTTGATGGATTAGTAATATTGTCTTGCCTACTAAATGAATATCCCACATAATTAATTTTTTTTAAAACATTTGATATATGAAACACTTCATGCCAATGTATGAGGTAGGCTGTCACAAAATTATAACAGTAAGAAGTTCATTGTGCAAACTAACTTGCCACCAAAGGAGAAAAGACATCTTGCAACCCAGGCTACATGCAAAGTGGATATCGATAAAAGAAAGATGAAGAACATTGTTGTAATAGGGAAAATAATTATGCATACAAAAATGAGACAAGAAAGGCGTTAAAAGTTTTAAAAGTCACCTTGTCACATAATCCATAGGTTCCTATCATCATCAAAAGCTTGCCATTTAGACACAACCTGTCACTAGACTCTCTTGTAAATAAAAATTTTTAAAAGACAAATAGGTTTTATAGGAAAATTGCCAAGTCAGTTAGATATAAAAATAACAAGAAAGCACCATACAAGACATATTCATTTGAATAGTTTTGGGAAAATGTATGTGTGGAAATCTCTTTCAAAAACTTTAATCAATATGTTCACTAGCTCTGACAAAACAGTGTTACCACTCCCTGATGTTGAGAAAACAGCAACCCAGATGTCTTATCTGGAAACCAGAGAGACTCAAGTATAATCAAGGAGCATTCTTTTAACAGCCATGCCAACCACACCAGTGTCAGAATCAACCACAAGACATAGGCGAGAACCAAATATAAGCTGTAATTTTTTTATGGTTGAATGTACCTAAATAAAATTTATCAAACTTCCAGATTTTAGCTTTGTTTCTTATTGATGTGAGATTACCTAAGAGCACTTGCATCTTTTTCAAATGCACAATAAACATTAAGGAAATAACATAATTTAATCACATAAACATTGAAGAAAACTTTGAATTGTGTAATCTAGCATTAGGAAATTCAATATTTGTATTTACCATACACCTTGTCTAGAAACCAGACAGACTCAAGTAAAATCAAGGTACATTCTTTTAACAGTACTAGAATCAACCACAAGACACAGGCAAGAACCAAATAGAAGCAGTAATTTTTTATGGTTGGATGTACCCAAAAGAACTATAGTTCAACAATTCAGCCAAAACAAGAATTCAGGTATATGGACTTGCCAATTTGCCAAAATTGTTCCCCAAAATGTACAGTCCTGGTCAAAAAAAGAATATGAAATGGTAGTATTATTAACTAATAAATTAAAACACATTGTTGTAATTTGTATATCAGAACAATGGCTAAAATAAAGCCAAAATTTATTAAACTTTTTTTAGCTTCATTTCTCATTATTGTGAGAATATCTAAGAGCACTTGCATCTTTTTAAAATGCACTATAAACATTAAGGAAATAACAAAATTTAATCACATAAACATTGAAGAAACTTTGAATCGTGAAACCTAGCATTAGAAAGTTCAATATTTGTATTTACCATTTCCCAGCTAGTGATATTGGGACAGTCTTTCTTGCTTGGAAACCTTACTAGAAGGCTTAATTCAAATAAATAAATTAGTTGATGTATGTGAGAATTTAAAAATAGACTTTCTTGCTGAAAGCAAACAAAGAACACCACTGATTAATCTTTTCCTATATTTTAGACTAATGTTAACTGTTGACAATCCCACAAAAGTAAATGTTACATTACATTACTAGATCAAATAGTAATATTTAAATAGTGTATTCTCCCTATATGTTGTGGGCACAGGTTTTCATAAAGCACAAAAATACATGTAAATATACACATAAGAACTAAAAACAAGTTATTTAATTGGATGAAAGCAGTATATTACTTTCAGTTATATGATAAACCTTGAAAAATGGTATGATGTATACTTATAATGTTGAGTAAACCATAAAGTTATTATATTCATTGAAACTTTAAATCATTACTGTAATATAGCATTCCCGAAAAACTAAATAAGAGAATCATAAAAAGTAAAAACTCTATGGTTAACAATTGGGATTAAAATATCCATAGACAAGACATGAATGCTCCATCAGTTGACTTCAAATCTGGCAAGCAGAATTCAACTATATATAAAAACATACTCCTTCATTCTATTTAAAGTAATTAATAAGGTAAACAGTTTCAAAACATTATGAAATGTTGTAAAAAATCTTACAAACAGCAACTCTCAAGTGAAAAACAATCCTTAAATCTGATGAATTTGGGCATACAGTAAGAGTTCTTTGCTGTTCCCATTAGAACAGTCGGCCAGCTGCTTCCTAAACTGGTCAAGGCATGGAGACAGGAATGCTACATCCCCAAAGAAAACCCACCTCCTGCATCCGAAGTACCAAGCGCCTGAACTACCTGATGCAAGTTTTCTAATGTTTTTCTTGCATCACTTTTAGGTGAGTGCAGGATAGGATCCTTCAACTACAGCCCGGAGACCCTAGTCAATACATGGCTACCTTCATCTACCCTTCCGCAATCTCCCCTTTCAAATTATTTCCTATGCTATTAAAGGGGAGTTGCCACCACGTGGATTACCCTCATGTAGTCTGTTAATCTTAAAAAAGAAAAAAGTTACTTCTCCACTATTACTGAAACACTCTACTTTTGGAAATAATATTATTGACAATAAGAAAATGGTGACAGGTGTTTTTATAGACCTTATGTGACAAATAAAATGAACAAGTCTATATTTATGAGGTATCAGAAATATAAATTCAGGAAATCGCATGGAGTATTATACCTACTTCTCTAGGAAGGATGAAATTCAAGATCATCATAAAAAATGTTGCAATCTATAAGTGAACTACTAACACATATCTGTGATCTTTCCCTCTGTACAGGTATCTTCCAAATCTATTACAAGTTACAAAAGTTATCTCTCTCCACAGTAAAATGTAACACAAATAACATCTCAAATTATTGGCCAATATCACTTATTTCTGTATTCTCTAAAATATTGGAAAAAGTAATGGATAATTAGATAACCAATTTCTTAAATAATCATACAATCTTGACACCCTCCTAGAACAGATTTATAAAATTGTCAACATTACAAGCTATGCACAGTTTTCTAAACCAAGCTCATATGTTAGTTGACAATAAATAAATGGTGACAGGGGTTATTCGAGACATTAGCAAAGCTTTTCATGTCATAAACTATAACATATTATTTTCTAAATTATAAAATGATGACATCAGTGGTGTAGCCCTAAACTGGACACAGTCCTATATGAAAGGTAGAAGTAAAATAGTGGATATTAGGCACTAATCATGCTCTGTGGCCAACACAATTGATTTGAACAAATCAACCTCAAAGTATTTAAAATTGATATACTATGAAGCTAAGACCGTATTGTTTATATTGTATATAAAGGACTTACCTCAACACTTAAATACGGTACATATTGTGCTGTTTGCAGATGACACAAATCTAGTGATATGTGCACAATAACTTCAAAATTTTACAAGCACTCTTAAACATAAAGAGAAATATAGAGACATAGCGCACACACAAAATTTTTTATCCTTAATGTAAGTAAACCACTAGCATTAAATTTTCAATATTCAGAACATGTTCTGCATTTATATACTGCACATTACACAATTTCTGCATGTTTGTCTGATATGGTGTTGATTTTCCAGGAGTTGTCAGACCACTGAAGTAATGTGGAGGTGAAGCCTAGCTTCAAGTTTCAAAGCATACCTTCTTATTTATTCTATTATGGATGTATTCTAGAGATCCCTATGGAGATCTGTTTTTCAGATATACCAGAGGAAATTCACTTTGTTTAACCCAATATTCTGAATTGTTTGGATGCACTTAATGTTTATGTCACAGGCACAGTCAGGCAGCTTGAATGTAAATCAGTACATTATTAGAAATTGAAAGTTTGGAGTTTCTTCATAGTTGCCACTAGTATTATTTATATGTTATGCTTAATTCAGGTTTTTTAAAATTATTATTAGCATGCTCTTTACACTTACATTTGTTGTCTAGAGTCATGCCTAGGTGTGTGGCGTTGTTATCATAGGGAACCATAGTGGCATTTATATTTAGAGATGGTGGGTCTTTTTATGGGTTATTTGTAAAGATGCTAAGGATAGATTTCTGCTCATTTAGCTTTATCATACATTGTTTTGTCCTGGCAACTATTGTAATGCCAATTTCTTGTAGTGTTATAGATAACAAATAATTTTTCCCTGCAGCAAGTCCTGTGGTGTCATATACACATGAAGATATCGCAGTTTCTTCCAATTTTGGGATATCGCAAGAATATATATAGTAGAGGATAGTAGCCAGGACGCTACCTTGGGGCGCTCCGTCTCTTATCTCTTTCAGATCCGAGATTTATTTTCTTGTTTAATTTTGAATAATCTGTCTTTGATATTTCTTTGGGAGCATTTTGTTTACTTATGTATCAAGTTTTCATGCCATACTTTGTCGAAATTTTGTGAATCATCTAAGAAGACTGCAGAGCATACTTGTTTTTCTTCCAAGTGCATGTTCAATAATATTGGTTATTCTATGTACTTGATATATTGTTGAGTTATTTGTATGAATGCGAATTGGAAACTGGTATTGGTCGCATCCTCTTGAGCAGTAGTTTCGCAAACAGTTATGAGATTATTGGTAGTAGAGAATTTTTCTGTAACATTTAACATCAGCAGGTTGTTTTCGTTGCATAATATTATCTTATTTCACTCCTTTTGCGACAAATAGGCTTGTGTCTTACAATAAATCACTTCTCAACGGACAATTTTCTTTATTTGGAAAAATTCAATTAAATACCCGTTTAAATAGTTACATATACGTTTGTGTTTGACAATATTTCACTTAATATTGAAAATAATATTTTTTTTAATAATAGTTATGAATAAAATATTTTCCGTAGGTTCTAATTATAATGTTTCTCTAAATAAAACAAATAGTATCCAAAACATTTCCCTTCGATTAACCTGTAACCGAACGCACTTGCCTGTTAAATAGAACAATAATTTTACTTTAACACATTTCATTAATTCCTCAGTGAAACTCGAACCTATAAACACGTGGCTATTAAATAAATTAGCTGAAGAGGACCTCTGACTCTATAACGGCAACGGTTTCAGGTCCTTTTATGACAATTATATCAACTCATCATCCATTCAGCTATTTAAGAATCGGTTTGTTAATGATTGAATTGTTGGCTCTTAATCAATTAGCCAGTTACAGACTTACAAATCGCTATATATTATAGGCTACAGTGGTTTTGAAGTTAAATTTATTGAAGAATAAGAAGAAAGGCTTTCAAATGAATCTCAGTCATATATACAATGAAACTGAATAAAACGAATCAGGATTAAAATATCTCGACCGGGAATCGAACCCGGGACCTCCATCTAATAACATGGTCGTCCTCCCATCGAGTCAAATCCCCGTCAGGTAGATTTTATAGTTTATATTGAAATGTGGGAACAAAAACAGATTCAAGAACTTCCGTTAATCAACTATAATCGGCTATTTAATAATGATTTTTGTGAACATGGCTTTAAGTTTCCTTTTCGGGTTCGATTCCAGGTCCGTTCGAGATATTTCCATCCTGATTCCTTGGGTTACATTTATTATTTACCGGCTGTTTATTATGCGTCTCTAATATCTGAAGAGGGTGGAAAGTGAATAATTGAGAACTTCGTGAAAATTAGACACCTTGTAATAGTAGGAGCCAAGTTTATATGGTCAAATAAATACACGAGACAGAAACGTGTTTGCTAAGATATTTATATGATACTTAAAGTTAATAATATATTTTCGTACATAACATTTTCTGACTGCCAAGAATCGTAATGGGTATGATTGACAGTTAACGTATTTTCTAACAATTTGGCATTGTAAACTGTTATTTGAAGTTTGTTTTACAGCATCACACTTATGAAATAGCGTTGTAAATTATGCTAAAAATACAGTTGTTCTTAAAAATATAAAAATAATGCTAATAATTTTGAATTATAAAACATACGAAATATATAAGGTGACAAATATTTCTTACATTTTCAAAGACTCTCATACCCTTAAACAATTTTACTATTTATTTTCATTTGAAAACCTGTTTATACACTATTTTTCTTTCGAGTTTGAATCATAGAAATGTAATTTGTCTGTCTCTTCCTCTAAAGAAAACTTTTAATATCGTGGTTATACTAATTAGAAACGTGTTTACATTTTGTAAGTCTCAACATTTTTCAATATGAAACTTTCGAAACGGGGTGCCGGTCGTATTTTTCATGTACAATTATGTGGAAGTGAGTGACTGTGTGTGCCTTCTGGACTCGTGGGATCATGTCGAGAGATGTTAACAACACTCAGGGGAAACCCTTGGAGTGAGGGTCAGATAATGTACGGCCAGTCCCAATAAAAGACTCCGTGATCCGGCTCCATCAAAAGGGAAAGTAAGTGCTCCAGACGCTACTCGCGAAGATTAGTTCGCATGTAATCACGCACATGAGACTTGCTGGCTTGCTAGAGTAAATAAACGGTTGCCCTCGAACATTTGGCTCATTTATTAGAAGCTGGTACTTAAGAGTGGGATATACAATGGGTGACCATGCATGAAATTCATAGGCTCAAGATGTGAAAAGTTCCTATGCTCTGGAAAAGTATAATTTATAGTTTCTGAACAAATACTGTAATATTTATCTTTAAGCTAATGAAATGATTTCATGAAGAATATAATTTTAATAATACATTAAATTAAGTTTTCTAAAACGTTCACAGTCGTTATATGTTACAACAAATATACCACTGTGAACAAAAAGTAAGGTGAATTTATTTATAAAATATAAATTCTTTATTTATTCTTCCAAATCAATTTCATCCCCTTCAAAGTAATCCCCGTCCGATAAAACGCACTTTTTTAAACGCTTTTCCAGTCTTCGAAAGAGTCGGAATAGTCTTTTTCCGGTATAGCCTTCAAGACCTTCTTCGATTCAGTTTTTATTTCCTCAATAGTGTCAAAACGGCATCCCCGCATTGACCTTTTGAGTTTGCTGAATAGCCAGAAGTCACACGGAGCCAAATCAGGCGAATACGGTGGTTTCGGAACGATATGAGTCGAGTTTTTGGCAAAAAAGGCGCGAAGAACCAATGCAGTATGACATGGTACATTATCGTGATGAAGGAACCAAGAGTTGTTCGCCCATAATTCCGGCCGTTTCAGACGAATAGCTTCACGCAAACGACGCATAACGCTCAAATAATATTCTTTGTTGACAGTTTGGCCCGGCGGAAGGAATTCATAGTGCACCACACAACGATAATCAAAGAAAACTGTCAACATGACCTTGATTTTCGATCGGCTTTGCCGTGGTCTTTTCGGTCTTGCTTCATTTTTTGCACGATATTCGCTGGATTGGTCGGTGGTTTCAGGGTGGTATGCGTAAATCCAAGTCTCGTTTCCCGTAATGATGCATTTCAAGTGGTCCTGATAGTCAGACAGCAAAGTTTCACACACATCTACGCGACGCTTTTTTTCCAAAAAATTGAGCGATTTTGACACCAATCGAGACTTGCCGCGTTTGAGACACAAAAAATTCTTCAAAATGGTTTTGGCTGGGCCAAATGATATTCCAACACTATCAGCGAGATCTCTAATTGTCGACGATTTTCAAGCACCAATCTTTGATATTTTGGACGTGGCCTTCGTCGGTAGACGTTGATGGTCGTCCAGAGCGCGGTTCGTCTTCAACGCGTTCTCGGCCCTCTTTGAACTCGTTGTACCACTTATAAACGTTTTTTTGTGCCATAGATTGATCACCAGAGGGCTTCCGCAACATTTTCAACGTGTCGACACAATAATATTCGTTCCGCAAACAAAATTTGATGCAAGTTCTTTGCTCAACAAAATCACCCATTGCAAAAATCGAAAACTTCACTTTTGGTTGTTTACAAAAACACGTGTAACTCGCAGATAATTAAACCTTTTAACAAACAGAGGCTTGGCAAATATTATAGACAGTCCTACCAACCTAGGAAAAAAAATTTACCTACCTTCCTAATACCCGGGAGTTTTAAATGACAATTTCACCTTACTTTTTGATCACAGTGGTATCTCATATTAAATTGCAAGTCGTTCTTCTTGAGATATTGGTTCACGGTAGTTCGTGTATTACTTTTTAATGTCATTCTTAATTCAGTTGCAAATTTCATCCAAACAATCAGGTGTCATTCTGAAATAAATATAAAGTCTTGCAACATCTCGACGTACTCTGGCGTTAAGGTGTGATATTCACCAAATGTTTTACGTTTAGAATTTCGTGAATCCATACTCTTCTAATTAATTAGGAAACAGGGTGAATTGCCTTGTTTATTTTTATTCTAATATCTTAATTAGCACGTTTTTCGTCTTCGGCTAGAGCCTCAACTTTATATGAAGATATTATTGAACACGCTGTCTTACCTTCAATTAAAACTATTTATTCAAAATTATAAAATATACGTAACTATTTTAAGTGAAACTGCTGTGGTTGTCGGAAAGCTTTTAGAAAATGAATTCCCGTTCCCGCAATTGTGCGAAGGACAGTGCGGTACCCCGTCCCGTACCTGCAACGGGATTCCTGCAATCCCACACTTGAGTGAATGGGCCTTAGCTCAGGTGTACCGCAAGGGAGTGTATTAGGACACGTGCTGTACCTTCTGTACATGGCAGATAACCTTACCACCGACCATACACTACAGATGATGCTATTTTAGCATTCATGAAAAGTATCACTAAAATCTAGATAGAACCAAGTTCGTCCAGTTTTCAGCGGATAGTAGTGACAACCTTCTAGACAAGTTTTCGACTGATGCTCCTTTTGTGGGTCTTAAGATTAAAGTGGACTCAGCATATAGATGTGCTTGCTGGGGTTGTTATTGTCTCAGAACCTTAAAGCAACATGTTGACATCAACACAACGAAAATGGTGTTACTTTGCGTATTTTCATTCCCTCATGTGTTATGGCAATGCAAATTTGGGCAATTGCTCCAGGAGCATTGAAATATTCAAGTTGCAAAAGCGTGCTATTAGAATACTTTCTAATACGGATAATAAATCCAGATCAAAAGTATGCGTACATGAACTCTTCCCAGCGTTTTTATTCACGAAATTTTAAAGTTTGTTAAGCGGAACATGAATCCTTTTCAAAGAAATGGCGAGTCTCACGATTATGAGACTAGAAATCGCTCAGGTCTAAGATCTTTGCTCTCTACCACAGAAGTATTCACCATTCAGGGATAGTTTTACACAATAGTCTTCCATCAGATGTTAAGAACAATAATAACTACAAGAGTTTTTGGATTCAATGTAAAAATATTCCACTGGAAGGCACCGATGTTTTACTCAGTACAGGAGTTTCTTGACCGTTCCCATAATAATGTATTTTTAAAAAAATAACCGCAAAAGTGTTGAATGTTTTGCTAATAATAACTACTTATTTCATAACTTGCTTAGTCTCTGTTGGTCTTTTCTGCTCTTTTGTTTGTTTAATGTACGGCCTGGAGTCTGCTGATTCCTCGTCGCTCTGTTTCGTGAACTGACTTGTCCGTCGTTTGTGTTTCCTCCTAGTGAGCGTGTGCCAAATTTTGTGTTTATTCTTGTGTGATGTGTAATTCTATATTTTATGATAGTTAATTCTCGAATAATTAATTATTTACTAGTACGTATTGAATTTTTTTATTACAACTGTAAATATTATATTATACTCTTAGTATAGTTAAAGAAAGTAAAATTTTTAGTATTATTAATATATTTTACTAATGTTGGACGGGGAAATTTGTGTTCCCGAATGTTAGTATTTTTATGTTAATTTCTAGTTGTTTATAATTGTAGCATCCAATTATTATATTGTAATTTTATGTATTGACGTATCCTATTTCCTGATACGAGGACTAAGGGAATAAAATAAATCAAATCAAATCAAAACCCTACCATTGCATCAAGTCACCTACAAACCTCGCTTAACCAAGTTCAAAACTGGCTCCGGCTTTGGCGCATAAAAGCAAGTAACCTTCACTCTCGGAAGAGAAACGTG
This sequence comes from Zhengitettix transpicula, assembly GCA_037074705.1. Lineage (NCBI taxonomy): Eukaryota > Metazoa > Arthropoda > Insecta > Orthoptera > Tetrigidae > Zhengitettix > Zhengitettix transpicula. The sequence goes on along the minus strand of CM073594.1, from coordinate 77,644,502 downwards.
TCTACCAGTATCTGTCAACAATACAGCTCTCCTTCAAGCAGAATACGTCCGATACCTTGGTATGCACCTCGACCGTAGACTAACTTGGAAAAATCATATATTCTGTAATATGAAGCAACTAGGCATAAAGCTCTTAAAGTTTAATTGGCTACTAGGACAAAAATCCAAAATAACTTTAAACAACAAAGTACTAGTTTACAAAAACATACTAAAACCTATTTGGACATACGGGTTACAACAATGGGGAACTATAAGCGACTCCAACTTAGAAATTATATAGAGATTCCAGTCAAAGGCTCTAAGGATAATATCAGATGTTCCATGATATGCTACAAACGAGGTCATCCATCAGAATCTTCATGTAAAGCGGTGAAAGAAGAAGTGAAGTGCACGAGTGCTAAATATATTAAAAGATTAGAAAATCATACAAACTATCTAGATATGAAAATACTTTACAACAGCAACTCCACAAACGGACTAAAACGACCGTCTTCTCGAACAATACATGTTTTTTAGGGTAACAGGCTACATGAGGGCAACTCCCCTTAAATAGCATAGGAAGGGATCTGAAAGGGGGGATGTGGAAGGGTAGAGGAAGGTAGCCAAGGGTTAACTAGGGTCCCCGGGCAATATTTTAAGGATTCAACCCGGCATTCGCCTAAAAATAATGCAGGGAAAACCCTAGAAAAACCTGCATCAGGTAGGTCCAGCATTGGTATAGCGCGTTATTTAGGATAGGCGTCTTTTAATTGATTTTACTGATATTTTAGTCAGTTTACTTAAACGCGTGATCAACCATGTTTATCGAACGTCGGCAAAAAGTACCGTTTGGTGCCAGTCAGGTTGGGGATAGTAACTGTACCTCCGGGGTTTTCCCATCAACAAACAACAGGTGCAGAGAGTCTCGCTGTTGGAATGCACGTCGGATCGTCGGACCTGTGATTGGTCCATAATAAATTAAATGGACCAATAGAAAAACAGTTAGTCCCACAGGTCGGGAGAAGTGGAGGCCTGGTCGAGGCATTCTGTTTCTGATGCTGACTAGAGGAGGAATCTTGAGTGGAGAAGCACAGCGAGCGGTTGCTTGAGAAGTGGAGATATTTACCAGCGAGAGAGACATCGATGACCAGCTGCGAGGGACGTCGCTGTGTTGCAGAGACCCCAGTCTGGTAACCAAGTTCGCAAATCTCATGGTTGCGTAAAGCACTTCTTTTATAAAATTCGTTTCCCGGGTCACATTGGGTACTTGTCCCACGCCCTTCCGATAGCGGGAGAAGAGTTTGCTGTCGGGACGCAGCATTCCGTTCTCCGTACCTCAACCAGTTTAGGTGGCAGCTAGCCGACTGTTCCAACAACGAACAACTATTACCGTATGCCCAAGGTCTGTAACACCGGAACATACACCTCTCAAAACAGGCCGAGGTGCCTCGGCTTGTGGGAACCTTAGTTCAAAAACGGAGAGGAAAAGGCATCCCCCATCCCTTCGTGTCTCTCCTACAAGGTTCTACCTGCGAGAGAATATCCCTCGCAAGTACTCCTTGCGAGAGAATAGCCCTAGTAGGCCTTCGAACAATACATTTTTTTTAGGTAACAGGCTACATGAGGGTTATCCACATGGTGGCAACTCCCCTTTAATAGCATAGGAAGGGATTTGAAAGGGGGACTTTTGTATTTGGGGACACCTAAAGCCATTGGTGCATTCAACAACTCGGGATGATTTACTAACTCTCAGTGCACGCATTGTGGCAGCCTGTCAGACAGTACGCATTAACCACGCATTTTTTAACGTGTTCGAAACTCATTGCGAAGAAGAGAAACTGCCTATATTCAGTCAGAAGGAGGTCACTTTGAAGATTTCATCTGATATGAGAACAGAGCGCTCCACTAGTCAGTTGAACTTCAAACAAACCGATCAGATACGAAGATCAGACAACTCTGTGCTTATGCAATTTTCAACCTATGTGGCAATTCCCTTTTCAATTCCGTCAATATGAGGAATCCATTTCTGAAATTTTGCCGCCTAGTTATGTTACACCCTGTATACAACAAGTAGAAAAAGCTCGAATAAGGCCTGGAATCAACGAACGAAGAAAGCTCATGTGTTTAAAGCGGGGTTCAAGGTTTCGATTCCCGATCCTGTCGAGGTTTTTGTTCCCCAATCTATTAAAACCAGAGCTTGAACGAAGAATTTTGATCTTGGATTTTGGTTTGTAAACTCCCCCTGCCCTGTGTTTGAGACCCTAGGCTTCAGTCCTAGATAGTTCTATGATACCGCGCTTTTGGGGTGGGTGGTTCCGTCCTGGTTACTGATTTTTTTCACAATTACTAAAAGTACAAATCAAGGAAATAATGTAATTTATAGAAATGTAAATTATTAAAGTAACAATTAATTTTTCTTCCGTAAAAATTCCCTTCGTTGTTTATGACTACATTTAATTTTCCGTTCAGACCTCTCTTGCTTCCTGGGAAAGTGCGTATTAGATTATACATAAAATACATTGAGAACTCAGTAAATATAATGGTACCTGGAAATGTATCAATTGTAAATAAGAAGTTGTGAGCCTTGTTTGACAGAATGAAAAATACTTACGTATCAGAGAAGGAAATTTGGGAAGTCAAGACTTCTCGGAAAAACCTACATGATCCCTACATGATCCCCGAATGTCTCGTTCCCTGTATTGTAGCGTCGTTTTCTTACCGTCCAAAACATTTCCTGGCACTTCTTCTTTCATCTAGAACTTGAATTCCTGTCTTTTGAATGTTGCAGACAATGAATATGTTCAAAGACCTGTCTGCAACGGCACCACGACATTGTAAACGAATTTCAGAACCGTAGTAGAAAGGAATAGTTTGTAGGATATGAAAGAACTGAAACGGCTGTTACATGTGTAAAATTTGTTTAATTTCTGCAGGCAGATGAGAGTGCAGGCAGGGCAAGTAAATACAAGGCAATACCGAGATGAGAACGCCATGTCCCCAGAGCCTTGCGTGTCCCCGCCTCAATTGTGGTGCCAGCGACCATTGATTTTATGCCCCCTCTGCTGGCCGTAGTTAACAATTTCATTTCTCGGAGAAATAGTCGTGCTCTGCTTAAACAGATTTGTTATCAATAGCACCGTAACTTCTGTTTCTGTCCAGAAAGGAATGACTGTCAGCGAGCAGTAAATACACTTATATTTCCTGGTGTGTATAAATGGATGTGTATATTTATAGTGTTGGTCATTTTATATGCAAGAAGACGGAACAGATTCCAAACATTTATTTCTTCCAAACTACAAAAAATAGATACATAATTCAAACGTTCCTGCACAGAGAAATTTTTTATTCACTCAATATGAGCACCGTGTGTTATACCACTAATATCAAAACGGTGGCTCATTTCTTGCTACACTCGAATTCACAGCTCCAACAATTCGATGTCGCAGATCTTGAAGTGTGTCAGGCATAGGAGGGACGGTATTTACTTAACCCCACAGATGAAACTCACAGGTGACCTGGCACCTGGGAGGTCACCAGCAATGAGTAAATTATATGTACAAAGAAGTACATGTAACATGCCATCTCAGTGGAGGGCTCCACCAAAATTACTTTTTAATATTAACACGTTGTTTTTTAATTTTTTTTTTAGGTCAACAGGCTACATGAGGGCAACTCCCCTTTAATAGCATAGGAAGGGATTTGAAAGGGGGGATGCGGAAGGGTAGAGGAAGGTAGGGCCCCCGGGCTATGGTTTAAGGATCCTACCCGGCATTCGCCTAAAGAAATGCAGGGAAAACCCTAGAAAAACCTGCATCTGGTAGGTCGGGCATTGGGTACTTGTCCCACGCCCTTCCGATAGCGGGAGAGGAGTTTGCTGTGGGGACGCAGCATTCCCTTCTCCGTGCCTCGACCAGTTTAGGAGGCAGCTGGCCGACTATTCCAATGGGAATAGCGAACAACTCTTACCGTATGCCCAAGGTCTGCGACCCCGGAACATACACCTCTCAAAACAGGTGTTTTTTTTTTTTAAATTTTTTTAGGGCAACAGGCTACATGAGGGTGATCCACATTGGGCAACTCCTCTTTAATTGCATAGGAAGGAACTTGAAAGGGAGGATGTGGAAGGGTAGAGGAAGGTAGCCAAGGGTTAACTAGGGCCCCCGGGCTATGGGTTAAGGATCCTACCCGGCATTCGCCTAAAGAAATGCAGGGAAAACCCTAGAAAAACCTGCATCAGATAGGTCGGGCATTGGGTACTTGTCCCACGCCCTTCCGATAGCGGGAGAGGTGACTGCCACGGCAATTATCAGAATCTCTTCGCGGAACCCAACTACGAGTTTATTCGTACGCAGAAACGCTTCGACATGTCGCTTCGCTAAAGCTGAATCATGAATACGCGTCCATATTCGTCAGTACAAACGCTGGTGGACTTATTTTATTCGGATGAGTTTTTTGCATTAGTGGTGGAACAAACTTATATATATGCTGCGCAAGAAATTGAAAAACGCAAAGCAATAAAAACATAATAGGTTATCAAAGTGGCAAGCCTGTAAAGAGAAGTCAGCCATTTGTGTGGAAGATTGTTTAAGAAGTTCCACAAACAATAAAATTTTATTTTATTCCATGAATTTGAATTAATTTTTATAATTAAATTTTTTTTCGTTTTTTACTAAATTTTCTGTTCATGCAAGACAGCATTGATTTATTGTTCTTTTCCCAGAAACCATCAATCAATATAAGCACTAATATTTTCCGAGTTTAATCGTAGCTGCACAAAAATGACAAGTAAACAAGGACGAGATAACTCGACCCCACAGCAAACCACTCTCCCGCCATCAGAAGGGCGTGGGACAAATACCATATGTCCGACCTACCTGATGCAGGTTTTTATAGGGTTGGTCCTGCATTACTTTTAGGCGAATGCCGGGTAGGATCCTTAAACTATAGCCCGGGGGCCCTAGTTACCTCTTGGCTACCTTCCTCCACCCTTCCGCATCCCCCCTTTCAAATCCCTTTCCTATGCTTTAAGAGGGGAGTTTCCACTATGTGGATTACCCTATACATAGCCTGTCTACACCCAACAAAAAAAAGTATTGTTCCTGCTCCGGAGTCTGCGAGGGCTATTCTCTCGCAGGCAGTACCTGTGAGGGATGTTCTCTCGCAGGCAGAACCTTGTAGGATAGATACTAAGGGACTACCTTTGGGGATGCCTTTTCCTCTCCGTTTTTGAACTAAGGTTCCCACAAGCCGAGGCACCTCGGCCTGTTTTGAGAGGTGTATGTTCCGGGGTCACAGACCTTGTGCATACGGTAAGAGTTGTCCGCCATTCCCATTGGAATAGTCGGCCAGCTGCCTCCTAAACTGGAGGAGAAGGGAATGCTGCGTCCCCACAGAAAACTCCTCTCCCGCTATCAGAAGGGCGTGGGACAAGTACCCAATGCCCGACCTACCTGATGCAGGTTTTTCTAGGGTTTGTCCTGCATTTCTTTAGGCGAATGCCGGGTAGGATCCTTAAAATATAGCCCGGGGGCCCTATTTAACCCTTGGCTACCTTCCTCTACCCTTCCGCATCCCCCCTTTCAAATTCCTTCCTATGCTATTAAAGGGGGAGTTGCCACCATGTGGATTACCCTCATGTAGCCTGTTAACCTAAAAAAAATAATTAAACAACTACATATTCTGTATTACTACTATGCGACCTACAATGATGGTCTATGCAGAAACTCACAAAGTTTCACGTACACAGTGCATATGAAAAATACTGTTCAATATGTACTTCTTGGTGACACAGCACACGTCCAAGCGGTAATCCACTTTGGCTCATACCTTCAGCAGCAACAGTATTGCTTCCCTTCAATTCTTGTAGTGCTGTTGTAAATGATGTCATAGGAAACAGCCATGTGGTGTGAGATCAGTTGTTTGAACCAGATGAATCTTTCAGGCTAATCCTGTATTCATATTTACTGTCATGGTACCCGAGAACTGCATGGCTCTGCATACAATATTGCTATTATGCAAATTAACTTTATTTATGAAGGAAAAATACTTTCGTGTCAGGAATACTTGTTAATTTGGTGCTAAAGTATTCTACTTTTAAAAATTAGACGCTATTGCAAACTATGTAGAGGGAATTAGAAATGTAGAATATTAAGGGATGAAACAAATAAAGTATTTCTAACACTATCGCATATTATTTTACATAGTCATCCTTGTAAAAAAAACTCACGCGCATTTCATTGCTTTTTTTGAGTTCGTCACCTGGTTTGTGCTGTGAGTCGTTCTTTCGGCCCCTGTGTTTTTTAATCACCTGACGAACGCAGCAAAGATTGCACAGACGTTGTGGTGTTTAATTATTTATCTAATTATATGTGTAATTGTTTACCAAACATTTTATGTTTAAGAAAAAAGGTTTAATGGAGTAATGAGAACTCGTTTTATGGAATAATAAATTTGTAGAACTGATTTCATTTTTGCCAGCATGACAGTAATTATGTTGGGATAAGGGCCCTCGATTGTCTACTTTGCGCAAAGCTCACAAGTGACCCACACACATATCTTAATGCACTCGTTTTTCTGGTCGACCACAGTAGCTGCCAATTGCAGCCTGATGTCGTGCCGGTGAATGTAATCAAGGCAGGCATTCATGTAGCGTGACAGAAAAGTTCGCGTGTCGCCGTAAACCTGTCTGTTAGTTTTAGCCACCGCGGCACGACAACTTAGATGACCAGAGCGATACCGGTCTGCTCTGGAGGAAAGCTTACCCGTTTCTAACTCTCTATTCCTCTCCGTATATATCTCAACAAATCAATTGTCTTTAATTTCCCCATTATTTTTAGTGAATTAAAGAATATTAAGCTAAACAAAAACAACATTTTAGCACGCAACGCTACGAGTTATAAAATTAACCGTGACAATACTTTCTTACGTAGTATGAATGTACATAAATTGCTGCAAATGGAATAGATCCCGGTGGCAGTTTTAGAAACAAATATATAAACAATTTCGTAAAAAAAGAAAAATACTACTTTAAAATAAAAGCAGTCTTAGATGTTCTATAATGTAGTGTACACAAGCTGGATTAACCAACTGAGGGTTATTTTATTTTATAACTTATGTATTTTATTTTGTTTTACGAAAGAAAAAGTCGTGAGCTTTTAATATTCTTGGCTTGAGTCTGGCGAGGGTCAATGCTCGTGTAACATCCCGACTTCCATCATGTAACACTCCACCACTGTGAACATGTAACATTCCAGCAGTTGGGAATGGGAATTCCAGATAGATCGTTCACCAACCGAGCTATACCTCCGTTAGCTCACCTGGCTACCGATCTAGAGGATAAAGGAAGAATTAAGAACAGGAAATAGGAAAGTCGGTAACGTGAGGGTTCGGGTTCAACTAATTGAACCTAGGCGTAGTGGTTGGTGTTTCGCTGCACTTCAGTCAAATAAGAGCTGATGAAGAATAAAGAGATTTAATAGTTAGAAATAAAATAAAGTAAGACAAACTGGCGGATAGCACCAGGAGCCACCGACCCGTCTGGAGGTTGGAGCACGACTGCCGTTCCCAAGAAGCTCTGAACAATTCGAAGACTCCTTTCCCCCTCCCTGATGATTTTAAGTCTCCAATGAGAAGAACTCTTACAGGGTGGAATGATTTCTGCTGCCGTGTGCATGTCTGCATAAGGCACTTAAAATGTTGACTTCTAGACGCAGCGTTTTCACAACTGCCTAGGCGGAAGGGGTGAAGATTTATGTTGTTGTTGTGTTTAGTTACTCACTATATCTAAAGTGATGTCTTTAACTGCATCAGCGTTCTTGCAGCTGCGCCCTCTTAGGTCCGCTATGCTGAAGAGACGTTATGATAAGAGGGCACGTGTAGACTATTATATTACACTCGCTTCTCACTCATAAAACCGAAAATAAAAATCACCGCGTTCAGACAAGACGCTCCTCCACATTGGCACCATCGCGGCCGTGACTTGCCATGCCGTGAATTTGTCGATTCGCACCCCGTATGATGTGTGGCAAATTAAAGTATTGAGATATATGGGAGCACAAATCTCATTCCTATTGGATAAATTAGGGGAAAATTTTGGAAAATCGTGGTGTGATGGGAGCTTGCAGAGCAAGCGAAAGTTAATTAGGTTTAGGATGTTATAAGTTAGTTTTGGACAGGAGTTTGTGAAATTTGTGGAGGTTATGAATAAGTTAGATAGTTGTTAGTTTTTGACAGTACTTTTTGTGATGTTATAAGACATATGGAGAATTTATGAATAAATTGAGTTTTGGAGAGAAAGTTAATTTTCTAGTTTTCTGTGAGAGAGTTTTCGAGTGGAACATTTGAACTGTCCTGCCGAAGATAAGCTGTAGGCCGGCTGGGTGACCATTACCAGGACATACGAAGGATTTCCGCCTGAAAGTCTATTGACCTACCAGACCTCCAATTGGTGTACCAGAAGATAATACTTTAAAATGCAGTTCATTAAAGCCATATGACCACCGTATTTTGGCACACCAATACCTGCCAGTTGCTTGTTTGTAATATAGCTGTGGGTATTTCGAGATGATAATAAGAGCAGGAAATTAATATTATTTAATTTTGCGGCCTGCCGCTTCGCTTTCTATCAGCCAACGGTGTTTGCTCTTCAGCTTCGTTACAGCCACGAATCCGTGGCCGAACAGTGCTGACATCCACTGTTGCATCTCCCAGCCATTCATGAATGCGAATGGGCGTTTCACTTTCCGCATTTAATAATTAAATTACAGAATGCTGTCTAATACGTTCGTCAATGTTAGACATTTTGCAAAAGGGCGGAGTGCTGCCACCAGCTGACTTAGGAAATTGTTACTGCAGTGGATTGGAGGATAATGAGCAAAAAAGGAGAAAAAATATGAGGCATTACTTATTGAACCGCTCTTGTATTATCTAACCTCTTGGTACATTACATTGTTTACATCATATATATACAGAAGATAGAGACTAATTAAACCTTATGGACAGGTCGGAGGATTTAAAAACGTTTCTTTCAGTCATTTGGCGTCGCACCATCGTCCAGAAGGTTGGCAGCTAGATTATTTGGATGCGCAGAAAGCCTAGTTTCGTATTTGACACAATAATTTGTTATAACGTCTCGCACTGACTCAATATTAAGATCATTAGACCACAGAGCTTGAATTTACAAATTTTCATATGAAACAGAAAATAATTTAAATAAGGTAGGTATCCTATTTTTCGGCGCCATTATTCTAGGATTGAGATAATTGTCCTTATCATCTAGAACTTAATCAACAATCGCTAAGGTCTTTAATGCGAGACCAAACGAGATTCTTAGTTAACAAGGGTATGAGGGGATTCACGATCAACTCCACATAATTTACACGAAATATTATGAAAAATTTTGAAGTTTCAAAAAAGGCCATAGTATGCAAACAATTGCACATCCACTTTCACAAACATATATAATTGAATACTTTCAGTGTTCCAGACAATAGAATCCCGCCTGCAGCCATCAGTCAATCAGCCAACCGTCAAGACTTTTAGACCGTGGACACCGGTCAGTTCAATTAAATGCTCTAGATGCGTAGTTCCATTATTATCTACCCCTGATTTCTCTAAACATCTCTGCGTCGAACTATTACTTATTCAAATTACCCTTCATCTCTACTTTGTCTACTACGGCCTACTAACGACGGTGCTACACTCGGCCCAATGGCGAAGACCTTTATTTTAAGAATTATATTTTTGCCAAACAATGCTGTATAGTACAATATGCACTTTCATGATACTAGAAAAATATAAAATGCCTTACGGGACGAAATCATTGAGAACTAGCTGGGTGCCCGGCGTTGCCCGTGTACTTATTTATATAAACCCTGAAAAGTATTTAATTCTAAATATTGTTCTCGGAGTTCAACCGGGTTTTGCATTTTTTTTTAGGGCAACAGGCTACATGAGGGTAATCCACTTTGGGCAACTCCCCTTTAATAGCATAGGAAGGGATTTGAAAGGGGGGATGCGGAAGGGTAGAGGAAGGTAGCCAAGGGTTTACTAGGGCCCCCGGGCTATATTTTAAGGATCCTACCTGGCATTCGTCTAAAGCAATGCAGGGAAAACCCTAGGAAGACCTGCATCAGGTAGGTCGGGCATTGGGTACTTGTTCCACGCCCTTCCGATAGCGGGAGAGGAGTTTGCTGTGGGGACGCAGCATTCACTTCTCCGTGCCTCGACCAGTTTAGGATGCAACTGGCCGACTATTCCAATGGGAATAGCAAACAACTCTTACCGTATGCCCATGGTCTCTGACCCCAGAATATACACCTCTCAAAACAGACCGAGGAGCATCGGCTTGTGGGAACCTTAGTTCAAAAACGGAGAGGAAAAGGCATACCCAAAGGTAGCCCCTTCGTATCTCCCCTAAAAGGTTCTGCCTGCGAGAGAACATCCCTAGCAGGTATTGCCTACGAGAGAATATCCCTCGCAGAACATTTTGCATAATTATATTAGAACGCTCTAATATAATTATGCAAAACCCGGTTGAATTCCGAGAACAATATATTGAACAACTACACCGGGAAAGGCTTCAATCTTTGATATTTAATTCTATATTAATCTTTAGTCAAGAAGTGATGTAACCTAAATCTAACCTAGTTCCGTACATACTTTCGGCCGATAGTGTATTAAATGAACAGCTGTAAAATATATTAAATTTTATTGCATCAATCCCAAGAAACACCTTCGTATTTCTTTACGAATAGAATACTTAAATATATTCCTCGAGTATTGCAGATTATAATTGTCCCTCAATCTTCAGAGATTACGAAAGATGAAATTGATGAAATTGATAGACACATTCACAATGTAAACAAATAGTCGCCATATTTAAGTCACTTAATATAGCACGAAAATTAACTTACATTTTCTGCAAGGATTGTAAAGTATTTCGTATTGTTTTTTATTATTAGTTGGAGTAATACTGGATAAAATTATACTTTTTATTCAATCAAAATATTTCTGCTTTATTTTGTTACGGAAAAAGGAACTATTACCTTTGTTCGTCGCGTAGTAACGACTCTCTCTGTCACGTGACGTCACGGTCTCTTGGCACACAGAAATTTAACACAAAATGATCACATTTTTCAACTACAATTCTACCTATATGCTAGGAGTTTATCACCCCCATAGAAGTGATTTAACCTAAATCTAACTGCTCCTAGTTCCGTACAAACTTTTGACCGATAGTCCCTTAATTGAACAACTGTAAAATACATTGAAATTTATTGCATCAATCCCCAAAAAAATAACTCCGAATTTATTTACCAATACAATACTTAAATATATTCCTTGAGTATTGCAGAGTATAATTGTCCCTCAGTATTCAGACATTGCGAAAGATTAAACTGATGTAATTGTTGGCTAGATTCATAATGTAAACAAATGGTCGCCATATTGGTGTCATAAATATGGCACGAAAATTAAGTTACATTTCCAGCAAGGATCTTAAAGTATTTCATATTGTTTTTATTATCATTCTAGTATTCCTGGATAAAATTATAGTTTTTAATCAAACAAATATTTCTGCTTTATTTCATTACGAAAAAAGGACCTATTTACTTTGTCTCTCGCGTGACGTCATGGTCTCTTGGCGCGCAGTTATTTAACACAAAACTATCACGTTTTTCAATTATAATTGTTTCCACCTTTATGCTAGGGGTTTTCGCGCCCCCACAGTACCATTTCTCGAGTTTTGAAAAATATGTGTACCAATTTTTTTCAATCTGTCCACGCGTTTAAATCTGTATAGAAAATAACATAAATACATACGTACTAATATACATCCTTTTTTATTATTTAGATACTCTCATGACATTAATTTCATCATTGCTGTTTGATTGAAGGTGGCGAGGAGTCTCGGTGAACATCACTGCAGTTCTAACTAAAAGATCTCGCGTTCTGTCAAAGGCTTTAACCGATGTCATCCCTCGACAGTTCCTGAACGGTTGATGCTATCCTTATCCAAAATCTCCTATGCTTCGTCACCAAAACTACGCAGAACCAAAAACTCGATTTCTTCGCGGTACAACAATTTAGCACCTTGTAATAACAGTGGGATTATGCGACACTGTCGGGGAAGCAATTCTGGTTTGTGCGTAACAAAGAACCGAATACTTGTAATCGCAACCCACACATCATAATGTATACCTTTATACCCAATGTGTCATTGTTTAGGAACAGTGAGTGATCGGATCACACTGCTGTGAGACACACGCGAGAACCGACTCGTGCGGTAACTATTTTATACGTTAATGAATGTAAGTTTTCCCAGTGTAAATTATTAATAAGTTTTTTTGACCGCAGAAACGTCAACATCGAGAAATCTGAACCTACTACTCAATCGCGGAAAATTTATTAATTTTTTATACGTGTTAAAAGTCAACTACCGATTCTCGAGCAGTTAACGTCTTTAAAGGGATTTATATAGAACTATTTCGAAGAGTGAATTTCCACCGAATTTTTTCTCCCTCCTTTGACGTTATCTCAGAACTAATTCTACTCCCTGTCAATCAATCCCCAGATCCTTCCAGTGCTTACGGAGAGATATTATTTATTTCAACTGTTTCCAAGTTTACCTTAGTATGTACCATTGTGAACAAAAAGTAAGGTGAATTTATTTATAAAATATAAATTCTTTATTTATTCTTCCTAATCTATTTCATCCCCTTCAAAGTAATCCCCGTCCGATAAAACGCACTTTTTCCAACGCTTTATTCAGTCCTCAAAACAATCGAAATAGTCTTTTTCTGGTATACCCTTCAAGACCTTCTTCGATTCGGTCTCAATCGTGTCAAAACGGCGTCCCCGCATTGGCCTTTTGTGTTTGCTGAATAGCCAGAAGTCGCACGGAGCCAAATCAGGCGAATACGGTGGTTGCGGGAAGATATGAGTCGAGTTTTTGGCAAAAAAGTCGCGAAGAACCAATGCAGTATGACATGGTGCATTATCGTGATGAAGGAACCAAGAGTTGATCGCCCATAATTCCGGCCGTTTCAGACGAATAGCTTCACGCAAACGACGCATAACGCTCAAATAATATTCTTTGTTGACAGTTTGGCCCGGCGGAAGGAATTCATAGTGCACCAAACCACGATAATCAAAGAAAACTGTCAACGTGACCTTGATTTAAGATCGACTTTGCCCGTGGTCTTTTCGGTCTTGCTTCACCTTTTGCACGATATTCACTGGATTAGTCGGTGGTTTCAGGGTCGTATGCGTAAATCCAAGTCTCGTCTCCAGTAATGATGCATTTCAAGTGGTCCTGATAGTCAGACAGCAAAGTTTCACAAACATCAACGCGACGCTTTTTTTCCCAAAAAATTGAGCGATTTTGGCACCAATCGAGACTTGACGCGTTTGAGGCACAAAACAATCTTCAAAATGGTTTGGGCTGAGCCAAATGATATTCCAACACTATCCGCGAGATCTCTAATTGTCCATCGACGATTTTCAAGCACCAAATCTTTGATTTTTTAGACGTGGCCCTCGTCGGTAGACGTTGATGGTCGTCCAGAGCGCGGTTCGTCTTCAACGCGTTCTCGGCCCTCTTTGAAATCGTTGTACTAATTATAAACGTTTTTTTGTGCCACAGTTTGATCACCAAAGGCCTTCCGCAACACTTTCAACGTGTCCGCACAAGAATATTCGTTCCGAAAACAAAATTTGATGCAAATTCTTTGCTCTAAAAAATCACCCATTGCAAAAATCGAAAACTTCACTTTTGTTTGTTTACAAAAACACGTATACCTCGGAGATAATTAAACCTTTTAACAAACAGACGCTTGGCAAATATTATAGACAGTCCTACCAACCTAGGAAAAAAATTTACCTGCCTTCATAATATCAGGGAGTTTTAAATGACAAATTTCACCTTACTTTTTGATCACAGTGGTATTTTCCCCCGACCGTGCATATTTGATTGTCGGGTCCATAATTCAGATATTGTCCATGTGAAGCGCTTAGTCCAATCGGCAGAGAGAAAAATTCTCAAGAAATATTAGTTAACCCATAAAATTGTATTTTTCTGTATTGATAATACAAACACTGAATTTGGTGGAGCCTCATGTAAAGAGAAAATTAATTTGTTAGAAAATATGTAAGGAAAAATTGGTCGTACCTTGCTAGGTATAGGATTCGGTGCGCACGTTATTCGTAATTGTGTTCAATACGCATTCGATAAAAAACCTTTAAATATAGAAGTCATGGAGATAAAACATTGTAAATAATTTCATATCTATACGCACAGAGTTAAAAATCTTAAAAATATTTTGCGGTCTTTAGATTTTTGAGTTTATTGCCAGAAATTCACAGAAAGCTGTTAATATTTGAACGCTTAAAATAATATTTATTATCGCAACCAGAAAGGGTTTCCCAAATTTGATAAAAACATTTTTTGAAAATACGACAAATGAAGCCTGTAGGAAATATTTAGATTTACTGAATGATAGCTTAGGACATAACTTTCAATGGATTCATTTTAACAAAAAAAATTATTTTGGGCGACATACACGAAGCTACAATTTTAATAAAAAGAGATCTTTCTGAAACAAATGAAATTAATATCGGCAAAATTTTTGCAACAATAAATAAAATCCAATAAATCACTACATTTAAAGACGCTGAATCGACATAAAAAAATGGATTGAAATTTCTGCGATTTTACAGTCAACTTGCAATGAATGTGGAAATTTGTTGAAACTAATCGGGTATGTAATTTTTTATGTCATTAGCAGAAAGAACATATTCTGTTATGATTTATGTCTGGACTGCCGGCAGGAGTTGAAGCCAAATTTAGACTGTTTAAACTTTGCTGATTGTAAAAAATAACACCGATATGAACTGTGAAAAATTTTACAATAAATTGAAACACATTGTTTCGTTGTTAAAACAAGTTACATCTGCTGAAAAAATATGAGAAAAAACGAATCAGGAGCTATTAACATCTAATGATAAAAAATAATGATTTTTCTAATGTATTTCAATTTTGTAACAAAATAAGTTTCGTAAAAAAATATAAATATGTATTGATTCCTTCCAGATAAATGTTAGCAATCTATCTATATAATAAAAAAGGATGTATATTTGTATGTATCTATGTATGTATGTATGTATGTATTTACGTTGTTCTTTATACAAATTTTATCGCGTGGTCAGAATTCAACAAAAATTGGTATATATATTCTGCCAAAATCGAGAACCGGTACTGTGAAGGTGAGAAACCCCTAGAATAAACGTGGAAATAATTATAATTGAAATAAGTTACGAATTAGTGTTAAATTACTGCGCGAGACGATGACGTCATAAGTTTTCAAGACATTGACGCATCCTAAATATAGTTCTGTATTTCGTAATGAAATAAAGCAGAAATATTTTGATTGGATAAAAAGTAAAATTTTTTCCAGTATTACTCCATCGAATAGTAATAAAAAACAATACGAAACACTTTACCATCCTTGCGCAAAGTTAATTTGGAATAGTTAATTATCCCGCTATCTTTGATAAAGCCAATATGGCACTTTATAATACATTCAAATGTGTGTCGGTCGAGATTTATAAAATTTCATAATATAACGTACTATTGTATCCTGTATAATATTTCAGAAGATAATAAGATTTGTCTAAGGTACGACTGCTGAATTATATGTTTGTAACTATAAAAGTATTGAAAATGACGTACGGAACTCCGAAAGTTTTTATGGTCGTTATTCAATTAATGCACTATCAGTCAAAGGTATGTACAGAAATAGGAACATTTAAATTGAATTAAAAGTACAATTAATTATACTTTACGCAACGTATTTCTATAAATTTGTATAAATGTAAACAAATTATTGAGTGCAATTTGTGTCGTGAAACAAAAATTTGAGGTTAGGATAGCAATATTTGTTTTCCATTTTTGGGAACGACGTTATAGATGTTCAATTTCTGAGAAATGAAGCTGAGCAAAAATATTTTTATTGAATAATAAGTATAATTAAATCTACCAATACCACATCGAGTGATAAATATAATTTATTATGAAAGGTTATACAATCCATGACATTAATTTTCTTTTAAATAACTTGACTTTTGACGTGGAATATTTAACGGGATCAGGGACCAATATGTTTCCCAATTATATCTTGCAATACGCACTGGAAGATACATAGAATTATGATAAAAACAATACTTAAATGTTCAAAATTGATATTTTTTTATTGAAGACAGCGTATTTCGTAATGTTTTGCATTAATTTTATACAATGCTACCAACTGCAGATTGCTAAAACCACCAAATAGTTTAATTTCAGATGGGAAAATTATATGTCTACAAATTTAATAATTGTTTTAAATAGTGTATGTATATCTATCTATCTATATATATTATATAAAATTGTCTTATATGGGTATGTATGTGTGTATACATGTGGGTATGCATATGGGTATGTTCCGCTTACAAATCTACACCCTCGAGGAGCGTTACATAAAAATAGCGCAAAAGCAACCGAAATTGGAGTGTATCGGGACATCTCGGGCAACGTCGGGCACCTGGCTAGTAATAAATATTTCAAATAGAAGTGTCAGGTGCATTTCAACTATTAGTTACACACTCAAACGATTGTTTCGGCTATTAGTTTATTTTTTTTGTGTTATTCAGAATTTATGTGTTAAGAGCCCTGAATGGGCGCCAATTGTTTTTATCAGTCAAGTCTATCATCAGTCTTTCGTGGAATTTAGCGTGTGTATCAGGATTAATTATGAATTCATTTGCATTTTATTCGTTCCGGAAACATCTCTAAATGTATTAAAGCGCCACGCACAACAGTGTCACCGAACAAAAGAACACCCTTACGAAAATAATTGATAACCTTAACGAAAGAGGGGTTGCACCTATTTCCTTAATTCACAGCAATTGTAAGTATATCACTGTCAAGGCCGCATTCGTGTAGAATCAGCCGTGGAAACTGCGTGAGGCGATTCGCAACGCTCACACCTCGCCAGATATTGTGCCAAACAAACAACAAATTAACCTCCCATTACACAAAGCACTCCCCTTCCGAGACTAATACACGCAGCTGTTTCGGCGGCAAGGACATTTGTAACACTGTCACCCCCACCGTGACACGCAAGCCTCCCCTTGGCGAGGAAGCCAACACGGTAATGGCTTTGCCCTCTCACAGACTAAACCAATATTCATAACTAGCGTACCCGCAGGCTCATGAAACTAAGGTTCATATAATATTGCTCATATCAATATTACGCTTCCTCTACCCTTCCGCATCCCCCCTTTTCAAATCCCTTCCTATGCTATTAAAGGGGAGTTGAGACTACGTGGATTACCCATGTGTATCCTGTTATTCTAAAAAAATATATTACGCGCTACAATACAGCTTAAACTAAGTAATATTATGGGGGAAGAAATGATCTATCGGATATGCGTAATATCGGTGTAGTAGCCGACCTGAAGATTTGGCTTAGTAACAGTAACAACTAACCCAGAAAAGCATAAATATTCTGATGAAGGAAAACTTCGTTATAAGTTCGGGGAGTTTTTTTTTATAAGACCAAATTAATTCAAATAAGACATGTTTAGCAAAGGGCATAGTCAATGTTTTTCAGTGGAGCTTATCAGTTCTCTTATCACACTTAACACAGACTATTAAATCTAAAATGTATTGAAATACTAATTAGAGGCCATTAATGATTTTGATAATTGGATAGTTATGGTGGATTGTTATCGGCACCAATTTCAAAGGTGACAATGGACAGGCGGGCTTTGCTGTGCTGAACCTCGGAGTTTACAGGATAGTCTAGTGTTGGTAGTCGGACAACGAACAGCGTGGCAGGCATATAGATCTAGCCGGAAAAGGTTACAAGTTTTAAATTTGAGTATAAAGTTTTGGACATATAACTTATCGAACTGTTACAAGCAGTAACCTAATAAATCAGGACACAATAAACATCTATAAGTACTGTGACCGTCACCAATTCCACAGAGAGATAATTGTAACAATCCGTCCAACCAATAACCCGAAGGAGCAGAAGTTTCCAGTTTCCAGAGGAGAGACCCGAAAGTTACGACCTTGTTTTTTTTTAATCAAATGTAAATTCAGTGATTTCATAGCCGTTTAATGAGAATTGTGAGGTCAGCCCGAGCCCAAGAGAGTTAAGTCTGGTACCAGCAGATGTTTTGTAAGTACAAAGAAATTTGATCATGTTTTGTAAACGATAACTAAAGATAAAGTTGTCAGATTTCGTTTTCACGTTTGTTTGATTGTTTAACTTCTTAGTTTGTAAAGGAATTTGATTGTTTAACGTAAATATAAATGTTGTTTCCTTACTTAGAAGGCTCAGATAAATGACCCTGAGAAAAGAGTAGTAAAATCTATAAAAATTGAAAAACTTTAAATGTAAAATAATCTCATTTAAAAATGTTGTAATTTCACCTGAATTAAAGTAAATTGTCTTGTAAAGTTTTAAAGAATGTCGTAATTATTTTCAAATCCTTCTCTTTAAATAAAAATAAATATAATTGATTCATAAACCAACTACTGAATTAATTTAATTTAAATAATCGTTTGTTTAATAATTTGTTTAATTAATATCTTCCCAATTAATCATTACATTTTGGCTTCGCCAACGTGGGGCAATCAATTGATTTATTTATCCTAATTTGTATTTATTACAATATATTACAAGTGTTATGTAAGAAATATGTATTTACTAGCCGAATTCCCGTGCTTTACAACGGTGTTTAATAAAATACTATCGTTATCCACCGTCACTATATTCTCCATTCTGAACCCTCCACAGAATTGTACCTCGTTCGCATCCAAAGGGGAACGAAAATACTGTTTCGGTTAACGTGAAGGTTAGCTTTTGGCTCAACGAATTTGTCTATTGGTAGGATGGGAACATATCATGGTACTTTAACTCAATGTTGCGATATCAAGTTTTCTTGGCCCTTGGCTCAATCTACGTATATATTCTCCGCAACACTTGATATCTAAGATTACGTCTATATAGCAACACAACCACCTTAGAAATTAATTGGAAGGTCTGACTTTTTAAATTTTCACTTTTCCAAATGACAACTTCAGAGATAATCACTTGTTTTCCCCTAAAGCGAATAATACCCCTGCTCAAACAGTTAAAATAAGTTTCTGAAACGTTCGCTATATCGTCTCTGTGCTCAAGAAATTTAACTACAGAATTACTATTTTTTGTATACCGAGTGGTCTGTACAGGAGTTGTTAAGAATTTTATAGGACGCTTTGACGTCTCTCCGCTTTAATAGCATACGAATTGATTCAAAACGGGGGAAGCGGAAGGTAGATCAAGGTAGCCAAGGGGCTGTATTTTAAGGATCCTGCCCGGCATTAGTTTAAACTCCTTTCGGCGCCATTTTAAAACTGTAACTGAAGATCAGTTTCTATTGAACTGTGTAAATGAAACTGATTCGAATGATTAATTAAATTTTATTGCTGATGACGCGTTCTTAATGGGGAGTTCAATCGAATTAGATTGATTATGATCCTCATTCTTGCCTCGATAGCCCAATGAGGACCTTGACCCTGCCGAGACGACTGTCATCTTACATTCTGGATTTAGGAGTGCTCATAGTATCGATTCTCCCTGAGTCTCAACCCCAGTTTTCGTGACCAGGACCAGCAAAAACACCCATGACCTCGCCGTGATTCGAACTCAGGAGCTCTGTAATGGGAGGCAATGACACTGACAGCAGGCCGGCAGATTAATTATGATCAGAACACGAAATTTGGTTGGTTTCATAAAGGTCTGCGCAGAGATCGCTATATGAGAATTGGACAGTCTGATCAGCGGAGGTAAGTGTATCATGTAAATTATTGAGAAGTGTTACAAATCAAATGAAGTTCATATCGGCTATGGGCGACAAATCGTAAAAGTTTTGCAGGAGACTGACTGTACGCATCTTCGAAGATCACCGATAGCCACAGCGAATCTCAGTCACACGTTCAGCATTCATAATGACGCAATACATAAACAAAAATATTGTCTTCTTCCGGTCACGCTTAAATTGAATATATAATAAACAATTTAATGGCTTCGAACAACCCAATAATTACCTATTTTCATTTTAATTTCGTCACAATGGCGGCTGTGAGCGGTAATTGCAGGGTTGCGAGATCTCCAAACGTCCAGCATACATTATTCATCGGCGTGGCGGTTATTTATTGCCCTGACAAGTTCCGCGGCCCCGTCATCGCTCAGTCGCTCTGGAAATGGTTTATCTGTAACTCGTTCCCGAAACAATACCTCCGTGAGTGAAAATCATATCTATATTCCATACCGCGAATTATAGCACGATGAGACTTGAAATTTATGTTTCGTTTGGTGGCGATTCGTGACTTCAAAAGTAAGTCTTCAAGACCTCCCATATTGAACACCCAAGAATATTGTTACGAGAGAGCTTTGAAGTATTCCGACGTGTCTCTGATATCGACTCTCCATGAATAAAAATAGAATCACTGCACGAGGACCTCAGGTATAGAAAGAAGCATAATTGATTTCAAACATTTCTACTGTGGCTATTTGGTACATTTGTAAATCATAAACGAATTCTTTTGTCTGAGCCCAGCAAATTTTTCAATTAAATGTCTATTCATATGAAATAAATTGTGATCCATGGAACATAACTAGTATCGTCCCGCGGAACTAACTTAGATTGCAGAACTGGTCAAAGTACAACGCAAACCGTTGACAGAAAAAGGGGGCTGTAAATTATACCAAAGTGCGGATTAGCTTTTGTTTTCATGGAGATAATATTTGGATTTCAAAGTCAGCAGATAAGATCAAAACAGAAATGAGATCAGCAGTGACCAATACTTACTCAAATGGAATATCACGATAAATAGTCATGTAGTATGCAAGGATTTGACTTACCACGACTTGTTAAATAACTAATTGAAAATAAAATAAAAGTTGTTCTCAAGTCGAATGAACCACATACATTCAGTGTTCGGGATTAAAAGTTTAGTATTGCTGGTAAGGACGTGCAAGAGTAAATTATTGAAGTGATTAATTATTCATGACAAACTCTGTTTTAAAATTAATTGATGAAAGTTAATGATGTCGCTAATATTATATGTGAAAATAGTAAAATTCGATTAGACAGATATTTCGACGCCGACGATTTGTAGATAATAATTATACGGAAAATATTAAAATTAAAAGAAAATGGACAGTTTACTAAGTAGTATGGTTGATGGGGAAGATTCGTTATATTATATGAATCAGCGGGCTCTGACTAGGTCTACAATTGTGGAATCACATTCTGACCGAGTGAACAAGAAACAAAGAAACGTCGAAAGAGTTGCGAAGATGAATCACAAAATTCGACGAAAACTTCAACGGATGGTCTCGATTAAAGACGAGGGAAGAAGGATTTAAATAAAGCAATTAAATTTTTTAAAGTATTGACCCTAACATTGAGACGTGAGAGTTTGTTAGGATTGAAGAGATGACAACGGTGCGAATTATAATGATGACTACGGCAACGATAACGCCAACGCAGATGAGCTGAAAGTGAATAATCTTTTTACATACAATTTTTATATTATTTATTTATTATACAAAAATTTGGTATTATCATTCAGTTACAAAAATTACTGAAAATTATTAAAAAGTCTCTGTTACTGTTTACTACAATATTATTTGTCATATAGTTTTATTAGCATTTTATTATTACTACTCGTGAGAATGTAGTTTAGCTGTAGAAGCAGTTCTAGTTACTTCACAGATTAAAAATTCTAAATCCGTTTTGGGGTTACTTTGCAGACTTCGTGGAAACCCAGTGTTAACCGGTTTGTAGGGGCCCCGCCACAGTCCGCGTGGGCTGATCTGGACTTTTTAATTGGTTCCCCGCCTACATGCAAGTACCTCTGCACTCATAAACGGATGCTGTCTCTGACAAAAGGAAGCCACTCAACAAATTAGTCTTTCGACCGCGTTCATGTTGTAAAGGCTTCTGGACTCTATACAGTCTTCTTTTTCCTAACGCTTTCTAATTTGTTCAAGTCTCTATAGATACCGAGAACCCACACGTTATCGTCGTTCCTATTTCCTTTCCCAGATTACTTCCTCTCGACGCTGAAAAGAAACGGCGCTAATCCTTTCTGTATCCTCGCTGAAAACTCAAATTTATTAATAGCCAACGTATTTTGGTTTTAGTGGATGCGCTAGTACCTTAAAATCATCAAGCACCTTTTCTATGGGGATTGAATGAGAATAAGCTAAAGCAATTTTCAAAAGATAACAAGCCTCTTACCAACATTGAGATCAGTTTTAAATTCTTACTGCAAACTTTAAATTATTTAATCCATACTAAACACCGATGATGAAATATATAATTTTTGAGCAGTATCGTTACGATAATGAATTAATTCATTTCCAGATACCATATCCAACCACTCTCTCAACTATTTCTCCCGAAAGCAATCCATCATCAAATAAATAAACAAAACAGCTAATAGGTCCGAAATAATGTGTAATAATTAAAACAAAAGTTCATTACCACACAACGTTTCGTCCACAATTTTGAGACTTCCTCAGGTAGTATACAGTTTTACATTATAAGAACAAGAGATATATGAAATAATGACCCACGTGCTGCCATTCTACACAATAATATTTAAATAATACACAAGTAAAACATTAATAGCATTTTCACGTATTACAATACTGAGCTTGAAAGTACGTATACGGAGAAAGTGAGTGACGTTGAAGACCGGCATGAAGTGGCGATCATAACGTGACACTAAAATTGCGATCTGTCATGCGTGATTGACGTTTCCGCGTTGTACGCTGACAGCTCCCGCGGTCGACCTTGGCACATGACAGCTTGCTTGTGTTACAACACTTGTAAACCAGAAGTCTGCGGCCTTAATAATCTAAATAATGGTCACCTGAATGCCATTGACGATGTCTGGAACACAAATGTGAATGACCTATCCCATACGTAGCATTTGAGAATAGTTGTAACGGCATATGTGACTGTCACCATTAACATTCGTCAATTCGTATAATTGAGTTTACAAAAAAAATTAACTAGTTTCAGGCAAAAAGAAGTACTGGCTTTAGCGCAGAAGAATACTTAAAAAACAATGCGAGCAACCAAACAGTTCGCGACGCAGTAACATATGTTTCTAAGAAGACAACAATGCTCTGGCATCGTTATCTAAGATATTATAAGTATCCTACTAACGCTTAAGCAAAGTTTATTCAGTAAAAACTCTGTCACACCTCAAAGACGTCAAAACCTTTACAAATATATTTATCTATTATCAATATACCTTCCGAGTTGAAGAACTTGTCTGAACAAACTTACAGTGAAAAAAACTAGATTTCATATTTAATAGAGCCTGTATAAGGGTGTGAAGGGCTCTGAAATAGTATAGTAGCTGTCACAAAAAATAGGCACTTCTTTTTAAATACAGCACAAAAATTATTTCGTTTCTTTATGCGACTGAAATTCTATGGGATAGAAAATAGCGTGTCCCATCAAGTATGCTACTTTTTACATATTTTCCCATCTCCACATTTTAGAAATATGCATAATAAATACCAAGAAAAAGGAAACGAATATTCTAAAAGAACGTAGGATAAAAAACAGCAATTTTTGAGTTTCCGAGAAGAAAATTTATCAAATTTTAACAATTTAACTCTCAACTAACCGATTAATACGGTTATACTATGTAAAGTGTTTTGTAACATTAACAGACAATATTAAAGAGGAAAAATACCTCAGTTCCTATTAGAACAGTCGGACAGTAGCCTCCTAAACTGATCGAGGGAATTATGCGTCCTTACACTATTCCTATTGGAATAGTCGGCCAACTGCCTCCTAAACATGACCGGGCACGGCGAGGGGAAAGCTGCGTTCCCACAGCAAACCCCTCTCCCGCCATCGGAAGGGTGTGAGACAAGTACCAAGAGCCCGACGTACCTGACGAAGTTTTTGTAGGGTTTTCCCTGCATCATTTTTAAGCGAATGCTGGACAGGATCCTTAAACCGCAACACGGGGTTCCTAGGTAACCCTTGTCTACCTTCCTCTCCCTTCCACATTCCCGCCTCTACGTGGATTACCCTCATGTAACCTGACTAAATAAATAAAAATTCTATATCTGTATTTTCAATATCGCCGTTAATGATCTTTATGAAAATGAAAACATAATTTAATTTATTGTTTGATATAACATGATAATTATCTTTTAATAAATATGCAATACAGCCAATATCTCAGAAAAATTTCTTTTGAATATAACATTTCGTTTAAAATTTTTGGACTTCTTCGGGTAATTAGGGAAAATACCAAATTAGGAAAATTTATATGATGAATTAGAAATGTAAATTGACCAATAGACATTATTGTTATAAAGGATTAAATTTAGATGTACAATTTATTGTTTATTTTTATTTCAAGTAGACCCACAATTGTACATCGTTACATTTAACAGTCTACAATGTACAGCTTGTCAGTGTTCCTTCTTAAGAAGACATTTAATCATCATAAACTGGAACGCAGTAGTCAATTAGTTACTACAGAGAGATCATTTTCCCAGTCATTTATACTGAAGCGTTCAAAAATTCACCCGCTCTGGTTGCGACAGGCAAATAAAAATCAATCGCTATAAACCATAATGCAACGATCAGTACAGCAGAATTATACGCCATCTTCATGGCCACGGAACTGTGTCTGGAAACACCAGAGGCCAGAAACATCATATTAACAGACTCCAAGGAGGCAATAGATTCAGGAGACGTGGCGGGATCAGAAAGCCGTCGGAAGAAAGCTGGCTAAGGAAGAAGCTGAAAAGAAGAAAGTACAGGAGTAGCAGAAAGGTGGGAACAAGAACCAAATGCAAAATGGACCGCGAGGCTGATCCCACGGTTGAAAGATTGGATTGACCGGAAAGACGGAGAGCTAAACTATTACCTGACACAATTCCTAACGGGTCACGGGTACTTCCGCAAGTACCTCAATATGACAGGGAAAGTAGACAGGCCGAACTGTATGTACTGTGGAGGCATAGACAACGCGGAACACACTTTTTTCGTGTGCGATCGATGGCTGCAAGAGCGAAATCAATTGGAACACGAGCTTGACGAAAACGCAGTAACACCGGAGACTATAATCCATACGATGTTGAAGGATGCCCACCTCTGGAATGCAGTGGCAGTGTAAACTGAAAGGATCCTCAGGATTGAGAAGCGCGATGACGACGAGCTACACCGACAAAAGGAATGACGAGAAGCCGTGATGCAAATTAGAATCGACTCCGCCCTGAAGTAATGCTAACGCGGTCCCGGGGCGGAAATCAAGTCGATTGGAAAGGGTTTCGTGGTTTTAGTGAGTAAGAGTCTCACACTACCCGAGAGGTTCGGACCCCTCTCAGGTGTCCATGAAGGATTTCCACTGTTATCCCTCTTTAAAAAAAAGGAGGCAATAGATAGACTAACCACTACGGTGTACAGAAATGGTTGCATAAATCACATTAGAGAAAATATAGCGAAAGTCCACGATAACGGCAACCAGATCACTGTAGCCTGGCTACCGGCGCATAAGGAGATAGAAGGAAACGACAGGGCAGATCTAGCGAAGATGGAAGTCGATCAGCAAGGAAGAAACAGTAACCTGCCAATCTGCACCAGCAGGGACTGCAGGAACTGGAGGAAAAGTGGAATAGACCAGTAAAAACTGAAGAATGTGGAATCATCCAAAGAAATGTCAGCAGCATCAAAGAAATACCGCGCCCTAAAGAACTTCTCGAAGGCAACAGGTTGTTGTAGCCAGAATCAGACCATTGCACTCCAGTTTAACACACTCATTCTTGACTTCCAGATATCCGCAGCCGGTATGCAGCTCATGCAAGGAGGCCACAGCAATTCCTCATGTCCTCTTTGACTGCCCTAGGTATATAGCGACATAAAAAGATCAACTATAGCCGCCCATTCAATGATGGACTTCTGCAACTCACAAACAGCCATCTACAACCTTATAGAATTTACTATGAAAACTGATTTATTTAACGTAATTTAAATGTAACGCAATTGTAAAACATAACAGATGTAAGTCGCTAATGACCAATACGACTATAAATTGTAAATAATAAAAAAAGGCATTTCGGCTACAACCGTCATAGGACGTTGTCCATGGATCTAAATTCAAAACTTAAAGTCAGCATAATTTATATTACTGAATCCCATTAAACGCACAGCATCATCTTCCGTCCGCAGCGATTTCCTGCGGACGATGTCCATGGTTGGCCGGGATCAACCCACGATTTCTTTCGTTTAGGATTCTCGTAATATATCAACTTTTCATCGCCAAACAGAATCCGATGCAGGAACGATTTCGAATGTGTTTCGGCGTCGTTCCATCTGCCTATCGTTCAATTCATGCGGCACCCATTTTCCGATCCATTGAAACTTTCCCATGGCACGTAGGCGCAAGAAAATGGCTAGTTGAGTAACACCCAATTGCACTTTTTGCGATTGGGTATCGTCTACGTCTAAATGAGCGTGCAACTGATGGTCCTCAACCTTCCGGGGCTTATTTTCACGCTTCTTGCCCCTCAAGTCAAAATTGCCGACTTTGAACCGACGAAACCAATCTCTGCACTTTGTTTCGGATAAAGCACTGTCGGCGTAGGACTCCACAAGCATCTCATGCGATTCGGCAGCCGAGTTCTACCAAATGAAGCAGAATACCAGAGCTTCCATAATATGCTCGTTTTTCGTCAAAGAAAAAAATGTATGATCTTTTTATGAAATTTCTGATCATGTGCACAAACATGTTGACAGAAGACAAATACATTAAAAAAATATTTTGTACATAATAGCTTAATATGATCACTATCGCTAGCTTGATTTAAGCTTATACACTGGATATACACACACGTATATATATATATATATATATATATATATATATTATAATATACAAAATATCGTAAAGCCATCCACAAAGTGCTCCCCTCGTATAAACTTTTTCTGCCAAGAAAGACAAAACCAGTAAGAACTAACGGAACTGACGCAAGGATCGTAAAGTATTTTGTATTTTTTTTATTATCATTCGATGGAGTATTGCTAGATAAAATTATACTTTTAATTCAATGTAAATATTTATGCTTTATTTCAGTACGGAAAAAGGAGCTAATTACTTTGTTCGTCGCGTAGTAACGTCTCTCTCTCACGTGTGACGTCATGGTATCTTGGCGCGCAGTAATATAACACAAAACGATGACATTTATTAATTATAGTTCTTTCAACCTTTATGCTAGGGGTTTCTCACCCCCACAGTACCTATTCTTGTGTTTTGAAGAATATGTTTACCAATTTTTGTTGTAATATTGCTATATTCCCCCGCGTTTTAATTTGTATAGAAATTAACGTAAGTACATACATACAAATATAAATATTTTATTATATAGAAGAAGATGTATATATATATATACTAATAAACAATAAAAGACGTCAATTAAAATGACCCCACGTTGATGTGCCATAAATGTAATAAACAAAATTATTAACATTTATTTATCTGAATTGCCCCACGTTGAGGTCGTCATTAAATGTAATAAGTAATAATAATATTAATTGAAATGATTTGATTGTCCACACGTTAAGGCATTAAAATGTGGTTACTAAATAATGAAGATAATTTATTAAGCTGAACTAATAATTGAAAATTATCTAATGAAAAGAGCATGAAATAATAACATTCATTATTATTGAATTAAACAATTGGTTTATTATACACAACTATTTTACCTTACAAAGCAAATTACTTGCTGAACTTTACAATAAATTTATACAAAATGTCCTTTTACCTTACCTCAGGGTCTTTATTGGGCCTTTTAAATACAGAACAATTAATTTTACAATTTACTACTGACAAATATTTTTAATAAACTCTCGAAATGTAATCGAATAAAAACGAAATAAAACGAAATGAACTCGAAATGAAATCGGAATCTGACGATATTCTACCTTTTATTAATGTTTACAATTTTAATTTTAAATGTTTTTGTTTTACTCACTGTTTGTACTGGTACCAGGGCAATTGTATAGATTCTACAACGCACTTTCACCTCGAACACTTATGAACAGGCCATGGAACAATGAGTTTATTTATTATTGTTTGTAAACACTTAAAACTATCGATCTCTGCCAATTATTTGGAACAAAATCATCAGCCTCTGCTTGTAGACTGCTAACACAACTCAATACTCTCGCTTCTGATTTCCAACACAATTTATTTTAGTTCCGTCGTCGACTGGAATCCTTCGCCAACTGCTAAATTTAATTATACTGTACTCCACAATGTCTCGTACCTGACTGACAAATTTTAATTCCTTTTGTACGCAGCAAGGTCTCATGGCTGACTGCTAATTTTAATTCCTTCCGTATTCGTCAATGTCTCGTGGCTGACTGCTCACTCCATCAACTTACGCGCGCTATTGTCTAACATTGTCTTGGCCTGTTCAATATTCTCAACCATTATTGTATCTCTGTGTGTTCGCCGGCAACATTTCAGTTCAACAGTCTCTAATTACTAATTCTTTTAATTGTCCTTTCATCATTACAATATATTATAAAAAAACAAAAGATATTATAAAATAGCCCACACGTTGTGCCAAATTAAGTGGTATACACTATTAATTAAATAAAATAAGCCGCCATGTTAGAGAGTCCAAATAAGTGGTAATCAATTTAAATGAAACAAGGGATTTTACTTTGAAGTTAAACAAGATTATTTTAAAGAGTTAACAAACAAAATATTAAATTACAATTTCGATTCTACCTTGAATTTTGTACATTTACGATTTTAGTAAATGCCTTAGATTTTATGATCATCAAAAAGCACACACCACAGGTATTTTTTTTGTATTAATTTTTTTCACAACTTATTTACGGCAAATTGTATTAATTATTGGCTAGATATACAAGTAAGAATGTTTTCAATTTTCTAAATAAGCCTGTGCACGCTTTAAATGAATCCAAGACCTCTTTAATAAAGAATTGGTGATAGTTCTCAGACGACGAATGTCATAATTTATTATAATTAACTTCAATTGACTTCTACTTCAATCCATATGATAGCTGTTGATCACGAAATTGAATTTTTTTTTACAAAATATGTTTATTTGAGTACCGACAACACAGTTTCGTATAAGCCCTTACTAATTAATTGAACAAGCAATCATTAATGATCACAACTGTAATTATTAGTTTATGTAATCACGATATATTTTGAGGGACTATAACTTATACCGTTTATCAGATTAATGTAGCGTTCTTGGAATGGAATTGAATATCGATTTGTAATTATGAAAGAATGGACGTGGAAGACGAGGAATATTCTAACTGCTTAAACTCTTAAGTGTAACGAAAATTCGAACACACTTAAACAGATTTTCTCAGAATATTGCTGCCATAAGAATTGTTTCCAATACAACTGGCAATACTAATACGCAAGTAAAGTATACAAACAGATTTATTGTATTTTTATCCTCAGAGCAATTTAAATTTTACGTACCTGCACATATTTTAGGATAAGTAACAAAGAGGAACTTGTTTACTTTGAACAGGGAATCAAGACAAAAAAAAAGATTAAATAAAGTTTTAAAATTCTTTTCTTGTCTCTACAAATTTGGATTTATTCGTAGAAAGCATTTACTTTTACCATTTGCGTCACACAAGTGAACATAATTTTTTCACTCCCAAGAACTTTTACAACCCCGTTACTCTTGCAGACGCTTTTACGACCCTGTGGATCATGTGTTCGGAGAGGGAGAAAAAAAGAGAAGAAAAATCGGAATTGTTGCAGAACAATTGCAGGGGTCCTAATCGGATTACTCGGCGAAGTAGATACGAAACTTATCCCAAGACGCTTCAAGACATAAAAGCGAGTCGTAAAAGTTGCTCAAGGAGAGTTACAATATGCTTTGCATATCTTACGTTAAACTTATATGACCATCGTCCGTCTACAAGTTAAAGGAAAATTTTCATCACCCGAAATTTTATTGTCGTACATGATACCCTCATACATTTTTTTACATTTCTGGCATACGTGACCAAACAAAGAAAACTACATTTCTTGAATACTCATTAACAGCGTGATTGTGGAACACGTGTATAATATATGTAAACGAGTGTCAGTTTTATTACTACTATAGTAGTCTTATATTTATATTTATGTAAAATAAGTATGTTCTTAAAACTAAGAAGAAACGTAGAACGTGTTTAGCGTACTTAAAAAAACAAAATTTGGAGATTTACTTCGTACGGCAATAAATTATAGACGTAAAACCATGGCAAAATGCTCAAAAATTTTCATACTGCTTGAATTCTAAATTATTATATTTATATTTATTATTGAATTATTTAGAATTCATTCCTACACAAAGTGAAATATTGCTTGATTCCACTTAGTGATAATCACCTCATGCTGAAATTTGCGTAAACGGAAATTGTGAAAAGATACTCCGCAATCTTCGCGAGTTGGACACTTGTGCTAAATCTAATGGAACTAAATCAGTGATCTCTTATTTGTTAATTTCTTGACTATAAAAGTTTTGTGTTCCGTTTAATACCAAGATTCAATTTTTCTGTCCAACATTTTAAAAGATATTCCGATCCCGAAGGATCACAACAGCTCTACAATACTCAGTATTACAAACTATTCACGAATGTCAATGATGATAAATAAAGTAAGTACGATAGTTATGGTAATGCTTAAAAAAGTCCGGAAGGCATCAACATTAAAAACTGTCTATAAACATAATCGTGTTGAGCAATTCTATCCCATGTTTATAGTTGAGACGTGTCTTCTACTTTCACTTTCAGTTTGCTCGGTTACACTTTTTATATAAATTACGTCGAATTTGCTGGTGATACCTAGAATAAGAATGAACGTTTATTCAGCGCTTGAGTAAATATTTGATTAGTTCAAGACTGTATTATATGAAAAATTAACTGATTACAATAATTCCTATTTGAAAATATTAATTAATTATTGAATAAAAATAGCAGCCTTTTAGTAAGAAAAAAATTTTAATATGCAAATTTTAAACACTACGTTTCGTTCCTGATTGTGACCTCTTCAGGTGTATGGATGTTACAATTATAAAATATTGTTATGTTGAAAAAAATTGGTAACGTGCAATATGCACTAAAAATTAATAATTGTCAATTTAGTATTCTTGAGATTTTTAAATTATTTAAATAGAAGAGTATTTTATATATAATTTAATATTTCACCCCTGGTTTATCACTCAAATTAAAAAATCGTAATAAATTTTGATGTGGCCGTGGAGAAGGATGCTAGTTAGACAAAGACGACGCCTTAAAGAGAGTAGGAGAAAAACGTAGGTTATTAGAGAAAGTGTTAAATGCCCTGGTTTGGACACGTTTTTAGAATGAATTGTTTGATGAGTGACGTGGTGCAAGGAACTGTCGAGGGGCAGCCTAAGAGAGGAAGAAGAACAACAACAAAAATGATTGATGTCTTGAAGGAGGGGGATGGCTACGAAGGAGTGAAGAGCAAAGCTCAAGAGAGGAATTAGTGAAAGAGAAGCCAACAAAGACTTGCAACCGCAGAAAACGTATAATGATGATTAAATTTTGAAAAAACAGGACCAGGATGGTCGTTACAAATTCATCCAGAAATTTCTACAATTTTATTAATAACACTCCGGGACTTATTGAGGACCTCGTTGCTCGACTATCAAATCCTGCTGCAAGCATGCGCGAAATGCCTGCCACCTTGGAACTGTTCGCCAATCACTCTTTCGACGCTACCAAGCATGTATTGCTGTTAAATAAATAATTCTCGGTATTCACACGGGTTTTGAATATTTATATTTAAACGCAACGTTTCGACGACTAAAAGAAGATGACGACAGTGCTTTTAGTCATCGAAACGTTGCGTTTAAATATGAATATGTAAAACCCGTCTGAATACCGAGAATTATTTATTGAACAACTACACCGGGAAAGACTTCAATCATTGATCATGAATTGCTGTTGGTGGTCGCAATAACGAGAATTTATTGTGAACACTGATGGAAAGAAGCGCTTTGCGATGTTGATGTAATTCAGCATTGTTTTTCTTTTCGTGTCTAATTTTTTGTGTTCGGACCTCAACGTGTTACTTCCGACCATAAATCTTATAAATAAAAAAGAGTGTATGTATGTTTGTATGTTTGTATGTTTGTATGTTTGTATGTTTGTATGTTTGTTTGTATATTTGTATGTTCGTTATACAAATCTACACCGGTAGAGCAAATTTCACCAAATTTCGTACACGTGTTCTTTACGACCAGGAAACAAACACTGTCGGGGTGAGACATGTCTACCACCCCCAGAAGCGGGGGTGCACGGGGGTTGAAATATTTAAACATGCTAAAACAGCCGATATTTTAGTCGGATAATAATTTTTAGGGGTCCAAGATATTGATGGTGTTTCTACCGATGTTTTCTGAATATAATTTTCATCCCCTACACCCTGGGGAAAGAGCACCCCTAGCGTTTGGGGTGGAGAATACAAATCTATACCGTTGGTTAAAATTTCACCAAATTTCGTGCACGTGTTCTTTGCGACCAGGAAACAAACAATGTCGGGGTGAGACGCGCCTACCACCCCCAGAAGCGGGGGTGGACGGGGGTGGAAATATTTGAACATGCTAAAACAGTCGATATTTCAGTCGGATAAATATTTTTAGGGTTCCAAGATATTTATAGTCTTTCCACTGATGTAATCTGAATATAATTTTCAACCTCTACACCCTGGGGAAAGAGCACCCCTAGCGTTTGGGGTGGAGAATACAAATCTACACCGGTGGATCAAATTTCACCAAATTTCGTACACGTGTTCTTTGCGACCAGGAAAACAACACTGTCGGGGTCAGACACGTCTACCAACCCCAGAAGCGGGGGTGGACGGGAGTTCAAATACTTAAACATGCTGAAACAGCTGATATTTTAGTCGGATAATATTTTTTAGGGGTCCAGGTTATTTATGGTGTTTCTACCGATGTTTTCTGAATATAATTTTCATCCCCTACACCCTGGGGAAAGAGCACCCCTAGCGTTTGGGGTGGAGAATACAAATCTAAACCGGTGGATCAAATTTCAACAAATTTCGTACACGTGTTCTTTGCGACCAGGAAAACAACACTATCGGGGTTAGACGCGCCTACCACCCCCTGAAGCGGGAGTGGACGGGGGTTGAAATATTTGAACATGCTAAAACAGTCGATATTTCAGTCCGATAAATATTTTTAGGGGTCAAAGATATTTATAGTCTTTCCACTGATGATATCTGAATATAATTTTCAACCTCTACACCCTGGGGAAAGAACACCCCTAGCGTTTGGGGTGGAGAGTACAAATCTACACCGCTGGAGCAAATTTCACCAAATTTCGTACACGGGTTCTTTGCGACCAGGAAAACAACACTGTCAGAGTGAGATGCGCCTACCACCTCCAGAAGCGGGGGTGGACGGGGGTGGAAATATTTGAACATGCTAAAACAGCCGATATTTTAGTCGGATAATAATTTTTAGGGGTCCAACATATTTATGGAGTTTCTACCAATGTTTTCAGAATATAATTTTCATCCCCTACACCCTGGGAAAAGGGCACCCTTAGGGTTTGGGGTGGAGAATACAAGTCTATACCGGTGGATCAAATTTCACCGAATTTCGTACACGGGTTCTTTGCGACCAGGAAAACAACACTGTCGAGGTGAGACGCGTCTACCAACCCCAGAAGCGGGGGTGGACGGGGGTTGAAATACTTAAACATGCTAAAACAGCAGGTATTAGATTTGGATAAATATTTTCGGGGTCAAAGATATTGATTGTGTTTCTACCGATGTTATCTGAATATAATATTCATCTCCTACGCCCTGGGAAAAGGGCACCCTTAGGGTTTGGGGTGGAGTTGCTTTACAGAAAAATAACGCGAATACAACCGAGTTTGGAGTCAAATCGAAGGTTATGGATGTCAGTGAGTTTACTTCGGATAAATATTTTTAATTGCCCATTTAACCCGAAAGGGTGGGGGTTGGAAGGGGAGATAAATAGTCAGTTCTTGCGCGTTCTTGGAGGAGAATTACGTGGATACTATTTCAACGGATTTTGTTGAAAATATAAATCCCTTTAGACATTAGCGGTGAGGTTGCTTAGGGCTGGGGGTGAGAATTGTCTATTATTCTAAAATTGCCAAAATGTTATGTGTTTATGGGTAAACTAGATTTATAGTGTTTCTACCGATGTGATATGAGTAAAAATTCAACCCTTTCCACCACGGGAAAGTAGCATATTTAGGGGTGGTGTTGTTCATACTATTTTATCGATGTTGTTTCCATTAATAACGACGTTTAATTTTATAAATAAAAATGAGTGTATGTATGTATGTATGTTTGTATGTTTGTATATTTGTATGTTTGTATATTTGTATATTTGTATGTTCGTTATATAAATCTACACAGCTGGAGAAAATTTCACCAAATTTCGTACACGTGTTCTTTGCGACCAGGAAACAAACACTGTCGGGGTGAGACGCGTCTACCAACTCCAGAAGCGGGGGCGGACGGGGGTTGAAATATCTAAACACGCTAAAACAGTCGTTATTTCCGTCGGATAAATATTTTTAGGGGTCACAGATATTGATAGTGTTTCTACCGACTGTTGGGCTGAGACGCGTCTACCACCCCCAGAAGCGGGTCGGTATTATCAGTAGAGCACTTTTAGGTGTTGGGTGGAGGAACGCTGCAATAAAATAACGCGAATACAACCGAGATTGGAGTCAAATCCAAGGATATGGATGTCGTCCAGTTCAATTATAGCATCAAATTGGCCATTTAGCCCCAATGGGCGGCAGTGGATGGGATGGAAATTTTCTAACATGTTAAATCATCGATATTAGCGTGGAATAAATAAATGCCGGGACCATTGACGTTGATAGTATTTCTACCGATGTTGTTTGTAGGCATGATAGGGGTGGTGCTGGAGGGGATTTCCTTGAAAATAACGGGAAAACAACCGAGATTCGAGTCAAATCGAAGGTAATGGATGTCCCTGAATTTATTTATGACAATCTGGA
Organism: Zhengitettix transpicula; assembly: GCA_037074705.1. Classification (NCBI taxonomy): domain Eukaryota; kingdom Metazoa; phylum Arthropoda; class Insecta; order Orthoptera; family Tetrigidae; genus Zhengitettix; species Zhengitettix transpicula. Next base: position 77,609,342 of record CM073594.1, on the reverse strand, counting down.
CAACGCGCGGGTATCGGCTGGGTTGGGAAGAGTTGACCAGCTGTTTTTTGCGTCGATTAAATATATTTCGGGATGAATTACATTAATACAATTTCCCTACATGTTCTCTGTGTATAATTTCAACCCCTTTCGGACTCATAAGGGTGCACATTTAAGGGTGGGCGTGAAGTAGCATTACATAAAAAGAAACCAGAAACTATCGGGATTGTCACTGAGTTTAATTAATTTCCTTGAAAATAACGGGAAAACAACCGAGATTCGAGTCAAATCGAAGGTAATGGATGTCCCTGAATTTATTTATGACAATCTGGACAACGCGCGGGTATCGGCTGGGTTGGGATGAGTTGACCGGCTGTTTTTTGCGTCAATTAAATATATTTCGGGATGAATTAGATTAATAAAACTTCCCTACATGTTCTCTATGAATAATTTCAACCCCTTTCGGACTCATAAGGGTGGGCGTGAAGTAGCATTACATAAAAAGAAACCAGAAGCTATCGGGATTGTCACTGAGCTATTAATTTCCTTGAAAATAACGGGAAAACAACCGAGATTCGAGTCAAATCGAAGGTAATGGATGTTGCTGAATTTATTTATGACAATCTGGACAACGCGCGGGTATCGGCTGGGTTGGGATGAGTTGACCGGCTTTTTTTTCGTCAATTAAATATATTTCGGGATGAATTAGATTAATAAAATTTCCCTACATGTTCTCTGTGTGTAATTTCAACCCCTTTCGGACTAGGAAGGGTGCACCCTTAAGAGTTTGCGTGGAAGTAGCATTAGATAAAAATAAACCAGAAACTATCAGGATTGTCACTGAGTTTAATTATGACATTAAACTTGACCGTTTAAGTCCCCGAAGCGGGAGTGGTCGGGGGTGAAAAATTTCAAACATGTTAAACGGTCGATATTTGCGATAATTATTTCCTGGGGTTAATTACTTTGATAGTATTTACACCGATGTTGTTTGTGTATAATTTAACCCGTGTGAGGGGAGCAAGCTTAGGGGTGGGGTGGAGGTACGTTAAATAAAATCCCGCAGAAACAACCGAGAATCGAATCAATTCCGAGACTATGAATGTCGCTGAATCTAATTGTGACAACCCTGGGGGGTAACGCGACGGGTTTGGGAGTTGTTGGGCGGGGGAATAAATTTTCAGACAATGTAATCGGCCGATTTTTGCGTGGAATACATTCTTTTTCATTATCGCATATTTGTGGGGGTGGTCATCTTCTAACATGTAAAAACGGCCGATATATTTAGTCAATGACTTCATCCCCCTTCGGCATGGGAGGTGAGCACATTTAGGGATAGGGTTCGAGGAGCTTTACATAAAAATAGCGCAAATTGGAGTCTTATGGATGGTTATAGATAAATGACATCTCGGGCAACGCCGGGCACCCAGCTAGTCTTATAAATAAAAAAGAGTGTATGTATGTTTGTATGTTTGTATGTTTGTATGTTTGTATGTTTGTATGTTTGTTTGTATGTTTGTATGTTCGCTATACAAATCTACACCGGTAGAGCAAATTTCACCAAATTTCGTACACGTGTTCTTTACGACCAGGAAACAAACACTGTCGGGGTTAGACATGTCTACCACCCCCAGAAGCGGGGGTGCACGGGGGTTGAAATATTTAAACATGCTAAAACAGCCGATATTTTAGTCGGATAATAATTTTTAGGGGTCAAAGATATTGATGGTGTTTCTACCGATGTTTTCTGAATATAATTTTCATCCCCTAAACCCTGGGGAAAGAGCAACCCTAGCGTTTGGGGTGGAGAATACAAATCTACACCGCTGGAGCAAATTTCACCAAATTTCGTACACGTGTTCTTTGCGACCAGGAAAACAACACTGTCGGGGTCAGACGCGTCTACCAACCCCAGAAGCGGGGGTGGACGGGGGTTGAAATACTTAAACATGCTGAAACAGCTGATATTTTAGTCGGATAATATTTTTTAGGGGTCCAAGATATTTATGGTATACAAGTCTATACCGGTGGATCAAATTTCACCGAATTTCGTACACGGGTTCTTTGCGACCAGGAAAACAACACTGTCGAGGTGAGACGCGTCTACCATCCCCAGAAGCGGGGGTGGACGGGGGTTGAAATACTTAATCATGCTAAAACAGCAGGTATTAGATTTGGATAAATATTTTCGGGGTCAAAGATATTGATTGTGTTTCTACCGATGTTATCTGAATATAATATTCATCTCCTACGCCCTGGGAAAGGGCACCCTTAGGGTTTGGGGTGGAGTTGCTTTACAGAAAAATAACGCGAATACAACCGAGTTTGGAGTCAAATCGAAGGTTATGGATGTATGTTTGTTTGTATGTTTGTTTGTATGTTCGTTATACAAATCTACACCGGTAGAGCAAATTTCACCAAATTTCGTAAACGTGTTCTTTACGACCAGGAAACAAACACTGTCGGGGTGAGACATGTCTACCACCCCCAGAAGCGGGGGTGCACGGGGGTTGAAATATTTAAACATGCTAAAACAGCCGATATTTTAGTCGGATAATAATTTTTAGGGGTCCAAGATATTGATGGTGTTTCTACCGATGTTTTCTGAATATAATTTTCATCCCCTACAGCGTGGGGAAAGAGCACCCCTAGCGTTTGGGGTGGAGAATACAAATCTATACCGGTGGATCAAATTTCACCAAATTTCGTAAACGTGTTCTTTGCGACCAGGAAAACAACACTATCGGGGTGAGACGCGCCTACCACCCCCTGAAGCGGGAGTGGACGGGGGTTGAAATATTTGAACATGCTAAAACAGTCGATATTTCAGTCGGATAAATATTTTTAGGGGTCAAAGATATTTATAGTCTTTCCACTGATGATATCTGAATATAATTTTCAACCTCTACACCCTGGGGAAAGAACATCCCTAGCGTTTGGGGTGGAGAGTACAAATCTACACCGCTAGAGGAAATTTCACCAAATTTCGTACACGGGTTCTTTGCGACCAGGAAAACAACACTGTCGGGGTGAGACGCGCCTACCACCTCCAGAAGCGGGGGTGGACGGGGGTGGAAATATTTGAACATGCTAAAACAGTCGATATTTCAGTCGGATAAATATTTTTAGGAGTCAAAGATATTTATAGTCTTTCCACTGATGATATCTGAATATAATTTTCAACCTCTACACCCTGGGGAAAGAACACCCCTAGCGTTTGGGGTGGAGAGTACAAATCTACACCGCTGGAGCAAATTTCACCAAATTTCGTACACGGGTTCTTTGCGACCAGGAAAACAACACTGTCGGAGTGAGATGCGCCTACCACCTCCAGAAGCGGGGGTGGACGGGAGTGGAAATATCTGAACATGCTAAAACAGCCGATATTTTAGTCGGATAATAATTTTTAGGGGTCCAACATATTTATGGAGTTTCTACCAATGTTTTCAGAATATAATTTTCATCCCCTACACCCTGGGAAAAGGGCACCCTTAGGGTTTGGGGTGGAGAATACAAGTCTATACCGGTGGATCAAATTTCACCGAATTTCGTACACGGGTTCTTTGCGACCAGGAAAACAACACTGTCGAGGTGAGACGCGTCTACCAACTCCAGAAGCGGGGGCGGACGGGGGTTGAAATATTTAAACACGCTAAAACAGTCGTTATTTCCGTCGGATAAATATTTTTAGGGGTCACAGATATTGATAGTGTTTCTACCGACTGTTGGGCTGAGACGCGTCTACCACCCCCAGAAGCGGGTCGGTATTATCAGTAGAGCACTTTTAGGTGTTGGGTGGAGGAACGCTGCAATAAAATAACGCGAATACAACCGACATTGGAGTCAAATCCAAGGATATGGATGTCGTCCAGTTCAATTATAGCATCAAATTGGCCATTTAGCCCCAATGGGCGGCAGTGGATGGGATGGAAATTTTCTAACATGTTAAATCATCGATATTAGCGTGGAATAAATAAATGCCGGGACCATTGACGTTGATAGTATTTCTACCGATGTTGTTTGTAGGCATGATAGGGGTGGTGCTGGAGGGGATTTCCTTGAAAATAACGGGAAAACAACCGAGATTCGAGTCAAATCGAAGGTAATGGATGTCCCTGAATTTATTTATGACAATCTGGACAACGCGTGGGTATCGGCTGGGTTGGGATTTGTTGACCGGCTTTTTTTTCGTCAATTAAATATATTTCGGGATGAATTAGATTAATAAAATTTCCCTACATGTTCTCTGTGTGTAATTTCAACCCCTTTCGGACTAGGAAGGGTGCACCCTTAAGGGTTTGCGTGGAAGTAGCATTAGATAAAAATAAACCAGAAACTATCAGGATTGTCACTGAGTTTAATTATGACATTAAACTTGACCGTTTAAGTCCCCGAAGCGGGAGTGGTCGGGGGTGAAAAATTTCAAACATGTTAAACGGTCGATATTTGCGATAATTATTTCCTGGGGTTAATTACTTTGATAGTATTTATACCGATGTTGTTTGTGTATAATTTAACCCGTGTGAGGGGAGCAAGCTTAGGGGTGGGGTGGAGGTACGTTAAATAAAATCCCGCAGAAACAACCGAGAATCGAATCAATTCCGAGACTATGAATGTCGTATAATCTAATTGTGACAACCTGGGTAACGCGACGGGTTTGGGAGTTGTTGGGCGAGGGAATAAATTTTCAGACAATGTAATCGGCCGATTTTTGCGTGGAATACATTCTTTTTCATTATCGCATATTTGTGGGGGTGGTCATCTTCTAACATGTAAAAACGGCCGATATATTTAGTCAATGACTTCATCCCCCTTCGGCATGGGAGGTGAGCACATTTAGGGATAGGGTTCGAGGAGCTTTACATAAAAATAGCGCAAATTGGAGTCTTATGGATGGTTATAGATAAATGACATCTCGGGCAACGCCGGGCACCCAGCTAGTTCCTATATAAAAAAAGTATGCTTTAGTAAGCTGTATCACACCTCAAAGTTGGTATACCAAGTAATTTGACAGTCTGGCAATAATCTCGATAACTAATAGCCTATCTAGGATTGTGTAAAAATAATATTTCAAGAATTGGAAAGGAAAAACAGGGTGATCTTAGTAATTAAAGGTTGAAAAGTGTATTGGAAACTGGTAAATTCGTCGGCGAACATATTATTAAAATTTATGATACGGGAAGAATTTGAATATAATAATGAATTATTTTGCTTTCATAATAATACTACTTTTTATTAAAAAATTAGAATAATGTTTACGGAAATTAAAATCAATTTATTTGAAGCAAAATACAAATAATTTCTAGACCATATTGTTAGTTGTTTTGCTAGGAGCTGAATCGTAGTAGGCTAGTTTCTATTAATGATGATTGCATATATTGATTAAACGTTTATTGCTGTTGAGTAAAGTATTCTGGAGCAGTTAACTGGTGGATTTGTCAACTCACCCACGGCGTTTCGTCAATTGTTACCGTTTCTATCTTCCAGGCTTATGACTTCTTTGAATCACCTGACGAAAGCAACAAGGCAAATTTGTGTGGTATTTAATTCAACACTTAATATTGTTTTTTTTGGTTATTTACTTATCTAATTTAGTCCAGTTTAATTTATTATATATGTTAATACCTTAACATTTTCATGCTTGATATAATTCTGTTAGCTGCAAAGGGTAACTTAATTATAGAAAGTATCATATTTGTTATTATTAGGTCCTATTTGAAATATAAACTTGTCATTGCCCTGTATTTCTACAATACTTGGTTAATTATAGAAGTGGTAGATATTCGGACAACATTTTTCTATAACGTTGCGATAGTATGATGGGGTTTGTATCACCTAAAGAAGCTTCTAAAAGTTCGTTACCTCATTACAATTCGTATGGACTGGAGTAAATATAGTTTTCACTGTGTTGCTTATAATTCACCAGAATATTATTTTTTATTTCACATTGCTAGCTTATATATTTTTTCGATTAATATAGCATTTATCGTTATCAAACTGAGTTCGGTATGGCAATATTCTAAAAATACAATTTATTTAATTTTCACAGTTGAGTTTTTCAGCATAGTAGGCAGCGAAGAAATAATGCCAAATCATGTCACGGAAGAAAGGCTGGAAGGAATCCGTCAGGAGAATGGAGTGTTGAAAGGAATTGGAATCCACGTTGCAGTTAATCATACAACAAAGACATGATTACTTTAAGACTCGGTCTACGCCACGGAAACCACATCCGGAATTTTCAACAAGACTGTCTAAATGGGGAGAGCTTGTTTCCAGACACGTGTTCACTAAGCAGGTGACAAATAACATAATACTAACTCGTAAACAATGCCCATTGTCATAAATCTGGAATTAATAAACGCATGTAACTTTCATATTCCAGAGAGAATTTCAGTTCACTCCAAAGTATAAATAATGAGATGACGTAACCGTAACAAAAATCAGATAAAGAAAAACGTTGAACGTGTAAAAAAATCTATAAGAATCTCTATTAGAAAATACCCCATCAGTATTATTAATTACTAAATTACTAGACAAGCAGTTAAAATTCGTCTTGGTTTAATTCTTTATAATAATTCTGGCAGTTAAACAAAAGTATCCAAATACATTTACATACTTTGAGAATCTTAAAATTAATGTACTGTAGATTTTTGTGGGTTAATGGTGGCATATAAGCAAACTATTACCGAACTTGAAAATAATCAATCAACATGTACGTTCATGGAATGATCAAACTAGAAATATTTAGGTGTCTTCAATATGATTATAAATTAGTCAGAAATAATTTAGTAACAAAATATTATGAGCATTAGAACTACGTTTCGACCTCAATCTCGGACTTCATCAGGTAAATGGAATAAATCATTTCCATACATCGCCAAAATTCTGCTATTATACATTAATTAGGCAATGTTGTATAAATAAATTTTGCTTAGCATTTCCTTGATTGAGGACGAAACGTTTGTGCTAATAATCCTTATAATATTTGTTTTTTTGTTAATAAATTACTTCTTACTAATGTGTTTGTATTCATACATTTATAATAACGCATATTATTTTTAGATAATAAATGGTTGAGAATATCAGCTTTAAAAAGTTTTATTTAAACCATTGCCACACAAAAAAACAAGCAAAAGCTTTAACCTTCCTGTCGTATTCATCTAAAAAGTTTAAGAAACAATATAGCTAGACATTGTTCATAGTTTATGAAATTCAGAGAAAATATTAAACAACATTTTAAATGATTAATGGTTTCAATTCAGTAATAACGACTTGGATCCGCTTATTTTTTGTGATAAAAGTAGGTTACGCGTACATTCAAGCAGGGACAGTTTGGAGAACGGACGAGGGGAATATATAATAAGTATGAAGACTGGTTCAAAAATTACATGTATATATTATACAGAACATGTCAGCGACAGACGGTGTTATGGGAATGAGGCGGAAGAGGTCGGCTATGATAGAAAACGCGTTCAAAGAAAAACAGTAATCATACTAGGTAGGAATACATTAATATAAAACTAATGGGATTACAAAACCCGAGAGAACAGGTGTGAAGTAGAAAGGAATCTTTGTAATCAAAGAAAAATGATTAATTCTTGTATCAAATATTTGTTGAGACGTACTAATAAGAAAAAAATATATATTATATATATTATAAACTCGAGATATTACAAATTATTTTATACGTCAATATTCGATTAACGATTTTATTTTCATTTCTGAACGTACTTCATTACGACCGCATTGCACCAAAAGTATAGAGTGAGAAGAATTAATTTTATACTAAGTATGTCCAACAATGTTTAAAACCGAGATGAGGCTGTTACAGCGAAAGAGGCTTCGACTATATTAACTGTTCCACACGAAAGTAATATTTTATAATCCGTTTATTATTTATCAAGTAACGTGTACTGTGGCCGTGAAGAACTCAAAGAGCTACCAGAAAAGCTCTAAATTCATAATTAAATTTTATCACAATTTTCAACGCCTAGTCATTCAATGTGCCAATCTTATGTTTTTATTGTGGCCTTAAAAGTATCTTATCAAGAAATCGGCATTTATTTTGATTTCGTTATATTTTATAAGAGTTTACATTACGATTAAACGTTCGTAATATATTACTTCAACATCTCCCATGATACATATATAATAACAGGGTTCACGAGGCAGTGTAGAAAACGTTGCGAGAAAAGCACCAACGATATTAAACGTAAATTTTATCACTCTATGAAATATTAAAAGCGTGCCGTTGTTTTACAAACGGCAGAGTAACGAGATACAAAGATTGGTCACACGTTGCCGATGATGAATGCCGTAAGGCTATGATATGCTGTCTGTATATCATTTCATATTCAAACATTAGCGAACGAGCTCCGCATGTCGCTGTCGATTAGCCTCCGTGTTTGTGTGTTGTGTTTCGCCATACTTGTAGAGAAAACCTTGTCAGTTTGTTCAACCTGTCAGATTTAGTACCCACAAACAAACGAATAACTAGTCCCGACTTGTGGCGACCTATGAGAGCGCAGGGCGTCATCGTCTTGGACACGCCTCTCCCTCTCTGTGATTGGTCAACGCTGTCCAACAGGATTGAGGCACCCGCGGGCGAGAGTGGGGGAAGACCTGGCTGACAGGTAGTCGGGTCAGTTGTAGCCGCGCCACGGTGCAGCGCGATACGATGGTAGCTTGAGAGACATCCAGCCATGCCGCGACCCAGCCGCGAGTCCTACGGCGACCAGAAGCCGCCCTACTCGTACATCTCGCTGACGGCCATGGCCATCTGGAGCTCTCCCGAGAAGATGCTTCCGTTGGCGGACATCTACCGCTTCATAACGGAGCGATTCCCGTACTACCGTCGCAACACGCAGCGCTGGCAGAACTCCCTGCGGCACAACCTCTCGTTCAACGACTGCTTCATCAAAATACCGCGACGGCCCGACAGGCCCGGCAAGGGAGCCTACTGGGCGCTGCACCCCGCCGCCCTCGACATGTTCGAGAACGGCTCTCTGTTACGGCGCAGAAAGCGCTTCAAGCTGCTCAAGACAGACAAGGACCGCCTCGAGAACGAGCTGGCGGCGCTCGCAAACATCAACCGCTTCATGTTCGCGCCGCCCCCACAAGCCCCGCCGCCTCCTCCGCCGCCTCCGCCACCGCCGCCGCCCATAACCGAGACCGCGACGACGGTGCCGAGTCAACCGGCGATAAGGCCAAAGCGCGACTTCACCATCGAGAGCCTCATCTCGCCGGACAAACCCGTCGTCTCCGTTGCCCCCGTCGTTCCCGTGTCTCCTTTCGTCTATTCGACGCCGACGTGCTATCTGCATCACCACGCCGCCGCTCCACCCCCGCCGCCGCCCGCCGCCTACGTGCACCCGTGGCTGGTCGCGCCACCCCCGCCGCCGCCCTACTACCCCGAGCTGCAGGCCGCCGCCCCGGTGTTCAGGTTCAGCCCCACGTTGAGGTCAGTCTGACCCGCGGCAGTGGCCCCTTCTGCGCGGGGTCACCACATCGACGCCGGGTCGTAGCACGAGCAAACGCGTCCTCCACTATTTATTAAATAACAAATAGATAACCTAGATGCCAAAGCGTTATTTTCGTCTCATTTCAAAATTACTAATCTTCTCGCTTCCCAGTCAACGTATTTGCTCGTTCTACGATAATGGACGCTGTTTCTATGAAAATGTTAGTGTAAATAAACGTTTCGACGGACGTATGCGTGAGTTAGGCCTACTGCTAGCAGAAACACAAACAATGTTATGTGAAAAAAGACTTCAAACGCGATATCATTCTATAGAACTTTATATGAATGTTGTTCTCTATTTTACCAGAATTTTAGTTTCCTTTCTTTATCTCTCAAATTAATAGTCTAAGACTTTATTTACTGTTTTTACGTGAATGATAATCCAAACATTTTGTTTCAAAAATATAATTGTCATAGTACAAAAAAATATGTTAAGTAAAAATTTATTTGAGGACATTCCACGGATTTATTGCTATCTATTGTTTTATAAATGACTGTGATCAGTGTGTTATTTATATTAAATGTCGCAAGAAATAAATACCATTATTTAAAACTAATGCGTTTTATTGCAACTCATCTTTCTTCTCCTGTTCATTTCAACAACTGTCCCATTTTTAATGACTCAGTTTCATTTTTTTTCTGCTTGCAGTAGTTCATCATCACTAGTTTACATACGTCAGTTATTAAAATGTTTAAGATTCGTTAACTTTTGCAGTTAAATTATTTATTTTTCTGTAGACCGTCGCTGTCTGAAATAATAAGCAACGTTATTTTGCAATATAAAGTTCAAGTAGAATAAAGAGTAATTTTCACAAACGGACAAGAAAAGATAATTTATTACACAAAAGTGACTTTGAATGCCTTAATTACTTGCACGTTATTTTTGTTTTGCAGTATATAGTTCAAGTAGAATAAAGAGTAATTTTCATTACTTAATTAAATGAAGGATAATTTATTACACACAGTCACTTAATAATTACTTATATGATTTTTTATTAACCAAACACTTTTAAATGAATGCAAGAATTACCTACAAAAATATTAATTATAAAAAATATCTTCAATATATGCAAACTTGAATAAAATATTTTACTGCTGAAAAAATTAGCTCTAATTTCATAAACAAAATATCTAATAACTAGACAACTGTCTGAATGTTTATTTCGCATTATTTTAATTTTGCACAAGTAATTATATAGGTGTGATATTACGTTTCTATTATCAATTTATTCCGATACATTTTCGTGTTCAAGTTTTGCATGTCTGCATTCTTAATGAGTTTCCTAAAATCATCCGACAAATCACAAAATTATTGAATAACGATGTGTAGCATTTGTATAATTTAATTTATAAAATAACGAATCATTTATTGAAGTACGATCCCTCATATCCATATTAATAATTTAATGACGAATTATTGGAGTCGGCTGGTCACGTCTCGTTTGGTTTTGTGGGCATGGAGTAAATTTATTTATTTAATAATGTTTCTACGACATCTTGCTCTGAGTTAGGTTTCGACTTCTGCAATGTATAATTGACACTGAATTTTCGCAGTATTTTTTAGCATTCTTTACTTTCAATAATAAAAAGCTACTTATTTTAGGTATAGCTACGTTAATTAATTTAGAAAACTTTATGTATTTTCCATTCATAAGTAACTTAACAGATAATTTCAATATGAAATAAAATATGTATATTTCTTCATAATTATCGTTAGAAAATAAGTCGTCATTTATAAGCTTTAATATTTGTAATTATTTAATTATATTTCGTATAAATGCTGTATGTTTTTATAATCAAATAATTTTTTACACTTCTTTATCGCGTTGTAAAAAATTATAATTATTTAACATCATGATTTTTATGGCTTACGATTCAAGTTACGTAAATCTGTTTCTGAAACACATTTGCAACCTAACCGTATTAGGCCTAAGCCTATGTGTCAGTCGACACAATCAATACACAGAGAATTGACACAGTTTTAGGCAGTTTAACGACTGGCTTCCATTTCTATTAAGCGTAATTCCTTTGAACGACGAAATTAACTTCTGCGCGAAATGGCTCTTTTGCAATGCAAATTCACTCTAGGTTGTTGGCGTATTTACTTGTGGCTGATGTTTACTTTCAGCCTGGGAAAACTGCCAAAGCCGCGAGCATTGTACTGCCCTTGGACGACAAATTAACAAGTTTTTAAATGTGCAACTAACTCTGCAAGGACAAATATAGACAGGACGAAGTTACTTCAGCTCGCTGGCCAAACAACCCAGAAAATTCGTTAGCGGCATAAAATGAATAGACCATTTCGGATCAGCATTTTACGGCGTTTATTACGTGTTCCAGAGAACTGGATTAATGCTAGATTTCACGCCTCGATTCCCTCCCATTCACAGAAGGACGCATAATACGATATTTATCAGCATTTAAGACGCAGCTTGGAACGGAGTCTAGAAGTTTCACTCGAATTGAATTGGAAAGTTACATACCGTAAATTTTATCCTCCCCCGGAAACAGCTCGCAGATACTTCATTTATTGAATCGTAAGCGTATCTTCATAGTATAATAATCCAAACGTCCAATCACAAAGCATTATCTTGTTCTCATAGTCCAATTGTTTAAATAATTTCACTATGCATAAAGTGATTAACTAAGAAAATAATCACTGTAAATTAATACTGAAGCGAGAAATACTTAAAAATATACCGTATTTCTGCAGTTACTGTAAAACTAAAGAATTATACAGAATTTATTTAAAAAAATTAAGGCCATAGTTTTTCATATATACCGAACATAATGAAATCTCGTCAATTCGAGATATATTTACAGAAATATTATTACTGCATAATATCACGAAATATTATTTATAATGGTCTCAAAACAGGTTTCAGTACAGTTACTATGGAACAACAAAATAATAAATGTAAAAAGATGGTATTAAGAATTTATATATATATATATATATATATATATATATATATATCTGGTATGAGGTTGTTATATCACAATAGGAAAATGCAGTGACGACTAACAACAAAAATTCGTATTATATAGCTTAAATTTGTCGTAAGCTATTATTTGAAATAGGGAATTCGTTTTACAAAATAATTTCGATTTATATACTAAAATAGGCTAATAAAATACGTTCATGTGAAAATTATTAAAAAATGATTCAATAAAATTTTAAACTTACGTTGCTCTATGGCAATCAGCGATCGAACGTCAACGAAATTGTTCGTAATATAAAATGTATTATTAGTCACAATATTTTAAAAAGCATATTTGAATTTTGTAGGTGTTTTTAATTACAATGTGCGCGTTTTCAATAGTCGTAAAAATACGCGACTGGGTTGAAATCTAAAATTCTGCTTTTACGCTGCAAGTATATTTCAGTAAACGTTCCTTTATTTACAGAAAAGAAAACGAATTTATTACAGTTACATATGAAAATTCTTTAATTTTGGAACTTCGAATATTTTTTCACAATTCAGTATTAGATATTTTTATGAATGACAGCCTTGTTTAATGTAATTAATATAAATAAAGGAGTAAGACGTGTAGGAAATTTCTAAATATTTATTTAGATTCTCTCACAATAATTTGTGAATTCAATATTAAGCATTTCAGATAACAACCTCTTATACTATGACGTGAAATTGATGCTATTATTTTTCAATAATAAAGCATGCCTCTGTTTAACGTTAGTTAACGTTAGCGAATGTGTGCATTCAATCACTTAGTTTCCTCCTGCACACATTGACAGATGGTTGCTGAAAAGGAGCAGATCTGAACGAGTTAACGTCAGATTTATAAGGAGACGGTGGCCGTTAGGAAGCTGTAAATGACCACCACTAGGGGGATTAATTACCCTTGACGTTCCTTACCTACAAATACAAGCCAGCAATGGCCTGCAGGAAAATAAACTTCTTTGCGACTGGGTGGAAATTGTAAAACAAAGGTTTTAAGCAATTCGGTGCAAAGAAAAATAATGTACGAATCTTATTTTCAAAGCTGATTTCTAAGTCAATACCCAGAAACTATTGTGCAGTCTTCGTTTATTTCTTTTCAATAGACGTACACTGATGAATTAAAAAATATCACGCAAATATTACTTCATTAATTGAGTTTTATAGCATTAAAAATTATCATCAATATTCTGACTTAAAATATATAATTTTAGTCTTAATTTATATATGTTCACAAAATAGCCTCTGATGAAATTAGTTCCAATATTTGAAAACATTTACGAAATGTTCCATTAATAAATTAAAGCGTCCACGTAGTAATATTAAATGAACATATTTTTTTACATACCATAATGTTTCATTTCATAATGTTTGGAAAAAATGTAAGTTAAAATGATAAAGAACGTGGTTATTAAACGAAATCAGGGAGCCATTTACAGTTAAATTTTTAGTTTCAATCGGAGCGCTATTTTCGTCGTTCTTTCTGGAATAAATAGTCTTTAATACACTTCTTGGAACTAAAATAAGAAAAATATTACAGAATGAATAATGTATTATGTTTATTCAGCCTGAAACAGATGAATATGTCGGAAAATAACGACGAAAGCTACTGTTAAAATTGATAACGAATGAATATAGTTTATCTATGAATTTTTATAACATTGAAAGGTATAAAGGTTAATTTTCATATGAATGTTTGGAATTGGATACAAATAAAATAGTTTATTAGGTTTTTAAATGAAATTTAACGCAAAATATTATTTTTTAAACTTAAAAGAGTATACGTGAAAAATATTTTCTTATACGTTCTTAATTCTAAAAATCCGTTACAGAGTGAACATAATTTATTTTCTATATCGGAAACTAATAGTTCCCCGTGGACTGTGGCTATCACACTAAAAATAATGAATGTTTTTCTGTTAACGCTGAGATCCACTTATTCGGAAACTTAATTTTTTAACTTGTTCAGCGCTTCTCGACTTTGATATTCATTCTCAAGACTTCGCTGTTTATGGAAAAAGTCATTAATATTTGAGACACGGACAAAGCAGTGTATTAGTACATTTTGTAAAATGAAATATTCTTATTATACGCGTCACTGCCGACCAATTTTAACATTATTCATAATATTTCATATCTGATGAATAATAGCTTAATTAATATTTTCCATCTTTATGACTGTTTTTTTTTAAAAAAAATTACATGCAGCAAAACTCGTGGAATGAATTTTAAAGCAGTAAAATTAGGGACACAGTTTTCTTAAACGCATGTATATTTTTTCGTTTTATTATTAGGTCTGAATATTACTACACTCAACAAATACGGGATATTAAATTTCTAATCCCCTATGTAAAACTCGTTTGCTGTAACTATTTTACGCTTTGTAGAACATGTCGGAAATATAACATGATATTTACGTAATCTGCAAGTCGTACAAGGTTGTAGAACAGGCATACAGGTTCTCCGGTTAATTTGCGCCGAATAAAACTATTTCAGTTCTGTTTAAATTGAATTTTTAGAGTTATTGTAACGTTTTATTGTTCTATTATTAAGTTTGAATTCGGTCTCGTCGGTAACTAACCGCTTTTTATTTGTAAATTAAAATATTATGGGAACTCAAAATATCTTCTAACTCGTAAAATACTCATTTATTAATATGTATAGTATCGTAAAACATATTTACATTGAAATGCTGACTTTTTTTCCCCTGAAAACAGCGCAGTTAGATTAGTGTATTCAGTGAATATTTAACACGTGATTGATTTATTTAGTGAAAAATACCAGTGTTTTTAGCCGTACCCGAGTAATTATCGGTTAGTAAACATAAAAAATGATTATTTCCGCACATTGAAGTGTGTTATTAACAGTGTAGCCCGAAATATGAGTTATTAGCGTAGCGGAAATGCAGGTACTGCGCATTCTATTAGTCTCTTGGCACGTAGTTCTCATACTTTTTTAACTTACGGGTCTTGAATACGTTATGAGTGTTTATTCTGTATTATAAACGTTTTCGGAGAGTTAAAGTGTGAACCTGAAAGAGTATTTTCTTGTACGGTAATTAATTTCAGAGAATTCGAAATCACCCGTATTCGTTGTCTTACAGGACTTTTTGTTTATATAAATTTGTACTTAATTTTCAACTGCAGCTGTCATCGCTCAGCTATTGATTTATCAGGAAATTGGAGATGTCGCGACACTTAAATGAAATATTTAATGTATGTATAGTTTTGTTTTAAAAAAACACATTTTTGTAGGTTTCGCATAACGAATTTAATTTGATACTAGATTTATCGTTATACAAAAAATACCACTTTCACAAAATAATCAGTGTTATAACAAAATTTTCTTCAGGAGAATACGATAATTAGCTTAGCATAATATATAGTCACTTGTTCATCATAATCAATAGTTACTAAACATCTGTGAACTGATACTAAATAAATTACAAATAATATCGGGACCTGTATTTAGGAATGTATATATAATATTATTTTATACAGTTTTATTTTCATATTAAGCATAAGAACTTCCCGATTACTGAAGTTTTTGAACGCTAAGGACAGGTTTGAAGAATGCTTCCCCAAGTTTGTGTTAGCACTTGTTTATGATGATAACTTTTCTAAAAATTGAAATCTAGGGCGATGTATACACGCGGCAAAAAATGAAATTCCGTGTCTGAATTATCCGCATCTCCCGCATATGCAGGCACTGATGATATGACCGTACGGGCAGCAACATTATAGCCAATAAAATTTATTACCGTCAAGAATTAATTGGTTCAATTCTTTCTGTTATCGCGGGCAACGCCAAACAATTAATTTCTGATTGTTTTGCGGCCACAGCGGTTTCCCCTTTTAATGCACTTCATAAATTAAGCAACGAGATTCCGTAAACAGGCGTCTGGAATTTAGCTTGTAATTTTTGAAAGGATCATTAATCTGTGACTCGAAACGACTTTGTTTTTTAATTTAGGTCGCCTTAATGATTGTGATATTTCGGTTGTGAAATGAACAGCTAACATAAAAGGTCAATTTCCATTTGTTTGGAACCTATTATCTACCAGTGCTATTTCCATTGAATCACAATAAAAGTACTGAATTACAGGAAGTTAATTTCTTCTGAATTGCCAAACCCATATTTTAATATACTGTAGTATAACAGTATCTATAAACAAGTAAATATCAATAATTTTTATTTTAATTCAAAATACTTTGCAAATTATCAATCGTTTCCTTTCCATTTTATTAGCGATCTTCCTCCTTATGATTCTCGTACAGAAAATTACTAACAAAAATTATTGAGGTATTTTAAAACATCTTGAATGCCTGCGTAATGGATTAAATATTTATTGAAATACAATCGTCCAAATTAAAACATGTTAGCATCGTGACTGAATTTCTTTACCTGCAACTATTTTAAACGTTAATTATTAATTTTTTAACTCACGACAATAAACTTATTTTGTAATGGTATTATTTTTAATACAAATTAATTTTAATGTTGTTCTTTGTGTAATAAAGCGTAAAGAAACTGTTACCGAGACGGAAGAAAACACGTGAATCACAGATGGAGTTTTGTTAAACCTTAATTTTAATTGCTTAATAATTTCTGTGAGATGAAGTCCTTGTATATTTTCTAGTTTAAAAAATTATAATATATCGTGAGTGATTTGTTATTTATTTTAGAATAAAAAATTCGTGTGCGTAGTTTGATTTTTAATGTAGGAAATACAGTCAAACAAGAATTCGTATCAAGAAAGTATTTTGTATTTAGATATTTTTATGAGTACAGGGAGCGTTAAGAGTATGAAAGCAACAGAAAATTTGCGACAATTCGTTTTGTGTTGAGGAAAATGTTACTATCTCTGTTCACCGATGAGTACACGGGAAGTTCTATTTTATGGGGCGTGAGAGAGTCGTTACTGTGACAATAAAATAAAGTAAAATAAATTGAAAATATCCGAACAGAAACGCCTCGTATGTGAACTACGTACCATAACATTAATTGAAATATTTCCCTGGCTGATTTATAGAATTATACGCTTTAGTGTATGTTATGGATGCTATGAAGAATTAGTATAACGACTATATTTACATTAAAAACTGAATAATGGAGTGTATGGTCTACATATTAATTGAAACACAATCGTGTGCTCGAATTAATTCCCAAACTCGGGCATTTTAACATAGTACAAAAATGTTCGTTGTCTTATCCGCCGTAAAGTTACTCCGCAATATTATTTATCAATATTTTACACAGAAACCCAGGCATGGATGGATAACTTTTAACGTGCATTAAGATCTACTGCGAAAGAAACATTTCTAATAATTCATAGCTTAAATATGATTACGAAATAAGAACAAATTATCTATGGTGCACGCCTTTATAAAGTGACATATCTTATGAAAATATATGAATGAGAATTCCTTTAATTAGACTAAACGGTAAAGAAAGTGATTTATTGAATACGACATATTTCACTGTAGAATAGTGTTTCTTTTTGCTTTGGTTTCACAATAATAAAACCTTGTAGACTCTTGGAACGTCCGGCCATATAACGGTTTGGAGCTCTTTTTGTCCAGCTGTAATGTAAATAAAACTAAGCCATTAACCTGTTCTAAAACTGTTGGTATAAATATGGTGCCCTTTAATATTTTTTTTTGTTCTGAGCCGTATACGATTTTACTTAAGAGATTGTAGCTGAATTTTTCTGAAATATTCGATGAAATATTATTCCTAGGTTAAACGTGACACCGACTATATTCCTAGAGGAGTCTAGTGCTACTATTTTCAAAGAGGCAACATTTATATCATTAAAATTAAATAATTTTAATTACTTGTTATTAAAATAATTTGAATTTCATACTGTTATTTAATCAAGTATTATTAACGTTGCTATAATAAAGTGATTAACAGTATAAATAAAAATTTAACAATTAAAATAAAATATATAGGTGTGAATTTCGAACTGTGATGGCGTAAAGATTAAAATATTATTATTTTATTCAGAGGTTCACATCTCAGTATTTATATTATTATTACGCGTTGTTTTACATTCTCTGTGTCCATAGTCCTATTATGATTTATGATCACTTCCGCGGTTTACACAATGCTGGATTCTCGCTTCATTTGCAGCAGATTTCAGTTATCAAAACTGAAATTTTTCAGTTAATTCCCAGTTGATTCTAGTTGACGCACAAGTACACAATATTAACAACAGTAACAAACTGACATTCATTAATATATTTTCTGTTACCGTTACTATAAATGACATATTTTTGAATCAATTGGTCATCTTACAAACCATAAAGCGACAAATTTCCCGTGACTTCTGTAGTTTTCATTGTGAGGAAAATTACGATTTCCATAATCGCTGCGAACGTTTCTCAAGCTACGAAATTTGTGAAGATTTTAAATTAATATTTCCCGAAATCAGTATTTAAATTATTTGGAAGTAATTAATGTTATGTTAAGTAATGAAAACTCAACTATGAATATAAATTCAGATCGGAGTGTGCAACGTAATAAGTTTAGAGATATTACAGTTATATTAAAAATCGTTCCTGTAAATCCACGAGGCTGGCATTTTTATTTTATATAGGAAAAATCTAACCTTGTACATGTATATAAACAGGTTGCGTCAGGAACGTATTTTTATTATTTTGTTCTTGTTATTCTTAGCTGTATTTACAACGTTTGTTGTGAGCTTAGGGGATGTGATATGCATATACGGAGGAACCTGATATTGGCGTTCGAAGATAGCGTTCCCAAAGTTATATCCTCTTCCTCTACGCCTTCAGGATATTATAAATACACATTTGTTGCACAACGTTTGTAAAATCGTACGGCGCATTGAATCGTAGTTCGAATGAGGTTGTGATTTACAAACGAAAATTGCTCCCGTAAAAATTTTATTGTTTGATAAAGTATGTATAACAACAATAAGATCCGTAATATATATATAATCGTAGAATATAATTTTTAAATACTTTTATAGCTGTGTTTCAATAAATATTATCTAGCCGGTATTCTTATTTGTTTAATATTTCAGAAAAAAATATACGCGAGCGAGTCACTTTTAATCACTACACAACAAATTACCACACACACACACACACACACACACACACATATATATATATATATATATATATATATATAAATTCTTTTATTACGTGTATACGAATAAATTAACGTCCATTGTGGATGCTAACAGTTGTGTCGGCATTACAGTCAACCATTTAGTGTATATTGCAACTGTACTAGTGTGTGTCTGGTTAACTGTGAAATCATAGATGCGTCATCATTTCTTAGAAAATCTGAGAGGAAGTATCAGTTAACCAGGTGCTTCTCTGCGTCCTCTCGATACTAAAAAAGACATAGATTTTTTTTTCTGAAACAAAAAATCCTTTCTACCGCCGACAAATCGCTCTCGGGGATTGAAGAGACGCCTGATGGAAAATGATGATTAATCTGTACTAATCTTAACACGTGGTTTCAGAATTTAAGCACAGCGATCAAATTATTAGGAAGAGTCAGCGGACTAAAAGTTAGTTCCTACGCGTGGCTTCATAGCTAAAATTTAAATAGTCTTTACAGTGACTTCAAAAAACATCGCTGAAGTTGCAAACCACAGAGTTGACGATTTTAAAAATACAATGAAATAAAAAAGCTTCTTGAATAATACTGCTGATTTTCCTGTCATTGAATGGTTTGTAAAAGTGTGCACGGAAGCTGTCGAAACTGTTTTTCAATTTATATAGCATGAAACCATAGTAATAATATTAGTAGGGTAATAAATCAACGGAATTTAAAGAAAAATTATTTATGTTATATAAACACAGTCAGAATAGGAAATGATATTATTTCAGGTATCGTTTTTCAATATTAGTAAGCATTTCGATACCGTAGATCCAAGTCAGTTTTTGTACCTCCAAGAGGAGAGTTTCTTTGTCGTACCGTGAAAGTATCTGGCATAAGAGTGGTTTCGCAGCGGCCTACCAAGTCCCGCCCGATTGATGGCAATCTCTGACCAGCGATCTTTGTCGCTGATTGCGTGGAATGCCCCAGAATTGCGCGAGGAGGCAAGCTAGACGCGTACCCAGCGAAACAATACATCGTTACTGTCAATCTGCAGGCCACGTTGCGACCTTTGGGGGATAAATTTTCTCTTTCCCACGGCATAATACGTCATTTTTCCATTAACGTGAACGTTATTTTTGGTCTGGCGAGCTGAATGGTTTTATTGTTTCCCATATCCCAAATATTAATATTAATCTCATAAAAACGCATCATGTCTACGTAATTATTATTCTCATTCTAAATCAATAAAACGATCCGTCAATTCTGTAAAAATGTCCGTCCGTTAATACATTTTATATACAAGGAGCTTTTGTATGTTAATAAACATATTCATCTGTTAAAATATATATATATATATATATATATATATATATATATATAAACTGTCGGGCATTGCTCCGTAGCATTTTTCCAACATTGACGGGCTAGTAAAGGCTTATAAATAAACAACAGCCTTTTAACGTGAGAAAAAAATATTTAATAGAAATATTACAACACAACACTATTAAACCGAACAATTAAAATACTTAAAATAATTTTTTTACTGGTCGTTATCGTTTAAATTGCGCATTTAGACCAAAGCAGTCAGCGGAGAAGAACCCTGACTGTCAAACGTTGTAAATCCACCAAAATTTATATTATTAAGTGAATTGTCTAACCTTTCATATAAAAATTATTTTCATTCTTGTGTTTGTTTGGTTTTATAGTGTAACACGACTTATCTTAAGAGGTCGCAAATTGCGGCGAAACGATGTAGAATTTCTATTAAATATCTTTTCTGAAGCCTGTTATTTATTCATAATTTATCTTAAATAGTCATAATATATATATATATATATATATATATATATATAATTCAAGGTTTATATTGTATTATCCATTATACCAGTTTTACCTGGATGTTTAACCGGACTAACTCATCACAAGGCAATTTCAATTTAGTAAGAATAATTAAAGTAGTGTTTGTACATTTCTGTAACCCCTAAATGAACATTAAATATTGTCAAAGCGTAACAGGAATAATTTATTTTAGTTGATTATTTTGACATTACTACACTGATTCAAATAAGTCGAGTTCAATTATGTGAATGTGTGTCTTTAAATAATTTTTCTCCTTCTGATTAGTGACATTAAAACAGCCGGTCATGAAGCTTCTACAGTTTTTACACTACAAATTTCCTCGTTAGTTGACAATTTTTGTGCCGTTACATGCTCATAACTGTAAGGACAGGGAAATTTTTGAACAGGAAATTCTACCAAGTTTTATGTGAAGGGATCTTTTGTTCGCCTGATGCTCGTTAAGAACCTGTTATAATGTTAAATCAATTTTGTACTGAAATGTAGTAACAAATCAGGAGACACAAAAGCAAATAACGTTTTAATAAATAACTAACAAACTTAATATTACAATGAAACATGTCTAAAGCCGTTAAAATGGTATAATAATAAAATTAACTATATATCAAGGAAATCTGAATAATGACGTCAGTAATATAATTTTATTCATATTTCCGTATGGTAATTATTAACATAAAATTTGTGAGTGAAATAACTCGTAGGTCTATACTTATGACTTCCGTAAATGTTATATTCTTCTTTAGCTGTTATCTTTATCTTAGAATAGCAAATTTAAGATACTATATACTATCAGTGAGTCGCGTGAGCTTTAAAAATGTCGGTAAATCAACATAATTATTTTAACATATCTATTCGTTAATTGGATGATTAATTATCCTGTTTACTCAATTTTATAAAATAAAATTCACAATTAAACTTTGAGGAAAAGACTAACTGATGATGAAGTTTAGGTACTTATTATGAACTGATATTTACACCAAAAGCTTTTGTTGCAATTAGTAGACGGATCGAAGTTAGAAGAAAAAAAATGAAAATAAATTTTACGTTTATAATATAATTACAAAAAGCATTTATTAAATTAATAAATATGTGACTTCGCCTAATGTATTCTGTGTACATTTTAATTATAATAAATGTTTTACTTTATCTATAGGTTGGGTAAAAGTTAATAAATGAATAATTTCTTGTAAGGAAAAGCGATCGCGGAAGAAAAGATTAAGTAGTTAATTTATTCAGACGAGCACATACTTGGCTCATTCTTTTGTAAGTGATACAGTTTGTACACCTTGCAAAATCTGTGTTAGTTCCACTGTTGACACCAGATGAATTTGTGATAAAGAAATTATTTTCGAAGGTACTTTAGATTTTGAAATATGACTCTATTGTAAATGAAGTGACTTTATTCATTTAAAAAATTTCATAGTATGTCACTTTCAAGATTACACAACACCTGTACATACTTCTTTGTAATTTAAATATATTTGTGTGAATATAAGAGATGCGTTAGTTTAATATAGCTATGGAGACTAAAATTTTCCACTAAACGTAAATACAGTTTGAAATGGTTTAGAATTCCGTGGAAATGTTATATACGATCAGTCCTAGTGGTTCGTGGATCCATTTCAGAAATATACATTATTTAATATGTTATTAATATTATTATTGAAAACTCAACTTCGAGAACGATTATCGCTTTTGAAATCGCGGAAAACACGTGCGGTTGCTTTTGTTGTTTGACCGACACTCAACGTTTGACACCGTCCGTGAGTTATTATAATCCTGAGAGCTCCTAGACTAGTTTATTGTTCCTCCACTTGCATGTTTGAGCAGTCGATTGCCTTTATTTTCTAGGGTCTAAAACAGTCATCCGAGGTCATTCTTGCCATCCAGGACGTTTCTGGCCTTCGTACACGTCTTCTCCATAAAGAACCCGGCTCAATACATATTTATAACGGCCGTGGTCTGAGGAATATTGCATACTATTGTAATTTTTATGAGCGGCGCTAATTACACACGGACGCACAACTTCCTCATGAGCTGCCTAGTCGTCGACGACCCACGGGTTAATTAATATTAACCGACATAAAGCAGGGCTATTGTTACGAGGGCAAGCAGCTACTAGCACAGTCCACGGTAATGCCGCTTTCACCGTTAATTATATTCAATTTGAGTCTCCTTACACCGCCTAAGTGCCGGCTTCGGGACGATCTCGTACTGCAATTTATCCCAGCTTACAGGTCGGTGTTTAAATACCATTACTCACGCCAATCGCGAGAGACATAATTGACAATTACGGCACTATTTGCGAGAAGAAATGCGGCGGCCTCGCCTTAGTCTTGTTTTGAAGCATGAACCGCGTCTAATAAAAACAGGTATTTATAACTTTTGCAGCTTATTCGAGTGTTCTCTTATATGAATAAAGAACGAGGGAACACGCTGCCATAAAATTTTATATTAGGACGATCCGCGGTGAAATTGGCTTCTAGAAAGACGTTTAAATAATGCTTTGAGACTGAAAAAAATATATTTGATAACTTTATCCGAGCTAGTAAACCGTATAGTTCTCGGTGTTACGATCTTATTTGCTCTCAATGAGGTGCCATAGCGGTAAATCTTGACTTCTTTCAGATTATTGTAGGCCTTCACATTCAATTTTCAGACGAAAAATACAACGCTGATTGTTTCAAAAACTGATATTTTTATGTAAATTTGTTTTTCTTTTGAGTATAATTTTTTACGAATTTTTTTAAGTTGAAAGAAATGTAAAACAAAGTACAGACAGAATTACTGGGATGACAAGTTCGCCAAGCAAGGATTAATGTTTAATGAGAATACTGGTTTATATACGGAATAGGCGCAGATATTCAGATTTCCTGAGCGAGGCTCATCTGAATAGGTTCACAGGAATTCCTCCAGGTATTTGCGTTTCTCATAGTTGAATGTTTTATGTTTCCTGGGAAAGGTGTGAATGGAAAAGCCCTGGTTAATGAGAAATAGATGGCAATGAGCTATAAATCAGTCACACAGAGCCGTTAATTTTTTTCTTCTTTGGCGTTAAATCCCATCATGTTTGTCAGATTTTGCAAAAAACCTTTATTCTATTCTACTCACACATTGCTATTCCCTATTTCTGTTGTCCCTTGCCGTTTTCTATTCGTCTCTCTCTCTCTCTCTCTCTTTTTTTTAAAAAAACTAACTGGCTCATGTCCCATTGTTAAAATTCTTTGTTCCAGCAATATGTCCCATTAATTGAAGGCGTTTCACTATATGAAAAAATAGAATGATGTCTTCGAATAACAATCGATTTAATGAACATATTCCAGTTCTAAATACAACCTTAATTCAATTGAAGTCCCACCAAACTTTTTCCCACGCGTAATTTTATTTCAGAAACTGGACGTGAATGCGACGCAGTGATCTCGTCCTAATCTAGTAAATACTCCATAAATATAATAAATAAATCTAAAAGTTCTATTTAGACTTTTTTAATTTTGTCATAGAGTACTTTAACATTTATATTTTTTAATTTATCGTTTATAGTCGCGTCAACATAAATGTCATTAGCAACTCCACAACTACTGCTTGATTATATTACAATTGTTTCATATTATATATACTTATTATTATTATCCAAAGATAGATCGTCTAATTAGATTACATTTTGAATGCTCGTTCCCTTACTAAATTTTACAAGGTAATATCGAGCACGTCTTGCGGTGTAATTTCCCGTTAATAACGACATATAGGCATTTCCTTTATTATATCTTGTTAAAGAGTAATAAAAAAACCATATGGATTTAAATGGTAATGAATTTAGTTAACTATATTAAAATATATTAATTTTTAAATGCTTTTCTTGCGTCGGTCTTTTATAAGTTGAACCAACAATCAATTTAAAGAAAATAGAAATGAAGGAAGAAGGTAATATACATAAAACACAATGACTGAGGACAATTTCCCTTCATGATTTCAGATGGTTTGATCATAAGTATTCACATAATCTATTAGTTTCATTTCAGCTACATCAATTGACTGGTTTAAAAGGCATTCTTTTTATATACAAAATATATATTATTATATCTCCGTTCAACGAAACCCATCTATTAGTATTAGATACCTTTTTCAATATATGACGTATTCCACATAAAGACGCATTCAGAGTACTGTCGCTATAACACCAAGATTTATCTTTGATGTTAGGTTGAGAAATTCCCATGAATTAATTTCTTGTGTCCCTAGTCACTTTTAACACTCGGTACATGAAAAATCAAGGTTCATTTTCCATGGTATAATCATTCTAACCAAAATAATTAATAACTATTATTAATGTGTTGCTTCTGTGTAAATGGCGGTCAAAACGTTTCCGTTTCTTTCAATTCTCCTTCATATTTTATCGTTTTTTTTTGCTATGTATGTCGAATGAAAAATTACTATGAACTGACGTGCTACAGATTTTAAGAAATAGCTTTCTTTATAGCGGTTTTTACAATTTTCGTTTTAGTTGTGGATTTAAAAAGTTATTTATAATGAATTTGATGGAATATATTCACTCAATGGCACTTACTGCATAAGACAAAAACATTATATACATCTGTATTGTAAAGTAAATGAATTCAATGTATTATGATTATATGATAGCTGATTTAAAACTTTAATTTCTATTTATAATAAATCTTAGTTTATATATATATATATATATGTTTAATGTTTCTCATAAAATATCACATTTACCTGTTCCACATTATATAGGTTGACTTTTTATGGCAAATGACTTACAGAAAATTACAACTTCATTAGTATAAATGCCAAAAATTAAAGAAGCACCTTATTATACTATTTTTTTATCTAGGCGTCGTAATAGTTTTAGTGAAATACGATAACAGATACTAAATCTAGGTCTTTCTATAACTTTTGATTTTCATAAATCCTCAGTTGAGAAAATAGGACACTTCATTAAATGCCGGTACATAAATTATTATACTAGACAATGATGTACTAAAAATCATTATATTGATGAATCGCAATTAAATAACCGTAAAATAGAAAACAAGTAAAACACCATTATCTTAACAATATAATTAAAAGCACTTTATTAAATTTAAATTTACTTCAGTATCAAACTTTCTTTATTTTTAGATATTTCTCGTAGTTAAAAAATAATTAATAATATTGCAACACCTGAAGAATTCCAAAATGTCGGGATAAAATGAATTGTCGTTAATTCATTATTAATTCAACTAGTATAATAATATTTCTGACTTAATTGACCATGAATCATTATATTAATTTATATATTACCGGTGAATGTTTGAATGTAATTTTATTTCGATGCCTAGCCTAAAATTAGCATCTACTTTTTATATTTTAATTCTTCTACTCTAAGAAAACCTGTGGTTTGTGAATGTGTCCTTTTTAAATTATATTAGATCAAATTTTTGGGATTTTAACAATCAAAAATAAATCATGGTTAAATTTTAAAACAAATTAGTAAATTTTATGCTTTAGGAATTCTAATGGATTGTTGAAGAAATTATAAAATTTAAAATTCCATTCCGTGATACATCTTTAATATTAATTAATGCGGAAAACTTACAAATTCAAGATCAACGTTCTTATGTTTAATTTTTAAATAAAAATTTAATTGCTCTTGAATATCATTTAACGAAATCCAACATATTTATTTAAATATATTTTCTAAAGTCTATATAATATATTAACCACTCTTTAAGAGTTACCAATGATTAATTTAAAAAGTCTAAATCTTTATTAAATAAATTTTATCCTTATTAATGTAGTGGAAATAAGTTTATTCCGAAGGATTTGTTCATTAATTTAAGCAGTTAATAAAAAACTCACAATGAAGTGTTAGTAAATAATTTTTTTCTCCCAGCTAAACTTTCAAATAATAATAAATTTCATTACCCATTTTTAAATGATTTTGAACCGCAGATAAACTTATTCTTATATTCTGACCACAATATTATTAGAACTAAATTTTAAAAAATCTAATAATTCTAAGATTCTCAACAACCTTATCTGCAGTCATAAATGGATGAGGAGTAACCCGGATATAATCTTCAATAAAAAGAGGTAAAGGGGAAATATCATGGTCACTCTTGACAGATATGATTATTTCAATCATGTTGAAGCTGCATTGGCTGATATATGAGCAAGGTAACTTGGATTGTAATAATTTATTAAGTTATATTTTGAAAAGAAGTAATTACATAATTGTATCAATAGGATTTATTTAGCATTTCGTATAATTGTATCTAATATTGTCAGACCTTCCTGAGGTTCATAAACGTATATTTTCTAATAGATTTATAGGTTCATGAAGCTTGCATAATATTTCGAATTTTCTATGCTAGAAGTTCAGTTTACTCTATAGTTGTATCCATTTGAGCAGCATTTTAACGTTGTTTGACAGAACTGTTGTCGTCGATGAACATCTGTCTTCAATAAGAACCCTTGTATATGTTTACTGAACGTAAATCCGTATTCGTTTTTTTGACGTGCGAGGCCTTGTCTTACTTGAGCTTAATAGGAAGCACAGGTGTGAGATGGCCGAGGCCGTGTTCCACAAAGATGGAGGGATTCTTTTCCCCCTTCTGCCTGGCGTGCGATCTCAACGGGGGTTCCAATGTATCATTATTACACGCCTCTGACTATCCCATTAGGCCATCGATAGGAACATCCGTCTTTTGTGAGGCTGCGCTGCAACGAGCTTCATTAAAGACAAGTCGCAGAAGCTGCCGACGACGCATTAAACGGCTAAACGCCTCTCAGGGTAGCTCGTTTCATGCAAAACAGGATGATGATTTAGCTTCTGTGCTCTTCAAACTCTTTCCAAAGCTGGAGGATTCTCACACCTGACCTATGCGATGAAGACTGTTATCAGCTCCGTATCTTGTTAAGTTCTACAACTTTAGTAAGTAATAAATGTTCTCATCAACAAATGAAGATCACTAGAAACTGCAAACTAATTATTCGATTTTTCAACGTTTTTCACCCCGAAGATTCTTCCGTAGGTAATGCCACAACAAGTCGTTATTCTTGTAAAAACAAATGTCACAATGGAAAATATATATTAAATAAATAAACTATTACACACGTAAAGCCATGTGAAATGTATTTCATACGTTCCATCGCACCCCAAAAAAAATCGGATGAAGGTACCGTGAATACCAATGGAGCAGCTGTTTCAGTTCTTCAACGAAATAATTACAAATGCTGTATGAGTGACGGACTCTAAAAATATATTTATCCCCTCTTAAATATTTTATATTATCATGGATAAATTGAGAACGTTTTCAGGTAATTTCTGTGCCAATAAATAATGGTGTTATTCTTAATGAAATATTTCTCCACGCCAGTCCTTTAATTTATTACACTCTGAAGGATAAGAAAGAAACGTTGTACGATTAAAACGTGACTGAAAAGGTTTGTTGGAAATTTAAATTACTGTGCAAGGTAAAATATCGATCATTGGGTAGGTGCACTGTGGGGGATAAAATAATAAAAAAGTATTTTAAATTTGTGAGGAGTTTGAAAGCCCAAGGTTAGTATTAAGATTTTATATCAAATATGTCACGAAAGAAATGAGGGAATTTATATAATATCGTGATTAAATTATTATACTTCTTTTGCAGCTCTACAGCCCTGGATAGGTTTTGTAATGAATTGTAATTCGGTTCATTTCACGGACTTATACTTTTTACTTACAAATTTGTGGTTTCTCTACTTTGAACTGGTTATTCTGGTCATATCTAACATGAAATAATCGGAGAATATTTTTACAGTTGTGTCTTAACGCTTTTTTGTTTTGCTTAAAGCAAAAAATAATAACGCTAAAATCAACCATTATGCAGATAAACTTAAAAAAGAGAAACTTAAACTGAGCAAATTTTAATTAAAAAAATGACGGACGTTTCGACTCAGATTAGTGCCTTTTTTATAACGATGAATAAGTTAAGACTGGAAATTGAACAAGGAACTAAAATAAAAAATAAATATATAATAGCCAAAAGACTTAATATTTTTACGTCCGTTAATTTTAAAAATAATGCAGTTTTTCGACCAATATAAAATATTGTCTGATATTGGTCGAAAAACTGCATTATTATTAACAGTATTTGTATGATATTTACTATACAGCGTTTCAGAATTTAATCTTTTCCTGTAGTGTGGTTGTCCACATCGAATCAGAGATATTAAATTTCATACAATGTTTGCTGATTGGACTATGTTTACAAGTTGACAGTTTCAAATTATATTTATGTTCTTTAATCTTAGTATATAAAATTCTTTTTGTTCGGCCGATATAATAAAAGTCACAATTTGAACACTTAATTTTATAAACAACATTGGTAGTGGAAAACTTATTAATAGGATCATTGTGTCTTTTTATTAAATATAAGATAGAAGATTTAGACGTAATTTATTTGTTAATTTCTTTGTAGAATTTAATACCAGTTATTAGGTTATTTTATATCTCCGAATATTTCAAAACGTAAAGAATTTACAGTTAACTGTTAAAGTTAGACGTATGAAGAAATATTCTCCAATATTTGGCGAGAGATTTATAAGCCTTCTCCTATGAAGTGCGTTTGCACCACACGAAATTTAAGCGGGTAATATTATGCCAATAATATTAACTGAATTTACCAGATAAACAGATTTTACAACATTTCCTAAAAAATAAAATTGCAATCAGACATAGAAATACAGGTGCTACGCACATAAATAAACGTAATGCATTCTCCCTTCCCTTTGTTTTGATAGGAATCCTGAAATATCCTTCCCTTTCCTGTCCTTCAATCGAGTGGAATGAATGTTACATGATCAACCCCTGGGCCGAAGATCACGAAATGTAAAGGTTAGACCGCATGTTGCCAGTTCTCTTCTGTAAGAATTTGCTTCGACCCCAAACAAAGATTACAAACACGTGATTTTGAGATATTTCCACAAATCGTGAAAAAAAAATTTCGTGTTCTGCATTTTAGGGGTTGGAGGGATGTTTTAAAACTTACGGTTTTAGTCTATTCAAATCTCTTATCTGTTGTTTTAAAGTCACGAAGAATTTTGTAATTGAGGCCATGTATGAAAGCATCTGTTTCCACAGAGATTCTTAATTTATGGAGACAAGAAATTGCCATGTTAATTTGAAACCTTTGCGAAGACAATTCCTTCCTCGTTTCAAAGTTTCCGAAACATATATTATGCAATACCCAATTTTTTTTTTCATTTCTCGTTCAGTGCTAACTTCTATATTAAAGACTGAATTTTAACAAGACAAATAAATCTATATTTCTTTCACACACACACACACACAATTGTTATTTTACTACACATGACTCATAAATGACCAGTTTTTATCTTCAGAAATAAGATTTTAACTAATATAGTAATTATTTCCAACTACTTTCGAATTTTTAATTGATATAGATTTATTCATTCTCGAAGGACATTTAACGTGTCTGTGTATGAATAAATTACAAACTGACAGAAAATACCATCAGGATATTCGTAAATGTACAGATGCAGGTTTAATTAATTTTATTAATAGGATTTATATTTTTCTGTGATTTGAAAGTCGGTTTTTATCAAAATTGGCATTGTTATAATGACAATTATGCGTAATCAAATTAACTGTAAGTTTGATAACTAAGTTTTAAAAAATACTAATAAGATATATCTTTATTTTTTATATTATTTCCACCATCCTTTATAAAAAGGTTATGCAGGAACTTGAAGTATATTGACAGATGCTCGCAAAAAAAAAGGCGTTGCATGTTATGGAAAACTTTCGTAATTGAACTATTGGGACTTGACGCGTACTAGATATCGTGCAAAATCATTCATAAAATAAAAATATGGTGCAAGTGGAATTATTCAATTCTGAACAGGTTTGTACATTAAAATAATTGTTTGTAAGGGGGCACTATTATTTGGAATCCTAACTTTTTTAATAATAAGGCCAGAAATATTCAATTATTTTATTATCTAAGAAAAACCAACAGTCAACTCTTGTCAGATTTACTAAATAATGTAAATAGTTTTTTTTATTTTCTTCCTTGGGAGTATTTTTTAATACGTGAGTTATTTAACTTTTATTATAAAGTCATGGTTAATCACACTGTTAAATTAATATAAAATCAGTACACCTATAATCTCACTTGCAGTTATTACTGTTTCTGTTTAACAAGGGGGATGTTAATGTATTTTTGTTTCCATGTCGTTGACGACAGCATAGTTTGTGACGTGCTGCGTACCTGTTTGCCCTGTTCCAACAGTTTCGAACGTCAACTGCTACTGAGCGTGAACCACTTCTCTTACAAATGATTTATAAACACAGCCGACACGGTCATTAAATTCGTGAAAGGCGCAAGAGAGCCGGGTTTCCGGTATAAAGCCGATATTTAAATGGGTGAGCCCCATAAAGTGCGTCCGAGATGGCATCACTGAAACCCTGCACTCTCGGCTACCGAGACGAGCCCGATATTTGATTTTATCCTCCCACGGCGTTTTTGTAGCCTGCCCCGTATAATCCCTCCAGGACCTTGAATTTAAATCATCACTACCTAAAAAAAAAAAAGTAGAGTTCCTTCTCCGAGTGCAGGTCTGAGCCCTTTGCCGGTTGCCGGTGGCTCATTTCCTAAATGTGTATCTTTCGTCTATAAATACTGACAGTCGGACATGAAAGGGGCCGTTCCCGTTAGGATATTTTCGTACGTGTCCTCAAGGCTGAACGGATGCAAGGGCCAAGTTAGAATAGGGTCATGCAAACGTCAATAAATGAATCCGATTTACTATAATTAATGAATATTTATCAACTGATTAGCTTCTGGAGCGTCTTCCCTTAGGGGTTTCCAAACTTTTCTAGATAGCGGTTCCTCTTTTGGTAATCTAAAAAACGTCTCCATAACACAGCGAATAAATGGCTATTTTTCTTGTAGATTAGATTAGATTAGATTTATTAGTTGCATTAGTCCTCTACTGAGGAAGCTATATTGATATTGATTACAAATATTATGAGTAGAATAACATGTACATGAATACAATAGATACTTAGGACTATACATAAATAGATATTATTTAATGTAAAAAATGTCGGGGGTTTCGACGCATATTAGTGTCTTTTTTTATAACGATGAATAACTTAAGACTGGAAATTGAACAAGGAACTAAAATAAAAAATAAATATTTAATAGCCAAAAGACCTAATATAAAACATTATATAACTTTTTGAACAATTGAAAAGTGTATTTTAAAATACACGAAATCGGACCGATTCTAAATTAATTATATATATATATATATATATATACAGGTTTTAATGTTTCTCATTTACCTGTTCCACATTGTATAGTTTGACGTTTTATGGCAAATGACTTACAGAAAATTACAACTCATTAGTATAAAATCCAAAAATTAAAGAAGCACCTTTTTGTGCTATTTTTCTATGTAGGCATCGTAATAGTTTTAGTGAAATACGATAACAGATTATTATTAAATTTTAAAATGCACGAAATTGGACCGATTCTAAATTAAAAGAATTTTTTAGCACGTTACAAACAATAACCGTTATATAAATAATAAAACTTATATGTAAATTAATGATAAGATATATTTGTAAGATCAACTTCATTTCACAAGTAGCACTAAATTTCGCAAGTAAAATTAAACTTTTATAAATACCAGATGATATAATATTCAAAATGTCGTCTCGGGAATGATTTAACTGTCAGCTCTTCTCAGAGACTGGAAACCTCGTGCGATCGACATGAAATAAACAATTGTGAAATATCACTTGTACATACAAACAATAGAAACTTAAATTATTTTTCTAAGGAACTAATGTGAGTTAGGCTGAGGCCGATTTACAAATTAATTACCACAGTAATACGCGCCGTTAGTCAGCAGAGTTTTGAATTTCTTAATAAATACGTTGTAACTGCTTTAGATGCTAAGAGGACGACAATTAAATAGCTTTATTCCTCAATAATGCATAGTTTTTTTTAAAAAAGTGACAGATGAAGTTTGTCTGTCCGTAAAGTCGAGCGGCTTCTGCTATAATTGTGAAATTTCCCCGTTGGTCACAAATACATTTACATTTCGTTTGTCGAATTTTAGAGTTTCCTAAAAGGAATGTAGTAGGTAACGTTAACATTCCAAGTGCTTTGACAAGAGGCCTACAACTTTCGCAATCATTTTTGCCACACAGTATTAGGATCACACGTTTCTGTAGTTTAAAATAGACGTCATTCCAGTATGAATATGAAATATTCTAGCTGATTGCCCGTCTGTAATATTGGGTGAAATTATTGTGCAAATTTACAAGGGATAAATTCATAATATACTGTATTTACAGTTAAAGTTTCTCTTGTTACATCAATAATCGAAGGGAGTAACAGACGGAACGAAGTTTTAGTGGCCAAATTTTGTATTATGTGTTTATTTTTATTTATAGAATAGATAAGGGGAAGTTTCCCGAGTATTTAAACATTTTTATAAAAAGAAAATTAGATGTCCGTATTCATAACACCAGGGAAAAGGAAAATTTTTATTGAGCATCTGAATCTACGAAGTACTATAAACACGATGTTTGATAGTGTGTTAGTATTATATAATGAGTTGCCTGTAAAGAATACGAAGAAAATAAATGTATTTTAAATTAATATTACAGACATAAAATAGTAATAGGTAAGTACGTGTATTATAGCATATGTAATTAACTTTAAGCCTAATGTCCAAATAAATAAAATAACCTTTTTTTTTTCACTGAACCAGATATTTAATGACTTTATTTTGAAGCGTTTTTTTATTACTCAGCTCCTGTCAACGGTGTAAAGAACTGATTTTTAAGGGTTATATGGAATCTGGAAGGTCATTTCTGTGAGTAAGAACAAGCATAGGTCCTAAAATTGACCCCTGTGGGACCACTAAAGTTTATTTAACCGTGCTGTGCGAATTATATGGGTTGCACTTAATATGCGACTCATAGTACGTACTGACAAACAAAGAATAGTGCGCTCGCCACAAACTGTAGAATATGACGCTATATAATAACGGAATCAGGGACTTTTATATATTTTGTAGCCACTTTTAATAATAAATTTTACCTTGGATTAAGGGAAACCCTGCACTGTGTCAAAAAGTTACTACTGGATAAAATTTCAAAGAAGTTTCGCTTACGTGAACGATTATGGAGAACGGTACAGTGTGATTACAGTCTGAATAGAAAACTAAATAAAGCAAGAAATCTTTTGTGGGTACGTAGGAACCGGGTGAGACTTTGCCAATTATACAGTTACCTGAGAGTTTTCTGGAGTGTCTACGGTTGTATAAAAATGCCTTGTACAAACGTTCTGTAGAAAAAATAGTGTCTGATTGCAGTTAAACGTCGATTATCCTTTTGTTCCTTTAAATTTATACTTTTATAATTTTCATTACAGAAGCAGACATTAATAATTTAATAAATAAATCAACAATGCAGTCATTTTGTCAGAAAAAGGTTATAATTAATTAAAATAACAAAAACTACGTTTCGTACACAATCTTTAGGACTTCTTTCGGTAAACAGGTAATGTGTAGTTTTTAAATCAGAAGACATATTAATTTAGAGTCATAGACTGCGTCTTATAGTAGTTAAAACCGATATTAGAAGAAGTAGCAAATTCCAGTTACAACCGTAATAAATAAACAATTCCGCCAGTATGTCAGAAAAAAATTATTAATTAATTAAACCAAAAATCAGGTTCATACGACGTTTCGTCCTTAATTTTGGGACTTCAGGTAATGTGCAGTTTTAAAATATGAAAACACAAGAATATAGATTTATGACATTTAAAACAATTATTAGAAGAAATAACAATTTCAATTACAACCGTCATAGGACGTAGTACATAACTCTAAATGCATACGTCTTCCAGTTTCAAAAATTTACCTGACTTGTTTATCTGAAGAAGTCCCAAAATTGTGGACGAAACGTAGTATGAACCTATTTAATTGATTAATAAAATTTTTAGACATACTGGATGCATATTTTATTTATTTATCAACTAATAACTGTCAGATTATATTACGTATTAAAAATGAATTTTTATTTTGCCTGTAAATATTGAAAAGGTGTACCTGGGACAGAAGTTAAACATATATACATACATATCCACGAAATCGGTCGGTTAACCACTGAAATTTGTTGTATGAGAAGCTATTTCGTGAGTCAGAATGGCTGGGATAATTTTTGGAGCAAAATCAGGATATCTGGAGAGAAGTTCGCGAAACTTTCCTCCACGTAATTAATTTTATAGCCTGAAAATATGTAGGACTCAACAAATGCAATGGTCGGGAGTTGGATTTTTCATTTATTATTATTTCATATATGATTTTTAAGTAACTTTGCAGTGATTCTATTATCTTAATTACACTTTGACCGTTTTATAATTGTAACTATCTCAGAGCCTTGTCTAAATATTCATGAATAATCCAAAAGTGTTGGACAAAGTAAACGCTTGTTTAAAATAATATATATTTAATTTAACGAGAGTAACATAATTGCCGAAAGTTTTGTTCTCTAGGTTATCATTTGTATCAGGGAGTGTAAAAGTTCAAACGTTTCCTAAATACATTCCTCAAATTTTTTCTTATATTTAACATTAGTTTAAGCCTTAAGGTACTGATTTGAACTCAAGTCAGGAAGAAAAATATATATAAATTTACGCCTGCTTTGAAAATTAATAGTAAGAAAAATAGTAAAATACAGACAGAGGAAGTGATGATAGAAATACCACACATCGTTTCTACCTGAATAAAGGAACAATGATTCCAGAAACGTTGTCCGTATTTGGCTATCTTTCTTAATATAAAATTATATATATTATTACTTCTTATTTTCTGTTCTATGTTGAATATCATTAAATTCCCTCAAATGAGATTGCGTGTTCAAATTGTTTTTAATTTTCTCTCTCATTATGTAAAAGAGTGGAAAAATTTCTCGAAATATTTCTGTTTTCTTTTATTCCTGAGTATATTGTCTTTCATTTCCTGCTACAGCCTAGAATTTATATTGAAAAACTGTGATAATTATTAACTGATGGATTTTATTTTATACTTATATATATATATATATATATATATATTAATTAACGCAATTTACTATGAAAAAGACGCTTGAAAATGTCAAGTTGACATGCTCAATTAAATTCTGCAGAATCAAAGGATTTTGTGTTGATTAACGAGTTGCAGTCTCTACATGTAAATGGATAAGAATGAAAAATTATTTATGCACCAGAATTTACTAAACGTGAAACCAAGTAATAATATCAAGAAAGACTTCTTGGGTTCCACACGAGCTGTTTCGGCAACACCGACGTTTCGACAGCTCCCATTTCTACCTTCCAGCCTCAGATAATATCGTAAACTGTAGTAATTAATTCTCATCACTAGGTATAAAATACGAAGTTCTGCCAAAACATTCTATAAAGACGCGAATAAAATAAAATCCTGTGGAACGTCCCATACAGTAAGTCCTCATTAGATGACGGTCATCCAGAACCATAGTCCGAAAACAATCGACGAGGTTGTTGACGGGCGTTATCAACGTTCTGCCAACTTTAAATCCATTAAACCAGTGGTAAGTTTCTTTGTGGCATTCTGCATCGTCTCTAAATGCTTGCTTCAATATCTGAGGTGTCCCTACACCGCATTGGAAACAAAACGGTAAGCAGACACGTTTATCTGTGAAAGTCCATTTCGCAAATCAGACAACGAAAATTAAAACGCAATAAATGTTCCAAACATCTCATCGCAACCAGCACAAATGTCCCAGACACATTGGTTCACCAAACATGTATGAAGTACCATTTGGAATCGTTTAGTTGTGTTGGAAATATTTAACGAGCTTTACAGAAATTCATAGAATTTTTTGTTAGGAATTAACAAATTTTGATAGGATAGCACGTAGCGCTAAAAAATGAATATACGTCATTAATACGGCCGTGACAAAATCCAATTACAATAATTAGTTTGTGAAAAACACTATTATATATATATATATATTAAAAATTTTTATTTATTCACAGAAATTTAAAACATTATATTCAACAAACAATTTCAATTAAATTCAGTAATCTAAAGATTTTTTAAGAAAACAAATTTTTACAAATAATGATAATTTTTAATGTATAACTAAAATTTATAGTGTTACTTACAATTTATTCAATTAAAAATTTAGATTAGATTTATAACGTGCGGTTTGTTCACACGTTTCGGCCTTAATGACTGATTTACACAATCATCTTGAAAAAATATAATAATATATAAATAAATAAGAAGACGGCTTTGAATCAGAAAAGTAGTTATAATGTTCATTAATATAAAATATTAATTTCACGAAAGTTCGTCCTCTTTTGGAATTTAATCACATTTGACAGTTTTTAATAATTTTGTATGCAATTATTAAAAGTTATCTAAATTTATGAGGTCCCAAAAGACGACGAAACGTCTCGAAATTAATATATTTCGTTAATAGAAATGCAATGCAGGCAATATGACATAAAAATTTATTAAACAATTAATCAAAAAAATCAAAAACATTTAATAATTTTTTTGAGAAATGGTAAAATTTTGGATACAACAATCATCATAGGACGCAGAATTCAAAGCTGTCGGTATAAATTATATTTTAACGGAAATTAATTCAAATCTGTAGATTTCTATTACTCATTTAACTATGTTTTGGTCAATTTAAATTTCTAATTTATCACATAATTTTTGCTATTGAGGTATTTTGCCTGGTTACCTGAAATCCTGGACGAATCGTTGTACTTTGGGATTAATTAATTAATTTTTCTGACATATTGCCTGTGTTTCTTATTTATTTATTAAAAGATAATTTTCAGATTTTATCAAATATTAAATAAACATAATTATTTTTAAATTTTTCTTGGTTGAGGACCAGGTTCAGATTTATGAAGACACAGGTAGAGAATGACCGCAGAAACGTCAACATCCAGAAATTTGTACTTGGTGCTTAACCGCGATTTTTTTAATAATTATGTTTATTTAATAATTGATACAATCTGATAATTTACACCGTGAAAGCTTACATTCATTAATAAACATAATTACTTTTCTGACTCAAGAGCTTTTTTAATTTCTTAATTATTATCACAACTGCTAATGAGTATTATTGTATTTTAAAATAAGAATGGAAATGAAAAGTTTATATAATAATTGTTAATAATTAGTTTCGACACACGAATCATGGGAAAGAGTGAGTTTAAGCCGATTATTGGTATGATTGAATAAATTGATTGAATGGTTAAGATTGAATAAATTTAGTACTTCAAATGTCCACGTTGCATCAGTTCATTTAGTTTCATATAATTTTTCATGATCTGTGAAAGAAGAGAATTGAAGTTATTTTTTAAATACCAGCTCTTTTTTTAATATTTTTTTAGGGCAACAGGCTACATGAGGGTAATCCACGTTGGGCAACTCCCCTTTAATAGCATAGGAAGGGATTGGAAAGGGGGGATGCGGAAGGGTAGAGGAAGGTAGCCAAGGGTTAACTAGTGCCCCCGGGCTATATTTTAAGGATCCTACCCGGCATTCGCCTAAAGAAATGCAGGGAAAACCCTAGAAAAACCTGCATTAGGTAGGTGATACAAGTGCTGATGTGGAGAATTATATTTCTCGTTAGAAGTACGAGAAAAGTATTAAATCCTTTAACGACCTCGTACGTGTATTCAATTGAAGAAGTTTCAATTATTATAGAGTCTAGAGGATGGCAGATAACCGGATGTATTTTTTTTTCGGTGTGGATTGAAGGCCCAAGGAACTTAATGGGATTTGACGAACTCAATAATTTTTTAATTATTATTTTTGCTACTTGTATGTTTATGTGAAGAGTTATCTTTGCTCTTCGATTATTTTTAAAAACCAGTTTATTTAATGTCCTTAAATTTAAGTTACACTTTATTTTGATATTATGATACTTTCACCAGAATATTTCGGCAATGATCTTATTATTCTTAATAAATGCTATTTTTGATAGCTGGCTGGTTTAACTTGATGGTAGTATTATACCTAAATCATATGTGTGTAGAGAAGCAGACTCTCGTGCTTACTCAGTACAACAAATGCTTTAAGGGTCGTGTTGCAGTTGTACTAAGTGTAAAATTGTGGGAAGAAAGTTTGAGGTGTGAGTTCATTGAATCATGCAGGCATCTTCTGTCTGGGAGGTGATAAAAAACCTTGCCGGAAACCACTGGTATCCTGCATTGCCTGAAAAGTAGTTCCGGCCGACGACCTTGAACGAGTTCGAGCCGTTACAAACATTCTCATGTAAACATCTTCTTATCAGATCAGTTGCACAAGAACCAATAATAGAGGATTTCACTAAATACGGCGTCGCCAACGTGATAAGCTGTTCGATACAGTTCTTTTTTGCGCATCACAACTCATGGGAGTTTCCGATATGATGCTTTATTCTTAATCCTGGATGTGTACAACAATTACACTATGTAACCGGGCCACTCCAAGCCAAGTGGTCCAGCACTAGTTCCCGCACCATCTCAGAAAAGAATAAAAATTGTTCGCGCATTCCTTGATGTTTCAGTTCAAAAATATATATTTCTTAATATTTAGTTTATTGTCACATCATCCCACGTGGTTTTTGTGTTTTAGTTCAAAAAAAAATATTTTTAATATTTAGTTTATTGTCACATCAAACCACATGGTTTTTATGTTTTAGTTCTATAATATATGTATTTTTAATATTTAGTTTATTGTCACATCATCCCACGTGGTTTTTGTGTTTTAATAAAAAATATATATTTTTTAATAGTTAGTTTATTGTCACATCATCCCACGTGGTTTTTGTGTTTTACTTCAAAAATATATATTTTTTAATATTTAGTTTATTGTCACAACATCCCACGTGGTTTTTGTGTTTTAGTTCAAAAATATATATTTTTTAATATTTAGTTTATTGTCACATCATCCCACGTGGTTTTTGTGTTTTAGTTAAAATATATATTAGTTTATTGTCACATCATCCCACGTGGTTTTTGTGTTTTAGTTAAAAAATATATATTTATTAATATTCAGTTTATTGTCACATCATCCCACGTGGTTTTTATGTTTTAGTTCAAAAATATATATTTTTTAATATTTAGTTTATTGTCACATCATCCCACGTGGTTTTTATGTTTTAGTTCAAAAATATATATTTTTTAATATTTAGTTTATTGTCACATCATCCCACATGGTTTTTATGTTTTAGTTCTATATATTTATTTTTAATATTTAGTTTATTGTCACATCATCCCACGTGGTTTTTATGTTTTAGTTCAAAAATATATATTTTTTAATATTTAGTTTATTGCCACATCATCCCACATGGTTTTTATGTTTTAGTTCTATAATATATTTATTTTTAATATTTAGTTTATTGTCACATCATCCTACGTGGTTTTTATGTTTTAGTTCAAAATTATATGTATTTTTAATATTTAGTTTATTGTCACATCATCCTACGTGGTTTTTATGTTTTAGTTCAAAAATATATATTTTTTAATATTTAGTTTATTGTCACAAGTCCCTCAAATAATGTATGATTGAGTTCATATATTGGGGATCGTTGAGGTATTACTTGTAGCCGTCTGAGATTCCGTAGTCTCTTCTCAAAAATAATTTTGTTTAACTTTTATTTATCAAAGATGGCGGCCATTTTTTTGTACACCGCGTGCTGTTTTTCGCATTTGGAGGAACCTACGAATTTTGAAATTACCCAGCAATGTTCTCCTTTCCTTTTCATGTAAGCTGCATCGTGTTTAGTAAACTCTGACCTATAAATCAAACTTATTTTTACTTACCTAATAAAGGAAGCCTGCGAGAGAATTCTTCCCAGAGAGCACTGGCGGAGGCTACCATTGGGGATGCTTCCACATCTCTCTCGTTTTTTGAACTAAGGTTCCCACATGCCGAGGTCCCTTGGCCTGTTTTGAGAGGTGTATGTTCCGGGGTCTCAGACCTTGGGCATACGGTAAGAGTTGTCGGCTATTCCTATTGGAATAGTCGGTCAGCTGCCTCCTAAACTGGTCAAGGCACGGAGAGGGGAAAGCTGTGTCCCCACAGCAAACTCCTCTCCCGCTATCGGAAGGGCGTGGAACAAGTACAAATGCCCCAGGTTTTTCTAGGGTTTTCCCTGCATCACTTTTAGGCGAATTGCCGGGTAGGATCCTTAAACCATAGCCTTGGGGCCCTAGTTAACCCTTGGCTACCTTCCTCTATCCTTCCACATCCCCCCTTTCAAATCCCTTCCTATGTTATTAAAGGGGAGTTGCTACTATGTGGATTACCCTCATGGAGCCTGTTACCCTAAAAAAACTTACCTAATATTATTTTTTTCATTTAGTTTGAGTAAAACCAAGTTTTCGGTTGCAAATGAAGGCACTTCAATTTTTGTAGGATTATTTATCCAAGGAGAAACTGTTTGTGAGCATTGCGCTCTCACATAATACTTTAGTTACTACATATGAACCATAGAAACGGTTAGCTGACTTACTCTTTACAAATTACACAATTTTTTTAAAAATTAATTTTTTGCAAGTGTTTGAGTGGCAATATCTCTGTTGGAGGACCAGTTGGGATTCACCTCTAAGTTGGTATAAAAAATAGTTAAATATAGAAAAAATGCTTGATTTACACAGGTATAATACTTGAATTATTTAAATCAAAAATATATTCTCCTGGAAGTCTCTCGTGTGTCCGGACGTACTTTTTATATAACACCGAAAGTTTGTGAATAAATATCAGGACTGTTAAATCAATATTTAAAAAAATATAGGTGGGAAGACATTTTACAGTTGTCAATCAACAAGTTTTAGTTCAGTGCTAAAGTAATTCAGGGAAATAATTTATTTCATTTTACCTCATAGTTATAATGGTGTTTTTTAAGAGGTTTTTTATTTAGCATCCGAGGAAAGGATCAAAGTTTCCAGAAGCGATGTGTGATAATAATATCATCACTTCACAGTATTTGGCTATTTTATCTTATTATTAATTTTCAAAACAGACTTGTTATATTTCCATTTTTGTATTTCATTACGATTATTGAAATTAACATTATATAATAGTGCAATGATATTTATCATACATAATAGTTTCCTTAGCATTTTTTGCTATATTTTACAATTTTTCATACGAACTTTGACTTGTATCCCAAAGATGAAATCCAGATTTTTAAATTGTCCCCCGACAGAGATATTTCAACTCTAACTTTGAAAAAAATTGAAATATACCGCTTTTAAAATTATGCAATTTGTTAAGGTTACGTCAGTCACCGTTGATACTTTATATAAACTAACTACTCTATTATCTGTAAAAGCACAACAATATTGGGTTCCTGCTTGAAGAAGTTGGCCTACGAATTTGAATTTGAATTTGCAATCGATAAATTTCTGTTTCGCTGACGACATGAAAAATAATACTAGGTAAGTAAACGGAGCTTCATTTATAGGCCTGAATTTACTGAACACGATGGAGTTTATTTTTAAAGGATAGGATAACCCATTTCAGAATAATTGAGGTAATTCGTCGATACCTGCAAACGCGAAAAACAGCATGCGGTCTACAAGAAAAATGGCCGCCATTTTTGAGCCGGACACAGTAAAAATTAAACAAAATTTGGACATACCAAAAAATAAGGGAAAGCACCAAAAAATTATGAAAATTTTTTCTGATACGATGTGGGAACCTATTAGATTTTTTTCTGGACATGTTGGTATGGATTGAACCAACTGGGAACGATAACGACTGTATATCAGTTACATAACAGCGAGCTCAACACCGGATCAAAAAATTCTGCGGTCATGATGATTCCATAAAGAAATACAGTTCCACGCAAAGAACTTTGGAAATTAGATGATATAGATCCCGAATCCAAATGCTCATGGAGTCAATAAGACTGGAGGGCGACCACACGGATGTAAGATATGTTTTCTTTTACTAACGCAATGTTGAAAGAAAACCGATGTGCTCCGTCAAGAAATTACATCTTCAATTTTAAGATCACGACAGAAATTTGTCATAAATAAACTCAGCGACATCCATAACCACGATTTGACTCGAGTCTTGGTTGTTTTCGCGTTATGTTTCTTGTAAGCACCCCCACCCCTAAGCGTGCTCCCCTCCTATACCGAAAGGGGTTGAAGTTATACAACACTAACAAATAGGTAGAAATACTATCAATATAATTACATATAAACAAACAAACACTCTGTTTTAATAATCAAAACGATAGCCAATTACAGACAAAATAAGACAACAGCTTTTGAGTTTTGTCAACTGACGAGTGCAGTTGTGTCACTCTAGGCTCCTCTTAGAACCTGAAGAAACGGACAGGGATCCTAGAAACGTGTGGTATTTATATTCTCATTTTATTTGTCTATCATTTTGATTATTAATTTTCAATCAGACGTAAAGTTTTTCATTTAAACACTCTGTTTTATTTATTATAGTTAGGAATGATTCAGTATAGATACAATAATTTTTGGCACACAATTTTGTTTACTGTTAAACAGCAAATCTATTGTGGTTTTCAAAGGATGGCTAGCATTTTGATTCCACAACAAGTCCGGTTCTGTTAAACTCTCTCCATCACATCTGGTGACTCTTCAATCAGTCGTCCAGAAGAATTTCCTATGTTTCTACAGGCGTCTCGTGAATCAATTAAAACAAAAGACCCCACAGAAAAAAAACCAACAGAGCCAAATTCTGTGATCGTGAAGGCCACTTCGGACAATCCATCTTTGGTCCGATCGCGTGTCATCGACGACCACTAGATTTGATCCAAGGTGTAATACCTATGTATAATGTATTTAGAAATACTCTTTCCGTTGCCTGCCTGTCAGGTCGACTGCATTTATCGAGAAAGCTATTTCTTAGTATTTATGTAACGACTGAAACGTAAACTTAAAGCATTTCCTCTTTCACCATATTATTATTTTCTTACAACAGATAATTTGTGGCAAATTCGTACTTTCGCTTCGGGCGATCTGACTGTAATAGGCAGGAAATTGTGCCAAAGTCTGCAAGGGAATAATGCTTTATTACGCCATAGTTGTTACGGATGGAATATCAATAGACTTTTATTTTGTAAGAGAACGTTGGCAATCATTTCTTTGTGTCTCCTTGGGACATTTTTTCGTCGTAATTGTGGCTACTAGAAACACTGATCCGCTAAATATGCGTACATTTTGTAAGCAAAGGTTATCAGGATTAAAAAAATCAGCCATCTATGTAACCTACAT
This sequence comes from Zhengitettix transpicula, assembly GCA_037074705.1. Classification (NCBI taxonomy): domain Eukaryota; kingdom Metazoa; phylum Arthropoda; class Insecta; order Orthoptera; family Tetrigidae; genus Zhengitettix; species Zhengitettix transpicula. The sequence goes on along the minus strand of CM073594.1, from coordinate 77,564,622 downwards.
GGATGTTAATATCATATCGTACATTGGTGAATTATGTTCGAGTTGTTACGAAAAAAAACTATTTCAGTGACTAGGACAGGGGAATACAGGTTATTTTATTATTTTTTTTTGGTGTAGATAGGCTATGTATAGGGTAATCCACATAGTGGCAACTCCCCTCTTATGGCATAGGAAAGGGATTTGAAAGGGGGGATGCGGTAGGGTGTAGGAAGGTAGCCAAGGGTTACTAGGGCCCCCGGGCTATATTTTAAGGATCCTACCCGGCATTCGCCTAAAAGAAATGCAGGACAAACCCTATAAAAAACCTGCATCGGGTAGGTGGGGCATTTGGTACTTGTCCCACGCCCTTCCGATGACGGGAGAGGGGTTTGCTGTGGGGACGCAGCTTACCCCTATTCATTTTAAATTCTGTTTGTACACATTCAGCTGAGGAAAATTACGAAAACGATGAAAGACAGTCAATCGAAATAAAATATAAGTTTTATCTGTACTTGACATAAACTTAAATAATTTAATTTTAACTTCATGCTTCCTGAAGATAGAAACCGATTGTGGCTATTTAATATTGTCATCTGTCAATTAAAAAATTAATACTCTAAATTCAGTCGGTAAGTTAAATTTTTTTTCGGAGCATGAAATTACTGGTCAAGAACATCACTGATATAAAGTGGAGAGGATAATTGTATTAGGTAGTCAGGAAGTAACAAAAAGCACTTGTACTGGAACTGGAACAAAGACTTATAATATACGCGTTATTACTTAGAAATAGCATACACCGTAGAAGACTTTGTGACAAAGTAACGCTTTGCACAATTATTTCAACCCAATATTACAGTCGGGCACTCAGAATATTTCAAATTCATACTGGAATGACGTAAAATACAGCGACCTAATTATGCATATTGTTAATGTTTCTTTTACATGAAATTAAGTCTTTGTTGTGTTAGGTCTATAGTCTGTTTTAAATTAGAAGACCGATAGTGGTTAGTTCCCGCGAGGGGTGTGACCTTGAATCAACCAACAACAACGCTTATATTAAGCAGCGTTGCTGAACAATAGCGGTGTTATTCTACTGTTTTCATTGGACTGTATAAGCCGTGCGTCGTTACGTTGAATCAGTGCCGGTTCTTCGATGCGGACACCCTAGGAGACTTCTAGTTTAAGACGGACTATAGTTTAAAAATCCAGAAGTATTGTAGGTATTCAATAAATTTGAAAGACACTGGTGTACAATATCACCCTTAATTTTCTTCAAATTGTGCCTTCTGCGAATTGGAAAAATTAATTATTTTATACACATAAGAGAAGCGAATCATTTATATATGTTTGTTATAGCAACATTCATACAGATAAAGGACGGAATGAGACAAATCAGTACAGGAAATATTACTTATTGCTTTAGTATTGGCATTCATAAACTCCAAAATCATTGCTAATTTAAGTATAATATGGTGTTCGGGGGCCATTATGTAATCCGTGCAGGAAAAGCTCGCAGCCTTGAACACTTGAGAGTTAGTAGGCGTGAACCCCAGACGTTACTGTTAATTCCGAGCTAATTTTTGTTGACAAATGCCTGTCTAAGTGCGCAGTGAGAACGCCTGGGCGATTTGTAACGGATCTGCGACTAATTTACCGCACGGGTGATCAGGTCCCCTCCCCGGACTCTTAATTAGAAACCGAGGCTACTGTGTACACGGGACAAACAAAATTTACCTTGCGAAGGGATAAAAAGAGTCCCGGTTCTTTGAATACGCTAGGGTATTTACGATCTTACATTTTACCGACTTGCCAATAATTTCATATTTGGAGGACACCTCGTGAAAAATTTAATGAGCATCTCTGGCTTATTATTTATGTACAAACGAATAATCTGTACAATACTGCTACCAAAATATCCTATTACTGAAATTTAATCACATTCGATTCCACGCGAAGAGTTGCTCAGAGAAGTTAGACTTTGTTTCTAAATTAGGTGTAAGATAAATATGGTACTAAAGATGATAGTCATTATTTTTCCAAACAGGAATTTGTTCGGTTTCTGGATTTTTGGCAGTTATTTGAAGGAAATTATTGTAATTAAGAATGCATACTTATAGCATACAATAAAGGCCAAACGTGTCATAGAAGCGTCACGGGGATAAAAAGAGCAGCTATGCGTTACAGAGGCCACCGATCTCATACTAGACATCTGGATTGGATTTAATTATAAATTATTATATTTTCTAACAATGTCATACACATCGTGCTCTAATCAAAATCAGAAATTATAATATTTTAATCAGAATGCAGTAAACCCGTTAACTTAATACGCAAAAATTCAGACAGTGCTTTCACTAATCTCAAGTATTAATGGTAATATTTCGCAAACAAACCTCTAATTTGCATATCATTAATGAAATTTAGTCTTCGTCGTGGAAACCGACATAAATATAATAAGATCAAACTCTGTTGGAGATGATATTTAAATAGTTATTGGTCCTATGAATGAGCAAAATTTGTTCAATAGAACCTTTAGGGTTACATGAGACAAAAAATAATTGTATTTCTAAAAAGATTATAAAGTTAAAGTTTGAATATCTTTGCAAATTATTTATAGAATATCCAATTTTTAATTGCAAAGCAAATAATATTGTGTTAATAACTAACATTCCAAATAAAGTAGTATATTACGAAGTTATTTTACTTAATTAATATAAAAAATTATTCTTTACTACTTAACAATTACAAGTATATATTTTTAGAAAATTTAGGAAAAATGCACTGCTTCTTACTCAAGTACTAGCTTTCAAAATTCTGATTAGGAATATTTAAAATAAATTTTGTCACGGAACTGTGATATCTAAACATTTTTTTTCGGAAAGTATCACAATAAATAATTAACCTTACAACAGCTTCAACTTAATTAACACTTAATTTAGGAAGAACATTCAGCGTTTGACAAGTTCAAATTTCGATGAGTGGCTTTGATGTTCTCCAATAATTTGAACTTCAGAAATCAGATGAACCCAGCAGCCTCCTTGTGACACAATCTTTGTGGTCATCCTTATCTCTCGGGTACGTGTATCAACTCTCGGAAAGTTCTACGGTATTCTGCAACTTCCTGGGAGCAACATCCAATGTCACAGGTAAGTAAGTACCTCTACGTTTATGAAATCGTTTTATTCTCATATTATGCAATACTACAGATTAGTTTTTAAAAATATTATAATACAAATCCGTCACGAGATACACAAAAAGAGTTGAGATTCAATTATATAAATATGAACTGTTAATGTTGTGTTAATCGCCAGTTCCAAAATAATTGTTTTAATATGTCTCGTTTTTTAAAGGTTTTTAATTTGAATTACCAATACAATTCGTCATAAAATTTAGCGTACCTTCCTGAATAAGCACATTAATCCGTTTTCGTATTGACTATAATTCACAATGGCAGAAATAAAACCTCACATTCCCAGGCATCTAAGAAGTTTGCTGCTTTACGTACAGTTTCTCTATTCAAAACTCCCTTCTTAGATATATGCATAACAACCACTAGAAAAAGGGCTAATTTTACCTTGCAAATCAATGAAAACCAAACAAAAAACTGGTAAATTTATAGACTTAATAATTTTACGCTCAGCCAACAAATAGTTACGACAGATTAATGGTTTCTGGCAACTCGGAGACAACAATACGTTCGCAAGTACAACGGCGGAAATTATTTCTTTTATTATATTACCAAATGTCATATATATAATACCAAAATTGTATTTATTACATTAATATTAATTAAGTTGTTAGAAATAAATAAGTTTTCCGGTAAGAAGTGATTGATAATGACGAACAAGAAAGTTGCGTGTTCGTAATAACTTTGTTAAAAGTGAAGAAACACTGTAAGCATAGTTCTTGTTTTTTTTTTAGACTCACAGTTGCCGCTGAAGAAAAACGTAAAATTTATTATGTAGCGGTTTCGCAGTACGCAATTGTTCGTGTAACTCGGATGTTTCAGTGATAAAAATATTAAAGTAAGCTTTATAGTGTGTTATTTATTTCGACTATCCTTGAGGCACTGAAAGACATCCGTATGTACCGACGAGCTGATTTCAATGATTGATATGTGTTCGAATAAAATTATTACTGTTTAAATATGCATTATTTTTAGCCGTTATATGGAACTTTTTTGTTAACTCAATCTGAATACCGTGGGTTTCTACTATTTTTACTCACACATTGAAATAGACTATCCCCTATATATATATATATATATATATATATATATATATATATATATATACTGTAGTATTCAATAATATAAAAATAAATTATTAGGGTAGTTATTAAAGTGCCCAACGTTGGGTGCCAAATTATATAATATACTAAATATAATAATAATAATAAAATGCCAGAACGTTGAGGCCAAATTATTTGGTATACACTTTTATTTAGAAGGAAACCATGGAAGGAAGTTTATGTTGAAATTAAACGAAACTTTTTAAAAGATAACAAAGATTATTTATTTGACATATTTGATTTTCGTTGAATTTACATTTTATATTTTTAAGAAAATGGCTCAGGTTTCTTGAGTTAATAAATTTCAGGGTCGCTTATAGGGCCTCTTATAAAGACATTGCCGCGATGCTATTATATAAACCATTTCAGAGGAATAAGGATTTTTAAGTGATAATTTCGTAATGGATTACAATTATTTTACTTCAATAACGAAAAAATGAAATATAAATGTATGGGAAATTTGTAGGTTTATCCCTAATATGAGGAAAACGTTGATTATACTTTGTTTATAAACACAGAAAAATGCATACATTCAGTCATTAAACTGTTTATTAACGGCCTTTCTGTAATTATTATTTTAAACGTCAATATTTATATTGCATATTTATTCCTATACAAACTAATTTCTGTCGATTCTAAATATAATGACGTTTATATTTGGATATTTACGATGGGTCAAATTTTCCAAAAATGTTTATAGAACCTACAACATACATGAGTTAGAAATGGAGACAGACCAGTTGATCCGCACTACCAGGATTGAGCCACAAGACGCAAAATTAGATAATCATTTCAACTAGATTAATTTGTGTGTGTTGGATTCTTATTAGACTGCATTTTGAGTCACTTCCGTAAAAGAAACATTACAACAAAAATTTTCTGTAAATGAAATAAAATGTATAATACTTACCGCTCTATGTAATTAAGGGTGTTTATATTCTTCGGAACAATAAAAAAAAATTATGACGTAATACACACTAAGGAACACAATATGTTTAATCAATAAATAACTCAAATATTGTATCAATTTACAATAATATGAGTCATAATTTTTTTTCTGGTGTTTTTAATATTTATTTTTCGGCTCCAACGTGTGATCAAACCTCACGTTAGAAATTTGTTAATCCAAATTTTCATATAATAAATTATAACTGAATTTAATTGAAATAATTCTCCTGAAGAGGTCTCAATCAGGGATGAAACGTTGTGTTTTTTAAATATTATGTTTTAAAGAATGATTTTACTTTAATGTATTTTACACACGGAAGAAAGTCCGGTGTTAGACCTGAAGTTTCAATGATATGATTGACTCCGCATTGTCGTAAACCATACAGATAAAGTCACAGTTTGTTAGTTAATAGTTTAATTATTATCACTTCATAAATTGACCAACTCGCTGATTTATCTTTTGTAAGTTAAATTAACATTTATACGTATTTATGAGGAATATTTCTATAATGTGAAGAAAGGAGTATTCCAATTGATAAACTGTGCAAAAAGTCGTTAGACGACGTGTATTGGAGAAAGTATTTTTTATCATAGCGTATCGTAGTCGAATAAGCTAACGGATTGAAATGTCACGGGTTACAGTCAGGAAGGGGCGCTCAGTTTTTGTGACTAGTGTACATTTTATTGGTGCATGCATCTGCATGTGAGTTGGTTGGAATTACAGTGCGTTTTTATGGTATTTCGTCTCCATTGGTTTGTAAGTGTATGCGTTGTTTAATAGCACAATATATTGAGTGTCTAAAGTACATAATCGAAATGTTACTCCGTGGAATCCGACCTTGAGAGTGTGTCCCTTATGCTGTCTTGGTCGTATTGAATAGTTGTCCTTGTTTCTAAAAGTTTAATGGTATAGTTAGCAGGCATAAAAGTTATAGTGTTCCGGAGACACTGTAAGGAGTAAGACATTGATCCTAGTAGAGAAATCGAACACTGGTATAGATATTATGCATTGTTTGTGTTAGAAAAGAGCAAAGATGAGAGACTGAAATAAAAGCTAAATGTCGATCAAACGTTTCATTAAAGTAGAAACTCTGTTCATCGATGAAAGAAATGGTTAAGAATCTGATCTGGGACTAATTTGAGATTACTGAGGCTCTCAGAGACTTCTGACTCAGCTTGAACAACTGTCTCTTTTTTCAGTTTCTATCACCATCTCGTTATATTGCTATTTTCTAACACGGATAACGGAATATCCGAATATCGACACTACTATTTTCATCAAACCTTTGTCAAGAAATTTTAAATCCAGAAACCGGGAAGAGTTTCGACCTTGGGAGGATGCTCCCTTCTCTTATTTTGTAGGGTGTCATGGACCGATAGATACGAAAGAGAGAGGAGGTATCATTATTGTTCTCAAGAGTATCACAAAGACAGTCCAGTGAAGCGATATAGGGTCTCGATGCTCCATGTGTAAGCCGAATAATCACGAATGTGAGACGCGGAATTACAGATAATAGTCAGTGAATATTTCGCGTAAAACAAGAATTAAGTAAGATAAATTGAATAAATGAAAATGTCCTAACGTAACCAAAAATATGCATGGAAAACAAAAAATATTTAAGGTATATCATAATAATCCGGGAATTCGGAATAGAATAAAAATTGGTTCAACGGCCCAGGTCAACTGAAACTTGTAATACTGCAATTGCATATTTTCTCGATGAAACCTCCGCTTACAATCTGGGCACATTCATGTCTCTGTGTGTGAGACGTTTGTGAAAACCATCAATATTAGTATCTGATCAAGTTTTCTGAGATAAATATAAATATTGTAGCAATAGTTATTTAGGCCATTAATTGTTTGGAAATTTGAATTGTTTGATAAATCCATTATAGCGGTAAGGCGACCAGAGCAACAATAGCCCTGAGCTCTGTTGCTTTCAGAAAATGCCGAAATGGAAATGCGCGCTCAAACTCCAGAGCACTAGGATAGTTAGTTGGCGGAGAAACATTACGAGGAGCAGGACAAGTAATATAACTTGAGCAGAGACTAGACATGGTTAATGTATAACTAGTTAAAGTTGTGAATTAATACAAAGAAAACATTCACGCAAGTATTGCAGCGTAAATATTGGAAAAAAAGAGCAGTTTTCGTCAGAATAGAACTTTCCAAAATTTTCGTTGAGAAATTAATCCAGGAGAACATTGGTAAATTATTGTGGAGCGGAGCAATCAACGGAATACAGCCAATCTTGCCAAATTTTAAAGTGAAGTGTAGAATCAGTGAAAACCAAGGCCTGATATTAAATAATTAAAGAGTGTAAAAGTGTCATAATGAGGTAAAGTTCATTGTTGTGGTACCAGACCGACGGTCCGTAAGTAACTTAATTTTGAATAATATTGTAATCCCAAATTAAAGGATAAAGTAAGATTTCGTTCTCTTTTAATTATCAATCAAAGTTAATTTCTTTACTTTTTAATTTCTTTCATTCTATCGACATATTGTTTAGGTAAATTATGAACTGTTTTGTTAAGAAGATTTTAAATCTTTTTTTTGTGTTCATTATCAAACCCAGTAAAGGCCCTGAGATATAAATTTTTTAATTGTAATTGTCTTGAGTTTGAAGCCACAAAGTGATAATAAATTATTTTTATGTTTTAAATTTTGTTTATTATATCATTTAATTAAAGCCTATCTGTTGATTATTACAATATATTAATATAAAATATTAAGGAAAACCGTGAAAGATGTCGAGGACTTAATGATGATCAGGGACACTACCCAAGATAATTAATTCAACATTCAGATATTGTTTGCTAAGGAGGAAGAGGAGTCATAAAAAATGGGAAAAACCATGATTAATCTAGAAACAGAGTTTTATGGGTCGCTGAGTTGAAGTCTGATACGGTAAAGGCCAATTTCGGACAATTCAAATTGGGATGCGGGAAGGAAAGGGGATATTCTAAAATTAATATTATGTGTGGTAAATAAAGGCAGAAACAATTTCATTAAATGAATGGATTGAATTTAAAGTTTAATGTTAAATAAATGACTTGTAATTAATTCACATCTGCAGTTTAATTGAATTCCCAAATGTCCAAAGTTTGATTCTATGGTTTTGTGGGTTCTTTTTCTAACAGTTTGGCCGTTAGTTAGCCCCGATTTCAGCGCCTTTCGACTCAGGTGGGATTTGTGTCTGATAATGAACACCGATATGTAGTTTGTGGGTCGCTGAGACGAACATGTGATATCGCCATGCTGGTTAATTCGATTTTAAGCTCCCATCGGCGTAGGACGTGACGATGTGTGGAAAATAAACTGTCCAAAATAACTCATCTTAGAGTCGAATCCATAGTTTTTGGTGCTGATGAGATTAAACATTAACAGTCCAAGATCAGCTACCATTAGCATGGGGCCAATAAATAATTGACACACGTAATATTACTGCAGTAAATTACAACTACCAGGTACTTTCCTTTATTTAATTACAACGGAAATGGCAAAATTTAATAAATGGCAATGCCGTTTTTAAATCATTGCTTAAAATTTTCAGTTAAATTTTAATTATGAATAGATTTTAGAAGGTATTTGAATGAATTTAGTGTTGGCTCAGTAAGATGTCGTATTGTTCATCTGGAAGTGGGTTACGGAAATAAATTTATCATTTTATCGTAGCTGAGAAATGTGTTTCATTACTTTTTATTATTATTATGGCCGTAAGAGTTGTCCGCTATTCCTATTGGAATAGTCGACCAGCTGCCTCCTAAACTGGTCGGGGCACGGAGAAGGGAATGCTGCGTCCCCACAGCTAACTCCTCTCCCGCTATCGGAAGGGCGTGGGACAATTACCCAATGCCCGACCTACCTGATGCAGGTTTTTCTAGGGTTTATACAGCGTTTCTTTAGGTGAATGCTGGGTAGAATCCTTAAAATATAGCCCGGGGGCCCTAGTTAACCCTTGGCTACCTTCCTCTACCCTTCCACACCCCCTTTCAAATCCCTTCCTATGTTATTAAAGGGGAGTTGACTCCACGTGGATTACTCTCATGTAACCTGTTACCCTAAAAAAAATTTATTATTTTAGAGTTAATGGCTACTAAAAAAAGGAAAGTGAAAGTAGGGTAGGAGAACTGGAATAGGAGGCGAATAGAAAAAAAATCAGAAGATATTTTCCAAAGGATTATCATTATAGTGTTGAAGGAAATTAAAAAGTGTTAGAAGAATCATAATTTAGGATCAGAAATATTTGCAGGATAAGGGAGAAGTTTAGAAATGTAGAAGGGTACCCTGAGAAAAATGAAAGCGATGGAGCAGAAATAAATAATGATAAGATCATTGGACGGTAAACATAGATAAACGCCTTGGCAGGAGAAGTCAGAAACGAGGCCCAGAATAAATTTAAGTTGAGGTGCTAAGATTTTGGGTAGAAATAGAAAAGAATCCGCAACTAGTTCATCATTGGTTTGAGATTTAAGAAGCTCCAAAGCAGATTAATTATGTTTAAGAATGTATGTTTCAGACAATGGAATCTATTTATTATAATGAGAAACAGTGTGAAACAAACGTGGAAGACATCAAATGAGGTAAGAAAAATTGTAACGCTATTTTGAGAAATGTGCAAAGAATCACGAATAGGTTAAATATTGTTGCGGAGTGTAATCCAAAAATGGGATACGATGTTTCAAACATTCCTGAAAGTACATACGTTTTCAGTCATTCGTATGTCAAATATAATTTCGGATTAATATATGAAATATATATCTCATATTACCTCACCAACAAATTACTTAAAAAAACATTAACATAAAATCATTACAATATTTTTTATGTCGTAGAATTCATTTTGAGTTTAACTCTGTCCTCATATATTTTCTCTCTTAATTTATTATTCATATTTTTATTATCTTCGTTTACAGTGAGTCTTCGAGGGCTATTCTCTCGCAGGCAGTACCTGCGAGGGATGTTTCCTCGCAGGCAGAACCTTGTAGGAGAGACAGGAAGGGGCTACCTTTGGGGATGCCTTTTCCTCTCTCCGCCTTTGAACTAAAGTTCCCACAAGCCGAGGCACCTCAGCCTGTTTTGAGATGTGTATGTTCCGGGGTCACAGACCTTGGGCATACGGTAAGAGTTGTTCCCATTGTAACAGTCAGCCCGCAGCCAGCTGCCTCCTAAGCTGGTCAAGGTACGGAAAAGGTAATGCTGCGTCCCCACAGCAAACTCTACTGCTATCGAAAGGGCGTGGGACAAGTACCCGACCTACCTGATGCAGGTTTTTCTAGGGTTTTCCCTGCATTACTTTTAGGCGAATGCCGGGTAGGATCCTTAAAATATAGCCCGGGGTCCCTAGTTAACCCTTGGCTACCTTCCACTACTCCGCATCCCCCCTTTCAAATCCCTCCCTATGCTATTAAAGGGGAGTTGCCACTATGTGGATTACCCTCATGTAGCCTGTTAACCTAAAAAAAATTATCTTCGTTTCATTTTAAGATTTAAATACTGTGAATGTTACTTGGAATAATTCCAATACTGAATACTGATGCTTGAGTTGATCATGGTACGGACCTCTTCTTATAAGTTTACTCGAACCTTTTTTTTCTTTTTTAATTGAATAGTTTTTGTTTCCTGTAATGTTCGCACAATGAATATGTGCTAAGGACGAGTAAGCAGTCAGTATAAGGGCAAATGTCTTAAATCTGAACTCATAATTTTTGTTACTATTCTTCGCATACAACCCAAGCTCATTCCACTCCATTGGAGCCTAGTTTCAGTGTATGGTCTACATAATTTAACTTTATATTGGTTCTGTTACTAGACCATTTATTGAAGGTTACGACATTCTTCCTGATCTTCCCCGTAACGCAGGAGGAAATATACGAGTGAACCAAGTTGAATTTGGGATATTTTTTTTGCCCCTGTACCGCATATATAATATCTACATACAATTTCCCAATTTTTCATAATTCCACATGAAAGTTAAAATTGATAATATTTGATATAACGTAAATGACACCGTGAAATTGTCGTTTTCGTGCCGTTTCCTAACCGTGCTGGTGATTCGAGCGGGATGAGATCGCCTGATCAGAATGGAAGGAACACCCACCACGTGTCTTACCACTGTTTAAGCGTGTGAATCTGTGGTCGTTGTGTACACATCACAATTGCCTCAAGATTCTACCTCGGTCACGGGTATTTGCTACTTCCTGCGGCCCAAATTTGCTGGAAAGGATCGCTTTCCACCTCGGAGCTCGTGACAAATCGACGCGCAAGCCAATTTCCGCCCTTTGACGTTAAGGCTCCATTGTAAAAAACGGGGCAGGTTATAAGCTTGTTAAACTAGATTGCTGATCAAAATAAATTAATTTTCACAGTTCCCTTATAAGATTAATGAAGGCTTCGAGGGTTCTAAAGGGGAGCTCCCGACTTCAAATGGACGTTTTCCGAACTTTACAAACTCCATTTATGAAGAATCAACAGCCGTCTAAGAAAACTACTCCGTGAAATAATTCTCCGGAGGACAATTTCAACGGTTAAAACAAGTGCAGTATTTTGAAGGTATTGAGTTGCGTATTTAGCACACAAGTAAGTAGCAAACCACAAATATATGTAGCAAATCTAGTGAACTTATCTCAGCGAATGAAGCACCGATACTGTGTGTTATTCACAAAATTATAAACAAACACCGTTCAACATTTTTTCGTTGTCACTTCAGAACATTCTCCTACTAATAAAAATCCTAATATTTTACCGAATCATTACGAATCACAATCAGATTATCTTATTTTGTTGATTCCGCTTGATTCCAAAAATAATTCAGGTAGTAAATATTGTGACGAGTTCCTAATTGGTCAGAACCGCTAACTTACAAATTTTAACGGCCAACAATCATTTATCGATAAGCACTTACTCAGATTATTTGATCGCAAGATACTGAGAAGGATATACGGACCTGTATGTATGAATGGAGAATTAGAAAAAACAGAGAACTAGAGCAGCTTATAAATAACGAGGACAGGAGGTTGGCCTGGATGGGACACGTACTTAGGATGGATGAAAGCAGAACTTCTAGACGGATTATGGACTGGAAGCCAGTCGGGAGGAGGAAAAGGGGGAGACCCCGGACAAGATGGGTAGATGACATCGAGAAGGATATACAAACCATGAAAGTAAGAGGATGGCGGAGACTGACACAGGAGAGGGCGGAATGGAAGAAAATTGTTAATAAGGCCAAAACTCACATTGAGTTATAGTGCCAATAAAATAAGAAGAACAATAATTTATCACAAATCTTGAATTTATATTGAATTTTGATGAACAATTCAGATATGAATAATAATTTTTTATTATTGATGAAAATTCTTGAAGTATTTAATGCTTATAAAACATTTTTTAAGATTTTTATTTATTTTCTGGGTATTTAATTGTAAACTGGAAGGCATATTAATTTACTATTTCACTTAATTTCAATTTAATTTTACACAATTAATCAAAAGATTATTATAATAAATTATAAGTTCTATCTAGATACTCGTTGTTTTCTCGTGGGGAGGTAATTGTCATTTCATGGCATATAATTATAATTATATGTTTGTATTATGGAATAAATAATTACTGCCTTTCCTCCTCCGAGTTTTCAAACCTTTCACTCCACCTAAAATGTCCGCCCTTGCACCGGCGCAACTCCAAGAATCGTGCTCGCAGTCAGAAGTGTCAACGTTTTGCGTCACAGACACTGGACAATGTTCCTTCCCTGCATGTCTTACCGCAGTATATGTTTATGATGGCTGGGTTCATATGGCTCGTACCGCGTAATTTATTTAAAGCCAAACATATAAAATAATGTCTCATTCATGAATACTTCAGAACTATAATTTTTTAAAAAAATTAGAAGCTGTTTTCTGAATTTTAAGAATAACTGATAAATGTTCATAGACATAGATTCTTAAATTAGTTACTACACCTTTGTACTTAATATTTATGGAGTGAATAGAATTTTTTTAAAATTAAACTGTTGTATTGACTTTTCCAAAGTTTTTAGTTCACGCATGTAATTCTATGATGCAAAGATCCGTAAATAAATAAAACTTTTCTTCGTAAGGTATTTATAAATTGAAGGTTCTGCATAAGTCCACAGAATTGATGCAGGCTTCAATCCCGTACCTTTCTTCTTGCAAGCTTTCTTTTGTTGGTTGATCCTTGAATACAATTCTTCGACATGAAGTATTCTCGATTTGATGACCTACCTGCATTTTGTGGAAGGATGTAATCAACATGAGTAATGAAACTTCGCCAACGATGATTGAATATGCAAATACTGTGTTGTGAATAATATTACCATTACAATACGGGGCAGTAATTCAAGTGAACACTTCTCCATTAATTGCACCTGTTAAAATATTCCCGACGTTAACGTGAAACTGCTCCCTTGAATCTTTCAAGTTTTGCCGGGTAATTTGCAAATAAATTTCGCCAAAGTGGCCTATAACTATATCCTCAAAGTAATGGAGAGTTAAATCAGGAATTTGAAAAACTAATCTTTATAATGTGATATAATCAGCAGGCGGTATTTATCAGTTATTTATGAATGCTTCTAACCGAATAGTACATTTAAAGTAATCTATCGTTATTTATAAAGACGATTAAAATCATATGATGAAATATATGAATTATCCTTCTATTCAATAGCTATTATTATCTCTCAATAAGTAAAGAATTTATTAATAATTCAAACGTTTATATTAGTAATCAATATCGAGAAGAAACCATAAGCACCGCAATACGAACTGTAAGAAATTATGAAGCATAATTTATCTGGAAAGTACAGATTAAAACGTACTTTTTAATATTACTTTAATAGCACAAGCATTGTGTTTTTCATTTTACATCGTATTTATTAAAGAGATATTTCCCACTTCGTAATTTTACAATCGCATAAAAGAGCCTCATAAATAGCCGGTAAGACGTATGCGTTTCATTATCATAATGTTACACTCGTAAACTTATCATTGAGTTGTATCATCAATTTAAATAATTTTAAAAAACCTGATAGTTAAATTTTTATAAGTGCAACAAAATAATAAATTTATTGACGAACTGAAGACCTTCTGTAATTAAACATAGGCGATTCATAATTTTACGGAATTTTTTTTCTGCTGGTTACAGATTATGAATAAAATTCGAAAATCAACCTGACTTGTATTAATATAAATATAATGAATGTATCATGGCTGTAACATAGAATTTATTTTTATATTCTTCAACTTCACGAAATGGTATTTTAAATATATTTCCATTAAATCTGTCAAATATTGTAGTGTACACAAGTGGGCTAAATAAATTGGAACCATTTTATTATTTATTTATTTTATTTAATTTTTATTTAATTTAATTATTTTATTTAATTTAATTAATTTATTTTACGAAAGAAAATTTCGTGAGTTTTTAATAATCTCGGCTTGAATCCGAAAATCAGCCTGACTTGTATTAATATAAATATAATGAATGTATCATGGCCGTAACATAGAATTTATTTTTATATTCTTCAACTTCACGAAATGGTATTTTAAATATATTTCCATTAAGTCTGTCAAATATTGTAGTGTACACAAGTGGGCTAAATAAATTGGAACCATTTTATTATTTATTTATTTTATTTAATTTTTTATTTAATTTAATTATTTTATTTTATTTAATTAAAATTTATTTTACGAAAGAAAATTTCGTGAGTTTTTAATAATCTCGGCTTGAATCCGAAAATCAACCTGACTTGTATTAATATAAATATAATGAATGTATCATGGCCGTAACATAGAATTTATTTTTATATTCTTCAACTTCACTAAATGGTATTTCAAATAAATTTCCATTAAATCTTTCAAATATTGTAGTGTACACAAGTGGGATAAATAAATTGGAACCATTTTATTATTTATTTATTTTATTTTATTTAATTAATATTTATTTTACGAAAGAAAATATCGTGAGCTTTTAATAATCTCGGCTTGAGTCCGAAAATCAACCTGACTTGTATTAATATAAATATAATGAATGTATCATGGCCGTAACATAGAATTTATTTTTATATTCTTCAACTTCACTAAATGGTATTTCAAATATATTTCCATTAAATCTTTCAAATATTGTAGTGTACACAAGTGGGATAAATAAATTGGAACCATTTTATTATTTATTTATTTTATTTTATTTAATTATTTTATTTAATTAATATTTATTTTACGAAAGAAAATATCGTGAGCTTTTCATAATCTCGGCTTGAGTCCGAAAATCAACCTGACTTGTATTAATATAAATATAATGAATGTATCATGGTCATAACATAGAATTTGTTCAACTTCACTAAAAGGTATTTTAAATATATTTCCATTAAATCTGTCAAATATTGTAGTGTACACAAGTTGGATAAATAAATTGGAGCTATTTTATTATTTTTTTAAAATAATTTAATTATTTTATTTTATCCAATTAATATTTATTTTACGAAATAAAATATCGTGAGCTTTTAATATTCTCGGCTTGAGTCCGCCTAGGGTCAATGCTCGCGTCCCAGGTACTCGCTGAAACGAAAGCAACCCTGAGACGGCATCCCTTTGTACAGATTAAAATTTGTGAGTGTCTGAGTAATCTAATCTTGGTCACAAGATTTTAGCACGTTTAGGCAATACGCTCCCCCAGATTGGCGCCATCGCGGCCGTGTCTTCCCACAGGCTACTTGTATCCCATAGGGGGCGTGGCTAATTAAGATCGAGATTTGTGAGGGCACAAATCTAATTCCTATTGGATAAAATGCAAGATCTTGTTGAGAGAATTTCAGAAAATGGACGTGTTAAGCGAACTGGCTGAGCAAGCAGAAGACATTTAGTTTTCAGTTTAGGGGGGAGTGAGGTTTTGTAGAAATTAGTTCTCTGATGTCTAAGATGTCTGTTTGTGATATTATCATTTATAACGGAGAAGTTATGAAGAAGTTGGGATTTGGTGAGGAAGTTAGTTTTTTAGCTGAGCTTTGCAATGGATGACAGTTTTGGGGAACTCATGAAGAATTTGAGTTTTTTAGAGGAAGTTAGGTTTCCAGTTTCGGATGGTGATTGTGGTTTGGAGAGTGAGTTTTTGATGAAATTTCCTGCTGACGAGAACTTGTAGGCCAGCTGGGTGATGACCATTTTCGAGGAAATTGCTGCGTCCATCCGAGCCATTTGAGAAGTCTTGACCTGGACAGATCTTCAAGTGGTAATTAATGTACCGGACAATAATCCCATCAAAGTCCGCTCATTAAAGCCACAAACCCGTGTCAGAATTTTTCTCTGTTTTTGTTTTGTTCTGTTTCATTTAGGTTTGTAAAATAGCTGTAGTGATAATTAGAGCAGGAAACTGATGTCCTTCTTGAGTGAATAAAAAATAAATTATGGTAATTAATTTAAACTTGCAAACAATTTAATTTTGCCAGAGTTAAACAACTATTTTCCTTTTAAAAAAAATAAATATCATAAAAAGCTTTCAAAATAAATTCCCTATCCAGATAAAACATTAGAATATGATCTGAGCATTTTTTAATCGTAGTAAATTTGATTTTTCAATAATTTATTTTTTGACTTTAAACTTAATTAAAATTTGTAATTTAAACTTCATATTATATTGCATAAATTTTGGCAAATTTTTCGTTGCTTATTTCAAGGAAAATTATTCTTTTTGGTCGTTTGTCGTTTTCACTTTCCGGAGTAAGGATAAAAGTAATCATTCAACCTACTAGACCCATGAGTTCCTTGACGTAGACGTATTTGATACGTCAAAATAATGTAATTCTATCTGAAGCAACAGGTGATGGAATAGTAATCTAGTTAATTTTATTAGTATAAAAAAATGTAGACAAAACTTATTTTTTATATAGCTATTTATTTATAATTTCGTTTAAGCCGAGAAAGAATTGTGGACGTTTACCATACGTGAGTTGCCGATAACACGCCTATTACGGGAACAAACAGAATATGGTAGGGGTAAAGCACATGTGATCAATAAATACATCAAATATACAATGATAGCTTAACAAAGGTTATGAATAGCTTATAGTTCCATAAATGATCAGTTGTAACTAGATAGTATCGTGACCATCCATGATGCATGAGACTTGCCGAATTATAAAATTCACGGCACAGAGGTGAAATTTGCCAAGTCGTCCAACCTGTACCAGCAACTGGCGCCTATTTTATTAGAACCAAACCGACTTGAAGGTAAGTTAAAATTCTCATTACATTCATTTTAAGAGAAAGAATTAACTCGGAAATAAATTTTAATAATGTACGAATTAAATAATCAAAAAAAATTTCTAAACCCTTCGAAGATTTCTCATTCGTAAACAGGACTCAAGTGAATTAAAAAACTGTTCCCCTTTCAAATAAATATTATCCTGGAATTCTGAAATAGGCAACGTAACATTTTTAAGAATATTGGTACCAAGATGTTGAATTATATGCTACTATTTTACCTTTACGTTAAATAATGAAGGGGATGCTGAAACGGTTCTCAATCAAGGTTGCCACGAGAATCTAGATCCTACATAGTAAGTTATCATTATTGAGAGCCGGAATCGTTTTTCTTAGTTTTTTTAAGGCAACAAGCTACATGAGGGTAATCCACGTTGGGCAACTCCCCTTAAATAAATCTGATTTTAAAGGGGGATGCGGAAGGTTAGAGGGTTAACTAGGGCCCCCGGGCTATATTTTAAGGATCCTACCCGGCATTCGCCTAAAGAAATGCAGGGAAAACCCTAGAAAAACCTGCATCAGGTAGGTCGGACATTGGGTACTTGTCCCACGCCCTTCCGATAGCGGGAGAGGAGTTTGCTAAGGGGACGCAGCAATGCCTTCTCCGTGCCTCGACCAGTTTAGGAGGCAGCTGGCCAACTATTCCAATGGGAATAGCGGACAACTCTTACCATATGCCCAAGGTCTGTGACCCCGGAAAATACACCTCTCAGAAAAGGCCGAGGTGCCTCGGGTTGTGGGAACCTTATTTCAAAAACGGAGAGGAAAAGTCATCCCCAAAGGTAGCCCCTTCGTATCTCTCCTACAAGGTTCTGCCTGCGAGAAAACATCCCTCGCAGGTATTGCCTGCGAGAGAATAGCTCTCACAGGCTTCTCTCAGCTCGGGGACCCGGAATCGAGTCATCTGCAACTAGAAGACAAGACGGCGACTGCGTACGGCCGCGAGAATCAACTACAGGTAGTGTGCATATAAAAGTAAGCTTCAACTTCTAACAAGTTGTTGTTAGAAAGTATCCGACACAATGCGAGAACTAGTGTCAAATATATTTCATTTCTCGATAAATAAAGTGCATATAATGATTTCTTTTCGGTAATTTAAGTAGTGCAATAGTTCTATGGATATTACAAAGACCTTCCACGTAACAGATGCACATTTCGATAACCTTAAATATCGTACGTCCTATTACAATGAACTAAATAACTCAAATAATTGAACAAAATTGAATGTTATTTTAGAGTTTTACATACAAACATTTCAATTTCCCTATAACAATTTCTAAATAATTAATTGAAGTAATTAAATAGCCATTTTTGAATTTGTTACACTTTGACTAAAAATATTTAAAATTTATATCCGACAAAAATAATTATTTTTAGGTCATATGAAAATTTTTATAATTTTCTATTTTTTTTAAAAAGGAAAAGGGGAGGTAACTGAATCAGTCCCAAAATTTTTTTCTACTCCAATCAAAATATTGTACGACGGATTCAGTTTTTGATTTGTATTTTTCAATTGTGGAAATTTGAACCTTGTCGCTTATTTTATATAAAGTTTGTTATATATTAAATTTGCTTGCTATCTTATCTTTAGATTCTCGGCACCCCTAAACCAACCCTAATAGATTTTTTACAGTGAATAGTTCGAGTTTTTTTCCCAGTTTAACACCGTCTTTACTTGACCGTCGTAAATAGTATTTTAACGTGAGTTTTCTTTCGTGAAACATCTAAACTTAAAACAAACTAATTGTAATTTTAAAAGTATGGTAATATTGAGTACTTCGTTACCTAATTGAAATGGTAAATAATTTAAAGATGAGAAAATATGACTATTTATAATAATACAAATGAATAAATAGACGGCCTAGAGTCAAAAAAGTATGTTTATTAATAAAAAAAATATTAATTTCACACCGTTTCGATCTCTTTTGGGATCTCATCAGGTTGTATAGTTTTTAATAACATAATTATTTATATAGTTTTTAAGAACAATTACAATTTATTTTAATTAATCCAGTTTTTCTGACATTTTTGTACACAATTCTAGGCAACGTTTTGCTGCCTTGCCTGTTTTAACCAAAATGAACAGTAAGAAGTGGCCGAAAACAATGTATTTTTACCTGTATGTCCTAATAATACTATAAAGTTTGAAAAATATTTTACTATAGTATGTTACAAAAATGTCTAAAATATTAAATTAATTTTGTTTAGTTATTGGAATCAAATTTTACATTTAAAGCCGTTGGAGTGTAACGGAAGTGTAACATCTCACTCTAGGAAGCTATCTTAATTCTTTATCTAAAATTGTCACAATACAACATGTGGTTATGGTTGACACAACTCAGTAATTTTGACGAATTAATTTAAAATTCGTTTTATGTTCATTAATGCGAGTTTTTAGTGATCTATTTGTTTGGCCTACATAACAGACAATGCAATCAGCACAATTACTTTTGTAAACTAAATAATATTTTTCGGTAATATTAATTTTAACTTTAATATTATAACTAAATTTGGATGGTTAAATTCCTTAAATTTCACCAACTCCATTATTATTAAATAAATCTATCAATTTATGTTGAATGTTATACAAAAATGGTGAACTTATTAAAATATTTTTTTTTTCATTTCCAGGATTGATAACAGACACATTATTAATTGTCTAAATTTATTAACCAATCTGATTCTGATGAATTTGCAAATGAAATATGTGGAATAAGAATTAGTTTATACAATTTTGTCAATTTTATCTAAATTATTACCATAATGTGATAATTATATTTTAATAATTAAATAAGGACTTCAGCTAATATGTTAGAATTTTTTTAAAATTAATTGGAGCAAATATTCGTTTTAATACAACGTTTCGTCCAAAATTTTAGACCTTCATAAAACCAATTTTTGGTTAGTTATGTAATAAATTTTTCTGACATATTGGCTGTATTGTTTATTTATTTATCTTTATGATACTTAGGATCTGATGACCTTGGATGGTTGGGCATATAATTAATCCTGAATAAGAAGCTTTTTGGTTGCAATTGTTAATTACACTATTCTTCCAAACAATAACTGAAATATATAGAAATTTTGAAAAGTGATGATAATTGTTAAAAGTGTTGACAAAATTGTATTTCGGGATAATACAAAAGATGTCATTCACATATGTTAAGCAACAAAATGGTGGATACACGAAGCATCCAGATCTCTTATAACTGTTTTAGCAGACGAAAAAGGAGATAAAAGGTTCCCCATAGGTAAGCCACTAATTTGATGATAAAATGAGTTATTAAATGAATAATCAAATTGGTTAAATGAAGAATTTATGAAATGGATCTGGATTTATTTTGAAAATTGTTAAAGAATCTACTGGTAAAACGTTTAATAATTTGGTCCTTAGGTAGTGAATTAAATGGGGAAATAACACCTAAAGATATTAATATATAATCATTAGGAATAATAGTATTCTTTAAAATATATTATTTAAATATTTGAAGTGAAAATATATTTCTGATAAATGAGACTATTACAGACTAAGTCTCTTGACAGTACGAATCCCAGAGGCTGGTTCTGTGGAGTGAAATCTAGATTCTGCCGATGCCCTTGAATTTATAGGGAAGAATAAACATTTGCCGAATGTTCTAGCTGCGCTGTTACGTCTGTGTAGTGAAAGTTTCTGAGGTATTACATCTTCATTTACACGCCAGCAATTTCCGTGTGAGAGCTGCGGTTCTAGCGTCAAAGGCGGTGAACCGCAAACACCAGAGGCGTCTGTTGGTTTTCCTGCTCATTTCCCACGATAAGGTGGCACGCAGGAATCTGGCTTTATGTAAAGCTGAGGTTTCATTTTTAGTCCTTGGAAAATGTAAAGGTGAGGCTGGTGCAATAACGTTGGTCCGACACAAAAAGGAAACCGGACCGGGATCTGTCGAGCAGCATTTACCTGCACCAGCGACTTCTGAGCTTGCTGGTGAAGCATGTACGAGACACTTTTACTCTGCTCTTTTTCAGGTAATTGAACATCAGCAAAAAGCGATACTAGCTACAATCTTCGATCTAACATCAAGTAGAAATTTTCAAAGTTTACTACAAGTGACTTAAACATGAAAACATTTTTTTAAGTACATTAATTTGCACAAGATTACAGAGAATCATCCAACGCCAACCTCATAGTAATTTTACAAAATATTCCAACAATTAACACCGTAACAATTACTAAACCAAAATAAACTTCTAAAGCTGGACCAATAACATACAAAACGACCACACAACTGTTTGGTAACGGGAAAAAAGATTAATGCACAAGTCCTTTATCATTAACCAAACATGCATTGATTAAAATATGGGCATATAGAATAAAATTTTAAAAACCTAAATTTGTATTAAGTTTATATTTATGATTCATGTTAAAATTATTTCTATTTTCTTACCACTATACATATCTAAAAGTAAAAAACACCAACTTATTTTGATGAAAAAAAATATTTTAATATTTAAATTATCATTTATAAATACAACGTTTCATACCTAATTCAGGTTTAGAATTAAATTCTGTTATCTAGAATATTTTACGAAAACAAAATCTTACACACTAAGAACACAACTTCAAAAATTATATTCTATAGAAATTACCTCAACAGATATAACGTCAAGTCCTCATACCCAAAACCCCTATCTCTCCGGATCCAAAGCATACTCTCGAAAACAATCCCTAATCCACCCGACGTGCTTCAAATTTGTTCTTTCGACGAACCCCTAGAAACACTAAAAACCCCTAATATTGACCTGACCCTAACCAAATATCAAAAAAATAACACCAGCCCAGAAATATATCAAACACTTTTCCGTGAAATACTTACAACTTATAAAAGATACATGCATATATACACCGACGGATCTAAGACAGTCAATGGTGCTGCATGTGCTAACATTTTTTTTAAGGCAACAGGCTACATGAGGGTAATAAACGTTGGGTCCCTCCCCTTTAAAGGCATAGGAAGGCATTTGAAAGGGGGGATGCGGAAGGGTAGAAGAAGGTAGCCAAGGGTTAACTAGGGCCCCCGAACTATATCTTAAGGATCCTACCCGGCATTCGCCTAAAAGTAATGCAGGGAAAACCCTAGAAAAACCTGCATCAGGTAGGTCGGGCATTGGATACTTGTCCCACGCCCTTCCGATAGCGGGAGAGGAGTTTGCTGTGGGGACGCAGCATTCCCTTCTCCGTGCCTCGACCAGTTTAGGAGGCAGCTGGCCGACTATTCCAGTGGAAATAGCGGACAACTCTTATAGTATGCCCAAGGTCTGTGACCCCGGAACATACACCTCTCCGAACAGGCCGAAGTGCTTCGGCTTGTGGGAACCTTAGTTCAAAAGCGGAGAGGAAAAAGCATCCCCAAAGGTAACCCAGCCCCTTCGTATCTCTCCTACAAGGTTCTACCTGCGAGAGAACATCCCTCGCAGGTATTGCCTGCGAGAGAACAGCCCTCGCAAGCAGCCCGATCAATTCGCATGTGCTAACATATTCGAGGGATCCACAAAAACATATAATCTTCACGATATGGCTTCGAGTTTTTTTTTGGGTGTAGACAGGCTATGTATAGGGTAATCCACATAGTGGCAACTCCTCTCTTATAGCATAGGAAAGGAATTTGAAAGGGGGGATGCGGAAGGGTGGAGGAAGGTAGCCAAGGGTAGCTAGGGCCCCCGGGTTATGGTTTAAGGATCCTAGCCTTCATTCGCCTAAAAGAAATGCAGGACAAACCCTACAAAAACCTGCATCTAGTAGGTCGGGCATTGGGTACTTGTCCCACGCTCCTTCCGATAGCGGGAGAGGAGTTTGCTGTGGGGATGCAGCATTCTCTTCTCTGTGCCTCGACCAGTTTAGGAGGCAGCTGGCCGACTTTTCCGATGGGAATACCTGACAACTCTTACCGTGTGCCTAAGGTCTGTGACCCCGGAACATACACCTCTCAGAACAGACCGAGGTGCCTCGACTTTTGGGAACCTTAGTTCAAAAAAGGAAAGGAAAAGGCATTCCCATAGGTAGCCCCTTCGTATCTCCCCTACAAGGTTCTGCCTGCGAGACAACATCCCTCGCCGGTACTGCCTGCGAAAGAATAACCCTCGCAGATACCTTGTGGCTTCGAGTTTCTACTGTGAATCTTTTGCAATTACAACAGCCCTAAACGACATCGAGAACTCTAACAAATCCAAGTTCGCTATCTTCACGGACTCAATAAGTGTAATCGAATCAATAAAAATAAAAAAATAAAATAAAAACAAATGTAGTAAGGAACCCATTACGCTTGGTATCATAGCCCAAAACTCCAAAATAATAACTTCAGGTAAACAACTGTCATCCCCTCCCATGTCAGAGTCGCAGGTAATGAAGCAGCCGATGCCGCGGCTAAATGCGCAATATCCAGCCAAAACCCATCTATCCTGCCTGTGTCCCACAAGAACATAATCAAATCTGTAAAAGTCAAAGTAAAGGAAAACTGGAACAACGAATGGGTTAATAAACAGACAAAACTTCACGAAATAAGGGACAATTTATACGAAACCCAACCTCATCAGTACAATTTAAACAGACGTGTTCAAACCGTATTCACCAGTCTAAGAATTGGTCATTCTAGACTATCTCACGGTCCCCTAATGACCAAAATCAACCCTGTTGCATGTGACAAATGCAACTCCAAAATTACCACGCGACACATAATAAACGAGTGCGAGTACACGCTACAAAAAAGAAGAGACTATGGAATCCCAGACAGCTACAAGGAATGCCTCAACGAACCTCAATATATTAACCCAATCCTGGACTATCTTAGGGACCTAAACGTGATTGATTCAATATAATTTAGCCATACTAGATTTTCCTATGCAATCTGTAATATCAAATAATGTAAACCATATTGTACCTAAGACGCAGCCTGTAACTAATGAAACCACAATGTAAAAAAAAAAATGTAGTAGTAATTTTGTAAAGTGAATCGTGGTCACTAATAACCATGTCGGTTGATGTGACATTAAACTAAACACATGATAATTTTTAATACAACTACGTATAAGTATAGCTTATAGTGTATTATCTACAATTTATTATAAGAAAATTTAGATTAACATAAATTTATAAAGTGCGGATTGCCCACACGTTGCGGCCGAAACGACTGTTATTGACACAAGTGTTAAGAGTTTAATTGTTTTTTAAAACAGTGGAAATAAAAAAAAATTATATCACTGCAGTGAATCATAAATTTTATTGAAATTATTGGCTGTAACATTGGATCTAATATGTTACATTTCGGTTATCAATCAGGAATAATATTTACATTCTTTATCTAAAATCTTTACATTGTGCCAATCAAAATTGTGTTTCTTTCGACAAATATGTTGAGACACAACTGAATTATTTTGAACGTTTCAAATTGTAAGTTCATTGATTCTAGATTTTAGACAGCGTTCCGTTTGTCCAATGTAACAAGAATAGGAATATAAAATTTTTTAACTATTATTTAAATTACTGGAAGTTTTATAAATAATCCGGATTGCCGTACTTCTGAAACAAGTTTATATTTTATGTTTTCTAGAAAGGGTAGTGCGAAGAAAATTTGTTCTTAGGCTAATTAATAGGTTAAATTGTTACTATCGCACTTAATTTTAATGAACATAATTTTGATTTGTTTGCAAATAAATTTTTTATAAGAAGGATATTAACAATTTAGTCAAGGTTTTCTTTATGATACCTATTATGAGATAAATTTACTGCCTTAATTACTAGAATATAAATTATGGCTTTCTGTGGGGAAAAAGGCGATTAGACATGTAATTAGTAAATATCTTATTTGAAACTGTGACCGAACAATGAGTGTGATGCTTACGAATTTCAGAGGGGGAGTTTATTTTAGGATGGTTATTATTCAAGTAATTGTTCAAGTTTTGGGGATGATGCTGACATATAATTGTCGCTATGATTATGTAATTATCCTAAATTCAATATTATTTCTTTCGTGTTTATCTGCGAGGAGGAAAATGAGAAGTGGAAGCCTTGTTTGCGACAGTGACCTTTGTAAGACGAAGCTTCCACCTGCCGTGTGCAATTTTTACGAGCCCGAAATTACCGGCGAGTGTTGAATTACCGAGTCTGTACATCGCGGAGTAATTTACGCAGTTACACCTGCCAGACCAGCGACTCCATAATGCATTTTCAAACTCTATTTGCGCGATAAGGATCTAGCCGACTGCGTAGATACGACCTTATACATAAGCATCAGCTGGGATAGATTTCTAGGAGTACAGTTTCGCATGCGGTTCCTGTCGATCCTATCAACGTTCGGTACACACATACATCATGCACTCTCTAAACACGTTAAGGCATTCAATAACGACAGACGGAGGTGATAAATGGTCTTACTGGCAGTGTAATTGCTTATTACGTATAGTGCGTGCGAGATGCCTTTAAAGTGAAAATGACCATGCAGCACACGACCAAATTCTTATCGCGTGTTTCTCTTTACAATTAACGTTCCTCGGGTTGAAATTCTACTGTTCTGTGTTCATGCCTCATTATTATTATTTAAATTCACAGCGTGAAATCTTCATGTATTTCCAACGATAAAGAAGAAAAGAATACATATTAAAAATTAGTTTCAGTAGAATTTCTTGAGACTAATTTCCTTGTGGAGTATTTTTTTTCTATGGAAACTTCTTGAAAAAACTCTGCCCTGTGTTATTTTACAATAACTAACTTAAAATTTAATGCTATTGATCAAATTAGGAGCGCCTAAATAATGATTCAATAATTCAAATACCAACAATAAGTTATCTGAAAATTTTCACAACATTGCGCTGAAAAATTATACAATTCACATTAAATATATAATTTAATGTGTCATATTAAATTATAATGGCTTAAGTTAAGACTTAATTTATTTTAAGATGAGTTTTTAATAATTGTTGTTATTTTGGGGACATGGAGTTAAATTTTACACAACATTATGTGTTTCTATAAATTATTATAATATGAAATATTATCTAATAAATAAAGCAGAGTGTTTGCTTGTATGTATGTATATATATTTGTATGTTCCTTATACAAATCCACACCGGTGGAGCAAATTTCACCAAATTTCGTACACGTGTTCTTTACGACCAGGAAACAAACACTGTCGAGGTGAGACACGTCTACCACCCCCAGAAGTGGACGGGGATGGAATATTTAAACATGTTAAAACAGTCGATAATTTGGTCTGATAAATATTTTTAGGCGTCACAGATATTGATAGTGTTTCTACTGAATATAATTTTATTCCTCTACACCCTTGGGAGAGAGCACCCTTAGCGTTTATAATGATGCAAAAACAATCGGCATTGTAGTCTAATCCATGGTCACGGATGTCAATGAGTTAAATTATTACACTCAACTAACCATTTAACTCCCCCCAAGGAAGGGTTGGCGGGGGTGTAAATAATTTTAAACTTGTTAAACGGTCGATTTTTGTAGCTAATAAATATTTGTCGGGGACAATATCATTGAAAATGGGAAATGCAAGGGGGTTGGAGGTGGTGAGAGGGGCTTGACGGAGTTGGGTGTGGGAATATATTTTCAAACATGTTAACCGGCGAATTTTTGCTTCAAATAGATATATTTCGGCATCAATGAGATTCATAAAATTTCTCTACATGTTCTCTGTGTATAATTTCAACCCCTTTCGGGCTTTGGATGGGTGTACCCTTAAGGGTGGGCGTGAAGTGGCATTACATAAAAAGAAAGCAGAAACCATTTAGATTGGAGTCGAATCCGGGGCTATAGTTGTCATTGAGTTTAATTACGACATTAAACTTGCCGTTTAAATCCCCGAAGCGGTAGTGGTCGGGGGTGGAAATTTTCGGAGATGTTAAACGGTCGATATTTGCGATAATTATTTACTGAGGTTAATTACTTTGATAGTATTTATACCGATGCTGTTTATGGATAATTTCAGCCCCCGTGAGGGGAGCAAGCATAGGGGTGGGGTGGAGGTACGTTAAATTAAAAAAACGCAAAAACAACCGAGATTCGAATCAATTCAGAGACTATGAATGTCGCTGTGTCTAATTGTTACAACCTGGGTAACGCGACGGGTTTGGGAGGTGTAGGGCGGGGGTAGAAATTTTCAGACAATGTAATCGGCCGATTTTGCGTGGAATAAATATATTTTGATTATCGCACATTTGTGGGGGTGGTCATCTTCTAACATGTAAAAACGACCGATATATTTCGTCAATGACTTCAACCCCCTTCGGCATGGGAGGTGAGCACATTTAGGGATAGGGTTCGAGGAGCGTTCCATAAAAATAGCGCAAATTGGAGTCATATCGGGGGTTATAGATAAATGACATCTCGGGAAACGCCGGACACCCAGCTAGTCTTCTAATAAATAAAGCAGAGCGTTTATTTGTATGTTCCTTATACAAATCTCCACCCTCGGAGAAAATTTCACCAAATTTCATACACGTGTTCCTTGCGACCAGGAAGCAAACACTGTTGGGTTGAGACACGTCTACCACCTGCAGGATCGGGGGTGGACGGGGCTGTAAATATTCAAACATGCTAAAATATTTGAGTCGGATAAATATTTTTAGTGGTCAATGAGATTTATAGCGTTTCTACCGATGTTATCTGAGTATAATTTCAACCCCTTACAGTGTGGGAAAGGAGCACACTTAGGAATGGTGGTGGACGGAAGGGGGAAATTTTGAAACATGCAATCACGGCCGATATTAGTGTTGGATAAATATTTTTCAGGGTTAATTAGATACATAGTATTTCTACCGATATTTTGAGTGTAAAATTTCAATACTCTTTCGGAATGAGGGGAAGCACGCTTAGGGGTGGGAGTTACAAGAAAATAACGCGAAAACAACCGAGATTCGAGTCAAATCGGTGTTATGGATGTCGAAGAATTTATTTATGACAACCTGGATAACGCGCGGTGGTGGGTAGGGGTGGGAGGGACTGTGCGGACGTGGGCAGGGGTAGAAATGCTCAAAAATGATAACCTGACGATATTTGCGTCGAATAAATATTTTTCTGGGTCAATGAGACTCATAATAATTTTTAACATGTTCTGTGTTTATAATTACAACTTCTATTGGCTTGGGAGGAGAAACCATAACATAAAAATAATTAAAAAACGAGATTGGAGTCGAATACAGGGCTATGAATGTCGCTGAGATTAATTGTGACATTTAACTTGCTGTTTATCCCCCGCGGGTGGGGGTTAACGGGGTTGGAAATTGTCAAACATGTTGATCGTCCAATGAATATTTTCGGTATCATTTAAACTCAATACTTCTGTAGTATAATTTCAACCACTTTCGATATGGGATGAGAGTACGCTTAGTGGTGGCGTTACATGAAATTAACGCGAATACGACCGAGATTCAAATCAAATCAGGGTTATTGATGTGGAAACGCAAAAACTCAAGCGGAAGTGGAAACTTTCAAACACGTTAAAAGGTAGATATTTGCGTGAAATAAATACTTTCCGGGGTCAATGACATTGATTGCATTTCAACCGATGTTGTTTGTGTATAATTTTAAACATTTTCGGCATGCAATGGTTGGGGCTGAAGAGCGTTATATACAAATAACGCAAAAACAACAAAAATTCGAGTTAATTCAGGGGTTATGGATGTCACTGAGTTTCATGGTGACAAACAGGGTAAGGATAAAAAATTTCAAACAACGTAACCTGCCGATTTTTGTGTCGAATAAATACTTTTTGTTTAACGCACTGTAGCGGGGATGGAAATTTTCAAACATGTTCAAACGGCCGATATATTCGTCGAAAGAAAATATTTCGGTGTTAATGAGTTCAACCCCTTTCGGCATGGGAGGTGAGCACATTTAGGGATAGAGGTGGAGGTGCGTTACATAAAAATATCTCAAAAGTAACCGAGATTGGGGTCAAATCGAGGGTTATGAATAAATGACATCCCGAGCAACACCGGGCACCCAGATAGTTGTTAAATAAAATAAAATATTTATTTCTAAAATTTATATTATATAAATACATTAACCATGAACTTATATTTTGTAATATCATTGAAAAGTGTATAATTTTTTTGGGAAAGACCAATTTCTTGATTCTAAATTATTGCAAAAATCTAAAGACAACTTATTATTTAAAAAATGTTTAAGCGTTGTGTTTCTGCTTTTCTTGACACGCCAGACATAACATTGAAAGAATATCATTAAAAAATGTGATCAATCAGTTGCCTTAAAAATTTATAAAGGCTTCATGAATAAATTTGAAAATGTCTAGGTTTCTTGACTTTGTATTTGAATATTAAATACATACATTGTTGAAAGTTGTGTGTAACCAATGTTTTATGCACAATTAAGTAATGATTATTTATGCATAATCCAGAAATGATTGAGATACTGACCAATTTCTGTATCTGCGTGATAATGCGTAATATTTACTGAACGTCTATGAGGACGAATAAACGCTGAGAATTCTGCTTCAGTATCCAGGCCCGAAAGGACTAATATTTATGTTGTATATTATGACTGTATTTCCATTTGGGTTAAAAAAATGAAACTTTCGTATGTGATATTATAATGTGATTTATTGACTGTTATAAATGCAACTTGCTACAATACAAAACAGAATACGGACAGAGACAAAGACATAACTAACTTTCCAAAGAATACCTCCTTGTGCCACAGAAGCGCTGTGCCCCACAAAGATATCAAAGCGTGATTAACATCTTCTATATAATAAAAAAGGATGTATATTTGTATGTATGTATGTATTTACGTTGTTCTTTATACAAATTTTATCGCGTGGACAGAATGCAACAAAAATTGGTATATACATTCTGCCAAAATCGAGAACCGGTACTGTGGGGGTGAGAAACCCCTAGAATAAACGTGGAAATAATTATCATTGAAATAAGTTACGAATTAGTGTTAAATTACTGCGCGAGACGATGACGTCATAAGTTTTCAAGACATTGACGCATCCTAAATATAGTTCTGTATTTCGTAATGAAATAAAGCAGAAATATTTTGATTGACTAAAAAGTAAAATTTTTTCCAGTATTACTCCATCGAATAGTAATAAAAAACAATACGAAACACTTTACCATCCTTGCGCAAAGTTAATTTGGAATAGTTAATTATCCCGCTATCTTTGATAAAGCCAATATGGCGCCTTATAATACATTCAAATGTGTGTTGGTCGAGATTTATAAAATTTCATAATATAACGTACTATTGTATCCTGTATAATATTTCAGAAGATAATAAGATTTGTGTAAGGTACGACTGCTGAATTATATGTTTGTAACTATAAAAGTATTGAAAATGACGTTTGGAATTCCGAAAGTTTTTATGGTCGTTATTCAATTAATGCACTATCAGTCAAAGGTATGTACAGAAATAGGAACATTGAAATTGAATTAAAAGTACAATTAATTATACTTTACGCAACGTATTTCTATAAATTTGCATAAATGTTAACAAATTATTGCGTGCAATTTGTGTCGTGAAACAAAAATTTGAGGTTAGGATAGCAATATTTGTTTTCCATTTTTGGGAACGACGTTATAGATGTTCAATTTCTGAGAAATGAAGCTGAGCAAAAATATTTTGATTGAATAATAAGTATAATTAAATCTACCAATACCACATCGAGTGATAAATATAATTTATTATGAAAGGTTATACAATCCATGGCATTAATTTTCTTTTAAATAACTTGACTTTTGATGTGGAATATTTAACGGGATCAGGGACCAATATGTTTCCCGATTATATCTTGCAATACGCACTGGAAGATACATAGAATTATGATAAAAACAATACTTAAATGTTCAAAATTGATATTTTTATATTGAAGACAGCGTATTTCGTAATGTTTTGCATTAATTTTATACAATGCTACCAACTGCAGATTGCTAAAACCACCAAATAGTTTAATTTCAGATGGAAAAATTATATGTCTACAAATTTAATAATTGTTTTAAATAGTGTATGTATATCTATCTATCTATATATATATATTATATAAAATTGTCTTATACCGGTATGTTCGAGGAGCGTTACATAAAAATAGCGCAAAAGCAACCAAAATTGGAGTGTATCGGGACATCTCGGGCAACGCCGGGACCCAGCTAGTGAATAATAAATAAACGTTTTCTGTCTCCATTTTGGTTAATAATAGAAAATTAAAGGATTTATATTTAATTACGTAACTAAACAGAGTTCGATGAAAGTCAGTACATCACAATACCGATTATATTTGATTATCTTTAACATAAATAACGTTAAGATATTATCATAGAGGAATAATCAACAAATAATTTTAAAATTCTCAGACATTCTTGTATCGTTTGTCATATTACTTGTTATACAAAGTTCTGACTAGAGATTTTCGATCCGCTATAGAACTGATTGAAAGATCTAGCTACTTCTACGGAGCGAGCAGTCAGTTGAGTCCAAAAGTATTTATTTTTAATTATATCAAATATTTAATTATATCACGTAAGTAAAAAAATACCAATTTTGTCACAAAATTAAATTTAGTGGCATATGAACAAAATCTACTAACAGGAAATTAATATAATGTGGTCGCACTCTGACTGTCGTAGAAATCCCTCCAAACACTACTAGAGTTCGTAAACGTTATCCGCCATTTGCTTCCTCTTTCATTTACATACTAGCTGGGTGCTCGGCGTTGCCCGTGCTATTTTTATTTATATAAACGAGAAAAAGTATTTAATTCTAAGTCAAGAAGTGATTTAACCTAAATCTAACTGTTCTTAGTTTCGTACATACTTTTGACCGATAATGCATTAATTGAACAGCTGTAAAATACGTTGAAATTTTTTTGCATCAATGCCAACATACATTCTTAAATATACTCCTTTTTATTGCTGGATATAATTTTCCCTCAGTCTTCAGACATTACGAAAGTTTAAATTGATGAAATTGATAGACACATTCACAATGTAAACAAATGGTTGCCATAATAACTAATATGGCACGAAAATTACCTTACATTTTTCGCAAGGATCGTAAAGTATTCGTATTGGTTCTTTATTATCATTCGATGGAGTATTACTGGATAAAATTATACTTTTAATTCAATGAAAATATTTCTTCTTTAATTAATTACGGAAAAAGGAACTATGACCTTTGTTTGACGCGTAGTAACGTCTCTCTCTCTGTCCCGTGACGTCATAGTCTCTTGACGCGCAATAATTTAACACAAAAGTATCACGTTTTTCAATTATAATTATTCCCGGCTAGGGGTTCCTCATCCCCACAGCACCGTTTCTCGTGTTTTTAAGAATATGTGTACCATCCAATAAATAGTGCTCGGAATTCACAGGGGTTTTGCATATTTATATTAAGATGGAACGTTTCGACGACTGAAAGCACTGTCGTCATCTTCTAGGCCAAGTCTATAATCTATATATATAAAAATGAATTGCTGTTCGTTAGTCTCACTAAAACTCGAGAACGGCTGAACGGATTTATCTTATCTTAGTCTTGAAATGTTCGTGAAGATCTAGGGAAGGTTTAAAAGGCGAGAAAAAATCGAATAATTTCCGGGAAAACCCTAAAAACAGCCCTTTTCTATTTCCCATACAAACTTTTTCTAAATAAAATACAAATCTACACCAGTCGAGAAATTTTCACCAAATTTCGTACACGTGTTCTTTGCGACTAGGAAACAAACACTGTCGGGGTGAGACGCGTCTTCCACCCCCAGAAGTGGGGGTGGAAATATTTAAACATACTAAAACAGCCGATATTTGAGTCGGATAAATATTTTTAGGGGTCAAAGATATTGATAGTGTTTCTACCAATGTTATCTGAATACAATTTTCATCCCCTACGCCCTGTGAAAAGGACACCCATCGGGTTTGGGGTGGAGATGCTTTACAGTAAAATAACGCGAATACAACCGAGATTGGAGTCAAATCAAAGGTTATGGAAGTCACTGTGTTTAGTTACGACATTCAAATTGGTATTTCCCCTTCAGATGCAGGGGTAGCGGGGTGAAAATTTTGGAACATACAAACACGGCAGATATTTGCGTTGAAGAAATATTTTTCAGAGTTAATTATAATGATTAGGGTTCGACTAGCGATACATAAAAATTGCGCAAAAGCAGCCGAAATTTGAGTCATATCGGGGGTTATAGATAAATGACATTTCGGGCAACGCCGGGCACCCAGCTAGTATAATATAAATATGCAAAACCCGTTTGAATTCCGAGAACTATTTATAGAACAACTTCACCGGGAAAGACTTCAATCTTTGATATGTGTACCATGTTTCGTTGCAATCTGTCCACACGTTAGTGGCGTATGAACAAAATCTACTAACAAAAAATTAATATAATTTGGTCTCACTGTCGTAGAAATCCCTCCGAACACTACTAGTACTCGTAAACGTTATCCACCTCTTCTCGCAAAAAATTATTCTTAACCTTTAAAGATTATTTCATTCTTTCTTTATAAAATTTTTTTTTTTAACTTTAAGAATTCACTTTCTTATAATATTATAATTAGGAAACTTCGTCGGATTATTAATTAAAGCAAAGGACGCATTTAAAAGACCGCTACCAAAAATATTATTGAGAGCAAATAAAAATTCAGCGAGATGCAGCCAATTAAAATTTTTAAATTGTTGATGAGGCGGTCCACGACAATGCTGCATGAACCTTTTTAAACGTTGCCGCATTACACACCTTTATTTTGGTGACAGGATACAAGGGTAATACACGTGAATTTGAAATTTGTTAACAATGGTAAGGAAACATTATTATTTAGATTTTTTGGGTATTCCCTTGCCTGGGTAAGGGTTTAAAAATTTGAGCAAAAAAAGTCAGTAAATTAAAGAGAAAAGAATAAGCGAAGAAAACAATAAAAACAGTGTAACAGAAACCAAACAAACAAATTAGGTTGATTGCGTTAAAGTGACGACATGACAGATCGTCTAATCGTTCTCTTGTTTTCTTTACTTTTTCACTTTTCTGTCTTTTTCATGATCAAATTTCTACTTCCTTATCCACACAATGGAATATGCAAAAAAATCTAAATAATAATAATCCACATGGCGGCACCTCCTCTTTAATAGAGGGATTTCAAGGTAGTTTAGTATTAACTAGGGAACCCGGGCTATATTTTAAGGATCCCACCCGGCATTTGCCTGATAGTGACCTTGAACAAACACTAGAAAACCTGCATAAAGCAGTTTGGGCTACTGGTACTTGTCCGACGCCCTTTTGAAGACTGGTGTGAGGTTTGTTGTGGGACACAGAATTCCCTTCTGCATGCCTCGACCAGTTTAGAATTCACTTTCTTATAATATTATAATTAGGAAACTTCGTCGGATTATTAATTAAAGCAAAGGACGCATTTAAAAGACCGCTACCAAAAATATTATTGAGAGCAAATAAAAATTCAGCGAGATGCAGCCAATTAAAATTTTTAAATTGTTGATGAGGCGGTCCACGACAATGCTGCATGAACCTTTTTAAACGTTGCCGCATTACACACCTTTATTTTGGTGACAGGATACAAGGGTAATACACGTGAATTTGAAATTTGTTAACAATGGTAAGGAAACATTATTATTTAGATTTTTTGGGTATTCCCTTGCCTGGGTAAGGGTTTAAAAATTTGAGCAAAAAAAGTCAGTAAATTAAAGAGAAAAGAATAAGCGAAGAAAACAATAAAAACAGTGTAACAGAAACCAAACAAACAAATTAGGTTGATTGCGTTAAAGTGACGACATGACAGATCGTCTAATCGTTCTCTTGTTTTCTTTACTTTTTCACTTTTCTGTCTTTTTCATGATCAAATTTCTACTTCCTTATCCACACAATGGAATATGCAAAAAAATCTAAATAATAATAATCCACATGGCGGCACCTCCTCTTTAATAGAGGGATTTCAAGGTAGTTTAGTATTAACTAGGGAACCCGGGCTATATTTTAAGGATCCCACCCGGCATTTGCCTGATAGTGACCTTGAACAAACACTAGAAAACCTGCATAAAGCAGTTTGGGCTACTGGTACTTGTCCGACGCCCTTTTGAAGACTGGTGTGAGGTTTGTTGTGGGACACAGAATTCCCTTCTGCATGCCTCGACCAGTTTAGGAGGCAGCTGGCCGACTTTAATTTTTCGAGTAAGCCGTTTGTCGCAGATATTCTGTATTGTCCCGACTGCTAATATTGTTTAATTATTCTTATTCACTGCTATAACAATTACATTTCATATGAATATTGTCTGTATAATAAATAATATATTGTAGAGATAACCAATGTGTAATTAAATGTTTTATTTATATTACTTCTTTAATTATTGGCGGTGTAACTTTGAGGCCGAGCATTGTAAAGAACAGCATTGTTTGGCGCGAGAATGCAGAGACTATGATGGTTGCTACGAATTGTTGTCGAAAAAGCGTATATAAGACGCTCAGAACAGTCAATCATGTGTGTTCTGGGAGTTGGAGGAGTGTGTTGTGGCGAATCGGCCAATGGAGTCCGAATTCAGCAAAGTATAAGTTCTATATATCAGCTTATGTATTAAAGGGATTATCCACACCAAAACCGAGTGTGATGGTACGTGCGACAGTAAAGTAGAAAGGCGCCGAAAGTGTTACGACAAAGTGTGAAAAGTTTTAAATCAGTGCTATGGCCTGTCAATAAAAATATTGTTCCATAAAAATTTAAAATAATTACGAGTGCACAACATGTACCAAACAGCTCAACACAAAATGGTTCGTAAAAACTTTCTGTTGTAAACATTTATACAAATATAAATTTACCGTCAGATTTCTATAGTTTTTGTTGTTGTTAGAGTCTTTGAATGAACTTTTGTTATTGTAAATTAAATTCATTTTTTTTTCTTTTGTAACTTGGTGAAAATAAAAACCAATGTCTTTATTAGAGGCCTTATGAGTAGCCCTGAAATTTAGATTCTCATGAAAGCTGAGCCAATTATTTAAAAACATAAAATGTAAAGTCAACTTAAATAAAAATTGACAATTAAATAGTCTTTGTTATTTTTTTGATTAATCCCGTAAACTTCTTTCCTTTTATTCCTTTTAAATTTGATTGTCTTAACGTGATGGCATTTTTGTTATTAAATTTTATTGAGTACTACAATATATTCATTAAATAAGTTACAAGTACTCGGACAGTTATGAAGTCTGCACAAAAACTTTGTTCCTCTTTAAAAGAAATCCCGAATCCATTCGAACCGATTCCAAATCACTCAATTACAAAAAAGTCCCTATAGTCAATTATTTTATTTTTTATTGATTAATGAATACGAAAAATATGTATACTTTTTCGTTCAAAAATTATAAATCCAAATTCGCTGGAAAAAGAGAAAATTCATTTAAATACAGGGTAGGATTTCGTCAGTGAATCGGGAGCGGTGAGCGACTGAGCGAATGGTTCCGATCCGATCACTGGAAAGAACGACCTAAATAAGTAGATTTACTTACTTCGTGGCTATTTTTACTCTTCATTTTCACTGAGAAGCTTCTATAAATTATTGTCAGTAATTAATTTATTCTCCATTTCTCTTTAAAATTAATTCATAACTTTGTATTATATCCTGAACATTAATGGTTTCAAAACATCTCAGGCCACTCTTTTTGGACTGTTATACTGCTTATAATAGTAATTCAGAAATCGAAATTAAAACTATTTCCTTACTAGGAAGCACTTCTTCTTGATAAGGAATGTATAATTTAGCTGTAACTTCTATACCCCATTAGATTTTTTTTTGTCAGTGTCAGTATTGATATGTTACTAGTAACCGTAAGTGTTTCTTTAATCTTTAACCTTGATTATTTCCCAAGTATTTTTCCATTGGATGATACACACTTGTATGTATATAGAAATAAAATATCGATCTGTTGTTTTTAATTCTCAAAAAAAAAAGAATAAACCCAGGTTTGGACCTGAAATTTACTGGTCGATATATTTGATCAAATTAAATTATTATTATGAACAAATTTTGGATATATAGATATCAATTTTAATTTAACGTCTATTTTTAATTAATAAAACAATTGATGACCTTATACAGACACATTTTATTTTTTATTTATATTGTAACGACGTTTCGATACCTTTTTGTATGTTTTAATAATTTTAATCGTTTTGTTGTGCTAACTAATTAAAAATAATTTGGAAAGGCCTTAAAAAGATACAAAAATGTATGGAATCGTCGTTACAAAAAAAAGTGTCGACATGAGGTCATCAATTGTTTTATTTACATACTAGTTGGGTGTCCGGCGTTGGTCGTGTAATTCTTTATATAAATCCGAAAAAGTATTTAATTCTACATTAATCTTTAGCCAAGAAGTGATTTTACTTACCTATGCAGAGAGAATGGTAATAAATCAACACTCCATACCCGGTGCTATAAAATACATTGAATTTTATTGCATGAATGCCAACAAACATACCTCAGAATTTCTTCTTAAATATACCCCTTGAGTATTGCTGGATATAATTGTCCCTGTCTTCAGACATTACGAAAGATTAAATTGATGAAATTTTTAGCTAGATTCACAATGTAAACAAATGGTCGCCATAATAACTAATATGGCACGAAAATTAACTTACATTTTTGGCAAGTATCGTAAAGTATTCGTATTGGTTTTTTATTTTCATTCGATGGAATATTACTGGATAAAATTATACTTTTTATTTAATAAAAATATTTCTGCTTTATTTTATTACGGAAAAAGGAACTATGACCTTTGTTTGTCGCGTAGTAACGTCTCTATCTCTCTCTCTCTTTCTCTGTCCCGTGACGTCATAGTCTCTTAACGCGCAATAATTTAACACAAAAGTATAAAATTTTTCAATTATAATTTTTCCCGTATATGCTAGGGGTTTCTCATCCCCACAGTACCGTTACTCGTGTTTTTAAGTATATGTGTACCATGTTTCGTTGCAATCTGTCCACACGTTAAAATTTGTATGCAGATTAACGTTAATACATACATACATACAAATATGCTTCCTCTTTTATTTACATACTAGCTGGGTGCCCGGCGTTGCCCGTGTAATTATTTATATAAACCAGAAAAAGTATTTAATTCTAAATTAATCTTAAATCGAGAAGTGATTTAACCTAAATCTAATTGTTCCTAGTTCCGTACATACTTTCGACCGATAGTGCATAAATTGAACAGCTATAAAATACATTTAAATTTTTTTGCATCAATGCCAACAAACATATCTTCGTATTTCTTCTTAAATATACTCCTTGAGTATTGCTGGATATAATTGTCCCTCAGTCTTCAGACATTACGAAAGATGAAATTGTTAGCTGGATTCAAAATGTAAACTAATTGTCGCCTAATAACAAATATGGCACGAAAATTACCTTACATTTTATCGTTAAGTATTTCGTATTGTTTTTTTTATTATCATTTGCTGGAGTATAGCTGGATGTAATTATATATTTTATTTAATCAAAATATTTCCACTTTTTTTCATTACAAAATAAGTAACTATTTTGTGCCGTGCACCGTCGCGGAGTAACGTCTCTCTCTCTATTGCGTGTGCTGTGACGCCACGGTCTCGTGGCGCGCAGTAATTTAAAACAAAATGATCACATTTTTTAAATATAATTCCTTCCACCTTTATGCTAGGGGTTTCTCACCCCCACTTCTCGTGTTTTGAAGAATAGGTGTACCAATTTTGGTTGCAATCAGTCCACGCGTTTAAATCTGTGTAGAAATCAAGGTAAATACATACATAAAAATATACATCCTTTTTTATTATATAGATAGATATACTTTACCACAACATTGATGCAGGTCAGGAAAACCTTGTCTCTAAATTTGTTTGTATTATTTATATACAAAACTATTAAATCTGAAGACGTCATAAAAGAGGACCAAACGTCGTTTATTTAATTTTACGTTTAAAAAACATAATTTTCTGGCACAAGGCCGCATATTTATTCATTTATAGTTTATCACGTTTTATGGTTTCCCTGTTCTCTTAAAAATTTTGAATTAATGTATAACTACAGTTTCAAGTTTATACGTCGCAAAAAATCTTTTATTCTTCGAATTAATTAAATTTTACATTTTTATACAGTTTATCCGTGTTTTGTTATTCCATGCGTTGAACTGATTGCGTCTGTATTTAGACTATTATAAAAACGCGCCACTTTGCTGCGTTAGTAGTTACCCAATTTACCTGAAATGTAGGAAACGAGCAAATGAAATATATTAACTGCTTCGTAGAATTCTGGTAGCACGAAGCTAGCGTAAGTAATTCCGTATTATTTTGTGTAATATTTAGTAATATGAAAATTATATGTGTAACGGGCGACGTGCCAGAGTCGCACGTGACCCACACGGGGTAAAAATCCTTTCCGCCGAATACGTATGTCGTGAAATGATTGTTAGAGGACTGTAATAACGGGGACAGGACAGTTTGTGTGGCCTCCCGTTTTCCCCGTAGCCAAAGCAAAGCAACAAAGACATCGGCCTGGAGAACGCCCCCAATCTAATAATTATTACACATATGAAAACACGCCGGCCGGACATCTTGATGCGAACCGCCGCAGCTGCCGACTTCTCCTTGTAATCAAACACGCTACGAGGGCCGGATATCTGAGACATGTGTTCTTGTAATTGTCGCAACGTGTGTGCATTATTCAAAACGGCTCTGGTGCACCATGCGTGCGGACCGTGTGTTTTTAACGCAATCTTCCCGAAATGTCCTTTACGCCTATAATTTACCGCAACGCGCCGCCATTATGTAACAACAAGATAGAGTATTCAGAAGGATATTAGTGACAAACGTTTGAGAAAAGCTTACGCAACGAAAACATCGTCATACGAAAGCCTCAATTTACTCGTGTACGAACTCAAAGTTGAAGACCGCTGAAACGTTAATGTTTTAACACCAACCAACACAAAGTCAAAATAATCTCTTACAGTACAGGTACACGAGTTCATGTTAAACTCATATGCTAATTACATACTGACAAAATTCAGAAAAGGTGGTATAAAATATAGGTTTCGTGGGAATGCAAAATGTACAACCAATTACAATTTTTTAAGAACACGATATTCTGTTAGACGAGATAATCACAAGTTTCGTCGTAATTGAAAAGTCATACCGATGTAACAGACTTTGATGAGACAATCAACAACCACATCATCATCAATATTCTTTGAGAGAATGAAATGTTAAGGTCAACGGAACTGTTGATGATCCTGGAAATACCTTCTTTTAACATACAAAATATTACCATTAAAAGATCAATAAAGCTTCGAATGAATAAGATTTACAAAATGACTTAGTTGCACTATAGTTGGGCTGAAGGAAATTAAATTAAGATAAATAGTGCAAAAAGCAAATCAATTACATTCAATAAATATCGTACATTGGGGAGAAATCCCTCAAATAAACAGCAGCAAATATTTAGGAATTATTTTGAACTCAAATCTAGGGTGAAAAGAACAAGTAAATTCTACGTCTCGAAAATCCTGGAAATCCTTACATTTTGTAATGAGAATATTAAAAAGGGGGAGCGGTAAATCAAAATAAGTTGATTATAAATCTCTGGTTCGTCCCATACGGCGCAAGTTGTTGGGATCCTTATAGAAAACACCATATAGAAGAGCCAGGAAAACTTCAGACGGGGACAGCAAAATTTGTAATTCGGGGTCCTAGTCACGGGCGAAAAAACGTTTGAGAAATTAGGTTCGGAATCTTCGGCAACGAGACGGAAGAAAGAATACGCGCTCTATATAAATCTTACA
Source organism: Zhengitettix transpicula (assembly GCA_037074705.1). Lineage (NCBI taxonomy): Eukaryota > Metazoa > Arthropoda > Insecta > Orthoptera > Tetrigidae > Zhengitettix > Zhengitettix transpicula. Next base: position 77,523,316 of record CM073594.1, on the reverse strand, counting down.
CGGGAAAGAAAGCGTGGAAAGACATACTGGATAAGATCAAAAACCCAACATACATTGGTAGATGTGATCACAAATTTAAAATGAAAACGAGACGGCAAAACTCAAACGTAGGGAAATTCACATTCCTGAACAGTTTGATAAACGAATGGAACAATTTTTCTGCATGAGTTTGAGGAGTATCTTCCAAGAAGAAAATTTAAGAATAATCGAAATAGATTCGTAAAATGAAGTGTATTTTTATTATTATTTTCGCTCTAATAACTCTTTTATGCCCATTTATCCTTTTGTGAAGTGAAGTGTTGAAATTGGGGACAAGTTTCCAGGACAAATTACGAAGACTATTTTATTATTATTATTATTTTCTTTTAATTTTATTCTCTTGTATCAAAATTTTTTATTCATTTATTTGTTATACTTTTGTTTCTATGTTGCTCTAAACTACCACCGGGATCGATCCCAATCGTAGCTAGTAATATACATGCCTTACTAAAATTGATAGTCTATGGCAGTGGCGGCTAGTGCGTATGTGCTCAGGTTATATCTTACTTTTATGAACATTCATAATATATGTGTTTCAATTTTCTGCTATGGCGCACTCGCTCCCGCTAATGCAGCCAGCTGGCCGTCTAAGTGCTACAAGCAGACGTAGCACAAGATTTCTGTATTTGATTGACAAATGCGCATGTTTCACCCCCACACCACTGCACACACGTGCTCAACCAGAGAGCCAGAGTATGGGTAACATTATCACCGATGTAGTATTATTATTTTGCATAGTTATTCTCGTAAAAATGGTTACTTGTGGTGATGTAGCTCATAACTTCAAAAACTCACGAGCGGCCATTGATCTATGACTCAACGAACACTTGAATAGAAGCCACACACACACACACACACACACACACACACACACACACACACACACACACACACACATATATATATATATATATATATATATATATATATATCTGTGTGTGTGTGTATTATTATGAGGATATACGGAGAAGGACTTTAGCCAAATTCTCTGGAGAAGACTTCTTCATACACACCACGGCGATCAAGACCCTCCTGGAGTTCGTCTCCGACGCAAAACTGTCATCCGCTATTTGAAACGTTGTTCACAATTGGAAATTTTCTAACCTGCTGTAACTTAATTATGTAAATACTTTTAGAGGGTCGCCAATAACCAACATGTTGACGCGACCATAAAAATAATTTAAAGATATATATATATATATATATATATATATATATATATAAAAGATTAACAAATTCTTCATCAATTCAGAGCACGATATCCAAAACTAATTTATAATATTTTGGTTACCTGTTTGAACACTCGGCATCTATTCTGGGTATCCAAAAAAGAATGTAGAAGTACTGAAAACGTTTTTTTTTTAAAAAAACTAGTATATATCAAAACCCTAATTGAATAATTTTTAACCGGAACGTCTATTATGAAAGTAATAAATATTTGTTTGAGAAAATTTCGGATATTTCCATACTCATGTGTAAGCCTTATAGTTTAACATTTTATTATTGTTTGATGCAGACAGATTATGTAATACATGGGGTTGTTAATTTTTTTTTGTTAAAGTCAATATTTCTTTATATATAAGTTCCATGGAGTAGGAAGATTCATTAGAGCATAAATATAGTGTTTTAATTTTTAACTATAAGGCTTACGGATAAATATTCGGAAAGATTCTAAAACACATTTTTTGTGTAGCAATTTTAATTGATTTGTTATAATTAAATTCTTGTTAAAAAATAATGTGTGTTAATAATTGAGGTTTCTTCTCTTGAGGAAGATGATTTTTTCAATGATTTTATTTCCGCTTGATTTCTGGACCGTACGTGTCACCAGTTGTATTAACACTGTTTAAAAATACAATTTTCTCTGTTCGAATTCTTAAGTTTCACTAGAAATCTGAGGCTAACATGCTTATCACTTTTCTTAACCGACATTTCCTGCGTAACTTACAAACTGGATTATATTTAAAAGCTCGTCAATAACAACTGAGTGAATGAATCCTGTAAGGATTCAAGGAAGAACACGGTAAGTACTTACAGTCTTGTTCTTATTTATAGTTTGACAATGTATGCACGTGTTTGGTAGAACCTTGCTAATAAATTTTGCTCGTGGATTGTATACAAAATTATTAAACATTGGCATACCTGATGAGGTCCCAGAGATGGACGAAACGTCGCTGTGGATTTAATATGCTTTTTGCAATAAAATTATATTTATGTTTTTGACTTAAGGCCATTTATTTATTTATACATTATTATTATAAATAAAGTAAGATATTATTATCATTATTAATGTACGTGTAAATTGTAGAAGATAAAGACGTAATTTACTTACCGGAGGACGGACTCTCCCTAACACAAATTTTCTATTTTTATTTATATCGAATTAAAAATTCATATTAAAATTAACCTTTATTCCTGTCAATATATATAAAAATTCATAGATATAAAATATCCATTCGTCACAAATAAGTTCAAGCTTTTGTCGTTTTCCGACACATACAACTGTTTTATACGTATTGACAGGAATAAAGGTTAACTTTAAAACAAATTTTCTACTGGAACGCGAAAGAGTATTATCAAAAATGTTTGTGACAATGTAACAAAACGATAACGTCTCCATGTAAACGTTATCATCCACGAAGACATTAATCAACCACTACATTATTGTGATTAATTCTCGCTGGAAAGTGAACATCCGCCGAACATGAAGAGAAGATTTTTAATAGTCCTACTTTGTAAGAAATCCTATTTATATTAAATTATATATCTTCATAGAAAATTAAACTGCGGTTGAGAAAAATTGTATGAAAAAGTAAAACATTATACAGCCATGTGTTTAGAAGTATATCAATGAAATCAGAGTTCCAAAAATATTAATACAGGAACTGGTTATTTCAAAGTCTGTGAAGTTATACGTGGCCAAAGATTAAATTTCTTTTCACTCTCCGCTAAACCTCCTTTACTTACTTGCAATTAGATAATTTTAATAGGCTGGAGAAACGAATATGAAAATTAATTTAATTTTTTCAGTCGTTTTTGAGTTTATTCAATTTAAACGAACAGTCAATGTTTGCGTTTTGCATGCAGTTATATACGTTACAAATTGGTTGAAAAATATGTAAAACGTATATATGTGTAATAAAATATATTTTAAATATTTCGCCCACAATGCGAATCTTAAAAGAAATTTTTTTAAAAAATATTTTATTTGTAAGTAACAGTGTGGCGCAAGAATACGGAGATTGGAATGTTTCCAGTTTCTATTGTTGTCGGCGGCATGTGTAATACGCAGAACTTTGGCGAAACACGGAGTCTGGTTTGGGAGTTCGACCGATGATGGTCATAGTAAGTCGACGCCGGGGAGTGACCCGATGACGGTCATAAAAGGACTGGTTTGAGGCCGGCCGAGGATAATCATAGCAAAGTCTGTTCCCGCGAGTAACCAAGTAGCGGTCGAGCAAAGTTGAAGCTGGATAACGGCTGATATTGGTCGGAAGATATAAGTAGGACGAAAGAAAGTTCATGAACAATTGTTGGAGAAGTGTCCGGTAGTCAGTTAGCCGGAAATTAGCAAAGTGAACGAAAGTTGTGAGCAAATATTGGTTATGAACAGTTTGTTCTTTAAAAGAAAACTAGTGAAGTGAATAAGTAGTGTGCTACAAGAGCGGCTCTAATAATCTCGTATGTAAAAATCTTACATTGTAAACATATAAAAATAAGTACCGTCAGATTAATTTAAATTTCTATAGAGTTCACTAGATTTCAAATTTATTTATATAATTATATCAATTGTTATTATAAACTTAATTTTTTTCGTTTGTAACTCTTTTCATCTGATATGGTGATAATTGAAAATTAGAGAAATTATTAGAGGCCCAATAAGCGACCCTGAAGAAATGAGAGTTTCATTAAAAGCTGTGAAAATTATTTAAAAACTATGTACAAAACCTAAATTAAATAAAAATTTGTGTTAAATATTTTTTATCTTTAAAAGTTGTTATAGTTCAGATATAAATCCTATTAATTATAATTTTCTTTAAATTTCCACATGAATTTTATCATTTCATTAATTTGAATATTACATTAATTGGTTTCAACGTGGTGGCTTTTATTTTATACTCTTAAATCGTATATATATATATATATATATATATATATATATATATTGTAACAAAGCCGCTAACCTCCTTGCGTAATCATGTTAGAATATATATATATATATATATATATATATATAGACAGAAAGAAAATTATGAATAATAAAGTTGTATCTAATTTCACAAATATAATCAACCTTCAAATATGAATAAAAATGTTTGAATTCTAAGTAAATCCCTGTAGGCTATATATATATATATATATATATATATATATATATATATATATTGTAACAAAGCCGCTACCCTCATTGCGTAATCATGTTACAATATATATATATATATATAATAATTGAGGTTTCTTCTCTTGAGGATGCCGCTACCCTCATTGCGTAATCATGTTACAATATATATATATATATATATATATATATATATATATATATATATATAGCCTACAGGGATTTAATTAGAATTCAAACATTTTGATTCATATTTGAAGTTTGATTATATTTGTGAAATTAGATACAACTTTATTATTCATAGTTTTCATTCTTTTTATGGAAAGAGAAATTAAAGTGTATGGAGAAATAAGACGAGTATGTACGGAAAGTAAGAGAAGGAAGACCGGAACCTGCGGTTTGAATACTGAATATTTGTGTGATTCTCTTTTATGGAAAGAGAAATTGAAGAATATGGACGAGTATGTACGGAAAGTAAAAGAAGGAAGACCGGAACCTGCGTTTTGAATAATGAATATTTTTGTGATTATTGATTGAATCATGTGTAGTGCGGCATTCTATGATTTACAAAAATTAACAATTTATCTTATCTTATCTTATCGCACTAAGACAAAATAGACAATGGGCATTTCAAATAAAATTGGTTGCCTTCCTATGAAACGATTATTAAATCACGCAATGACCAATAATTAATCAGTGATTATTTTTTTGTATTAGTCCTGGAGCGTGAGCAAGGGCATTGAACTTTTCTACAGTTTTATGTTTGTAAATTAATCATTAGTGACATGTTCACAGGTTCAGCAATATCCTCGACTACTGGCCGGTATAAATTATTGCAACGCAATTCAGAGCGCGTGCATTGGAAACGTGACCTTTATAAGTTAAACACGGCTCCTCACCACTGCGAAAATAATTTAAATGCAGGGGAGGATCTCTTTTAAGACACCGGTCTAGATTCCCTCGGACATTTCCTCCGGGCCAGAAATAGATTTCGCTTCAAAACTTTATAGCGGCCGAGCACGCCACCAATGGAATTCGCCGATCATGAAATGCTTTCAGGAGGACGACAAACAAAATGAGTTCCAACCAATACGAGACAGGGGGCATCAACACGAGATGATGGATCTTTGCCATTTCCAATTAATTGAGTTTAATGTTTTTAAATCATGATCTATCACTAACAACCACTATACTATTATATTTGATCTGCTATTGCTGCTTAAAGAACTGTAACTTGGATTAGATACTACTAGTTTTTATTTTAAACAAATTCTATTTTTAAGTTAAAAAGTACAGTATTGGCATTAAACGTTGAAATTCGTTCTGATGTAAGGTTCGTATCCGAAAGGTTATTGAGCGTCTGATGGATCATATAGAAATCCTACTGCCATATTTGATCAAATCACAAATTTTCCCTTATCCGATTTTTTTGTTCAGTACGGTAAAAACAAGAGAAATTTTGTACGTTCATTTTGGAACTAAGTAAAATTATTCTTTATACTCATCAGTGTCTGAAAAAAATGTCTTATCGCACTGCGACAAAATAGAAAATCGACATTTAAAATAACAATAGTTGCTTTCCTATGAAACGATTATGAAATCACGCAATGACCAATAATTAATCAGTGATAATTTTTTGTATTAGTCCTGGAGAGTGAGCAACGTTATTGTGTGCTGACTTTGCATGACACTTTACATGTAAAAAGCTTCATTACTTCGTTTATTTTTAAATTTATTTTACTAAATATTATACTGCTAAAATTTTCAACTGTTTTCAATATAACTGAAATTTTAGTATTCATTAGATTTTCTTAATGAGAGTGACAGGCTAATCCAGGATAATCCACGACGTGGCAACTTCAAGACAAATCCTAGAAAACCTGCACGAAGGGCTTCACGACGAGTCCATTTATTACTTAATGCGTGAGTACGTGATTTTAAATTAATTTGAATTATTTTAGCTCTTTATATAAATATTCTAACAATGTATCTGTTTTTCTCACAGTATTTAAACATTCCCAATTTTTGCATTTAATTTTTTTAAATGTTTCAAATTGTCTCATTAATTCATTCTGTGATTTTTCAAATTAATGATTTCATATTTCCAATGACTTTTCTTGGTTCTTAAATTTTTGTATATAAGAATCTCATTCAAGTATTTATTAGTTTATTTATGATTTATGTTTATACGAATATAAAGATGTTTTGCTGTCCTTTTTATTTTATTAACTACTGACTGGGTGTTTCGTCGTTTCCCTGGTTCTTATTTATATGCCCAGAAAAGAATTATAATTTAAGGTTAATCTCGTAGTCATGAAGTGATTTAACCGGAATCAAGAGCATAATTTTTTTTAACCTTTACATTTCAGTCGGCCAGCTGCCTCCTAAACTGATCGAGGCACGGAGAAGGGAATGCTGTATACCCACAGCAAACTCCTCTCCCGCTATCGGAAGGGCGTGGGACAAGTACCCAATGCCCGACCTACCTGATGCAGGTTTTTCTAGGGTTTGTCCTGCATCACTTTTAGACGAATGCCGGGTAGGATCCTTAAACTATAGCCCGGGGGCCCTAGTTAACCCTTGGATACCTTTCTCTACCTTTCCGCATCCCCCTTTTAGATCCCTTCCTATGCTATTAAGGGAAGTTGCCACTATGTGGATTACCCGCACGTAGCCTGTTACCCTAAAAAAACATTTACATTTCATGCTCGCTCCATAAGCCGACGGAATATTAATTTCAATATTATCCGTATGTTGACTCACTCAGTTATAACATATTGAGGCAGAGAACACAAAACACTCCCGGTAAACTGAAGGCGTCTAAAAAAATCTCCATAACCTAATACAGTTATACAATACTCCCGATAGCACACAACAGTCAGAAATACTCCTAAAAAAATTGAAAAATAATCAGGGTAACCTAACTTTCGGTACCCTACATCGCGGACTTTTAAATAGTCCCCCAACAAAGTATAAAGCAGTGACTAGTGGTAGCAGAACTTTGAACAAATAATTCGACAAATTAACTAAATGGAATATATTTAAAACCCATCAATATTATTAACAACATTGGACCCAATTAAATATTATTCTCAATAATTCCTACGTGTACAGTTTATTTATTTATGTGACTGTTCTTTCAATTAGTAACTAGAACCATGTCACCATTAACCCTTTAGTGCTTAGTGTAGCATATATACAACATACCTTTTAGAATCAACGCAGTGTTGGTTTGTAAGACAGCTAAATTGTGACGCAGATATGAAACAACATGCACTTAAGGAAATGTGAAATTTTTAGCATCTGTGACCAGGTTAAAACATGCCTGTCCTAGCTTTCTGTGAGTCAACCCCTCGAGCCATATTTTTCTACTCGCCGGTCAACTTCAAAATATTTATTTTCTGTGTTTTTTTATGTTTTCTTCTTTCAAGAAAGAAAATTTAAGCTCTCAGGGTATTCTAATTGCATTAAAATCATAATTATCCAATTAATCTGAATTATTGATAAATCAGACGTAATTATATTTATGTTGCATATGTGGAACATCATAAGCCAAATTGACTTTGGTCACGTATGATATTTTTTTGGTTATCTTTTCGTATCGCATTCACAAAAATTTTTGTTTAAAAATTACAAAAACCTGTGCACTAAAGGGTTAAGAGTGTCTAAAATACTCCCGGTACCCTAACAGAGTTGCGAAAACATTCGGTACATTAAGAGTCAAAAATATTCCCGCTACCTAAATAGAATCCCGTAATACTAATAATAGAGAGTGAAAACTACTCTCAGAAATATTAAAATGTCAAAAATTACATCCGGTGCCTTAAGAGAATAAAAACCATAGTAACAAATTCCTAGTTGGATTCTGATATTAGATATAGTGGGGGTGACCGATGTCGAATCAAAGTTCCACGTAAAATCTGAAACAGGTGGAGATATTTCTAAAAAAAATTATTTTACACACTATTAAGCTACCGGCAGTATTCTTTTGTGTCTCTAAAGGTACCGGGAGTATTTTTGACTCTCTCAGGAACCCAGAAGTAATTTTAACCTATTTAGGGAACCGGGAGTATTTTTTAAGTGTCTTAAGGATTTATGAATGTTTCAGAAATAGGCCTAATTTGAACTCTCTTATGGCACTGGTATTATTTTTTATATCTTTTAAGGTACCGGGAGTATTTTTGATTCTCTTAAAGTGCCTGGAGTGTTTAAGAATCCCTTAAATACCTAAAGTAATTTTGAATCTCTTGGCTACGGGAATTATTTTACACAAAATCTCTCTTAAGGTACCAATAGTATTTTTGATTTATTCCTTCTTAATGTATGGAACTAATTTTTTACTCTCGTTTGGTACCGGGAAGAAATTTTGGTCCTATTATTAAATTAGGGTTCCTAGAGTATTTTTAACTCACTTAACCTTACAGTAATATTTTTAAGGCTCTTAAAATACCGGATTATTATTATTTCTCTTACGGTACCTTAAGTAGTTTTGATTTTATTAGAGAATCGGGAATATTTTTCACGATCATAAGGTACCGACAGTACTTCTGACTCTCTTAAGGTACCGGACATATTTTTGTATTTCTAAAAATACCAGCAGTTACACTCAATGTAACAGAAGTAATTTTGGTCCTTCTTAGGATAAGATTAATATTTATGACGCTCTAAACGCATCGCGAGTATTATTGACGCTTTTAAGTTATAAGAGTATTTCTGATAATATTTGCGTATCGAGAATATTTTTAACAATCTCAAGATACATGATTATATTAGAGTACCGGGTCTATTTTTTTAACGTTCCGGGAGTATTTTCGACTCTCTAAAACTACCGAAGTATTTTTGAATCTCTCAACCTACCAGAGTATTTCTTCGTCTCTTAAGGTTATTTGCACTGTGAAATATATGTAATAAATAAAATTAACTGTTCGTTAGTACGTTCCACAAATACACATGTGGAGTAAATTCGACCAATTTTTGTACACACGCCCCTTACGATCCGGAAGCAAACACTGTGGGGGACGGAAGTGGAAATTTGAAAACGTGCTAAGATGGCCGATACTTGCGTCGAAAGAATGTTTTTCGAAATCAGTGAGATTCATAGAGTTTCTCCCGGTGTTGTTTGTGTATAACTTCAACCCCTTACGGCATGACGGAAACAATGCTACACTATACACTAAAGTTTTAACGGACTTGTGTTTTAATGTACTGGTTTCTAGACTTATTTTAAGTTAGTGAGGTTATTTAAGGTACTTTGATCGGTTAAGGTTCAGTTGAGTCTTACCTGTTTTCTCGAAATTAGTATTCCGTCGGGATAGATAGGTTATGGGACGAGAAGATTTAAACGTTCTCTATGTCTATAAAATCAAGTGTTGATCAAGCGATTAAAAACAAATAAATACCCGGGCAACTCTGGCAAACACAGTTGGCTTGGCAATACATTTTGACGGGTATAGTGAAGTGATAATAGAAACAGCTCTCTGTTATGGTTTTTATGCTTAACCCACTGCTTCCTCCACGTCCCGCTGTATTTTCGTCTCCTGGAGATACAGTCATGGAATATTCAATTGTCGGGAAATCGGCTATTTTATTCCTAGGAATACATGGACTACGTTCCCCACACAATAATATTCTCTAGTATTGTGTACTGTTAAAGATGTAAGTTTAAAATATGTGTTTAATTGGTTCTTTGATGCCGCCTGTGGTCTGTAGTAGCCCTGGAGAAAGCACGTGCCCTGGGCCACGTGGCGATGCGGATCTCCTAGGCCCCGAAGAGCGCTCATGCAGACTCTTTAATAGACTCGTGGCGGGGTCTTTATTAATTCGTTTAATCGCGGCTTCGATCAGCGCCCACGTGCTGCTCCCGGCCGGTCATGGCGGCTCCGTAAGTCAAGGCAACCTCTCCGTTCTGCGGCTGCTCTCACCACTGCTTTGTGGGAAAATTTTAAGTCATATTTTATTATTCCCTTTACCGAAAATTATAGGTCAGACACATTCATACAAATTTATTTTTGATCTTGAGGTACGGCAAAACGTAAACGGTAGAAATCATTACTCGACGTGTTTGGATATATCAAGATTGCACGTTACGTTTCTAAATAAAAATTAACTCTGAAGATAAACGTGGGATAATTGTTTAAAATCCGTCACAGCTGAGATGTTGAACTTTTGTATCAGAGTGCCGGCGTAGTTTCTCTGTGTGTGATTTTACCGTTTTTTTCCGTACTGACCTCGACAGTTGTAGTCGCAATACGCGATTTCAATACTGTAATATACAAAATTAGGAGGTCGTTAATTAAATGAAAAATTATTCAACTTTACAAACAAACAAATTTCTTATCAATGTTAAAAAAAAACAATTACACAATTTAAAATATCTCAGGGTCTCTACTGAATCATTTTTATTTCTCAACTGAAACACAAATTCCAATTTAAAAACGAAAAGATTTTCTCGTCAATTAATTAGGACGAAATTTACTTGTCAACAAAATTAAACTAAAAAGATGGATTCTAATTTAAAAATTTTTTACCGAAAAGAAGAAAATGAAATCTGACGTCTACGTTATAATCAGGTTTACATAATTAGTTGTTTTATATTGTTACTCACGGCAGCATTCCAGGATACCTTGTACTTGACGAAACACTATGGCGGGGTTTTGCACTGCTTCTAAAAACTCACAGATTCTAAAATTAATATTTTTAGATAAAAAATCAGGAACCAGGATAATCTTCCTTTCGTCTTTCTCTCGATTTACTTCTGCTACTTCAGCTCGGCTGTGTGCACCAAAAGCTGTTTGTGTTTAGCAGGTTTCGTAGTTCTGCTCAAGTGAATATTTCGTCTTGAGCAAAATGTTCAGGGACCAATCAAAGCTGTTGATTGGTAATTCTCGATGTTTCTCTGCAAATTTCCTTTGAATATTTGAAATTGTCTTGTCTATTTCAACTCGACCAATTTCTGTCGTGTCTGACTGCCCACTGCTTCTACTTAACTTTACTTTTTAAAAGAATATCTCGTCTATTTTAATACGGCCTGTACTTGACCAAACCTTCCAGCCAACTGAACCGTCTCGCAATTTTGACCGCGCTTACCTCTTCCGACAAAGGAAACCATGCTTGGCAACATATAATAAACTTTATACTAAAAGGTCGATGAGAAAATCCGGGATAAAATTGCCAACTTTTTCTAGTTGACTACAGATTCCAGTGTTCTGCATATTACATCCTATTTTTACTGAAACGTTATTTGTTTCTCTTTCATTAAGGCTTCATAATATATCAACCCGTAATAAAATTTAATGGCCATTCAGTCAGAAAATCATATAAATTATTAGACAATTAATAAGAAAAACTTAATTTTTGAAAAAAAAAATTTAATAAAAGACTTTTGTCTGATATTTTACTCCGAAAATTAGATTTCTATGGAATCATAGGAGTTCCCATTACTTGCGAAATAGGCGCCAAAAAGTTACGTATGGAAATGAGTATCTGGCAGAATGAGGAAGAATTACCTGCGGTGTCCCTCAGGGCTCAATTTTGGGGACCCTTACTTTTCATCATTTACATTAAAGATTTACCGAATTATTTAGATCACTTAAAAATCAGTCCTTTAAGCTGACGACACGGGCAGCGACTCGGAAACGTTGCGTGAGGAAGTAGAGGTTGCGATGAGCCGTTTGAATCTGTGCTTCACTGCAAACAAATTTTCTCTTAATTTAGAGAAAACTAAAATCGTAACCTTCACCTCAAACACAAACAGTTTAACTTCTAATTCGGAGCATGCACCTTTTCTTGGTCTGTTGATTGACAGTAAATTGAAATAGAATCATCTCATAAATAAAGACTTGGGAAAATTCAGCAATATTTTCTTCAAATTAAGAGTGTTAGCTCGGAAAAGTGATATATCTACATCTAAAATGGTATATCATGCATATTTTTATTCTGTCATGTCTTACGACATAGCAAACCGGGCTCGTTCACATCACGCGTTGCAAATTTTTAAATTATAAAAGCGGGCCGTGCGAATCACATCTGGTGCGGATTGTGATGCCACTTGCAAGTCTTTGTTTCGTAATCTTGGGATTTTAATATGGCCTTTTACGTATGTTCTAGAAATTTTAAAGTTTGTCTGAAAAAAACATAAATTTATATGCTCTAATCGGAAAAAAATCATTTATACAACAATGAAAAACATCGCCTAAATCTTTTTGAATCAAGCATTCGTTATTCCGGGATAAATCTATACAATAGTCTTCCGGATGGAATAAAAACTTTACAAAATTTATTTATAAAGAGTTGTAAATCTTTGTCAATTAATGCAGCATATTACTCGCTGGAAGAGTTCGTAGATAAAAAGGATAGATTAGATCCTCTTCAATAAAATAGTTTGCTATTATTTTACGATTATAATTTTCTAGTATTTAATTGCCGACTTATTTTATTTTTCATGGTCGACGGGAATAATAAAATAAAATTTGCTGCTGGAAAATCCGCCAAATAAAAATTGAAGATTAATATAGTTATCATTTCTTTAATTACTGTTATATTAGTATATTTAACGTTGTAATACTAATTAGTTTTAATATAATTGGATTGTTAGCGGGACAATTCTTGAAAGCAACAATCACGGTTCTTTGTCGGCGATAGTTGTTGGAAACCGCGCGCTCGTACGGAAGTCCAGTCCGGCGAACGTTTCGTGAGAGAGAGAGGAGGCTTACCTAAAAAGTACGAATTGCGAGGTCCAGGAAGTTCAACTGCGTGATCTATTAAACTCTATAAAACACAAGTAAATAGTTCTTGACGGAGAGACTCATGATATAAAATCGCAAAGTGGAAGCAAAAGGTTTGCACCACACAGATGCGAAATAACATATCGCATAAAGGTATCGAGGAGACATACGTCCGAGGGCTGACCGAGGAGCAGCTGATTCCAAAATTCCAGGTGGAATAACAACGAGAACTACAACCGTGTTTATTAAAAATGATGTGTAGAATCAGTGAATAACGGCCTTTTTACTGAGTTGTGCCCTCAAGCACCAAATAATCAGATCTGGTACCAGAAAGACATTCGTGAGTACAAAACAATTATTTAAAACCTGTAAACGAGAATTAAAGGTAGAAGTCAGAGTTCGTTATCTTGTTTATTTTTCGTTTTCTTTATTGTGTTTAGAATTTATGTTCCGTCCATTTCAATTTTGATTTCTTAACTAGTTTATTAAATTTTATTGTTCTTACTATCAAGCCCAGTAAATACCCTGAGAGGAAGAGTAATTAGATGACATTGTTGTAAGATTATAAAGTTGTATTTTCCTAGAAAGTCACAATTAAAAAATAATAATATAAAATTTGGTTTGTAAATTTGAGGAAATTAAAATGTGCTAAGTGAGGCTGATATTAATATTTTAATTAAAGTCTTTCAGTTGATCATTACATTTTGGATTCCACAACGTGGGGTCAGATACGTTCCTATGCTATTAAAGGGGAGTTACCACCATGTGGATTACCCTCATGTAGCTTGTTACCGTACAAAAAAAAAGATGCAGGTTTTTCTAGGATTTTCCCTCTATCGCTTTTGTGCGAATTGCCGAGTAGGATCCTTAAACCATAGTCCAAGGACCCTAGTTAGCTCTTAGCTGCCTTGCCCTACCTTTCCGCATCCCCCCTTTCAATCCCTTTTCTATGCTATAAGAAGGGAGTTGCCACCATGTGGATTACCCTATACATAGCCTGTCTACACCTTCTTCTTCTATTTATATACCGTCTCGTTCCGTTACATACAGTATATTCACTGCATATTATATTTTATGTGTCTAGGTCAAATGTGATAAGTACATAACGAAGGGACCAACACTGCCGCGAGAGGCACTGCAATCGGAAGCACGATCTCCCCAGAGCTCCTACGATATCAACTGATACTTGTAAGTTATGTAATAAATATCGTGCTCTAATGAAATTGTGATATTTTATTCCATTTATGTGATTCCAGACAACTTAATAGTAACGGACTAATATGTTCTAATCGCAAGTCATGAAAAGACAGACAATAGTTACATTCGTGTAGCTGTACTGAACTGTTATATTCCGGTAGCTGATATAGTGTCGTCGAAATACACGTTTCGTATGGGTCAATGACTTACTCACGCCACATTATTAGTCTCAACATAAATACTTTTACATTAGAACATTATTCTATTTCTGAGTGCAAATAATATTTTTTTCTCTGTTTTCCAGAACTTAATGGCATAATTCTGGAATGTCGTGGATGGAATTAGCAACATATGGAGTTGTATGACCGGAATTCAGGAAGAACGACAAATAAGGTGAAAATAAATATTAAGTGGTGTGTAGATAGAGATCAGAAAATTCGATTTGTTCAGAGAATGAGACAGGAAGTAATGAGCGAAAGTAGAAGCGATAATATCAGAGCTACTAAAAACTAATCCAACTACTTTACTTGAATTAAACCGTTGCAGTGAATTTTGTAAGAAAGAAATGTTGAATTCATTATTACTACACCACTATATTTTCCTTAATATATTTCATTAAAATAAATATATCCGCTGTAATAATTGAACCGGCGATCTTTATAAAAAGCTCTACTAGTCAACAAATTCTTACAGACATTTTATTTTTCTGACTATTTTCATCTTAATTGGAAGACTGTTACGTAGACGTAAGCGGAAATAACGAATTCTTGGATTAAAGAAGTGAACGATGTCCCGTGTCGTGCAGATGATTTGTGATGTTTATTGCAAATGTAACGAACTTCAATATTCGAGAACGTAAGTACAACTTTAGGCTAAAATATGTAGTTTTCGGGACAGAGGTTAACAATTTACGTTACAGTCTGCAAGGGGCTATCATTCTCATGTATCGCTTTTGTAGTTTCAATATTAACAACGCGTGACTGGAGGGACCCCAGTTTCGTAATCCATAACACACAATACAATAAGCATGGTATATAATTTTTGCGGTATTAATCTCGCTCTCTTGCAATAATACCTTTACCGTACTACAGGCTGAATTTAGTTTCCAAAGTTATGTTGCTCGTATTATAATTTATCCACACCCAAATATGTTATGAAATGTATGGAGAGGGGTGACTGTTTTGAAACTGTACAAAATGTTACAATTTTAATTTTCAGTATTTTATAATATTAAAACAGAGTCTTTTTCCAGTAAAACATATTTTTGTAGGGGTCATGGCAATTAGTTTCTTCTGATGAAAGAACCAAATTAAACGTACGTAAATTCGTAGACATTTTGGTATTTAATACATTTCGAAGAAACTTGGATGTGCTTCTGTACAATTTTTACAATTAATTTACCATGATGTTTGGATAATAAATCATTTTATTATAGTATAACACATGTACACCTGTACAAGTTGTGTTTTACTTTAGTTTCTGTTGTGAAGTGCAATTTATCAACTTTTATTCATTCAGCGAATAAATTTATTCTGGCCTATTTGTGTCCATATATAATTATTTTTAACAATGTATTCGAAAATTAAAGATAAATAAATGAAACAATGTTAAAATGTGCCACACGTTGATGACGCTAATTTGTGGTATCACCAATATTAAAATAATATTAATCTAGATTTTAAAATAGACAAACAAATTAATTTATTCACTCACAAACAATTAATTTACAAAAGTTATCAAATTATGAAATTACAATAGTTATTAAGAAATAAACTTCAATTTACATTAGCAATTAATATTTGACAATAAAAATTTTACTCTTTCTCAGGGTCGTTTACTTAATAAAGAAATACATGTTAACAAAGAAATTTTTATCAAGCTATCATGAACTTAATTCATCAGTAGATTTATTAAAAGAAAACCCATAAAATATGACTTTAAATTCCCAAAGAAATTCGAAAATTGACGATAATACCTTTACTTATGAGTTTACAAATAATAATTCTGTGAAATTTTAACTTACTGTCTCTGGTACTCAAGGAAATTTGTCTCATTCGACCATACACACGTTTATTGCGCTTATAGACAGGCCATTTTTATAACACTGATTCTAATAACAATTTTAGTTCACTGTTCGTTTAAGAAATGTTATTCTCTCGTTCCGAAGTTTATTAACAGCTGGATGCAGTTTCCTGGGCTCCCAAAATCGAAGACAATGGTCTAAATCACGAATAGATTAATTAAACTCTACACTCAAAAAAAAATATTTAGCGTTGAATATTTACGTACTTAACTCGCAGACTCCAACTTGTAAAAAACTGTTTAAATTGTTTTGCTGTTGTACTACTCCTCTCCCGCTATCGGAAGGGCGTGGGACAAGTACCCAATGCCCGACCTACCCGATGCAGGTTTTTCTAAGGTTTTCCCTACATTCCTTTAGGCGAATGCCGGGTAGGATCCTTAAAATAAAGCCCGGGGGCCCTAGTTAACCCTTGGCTACCTTCCTCTACCCTTCCGCATCCCCCCTTTCAAATCCCTTCCTATGCTATTAAAGGGGAGTTGCCCAATGTGGATCACCCTCATGTAGCCTGTTGCCCTAAAAAAAAACTACATGTATTCTGACTTTTCCTCTCCGTTTTTGAACTAAGGTTCCCACAAGCCGAGGCACCTCGGCCTGTTTTGAGAGGTGTATGTTCCGGGGTTGCAGACCTTGGGCATACGGTAAGAGTTATTCGCTATTCCCATTGGAATAGTCGGCCAGCTGCCTCCTAAACTGGTCGGGGCACGGAGAAGGGAATGCTGCGTCCCCACAGCAAACTCCTCTCCCGCTATCGGAAGGGCGTGGGACAAGTACCCAATGCCCGACCTACCCGATGCAGGTTTTTCTAGGGTTTTCTCTGTATTTCTTTAGGCGAATGCCGGGTAGGATCCTTAAACCATAGCCCGGGGGCCCTAGTAACCCTTGGCTAGCTTCCTCTACCCTTCCGCATCCCCCCTTTCAAATCCCTTCCTATGCTATTAAAGGGGAGTTGCCCAATGTGGATCACCCTCATGTAGCCTGTTGCCCTAAAAAAAATACTACATGTATCCAGACACTTTCTGGATATTTTACTTTTCGTCTGTTCACAGCTATACTTCCACGACGACTGAAGCGCACACCGCTTCTAGCGAGCCAACAACCTACAATAATGTCGAACACGGCATTCTTGCCACATTATTGTGTACAACTTGTGTGTTTTCTGCCGCTACAAATTTTTGTTTATTAATCAAGGATTTCCTTTTAACTACCATATATATATATATATATATATATATATATATATATATATATATATGATCGAACAAAGTAACAATGAGAGAAGCGAGCTCACTTTGCTTGGTCGAAGAGTCAAAAATAGCGTATGCGCGGTAAAACTCGAGAGAACTAGGAGTCAGTTTGCGGAAAAACATCGTGAGGAGCAGAACAAGTAATATAACTGTTAGTTAGCGGAGAAAGATTGTTAGGAGTTGGTGGCGGGACATTTCAGAGGACGGAACAAATAATACTAGAGTAGAGACTAGCCGTCCTTAATGTATTATTAAACAAAGTTGTGAATTTAAGACAAAGTAAAAACATTCACGGAAGTATTACCTCGTAAATATCGCTAAGTAATAACAGTTTACGTCTATAGCCAGCCAGGGAAGGAAAGCAGTTTACGTCTATAGCCAGCCAGGAAAGGAAGTCAGTTTTTTTACGTCTACAGCCATCTAAGGATAGAGTTGGTGATGAAAGATTGCTGTGAAGTTTTTCTGGTGAGCAGCAAAGAGCGGAATAGTAAAGTTGACAGTTTAAGTCTACAGCAGGGAGCTAAAGAAAAGTTAGTTCGCTCCGAAAGAATAAACAGTTAAAATAAATCGTAAAGGAGATACGTTACAGTTTAAGTCCAAATCAGTAAAGACTAATAAATCTACGAATCATAGGATTCCTGTAAGGCAAGCAGACATCGGATAGCTGACATTCAGGAGGATCATCCGAGTTCCTGGGAGCCTATCAATTTTGACTTCAATAGTGTAAAATCTGTGAGTCGATATTTACAGTCAGTGTAAAATTTTGCAACAAAACCAACGAAACCAAAAAGAATGCTGGTACCAGGTGGACAGTATGTAAGTAACAAAACCAAAACTAATGATTAATTGTAAACGCTAATTAAAGGATAAAGTCAGATTTCGTTCTCTTTTAATTGTCATTCAGAGTTAATTTCTTTACTTTTAATTTATTTCTATCGACATATTGTTTAGGTAAAATGCGAACTGTTTGTTAATAAGATTTTTAAATCAATTTGTTGTGTCCATTATCAAACCCAGTAGAGGCCCTGAGAGAGAGAAAGATCTCAAATTTGGTTGTAATTATCTTTATTGCCACAAATAAATAGATATTTTGTTTGTTAATTTTTTATTATTATTTCATTTAATTAACGCCTTCCATTTAATTAATACCTAAATGGCGATTCATGTGAGGTAAATTCTTCAAATTCTTTAAATTAAATAAAGTATAATATTTGTTTAGTACTATATATATATATATATATATATATATATATATATATATATATATTGTAATAAAATGTTTGTAATTTATGTACATTTTTCTGTTCTCAATGGATGAACAAAATTGCCATTTTACATTATAAGAAAATTGATTGATGCGTCTAAACATAGACGAAATTTGTTTTAGAAGAAATAATATTACAGATTGAATTTAAACAGTTTTAAATTTCATCAGGAATTAACGATCTCATTTTATCGATAATTAAATAATTAAAATTAAAGAACGATCTGACTTTTATCTTTTAAAAACAGTTTACAATATGATTTTAAAGTTTTTCTACTTACGGCCGCCCAGGTCTCATTTTAGGTTTTTCGTGCACAAAATTTGGGGATATCACTGATTCTAGTACTCACAGACTCTAAATGTCAACAAATTCTAATTGGCGTAGTTTTGTTAGTTGGTCTAACACAAATTGGTAGATTCTCGATGCTTTTCTGCAGATCTCGTGACTTTAGTTGGAAATGTACTTCATTGGTTTGTCTATGGCCAGCAGGTTGAATTTATGCTCGGCTACCGATTACAACATTAGTTTCACTCTCTCCTTCCCGACTGAAAATTGCTTTACTTTTCAATATTTTAGAGCATGTTTGTAACTGCTATCAAACTGTTCTATTTGCGGTCCGCTGCCCGACTCTAAAGCTTTCAAACTGTTTGCTGTCCGCTGCCCGACTGCAAAACTTTTTATAACATGAATTTTCTGGTCTTTACACCTCGCTGTCCTATGCCCGAGTGTCCCTCGTCTTGTAAATTTTGAGCGCGTAAAATTCTCAGCCGATCGAAAACAATACTTTCTTTGCCTTGCCGCCTTGTTGCGGCGTCCACTCTATATCTACTAATAATGAGTCCTCTACAATCCAACTTTCCAATTAGAACAATGTCTTAATTACCAATTACTACAATATATATATATATATATATATATATATATATATATATATATATATCACTAATGGGTAATTTAGGACCACGCGCGATCAACATCTGCTGGCGTATTCCTTCATACGCAACGACTTTTGCAAACACAATGCTAGTCTTTATTTATTATTTCTCACCGCCCCGTGTGTGTGTGTGTGTTTTCTGATTTCGTTTCGGTCGTGTACATTTTGTTAACCTAATTCTCTCAGGTCTTCTTCTGTCTGTCTGTACCAGTTCTCGTAGTCTTTTTCTGTAATGCGTGGATTTTTCGACTTTATCTCTGGTCTTCATTCTTTCTAAGTGACCATTAATTGGATCCTTAACTTGCGCATTGCGTCCGTGGTTTTTCAGAGTTTTAAAATATTTTTATGAATTAAGTTTTGTTTATTTTCCGCCATCTTGGGTTCTTGGCCCTAGGATTTTTCTCATTATTTTACGTTCCTTCACTTGTAATTGCCGCTTTAGCGTTCGGCATTAGAGATTGATGCAGTTTGATCGAATATATAATATTGTTCGATAGATCAAGTATATTATTTTCTTTTATAGGTTTTTTTCAGTTATGTGGTTGTATTTAAATGGGAAATGTGAGATTAATGTTATGACTAAGGATTCGGAAATCGTCAGGGGATAAATAAACCTCAGGCAGCAAACTGCATCAACAAGCACAACGTACGCTAAAAATTAACACAGAAATGTTTTAATTACCTCGAAATAATCCTGAGAAAAATATATCAATATATACGAGGGTTGTTTAATAAGTATGGTAAAAATGTAACAAAAAGAATTCATTTGAAGTTGCGTGTGTATTATCTGATTGCACAATACATTTTTAAGTAAGTTATCCGAAAATATATAAAGCAATGTAGTCAAAGGAATCAAGGATATTTAAAAAACATTCAGTGGCATTGAATGACGTCATTTC
The DNA here is from genome assembly GCA_037074705.1 of Zhengitettix transpicula. Classification (NCBI taxonomy): domain Eukaryota; kingdom Metazoa; phylum Arthropoda; class Insecta; order Orthoptera; family Tetrigidae; genus Zhengitettix; species Zhengitettix transpicula. The sequence continues at coordinate 77,502,593 of CM073594.1, read as the reverse complement.
ACTCTTACAGACGTACTCAAATTGATTATCTTACTAAATCAGATTAAATGTTAATTGTGCTCCTTTAGCAACGATTAGTGCAACAATAATTATAAGAATGTGAGTAGATTAATTTTTTGTCCCAATAATTTTACATAACATTGTCAGATGTCATCTCTAATAAATAAAATAGACTGTTTGTATGTATATATGTATTAATGTTCCGCATACAAATCTACAATCGTAAAGAAAATTTGACCTAATTTCGTACACGTGTTCCTTTATAACCGGATACAATCACTATAGGAGTAAGACACGACTGCCATCCTCAGCGGCGGGTGTCGAAATTTTCAAACATGTTTAAGGGCCGATATTTGCTTCGAATAACTATTTTGCGGAGTCAATGAGATTGATAGTATTTCTACCGATACTGTTTCTGTATAATTTCGCCCCCTTTCGGAATAGAAGGGGAACACCTTTTAGGAGGTGGAGGGGCGTTACATTAAAAAAACGCAAAAATAACCTATATTAGAGTCGAATCTGGGGTTATGTATATCGCTAAGTTTATTAATGACATTAAACTTGCCGTTTAACCCGCGCGGGTGGGAGTGGAAATTTGCAAACATATTAAAACGACCAATATTCGTCGAAAGAAACTTATCTGGGTCAATGAGATAGATAGCGGTTTTATAGATATTTTTGAGTATAATTTAAAGCCCCTATCGGGATGGGGGTGGAGGGGAGTTAAATAAAAGTAACGCAAAAACAACCGTGATTGTAGTCAAATCCGGGGTTATGGATGTCACTGATTTTAATTATGTCAACCCGAGCAACCTCGAGCACCAAGCGAGTCTCCTAGAAAATTTTATATAATTTTAATTATATAATTAAAATACAATTATTTATTTTATATAATCCTACAGGTTTTTAATCAATCTCCATAAATAATTAAAACTTCATATAAAAAGTATTTATTAATTTTGAACTAAGGAGCTTTTGATCTATAATTTGGCAATATTCATCTAAACCAAATTTTATATATTTATAAAAGCATTTAGAAAGTACATAATTCTAAATATATTATTTGTCAGCATTACAATTGTATATATGTTAACATATAAAGCTGACCAATTATTTTATAAATTATAATCTACTTTCATACCTTCAATTTGTCAATTTTTTTCATAGTTTTAAACGTTGAAATATCTATTTTCTATCCATTTTTTTTACAAAAATTCATAAAATTCAGATCGTCAATTACGTTGACAAATTTTATAGATAGGATTTGTAAATTGATAATATTTTTTTAAAATTTTTTGTAGATTAAAAAGGTCCTATATTTGCCGAAAGGCCCGTGGTTAAAATTTAATAAAATTATTTTAATAATCTAGTTTTAATTATTTATAGAGACTGATGAAAAACCAGTGGATTATTTTTTCACGAATACCAAAATTATGAATCAGTCATATTAAATTATAATTTTTAAGGAATGCTTACAATTATTTGTAGATCAATTTTAGAGTTATATCCGGTACAAAATACAATTGTCTAGTCAGTTGGTGTATTAATTCCTTGCTCATTTGTCTGTTTTTGGTTATTTCATCTAATTATAATATTTTATGTAGACGTATTTCAGGTTTGGAGAAATGTCTTAGTATACACTCAGTTATAACATTATTCCTGAGATATCGTTACACATGCACGGTATACTGCATATAAAAAATCTGTAAAATGGCGTCAAAGAATTAATTCCTGTCAGAAACGTTAGAATATTATATCTGCTCTTATTAGCATTTTACCACGCGTCCGTGGAACGACTCAGAAGTGTGATTGTAATTAATAATATTTATTGAAGTCTGCTGCGGCATAACACAAATTCGTCTTAGCTCATTCGAGCGTTACTTCATGACCATAAATTTGAGTTCCATTTCCGCAGTGACACTTCACTTATTTATTATAAGGAAGCCACCATGCATATATACATGTTAATAAAAGTTTCTGCCTGAGTAGGAAACATAACTAACGAGGGTCTTATCAGAAATTACTTTTGATACCTGTCCATCAGAGTGTGAACAGTAAACACAGCTGCTTTTCCAGCGCAAAACTTAATAACGTGAGTGTCTTAAGGGCTAATGCGGCGATAATAGCACTTCATAAATCCACAAGACAGGCTGTGTGGCAGCTCAACCCCTTCTTCCCGGGCAACAACGACCGGAAATGAGGATGTTTGCCCTTGAAGAGCCGGTCTTATCTTCAGGATTAAGTGCCGGGCTGATAACCGCAGCTTTGCCTTAATTGTGCGTGCGATGGGGTTGGTTCATTTTCGCGGTAGGTGGGATTCTCGCTATAAACTAGAAACCAGGACGACGTAATCGTCTTCAGATGAACTCTGCGAAAACCAATTTGCATTTTAAGCGCAACTGACTGACTAAAGATATCATCAAAATATTCATGTATAGTTTAATATTGCATGTTATTAATATCCTTGATTTAGATTAAAAGTTTTGAGTTGAAGTGTCTTCCAAATCTGTAAATTACGTGTATATTTTAGATTTTAATCTATATCAATTAATTATCAGAGACTGCCGTCTGACTTACGTCAAATTTACCTCCACACTTTATTATTCTTACTAGCTGGGTGCCCGGCGTTGCCCGAGATGTCATTTATCCATAACCCCAGATTTGATTCCAATTTCAGTTGCTTTTGCGTTATTTTTATATAACGGTCCTCGAACCCTATCCCTAAATGTGCTCAGCTCCGATGCCGAAGGGGGTTGAACTCGTTAACCCTGAAATAGTTTCATTCAACGAATACATCGCCGTTTTAAATTTTCCACCCTGTTCATCTGGGACATAGATGGCCAATTGAATGTCATTATTAAACTCAACTAATTCCATAAAACTGGGTTTGATCTCGATTGTATTAGCGTTATTTTCTTGTAACGCGCATCCAGCCCCAACCCTAAGGGTTCTCATGATGTAAGGGGTTGAAATTATAGTCAAATTGATATACATACACTATTTAAAACAATTATTAAATTTGTAGACATATAATTTTTCCATCTGAAATTAAACTATTTGGTAGTTTAGCAATCTGCAGTTGGTAGCATTGTATAAAATTAATGCAAAACATTACGAAATACGCTGTCTTCAATAAAAAATATCAATTTTGAACATTTAAGTATTGTTTTTATCATAATTCTATGTATCTTCCAGTGCGTATTGCAAGATATAATTGGGAAACATATTGGTCCCTGATCCCGTTAAATATTCCACGTCAAAAGTCAAGTTATTTAAAAGAAAAATAATGCCATGGATTGTATAACCTTTCATAATAAATTATATTTATCACTCGATGTGGTATTGGTAGATTTAATTATACTTATTATTCAATCAAAATATTTTTGGTCAGCTTCATTTCTCAGAAATTGAACATCTATAACGTCCCAAAAATGGAAAACAAATATTGCTATCCTAACCTCAAATTTTTGTTTCACGACACAAATTGCACGCAATAATTTGTTTACATTTATACAAATTTATAGAAATACGTTGCGTAAAGTATAATTAATTGTACTTTTAATTCAATTTAAATGTTCCTATTTCTGTACATACCTTTGACTGATAGTTCATTAATTGAATAACGACCATAAAAACTTTCGGAGTTCCGTACGTCATTTTCAATACTTTTATAGTTACAAACATATAATTCAGCAGTCGTACCTTAGACAAATCTTATTATCTTCTGAAATATTATACAGGATACAATAGTACGTTATATTATGAAATTTTATAAATCTCGACCGACACACATTTGTATTATAAGGCGCCATATTGGCTTTATCAAAGATAGCGGGATAATTAACTATTCCAAATTAACTTTGGGCAAGGATGGTAAAGTGTTTCGTATTGTTTTTTATTACTATTCGATGGAGTAATACTGGAAAAAATTTTACTTTTTATTCAATCAAAATATTTCTGCTTCATTTCATTACGAAATACAGAACTTTATTTAGGATGCGTCAATGTCTTGAAAACTTATGACGTCATCATCTCGCGCAGTAATTTAACACTAATTCGTAACTTATTTCAATTATAATTATTTCCACGTTTATTCTAGGGGTTTGTCACCCCCACAGTACCGGTTCTCGATTTTGGCAGAATACGTATACCAATTTTTGTTGCATTCTGTCCACGCGATAAAATTTGTATAAAGAACAACGTAAATATATACATACATACATACATACATACAAATATACATCCATTTTTATTATATAGATTAATTATTATATATGGCACAGTAGTTATAACACAGAAATATATAAGGCAGGATGAACTATAGAATTTCATAAACCACAACACACGTAAAAACTATGTATTTTAGATACATAAAAAGTGTTTTTTACACTAAAAGATTCTTCTATGCCCAAAGTTAAATAATTTTAGGCTGTGTGTCAACGTCACACACGAAAATATATCGTGACGTTAAGAGGACGACGATTAAGTTCATGAAAGCAGTTCAATATACAGAAGTACGGAGAAATATGGTGGGCAAATATAAGCTGACTGAAGTGATGCTACGATCCGAAATATGAATTAAAACATTCAAATATTGGTGTACATATTAGTTATATTAAATTATCAGTAACCATAAACATAAGAGTAGCGTAACCAATTTTTGGCTATATGCACAATGTTTGCTTTACTTTATAAATAAGTAAATATACCGAAACACAACAGTTAGCCCACAACAAATCATTTAATTGTATTGTATATCTGTTCTACATTATTTTCGTTAAAATTCACTATAACTAGATGCTAACTCATAAAAAAAATTATCCGGCTTCTTAGACATCTAATGGTACTAAGATTTAAAATAATAATAATTTTAATGAACATTCGAAAGCTCTGGAATGGGAATCATCCAAAGCACGGATACTACAGGAAACATTTTTAGAACCAAGTCTTGTAAGTTTATCCCCGTCATGGCAAATCCCTTTTAATGCCACAGGAAGGTACAGAAAAGAAAGATGCAGAAGAGGGAGCAAGGTAGTTATGAGGGAAATCTACGACCTTGAGTAATATATTGAGGATCCTACCGGGCATTCGCCTAAATGTGATTCAAGGAAAACCTGCATCAGGTTGAACGGGACGCAGTGTTACACACACACAAATATATATATATATATATATATATATATATATTGTAATGATTAAAATGGATAATTATTAATTTGAATTAATTAACAAAACGATTAAGTTTAAAATAAATTTATTCATTACAGGTAAAATTTATTTGCCCTACTTTGGCACGCCAAATTCAATCAAAATTTACAAACCAATTTTTTATTATTATCTAATTTGTGGCATTCAAAGAAAATACAAACTTTTATATTTTACAAACAATCAAATCTAATAACTCTTCTTCTCAGGGTCTTTACTGGGTTTGATAAGTAAGAAACAATCAAGATTATAAATTAAAGAATTAACAAGTCAAACAAATTGAAACTAACGGAATACGAAATGAAAAAAAACGAAATCTGACTATACCCTTAATTACCGTTTACAGAAATTTAATTATTTTGGTTTGTACTCACAACTGTCCTTCTGGTACCAGACTTAATAATTTCGACGCTTGGGACACACTTCACAAAAAGGCCATTGATCACAGACTCTACACTTGAACAAACACACGGTTGTATTTCTTGAATTACTCCTCCAGGAACTCCGGTCAACAGTCGGACATATTAAATGTCAGTACCTTTTGCGGAAAATGTTATTTCAGAGAGCGTATGTATCTGAACGGGGCGCTAAACCCATAGTTTCAACTTTTCAGATTTTTTATAACATGTCTCTCCGTCCAGATTTTTTTTACAAATGTAATGATTAACATACAAGTCTCTCAGTTGAAATTACTAAGTTTGGACCACGCTGTTCGTACTCTAAATTTCGCTCCCTCTCTCGACCACAAGATTCGCCAGACTGCAATCAACTGACTTCCGTACAATGCGCGCAGTTCACAACAAAGTTCGCCGACAAGGAGCCTGCCGTCATTGTTGTTTTTTGAGATCGGTGTCGCTATTTGAAAAATATAACAAATTAATTTATTTAAAAAAATTTAGACTTCTGAACGTCTTTGTATGCCTTTTCGACAATCACTTTGTAGCGCGCATTACCTACTCCGCATTCTCGCCAAACAATACAGTTACTCACAATGCCACGGCCTCAGAGTTACGCCGGCAATAATGAAAGAACAAATTTATTTATTAATTACATAATATATACATATATAGTAGAGATTAGCAATGTGTAATGAAATGTTTTATTTAAATTTTATCGTTTAATTATTAGCGGTGTAACTTTGAGGCCAGAGCATTGTAAATAACAGTGTCATGCAACAATGAGAGACTGAAAAGGTTGCTACGGAGATTGTTGACGGAAAAGCGTATATAAGACGCTCATAACTTTGGTGGAGACACGGTCAGTGTGTTGTGGGAGGTGGACGAGTATGTTTAGGAGGGCCTGACAATGGGAGTCATGGAGAGAGTCTGTTGTGGCGACCCGGCCAATGGTGGTCGCAATACATTATATGTATTAAAGGGTTTTTCTACTTCAAAAATGAGTGTGACAGTAAAGTAGAAAGGCGCCTAAAATGTTAAGAAGTGAAACTATATAGCAATGAGTGCTAGGGTCTGTAAATAAAATATTGTTCTTTAAAATTAAAATAAACACGAGTGTACAAACCGGTTTCAGTTCAGCTCTGAATAAAAATGGTATATAGACATGTAATTTTGTAAACCTTTACGTAAATATCAGATTTCTATAGTTTGTCAGATTTCTCTAGATTTATCAGTTTTCTCTATGTTTTGTTGTTCGATTCTCTTTATAAAATTTTGTTATTGTAAATTAAATTCGAATTATTATTTTATAGCTTTGGTGAAAATTGCAAATTTGTATCTTTATTAGAGGCCCTGTAAGTGGCCCTGAAGTTTTTGATTCTCATTAAATCTGAGGCATTTAATAAAAACAGAGAAAATGTATAAAATTCAATGTAAAATATAAATTGTAAATTAAATAATATTTTGCTAATTTTGGTTTAATTTCAACGTAAACTCCTGTAAACTTTCTTTCTTTGTTTTATTTAAATTGTACATATCACATCATTTGTCTCCAACGAGTGGGCACTTTGTTAACTTCCCTAATAATTTCCTTTTATTTTTTGATATATATATATATATATATATATATATATATATATTGCAATGGTTCTAAAGCAAAGGATGGCTTTAATTAAAAAAATAATTAATTAGTAAAACAAATTTATTTTTTAAAGGTACACTTTATCAACCTTACTTTGGCACGCGAAAGTGGTTACAAACCAAATTTCATTTTATAATTTGGCATTCTAGGAAAGTACAAACGTTACTATTTTATAAACAATTACAGCTAATTTACTCTTCTTCCCAGGGTCTTTACTGGGCTTGATAGTAAGAACAATCATATTTAATAAACTGATTAACAAATCAAAAATTTAAATGAACGGAATATAAATTCTAAACACAATAAAGAAAAACGAAGTCTAAACACGAGACCGAAATCTGACTATACTTTTAATTATCGTTTACAGACTTTAAATAGTTGTGCTTGTACTCACGAATGTCTTTCTGGTGACAGATATGATTCTTGGAGCTTGAGGGCACAACTCACTAAAAAGGCCATTATTCACTG